>OY979767.1:82777429-85177429 GCA_963855975.1 Andrena chrysosceles
AGAAGTATGCTAACTTCTGACATTCCTTGTGTTGACCGAAAACGTGACTCGGTACATTTTTCAAGTCTTGCTTCAAATTTTGAATTCGTTCCTCGAGTGGTACTTCTTCTCGCAACCGGTATTCCGCAGCTTTTTTTATACCAGTACGCAGGCGGAGAGCATTATTCTGTACGACAGCTCTTAGATCTTTATTGCGGCCTTTTGTTCCGATTTCGTTTATTCTTTTACTGAAATTGCGTAACAGGTGATTGGTGCATTCGATTTTTTGTACCTGCACCATATACTTTCCATATGGATTACTGTCCAATATCTTCTTGTACACACTGCTATCGCCATCGGCAACTAATATATGGTATATTAGGCCGTGCATATCTATGCTGCAATTGAATCCTTCGACAATAGCAACACTCTCCATGCCAGTTGAACTCTGATAACGACCCCAGTTCTTGAAGCAACGATGCTCGCGCAGTTCTTCCTTCCTCGTACCTGCTATTTGGCAAGTCATGCAGAATTTATTCTTCACGCTGATGTACAGCACTTTCTTCGTGTGGTATCCCACGATGGCTCCTACGCCAGAAAGAGAATTGTAATCTCCTCCGCGGTAGGATCTTTTCATCCAGCTGCCATCCGCGACAACTGGGATCAACGGTAGATTGGATTCTGCATGTACGTCGCCTCTTTCGATAGCTAATGCTTTTTCCTCATTTCCAGCATCTTCCATTTCGCGTTGTGCGGCCACTTCGAGGGCATCGATTAGCTCAATCTGACATTTCTCGTAGATCCTTTTCGTCATACAGGACACGTTCACGGCAGTCAGTATGTCCTCCAGTTGATTATACCCGCCGCCCGTCATCATTGTTGCGGAAACAGCGGCGCTGTTGATATCCATTTTGGAATCACTCTTCCGAAGACAGGATATGCACTTTGTGTATTTGCACATTTTGCACTCTACATAATACACATTTTCTAGTCCATTCCGTTGACATCTAATTATTTCAAAATGTTCGATGCCACAGCCAATAGTCGAATGTTTTCGAAGATTTTTTATTTGTTCGAAAACATACGGAAAATCAACGAAGTCTCTTCCTTCTGAAATTGGATTTTCCGGCTGCTCTGGTTGCGCATTCTCCACCACCCAGTAATCGGCATCAATTCCAATATCTTCATCCGTTTCTTCGTTGATGTCTCTTACGGAATGTATCTCATCCCTGTCTATGTGGAAATCTATTTCTTGTGCAATTTCTTCTTCGTTCGACTCGAAATGCACTTCTTCTACAATTTCCTCTTCGTCCGCATTGAAATGTATTTCTTCTTCAATATCTTCTACGTCGGTATCGAAATGTACTTCTTCTACAATTCCTTCCATAATTGAAAAATCTTCAAAATTTCCTACGTCTTCTTCGTGCATTCTGCCCGTAGGACAATCATCCGCAGCAGATGTGCTTGGAAGTGTTTCGTACGAGGTACCTGCACGAGTACCTGCTTCCGCCACGGTGCCCCGACCTACCGCGAGGCACGCTGCTCTTTTTAATCGTTGCCTGCACGTAAAGAGTCAATAATCAGTAACACGTGACACATACATATAAATAAGAAAAACATACAATAGAAAAGAAAAGCAGGCATAGTAAAAGAAGATATAGTACAGTAATGTCTCGATGTAAGCGAAAACCTCGGAACGTAGGAAAAGAGAGTGAATGGAAGAAAGGGCTGCCGATTGTCCCTATCTTTTTCATTCGCTGTCCTTCTCTGTGGCCGACGCGCATTACCACTAAATATGAATTATCCAAATTATATCGTGTTTGGTGTCATTTATCATTAGGGAAATATCACAAATGTTACGATGCTTTATTTATGAAAATATTATTATTGCATTTCTGTGAATATCATTCTAATTTATCTTCGCGATACGAAGAGGGACGTAGCGTGATACAAATGTTCCTCTTAGACAACGCGATTCCCTCGCTACGCAAACCCAAGGACATGCACTTTTGGCCCGTTTTCTTTTCACACGCACACATCTGCACAACCGTCTCCGCTACTCGCAAGCGAAGGCAGCCACAAGCAGACATGTCTGCGCTGCAATACGCGGCTGTGTGTGTATGCAGGCACGCGTGCACTTGACCGCGTGTGAAAAGAATACTTTTCGCATTTCAATCCTGGGTCATTCGACGCGAAATCGGACACTTTTCGGAGTACCATTTGGAATGTTTGTGAAACTTGCATATATTGTGGTCTTTAGTGATACATAAACGTATTTCAAAGGATTTTTCAAAATTGTCAATATCGTGGAAATTGACTTTTTTTCATTAAATTATAACTGTTGAACTAAGAAAAAGGTAAGAATGAGCTTTTGGATGCTTACACTGGGGAAGTAAGAGTACCTAATCAAAATGATGTCACTTAAAAAAAAAATTTTAGACCATTTATTCTGTGATTGTTTTAAACAAATGCAATTTTATACCAGCAAGGCGCTATTCCAAAATTTGAAAAAAATTGAGAAAACAGCCCTACTTGTGCTCTTTGCAGACACGTTTTCAGAAACGCGGATGCTTTAAAATTGGTCGCATGAAAATTAATTGAATGTGACGCTGCATCGCCCGATACCGGCTGGATTAGCTGTAAACCGCGCGGTACTAGCAGCGGCCAAGTGGCTATATCTGATATTGTTATATAGGGTTCTCACGAATGGTAAGTATTTGACAAAAACTAAAAGAGGAAAACATATTTTTTATATCCAACATAATACGGTATGTCATCTTTTGGTGTTCGCGATATTTTCCGTGAACCGAAGGTGATCTTCAGTTTTTTAAATGGAATGCTACATATTTCATTACCCGATATGAGTGTATAAATCTCAAGCCAAATTCAAAAATATGGTGTACTATGACTTTCAATGCCACGCAAGGTTAGGAAAGAAACAAATAGATAGTTGTATATTGTAGCACGGACGGCTCAGTCTGTCGAGCCGGTGCTGGGCGGCGCAGCGGCACCTTCAATTAATTTTTATGCGACCAATTTTAAAGTATCCGCGTTTCTGAAAACGTGTCTGCAAAGAGCACAAGTAGGGCTGTATCCTCAATTTTTTTCAAATTTTGAAATAGCGCCCTGCTGGTATAATATTGCATTTGTTTAAAACAATCGCAGAATAAATGTTCTAAAACTTTTTTTTTAAGTGACATTTTTATTAGGTACTCTTACTTCCCCAGCGTAAGCACTCAGAAGCTCATTCTTACCTGTCTCTTTCTTCAACAATTATAATTTAATGAAAAAAAGTCAATTTCCACGATCTAGACAATTTTGTAATTCGCGTGGAATGTCCCTCCTTGAAAGTCTATAATACTGGAGAGAGAGAGAGAGAGAGAGGGAGAGAGAGAGAGAGAGACAGAGAGAGAGAGAGAGTTGGTAATAATATAATTGAAATGATACAACATTGTGTAAGACACATAGGACCATATTTCTAATAAATTATAACCTGAAGGAATAAAAATATTTCCAAACAAACATTTTGCCTTTTGCATGCTCAGACAATACGACGCAGAAAGGATAGGCTATTTTTAACGTTGTACCTCCTACAACAATTCAACGAGGGGCTGCAGGGTGGTATTTCGTTTTATGGAACGTTGTAAAATAACGGCGAAACGAAGGGTCCGAGAAACACGTGTCGTTTGCCTTTCGCGAAGCAAACCCTACTTCACCGCGCCGGTGTTGGAGATCCGTCTGGTTCTTGTCAACGAGCACGCTTTCCAGCGCATCACCCCGTCTCTTTAGACAACTTTTCGAAAGCGTGGGACTGACCTCGACTTTCGTTACCCTCACACAAGGCGAATCGATGGGGGCGCGAAGCGTTGGTTTCGGTTTTTCGGCAAGGGCTGCCTGCCTATAGCTCAGATGGGCGAAATTTTTGCCTGTAAGGCCCTTGGGGTCAGTTGGATTTTGGCTTGAGTCAGAAAAAATATAATTGTTTTCTTACGTCCGGATAGATGTTTGCGGTACTCAGAAATGCATGGAAAATTTCAGGATCGATATTGCCAGGAAACGGGACCGAAAGTTCTACGGGGACGTCGACGTTGTTCTTCATTGATCATTCAATGTGATCAACATCTCGGTTACGTTTTTTTATTTCAGATAAAGCCAACCCTTCACATCGGTGGGGATACCGATTACATATTACCACGGGCGAAATCCTCAAATAGATCCATAGCGAGAAATCGAAATACCATACCGTGACACCTCAATAAAAAAAATATACCGTTCTATTGCAAAAAACTAACATGACCTTGACATCGCTTCCAATACCTCATTCATAAAAAAAATTTGTACTATTATGTTCGATGGAACTGATACCAAACAGGAATATGTATATTAAACAATTTTCACTTATTGGAGTAGTTGGTAAGTAATAAAAGGCGACCCTCGGTTCGAAATTGAATTTGTACGATATAGGTATAGGTATTCAGCGAACAGAATTCTCCGATGCTCGCGGTTACTTTGTCGCTGTCAATGGGTCGTAAAAGAGAAGGACAGAGCGGGGGTCGTAGCAGCCGAGAAATAAAGTCAGCGCCTCGATCTGCTAATACAGAGCCACAACGTTATTTAGCGGAGGGGGTACACTTACAGGAGTGGTAGTAATGTGTGCGTCAGCGATCGTCATCACGTACGCGTTACCACCACTCCTGTAGGTGTTCCTCTCCGCTAAATAATCGGTTCTGCATAATGTTGCTGGCAACCCTGCAGATACGCAACAATTTTGATATTGAAAAATTGTGGTAATGGTATAGATAGAGGGCAACCTCACGGATTTTGAGGACCTTGAAATATGTTGTCAAGGACGTCATTCTGAACAACTTTTTCCTCTAAACTTTTTGGCGGTCGACCTTGGTTTCCGAGATATTTGGGACAAACTTCTATTCATTTATTCCGACGCAACGGACACAGCGATCAACTTGAGGTGGTTGGTCATCGGGGGGGATGTGTTTATATTTGTCTCTAGACACCTCGGGGCGCTTCGCGAGGTGGATAGCACGTGGGAATGTGATTAAAAAAGAAAGTAATTTTTTTCAAAAAGAATGTAATTTTTTCAATCACATTACCATGAGCCTATCTACCTCGGGGCGCTTTGCGCCCCGAGGTGTATGGAGACAGGGATAAACACATCCCCCAGATGACCAACCACCTCAAGTTGATCGCTGTGTCCGTTGCGTCGGAATAAATCAACCGAAAGGTCGACATTGTATTCTACCTATACGTACGCGTTCGTAGCAGCACAGCGTTCGGCGATGTTCTGTGCGAATATCTCGGAAACTACTGCCGTGCGACGGTAACATGTATAGGAAAAAGTTGTTCAAAATCTTGATCTTGATAACATATCCAAAAATCATTGAAATCGGTGAGGATGGAAAACTTCTAAATAATTACCAAAAAGTTTAGAAGAAAAAGTTGTTCAGAATGACGTCCTTGACAACATATTTCAAGGTCCTCAAAATCCGTGAGGTTGCCCTCTATCTATACCATTACCACAATTTTTCAATACCAATAATGGCTCAACTTTTTTAATTTTAATTTTTTCTGCATAAACATTTCTTTCAAATATTCATAACATTTTCCTGATTGTGATGAGACCAAACATGATACAATGTCGACAATTTTTGGTCGAAACAGATATTACATCGTGTAACGTGCACGAGAAAATGTACTGTGTGAAAATATCTTTCTACGGAATAGAATTCTCTTTTCGCGTAGTAGTATCCACAACTGCAGGGTACTTGAGATGTCGTAAACATGGCCCGGGCTGGGACAAAGGTTGCCAGTGAGGCCTGGAGAATGTTTCGAAGACTGCGCTTTTCAATGAAAAAATTTCGTTGAAGGTACACATGGACGTATATATTGCGGACAAAATTCGACAGAAGAAAAAGTACTGTGTATTTCGTATTCAACAAGTAACTACATATGCATTATGCTGAACATCGAATCGCGAATCATCGATGACTGTTTGCTAATTTTAAACATTATCTTCTACATCACATAAATAAAATCTAATGTGTATATTTTATCCATTCGAAACTACGTACAACTATTGAAATAGTCGCAACTGTATTATAAAGGAAGCATATCTAACGAAACGCGTATAGTTTGAAAGTTTTATGCTAATAAAACGTGCATAATTTGTATAACACATATAACGAAGTTTAAAATTTCTACGTTTCGTCTCATCGGCATGAAAGTTGCAGGAACGCGCTGCTGATGTTTTTCACATGAAAATGAGTCCAAACACGGTATAAATCGGGTTATTAATTAATTAAATACTGATGAACATACAAATTGGAATAGAATGAGTGGGGCAAGAGGGGTAAAGTAATGACATGCGTTGCGATGCGCATAGCATAGAATATGTGTACGTAAAGCGTCAAAGATAGCTGTTGATATACATATTTGAAGAATATGAATAATACTGTATTATACACAATAAAATACCGTGCTACTACTACATCTCAAACTGTGACTTCATACAAATCTGTACCATAACACGTAACTTACATTTCTCGACGCTTTCTATTTTTCGACAAACGCTTTGCAAATAACTTAGGCTGCTTCCGTTTTGTACCATCCCCCAAATAGCGTTTATTTTTTGCATCTGCGGCTTCCTTCTTTGATTCCATGGCAATGATGAACGTGAATGGTCACACACACTTATCAACACTACAGTAACGAACCACGCGGAAATGGAACAATTCACAAATTATGAATATTCCATATATCGATATCCGCGCATCAAATAAAAGCCCGATTGCTTTCTGCGTCTTCACTGTAGTGCAAACGACAAGAAACTGATCAGCTAGCGTCGTCGCTGCATTGTTTACAGATGCTGAGAGGCTAAACAGAAGATAGTGGGAAAGGGACGAATATACGCGTCCTGTTCCTCTCTTTCTCATTAGGTTTGGTGGTATGCTCATACATTTACGTAGAATATGTACTTCCGGGAATACTGTTTGGTGCACAGAAATGTGCACAGGAAAGAATTTTTTATTATCCTGTGCATATACTGTTGACGTATCACTGATTTCATTAGCGAAGGATTCATATTTCGTTCTACCATTATCCTTTCCCATTTGCCTGACGGTGATGAAGGAACACCCCGCAAGTATGCGCGGACACGCGCCACATTTTCAAACCTTTGCGCATTCGAACTTTTACGCGGGCCGATGACGCCCCGCTCCGGCCTTGGTGCGAGTGAAATACAAAATCTTGAGGGAGTGAGAAAGGCAGTTTGGGCCCTGACCCACCCTCGAGGGTAGCAAAGGCTCGATCGTCAGAAAAAAAGCGACTGTCGAGCAGTAAAGACCGTAAGTACTTTCGCGCTTACTATCCCTGTCTTTTTCACTATATGTGCCGGTTATTATGAAAGTGGTCCAAGTCCAAAATTTTCGTTTGTTACATTTCACTTATTTTTTTACGTATTATATCAACGTGATACATGCTAAACGTAAAGTTCAATTTCTTTTTTTTTTAAATTTGGCACGACGCCACTTTCATAATAACTGACATCTACATTTTACTTCCAACCCAATACTGTATTTAGACATATTCCGGGTAAAGTTTCCGATTACCGTCATAGTATTGTTGTAACTTTTTGTGCAAAATCTATCGTGTGAAGTGTGATTGTTTGAGTGTCCGCGTGTTTCTCAAGCTGCGTATCGCCATTGCGGGACTGCCTCGCATGGCACATCATTCGCGGAGTGGAGAGTCTGGAGACTACCTCGACCATGATCATTTTACGAGGCATCAGCCGTCGATTTTTTGACGTGCTCACAGGTGCCTCGCGGCCTCCAGATCAAAAATCGCTAGCTCGGGCGACGCAAATATCATGCTGGATGGAGCGCGAGACTGTCGAAATAGCCTGCCTCGCAAAGTGATCATGATCGAGGTAGACTCCAGACTCTCCATTCCGCGAACCGTGCCTCGCGCGGCATCGTCGCAATGTCGATACGCAGCTTCACGCTCAGAGATTCGTGTATTCATTATCGCGTAGAATAACAAAGTTATGTTATAATTTACCCGCGAAATGTCTAGAAAAGGTATATACATTCGGGTGGAATTTAGGTTTCCTTTAGTTGAAACTGAAAACAAGTGATGAAAATTAGACTGTTTCTAAACATCAGAAGTGGAAAAATCGGAAATTTTAAAATTGAAGGCTCGGATGCAATAAGGAGACTAGCGCTCGAAAATGCGAAAGAGTATTGTCCAAACGCTAAGAAAGATTGGAAAATTAAATGTTATTAACCTGAATTTTAAAAAATATAGTGTTGTAGAGCTCGTTACGACACACATTTTTCTTTTTACAGTTTCTTTATCGAATCATTACTTAGTATTCGAGATGAAAATTATAAACCAACAAATTTCTTCCACCAAAGTCAATATTTTTTAAACATAAATTGCGATAACTCGAATAAATATTAACGGATCGTTATGAGACTTGAAACATAAATCTCGGAAAACTGTAGCGAAGCTATAAAATGTATGCACAAAATCCTTATGTTAAAAAAAAGTAATAATATTTCATTAGAAATGAATACTGGACATACCCCATGTTTTCCAACGTTCGCCGTTAAAAAGTATGAAGGCAATTTTGAGGTACATGTAACTTGCAGCGACAAAGTGTTTCTTAATGTATAAAGAAGATTTTCACCAATTCTCACACTAATTAATAAATAATCGTAGAAAATATGACGATATATACAAATCTCGCGGGCCACCAACAGTCAGCAGCCGCGTATAATGCTCTATACTTAGCAGTTTTAGCACTCGCGTTGACTGTTGGTGCCGCGCGGGATTTATATACAGTGCCATATATTCTACAATTATTTATTATTCAGTGTGAAAATTTGTGAAAATCTTCTTTGTATATCAAGGAAAAACTTTGGCGCTGCAAGTTACATGCACGTAAAAATTTCCTCGATACTTTTTAACGACGAACGATGAAAAACATGGGTTATATCCAGTATTAATTTTTAATGAAATATTATTACATTTCTTAATATAAGAGTTTTGTGCATATATTTTACGGCTTTGCTAGAATTTTCCGAGTTTTATGTTTCAAGTCTCATAACGATTCGTTAATATTTACTCAAGTTATCGCAATTTATATTAAAAAGATATTGACTTTGGTCGAAGAAATTTGTTTGGTTTATAATTTTTATCTCCAATACTAATGATGAATATCCAATACTTCGATGAAGAAACTGTAAAAAGAAAAAATGTGTGCCGTGACGAGCTTTACAACACCATATTTTTTAAAATCCGGTTTAACAAAATTTAATTTTCCAAATTTTTCTAACGTTAGGACAATACTTTTTCGCATTTTCGAGCGCTAGTCCCCGGATTGTATCCGAGCCTTCAATTACAGATATTTTGAACCTTGATAACCTCATAATTACAAATTTTGGAAATGTTTGAATTTCAACGCATTCAAAATTGGAAATTCAAGCATTTAAAAACATGAAGATTTCTCTCCTGCGCTAAATCTTGGCTAAAGAAAGCCTATATTGCACCCGAATGTACCGAATTGATAAACGTTTACTCTTCTACTGCACTTTCAAATCTATTTCAATAATTTCACTGTTTCTTCGATTCGCTTTTAGATGGCAAGCAATGCAGGGTCGCAGAATCTGGAGGGAGAAAGAGAACGAACTCCGTCGCGGGGACGGAGTCCGTCTCAACGACGGAGTCCGCGAAGAGAGAGGACTCCGTCCTCACGGAGAGCGCCCACGCCGCGGCCGTCCTCGCGACGGAGTCCGCGAAGAGAGAGGACTCCGTCCTCACGGAGAGCGCCCACGCCGCGGTCTTCCTCGCGACGGAGTTCGTCTCGACGACGGAGTCCGCGAAGAGAAGAAATCAACTGGATGGAAATGGCCATCCAGTATAGAAGACAAGTATGTAGATACGTAGGCGATCTCACGCAAACATTTCTTACATTCTCATGAAAGTATGAAAATGTCTAGACATTATTGCAGTAATTGACATAAGATTTATGTTTATTTTTCATATTACAGTACACTGAGATGAGGAGACAAATGAGAAGGCTGGAGTATGAGCAGGAAAGAGGAGGCAGAGGAGGAAGAGGAGGAAGAGCAGGAAGAGGAGGAAGAGGAAGAAGAGGAGGAAGAGGAGGAAGAGGAGGAAGAGGAAGAAGAGGAGGAAGAGGAGGAAGAGGAGTAAACAATTATTTCTATTTTTAAGAATGTACTAAAATATATAAATTTTTTTAATAAAAAAATGTAATAATTTCTATATTCCAAGGTCTTTCATCCGTCGGCAATGAATAATTTTCTCGTATTTATTCCTACTCTAGTCGAGAGTAGGGTTGCCACCTTTTTTGCAGAAAAATAACGTACATTTGCTTTCGTGGGGTATACAAAAAAGTACGCTCAACAAATTAAAAGTACATTTGAATCTTATTAGTTTTTATTTCTTCCAAACATATTTTCCATTGCTTTTAGAATTACAGAGTAAATTTTTATTATTTTGAAATATCTCAATGGCATCATAGCACTCAATATTCATATTAAAATAGATAAATAATTTGATTTTTATTAGATTGAGAGAGGCCTTGTTTCTTTCATCCCGCCACTTCACATTCATGACAGAGAAAACTCTCTGAATAAATGCTAAAGTGGCAGGAACAGATAGAAGATAATAATATTGCGTTACTTTCGCGTAGGTACTTTATTGTTATTCAAAAGTATAGAGTACATTTACCTATAATAACGTAAGATACTTTGTTTTAATGTACGAGTGGCAACCCTAGTCAAGAGTCATATATTTAGTCGAGAAAGTACGAATAAACACGAGAAAATTATTCGTGGCCGACAATTGAATTCCCCATGATTAATTAATTCAATGATAACGCTTTAAATACAAATTGTCAGGGGTTATTTAAGTAATGCTCATCTCTGATATTTTGCCATATAATTGAAGCAGTGAGCGCAACAACCAACTAACCCACATTATTTACGAAATTGAGTTAGCAGCAATAACGTATTCCAATAGGCTCTACTAATTATATCGATGGCTTACTGCACACATATTGTAGGTCCACTTTTTATAAAATTTGAGGTTTTATATGCAACAAATAGTGCTTGACTGTGTCTTTCTGCTGTATAAAATCACATTTTTATCTTTTTTATAAATTTATCAAAAATAATATTTTTGTTTATTGTATGTCCCTAAATATCATATTGAAGTAAGATTATTTCCAGTATTATTCCTTTCATTCATTTTTATATAATATCATTCAGTATAGGGTAAAGCCACCAGTAGTCGACCATTTTCAGAAAAACATGAAAAATAAGGTTTTTAAAAGTGACAATCTTTTGAACAGAGTGCAGTTATAGTGCAGTTCGAAAACTGCACTTTGTTCAAAAGATCGTCACTTCTAAAAACCTCATTTTTCATGTTTTCTGAAAGTGGTCGACTACTGATACATGGTCGACTACTGGTGGCTTTATCCTAGTATGTCCTCCTCTGTACTTGGTTACATGTAGCATGTCCATCTTCCAAGTATTATTATCAAATTATTATTGTAATTTTGCAGATTCTAACTTATACTACTAATTACACATTATATATATAATGCAACAAGTATTTATATTTAATTATAAAGTACCATTGAATGTTTGAACCTTTTTTCTCAAAAACGTTAAAACTGGACATACAATGTGTGCGCTAAGCCATCAATGTACAATAGGAAAAATTTATTTGCAGGTTATTCCGTTTTGCCCTAACTGTCTCAATTATTAAATAAGTACGACAGCGATTTCATGTGAGGTATGTGTTACGGTAAAAGCTTTAGTAAATGTATTCGTTCCCAGCAGTTTCTAGTCAATGTATGCCTAAAATGCATATAACGTAACCTAGAATCGTTCGAAAATGCATGCATTGACAGCATCACGCTTTTACTGTGGCTCGTGTATCCAGCTAACACTTCAATTTGCTATGATTCCACGTTGGCAGTCCTCCCGTGTAGGCGCCATCTCGTGTGCACTAGCTCAACTAAATTTGTCACGTGACTTGCTCTGTATTATCGTCAATATGGCGTAACTCTGATTTGGGAATGCAGTCACGAGGATACGTTGTTTGTCATTATATGAGCGAATTTTGGGCTGGGCGAGGTCTCATTCGAAAGAGGAAGGTTCAATGCAACACGCTCTGGACATCGTTTGAGTCACAAAACTCTTATAGTGACCTAAAAATACTTGAAATCTGCGAGTGTATTTTCTCCATTTTTTCTCTACTTTGGTCACTCATATTATTACATATCAACAAAATCTCGTCGAACCATGGCCAGAGCGTGTTGTACTGAACCTTCCTCTTTCGAATAAGACCTCGCCCAGCCCAAAATTCGCTCATATAATGACAAACAACGTATCCTACTAAACCCATGTTTTGGGCCAGATTGTGTCGGTATACAGCGCGCTGCATTACCCGTGTCTACCCCCTTAAGGCATCCTTTGATGCCGGATTTATATTAGCTAGAATAAGACTTTTTCTAATGGTTGATTCATCATGCTGTAAATCAGCCAACAGGCTGCCTATATCTCCTAACCCTTCTAAAATTTTTACATTCTCTTCTGTTAGTCCTTTCTTAATAACTATTGTCATAATTTCCCCAATGGCAGCCAGTCCAGCAGTTAGCTTACTTTGTTTTAGTATGATCCGCTTGTCCCTATTATACACTGATTCCTGTATAATATTTTTGACCTCTGGGTTTAATTTCGGGGGATCACATAATATACAATTTTCTGGAGGAGGATATTTTTTAATTATTTTTATCTTTTCCTCATCAGGTAAACCCTGCTTTATGATATCTTGCCAGCGAAGAGCCACCTCTGGCTGTATTGCTGCTGCTAGTGTTCTATCTTCACACACTCTTCTACCAATCATACTTATTATATCTTCATTTAGCTCTGGCTGATCCTTTTGGTCAGCTATTAACTGCTCTGCCTGCACTTCAGAGCTCTTATCCTCTTCTCTTTCTTCTTCTGAGCATACTTCAGCTAAAAATATTGTGATATTTATATATATTTCGCATCTTAATTTAGCATCTTAAGGAAGAAGAAACAAATGAAAAAACCAAATTTTTTGTTAACAGATATTTACAATCCATAATCTATAAGCTTATAAGCTTACTGCCATTGTCATAAGGGTTAGTGCCCTGACAAGTCTTTTCTCTACGTTTCTAATGTGTAATATAACCTAGTGTCGTTATATTTATTCAAGCATTCATTAGCGAGTTATAACTCACTCACAGGTTAGAGCCTGTGAGACAAGCTTCGGCGTATCCGGGTTAGAGCCCGTCTTCGAAGCATGAAGCTTGATTAATACATAGTTTCTTGTGTAATAACACAATCCTTATAGGGATTAGAGTCCCAACATTGTTTGATTTATGTTAGGAGAGAATAAAGATTATAGCGTTACTTACAGGTGATACTGTAATCGGTTAGCGATTCTTCCGAATCACTCGAGGCTTCTCTAATTTCTCTACGAAGACGCCTTTTCTTTTCCTTTCTCTTATTAAATTTCCTTTTTAGACGTCTTAGACGTCTCTCTAATTTTTCGTTGTACTGACTGCTCTCGGAAGACGAGGATCTATCCCTTTTACGACGCATTTCTTCTCCGCACGAGGTTATTTTCCGCGGGAACACGTGACTGCTCGGCACAAAACGAAAGAATGAGGTTGCACGGGAGCGAACAGGAACGGTGACACGGACGGTGCCTTCCTTTGTTTTCTAAGCGTTGGAATATGTGGCGACATCGGCAGGAAGCGGGAGGACTACATGTTGATCATGAGGAAGAGGCGCGTAATACAATTATGTATTTTTTAATCAAGAAAAATTACATGTATATTAGGTACTGTTTGCTTGATTATAAAAAGGAATCTAAAATTCTGCAGATTGTCAATGACGGGTCATACATACATACAGCAACATATGGAAACAGTGCTGTACGCTGTAAATTAAGGTGTAGGCTTTTGAAAAACTGGTTTTCGAATTCCACTATGCCCAAACAATCGATTAAACCGGTTATCGAATTTTAACAAAAAAAAAACAAGATGAAATTAAAACTGTAAAGAAATATTGATACTTCCCATACAGCACACTCTCGTTGCAGAAAGGTTGCAGTTACATTGCAGTTACGTTGCAGTTACGTTGCAGTTACATTGCAGAAATCTTCCTATGTCCGCCCGAGTGCAACATTGCATGAAATATTTCTGCAACGTTTCTGAGATTTTACAGCAACTTTTCCGCAACGTTTCTGAGATTTTACAGCAACATTTCTGCAACGTTTCTGAGATTTTACAGCAACTTTTCTGCAACGTTTCTGAGATTTGACAGCAACTTTTCTGCAACTTTTCTGCAACGTTTCGGGCAGTAGGGCCAAAAATAAAAATTACGGTATTTTATATTTATCGGACGTGCTGCGAGGGGGGCCGACGACATGAATGTGCGCAACAGGAAAAATAGAAAATTATTTTACCCCACGGAGATTCGAAACCGCAACCTGTAGGACCGTAGACGAACACTTTACCGCTGCAGCTACAACTGTTGATTGAGAAGATTGCTTACATGTTCGAACTTATATTCGTACCGAGCAACACCTTAAACTCAAATTATTAAAAAACGAAGATTCGTTTTGACAAACTCAATTACATCACCCTAATCGCGGAGTCGGATATTTCACAACAAATTAATTTCGACGCTTGATGTTGTATTAAGTTGATGCATATTCTGTTATGAAATATCCTGCGTAGTACAAGAAAATAATGTTTTTTTTTAGTTTTAGCGGATTCTTAATACAATCGTTTAACATCATTTATTTTATTTTCTAGTCTTTAGTGTTTGTGGATTTACATTTCACAGCTCAGACTTCTTTGCAAATATCATTTATTGCTGTATACAGTTTAACAGTTTGCATAAACCTTATAGTGCTAATTAACTAATTGTATTAATTACTTATATTACATATTGGCCGTGTTTATATATATTCCCTCGGAGGTTGCCTGTGAAATGTAACATTGTATTCTGTTTGTCGACATATGTGATATAAGTAATTAATACAATTACTTAGTTAACACTATAGGGTTTAACCAAATTCATTAACTATATACAGCAACAAAAGATATTTGTAAAAAAGTGTTCCATGTGCCAATTACTGCCACTGTGCCTACTATTGCCATTTAATTCATTATAGATAATAAAAAAGTTCCGTATTGTCGAGTAAAAATATGTAAGACCGTATTCAATGCGGTTCGTTGCACGTATGTAGCTGATACGTTACGGATGAACAAAGCATAACCTAATATACACTGTGTAGTGGGTATACTACGATATTGTACTAAATCTATATACTAAATCGATATTATAACAGTTTTTGAGCCTTGCTTACTGTGGGACCTTTGTTGTAAAATCTCAGAAACGTTGCGGGACAATTGCTGAAAAATCTCAGAAACGTTGCAGAAAAGTTGCTGTAAAATCTCAGAAACGTTGCAGAAAAGTTGCTGTAAAATCTCAGAAACGTTGCAGAAAAGTTGCTGAAAAATCTCAGAAACGTTGCAGAAAAGTTGCTGTAAAATCTCAGAAACGTTGCAGTAAACTCTCAGAAACGTTGCAAGGTAATATTGCACCGCAACATTGCTGAAAGGCTGCAGAAATCTTCCTATATCCGCCCCCGTGCAACATTGCACCGCAACCTAACTGCAACCTTTCTGCAACGTTTCTGCAACGGAGTGTGCTGTATGGGTTATATTAAAAGTTCTCAGTTTTTGTAATATTCATGGAATTACAAAAATATAACAAAATAAAATATACTCACTAGTGGTTGGTGCGACGATAAATAATATAAGGAAAAAAATATACTCAACCTATAAACAAATAAAAAAAATTAAAATAACTAACATGTGCAATTTTTCAGTTCATTTAATATTTATGGAACTGCAAAAATATAATAAAATAAAATAATACTACATACATACAAAACCAAATTCAAAAAACAGAAATAACCAAAATCCGTATAAAATGTAAATTATAAATGTTTATATCATTTAAAATTTTTCATCAGGAAATACGAAGTCATAGAGATTAGTTTTACAGTAAACTGTTACCACAAAATGTTAACGTTAAATAATTAATTAATTTTTACTTATTAATTCTGGTATCTAAAACCGGTTTTCAAATTTGAATACCGGTTTTCACATTTTACGAATATATAAAACGGAAAGAAAACGGTTCTCAAAAACCAGTAAACCATACTGGAAATCATATCATTCAAAAAATTAGCAGGCTCCTTAACTAAAGTATCTACACACTATTGCTTTCGAGTATTTCTCGTTTATCCTACCCCAATTAAGGCATGATTAATCGATTATTCCATTACATTGCGTTTTTGCTAAATTGAAAGTTGAAAAGCAGCAAGCCAGAGTGGAAAAATGGAAATTACTCATGTTTCCTCATAATCAAGTAAAATCTGAATGTGAAATTGCAAAAATCTCAAACGGATATAGTACAATATTTTGAAAACATAAAATAATACAGAATCCATTTCAAACAGGCAGACTACTTGTATCTATTTCTTACATTTCTTGTAGCTCCCCACAATTATCATTAGCACTACTGTACAAAAGAAAAAAATTTGCACATTCGCATTCTCAGCTTAAAAACTTTTGAACCATTTCGAATTAAAGGTCCTCCTCCGCGCGCGGCAACTACGAACAAAAAGCTACGAATTAAAACGCAGCTGGTCACGAGAAATTCTCATCGACATCGGCGATTAACCGCATGAGCAGTGAGCACTTTGCCTGTGCAGTTTCCCAAGCGGTTGCTCGCAGCCGCCGTCACAATGAGTTAACCAAAATTTCAAGGGGGTAGAGGGCATCAAAGCTCGGGGATTGCACGCGGTAACTGAAACTTTCATCGGTCGGAAATTTCACGGCTCCTGGACTCTGGCTTCTGTGGTTGTACAAAAAAAGAAGCATCTATTGCGTGCTGAAATTCTCGAAACGAAAGTTATCGCAGCTGAAAAACAATGGAGGTTATTGTTCACATTTAATTGCAACTTTATAACACAACCAGGGAATGTTATTTTTTAATTGGAGGGCTTTATTGTATCATCAGAATAAGCTTTATAAAAGCATAGAGCTTTTGGAAGGAAACATTTGAATTTATTGCAGATTATTGAAAACTTTGGCTTCTGCCCTCCACAATGATAAGCAGATCTATAATATATAAAACAGAAAGTTTATATGTTTGTCTGTCGCCTAAAAACCTTCGAAGGTTAAACTCTTGAAATGTGCCCAGCTCATTTTCTTAAAAAAACAATTTTTTTAGAAAATCAGGATTTAAATTCCAGGCGAAACCGAGTAGTAAAGCTAGTATCTCATAAACCAAGGTGATTCTGACCGAGAGATTAGAAATTCGTAATGATTCTTGGAGACTGGTGTGTGCGATGCGGAATTAGAGTTGATAGTAAATTGCCATACTGCTGGATAGAGAGAGAGAGAGAGAGAGAGAGAGGGAGAGAGAAGGAACTCTGAAGGTCTACGTTAGGGTTTGAAGCAATTGAGGACTTTGCAACAAGAGGGGTGCAACTCCAGTTTTGACAGTTTTTGAGGTTTGACGTAATATACGTAAAAAAGTTCTACATCTTTCGGTGCACTTTTGATGCAAATCCGATAACAAATGAGCGATTTATTTCATATTTTTAACCTGCACCTATTACTGTTTTGTGCAATATTTTTGTTTCGGGCAGCTCCAGTTTCGAAAAATTCGCCAAAAATGAAAAAAAAATTATCGGTTGAATAACTACTGCTTATTGGGGGAAAATATACATTTTTCAATTAGAGTTCTCTTTTTAATGTTAAGTCAAAGCAATACCTTTATAAACAATTTTTTCTAATTTACTCGATGTTGGTAAAATTGGACCTGCACCCCTCTTGCTGCGCAACCCCCTTCTTAAGTTAATGAATATTTATTTCTTTAAATACTTAGGCTTTCAATACGTTAAACAGAAAATAGCCATTCAAGGTTAAGTGTCAATGAGGGCACACAGGAAATCATTCAAATAAATCGCCTAAAATTTATATTTTACTACTGTTAAATATAATCAGTTATAAAATAAATTTTTCAAAGCCATGGACTCTTAATTTTCTTTCGAGGAGATTGGCAGTACCTATACCCCTTTGTGTAATAGTCAAGAGTGTGATGAAACGAAATCCTGCCATAGTACTAACTCTGCAAGATAATCGTGTTTCGTTGAAAGCGCAGCAAAGCACAGCTCACAGCTTTAAGCGTTTTCGACCTTTGCATTGCATTATATGATGCAATTAACTTCATCGGCGAACTTTCACTTTCCGGAGTGAACGAATTTCATAGATTCATTTCAGCACCCTTATGACACCGTATGCTAATGCTCGGCTACATGAATATGCATGCGAGTCACTTAATCGTGTCGCGTCATTTAATAGTGAGACTGGAGATTGCTGAGTCTCTTTAGAATTTTTAACAGCCGGCACGTTTAAATTAGGTAATAAAAATTCAACGGATCAAGCCATATTTTCGCCTTATGTTTATTGTAGGAGAATATCCCTTTGGGAAATCTGTGTGATGCAATTTTAGCAGTATGTAACAAAGTACGAGTGTCCAACGCATTTTCTTAGATGGAACAGGGAATTACAGTGAATGTAAGGTGGAATATACGAAACAAACCATATTATTAATATCAGGAGCCCTTTTAGAACTGTGCTTAACGTCCAGTAGGTACAACTAATAACACCATCGTCGTTAATTAATAAACCTAAATTACAGTTCACGATTGGTTTACAATAATGAACAACAATTGAAAACAGATTTATCCAAGCGTACGACGGTAAATCTTTACTACAATTCCAAAGGTAAATAAAAGAATCGAGTGCTACCGGGAGTAAAGACAGAGAAAGTATGGTGGGTCGCCCGCAGTAGAAAACTCCGCCAACGGTCAGACCACGCAAAATGAACCGGTTCTCGTCCGATCACCGAAGTTAAAGTGCATTGGGCGCGGATAGTACTTGGATGGGAGACCGCTTAGGAACTCCGCGTGCCGTTGGCATCTCTTTTGCTCGCTATTTTCAAATTGCGCGCGTTATATCATTTTTGGTAATTTTCTTTCGATAATGGCCGGTGCAATATGGATCGCAGCGGTGAAAGTATATTCCTTTTTGTTGTGCGGCTGCTGTGTAACTAACAACATTGGGAATGGTACTTATTAGGTCCATTCGATCGGCTTTTTCCAATTATTTATAACAATATCTATCATGATTTTACCATCCTGCAATTTTAAAATAGCAGTCAACGTTACGATACACGTAATAAAAAAATATTTCGAACAAAAGTTGTTAAATTATTTTGCTAGGAGAATATCTAAATTTGTCAAACTTTAAAAAATTATAAGCAATAATTTTTTATTAAATAAAATACTTTATTATAAATTGATAGATAAAATTACCTTAAGCAAAACAGTGTAATATCTTTGGAGAGATCATATTTATAAACATGATTGCGGCCTCCATGTTGAATTAAGATGTAATTTAAATGCAGGAGTTTAAATTTGGAGTCTATTCGACTTTTAAAATCTTACATGATTTGAGTTCAGATCAGCGTGAACCAGATCGATTTCTCTGTATAATTATTTAGTAAATTTTTGTACGAAAGGCCCTATTTAACAAATTTTGTTTAATTTATATTAGGTTAAATATATGAAATTGTTTAATACTATATAAAGTGTTTGAACGCTTCCAGGAGTGAGAGTCAGACAGTGCTCTCCCACTCGCAGTAGAAAACTCCGCCAACGGCCAGACCACGTATAAAGCACTGGTTCTCGTCCGATCACCAAAGTTAAACTGCGTTTGGCGCGGATAGTACTTGGATGGGAGACCGCTTGGGAACTCCGCGTGCCGTTGGCAACATTTTTTTCTCCCTATTTTCAAACTGCGGATGCAATATCATTTTTGGTGGTTTTTTCGGTAATGGTCGGGCAAATGTCAATTATAGAGATCAAAGTACCCTTTTTTGTAGTGCTTGGCAGTGTAATTAATTACAGTGGGAATGGTTAAGTGTTCGAACGCTCCGAGGAGTGAGCGTCAGACATTGTTAGCGAACTCGTAGTAGAAAACTCCGTCAACGACCATACCACGCAAAAAACACTGGTTCTCGTCCGATCACCAAAGTTAAACTGCGTTGGGCGCGGATAGTACTTGGATGGGAGACCGCTTGGGAACTCCGCGTGTCGTTGGCACCACTTTTTTGCTCGACATTTTGATATTGCTTCAGCTACGTCATCTTCGATTGTGTTTTCTTAGTATTTGGCCGATGGAATCTCGGTTCAAAGTATTCCTCTTTTTGTTTTCTGCAAATGTAGCTAACTGTATGTTCTCGGGGGCAGGACTTCGAGTCTTTCTACTGTACAAAAGTTCAACGATAGTGAGAATGGCCTCGTGCTTTCTGTCTCTGAGATACTTATTAGGGTCTTTCCCTTGAGTGCTTTCCTCCTAGGATTATAGACAATCGCCAGTTCCATTGTTTTCTATGTGAACGTGCAAAAGTGTGCGTTCACAACTATTACCGTAACATACTACATGTTTCTGGTGTATCGATAAGTTAACTCTATCAAAATTAAATATCTGCTGATTGTAACGAAAAAGTGTTGTGTCTTATATTGAATACTGAAATGTGAAATATAGGGAGTTGTTGAAAAGATAATAAGCTGGTTTACTTTAAAATCATTGCTTACATTTTCAAGTTAAACTGCTCTTTCCGAACAATTCCGAAACTTCTCTTAATTAACGGAATCACCGTTTAGGTATCCAGTTCAATTTTATATTTTTATTAAAATATAAATATAAACGTATTAGTGTTCCAGATTTCATTATTTTTTCAGTTCTACAATATTTCAATGCTTCCACGTCGAGTATGTATAATTTTAATCCTTTCCTCAGTGTTTAATAATTTCCAAGGTGCGAAGGTGAAACTTTATTCTTTCTTCTACTTGCCACCCGTATTCTTTCAACGATTCCGGCTACACGGAGCGGAATTCCGTGCTTTCCGCTGTTTTTCCGACCTTGACTTCGGTCTCCCGCTGGGCTGGGGTAGTTTTATGGCAGCGTATACGACGCCGGATGCCCGCCATTAAATGCCCTGCTCACGTACGACCTTCGTGTAAAAGATACTCCCTACACTCTACCGTACATTGTACCACACGAAGTTAATATGACTGAGACTCTTCTAGTCGAAAGCAGAAATCCACAGGGGGCAACGGCAACGAGAATGAAGCAAGAATACAGCTGTGAAAAGTGTTTACAGTTTCAACGAAATTAATTCGAGGCTGTTATTTATGATCCTGTAAGACACTATGCCTCGTGCACTATTAGATACTCCCAACTCTTTCACTTCGTTGTCTTCTTCTCACAAGCAAAATTTACGAAGCATTTGGAAAATAATTCTTCATTTAGATTTGATAAATTGCACCGAAATGCATTAACATATTTCAACTATTATGATGGTCATGTAAATTTAGACTCTTAATTACTATCAGTATTTTTCTTTATATATCACCGCAAAGGTATACGAAATATTAAAGCTTTTCTTGCTGCAAGAAAGGCACAATTCGCCGCACACCCTAAAGATTGCAAAGCAGTCATATAGTATATCTGATTTCACTTTCTACTTTACTTTTCTTACTTTATTTTACTTTATTTTTTGTATTGTTCTCACGTGTTGCGTTAAGTCTTGAGATTACTTTTATTTTAGTTTACTTTTAATATTTGTTATGTTTGTTTTTATCTCTATTTTAGTTTCACGGTTAAACTTCCCCACAGCGTTACACTGCAGCCTCGCATTTACCCTTAAGGAGGTAGACGGGTATTTGAGGGTCAAAAAATCGAAATTCTTTTCGATTGTTTATGATAGCCACAAGTATGAGAAGTATTTTAAAAAAGATTTAATTGAAAAATTCGATAAATTGCGGGAGTTACAACGTAAAATGTATCTAACAGACGGGCCAATGACAGTAAACGCGTCGCGGTGAGCTTTAAAGCCGTTTTTCTCAAAACTATGTTTCTCAAGACAGTGAACATCGTAATTTCAGAACGGATTTAACAACATTTAAGACAACATGTATCACAGGAGTACTTCAGTTAAATCCTTTAAAGTTGATATTTGTTGTACAACTCCGTGAATTTATATTAAAATTTTTCGTCCGAGTTCCACATTGTGGAGAAGAGTGTTTCGTAGGTTCAGTTAAAATTTCAACTAAAAATATTAATCCATTCTTGACGTGCATTGCGCAGCGCCCATTTTGACGCTTTGTAATTTCTTCAATTTTGAATATTTTTCAGGTTTCCTGGTCTTAAAAAGCGTTTTATATCCCCAATAAAGTATTGCAAACCATGTAAATGGTATTAATTTTTAGTCGTCCTTCAATCCAACCCAAAAGGAACCAACCGTTCATCTTAACCGTCTAATATCCGTGTACCCTTTTAACGACTATGCTACCTGCAAATACTCAGGTTTCTTCTTTCTTGAGTAATAAAGACGATTAATATTAAAAATAACAATAACAATATACAGCCTTAGAATAAAGATCCCCCAAAGAATTTCTCGCAGTTCATTCGGGAAGACATCGATTATTGACTAATTACCCTCGATTTGCATAGACGCTACTACAGATTAGGCAATTTGTAGATTCGCGCTGCGCAGTCGGGGTGTTGACGTGTCATTATGTTACAGCCCGATTACGTCACTCAAGCCTCCCTAAAGCAGATAATCTCCATTTGTCAAGATAAGTAGCTGCGGCCTGTCATATGGCGCCGAATATGGCCGCCGAGCGTCTTGCACCCCTTTCCTTATTGCCTCGCGATTACGCAGCCCATCGACTGTAGTGCCGCGAGGGGCGCCGGCAGGGTCATGAAACCTGTCGTAATAATTTGTCCGTCGAAGGGAACATTGTGTTCGCTAATTAAGTCGGCCCGCCTCCGTCCTTAAAAAAAAAAGAAAAAGGAAAACAGGGTCGCCTTTGTTTTCACGGTACAAAGGATAGATTCTCTGTTAAGGTACCCGGCCTGGGTATCGACCAACCCCTGTGCCCTCCACTGAAACTCGAAAATCCACGGGATTATAAAGGCCAAGAATAATTCGACGGAATAATTGGACGTCGAACGGCGGAATATTTTCACCGACGACTATTTTGCAACGGAATTGGAACGCTGGAAATATCGCGTCACGCTACCACATCGTGCTGGTGTTTCTGAGCTTTCCAATGCCCGGTTTTAATTTCAAATTACTCGAAACACGTTTCAGAGAAAAATTATTCCGATAGGTCTGAGCCTGCACTCGCGATTCACGCGTCTCGAAAAATTCGCTTCTGCTTTTAGCCTGTTTTTAAACGGAGGGGCTTGGGGATTTCACCTTCGTCGAGATACGCGTGGTCACGTGGAACGGTTTCGCTGTAACCGTCAGTTTTAAAAGGTGACTCAAGATTGCGACGCGAGGTGATCGATAAGCCAGCCGCTTACGTGCACGTGTCCTCGTGCTCTTCGAGCTTTCTCAACAGTTAGCCCCGTTTCGTTTTCATCTGGCTGAATGCGCGGCAAGTGAATGGGTTAGATGACGATACGATGCAAGTATTCTTCGTGTTTCTTGTGAATTCAATTAACGCGACACTGACTACGAGCAGATATTGATAGCCCGAAGTAACAGGAAAGGAAATCGAGATGCTGGATGTTGGGTTAAGAATTACACGCGATTATAAAGCCTTTCGGATGTCCGTAATTAGAGCGGCGTTGGAATAGGAGATACTTGGCGCACGGTGTTTCGATTCTAACGAGTTTTAATTGTTTGACGTGGATGCCGGGGAACTCGGAATCTCTAATGCACTGAGCAATGTCCGTGAACGTAGAGCTTTGCGAACTTCTGGAGCCTTCCGGCGATAGTAAACTTCGTGGGGACGAATCGCACGAGATAGGGATACTGTTTTTTCCATTCAACGATTTGTGTTACCGTAAAATTTTCTCTAATGCTACTAATTTGTTGGAATATATAGAGACTCGGTTAGTAAAAATGTGCTCCTCAGCCTTTCATTTGTTACATTAATTCCCTCCTGCGTTTAGGTTTTCTTCACCGTTTTTACATGGTTCGTCCACTTTAAATTTTCATTACAGGCTCACAAAGGAACACCCCGAACCAGGAAATTCAAAAAATTCTGGAACTTTATGAATATGTAGGGAATTACCTCCTGATTACAGAGCAATTTTTGTTTGCTGCTCAAATTCACTCTAATGGGGTTGAATTGACCCTTGGTTTTATGTTATAACTCATGAACAGTCAAATATTTTTTTTACCAAATCAGGAGGAAATCCCTTACATATTCACAAAGTTACAGAATGTTTTGAATTTCCGCGTTCGGGATGTTCCCTTGTCAGATAAAAAAGTTGAGGAAGCGACCGTCATTATTTTCTTCCCCATTCCGACCAAATGCAATTTTTTGTTCAAAACACCGAATCACGTCAACTAGTAAACTAATCCTTCTAGCTTCTCAAAAAAAAACTAAAGTCGTTTGGACCAATTTTAAAAAAGGTGTTCTATTTCAAAAGTGTCCCAATACTTTCGCCCGGCACTGTATTGAGTAAAAATAGGAATGCTAGTAACTTGGCATGGACGATATTTTGTGAAAAGCATCAGGTGAGAAATGTGCCATCGACAACTTGGAATACATATTTTAAAAATAAAATATTACTTTAGTACCTATACCATAATTGAATTTAGTCCACATTTTCCAATAAACGTTTCGCATAAATTTGTTTCGAATTAGGAAAGATTTTAACATTCCAACAGTCGTAGGAACTTACCTCGTTTCAATTTAATCTGTTCCTAAAGTGTGCAAAGTTTACTGAAAATTTCGTCGTGGAGATAAGACACGATGAGAAAGCAAGCAGGAGAAACGTATTCGAAGCTAACCATTTATCACCGCTTTCTGTTTCAGGGCTGTTCGAGACGGACGGTGTGCTGATTCCTGGCACGATGTGCGACCTCGAGTTTGTCAGTTCACAGTCAGCGCCGCAGTACGGACGATTCTACTCGCCACGATACCCGTCCTCTTACCCAAAGAACATCCGGTGCTCGTACCTCTTCCGGGCCAGGTAACTAGACTGACCTACTATCAAGCTCGCAAACTGATCCCAACATAATCCATATATAATGCATCTCGGGACCAATCTCGGCCCGCGCCATATATCTAACGCGCTCTCGCGCGTTTAACGGCTCCAATCTGTAATCTGGTTGCTGGCTAATTAACACATGACGCGCGATGTCTTCGTCTTCGCGACTTCAATGGAGAGAGAATTCGTTGTACTGTGTGAGAATTATTTAGTCGTTCAGTTGTCCCTTAGAAAATTATTATCGTTAATGAGTCGTGTGAAATATAGTATTTAAAATGTAGGACCCTTGAAGGAGGTATTCAGAGAAATAACTACTTAGGCATAGATGAGCAATTACTGCAAATTTCGCAAACAGGTCACGGTATAGAACCTACAGTTCATACTTACAACGCTGCTCTGTAATTATTGTTCCAAGTAGTTTTTAACCATTTGAATCCATGGAATTTCAAAACAAAAATTTTCAAAATCAAATTGTTCGCAACAATAGTTATTATTTTGATATAATTTAGAAGTTATACGTCGCTTGGATTCAAAGTATTAATTCTTTTTTAAAATTTGAATCATTAATTAGGTCTAAGACTGGGAATTATTTATCTTAATTTTTTCTTGTCTTCCATCACTTATGCATGACTTCATGATTTTTGTTTATTATCACACGTGATCTTATGAATTCAATCTTACTTCATATTTATCACTAGTAAAACTACTGCTGGAAGATCTCTGGTATATGTATGTGTAATGGTAATTTGGAGGAGATACTCCAATTTTTCCCACCATTTTTGTGGCAAGGTAAATTTAATAAGGTAAAGACAACGTCTTAAAAAATAGGTATTTCAGGATAGAACTTTAACTTAATAATATTAAAAAGAAAACCCCAAGACCGGTGGAGACCTCCCTGAAAACACTTCGCGACCCGCTTCGGGGTCGCGATCCACCGGTTGGGAATCACTGAGGTACCCGCTCTCACGTCCAATAATATGCAGGTTGAAAAATTAAAATCGTTACAAACTGGTACTTGCAAAAGGAAACGTGTGATATGGAATTATTAATTTTTGGGGATTGTTTAGTTCCCATCGATTTTATTCTATGTACATACTGGCAACGAAAGCCATTCGAAGAATACTTCGATTTGTTTAAGAGAAGAACCCCAATCGATGAGCGCAAATTCATATGAAAATTTGTGGCGGTACTTTTCTATACTTATGAATCAAAGAAACATCCATTAGTTAGCAAAATAAATATTAATTCGAAGAATTATTTATACAATTGTCAGGCGCTTTCTATACACGCCGATTTCCTTATAAGATGGATAAGTAGAAATGCGCAGTACACAGTCAGACACCTATCAGATATTCACGTCGTGATCTCAACTAACGTACTACTTCAACCTCGATTATAAATACAAGTTACCACCAGTGTTACATTATTCTAATATTATTTATTCATCATTTAAAAGATTTTACTTTGTTTTTGTAACAAGAATTGGATGCCTCGTGCCCTATTATTATTTCACTCGTGTGTAGGCATTTCAAAATATATACATATTACATATCATAAAATTAAGATATAGGTAATGAACTCTATCAGGATGAACTAATTTTCACACAACAAATACACAATTCTTGGTTTTCAAAGCATCACCCCTGCAAATCTCTTAATTTTACACCCTCTATACTTCAAAGTCGAAACATGTGCTTAAGGGGACTGCTTAGGCCCTTAGACAGTCGTTTTTCGTGAGAAAGATACTCTGCCCTTTATTTATTTAAAAAAATTGTAAGAAATATATATGTGCTTTAAAAATGGCGCTGCAGACGTGTAAACATTTTAACGTTTTTCTGTCGTTTTGCCTTAATATCGGTGTTAAAATGTGACGTAATCCGATTTCAAAGGTGAGATTTTTGTTTGTTGGATTCGTTGTTTCCGCGCAAAAATTAAATCAAAATTATGCGATTGGTGGTTGAAAAACGGCGATTTTTCTGAGAAAAATTCGTTCCTGTTTGTGCGCTACCAAAATCCGGCGACTTCTTAATTTTTTGTGGAAAATCCCGAATTTTTGCGGACCATATTAGAGGTTTGCGGCGAAATTGCACATGTTTTACATATCCTGTAATTGTATCCAAGCAGAGATGGGCATTATGTATTTACATAAAAATCGAATGAAATAACTTTTCAAATAAAGTTAGCTTTATTTGGAGCGCCACGGATGAAGCTAAGTAGTTTATTTCAAGGCTTTCATCTTGGATTTCGAATAACGGTTCAATTTTCATCTTATCTTTATTCGATAAAGTCGAATAACCGGCGTGAGCCTTTGCGTCCTGACCCGCGCGCGGTCCCCTACCGGTCAGATTCTACAGAATCTGAATTTGTTTAGTTTTCATCGTATCAATATGAAAGTGACACCAATAGATTCCTGGTGTTCTCCCGATTAATTGGGCAGAAACTAATTTAAATCGGACTATTTTTAACGAAACGGGCTTTCAATTCGGCAAATAAATTTCCCACGTAATATCCTTAATTATGGTCCGAATTATATTATTTTTGGGGCCATTTTCATCGTGAAGACATGAGGAATCGATTGGTAATACACTCATCAACACTTATAAAAAACATGCAGATTTTATGTGGCCCGTCGGTTTTATTGCTCTCGACTGTCAACGGGCGGTCTACTGGGGCCCAAAGGTCCTCGCTCGCAGCGAAAAAGCAAAACAATGGGGTGGGTAGGCTTTCCCGATAATCCGAGCCTAAAGGCTTCACAACAATAGAAAGGTTTAGGCAAAAAAAAATGTTCACGGTGAGGTGAATCGAAACTAAACTTTCCGCTTACGAACCAGCCGCTATTCGTAACTACGCAATACACTTCTTCGAAAACACTTGTAATTTCTAGTTACATGTCTAGTACTAATTGTTTATAAAAACATTCGACCTTTAGACTTATTCTTTAAAAATTTCACATTCGTCTTAAGACAGACATGTATTAGACATGTATTTATAAAGAAGAAGAGAAAAATCACAACTTGCAATATAATAACACGTTTCTGGATGTAGCAAATTTTCTGACATTTGTAAGACGACATGTAATCATCGTTGTAATTTTTTTGTTAATTAACCCATCATAATAATTGTAGGTCCAACATTGAATATACGTAGGCAAACTGTCGTAACTTTTTGTTATCTAGATGTTATCTAGATGTTATCTTTGCCCATCTCTGTTTCTAAGTCGATCTGAACCTCCATTCGTACGCAATCAGGAAAAAACGAGGAGAAAAAATATTCGAGAAAAACGCTTTTAAAGTTTCTGGGCAAAGGCGACGCTATAGGTTGCCGCTTGACGTTTTTAGCTGTTAAATCTACAATTTTGCGAATTTTACTATAAACCAAACGGCAGTTTATTCAGGAAAGATAATACTTTCGGAAAATTCAATAAAAAATCAATTTTTCGACTGCCTAGTCCCCTTAATCTAAGTAAATAACGACGGCACAGTCGATCGCTCTCTGATTTCTCGTTGAATAAATCTCTTCCGGACAACGAAACCTTTTTATACAGTCGCGTCTCGTTGACGCGTAATTTTGTTACACGAAATGGCAATTCCCTGTTGCAGCCAGAAATAGGTATCCCCTTTTCCTGACGGACATTACTTTCCTTGTTTCTCATCTCCGCTTCTTGTTATGCTGATTGCCGAAAGTTTATGCCGTCTGTGTTAACCGCATAAAGGACCGGACAGGGTGAAAAAGAGGCGAGTTGTTCACACGGAGGAGGAGGGGGAGGGGCGCAGGAAACCCTTGGTATTCTTAAGGCCGGATCTCAGAAATAACTGCGCGAGTACTTGAAGAAAGACGCTGATACATGTTCGCTGCAATATGTATCTACCTACCTGGAGAAAGATGAAAAAGGTGTGACAGCAGTTGTTATAAGGTTATAACTCTCACACGGTTCGCGTTCTTTGTTTAGCATGTTTGTACTGGCCCATATGTCAGAATAAAATAATTAAAATCAATAATGAGCAAATGGAAATTATTCAAATTCAGAATATTTCGTTCGTTGATAGAGGAATTAGAAGTTAGCCTTTACGTAAAGGGAGATCTTTGATGTAGACTCTCGAAGGTGAATAATTATAATTAGGAATATTCCACTGCTTGTTGGATCAAGTGGAATATAATTTCGGCTCTTAAAGGCAAGGAATTAAAATTGAAAATATTTCTATCGGCAAAGTGCAGATCTCTGAGTTACATAGATCATTTGAAGGGAGATCCTACATTGTGAGACCGAAAAATGAGTGATTCATTGTGAATTTTTTGTACAAAGACTGTTCGACAAATTAATTCGAAGTTAGGCAGGTTGTTTTATAGTATCTTGAATTATTGTTCTGATTTTACGTGTGGTGATAAAAAAAAGTAGTGCAGATATATGTACAAAGAATATTGACTGAGAGCGTTGGAAAAAAATCGGGTGGTCCTGGCGTTGATGGAAAGTACCCTAAGGATTATCTGAAACACAAGAAAAAGAGATTTTTAATCTATATGAATGTGGCTATCTATGGCAGTGGATGCATTAAGGAAAATAAAAAAATGTTAAAATAGCAGCCCTCTGGAAAAGATGAATCAAATTGCGCCCAAAATTCGGGGAAAACTTTTTTAAATAAAAAAGGAATGGTAACAGATGAGACAACAAATCTATTACCACCGGAAGCCACATTCATATACATTAAAAATTTTTCCCTTTTTGGGTTTCGGATAATCCTTAGGGTACTTTCAATCAACGCCAAGACCACCCGCTTTTTTCAACACTCTGAGTCATCACTCTGCATCTGCCAAGCTTTTATATTTAGCGTCAAACAAAAATTCAGAACAATAGGTACTATAAAACAGCCTGCTAAGTTTCAAATTAATTTGCAAAACAGTTTACGTGCAAAAAATTCACAAATACTCACCTATTTTTCGGCCCACAAGGTAGAATCACCCCTTAAAACAAATGAGTAATGTTAAATATAATTATTTAGCTGATAGAATTGGAAGTTACAGTTTGCATACAAGATAAAAACATTTCATTGGATGTTAGAGAAAGTAGGATTTAGCGTTTGCAAGGCGCAGACGTAGATCTCCGGTTTCCCTGACCATTAGGAATCGTCTGAAATGATGGTCAATTCTGCAATTCCGGAACGTCGTGGCGTCGAGCCAGTATGCAGATATGATTTCCGTAGTATTGTGGCTTCCGCTTAATTGCAGTAATTGTATCAAAGTAGCGTCTGCAGTTTGGTATGCCTAACAGTTACGTCAGGGTTATAACGCTCTGCGCATAACTATAAACTTGACGGATGCGTGCGTGTACACGCTCGCAATCCGTTCAACGCGTATTCATGACTGTCACACATTAACAATACAAATTTCACCCCGATACTTGCCACCTTGCCAACCAATGGCACTGTTATCGCGCTAAACGAGAATCGATTTATAGAGAAATAGGTACTTCCCTCACACTTCATTATTGTAGTATAAGTATATAATATTGTATGTATAATAAGAAAAAGACCTCCGAGTTCTCTGTAAGTAATGCATTGCCTAGTACAATACATCCAGATATTAGATTATCAGATATTTGCTATTAGATTAATAATGTAATAAGAAATTCAACTATAAAATTATTCTTACAAACTAAATTCGAGTATACTTATGTATATAGTCAATGCTTAGCGTAATGGATCAGTTAGTACGTATGTTTCCCTTTTTTCTGAAGGCATGGTTGCCATGTAATTTGACGCGAATCGGTAGCTATTATATTAATGATGTAACACTGATTTACTATATCAGTAAATATTATTAATATTTTATTGATGATGTAACACTGATTTTTCATGCGTGAAAGGAAATAAATATTTACCTTAACTTATATGGGGGATCGCAGGTTACATGAATATTATAAAAAGGGATCGCGACTCAAAAAGGGTTGAAAATACTGTGATTCTTAAAATACAATGAATTTTTCCTCTCACCATTTGAAACTTCTTGTGTAATAATTGCAACAGTCCCTTGCAGAATATAAAAGAAAGTGGAATGGGAGATGAGTCTCTTTAAATGTAAATAATTGATTGATTACAGAACTCTAACATACAATGATTACCATAGACATAACATATATATTGCATTTCGTAATTGTATAAAGAAAAAGTAGTGTCGTTAATTGTTATTCTCATGTTAATAATAGTAACGTTTCTCATGCATAATGAAGCCCATCTTTGTCGGAAAGAAATAAATCTGATTATTTAGAATACTTTAACATAAACGTTACATCCGAACATTTCTGCATTAATGGTAGAACAATTTTACTTAGTTACATATTTCAGTGACCATTTTTCAAGTGGAATTGGTAAATATTCTGTTCAACATCGTCATAACGTTTACGCAGGTTTAAAAACGTCCTCGTGCAAAAAGCTACTTCTCATTCTTTTGAGTAGTGTTTCATTTACATATTTTATTAAATATTTCGATCCGAAAGCGTGTTTGATGTAGAAAAATCCATGTGAAATATATGCACTTTGTTACAGATTGAAAGAGAGGATCCGCCTAGTCTTTGAGGAAATCTCTTTACAAAAGGGAGATTTAAGGTGAGTTTTTCAACCATGGATTACTTTAACCTTTTGAGTACGTGTATGATAGTATAATATGTTATCATATAATACTTTCAGGCCCAAATTGAATTCTTGAGTATCAAAACAATTTTTGTTAAAAACTATTGGTATTAGTCTTAAATGAGATAGAACCTGTCTTGTAAAATTAAAATATGAGGGTACTCTGTATCCTCATGGTAAAATTTTATAATTATCTTAAATTATGATCGACGTAGGGTCTGAAAGCGTTATATGTATGTATATCACATAATCTGTTTAATTGTAAGTCAGCTACATACATTTAGACTATTTAAATATTTAACATTTTTGGTCAGAAATAATGATCGTGTTAAATTAACAATATGAAAAAACTTATATAAGTGTTTTATGATTAGCAGTCTTTTGCTACGTAATTATAATGTCACTTCAATAAATGAATTGCGAAACTCAGTCATAGCTGAGAATGTCCACACTGTGGAAACCGAATTCAATTTGAAATTTCAGAAGCATGTAGCGGTTGGTAGTTTGCGAACTGAATAACAAGACTTTGAATTTAATAATGACAAATTCTGGGAACGCAAAACTCCGGCTTGCTGACTGAAAATTTATTTCATGGAAACTAATTACTGTTCTGTGCATGTAGATAACTAGCTAAAGAACGTTCTGCCACGTCCATATTAATGATATTAAATTGGCGAAAAACCTTAGGTTTAAATGAATGTCTTCAATTTCGGAGAAAAATAGGACCAATTTATCATTTCATGTATTTCATTATTTAATAGAAAATTAAATAGGTAGATACTTTGGAGTATGAATTATGAAATACAAGAAGGTTCTTTATGGATCCTTATTTGATCAGTAAGCAGTATGATTTTCCACGAAAAAACAGTTCGAATGTTCTAATATCGAAGCTACTCATAATATTCGAACATTCACTTCGATTCCCATAATTGGGAATGAATCGGTTCATAATTTTTGAATACGTGGACACACTTTCTTGAAACCAGTATTTCGTTCAATTCAGAACAATAGATCTACTCCGAAACCATTCCTAACCACCCTTACAGGCACTTTCTGCGCACGACTTCTTTATTACCTCTACCAAACGCAGTTCTTCTTTCAACACCCACAAAACTCCATCGAATCACAGTATTATTTGAATTCCATAGATGCACATCGTAAAATGTCCAATAGTTCAGTTGAAAGTTAATATTGATTTAAATATCAAACAACATAGTATTCATTCAAATCCCAATTCCTCTGAACAATACCTTTCCATGCATATCTTGAACAAAGATCGGTAAACGTCTAAATCTCGTACTGTATAGGTACGTATACATATTTCGAAACGTACAGAAATAACACTTTTAGTGAGTATCCAATCTAAAAAAATTCAATATTCTAATTCACTTCCACATAATATTCTATTCACACTTGTAAATGTATCGAATGGAACATCACATTTATCCCGAACGATCTGTACTCAACACCAGAGGATTAAATATCTCGGGCACACGAGATATTTAAAATATATTAAAACATTTTCTACGTAACAGATCTTCAGTGTCTTAATTATTCATTGATTTTAGCAATCAGTTTACCAATGTCTCCGCTGTTCTCAAAAGGAGAATATCCCAGGTTTGGACATGTGTCAGAAGGGTGGTTTCACCCCTAAATATGAAAACGGGCCGCTATAAAAAACATGTATATATTATTTTTCGGTCATCTAATGCACATTCAAAAATCAAAGCAATCGGAGGCGGACACCTGGGATACTCTCCTTGTCAGTGGGCGCACGAAGAATGCGGAGTGTCCCACGGATTAATTTACGTGCCCAACGTATAGAAGACGCAGAAAACAACAATAAGTTCCAAGAAATATATATTTGTTTATTCTAATAATAAATCTTCATGTTTAGTAACAAAAGTGAAGTTTTTTCAGTTTTTTTTACAAATTTCCTAGGTGTTCCATATTAAGTACCATTTTTCGAACAACCGATTTTCACTCTGTTTTGTTTTTTGAGTATATCTTCAAAACATTCGAATTTTTTAAAATTGGCTATGCAAATATTACTATGCACTGGGTCCTACGTTCCCTCATGTCAGTTTTATTAAAAAAAAAACATTTTCCCCTATTTTCGGCAGCTTTTGAAATCAGGTGTTCCATATTACATACGATTACCCAATAGGGTAATAACTTAGAGTACACAACAGTTATTCTCAATACTACCTAGCAAAATAAATTAGCATTGGCATATTTCAGAAACGGCGTGACCATAAAAAAATAGCAGGTTACCGAAAATAATATATCAAATAACACCATGTCAAGTTTATTCAAAGAACATAAATATTATTCTTTCTTCTGATGCCCAAAAGCAGAATCTACGAACGACTATAAAGGTGGTTGCAATTACAAAATCAATTTATTCCCCCTGAGATAACGACGCGTCTCGAAGTTGATAGATCTGTTAAAGCAACGTCCTCCCATCTGGAAGGGAAACTTCGCTTATGTATCCACTACATATTCCGGATAGAAATTGAGTTGGGCAAGTTTTAAAAGAGATAGGGAGTAGCGATGGCCGAGGAAGGAGAAAGGAGATTTAGCGAAGGGGATCAAACTCATGAATCCACGGAGTATGACTGCACCGTTAAACGTACTATAGGCGAGGGGCAGTCAATTTACAACTTGCGGAACTGCTCGCTCTATGTTGCGTCAAAATGCACGCAGAACCGTCAGATCAACGCGCCAGCGAAAGGTTTATGAAATTTCTTTCGACTTCCAGCCCGCGCAACCTCGTTCAACTTTCCAGGCCGATAAATGCAGGGGTCATTGGACCTCGAACTGAAAACGCGGCTGAACATTGGGAACTTTGGAACGCGTGTTGCTCATGCCCGCTTACGTGACGTTTTTCTGCGTGTGATCACTGACAGAGTGTGGACGAAGAGGTAATCACACTCGAATCTACGAAGTACCGGTGTACCGTCGATATTCGAACGTGTTCCTACTGTTTCGTCCGCGGTTGTAGAATGTCTTTGCGCAGTGCTTGGGAATTTGATCAGTGTTCTGTGATTTCGAGTCGGGAGTAACTAGATGAAGTGTTTTTAGATTAGGTAATATACTGAACAACGTGGTGTGTTATGATAAGCATGGAAGCCTTTAATCAACTGGTCATTCAGTAATAAGTGACAATTTGGGGTGGGTAATAAGAAATGGGTTGTAGCAGCGTTTTTTGTTGCAAAGTGGCACAAAATTTTATTCGACCAAGAGGAAATTCAATTAAGGACCTTGCAGTAAGAGGAGTGCAGTTCCATCTTTACGAAATTCGAGTATGTTAGAAAAAACTGTTTATAAAATTATTGTTTTTACCTAATATTAACAAGAAAACATTAATTGAAAAATATATGGGTATTTTCATACAATAAGTAAGTAGTAGTTAGTGAGATTATAAATTTCATTTGTATTTTTGTCGAATTTTTCAAATCTGGAGCTGCCCAAAACAAAAATATTGCACCAAATAGTAATGAGTTAAGGTTCAAAATATGCAATAAATCGCTCATTTGTTATCGGATTTGCATCAGACGTGCACCAAACGATGTAGAATTGTTTTACGTATATATCACGTCATAACTCAAAAATAGTAAAAAATGTAGTTGCACCTCTCTTGTTGCAAGGTCCTCAGTTACATCAGCTGTTTTTTTATAAGGGGTTACATACTAAATGAATGTTTAGGTTTTTTTAGGGGTCTTAATAACAAACAAAAAGAAACTACTTATTACACATGATTTATTAGTCTATAAAGTGTAAGAAAAAATTTAATTACAATAATTTTTGTATTAAACTATTTATGAGCTTCTTTAGAATTTAGATCCCTGCAGAAAAAATGCCACTTCACGATCGGCATGATATATCCTCTAAACATCAATGGATCTGAAAAATATAATGAGATTCTTGTAAAATAATCTTGCCACTACAGTCTGTCGAGCCAAATGTTATAATTTAAAAAATATAAACGATTTGTGCCATTTTAAACATAAAGAAATTTTTCTCGTGCAAAATTTTTCTCTGTAATCGATTATTACTTCTAAAAAAATCCTAAAATCATTTTCACCTCGGATGGAGGTATGTAACCCTTTAACGCTAGACACCCAAAAAAAGTTTCTGGGAAAGTTTCCCAAAAGCATTTACTATCGATTTTTTCGTATGCTCGAAAATGATGTGATCTATACGTCACACTGGGCGTTAAAGGGTTAATTGAATTTTATCCACTTACAATATGTATGTATGAGTTCCAAAACTACCCCTTCTCGCAGTATAACTTTTAAAATCATCCATCATTAACCTATTTTCACGTCAGAAGTTAACTCGCCGTATTACGTTAATATCTTACCATTGCACGGTTGGAATATCGGCGGGGGATGCTGGGCTTGTTTTAATCCACCGACTTACTTCCAAGATGTCGCCGTACCCGTCAATAATCCTTCATTACGTACATTTACGACTGCACCAGCACTTAGGTACTCTCCACCCACCGAGGGGACTTTTCTGCTTATCGTTCCATTATAGTCCCTTTGCACTTACCCTATTACTTGCTACATTCGAAATTAAATTAATCATTCCCGACACGTCATTTCCATATTTCACACTGAACACATCAATCATCGTATCAATCATCCATTCATTCGTAGATTAATGAGCTTTTAAAGTAGCCCGTAATATTAACAGTAGACCTTGCGTACTTTCCATTCGAACGAGAGCAAACGTGCTCTTATATCAATTAACGAACCGAGCGTGCTCTTAATCGGCATAAACATAGGCACGACTTTTGTTGAATTTAAATGCTTAATTTGGGATCGCAGTTTCGCGAATCAACAGCATCGAAATTAATTTGTTCCGTGTATCTCGTGGGAAATAACAAACAACGTTTTAAGCATTTTTCAATTCTGTCGCGGTATGATTTATCAGCTTTCCCAGGGTCATTAATAAAGCTAATTATCGCGATTGAAATAATTGGTAGCCTGAATAATTTTCAATGTATGTATATATATATTTTATTGCTGCTTGTAAAATGCCCTCATTAGTTAAACACTTAATAGGCTTTACACACAGTGGAGTTCAAAATTTATGTGAGTTTATTTCGGTGTTATTAACGGCGTGTAAATGTCTGGAAGCCGCGTGAAATATTAATTTCACTGGGTACCGAAATGGATATTAAATTTATAATTACACATTTTTGGTTTTTCCTCATTACATGTGTAAAAGCTCTAATTTCTCGAATACATTATTCATATCTCCCTATAAAATGTCTGTATTTCAGAAAATATTTATGATAACAAAAATGATATTTATATTAAAACTGGGTTTCCGAGTGGCAGTTCAAAATTCAGTTTACTGAGTTTTCACGAAATCAACATACCGGGATATTATCTACCAAGAATACCTTTTAAAACTGCAAATTACGTTCTGTTGCACGGAGTAAAAATGAAATGATGTTTTTACTGTTGGAAAAATTTATTTAAAAAAAAGTGTAGGTCAACATGAAACTACTACATGCATCTCACGATAATTGCCTGCCAAATCTGATGAATTCTTATTTAGACCTAAGTCCCTATATCTAAAAGTAAATAATCCAAGTAAATTTTCCGTAAAGTAAACAAAATTGATACACCCGATTAACGAATAACCAAATGTGTAACACTCTAAGCAGTCGACGCGATAGTAAACCCTCACGAAGAAAAAACGAAGTTTATTATCCACCTTTTTACCCATTTCCACTCGAAACAGTAATTTCCCCAGCAGTGGTGGCACCGGTGATTCATAAAACATTGTTCTCTATGACAATAGGGGAGGCGCCAAACTGCATTCGTTTCTCGCGGAGCAACGCGATCGTTTCCCGCCTGACAATTTAATTACGCGGCCGGCGCGCGGTGTCCATGAAAATTTCACGCGTACCACTTTTCCTATTTTGTTCCGCTGATAAATTTTAAAAGGCTACCGCCACCCCGGCCACCGCGCTCCTGTCAGTCGTGTTTCTATTACGCTAATTGTGAATTACGACACCTGTAGGTTATTAACGTTTACGAGTTAACGAGGCACGATAACGAGTAGGAAGATCGCAAGTGCCTGGGCGAAACTTTTCTATTTAAAAGTTTTCCGAGCCCGAACATTGTATTCGTTGTAGTTCGATGGTACGTCAACCTGGCCGCCAAGGGGTGGGGGATGGATTTAGCTCGATTAAGCACGCAATGGAGATTTGCGTGCAGGATAAACTTCCCTGGATTAATATTTTTCCGTTCAATCGTTTGTTTAAACTTTAATGGGATCTAAACAAGGTGAAAGTGAAGAGCCGTAAAGTTGGCGCACACCGTGGCGTGTTTATGCTGAAAGTCGCGTTTCAAGTTTCTACGTGGGGCTATGAAAATGTGTGCCTAGTGAAAAGCCATGGAATTTTATTATCATTTAAAGGGTGACTAATTTAGTGGTGCTCGTTATTGCACCGTAACTTGGAGTTACTGTCACCGTGGACGGCAACGATAATTTTGTTTATTTGGAAGACTCTGGTAAAAATACGGGGCGACGCGGTGGTGACGTTAGTTTCAGTGTAGTTAGAATAGAAGTTGGTATCTTAGAGAGGAAATTGCGAACTCCCACGTGCTGCGTTTTTAACGCAAATTTGAAACCAGGAAAATTATTACTTAAACGTCCCCTAATTTCACGTGACCTACATTAGGGCAGACTGGGGGCGATTGGAACACGTTAAATATCTCAAAATATATGGTAGATATTAACAAAAATTTTGGATATATGGTGAAAAATGACATTTGGAATACACACATCCATGTCCTAGCAGTATAAATACACACTAAACATGTATTCTGAAGAATATAACTTTTAGATATCCTAAAGTAACTTTTTCTTACTGGCTTAAAATTTAGGTATAATATAAATACACTCTTTGCAAGTATGCGCTTTTTCTTTTTCTTTTTTAATCTTTAATCTGACCTTTTTTTAAAGTAATACATAATATATTTTAAGTTCAAAAGCATGGTCGGTGTCGATTTTAACACCGGCAGTCGGGGTCGATTGTATCGCAACAGAACCGAATAGTGCGACGAACGAATGTTTACCATCAACGTCTCGTTCTGATTTATGCAATGAAACTCTATCAAAGGAAAGTAGACAAATGAATTCATCTGAAGAATTCAGGTCAGAATCTGTACGAGAATCTGTATTTCGTAAAGTTCCTCCTAAAAAAAATGTGGGACAGAAATCGAAAGGAAAGAATTCTTTTAACTAAAAGAACAGGAAAAATGAGGGTAGTGACAAAGAAGATAAATAATATTATTGTTTTGTTTGCATGGAATCCTATAGTACAGCGCAAGCAAACCAAATGAAAAATGAATGCAATATACTGAATGTAAGGATTGATCACATGAAGAATGCCACAGGCAAAACGTTTTCCATTTCTGCCACAATTGCTATAACGCATAAATAAATATTTTGATTTTGTAAAGTTAAATTTGTGTTACTATCGAGTCGGGGTCAGGGACGGTTGTAACACTTTCTCCGCTTCTCATTTTTTATTAATAACCTGGATATTACATGACATACAACGAAACTGTTGTGTCTCAATAATGTCAGATAAGTAAGTAACATTTTCGTATAAAAACTTTTGTTGTAATTGTAATATTTTTTGCGTAATCGTATTCCAAAGTCAAAGTGTTACTACCACCCCCGGTCTACCCTATATTTGTAATTAACTCCAGACAATAATCAATTTGATCTGGAACGACCAAAAAGTCGAAATTGAGCACATTCTGCACTCAAATTTGCAAGAAAGAATACCAAACAGAAATTCGTATAATTTATTCACTCTGTTACACCCTACCACGACTATCACGTCACCGTCCGTGGTCAAGGTAGATGTCCTATAACTTTAATATAAAACCACCTAAAACTGACTCTGGCAGCTGGCGAACAATCGCCAGGGAGAAGTCCTGCCTGAGCAGCGAGGGTCCAGTATCCTTTGGCGTCTCCTGCGACCCCTTCATTCCCATTGGACAGGTCCGCTCTTGGTCTTTTCCTTTCAGTCACCTCGTAGAACAGCGATAATGCGCGCCATATGTTCATTTGATGTACGAAATCGTTCGGGCGCAAGTTTCCTCGATAAGTGAAGGTGGCCCCAATGTATCCTTAGGCGACGGGAGAATTCATTTCGCGAAGAAGAGCGGACGCGAGATGATTGTGTCATTTTCGTGAGAAAGTACTCTCCACCCTGCTACCGTCGTATTATTTGTTACCAGAACGATTACGTATTTCTTCCTTCGACGCGAGGAATTCGTTGGAAGTTGAATAGTCTCATTTCGCGTGAAGGATATCAGGTGGAAATTTATTTGTTGATGACAGAAGGTATTCAGTGCTTGTACAGATGAGACGAAAGTCTGCGAGGTGGGAATTACGAGGAATTGAATAAATTCTAAGGATATCATTTGCTGGTCGTACTTTAGTATTACCATTATTTCTGGAATTAGAATTCTTCTGTCCGTGTAAATGAAAATGGCTGGTCTAAGAGTATTTATTCAGTTTGTGACAAACACAGGGTTATTCTCTATTTGAAATATAAGGGAGAAAACGGGGAATGTCACAAAACAGCGTTAGCAAGAAAATTAAATTTTAATGCTTTAATCCGTCAGTAAAGAAGCGAGGTTCAATGAGTTTAATTTTCTTATATAATTTCTTGTTTTACCTTAACGACAGAAGCTTGTGTTTAGACAAAGAGTGGGGACATTCCGTATTTTGTTCCAGTGCAGAGTGGACATTTTTTGCTTATAACCAGTACACCAAATCTTTAAGGGGGTAACTACCCGTTTTTAAACGCCATTTTCAGGAATTTATTTAACAAAAATTATAAGTTAATACTATCTGGCGTTTGGCGTTCATATTACGGTATGTTTGAAGTAATACTCAGAATTTTTTGAACTTTTATATCTCACATATACATAGATATACAGTAATTCGTCGTTATTGTCCCGGTTTTACCATGCGTAATAATCCCGCTCACAGTACCCGCCATTTCTTGGAATCCTACGGTCGAGAGTGAGAGAACGAAAGAGACGAAAGCAACTTCGTGTCAACTGTTTCGTTCCCTCTCGCTCGGCTCTTGGGTTTTCTCACTCGCGGCATCGGCCGCACGGAATAGACTTAGAGCATATACTACTCTAAGGAAATAGTGTCCGCATCGCGTTATTGTCCCGCCGCGGCGCGCCGCCAGCCCCGTTCGTCGGGACTATAACGACGAATTACTGTAGTCAGTAATGCAAACTTCTTAAAAAAAAATTCTTTTCCGAGGGGCGTTGGTGTGGGAATAGTTTTAGTGATCCAAAATGGAAAAACTAAGGTTTATTTTCTTTATTATGTTTGTCGCTATGGTTGGAACCTCGGGTGAGTTTCTATCTTGTATGAAGTTAATTCTACAGGACGAAATAAGCTAAATTTATTAGCAAAAATCGAACATTTCTTTGCAAATGCTGTCATTCCGCAAAATTTTTATTGTTATGGGGCCTCTGTGGTTCCAACCATAGCTACAAACATAATAAAGGAAATAAACCTTAGTTTTTCCATTTTGGATGACTAGAACACAGTTCCCACATCAACGCTTGTCGGAAAAGAATTTTTTTAGGAAGTTTGCGCCACTGACTATATCTGTGTACATGTGCGATAAAAAAGTTGAAAAAAATTCTGAGTATTACTTCAAACATACCTTAATATGCAGGCAAACGCCAAACACTATAAAATTATAGTTTTTATAAAATAAATTCCCGAAAATTACGTTGAAGAACGGGCAATTAAACTAGAGTACCCCCTAAACAATATCTAACCGGGGTGTTTGAACTTTACAACCCCTTGTGATTCGACACTTCTTTAGTCCCAATTGCCACCAGCAAAATATGCTATAAATCGCAGTATCGCGAAAAATGGACATTCCCGGTTTTTCCCCTTGCCCTTCATTTGTGCACAGTTTTAAACATAATTACATAATCTGACACGCTCTCGTGGTCTTTGCTTCAGAAGACTTTCGCTTTCACGAAAGAAGCTCGGTGCCTGACAATATCATCAGACCATGAATCAAAGGTAAACCTTACGCTTCTTCAAACTTTACGATCGCCAATATGTCAAACGTCTAATGCTTTCGATATTACGGGCATAAATCTGTCACCTGGTAATACTGAGGGCTACGCTATAGTCCCTTTAAACAGGTTATCATGAATACCCTCGTCTTTCAAAGTTGCGTTAGTGGATAGCACCGTAAAATCTACAGGCTTAAGAATCTTAAATGTTGAGCAGATAGATGGGCGCCGTTTTACAGTTGCATTCCATTGAGCAATTAATCTTTTCTACCTTCCTTCCAGTACATTATTGTTCATATAACGATTTGAAAATATAAGAGGTATTCATTTATTTTAAGTTAAACTGTAAATTTACTTCCTGAATGCTAGTGGATTATAATAATGTTATAATAAACTCGAAGTACTCTATATAATAAAATTTCCAAATTTCTATCTCGTTAGATCTAATATCCTATAATTTTAACATTTTTTAAACACGTGCAACTATTTATTCTTATGTTTCTCTTTTATGTATTACTTTATTTTACTTAATAGTTTCATTATTTTGTGTTGTAAATTCAATAGCACTTAGCCAAATTAATATGTTTTATAACCTACAACCAATAATAATACTATGGTATTTTTTCAACAGCAGTGCAAGTTCATCATCTCAAAATAACTCATGAAAGTGTACCAATTTTGTTTTCCCACCATATGTGAGGAATATTCAAAGGGGCACCGTTCTTTTCGCTAAGATTTAAGAGCGGCGGTAAAAACGTACGAATTTAACACGGTGCTTTAACGATCAGTCGTTATTAACCTTACCACAATAGGCACTTGAAGTGACGGGAAACGTACTTCCACGGGAGTTCTCTTTTTTAAAGCCTGTAGTGCCGGCTATACCTGACCCCTAAATCCTTTGAGCGTGGTACGGGCCCATGGTTCTACTTAACCCACATAAAGTTCCTCTCTGCGCCAAGACTTAGAGCTGAGAATCGTGATGGTGAGGTCGACTTGGGAAACAAGAGGTGCCCGGAGATTTCCAGCTGCACCGTGCAGGAGTTAATCCTTGATAAATCCTCAAACTCTGTCCTAATTCAGTATTGAGCTTCCTTAATTTCATTCCACCGTTGACCTCTGAGCTTTCGAATCCTTGAATTCGTATCGACGAAGCTGCGGTCCTGTTCCACGGCGAAGGAAAAAGCAAGTGGAGGTTTCGTTTTCTATAAAAGAGAAAGTGATCCAACTTTCGTATATGACGAGTAAAATTGTTGAATATCTTTTAGAATTTTTTGTTACAGGGCATAATTATACTGTAATAATGTAAAATATTTAGTATTTTGTGGTAGTGATTGTTATAATTTCAACAATATTTCAAATTTCAAATTTTAAAAACTGATTATTATACTTGGTTTAACTTTTAAAAATTGGGGGAGAATATTTTCTATTGTTAAGTGTAGCAGATATGATAGAGTATAAACAGAGTATAATGCATACATAGATATACCTATGCCTATGTATATTTATTCAATTTATAATTATTGTAGTTTTTGGTTAAATGTTTGCTTTAACAATTAATAATAAAATAGTAATTTATATGAAAGCGTAAAAAATTTTGTTCTATAACCGAATTTCATAACAGAAGTATGTAGGGGCGGGCGAGTGGTATTATGTTCGTAGTTTAGTGGCTAAAAATCACTCTATTAATTATTTAAAACAAAGCAATACATAGTTATGTTTCTACCAAAAAAGAATGACACGGCCCAAAGAACTCACAAAGTCTTGCACTCTTGTAACTACGAAAATTTTTATTTAAACCAGACATTGAAAAAAAATTGGTAAATGTGCAGTATTTCGAACCAAAGTCTAAATTAATATTCTATATATTTATATATATATACTGTTAACACACATGTATATATACGGAATCATGGAATTCCTGTTTTCTTATATAACAAAATATCAACAGAAAATGATAGTGTTCTATGAAATCCAAACGAACACATCTTGCGTTAGAATGAAAACCAAATTGAATATGAAAATCGATAAATATTCTATATTCCCGCAAAATACTAGTTCTATGATTATTTCAAATGATAATCATATTTTCCCATAAATTCGTGGAACCATTTACATGTCAACATTTTGCAATTCCGCATGCAAAGATGATTACAATGTTGCACACAGTTATCAAACGTTGCATGCAAAACGAAACAAATATTACTTATGCCAGCCGCGAGGGAGATAGAAATAATGAACAATATTCAAATCGCATTATGTTATTATGTAAGTTCGAGTACGAAAGCAGGATACCGGAGCAGAAATGCAATATCGCTGAGGGACAGAATCGGCTCTCCCGTCTGCTATATTTTGTCGGCGTACCACAACTGGACTCTTTAGAATTCAACGTGCGCGTGCTCTGTACATTCGCCGAGAATTTAATTTCTAAATGAAATTTATCATCAAAGAATTGTGTGACTTTAATACTCATCAGAAGACAATCGTTCCCAGCTTCTATACAAACCATTATTCCCTTTTGCTCGGTGTTTAATCATCCTATCGCGCAAGATACCACCAATGTCCATTAATGAAAATCTCTGTCGATTCTGACATTTGGCGATCCAAGCAATTCTCCAATATTTTCATGTTTTTCTCGCGCCACGTCCTATCACTCAACAGTTCAGTTTTTATTTGTATCACGGTGTCCATCAGCACCAGTGCAGATAGTTTCCACTATTGTTCGAATCCGTTTCAATTAATCTTTCAATCGATCGGTGAATAAAATTTGAGTTTTCCGATTTTCACGTTCGATGTTTGCCACGCGAACACTGGAGATTTTTAAAGAGCTCGGGCTTGTGCACCTCTGGGCTAAAAATTCTGTTGCTTAAGCGTTCTCTGGATATCTGTATTTCAAATTATTGCAAATTATTGCAATTTATATTCTGAGTGCCACTAATTTTATATGATTTTATATACATCGCAGTAACGAAATCACAATCTCTGTGACCCTAATTTTTCTGCTGAGTTTCAAACGATTTTAAATGTTAAAATCTGTATGTAAATTGACACAGTTCAGTTGATTCCCATTTTATTGCAAAATAAAGATTTGTGACCATCAAATTACAATAACCAATTTTTAAATTCATTTATCTACAGCAGTATATTGTGTTTGAAATACGCAAAGTCATAAAGATTTTATATTGGGTTAAATTGTCTAGTAGGAAATAAAAAACTACATCCATTAATATTTTTCAATATAAAAATACAGTTAAAAAGCATAAGGTTCATTTGAAACAATATGCAAGTGTGTTTTGCGAATGCAAACATTGAAGAAAGTGGTGTCTCGAACATAATTGCATTTTGCATTATTACTTTCAGCACTTTTATTCTACTTATTTTAATAATAAAGTGATCACATAATGATCCAGTTTTGTAGGAACAGAAAATGTAAAACAAGTGCTGTTATCTTGTAACAAAAGACTCGTGTATTCAGAGATCAAGATTAATTATCATATTTTTCAGCGGAAAAAGGAACAGAAAAACATGTATATACACTTGTTCAGGAAGTGTTAGGGAATGTTCCACAACGGGGTCGCGGAAGAATTGATTGTTTTGCCAAATTCTCTTGAGTTCCTGGCGCCGTTAAAACGCCGGTGTTTTACGGCCGTTCTATACTTCCGTTTTGCTTATATCGGCGACCACGCTGATTCATGGTCGATTCAAGCTGCAGCTACAAAAACCTGTAATTACTGCAACACGGAAATTTGTGACTCTCAAATATTAGTTCGCAGCGGAGTGCATATTTTTTCCGTGTTTCCTGCACACCCCTAATATCCCGTCATTACGGGCGGCCGTTCTTCGGCTCGGTATAAACATACTCCGACAAAGGATAATTGATTTCGAGCCAGTTTCCCCGTTTTCGTTCAATCAATTAACCGCGCCATTTTTTTGTTGAAAGGGACATTATTCGGTTCCTCGCTGTTTGGACTATCAATAGAAGATTAAAGTAAGTGAAATATAGAAAAACAGGAACGCACCAATTTCGTTTCGTTGTTATTTCTAATCGTTTTAAATATTTCTTAACACAAAACCATTGTTAAAACTTAAAAGTAAATGTTATCGGCGCACTGGTTCGGTCTATTTTTAAGAGATTAAATAAAAGCTGTTGTGCAATTTTTAAGATTACAAATTTCCAACGTTTCGGTCAGTATTATGACCATTATCAAGGAAAGTATTAAATCAGGGAGAATACTGCGTTTGCTTTTATAAATTTTGCTCGCGTTTGCTGTAAACGTGCGAACGTACGAGTCGGTTGAAAAGTGACTGATTGTAAGTACGGTGACGCCGGGTATTTACAACCCTCGTATCAGGTCTACGAGGCGGGGACTGACAAACCGATTGTCTGACAAATGTAGCGTCGTAAAGGACAAGGCCTCCTTGTGCGTCCTTGGTGGTCCGGTAAAACTAACGCTCAACAGTATCTAGCAATGTTTGGAGATCTTCTAATCTAATTTAATGCAAGTAATAATGTCATCTACATATCTTTTGTAAAAGTTAAGTTGAAATGGTACCTTTGAGAGAGAAATCATCTCTAACCTTTCCATTACTATATTGGCGATGACTGGGGAAATTGGAGACACCATGGCCGTTCCAAAAACTTGTTTATAGAAAACCCTATTAAACGAAAAGACATTAGCTTCCTGTACAAATTTGACCACTTGGAGAAACTCGTCTCGATTGATTTTTGTATGCTGCTTAATTTCAGTCCAGCGAAGATGTAATACCTGTATGGCTAGATCAATGGAAACATTAGTAAAAAGAGATACTACATCGAGTGATATCAATCGCATTGATTCATCAGGAACTTGGACTCTCCTAATTTCATTGCAAAATTGCCAACTATTTACGGTGTGATACGGAAACTTTCCTACTATCTTAGCAAGTATGTTAGCCAAAAAATTTGTAAGTAGGACCACCAATAGAAGAAACAATAATTCTCCAAGACAAAGTTTCTTTATACGTGTTTGGAAGCGCGTACGCTCTAGGAACGATAGCATTGTATGTCTTTAAACGTTTGCCTATCTGTTCACTTATTTGTTTCTTTCTCACCATATTGGAAATGATAGAGTTCACTTCTCTTACAAAAGTACAAGTGTATTCAAATTTGCTAACGATATATGTAGTTTCATCATTCAACAATTTCATTACCTCTGAGATGTAAAACTCGGTACTTACTAAAACAGTGGTGTTACCTTTATCAGATTTTACAACCAATAAATTATTGTTTTCTTTCAAAAAATTTTTGTTTCAATAATTTCGGATTTGGACAACAACATATTATTAGGCTTTGTCAGATTGGTGGTGTGTTTTGACCGTACGTCACTGATTTATTAGCGAACGTAGGTGCGCGTCTGACACCTTGTGCATATCAGACCAACGCTTCCCGGCGGCAAACTAATGGCGACGGGAACTGTAACTGGCTAGGAAAATTTGAAAGAACTGTACAACAGTATCTCCTAGCACTAACTTTAATAATATTGATTACAACAACAACAACTCAAAACGCGGATATATACAATGCTTGGATGTTCTGGACTTGAGCTTGTCCCTCTCAAGGTTTTTGGACAACTAACTTAGAAGATCAGCACGCGACACAACGTGGACTCCGTGAGGGTGGAGTTCAATTCGTCTTGCCGAATCCTGCCACTTTATTGGTGCAATCCGGCCTAACTCCCACCAATGGTGTCAAATAAGGCCTTCCCTTGATAATTAGGGAAAGGGAAAATCAGCCGTGGGAAAGTCAGCGACGTGGGAGGCCGGCGTCTACGAGGACCTCTGACCCGTCATCGGGCCCTACAGGTCCTTGCCGCCGGAGTATAATGAATTTTAAATCATTTTATAAATTCCGTCTAAGGACGGAACATGGTGTAATTGATAATTTTATTAACCATTCTTATTCTGGTTGTAGTTTAAATGTTATCGTTGTTAATTTTCGTTAAACCTGACTCAATTGAAGCAATGAACTTAGGAGAAGTATTGAAATTCCTTGGGATACAAAGAGCATGTTTTGGTCCCAAAGTTAACACTTTCTTAACATACAGTGGAATTTCTACATCAGAAAGGTTTTTTTTAACCATTTGTTGTTGTCAAGATCAGAAGCATTGTTGTTGAATGAAATAAAACCATTATGATTATTGCTAAAACTGTTGTTCTTAATTTCTAACAAATTGTTGAATTTCTTAATGCATTTGTTTTTCTGAATTTTAAAAAGTCTTGTGTATTTTTTATTTTAAAAATCACAAAACTTTTCGTATATATGTGAAGGGAGGATAAACTGAATTTCGTCGCTCAATTGTGCTATTCTATTTGTAATTGAGTTTTGTATGTTGTGCGTGTCCTTAATGGCTATATTAAGTAATTTTCTAGAGTATCTATTTTGTAGATTCAACAATTTGCTAGAAGCCGAAACAGAGACAGTGAACATGTTAGAACTGTTCAATACATTATTTGAATAAATTTTGGGATAACATTATAAGTTCTGGACTTTAATAAAAATAATTTTCTGTTACTTATCTTAACTAGATTCAATCTGTTGTTCGAAAGGTCCTTGAGATTCTTTAAGGTTTACCTTGTCCAAACTGTCCTAATATCGACGTGAAAAAACTTTCCTTTGTTAAAGAGTAGGTGTGAGTGTTTCGCCATCCATTTTAAATAAAATGATTTAAAATTTTCGACCTTGATAATGGTCACAATACTGACCGAAACGTTGGAAATTTGTAATCTTAAAAATTGCATAATAGCTTTTATTTAAACTCTTAAAAATAGACCGAATCAGTGCGCCGATAACATTTACTTTTAAGTTTTACAAATTCTTTACGGTCGAAAATTTTAAATCATTTTATTCAAAACCATTCTTGTCACTTGAAGGAAATAAGAAATAAATACAGCATGATATTATGCATACAAATATTTCCATTTTATTACTGAGGAAATGATGTGCTAGGTACTAAATAATTAATATTTCGAATTTTAATGAAGCACTCTTTTCTCTGCTTGTGAGTTTCGGGAAAGGTATGAAACTCGCTTTACGGTAATTTAAGTGGTACTAATTTTCTGCGACCGTATACGATATTTTCTCTGTAACACATTTTCCTTTATATCTTTGTCTTTGGTGGATAATTAAAATTTCTAGAAAAATATTGCGAGAAAATGGTTTTACTTGGTTCTGCACTGAGCAACAAGTACCGCTTGATATAATGAAATGATTTTAAATTACAATTTAAAGGAGAGAGCAGAAATGATCTTGGAAAGAAATTTCAATTAAAAATTTTATTCATGTATATGTACCTGCTTATTGTTGGATGCTTTGAAACTGGAATAGATTGGTATACTGAACGTAACTGCTCTCCAAGCAATGCGTTTAACTCATTCCACTCGATAAAGCTCTGAAACCTATAATCAGATGAGAGCGTATCTATATAGAAAGTGTTCATTCGAACAAAAGAGAGTGTAATGTTGAAAGCGATGTAGTAAATCAATGGGAAAATCTATCAAAATTTAATTCTTCAATATGAACATCTATAAATTATCAGAATGAATGGTGTACATATTATCTTACAAGATTTCATTTGCAAAAGATTCATTCGGAAAACGAAGGGAAAGGAAAATTAAGATTTTAATGGAAATCGAAATGCAAAATCCAATATTCGCTTATTTCTATGTTTAAGACACAGATTTCTACGTTTTACAATGTTTCTTATCTTCAATGATATACACAGAGTATGTATGGCGATGCATTTGGATTTACTATGAATATCAGCGTACTTTAATATCATTATGTTTAGAAATAAATGGATTAAGCTAAAATTACACAGTAATAAAGGACCACATACACGTATGGCGGTAAGATGATCCGTTACGTAAAGTAAAATTTATACAGAGTGTATCTTATTATTATGTGAAATAAAAAATGGACCCTGGAACGATAAAATGAAAATTGTGTGACTGTTTTCTAATAGTGAAAAGAAGGGTGTCTTTAGATTTTTGGATTAAGCCTGCAAAAGTTAGTTTCTGCCAAAATAATTTTTGAGGTGCCGCAAGGGTTTGGGCTTGTTCTGCGTTTTTAAATATATTTTTGAAATGTTGTATCTATAAACTGTTTTTATAGTTTTAAAGTAAAAAATGATCCTTCACATTTCCTTTTATAACGGAATTCATGTAAGGACATAGTTAAAATTGAGTACTTACATTTTAAAAAAATCTTCCCCTTTTTTAATACTTTGTAGAAGGACTTTATCCTATAAATCCTTAAAATGATATATCATTGCCAGGAGTCAACCAATCGCATTAACACATTCAATACAGATTCGTAGGAAGGTACATCAATATTAACCAAAAGTAAAAACCATATTTCAGACAACGACTATATTTTCGTAGTCTTGCTCTTACGTTGTTAGATCTCAACATCCTCATGATTGATTCTCAAATACAATGAAATAGTTTTAGTGTATATGCTGATAACTTTTTGCAATATGTTGACGAAGTATTATGATTATGGTATAGTTGGTTGGTGTTTCGTAAACGGTGGATTTTAGATGGCCCAACAGGTAATAATGGCGGGAATCCTGTTTTAGCAATTGAGTTGACCGGGCAATAGAGCTACCCCTTTACTATGAAACCCTTCATCGAAGTGCACCATCTAGTTTTCCTCAATGAAGTGACGAGTAGCTGTTTTATGCAGGTACCACATATATTTAATACCTACGACAACGTTATTCTGCCATTTTCTCAGATAATTCTGAAAACTATGTCAATAGAGTATTCCTGTTCTTCTAGAATCTAGGTAAAATGAAAACTTCTGGCAAATTGCTAACGATAATTCGTATTCGTATGCTATTATTACATTTCTGTTAGAATCTTGAATGAATCATTGCGCGAGGATGTTGTTAAACCATAGAACAGACTATAAATGGGGAAAAAGTCACGTTATATATGATTATATAACTTTCCTTGTTATTTTTCTAACGCTCCTCAGGCTATTCCTACAAAGCTTCCCTGTACATATTCGTTGTACACGTAATAGGATTATACATATACCTGCATTGCGTACCACATAATACCTGGAATACTTTCTTTATGTTCAGAGAGACAAAGAAATATTTGCTACGAAAGTTGTAGTAGTATTTTACAACGGATATAGAAGTGTTTTCGTTTTAGTGGCGGCTTTAATCAGATGTTCAGATTATTCTCCACTTTTTTGTTTACTAACTAATGGGAAATCCAGCTGTGGATTTAAAGAAAAGGCCCAGGTGGCAAACGTTCTGAAAGGTAAACATTAATTTATAGGGAATGGAGTTTCCCGATTTGGAATATATATTTTTAAAGTACTCATAGTAACTAAGAAATCCTGAAAATTATATCTAAAGTGGACCTATTTTACTGATGTTATCAATAACATTAAATATAGCCTCGAGGCGTATGCGAAAAACGGCAAAATCCTCTTATTCAAGAATAATTGGCTAAAACCTGGCATCTGTCTGTTTTTTGTGCTGCTGAATCCGAATATGATGTTATTGATTGTGTAAAAAAAATCCGAAGGCAGTTCTCTTAACCCTTTAGTGACCAGACTTTTTTAGTAACTGAAAAATGGTGCCAATACATGCACTTCGTCGTTCTTTTCTCCAAAAAGCCAGTGAAAATATGATTTTCTAAATGTGACGTATACGTCACACTGGGCGTGTACGAAGTAAACTGTGGTTCAATATTTAAAATTCAAAATTTGTTTTCTAAACATTTCTAAACGATACACTTGTGTTTTATTCATTTTTACTTTTAAAATCTCTTACAAATGAAAAGAAGAATACATATTTTTGTTATAGAATGTATAAAGGAAGTACAAAATTTTAACGCTGTCTGTCATCGCTGAACTCGACCCAATGATCAACATTGTCGAAACACTATAGATCCGAGGGTTTACAATTAGAAGTTGATGCTTGCCGTGACTTCTTTGGTCGTGGCGGACGTCCGCGCAATAGAAACCATTATACGAATGTATAATTTCGCTTTTTTAATGCGTACACACCCAGTATGACGTATACGTCACATGAATTTCAACATGCAATTACAAACTAAAAATTGATCAAATTAAACTTTATAAGTAATATTCTATTAGTATAACAATCAATTTACACGTATCTACCAAATAAAATGTAAGAAAAATAATTTTACTCTAAAAAATTATGAGAATGATTTTAAAGAAAACAAGAGCAACGTTTTAGGTTATCGAAAAATGTATTCGCCAGAAACGTTTCCATGGTCACTGTAAACGTTATTTACAGCGGTACACGCATCAGTGGCTTGCATCTCGGAGCCATTTAGAGAACTCATCCGTTTTGGGACCCAAAATTATTTACTATCGATTTTTTGTATACGTCTGAAACTGATGTGACGCATACGTCACACTGGGCGCTAAAGGGTTAATAAAAAATCTGGTTTTTGGAGATAACTCAAAAAGAAAAGGCCGAAGAATTTTTTAAATATTTTGTTTGGATTCCTCGCACTAATTTACTTCAAAATCCATGTTAAACTCACATTGACTGCTATACCGTGTTCGAATAAAATTATAAGTGTTTTCGTCGTGCTTCCCCATGTTAACTTTGAAGTCATCTATTTAAAAAATTCTCCGGCCTTTCCTTTTTGAGTTATCTTCAAAAAACCTATTTTTTATTAAGAGAACTACCTTAGGCATTTTTTTTACCCAAAAAATAATTTCATATTCGGGTTCAGCACCTCAAAAAACATACAGATGTCAGGTTTTAGCCAATTATTCTTAAATAACAGAATTAACATTCTTATATTGAATGTTATTGATAACATCAGTAAAATAGGTCCATTGCAGATATAATTTTCAGGATTTCTTAGTTACTACGAGTACTTTAAGTATATATATTTCAAATCGGGAAACTGCATTCCCTATAAGTGGATGTTTATTTGTAGAGGAAAATGAAGAGGTAGTTTACTAAAAACGGGCCAGGTGTAGTAGTAAAAAAAAAATATAGTGTTTGGATATCAATACCTAATCATAATTTTTTTGGTGATGTGACCCTGCGAGGTCCTTCTGTGTAGGGGCCAAAGAGCTGCTTATCAGCTGTCCTGTTAAATCCGCCACTGAGGAAATCCTTGAAATATGAAAAATGTTTGAAAATCATAAAATTTGTCTGGATTTCAAAAGTTCTTATTTAGTCAAATTTCGTGTTTCCCACCTAATCTCATTTTTGTGATAAAACACTTGAGTCTTTCATTTTTTTTAATTACTGACAACTCTAAAGATTTGAAAGGATTTACTCAAACTCGAGTATCATGTTTTTATTTTGGTTGAATGGCACTTGAAATGAATAAAAACCAGAGTTAGGTACATCCATGTTATCAATACATGTTCAAAAATAAAAATTTTAAGACTGCTCGTCTCGTAGCTGCTGAAGTGAATTAAAAAATCATTACCATATTCTAATAAAAGATATAAAATCCACTTAAAACATGAAAATGCCTCTATTTATCACTTCGTTGAGTGAAAAAAGGATAACTGTTTCTAATTCACAAAATACAAGAAATAATTTAAGTACGAAAATTACACAGACCATACTACTTTTTTCAGAAATAGTTTATATATGTAAGTACACATCGTTTCACACTCTTGGCGTTATATTTGCACCATTTAAATTCTTTTAATTCTCTCCAGCAACTTTATTAAATAGGTAAAATATAGGTAGCCTAACGTTTTAATGAGAAACATTCACCAAAAACAGTTCATAAAGTGGTTTCCATTTAATATTAAAAAATGTACATATGTATGTATGTCCTATCACAAATTCTGCACGTTATTAAAAAGTAAATGTCCCATGAATTTATAATTGTTAAAGAAATTAAAAAAATATGCGCTCCTATTGTCATGAAAAATGCAGCACCACTTTATTCACGTGTTGCCACACTTACAAGAAAGATGGACTCATACGGGGATAAACATTATCATATTATTTCATGCGAGTTACCTTTTATTATTTATGAAATCCAGTACAATTTTCTTGCACCTTGTAACATTCGTGTTTTTACCAAACTGACTTGCTGCGTAATAAAATTTCGTTCGTGGTTGCTTCAAGCTCCCCTTTTATTGTTCCTTTTATTCTATCCCACTCCTTTATACCCGCCCTTAATGGTTACGGGCCGTTCACATTTTCCCGGGCTCGACGTGAGCTGTTAACTTTTCCAAAAACGATCTGGTTTCCGCCGAGAGTCTTGTATATCCTCACTTTAATATCACCCTTAAAACTTTGAACAATGAGACGCTGCTTTAGATCTAAGACACTACAGGCGATACTGTTTCAAAACTACCATGGAAAGGGCAAAGCCAAATTGCTGAATGAAAAGAAGGTAAAATCTACGCATTTCATATTGAACTTTTCTCGCAATCCAATGTAGCTACATTGTTTTATACCAACAACAATTCTTTGTTTGAGAAAATGATAGGATACTTGAAAATTGAACAATTTCTCCAAAGTCGAATTAAATTTGAAAAGTGCAATATGTTATTAATAGATTAACTTATTATATGATATAATTAAAAATTTCCTTTCGGGCTTATTATATTCTTCTCGCATGTCGTCCATTTCTCTTGTCCTTAAAACTCCGATATTGACAGTGATTGATACATTGATTCAGCTGGAAAGGTACACGTTGGCGAGAAAGCTTTAGAATAATTTTCTTGGGGGTTTCCTATCTACAAAGTACACCGTGAACTTTAAAAATATTAACTTTTCAGTGCCATTTTCGCATAATCACTACTCGTTAACGTAAGACTGAAATTTCTAATTTACTGCCATTCACCGCCAAGTTGAAAACTACTTTATATGTTGGAATATCTTCTGCAGGCTGGACAGGCAGTCGCAAGAAGTTAGACGAATGATTAATTTAAGGGCTCGTGCGTCCGTTCTCGCGGAACAAAACAGATTCCGTGGACAGAGGTCCGCTGATCCTATTAATTAATCTTTCTCTCGATAACGTTTACTCACCGCGACGCGAAGTTCGTGGTAAAACTCGCTAAGAGAGAGTAGGACCTCTGAGAAATGCCTCGATATATCAGCGTTAAGCCGCACTGTCAGACGCACTCGGATATTATCCTGAATGGAGCTGATGGATTCCAAGAGACTCCTCTCTGTCAGCCACTCGATACACCCATTTCTGAGCACTCGTGAAAACGCGTAGACGACGCTATATCGACGCTGGTTTTATATACATCTGGCACTCCGTGACGTGGAGATGCTTTTAACCTCCATCGATAAGATTCGAATTACAGATAATATTCTGGCAAAAATTTGGGAAGTTAGTTGAATGACTACAAATGTTTCGTTGTGTACAATCGTGTTTTTGACGACTCTTCAACGCATTTTCTGTCACACTAGATTGTATATCGCACATCGAAACTATTCCATCGAAAAACCTTTTTCACCATTTTTTTGGAGAGGTATTGCAGTTCATGTTTCCACGTGTAGCAATCAACTGGTTTTTATTTGCAAAGTGACATACTTTTAATTGATTTCTGGATGTATGGAAAGAGTTCAGAGTTAGAAGGAGTTACGTTTCAAGTTTTTGGGGTATAGTAAGTAATTGTGGGCAAGATTTTTGCAGAGATTGCTGTGTGATGTGTTCGATGCGAGGGAGTGTTATTAAGTCCGAAGTTCTAGATAAACATTTGTGGATGTTGTCAATCAATCAGTTTTCAATGGTAATTATTTTTTAAACTGAGGGAAAATGTTGGGACACTTGAGTAACTAAAGGTTGCAAGAAACTTGGTCACTCCACGGCAAATCGATCAATTTTCACACTGAATGTCAGGAATTTCTGACAAAATTAAAATATAATACACTTTAAAAGGAATTAGCCAGGGTTAAGTCATCAGTTCGCTGCTTTCAAACTTGTTTGAAAACTACGGAACTCCGAAATTTAACTATCTTTCCCTGTTTTCACTAAATCAGTCAATCGAAATGAATTTTCATATCCCAAATTATGAACAGTACGAAGTTCGTTCTCTTTGTGTTTTAATCGAGAGGGAGCAGCCATTGAGGGGTTATACCTTAGTCAGAAGGCTGAAAAGAGGCGAATGTTTGTGATTTTTTTTTAAATAGCGGAGCTATATATATTTTTACAGAACTTTTTGCACTTAAAAGACCAACATTTAAAGAGCATTCGGTAATTTGTTTGTAGAAAAATATTTATGTTTTTAAAAAAATACGACATCCAAGAAGCCATTTTAAAAACGGTGAGCAAGATACTTAAAACCTTTTTGAAATTTGGTGACCTTATTTTTTATATAAAAATCTACTGAGGAGGGATATTTTTCTCCATTGCATAGTTTCGATTTTATCAACGAATAATGACCATTATTGATAACCATGAAACTATTTTTTATGCTGTTTTGATATCGGTAAGCAAGATATTTTGGAAGCCACTGTATCGATTGACCTAAACTTTCGCAGATTTCTGTTATATACCAAAAGCTAGTAGATGAACGATGGATTTTTTATTTCAACAAAAACTCTATTTTTAATTAACGAAAAACGAACAATTCAGACTTTAAAAAATCGTGGTTTTACGTTAAGGGGCAACCATTTTGTCAAAAATCAACGTGTTGAAAAACCCTTCGTTCATCTACCGCACTCAACCATATATTAACAGAATCTTTTTGCATTTTTAATTTTCGATAATCCGGCTCAGAGAAATCATGCTATCCACACAATGCCTTTATCAAAACAGCTTCCGCGAGAATGTTATTCGTTCATTTTTTAGTGTTTTTCTATAAAAAAAATTACTGAGAGATGCTACATATATGTAGGGGAGACCGGGGCTAAAAGTTCCGGGGGTAAGTTGTTCCGACGGTTCTATCTTCAAAAGGAAAAGAGCGTTGTACTTCAAAATATTTTTTCCGTGTGAGCTGATCGCGCCACTCACACGGAAAAAATACTTTAAAGTACAACGCTCTTTTCATTTTGAAGATAGAACCGTCGGAACAACTTACCCCCCGGAACTTTTAGCCCCGGTCTCCCCTACTATCAAAATAAGCGAATAGTTGTAAAAAATATACAGTAGATATTCCACAAAAAATCCCGAAAATCGTGTTCTTTTTCGTAAGCTGACTACGCGTAACCTCCTTAAGAGCAGTTACATAAATATATGAATCGATTCTCCTTGAGAAATTGAAACTTTGTAAGGCGAATCAATGCAAAATAGGGTACTGAAAGAAATTTTGAAAAATGTAACTAACAAAGTTTAAAAAAGGCTGGACACAGTACAAATTAAAATGTTGGTGCGCTAATCACCGAATAGCCATAAAGCAACGTAGGTACTTGTGAGCCATAGTACAGTTTTATGCGCGCTGCCTTGCACATCATCAATCGCATCAAGTCGAATCGCGTAGAGGAGGAGGCGCCATCTCCGCCGGGCGGTCCCGTGCGTTCGTATTAGTACGGCACGAGTCACTTGAGGCCACTCTACACGAGCTGGAGGAAGGTTTCGAACGAAAGACGGGCCAGGCTTTTTAATCTCCGCCTGTTCCGGCGATAATCTTTCTCTGCCAACGTAATTGCTTAACCCGTGGAGGTAATAAGGTTATCCAGTGGTCATCATCGATCAAGCCTTTAAATCGATCGAATCGCCTATAAGCTGACGCCACCGTCGCGAGGCGCAACTCTTTTCCGTTCAATCGAGCAAAGTAGTTGGCGTATAGCTGCAAGGGAACTCGCCAACTATCGACTGGAACTATATTCCCGTATTTTTCCCTCTCCTGTCGCTCTTGTTTCCCCTGTTCCACCTTCCACTTGGCCCACTCTGTTCCTCGTTTTCGCCAGCGCACGCTTCATCACTGTAGCGTCCTCGCAGCTTCACCTTTAACCCTGCTCCACTGCCACTCTCAACGTTGACCTCGACTCCCTGTTCTTCCAACCGTGGCGTCTCCTCCGCTGCCCCACGCCCCTCCGCAGCACTCTTTTTTTCACGAGATCTTGCAACGAGGCGAGTCACTCGAACGAAACTTATCTCACCTTCGTTGAGAGGCAGGCCTTGGAGAACCATGTAGCAGCACGACGCCGACTACTTCAGCCCAAGAATCAACTCTGGAGTTCTTAAGCTGCGCGGACACGTCGATAAATGAAGGAGGCCGGAAAGCCGTCAGACTTTTTCGTCCGCGTTTCAATTTCCGCTCCTTTTAAACGCGTAACGCCGGAACCGAGAAAAAGATTAACGACGCATTGATGAATACACGGGCTCTTTAATCTTACTGCCCAAGTAATTTCCGTTTTTATTGATACGCAGCTTGGGAACGTATGCACAGTAGGATGGTTCTTATTTTCAACCTGCGATTTCTTTTACTCTCATCCCCCAATATGGTTCCACTTCATAAAAGAATAGTCTCTGAAAAAGAATATTGCAATCGGACAACTGGAAAGAGTGGCGACCAGACCTTAAAGTTTAGAATTCATCAATGGATTGAATTTGAAGAATTTCTGAAAAATTGTAAGCCCTATCAAAATTTTGTTAAAATAATATTAAAAGAACATTCAATTTTCTACAATTACTATATATGATTTTTTTTGTGCTACTAACCATTTTTTAGATAATAGCCTTTTAATATATAGAGAGGTCGGCGCTTCGGCGTCCCACCTGTACGGCGTGACGTATTGTCTATGCGCGCGTAGTGCGCATTTCACTATATTCAAACGCTATTAACTAAAAAATGGTTGGAAGCACGAAAAACATATATAAACAGTAATTGTAGAAAATTGAATGCTCTTTTAATCTTATTTGGACAAAATTTCGATAAGGCTTACCATATTTGAGAAATTCTTTAAATTCTAACTATTGATGAATTCGGCACCCTTTCCTGTTGTCTGATTGCAATAAACTTTTTCAGGGACTATTTTTTTATCAACCAACACCATTCTAGGGGGTGGGAGCAAAGAAATACAAAACAAAATTTCAACATGTACAAATAAGGGCCACCCTAATGTACACCCTGCTTTACTTTCATGAAAATCCACTGAACCGATTCATTTCACACGCATTTAATCTTGTAATGATCAATATTTAATCGAAGATACTTTGCGATGTTTCTCTTGCATACCACTTTTCAATTTTATTCTAACGTAAATTTTACGGAATTACTTTGCGAGGTATTGGTTAGAAAGTAGGAAAGTACACTTGAGAAAAGAAGAAGTGTTTTCCACAGTGTTCACATGACTCAGTTTGCATAACAGAGAGCTTTCGAAAGCTCTCAAATCTACATAACAAGCGATTCTTCCGATAACCTCCTGCTTGTAAATGACTCCCAACCAAATACCTTCCCGAACAACGCCGCAAATGAAATAAACCTCGATTCCAATTGCCAGTGGATCGGCAACCATTGCCATACGATCCCATCATATGCGCTGAAGCGAAAGTGGAATGAAAGATAACGACCAATAGTCCCGCATAAAAATCCTAAGGGTTTGCCTCGAGCTGCTGCACAAGTTCTGCTTCGTCGCGCGGGCGTCGTGGCTGTGCCAGCTCAGGCATATCCGCCAACTTCCGGTAGACTTATTCGCGACGCGTGGGTAACACACCGATAAGTTGTTCGTTAACGAAAGACATCCTGTTACAGTTGCTTGAATAGGGCGGATTTAATCAGGGTGCACGACGGGGTGGATTCAGGGGCGCCCACAATAGCTGTGCTCTGCAACCAGGGGGCGGAAGTGGAAGTACTCAGCACGGGGCCAGACCTGTTCGTCGAGTTCGTCGCTAATTCCGAGTGGCCGGGCCAAGGATTCAAGGCGATGTTCCAATTCCAGCCTTTGGAAGATGCACCGCATCCTGGTGAGTAACGAGTGCCACTATCGAACGGCATTATGAAAATTCACCGACATCCATTCCGCGATTCCTCCGGCAACCGATTTCGCGTCCATTTCCGTCGGGTACGCCCGCAGAATAGCGGTGAAGGTGTCGTCGCGGCGAGGTGGCAACGAAAGTCGAGAGGAATTGTCCATTACATCGCGTTGCCCATCGCGGCATGCACCTTCGCCGTTCGTGTTTCCAGCCACTTACCGAGATTGTCCATTTTTCATACGTCAATTTCCGCAGCTTAATCGGCGGATCGTCTATTCACGTCGCTTCACTTCCTAGATCCACTTCAACCACCGGCGGAATTTCCACCAGCTTCCACTTCTGCAGCTATTTGTGCCTGCATAAAACTTCGTCTTTGGTAGATTTCAAAGAAATAATTTTCTGACGGGATGCAGTCGATATAGAGATTTGCTTGCCAATCGGGGTTTTAGTTTGAGGAACTAAGTAGGTCGTAAAAGTAATTAGCTACCGCCTCAGATTATAATTAGCGCTGCGCGGGGGATGAAAAATTCTGCAGAGTTTCCTAGAAGCAAGATTAATCGTAGAAGGTATTTTTTTGTAAAGGTGTTTTAGAATGCGTTTATTGCAACATGAGCAGCATATATAACTTTATTTACAATCTCGTGCTACTTTCAAATTGCAATGCAGCAACTACCTATAAGCTAAAAACTAAAATAATAGCGAGCAATCTGTAAATGCTTCCAGAAGTTCTCGGAGTTAATTCACCTCCGTTTTTACGATCTAGACGCGCAAACTTTTGCGGAAAGTATCGCTGTCACGCTGCTCTTACTTAGTTCTCTTAATTGTTTTAATGGAAGGCTTCTAGACGAAGTTTGAAACGCAATCTACTCAGAGGCGAAAGAAAAGGAAAAGCCACGTAAATTGTCAGACAGGTTTATTTCTTCTCGGCGACTGTGGAATCTCGGTGGAAATCCCACTTCTCTATAGATCCTCTTCGTCGGTACATTCGACTATCGCGGGAAGGGTTTCGCAAGCTCAACGCCGAGCGTCGCTAGGAGTCACTGAGGAAGCGCTTCGAGACAGAGCTTGCAGGAAGCTTCCATCCCCTATAGAAGATCTGTCGGTAAAACAGAACACGAAGCTTTCCGACGCACCGTAATATCGAAGTTTCTAGCGCAGCTCCCCTTTTCATTTTATCTACCTAACAGTTATCTTCCATGGTAATTCCCTGAAACGTCCATCGAACCTAGTTATACCAACGAAGCTTGCAGCTTTCAGTCTTCTCGGGCGGTGTTACCAGTGCAACGCAGGCAATTTGCATAAATTCATTGTTACGCGGACGATAACAATGTACCTCGTGTTAGTTCGACCCCTTTACGCGTTGCCACCCTGTTAATCGCTGTCAAGGTAATTAATGACATACCAGAATTGCTGGACATATTCGTAACGCCCCTCGAAACGAAAGTAACTTTTATTTTTTTTTACCGATAATGTACCATAAACGATTAGAGCTTTCCGGGTGGGGGAAGTGTGTAAGGAATAAGTGGCGCTCAACCGTGAAGCTATTTATGGGGTAATAAATCATGTATGGGACCCTTTGCTGAGCTAAATTGGCCATGTTCCATTCGCACACGCGACTCCCAACTGTAATTAACGGCACTGTATATTCCGAGGATAATTACAATAATGTATTTCAGAGCTGGACAAGGTCGTCCCAGGGGCCGTTACCGGCAACCCCAGGTACTCGGTCATCGGGCCAGCTGTCAGCGCTACCAGTAAGTATATCACATATATGTCATCGATTTATTGTCCCTCTCAATCAATAATTTCTCCCTCGATTATCGTCCTCGACCGAGCATTCACTTGGTAAGTGACTCTACTCGACAAGATTATCCAACGGATTGATTCTGAGGGAAGAGGGAAGATAAATGTTTAAGGAAGGAAAAACGAAGGGGGCGGCGATTTATTAGCCGTTGTTTCAGCACCCGAAGGCGGGTCGAGATGTTTTCGATTTCGCTGAATCGTCGTAATGACGTTCTTAAAGCAGTTACGAACGCTTTGAGAAGTCCTGAACGTGGCGTTATGCAGATGTTACCTACTGTTTTACAATTAGATTATTTAAGAAACGATGTACACCACTGCTTTGAATTTTCAGATACCATTAATATGGTAACGTACTCGCTATTTAAGAATGAAAAAGTAATAGTTCTGAATGGGTAATTTTATTGCTTCCTTACATAGGGTAAAGGCAGGTAATATGGAACGGCACGTAATATGGAACTTCGTAAAATTTCGATAAATAAATAACGAACTCTTCAGGCAATCGTGTATATTAGATCCCTAGATACAATAGACAATGATACTGTCAATTGAGCCTCAGTCGGGCATCCATCATTGAAAAAGAAACGTTTATATTTTTCATGAGGTGTAAAAGTTTCTGAAAAGTGCATCAAATAGTTAAATATTGTAGTGAAGGTAAGTTATAAAGTATTATTTTGGTATAATTTATCAATAAATATGTGTGTTCATGATTATTCAACAAAAGTTAACCAATAAAGTTACTTTTTTCTTAGTATAATTCTTAATTTCTTGTCAGAACAGGTGTGCACGTAATATGGAACATACCGAGTAACATAGATGAATTTGATAATGATGATGTCGGCGATGATGCGGAATGCTTATTTTGCGATGGTAATTATAAAAATAATGACACTGAAAAGTAGACCCAATGTATTCGCTGCATTCAGGGGGCACACGAAGAATGTGGAGCTTCCGATGTATTTATTTACGTGCCCAACGTGTAGGACACGCAGAAAACAAGAATAAATTCCAAAAATGACGTATATTTATTTATATATATATATTTTACTTAATAAATCTTCATTTTTAATAAAAGAAAACAGAGATTTTTTTAGTTTTCTTTACAAATTTCTTAGGTGTTCCATATTAAGACCCATTTTTTCGAACAGCTGATTTTCACTCTTTTTAGTTTTTTTATTATAATTGCAAAACCATTGGATTTTTTTATATTTGACTATGTAAATATGATTATGCATTAGTTCCTTCGTCCCCCCGTGTCAGCTTTATTAAAAAACACAAATTCCCCTGCTTTTGACAAGCTTTTGAAATCAGGTGTTCCATATTACCTGCCTTTACCCTACGTTTTAATATAAAGGTAGGTTTTCCTATACGCGACTGGACACAACGTCAAGAATGTCAAAGTCAATTTTCTAAAAAAATGAAGCGCAAATATCAAACAATTTTATTCCTTATTCTCGACTTACTTGTTATAAGTCGGGAAGAAACAGTAATTTTTTTTATATCGTGCTTCATTTTCGAGAAAATCAACGTTGAAATTCTTGACGCTGCATCCAGTCGTTTATAAGAAAACTTTCAGTAGCAGATAAAATAGTTACCACTTTTTCGATTTGCTTTTTTTTGTTATTTTTCAACATCAACTTGGAACTGTGGTATGTGTTTAATATACATATTCTAATGAATCACTGAAGCTGTATAACACCCAGTTAAAATTGAATTTGTGTAACTAACAAAAATAGAATTTTATGACATTGAACGGGATAACACATTTTTGGGGCCAACAAAGGAGCTAGAAACATGATCAACAAATACACTTTTGGTATTCATTTAATCCGCCCTAAAAGCAGCAGGTGCTATCACGAAATATCAGATTTTTTACTACATTCCAAAAGTGGTAACTTTTTAACAGCTTTAAAAGGGTGTTGTCGTGTTTAATGTTATGTAGGGATTTTGTTTATTAGTTAAATAAATTCAACTTTAACCGGGTTTTATACAGTCTTCAAATCTCTATCAGAATGTGTATATTCGGTACATGCTGCAGTTTTGAGTTGATGATAAAAAATAATAGAGGTAGAGTGGATTGAATAAGTGGTAACGTTTTTGTCTGCTACTGTACCTTAAGAGTTCATTGTATAATATGATATTTTATAAATTTACTTGTACTCCAGGATTGACAATTTCTGAACTGTGCTTGAAAATACACATGTCTCCAGTTAGTGGTAATATTTGTTTTCGTAAGTAACAGGTCGTATCCCGTAAGCCTTACGAGATACGAACCAATAAGCAAAACCCAGGTCGAACTATACTTATCATAATAATTTAAAATTTTTTATAATTTGAAACTACATGTTAAAATAATTTTAAATTCAAAGAGAATGTCTGTAGAATCTATCGGTCATGTTGTTTGCATTGGATGTATCGTTATCGAAACAGATTATTTTAATTTTCCCAACGTGCACACCCGCAAATGCAAGAATCAATACGATTTCCCTCAGAGTTCTCCGAATATAAGTTCATCGACAAGTCCCATAAACTTTGCGAGTGGTGTGTACTTCCAGAGTCATCAGCCGCATATAACGTGCACCGTGAAAGCTCGAAGGAGGACGAAGTTTATATCTTTTTCATGAAAATAAGTTCCTCAGGTTATGAGGAGAAGCACTAAACTAAATTATTTGGTTGACAAGTATAAGGTGATCCGGCCTTTGTATACGAGCCTCCAAAAGTTACAAACTTCCAGCGTCCGTATCGATATTTAGGCGTAATACATGAAATGACGGGTGTTCGTCGTTATCCATGCACGTTGAATAACAATTTGCACCGTTTAATGAGTTTTCGTGATTCAATGCCCAAGCTTTTTATAATTATACACATTTGAATGAATTAGTACCTAAAGTATGGTGGTTAATAAAAAATCGGTACGCATGGTATTTTACAAACCCTTTGAGAAATGAAATTTGTCATTTACGAACAGAATAAAACTGTTCGAATGTAATTTGTTTATCCTAGAAAGCCGATGTTTAAAAAGAAACAGTAACTTATGTCCTAACGTATTCAAAACAGAGGTAGCAGTCTCCGCTTCTCAAGATGCAAAATATTTACTTACGAGGGATGTTCGACAAGTCGAAAAGTGCAATAAGAACTTGTGACATGCGGTACGTAGGGAAAATCCCAAAGATGTGAATTGACAATCACTTTGTATTTTCGATGAAACGGTATATGGACAAATTTCTACTAACACGGGATTTTGGACAACTCGCAAATTCAAAAAAATTTGAAACTTTACAGAAATGTAGTCCAAGTGATGTTAGCAACTTTGTTTATTTCGGTCCTAGAGATGAAAATACCCTCCCCAAAAAAAGAAATTGTAAGGTTAATATTATCGTGAATAACTGCGGAACCGTGAGAAATACTAAACAAAAGTTTAATTTTGTAATGTAAAAGTTTGATGTTTTTCATGTCCTACGATATGGTATTAAAGAATTATTAACCCGGCGTTGCAAAGGTGGGGTTTCACAGATCCCAAAGATTTTAAATTGAGTATAACTTTTTAACAACGCGTTACAATGAGTCGTGCCTCAGTGGAGCTTCCCCTTCCCTAACCAGCTACTCGACGCCATAAACAACAATTTCTGTTGAAAATTAAAGATGTATTTCTTGGTAATAAAAATTTAATTTGGTGGATCTGCGTTTTTATTCTGTATAATATCACGCCACTACGTAATCTCATATTAATTACAAGATAGGGAATTATATAATACCCTACAATTATTTGTTGGGGTCTGTGGGACCCCACCTTACTACTCTTGTTACATTTCCCCACCTTACTAACGCCGGGTGAAAAAAAGTAATTTTTCAAAATTTATCTCCCCGCCCTTTCTTCGAAAATTCTTTGAAAAATTATAAAACTTCTCAACATTGATTCATATCTTTTACGGTTTCGCAGATATTCACAATAATATGAAACCTCAATATATTTTTGAAGGGGTGAAATCACCCCTACCCACGTTTCATTGCCAAAAACAAAAATGGTCACGTTATTAGCACTTGACCTACATTTCTGCAAAGCTTCAAATTTTTGTTAATTTTCGAGTTGCCGTGTTCAGTGCCCCTTGTTAGTGAAAACATATATACCATTCCATCGAAAATAAAAAATGTTTGTCATTTCACGCCTCTGGGATTTTCCCAAAGCTACCGCATGTCACAAGTTCTTATTGCTTTCTGAAACACGATGAAAGAATTTCGCCATTATTCCCAGTAGATCTCCCCACAAATATCTTATAACACTCGACATGGCACACCCTGTTCAATAGCAGCTCAATATTCCAATTCCCCTGACTTACACTACTATCGTTGTTAGAGATTCAAATATGTTGAAATATTGGTGGCTATTGTTCCAAGCCCATTGCCCCTTAATTAATCTCAATTAATCCTCGAGGGAAAATAATTCCAATATTGGGGGCCGGCTTAAGTTTAATCTCAATTTGTATCCAGTCCCCAGACGGCAGTGTTTACTCGTGCAAATCTATTCCTTAATACAAGAAGGAGGGTAGGTCACAACACCAGCCCGAACGGAGCTCCGTGAACGTGGAATAGTAACCTTTATCAACGTAACAGAACCCTGAGTGTGCTCGGCACTTGGCTGGGAGAACTTTCTGCGTGGAAAGCGCAACCTCGCCCTTACCCTCCACCTTGCAACCCTCTTCGCGATACTTAGGTCTAACCGTAAAACAAGGTACGCGATGTATCTGCACGCTCTTATACACCAAACCTAGTTTCGCATGCTCTACACTTCTGGGTAAGTGCTCTAAATTATCACAGCACCTGCACAACGACGGCCGTATAAAATGTGCGTCTGCCAATGAATTTTCACCATGTTGGGCAGAAAACCTCGCCGCACAAAGGCGGGCCGAAAAACGTAGAACAATAATTGCTCGATGGTGTACGGTGAGTCACTTTGATGTTGTTGTTTGAAACCCTTCCATCGTGCCGTTGCGGAATTTCGTTGCGCAGCAAGTGAATGCTTTTCATTCTATTTCTTTGTGATAAAGTTCAATGTTGTTTTGCCGAAATCACGTAGGTTCGGAATTGAACATGAACTGAAAATGCGACGTATGGGCAAAACTGTTGAACGATATTTTTAGGTATTTCGTACCCTCGCTGTGGAAATTTTCAATTACGGTTGGATTGTTTTGGACGATTTTTAGAATTGTTTTCTTCCGTTACGAAATTACAGCATGATTTTTTTATATTATGATACAAGATTGGCAATAAATTGATCGCGAGCTGAGTTATCTGTTGGAATTTGTATTGAAGATTGAAACGCTTTTTATTCTATTTTGGAAGGCAATCCACATTTGGAGAAAGTAAATTTATTTTCAATATTGCTGTAATGCACTAGTTTTATGTCATTGTATATTAATGAAATATATGAGAAATTGTTACCACTGAAATTAAATTAAATGGCAAAGGGATGGAAAGGAAAACCGACAATTTTTCATAAATTTATAATTGAAAACTATTTTCACGTACGTTAAATAATTTATTCTGACTTCCTCCCTGTTAATCTACGTGGATTCAGGAGAAACTCGTCGAAAAATGTGAACGCGAAACGCAGGCGGCTGAGAAAAGTGACGCTATACTACTGAAACACGGATGTCCTCTTGCATTTCAGTATGTTTTCATAAATTTTAACGTCATTACACCACAACGTGTAGCGGAAGCGTTGAGTTTACTTTTTAATATACAAATGTTTGGAAAAAGGATTTCGCATTTTTCAGGCGTTTGCAGCACACGTAGGAGTAAGCAATATTTTCACTTATGCATAAGAAGAATGCGAGAGGCATACTGCATTTTAAAACAGAACTAATTAATAATTACAACGTTCTTTTTGCTTTGTAGCCTACAAAGGTGCTATGGTACCTGTTACATGTTAAGACAGTTCAGATGACACTATTCGTATAATTAAATGTTCAACTGACGGGTGTCCAAATAATCAAGAATTCGGTTAAAACTTCTTCACATAAGACACTTTTGTGACCTATTTAGTTATTTTCCACGCCAAATCGATCCTCTTCCTGCAGTCGCTGTATAGGATTTTGATGAAATTCAATTATGATGTAATCTACGTGAAATTAGACGGAGTTGAAGTCATCATTTTGCTGGTTCCGAATTCATTTAAAAAATACTGGCCATCAAAGTTTGCTCTTTCTGCTCCATTTTGCGAAAATGGGACCTATAAATGAATTTTTATCATACGAGTAATACATCACACGAAGTTGCTTCTTCTTTCATTTTAATCAGGAACGCTCGGGCTTATTAAAATAATTTAGTTTAGGTCCGAAACGTGATTTAATTATTATAAAAAATTCTTGTACTTTTAATATCACTTCAATTCCGAATTTTAAAAATTCGAAAAATATATATCGAAATTATTTGAAGCTTTCTAATAAAATAAGTCTTTCTCGAGGTCAGAGATTTTCAAAATATTTCAGGGAACCGATTCAAACTACATGTACTTATATTTCTAGTAGGTATAATTTAATTTATAGTCTATAATTGAGATTTTCCTGTATAATACTTCGGCAAACCTCATCAACGCATCGCAAAGTCACCCTATACACGTTAATACAGTGTCACGAGCGATTTTACTTAGCAAACGAACCTAAAACAGGCATTTTTCCTCCCAAATCAACTACCTATTCATTTAAAACGTCGTTAAAACCAGAGTTGGGTGGTAACTAAATAAAAAATTATTTAAATAACGGATCAAATAATAGTTATTTTAGCTTTAGATTATTTGACGAATAAAGTTAATTTTTTTATTAGACGAATAGACTTATTTTTTTTTATTCGTCGAGCGCTTCAACTACAGCGTTGAATAACTTTGTCAACTTTAACTTTAACTGTAACTTTAACTAAAACTTTAACATTATTCGGCGAAATATTATATAAATAAAAATTCTGTCCATCTCTGGTTAAAACCCATCATATAAACAAAATTTAATTTCACACTAGTTTTAGTCCACCCGCGTGCATCCCTTTCCCTTTTCAACCGTGTCGGAGGGCGCCGAGTGGGAGTGGACGTCGATGAAGCAATTACCAGCGAAATTAATTGCGCCGATAAATAGACCAGGGAACTTGTTCTATCGGGACAGAATGGACAAGTTTTCCAATTTTCCCACGATTCTTGGCTGTAAAACGAGTGTTGGGGTCTCGCGCGCGAGATGGAGCATGGAGGGTGGCGCGTCGCAATATCGTGCACATCTAGGATCAGTTTACGGTTCCCCGTATACAACTGTTTTGCCCTAGCACCGGACTGAAACGAATAAGCAATAAATAACGGTCGCGGCGGCCGCGCGGACACCGGTAATGCTCTGCTAAACGTATATACGCATTACGCCACAGGAGAAATAACGTGTCTCTCTGATAATGCGCAACGGGAAATGGTAAATTCCGCGACGGTACGGGCCTGGCGGCGCGCGCGCGTCGGGGACCGAAAGATGAACCGTGAAGGCAAACGAAATAAGACCGTGCAAATGATGGATCGAAATTCCGCAATTTTCCTGTCCCACGGGGAGGGACCTGCTACATATGCTGCCCTCGCAGGGACGCCAACTTTCCAAACTACGTAACTTCGTTTCCCGGCTTATTTTGCGCATGGCACTACAGCCATAAACTCTAAAGACATTGAAGTTAATAAAAAAAAGAAGGCAAAGGAAATAAAAGAGGAGGAAAAAATTTGTCTATAGGGTACACTGTTTCATATAAGTTTACCTCGACGTCAAACTAATCGGCCAGCCACTCGCGCGCGTTATACGTCGCCTTTTTGGATGCAAACGATCTGTTAAGAATTCCTGAGCAATTCGGGAGACAATAGAGGCGCTCCGCAAGCAAAATGTTTGCGTCTCGCGGGCACAGTGTCTTGTTAATTGGACGATACGCTTTGTAATCTTGCTGTCAGGCTTGCGCGAACGAAATGACGTCTGTTTTGTTTGTGAAGAGCGAAATTGGTTTTGTTCCTGGCCCGGCGAAAGCAATTGTGCGCAGTTCTGTTTCTTCAGCGATGGTAATATTGTTCGGTATTCGCTGAACACGAGCACGCGGGGAACATCGTGTTTAATGCTTTGAGGATTGAAAAATATGCAAGTGATACACTGGTTTATTGGGATGTTTTTACCCCAATATAATAAATAAATGATGGTAATAATGTGGGTATAATAAATAAACGCTTGTTATTTTGTAACACGCTGAGGTGTGAATATCGTTTTGTATCGAGAAGGTAAACATCGACCGCACTCATGCCCGTTATATTTCATGTGGTCGATATGAACAATGAAAAAAAGTAGTTGACGTGGATGGCATCATTAAAAATTCTTAGGGAATTATCACGCTGCCTATAACTCTCCGGTTGTTTTTGGGTTTTTTTTTGGTCAAGATTCATCGTGACCGAGTTTGCCATGTCAACATTACGTTGCGCCGGTGAAAGAGAGCGTTTGCTTTCCGTGAATTATGCGTCCCCAATAACGTCGGCCTTCGAAAACATCGATATATGGGATGTTAATCAATTATCGGCGGCATATTTCCACGATCCTACGGATGAAATCCCGGAGAAAGATTTATACAGATGTATTCAAATACGAGCTGAAGAATTTTATGGTTATTTGGTCCGCCTGTGATCACAGCGGGGTTCAGTGTTCCCTTCCAAAATGTGGAAAAAGAATTTACGCGGTCTAGTTATAGATGAGTGATTTATTAACAATGCTACGATATATTTTATTCCGTGTAACGAATAAGAATGATGTAGAAGGAAGAATTGAAGAAGGCAACTAAGGAAAATTCTACAGAAATGAATCGTTTAAATGAAGTTTGATATTATTAGGAATAAGGACAATTTTGTGCATATTGAAAGTTAATTAAATCAGTAGTGATAAATTAGCGCGTGTCTATATAGTCTATATAGGAAACTATATTTCGACAGTCAATCAATTATTACTGTTAGCTTAGCAATGATTGCTTCAATATTTTACCTGTGTGTATAGTTATCAATGGTATACAGTATAGATATTTTTAATTGATTTTACTTAGCTTCCATCCTCTGTATGTTTGATGTTCGATGTTTGTTTGCTTGTTTGGTGCATGATTCAAATCTGGCAACTCAATTTTCACCCACTTCCATCAGTCCAATTGTCTTGAAACTTTATAGGCGTGCGTGGGTGTGATGACAATACAATTTTTTATAACAAAAGCCAATAATGAAAATAAAATAAAAAATGAAAAATGTAAAACATCCACGAACATTGAAAACTAGAGAATAAAAAATATACGTAAAAAGATTTTAAGTTAAACGATTTTACTAAAAATGCTCTAAAAACTAAAAATAATTATTTTCTTGTACTACAATTTAGATGGGGATATGTGACTTTACATAAAATCATACAAACTATGATTGTCCTTTTTCTTTACAATTGATTTGAACAATTCTACAGGATAATTACAGAGTTTGTATGATTTTGTTTAAAGTCACATATCATCATCGAAATTGTAGTACAAGAAAATAATTAGTTATTAGTTTTTAGTGCATTTTTAGTAAAATCGTGTAACATAAATTATTTTTATATATTTAGAATTAAATATTAAATATTTCCTCTCAATCTATTTGCTGATTTTAGTGAATGTGAATAGTGCTTAATCCAAATTCTGAGTTTGAATTGTTATTTTAGGGATATATAGAATTCTAAGAAATTCTTGGAATATATACTAAAGTTTTGAACAGGAAAAAAATATAAATCTCCCCCCCCCCCAAAGAATGTTTTCCAAACGATGTTCTTATTGTTAAATGCACCATTTATGATGATAAGAAAGTAGCCTAAAATTTGAAAGCCCATGATTGAAATTTATGACGAAATAAATTCTTTGCGCGTGGAAATTTAAAACAATAATAATTAAATTGACATAAAACAGTTAGCAGGGTTTATTACAAAACCTGACAGTTTCCATGGTTAGAAGCAAGCGAAGAAAGCATTCAGTTGCTCATCAAAGTCCTCCTTTCAATTCTTTAATTCCTGCAGGATGTAGGTCATTGCGATTTTAAGACAAAAAATACGAGGTCATTTGAAATGAAAAGAAATCTCAGCACTCTTTGTTCCCAAAGTGAAGTTTCATTAAAGTGTTATTGAGACAATTTTAGAAATCCAATTTTAGAATTGCCTCCAATTTTAGCATTAGTGCTAACGATGAATTGAGTTAATTAAATAACCGAATTACGGATTCCCCCGATTGTTTTGCCAGGAATTATTATTCTCATATCTACCATTGTAAGCCACAAGGTATGAAAAGCCTTGAAAATGTGATTCAAAAGAATGGCTTATCACATACCCTTCATAAATTTAGCCCACTAGTCACTATGTATACATATGTTGGTTCCACATTCACTTTATTAGATTTGATTACTGAAATTTCTCTAATTACATATATTTTCTCAAAACACTGAGAGGTCCTTATTTCCTCCAAATTTTTCATTTTTCTTTAGCTTTAGATTCCCTGTATGCTAGATCGGAATTAATCATTATCGTTTAAGTAAACTGGCATTCGAATTGCTGTGTGAAACCAGATTCAATTATTTACCTGTTTACCAGCTTACTACATCGAACTTTCGAAGGGTTAATATTTAATAGTTTACGTACTGTGAATATTGTTTTTCGTTCTCACATGCAAATACATACGTTGATCAAAATAATTAGAGGATTATCTAGTTATATAACTTTGTCACAAGATAAGACATCTGCCATTTCCAAGTTTCTAACATGCTACAGAAATTAATCAAAATATAGCTATATTAATACAGAATATTTTTCCTGTCTTCTTATTTAATCCACTGTCCTAAACCCTCCAAAAATGTAATCCCCTAATGTTTTCCACTCAGAGCAGTTTCCAAACACACTCTTTCACATTCGTATTTCAAAAGTCTCCATTAACCGAAAGTCATACTACCACAAAATGAAGCTTCATCGCGTGTACTTGTGTACGAACACTCTTCCTCGCAAGCAATGAAGTTTCCATCGATTTAACCCCACTACGCCCCTTGGGTCTTTTTTGACCCAGCGTGCTCTCATTTCTTTAACTGTTCCACGTTCCTCGACTCTTCTCCGACCTACCCACATTTTAATTTCTTTAGAACTCTTCTAACTTTAAGCAAAATATAAGGAACTTGTTACTAATATGTGTATTTTTCGTTTATTAACATTACGCTAAATATACAGCTGAAGTGAAATCAGTGACAGATTCAAGGGCGCAAAAATGAAATGATAGAATATGTAATTAAAACAGCTAACCCTATCCGTTCATGGTCACACGGAGTGTATCGCACCCCAGAAATTCTTTTTCTTTGCCAATATTTCTGTAAATTTGTAGACCTTATTAATAAAATTTAAAAATTTTGTGAATTTCAACAAAAAGAACTTCTTTTACCCACTACTATTTTTAAAATATAATTTTCAACATATCAACATTTACATTTCTAGAAAAAGACTATTAGAGCATGATTACGTGAGTATTACAAATGTCCAATTATCACTTAAATGTTAAAAGATTCAATAATACGAAAATGGTAACTCAAAAATGTAGTTTGGTGCAGTGAACCCCATGTGACCAATTTGTGATTATAAGAAGGTGTGCCAATGCACAGTGGTCCAAGAGCAGCCAAAAAGTGGCCAAAAACAAGGTAGAAAATTTCCGTAAGGAAAATTTATCACCATTTTCAGGAATAGTTGCAGTGCATGTAGACAAAATGTTTTGTGGATTTATCCATTCCTGCTCCATTGGCATTGGTTTTATGTTGACAAATGTATTAAAATGAGTGATATGTCTATTCATTATAATATCAATGTTTTTCATTAATTTATGTTTAATTTATGGAATTTTATTGTTATATATTTATTTGTAAATATATATCAATTAAGAATAACACAGACAAGTTAAGAATGTTGAGAACAAATTGTAATATTCAATTCCTTATCGTTACACTATAATCATATTTCGCAGAATGTTTACCTTTCGATTCACCATTCTCCGAGATTCCACCTCTTATAGAGAAAAATAAAGCCTGAGTGTACTCTATGTAATGTATACTTTAATGTAAAACTGCTACTTTTTGCTACTTTTGTTGTTTAAATTAAATTAATGTTATTAACGAACGACCGTGCCCGTATAGGTGGACGCAAAATGCAGCAGGCTAAATGTACAATTATAGGTGTATCTGCCCCGACCAAATATGTACATTTAATTATCTATTACTCTGTCATACATCGTTATTATCTGTTAATGACATTATTTTTTAAATTTTGTCTGTAGGAAGAAGGTAGTGAAGCTCGTAATAAGCACTACAAAAATTACAGAGAACATCATAGTAGAAAAATAAGTCCTACAATAACATTGACAGACGTATTTTATAGATTAATGGATACATCAGATATTATAATATCCAGTCTCAATCTCAATTCACGTTTAAGAAAGAAGAAATTCCAATCTATTCCTCAAGAAGTAACCCATTTGTTAGCTGTTCCTCAAGTAAATGTGAGCAGCCATACTACTTTTCATGTCGATAATGATAGCGATAGCGATAACGATAATAATGACACGCACACAGATCTTCTACATACTTTTACGTATTTAGAAGAAGTGGAACTGGCAGAAGAACTGACAGAAACTGACTGACAGTCTAGCTGAGATAGTCATTAACAACAATGAAACTCACTTTTCTAGTAGCGAGAGAAAAGGGGACCCACTTTAATAAAGTGCCCCAAATTACCAGAAATGGTAATTATGGAGCCTAGAATGGCACTGCAACCTTCTCGTGATAGGCTCTAGACACTACAGATATTGTAGGTAAACTACAGACGTTCCTATGAAAAAATCCTATTTTTAAAATTTTATAGCAACTGTACTCAATATGCGATTTTGAATTTTAGGTTTTTAACGTCGGATTACTCATCAGCGACCTCAAAAACCCTTAAATAATAAGTTTCATAAATATCTGATGAAATCTAGAATTTTGGCCACTTTTTGGGTGCTCCTGGACCACTGTGCATAGAAGAGCTAACAAGGGTTGCATTCGTCATAACTTTAATCAAATCAGCCCTAAATGCCAATAAATTAATCGACTCTTAATTAAAGAAACAAGTGCACAAAGATGTATTTCTATAAACTATGGAACTTAATAATCGTCACTTTAATGAAGCCCGAAAGGAGGATGTTCTCGATATCTATCAACAAACACTGCGCGGAATTCAATTTCTAAATGCTTCTCCACTGCACCGAGCAGCGCATATTGCCTTCATATTGTCAATCAGACCGCCAATCAGTTAACGATCAATGTAACAATTTGGCATTACGAGAAATCATCGCCACTGGATTTTAAGTAACATCACAGAGACGGTAGAATATAAATATTAGGTGTAGAAAGAATTTTGTGCTTTTTTGTTTTACAGTCTATAAAATCACTTCCCCCTGTTTGGATCGTTTACAGCGTTGACATTCACTTCTTTAAAACAGCGTACTGCCTGTCCATTGTTTGCGATATAACTCAGGAAACAGTCATGAATACAATGGCCACCGACAAAGTGCATATACGTCACTGCATTCTCTTCGCATTTCAGCTCGATAAAAACGCTGCCGAAGCTGTTGGAATGATTTGTTCAGTTCTTGGTGGTGTAGAGTTTTTAGTAGTAAGGTAAAGTACGCCTGCGTGAGTTTGAGTGGTGCGTGTTTATTTAAATTACGGAATGTGTGAATTTAGTTGTGAGAGTAATAATTTTATTTGAATGCTGTTTTATTATAAATATTAATATGTTTCCACAGTTTTATGTTCATTAATTGTACATTGACTACTGTTGTTACAAATTCCGAATTTCATCTAGCTAGACGTGTTTTTCTTCTGATTCTTATTTAAGGGGTATTTGCGGGTTTGACGCCTAAAAATGATACAATTTTTAGGAATGTTTTTCTAAATGGCTGTAGAAGATATCTTGATCGTAGAATCTTGATATCTTGATTGTAGAAGATACTTTTCACATTTTATTAATCTATGTTTCCACTATAATTTCCCATTTTTATATTGTCATAAATATAACTTTATTAAAGTTTACGCCTAAAACTAGTCGCCCCCTAAAAATATTAAAAAAAAACGGAAACTGGCATGTGTTTGAATAAAAAGTTACGATTTTCGCCTATTTCTAACACCTATTTCCTTGAATTAAAAACAAAAAATCGTTATGTATCAAATATTTAGGGGGGTTCACTAGACTGAAGTCATACAAATATAACGCAAATAAACTTTAGACAAACTGACGTCTAGTTTTCTTTTAATCGCGCACGCCAGTTTGAGGAACGATGTTTCTTCGATCTAACTTCGAAACTATTCCGACTTTCTTTATGAAATTTTAATTGAACATTCTAAGGATGTTATACTGTTGATTTATATACATATATTAATAAAAAGTACTTTTTGAAACCTCAAACCCGCAAATACCCCTTAAACGATGTATCCAAGAATTAAAAGACCGCACAGTGTCAATGCTGTAATTCACGTGACATGCTCACCAAACATAGCTCCAAGTGATTACGCTAACGATGTCCGAAAATGTATCGATGATTTCATCGCGCCAAACCCGCATGGTGCCCAAAAGGTGGAGCACAGTGTTAACGATGGAGACTATATTAATGACTCAGCTTGTTTCAATTGTTTTTAAAATAAAGATCAAATTTTGCTGAAAACAGCACAGAATTCTCTCCCACTGCTAATATAACGCTGCACCGTGGTCGAGTCTAGTATCGTCAACATCCCGCGCAATGAGGTTTGATCGTAATAATCCCGGACTATAAACCGTGCCCACCTTCAGCAATGCGTCGGATGCAGAATAATCCACTTGAAGCGAAACAACCACACCGTGATAAAGTGGGTACTAAAGCGGCAGCGGCGAGTAAAAAAGCAGTACAAGGAGCCTATTACAGACACTTGTTCGGCGAACGCTCGCAGGTTAAAATTCACCAGCGGAACTTTTCGCCCTTCTGCCTTTTCTATTTTCCGCTCGTCCCCCTTAAAACAGGCTTTTAAAGAGTTTGACGACGGGATTTATTTATCCGATCGGCCCGACTGGGAAGCACGGTATTTTTCTCGTCCTGCAGGCTGGATGAAACGGGCGGGTACCGTTACCCTGAAATAACTTGTTTCCTTGCAGCCGAATCAAAGAGTCGTTTCGGGTGAAAATGGAAGAAAATCGATGTTGCAGAGAACACACACCGTGTTACAGAAAACAGCATCCAGCGCGCGGCGGTACACGCAGTAATAGTTTTGTTTTGTTTTTTACAAGATTGATGTTTGACGGAAAATTGGAAGCGAACGGAGAACGGATGTTCGATTAAACCGAGAAATTGAAATTGTTTCGCCAACCTATTTGGAGGTGGAGCACTTGAAAGGTTAATCGGGTTGAGTAATAAAAGCACGAGTAATGTGGACAGTTTAATGGATTTAAATGTTCGATTGAGGGGAGAAATTGAAATCGCTTTGTAAGTTATTCGGAAAAGAAACACTTGAAAGGTTAATCGGATTTGAGTGATAAAATTAGGAATCGCCCAAGCGAGTCCACACGGTTTTGGGGTTTTCATAGTCTGATTGCGTGTTAAAGGATTACGGCACCCCGAGAAATTAAAAAACAGCACAAAATTGGAGGATTTTTTTTATGATAGTATGAGGTTGAAAATTATTTCAATATTTTTTATATTTGGGGCACATATTAATCGATATATTGTACAAATATTTTACAGAAATATTAAAAAGTGGCCGAGTTATGTGTTGTCCTGCGAAGCTGCCCGGAATCTCCTTTTTCAAATTGGCTAGCTGCATAATATGAACAATTTTTATTCGAGTTACTTGAAATTTTAATAGTATCTTTTATAATAGATTCTCTACAGAAGTGCATACGAATTTTACGATTCAGTAAAGACTTATTTTGTTACAGGCTTAATATTTTTGGCAAATTTTTCAGCTAAAACTGATATTCTCTTCAAGTGTCCACCATTTTCACAAAAATCAATACTTTGACAAATCGCTAAGTAGTTCTGTAGTAGTAAATGTCGTGTGAATAATGAAAATTTTCGTTTTTTTATTCTCCGTCAATGCATACGGAACATCTACTGTAGCCGTGGAGAGTGTCCTTTCAAAAACCACAAGAATGGAAGAGCGCCAGCAACGGCATTTTGTTTAAAAGAAATACTTACAATTTATTTTTCTATAATAAGGCATGTAGCATAAAGCCCTTAAAAAAGCTTGTCCATTTATTTTCCAATTCCGCCCAAAAAAATTCTGATCCTTACATATGATTTTCGGACCTACAAGGTGGACCATGCGTTTGTGTGAATAAAAAATATTTCCCCTCTACGCAAGTGTCACATCTCTTATCACAACTTTGTCTATGACGTTTATTTGTAAATAAGTCAATTCTGAAGCTTAAAAGAGAAGAGTATCGAGTACCAAATACACCCAAGCATTAAGCATCCCATTGGCGATCGCTCGATGTATAATTCAATAACAACCGACCAGCTCTCTCTCAATAATTTTGCTAAAACTACATAATACTGCTTAACTCCAAACGAATCTCTGCATTGACCCAGCCGCGCTGTACATCGAACTCCCGCGCGAGCGTGCTATGCAGAAATCCGTAAACATTACAATAGCGTGTACGGGCTTCAACAAATGGAAATATATTCAAACATCGCCGATACCGATGCAAATCGTTGCCAATTAACAATACGCCGCGCGGCGCTCAGCCCTCTGTCTCTACCACGTCACGTCTCCGACCTCTCTTAAACCCTCCACCTCTAAGCCAGCCAACTTCGAAAAGAATCTGTACAGCGTTACGTAGCGCTAATAAAAGCAAATAAAAATACGCTGCCAGAAATGGCCGGTGACAGAACGTGCCGTGTTATCGTCGCTTTTTACAGCGCGACAGGGCTTGTAACGTAGCGAAGCCGATGTTTGACGCTCGCCGATGCAGAAATCAGAGTGGACGCCGATGGATCGACGCAGGCGAAGGATCTCGAAGCCCAACACGTGGCGATTTAGCTAGTGGTTATCGATTTTCTGGATACGACCGGGGAACGTTGGATCCGGTGGCTGGGGCCGCGGCCCGATGGAAACGTATAAAATCCATCCCGCGTGCTGTTCAGGGATTGACGTTGAAAGAGTCGCGCTTTACGCCGTAGCTTTTTCTTCGCGGCTAGGCTAGGGGCGGGAGGAGGAGGGCGGAAGGACGGGCAGCCAGGGTGACCTCTTGGAAGCCGTGGAAATCTAATAGACCGCAAGCGAGGATGAGATATTGGCTTCGAGATCGGCTTCGATCGATGCCCCGTAACAGTACTTACACCCAGTCCGCGACGCGAGACTCGTATCCGTGAAGCTTCCTCGACGGGGGCTCGGCCGCGAGTAGCGCTGCTCCCGCTCCGAGCTTGTATCCATCACGGCGATCAAATTAGCAGCCACAGTTCGTTTTTTCCTCATTTGATCGATTAACGAAGCGAACGTTTGAATACTTGCGAGAGGCAAAGCGGGGCAGAAAAAAAATCGAGAGACTTCGTTCACGCCAGGCGGCTCCCGCGTTATCGGAAGCTCGTCGTTTTGCGCGTTTTATGACGGGCGGTTAAAGAGGATGTTGTTACGCTTTGACGGCTAATAGTGTTAAGGCTCTCAAACTGTAACCTTATTACGTGCAAGGTGACATATCTAGCGCTAATACCTGCAACGGGTTTCCTACTTTTAGAATTGCCACAGGCTGCTTTCTTTTTTGCAGAAGCTTGTGTGAAGGACGTGACACGTAAAGCACATTTTGTTCTTGATGAGAGGTGTTTGTGGGTTTAAGGTGGGACGTGTAAAATATTTGTGCGTCGAAGCGGCGAGTGTTACTGCTTAATGATTATTTAACGAGTAATCCATTGGCTCACAATCGGTATATTCTGTAAGCTGGGCCCCGTTTACCATAAGGCGCATTAGGCGCAAGCTGGAGTCTCACTTTCTATGGGGGTAATAAGTTTCTACTAATTATTTCAATAATTTTTACGTACAAGTAATGCAAGTATATATTTGCTTAAAGTTATTAATACCTATAAAATAGCATTATAGGATATTAAGATAATTACAAAGCACATTCATGCAGTAGACAATTTTTTTTACAGTATGAAAGATTAGGGTAGAGTGGGGCTAAATGTCCGGCGAATAGAAAATTCCTAGTGGAAAATCTCCATTCGTGAACAATCAATTGAATACATATTGCAGCATAACTATGCTGATGGCAAGGGTAATGGGGAGGACCGTAGAGTCACCAGTCGTTTTTGGGCTTTCGTGCGAGTCATATGACGTCTTTGTCATTATGTACATCAAGAAACGAAAAAACTACGTTATGTTTGTTGTATTATTCGAAATAAACTACAGTTTAACAGCGTATAAGGTGAATACGTTAAGGTAGAGATATGTTCCTTTATAGGAATGTATGCATGACATTCTTTATTTCTGAATGATAATATTTTCGAACCTATACATCGACGAAATTATAGAGGTAACATTGGGATAAAAAGTCCCTTACCTATATTTTTGACTTATATTTTTATTTTTTGTTAAAGAAGTCATGTTAAAATAGTAAAAAGGAATGGTTGTCTTTGTTGACGCCAACCAATTAGTAAAGTATTATATATCTTTTTTCCTTTTTTTTTATATTCAAATAATTTGAGTTTAAGAAATAAGGCCAAAGTGCTTAAAAGAGAGTTTATGTCGCGCCAAAATTAGTGTGCAATTTTTTGTTCAAGCTGAATCTGTGTCTTGTATATTCATTCTTTTGTTTAAAAAAAAGGTTGCCGTATTACTTCCTTTTAATATTGTGTACCAAAAGAATTAGTTTAATAAATACTTGTTGATTTCAAAAGAGTTTTTTTTACTTATTTTGTTTTATGTTACACACAAACCCGGTTAGAAAATATTAAAGACTTTTTACTCCAAACAACGCCCGGGTCAAAAAGGCCATTTTGAATTGATACATATTTTGTGATATAACTCAACAAAACTTAATACTATTAACCAACAACTTTGTAAAACTAAAGCATAATAGTTGTAGTTTATACAAAATAACACTGTATATCCCTACATTGTTAATACTAAATTTTACATAGGTTTATATAAAAAACGGAACATTCAGTCGCACCCTACCCTACCTACTTTAAATAAAAGACACACACGCACATATATTTAATTACAAAAATAAGAAAACTGAAGAATCCTTGCAGAAAAAACTGTTGTTGAAAATGTTCCACGTGTCAATGGTGATACTATAGTATACACTGCGTTCCACATTAGAGCGTACTCGTTTCGCGCAGAGATACACTGTTGATTGGTAGTAAAGCGGCAGGGAAAGTGCTGCGACAAATCGCGTGTGTCAGATCCGTGGGAGCTGCGCAGATCGGTCGCAAATCAGTAGGGACGTTGGTACACTCTTCTATGGAATGCAGTGTAGAAAATGTTTTTCGGCACTTACATACAGTGTTTTCTACAAGAAATCTTCAATTATGAAGGCACAAAATCTAAAAACGGTTAAAATGACCGGTGCGGCGGTTCTAGTGTTAATACGTATGGCATAATAGGTATAGAATAAATAGGGTGAAGACACCAGTAGTCGACCATGTATCAGTAGTCGACCACTCTCAGAAAAACATGAAAAATAAGGTTTTTAGAAGTGACAATCTTTTGAACAAAATGCAGTTCTCTAACTGCACTCTACTGCACTCTGTTCAAAAGATCGTCACTTCTAAAAATCTTATTTTTCACGTTTTTCATTATTTAAAAATAAGGTTTTTAGAAGTGACGATCTTTTGAACAGAGCGCAGTTAGAGTGCGGTTAGAGAACTGCACTGTGTTCAAAAGATCGTCACTTCTAAAAACCTTATTTTTCATGTTTTTCTGAAAGTGGTCGACTACTGATACATGGTCGACTACTGGTGTCTTTACCCTATTCCCTACAAGCCTGTACAATCGGCACTTGTCCATTAACTCCCACAGCGTCGCAATGAAAACAGGCACTTACCCGATCGTATCAGTCGTTTCGGGGGTTAGCGACGTTTTATACAACAAATGCCCACACCTCTTCGATTAATTGGACGACGCTGTCGCATCAATTATTTATATAAACTGCTCGGTCCATGCGCGCAAAACCGTCACCGCCACGCAGTCGCGAAATCACCGAATTTTCCACCAAGTCATGCGTGCCGCCTATACGCGGCCCGCGAAATGTACCATACGTAGCGGGCCTTAATAAACCAAGCGACTCGTTTGCGAATAATGAAGACAAACGAGCCTTCCGATCACAGGCAACAGAGAAAAACCCGCGAGAACACGCGGACTCTCCACATTGCGCCGTTTTCATACGCGTGTCTCATTCCGGGGGCGTTCAGTCGCTCGCCTTGGCGCGGGGACATCGACAGCCTGTTTCTCTGTCGATAGAGCCGTAGCGCAGGGGACAATTAAGCTGCGATGAACGGGAACGCCAGCCTGGGCGCGGCTGTCCCTTCGCTCAGGCCGCAGGGAGGCAAAAGTTTGCGACTAGCCGGCCACAGGAATTTCGTAAAAAGAGCTTGCCCGATAAATTTCCACGGGGCTGCCGAAGGCCTTTCACCCTCTGCCCTTGCTCTTGGATTATTCCGACTGGCGTTACACCTGAGACGTCTACCTTTTAAATATTGCTACCACTGTGACTGTCTAATGCCAGGGACCCAGGACGTGCTTAGCAGGTAGCATCCGTGACAGTGTACAATCAAAGGAGCTTGCATTAATCATTCAGCTGTGTTCTGATGCTTTAAAGAGATTCCTTGCTGTATGGTAGAAACGCGTCAAGGATTTACAGGGACTAGGGTGAATGTACCTAATTCTGCCCACGTTCCTAATATCGCCACTCGTGATATATTTTGTGAAGCAAGCACTAACTAAATTTGTAGGTTTCAAAGATTCTAACTTATAGTACATGCAACATTTATCATTTCTCTTTACTTTGAAACATATTGCATACAAAAATATCAATTATTATTCAATTAAGAACGATTTAACTGGGGCTAAGCGATATTTGGTTCTGCTACCCTACCTATGTTTCGGTGATGTGTCGGATGAACATATGTATAATGGGTGTGAGCCGAGAACACATTGAACACGTTTATCATGAAACACGATTTTTCAAAACAGTAACCACGATTTCAGAAGAACTAATGAACCGATTCAAAGAAACCTTGAGGCATTTGATTCGTAATTGGACTCGCTATAGTGCTCGACACTATTTTTTGCCGAATATATGATTATGTATACATTAATTGAAACATAACTGACCACGAAAAGGCATATACAATCTTCTTAAAAATCATGTAAGAAGAAAATAAGACAGAGAAAACAATTTGCATACACGAAATTTAAGTACAATTTTAGAAAACTTATAACGCAGGCTAATTTATTGCGACACATTTTTTTGACGATAAAGTTTATCGCTTTGAATAATCACTTGTTTACTGATTCTTAAATTTGAAACAATAAGTCATTTTCTTTTAACTAATAAGTGATAATTTAAAACAATGCCATTTATGTATCAGATGATATACTATTTACTTTACAGGAATTTCGTTTAACTTTTCGCGTGACCGATCGGCAAAAAATAGTGTCCAGCACTATATCGTAGCATCCTATAACAAATTTTTTTGAAATAAGTTTTTTATTTTATCTCCACATTTATGCAGAAAATTATCTGCTTTTTTGCACTACTTCATTCAAATGTGCACCAATTAGGTATCGTAGTTTTGGTCTTTTTACCGCAACAACGGATACTGCGATAACCGTTGATATAAATTTTAAGAAATTGTTAGAATTTTTTATTTTTGACGATCCTTGTGAGTAAATTTCGTGGTTAAAGTTTAGGCATCTCTGTTTGGCAGCGCTGTGCTAAGGGCCACCTAGAAAATGCATCAAGACCGAAAACATGAAACAAAAATGTTTTTTTATATCCTAACAATTGTATCAATAAATGCCAAACATATTTTTTAAGATACCTATGTTATAACCTCTTCCCGTAAAAAATTCATAAAAATCACCTACTTTTCGAGCATTTTGATGGTCCCCTTAAACGAATGCAGTTGACGAATGAAGAATATGTCAGGGAGGATATAGCCGTATTTTGATGTCTCTGTGACCGATTCCAATTCGTTCATGGAGCTTAATCAACGGACAGCCGTCGTCTTTGTACACGGAAATATTAATCCTCATTCGGAGATCTCGCAGAGAGGGGAATGACGAGGTAGACGGCGAGCGAGAGTCGGAACGTCTCTCTCGCGGTGCTGATAAAGCATAGGACCGTCCAGCTCGTTGCAGCCATTAGTTCACGCCAACTTCGTAGGTACTTAATCTAGGCATTAGACTTAGCGTCAAGACGTGACACGAAGTTTCTCCTATTTTGTGCGGCACGTAATACCGTGAGAAAACGGCGCCGCCGCAAACTTTGGACACGCGAATGTGCACAATTTTGAAAGAATAACGTTCCGTTCTTTCGAAAGGAAGACGTGTGGTGCTGTGCAGAGATATACTAGTGTCGTAAAACCTGCTGCGGGCAAAGTCAGTAGCATTCTAAGCTTTGGGCATCTTCCCTTGAGTCGGGACCTCAGGGGCGTAATCGAGATACTTTCCGGGCGTTGGTATTTTAAGGAAGTGGATGTGTAGGAATGTGACAAAATGAGGTCAGCCTTGGAATAGGTGACGAGGAACACATAATTTAGTGGCTTGTAGCTTCAGAGATATCGCTCTAACCTACTACTTGAGTGGAGGCCAGGTTAGTCACTGTTGTATCTTAGTGACGTTATAAAATCAGCCAGGTGCTGAAGGTGAGTAGGTAAGAGTAGGAGGTGTCAGTGTCGAAGGTAGGATTGCAAAGCAGAAAAGGAGAGAAGTGTGCGATTCGTCCTGAGCCTGCTAATCGACTCATCAGTAAGGCTTACCTAGCAGACCCTGCCTTAGGGGGTAGGACGAAATAGGTATACATAGGAATCGGTAGTTGAAGGAGAATTTGCGAGACAGCGGGATCGATTGAGATGCCCGCTTGTGGCGAGGACGGAGGTATCGCTACAAAGTAAAAATATATTTGGGGCGATGGGACAAACTGTTTGAAGGGAATGTAAGATGATGAGGAATCTGATTTAGAGCGTTTGAAGTATGTCAACTGTTGTTTAGTTTTCATTAAGGGGTTACGCCACCCTGAGACGCTCGAAGCAGCACTAAAGTAGACGAATGTTTTTACTGATACTATGAGTTTGAAAATTACTTCTTTTCATCTTATATATAGAGCATGTATTAGTGCATATATTGTATAAATACTGTTCAAAAATATTAAAAAATGACCGAGTTATTTGTTGCCCCGCGAAGCTCGTCCGCCGTTACACGCGTGACTGATATAACAAATTATAACGCCCAGGTTCATCTGAAATGAAAAACATGATGATTTTCGTGTTTCTTAATAAATTACCTACAATGTAGCATACAGATTTAAGAAAAAATAATTATTGCACAAATGAGAGCAAGGTGAAGAAAATTATTCTTCTTTCACCTGACAAAACGAACTTAAAATATTTATTATATACGAATGAGTTATCGCATGAAAAACATGGTATGCTACATTGTAGATAATGCCATTAAGAATATGCGTACCAAGTTTGAAATCAATCGGACAAATAGTTTTGGAGATATTTGATATATCACCTTTGAAAATGTAGTTTCGAGAAAAACGCAAAAGAAGAAAAGTAGAATGGTCGCTACCTGTTGCGGAATATTGATATCCGCGCCTCGTTTAAAATCTAGAACTCGGCTATTTTGGAGATTTTTTTGGGTCTACCATGACTTAAATTATTCTTCAAACTTCACGTAATAAGAAAATGCAAAAAAAAAGAAAATCGATTTTTCAAAACATTCAAGGTGGCGTAACCCCTGAATTCCACTGCAGAATAGATCAGACTCTAAAATGTAATTAAGTATACGACCTTGTGTCTTTGTACCTTCACTCAAAACTCCCCAGGCACTTATATTCTACCAATTTTGTATTGTATACGTATACGTTTTCTGTTTGTGATACATGTAGCGCTAAATAATGATAGCAACAATCCAATGACCACGCAATAAAAACGCTCGACTACTTTACCTGACTCATATTCACTGGTGCAATGGAATGTAAGTACTTCAGCATTCGATGGTTTACAAGCTGAACAATCAATTAGGCCTAGTTATGCAGAAAGCTACTAACCTTCAAAATGGCAAAAGATTAGTTAAACACAGCACGGATCCCATAATTTTGTGATCTTTATTTTGCAAGAAATTACCAACCCATAGAACAACTCTTATAATTTACAAATATTAAAACTACCAACCCATAGTTCCATTTTAGAGTTATAATTGCTTTGCAGCAAACTTCCAAACCACCAATATTATGGCCGAGTGGTAAACCTATATCTAATGCAAAACTTAAAAAGATACAAGGAATGATGCACCTCATTCCAGCAGATAGTTTAAATTTTTATGACAATTTAAACAGTGACAATAAAATTGTGAAGATATAGAAAACTCCAATGTAAAACGTCTCGACTTTGATGTGGATTAAACTGAAACCGAAATTGCTGAATAATACCAACCCACATAAACTACAGAAAATTTAAAATAATAGTGAGTAGTATAATTAATAATACTACAAAGATTGCAAAACAATAATAAGAAATAAAATATACCTAATAGAACTAACGCTACTTTTTCGTAACCATTAAAATCTTCAAACTAAATTTTCTCAGTTTAAGATCACCGAGGGTTGGTAGCTTTCTGCATAACTAGACCCACTTGTAATCGAGGACAACAAAACAAGTCGCAGCTAATTTTGAGAAACGTGGAAAATCCTCGCCAGTCACGCAATATTCAATATTCATATGAAGTGCGCTGGTATAAACTACAACGCAAGACCAACTTTCCACGAAGGAAACTGCTCTAAGAACACTAAGCCCCGCGGGTACGAGGTGTGACGATAAAGTTTGGAGAATAATTTTGTTCCCACCAAAGCGGCAATAATGTAAACAGTTACGCCACGAATATAAACATTATCAATCAATCTAATCATTGTGCAAATTAGTTCGCGTAAAGACGTATTTCAGTCCCTTGTTACTTCAAAAATGGAACGCACGTTCTAGTGAAAGGGTTTGCAGCTTCAAAATCGATCACAATATTGGAGCAACCCCCGTACTGGCTTGAATGGGGAAGCTGACGCAAAACTCAGCGCAGAGGGCGCTACTAACGCACGTAACAAATTAAAACCTTGTTAAAATATTAGAAGTGGTGTTTATTTACATTGTTTTCGTTATTTAGTGACTGTAGATTTTAAAATTAAAATGACAAACAAAAGGTGAAAATTATATGACTGTTCTCCAACTTAAAGATTTATTACGGAAACGTGCATTATGATGTATCAGTTTCTTTAGACATCTTTCGACGGCTTTAGATGTCTGTAAATGTCTTTTGACGTATTTAGATGTCTTTAGATGTCTTAGACGTCTTTAGATGTTTTTAAATGTCTTGAGACGTCTTGAGACGTCTTTATATGAGGCAGTGAGAGCACCAATGGACTAACGCACAATTTTTCCAAAATTGAATTAGTAGCAATAACGTACTTCAATAGGCTCTACTAATATAAAATAAGAAAAAAAAAATTTTTATATGGGTTGGTCCGTTGTAGCCCTTACTGCCTCATATGTCTTGAGACATCTGGCGATCAAAGGGAGAGTGGGGGTAATAGCGAACACTTAAGCAAAAAAGCAAACAAAACGAAATGTATGTGAGAAATGAATGTGTATATTATTTACAAACATACTTAAACTATTCATCTATAAAGTAAGTACTGTGACGAATTTTTGAAAAATTATAATTAAAACCAACTTCATAGTGAAAAAAGTAAAACCCTTGGTGTTCGTGATTACTCGACTGCCGTGGGGTAATCACGAACAGAGTGCTAAATATCGCAAAAGTCGCACAGAAAGCGCGACTTCAATGGTTAACCCATAAAAATTGTTGCTACAACCTATACCTAATGTATTTTTCAAATTCCTCTTCTTGTGCGTTAGAAAAAAATTGCAATTGGTCGAAATATCGAAGAAAAATAGTAAAGGTCGTTGTTCAAACATTTTTGTCTGAGCCTGTAATGAAAATTCAAAAATCCCTTTTGCAGATTTAAGTAAATTTTATACATGTTGAAAATTTCATCGAAATCGGTTAACGTTGCTAATCCCGAAGGTTCGAGATTACCCCATCCAATTTGTTTGTCAATGCCCCACGACATCAAAAAATAAAAAAGAATTTATTTCAGAGGTTAGAATCATGATTCAAGCAACGCCTTGGCAAAAAAAGCAAAAAGTGCTTTATTTCAACACATAAAAAATCAATTGTATCATTAATTCAACATTAATTACATGCAATTGAAAATGGACAAAATATTACTTGAAACATGATGAAAGTAATAAATTGTGTTTATCTTGAATAGCATGATCGTTTTGTAGGTATTTATTACTTTCTGACCGGCATTGGATACGACCTAAACTATTAGCTAGTGGAGAAGGAACACTGTTTTTATTTATTAAAACGCCGTAACTATCGCATTCGCAATTACCCCGCGTTCGTGTTTACCCTACTTTCCATTATTTCGAGATTATCATGTAGGTATCAATCAGGTATCGATATTTTCGTGTAGGTATCAAACAGGGTATCTATAAACATGAAAGAAGTATCGATTCATTTTGATACCACAACGATATATATCAATACCAAATCGAAATTTGTAGAACGGTATCGATATATGTATATCGTTGCGGTATCAGTCCCATCACTAACTTTTAGTCAATTTCTGAAATTCAAAGAAATTTATCGCGGGTATTAAAACAGATACTACTTAGAAATGTTACGATTGATGGGTTCGACTTTGGAATGCCTGTGTACTGTATACCTAATCTCAAGGCTTTGAGACGGTGAAAATAAAATTATCAATAGAATTATTCTCGAAACTTTATCGTCACACCTCGTACATTTGTTAGCAGCATTTGTATGCAAGAATTATCACCGGTTTAATGTTCGTACCAGCGATAGTTGCGCGACTGGTCGCTGCTAACGTTCTTGTTTTTGCGCACGACGCCACCGCGGACAGCCGGCTTCCCGAAATAAAAGCCATCGCCCACGTGGCCATAGCAATTATCATTAGCCGCACTCCCGCGAGCGCCGTTCCCCGTCGTAACAAAACGAAATTCGGCACTAGGATCGCCGACTTCGCCGGCTTCTTTTCGTTGGCGGGGCTTGCAAATCCGATGGCTCGCCGATAAGAAGTTCCGTCGCCCGGGAAAGTTGATCGTCCCCGTGGAATTATGTCCGCGTTCGCGCCTCAATTAAGAAGATGAAGTTGGTCCAACGGCTCGCGGCCACGGAATCACCGACTACCGAGTTAATAACGAGCACCTGAGCGTGTGACTCCATGCCCCGGCTGATTTATCGCCGGGCGACTTGAAATCTGAGATTTTACGTACTTACCACCCTCGCGCGGTGTGGTTCTTGCGAAGCGGCGCGGGTAGGATGAATTGTTTGGCAGTTTGGAATAATCGCGGGACGTTGGAGCGCGGCGAACTGCGTTAGTTTGGATTTTATTGCGACTACTGTTAAGCAGGATGAGTCGCGAGAAGTGTATTGCTCTTCGTTTAGGGCCTTCCCTTCGGAGACACTTCTGTGGCTAGTGGTGCTTCAGGTGCATTAACTTGGTAGAGGTAGTCTTTAAGTGCCAAAGATTGCAAGGCAGAAAGTATGTGAATGTGTAGGAAATATCTGTCCCGAAAAATAGGAGTGTTTTGTGTGAGAGGGATCCTATTGTTTACGAGTTTAGAAGTTAGAAGGAGATTTAACGAGATTATGGAAGCATCACGATTTGCAATATCAGTATCGAAGCAAATTCATTGAAGGGGCTAGACTAGTGTGACGGCTCCAAAAAATCGATTTTTTTTGCATTTTCATACAGATTCACATGTTAAAAACACGATCCTAGAAGGTTTTGGAATAGGTGATTAGCTGTAAGTATGAAATAGTTCTGTTTTTGTACTCTAAAATAGTATTTCAAACTTTCATTGAGTTTTTTCCGAAACTAGTTTGTTTTAATTGGCTGCCATAATAACTCAAAAACTAGTGAACCAATTTAGTTCAAACTCGCCAGATATGTTCAGCAAACGTGTCATTCTAGCCCCTACCACGATTTTTCGGATATAGTCAAAATTGCAAATTTGCGAGTTAAAAACAAGAAATTTTTATACAAAAAAATGAATCTTTTGTTTGGAGAGCCGCTATTTTATTATTTTACAATTTTTTTAAACTTTCTGGTACGGGCTATAGCCACATACATACAGATTGAGAAAATATTTGTTTTCTTTTTCAAACCACCACAAGAGCTTATATCATGGCAGCCATGAAAACAAAGACGCTCCAACAAATTTACGATAACTTGAAAAATATACACTGTTTGTACTTCAAAAAAATTTAATATATTCAGGAAATATCAGTTAATAAAACTTTATAAGTTCAAACTGATAAGTTCAATGGTCTTTCTTTAAAAAATTTTCAAAGATTGCCGTATTATACGGCCGTCACACTAGCCTAACCCCTTAATGATTAGCTACCTACACATTAAACTGATTTGACCAGAACTGCGGAAGTACATAAGGTTTTGCAGACGATACTAAAAGTTGTCTTAAAGGGGTTACATACCCACAACCGGACAGGAAATAGGATCATTTTTATGAATTTTTCTTCATCTAAAGATACGTCATAATTAAAAATGGAGATACCTATACACCTTGTTGTGTATAAATTAAGCTGTATTCTCTTCAAAAAGAAATTTTATATGTTACGGAATGCTGCCATAGCAGTCCCTTCTCCCAAGGCCTGTTCATAGCTACAACATTTCCGGTACCAAAAATATTTTACTTAGAGGTTAGTGAACCGATTTATACAAGGTGTATATCTTGATTTTTAAAAAAATTACGTTACTTTATATAAAAAAAAATTATGAAAATAACCCTATTTCCGACGTGTCATGTTTATGTCTTCTAACCCTTAAAGAAAAACAAATTAAAATAAAGGGCTAATATACATAGATGAATACATTAGAACCAAAATGCAGATAAAGAGATTCTGCTGAAAGTGTGATGACTACATACAATATCAGCCTCTATGGTATGACAAGTTGAGTGCCTGTCATTAGCAAAGTCAAATTTGCTGGTAAATCAATTTAGTCGTTATTTGGAAGTTGATCAGAATTGTTAGAGCTGAGAGCTATTAGCGTTAAAGCATAGTGTGAATCATGGTATAGAAGCGCCCTATAGAATTTTACCACGATTAATCTTCGTCTAAAATACTTATTACTTAAAGAAGAATCTTAAAATTCTGAATCTTACAAGGGAAAGACCCCAATTAGCCGACTGCGATTTAAATGAACTTCTTCACATTGATAGTATATATGTCCCTAATGATATGTGCAAAATATTAGATATAATTAATTGATAACATTAAAGATATAAGTAATAAAAGATATATACCGCCGACCAATTGGGATCCTTCCTTTCTTAGAACTCAGCAGTCCACATTACACACATCAAAGCAGTACATCTTACAACGTACTATCTAAATTTGAATTCAAAAGACTTTCATCAGATTTTGAGAAATCGTGACAAACACAAAATAACCTTCGCCTGTGACCAATGACTTTCATTTCAATTGACTATGCAATGAAAAAGAGATTCCATTCAATATCCATTTCCCTTCAAATTCATAGATATTTCTCATTTCAAACTCACATTTTCAGTATATCCATAAATGACTCAAGATTCCTCAATTTCCGAAGGAAGCGTTCGAAAACCATTACTCGACGGACTCGGTAGTAACTACGCGCGGATGAAGAATTCTCTCTCCTTCGTGGCAAGTGCTGTTCCTCGTTATTAATCGAAACGCAGCTGGCCTTTTCAGCTCCGAATGATAGCTGAGCTGATAGTTTCGTTAAATTCGCCAGTTTCGTCAGCGGTGACGCGCCGTCGATAGGGAAATCGCGGAAAGAGGCGGGCGGGCTCGGCGTACACGTGTAACGACGATTTCGCGCGGGCAAAGTTTGAGGGATGATAGGACGCTCGAACTCGACAATTTCACGGAAGTTGCGACAGTTTGTCTGTGTCGCGCCATAGTATCGAGGAAAGTTAGCGGCACGAATAAGCTGTTCCGCGCCGGTTCTCGCAATCTCCTCCGCTTTATTTTCTTACCGGTATGGAAAAACATAGCGGCGGATTAACCAGGCCTGCAGTTACACCAAGAACTTTAAGATCTCGAAGCTGCCCTGCGCAAACTATCCCACCTAGGTAGCCCCACGCTATCCCGCATTTATGCTATCGTAATTCCTCCCACTCTCATTTTTTTGCTTCCAATATTTACTATTTTTCGCTTGCCTGCGACGCCGTCGGTGATCACCCCCGTTAAAATCTGAATATCTCATCCCGTCGGACGTAAAGTCGGCCATTCTAACTATCCTCCGTTGCTTCCTTAGGAAAACCATCTTAGGGGGCAATTGCGGGGGAAGGGTTGGGGTAAGGGATCGCAGACTTTTTTGTTCGGCAGGGAAAGGGGAATGATTAGCTGGTGGGATACGTGCCTGGTACCGATCCACCGTATCCGGGCGCATCCTCGGAATGGATTCGAATTTTGTCTGGGAATCAGAGGGACGGGAGAGGAGGGGCGAGGGGGTCGTGATTGCTTCGGCCGGAAGTACTTTCCAGGGGGTAACGTAGAATGGATAACAGTCCCAATAAAATCTAATTTAACCTGGGAGTACAAACTAGGAGATGATACATTTTGTGGTCGACTGACTCGAAGTTGCGGTATAGCAGACGGAAAATAGGGGCTGCGATGGGGTTGGACTCTCTGTATACAAATGTACCTACCATACTTTTGTACGTGCACGTGCACGAGGGCGCAGGGTCGCGCGTATAACCGTATAACTAAGAAATACACATGGAGCCGTGTGTACGGTTTGATAGAAACAGACAGCGATTGCACATCCCGCGGGGGTGATCGCGGCTTGGATACGATTGTAATTGGCAAGTCCATATCCTCAACACGTAATATCCTTCCTATCCGTTTCCCCCTCCGGCTTTCATTAATTTCTATTTCCGTCCGTCTACGTCCCATCCGCGAACACCGAATTTCTGCCAATCGGTTTAACGACGCACCCTGTCCGAATCTCGGGTACACGTTTACCGTTTTAGCGGGCGTCTCGTTTCTTTGTCCGCGGATACGTCGCTGCGGTGGAGTTTGTTGTTTGATTAAAGAGGACGATTTTGTGGGGAGACTTTCGGATGCTTGTGAATTGAATACTGACTGTATGTTGTGGTGGTATGAGATGCGCAGGGACCAGTCAATGCCGAAACGATCAGTTTCGCATTTGGTGTCGGGGAATTTGATGAAATTGAAATATCATGTAGTGAAATTAGGAGGGGTTTAAGCATTTTGCTGGTATAGAATTTGTTTAAAAAATACGCGTGGCTTTAAGGGGTATTTGAGGCTGAAAATGATACAATTATTAGGATTTTTTTTTAAATAACTGTGCAAGATATCTTGATAAAAATTGTCACATTTTGTTAATCTATGTTTGCACTATAATTTCCCATTTCTTTTATATTATCATAAAGAAAATTATGTGGTTGTTATGGAGGGCGGACGAGTGAGTAGCCTTCTTGGAAGATAGAAAGTTCTTTGAAAGAAGAAAGAAACCTCATGCAATTATCGGAATTCGAAGAATCGAATGGTTTTTAAAGTTTAGGCGTAAAATTAATGGACCCTCCTAAGAATATTAAAAAAAAATGGAATACCCAAACTGGCGCGTGTTCTATTTTCTTCAATTACAAACCCCAAAATCGGTAATTATCAAGTACCTATTTGTGGCGGGTCCATTACATTGAAGTCATACAAAGATAACACAAAAAATCGACAAAATGACGTCTAGTTTTCTTTTAATCGAGCGTAAATCGGATGACTTGCAATATTTCGAATTTCTTTATGAAATTTCAACTGATCATTCTTAATCCTTAACTGGTATACTGTTTTTGGCAAACGTGACCGGTATACTGGAGTCGTTGCAGACCCCAAATAAAAAAGACCACAAAAACTTGTAAATTTGACACTAGATCATCCTCTATGAATATTTTGTTCTTAGGTAATCTATAAAATAATAGAAACGTACGAAGCTAAACTATTATTATAAAATTAATTAGAAATTCAGTTTACAAACGTAGACAACCAAAAATTTTGCTGCGAATATTGCGTGCTTGGTGTCATGACCGACCCCAGGATACCAGTTTAGGGTTAAAAAGTTATACTGTCAATTTATATATAAAAAAAAAATTATTTTTTGAAACCACAAACTCGCAAATAACCCTTCACGTACTGTCTCTTTAGAAGAAGGAAAAACATCGTCACAGATTTAATTATTCAAAACAAATTTTCCATGTACAACTGTCCAGGCAAAGAACCGCCATCGCGTATTCGGTAATGAAGCTAATTATTATCGCAATAAAAACGTTGTAATGAGAGCTAATGGGACGTCATGGACCACTACCACACTCGCTGTTAATTGAGAACCAATAATCCTTTGCGCGTAGGTGTCATTACGGTTCGTTAATATAATAACGCGTTTGTACGAAAAAAGAACCCTTGTCAGCTATTAACCCGGTTCTGCATTCGCAAAAAGGGAGGTATAGACCCCGGCCTTTGATGCTGTCATATCGATCGTGCCTTCAGCTAAAGTTAATTTATACGGTCACGTCGCGTCGCCCGTTTGAAAATCTCCAATCATATTTTATGAATGATATAACGGAAGGAGTCCCTTGATGAGGTCAACCTACGTCCCGCCATTCATTACGCATCCCTTACGTGTCGTTAAAGCCTGTTCAGTGTTAACGATGAAACCAATGGTTGAAATCGATCCCACCTACTTACTAGCCTTTATTTCCTTCTGCTTTAGCGAGCAACCACGTAACGGGAATTTGAGTAACTGTCTGACGTTTGGAGCTGTTATTAAAGTACCTCACTTCAAATGAAGATGGATACGGACGAGCGTCATGCCGAGGAAGTAGCAAGAATGGGCGCTCTTTAATGAGCAACTTCCCCTTAATGCCGAAAATTAGTTTCATTTAAGTTTCGCGCGGTTTATAGAAGCCTGTTGAGTACACGTGACGAGATTTACGTAAGCACAATGTAGGTTTTAGGAAACTGATCGATAGATCCACGATTTTTAATTGGATGAAACTAGAAAAAAATATTTCTATGTTTCTTCATGAATCGTTTTAAGAAAGTTCTTTCAAATTAGCAACTGCATCACTGTAACTTGTTTTTAGAAGATGGGAGGAAACAATTATTAGAATTGCAATTAGTAGTTAGAATAAGAAGTTAATAAATCAAATTTGTAATTAAATATTCTAAATCAGTACAGGTGTATTGACAACTGACTTTTCTCGTCGATCTGATCTTAATTAAACTGAAAGCAGAAAGTTCCCGAGCAAAACCATTGAAGTTTTTAAATGTACAGAGAGGATTAAAATTTAACTTACAGTTTAATACAATTATCGACATAAAAGAAGCTACAAAGAAATGAGTATCTCCTACAGTGATTAAAAAAGATTGTAAATTAAAAATGTTCCGCAAAAGGAAATAAGCGACGCTTCCTGGAAACACGAATTTTATTCCCCACTAAGTAGCGATTTTATTTTTAACGTTATTAGCAAAAAGTTTAACGAAATTCTGTCTCTGTAACATCGTTCGGTGAGGGGTGGGAGTCGCGGAGGTAGCTCTTAATTAATTTTCCATCCATCACTCTTTTCCTTTCACAAACATCGCCATTCATCGAACTCAAATATTCACCAAAACTCAAATATATTTCGCCTGCCGTAAGAGCGCCACACCGTTCGCCTAGAACGTATCACTTCGAGCGGTGCCGCGCTGCCAAGGCCCCGTTGATTTATCGCACGGCACGTAATCAAATCTGCTTAAAATCATGTAGAACGAAACGATCGATGAACGTGTGCATAATGGATAGGTTACAAATCGTTGGGCACACGGGCCACGGCGCATCGGTCTTTATTATTATTCCAAGCAGCCGCCCGCCGAAATAATTCAAATCCACCCCGAGTCCGAGCGATACGATCGATAGGATCGCCTCGAGCCTCTGCGGCCGCTTGTTTCTGCACACACGCGCGGGAAGTACGGTCGAAGCGCCGGGAGGCTGGCCCTCGGGCTCGTAACTAATTTCTACGGTTCCGTTTACTAATTTGTCGCGGCGAGGTAATTTGTCCTGCGCCGGGGCGGCGCTAGAGCCACGGCGAGGCCGCGCTATGATCCCATTTTCATTGAAGTTTACGCGAGGAATTGCGGGGGACCGGACCTCCCCGGCGTCATAAGACTTTCATGACTTGAGGGCAACGCGTGTACCTCCATAACGCGCGACGGATTGCTGAATCCGGGGACACGTGCTTACCGTCATGCATAACCCGGGCCCGTGAACGCTCACCCTTTGACCTGCGCTAAAACGGTGAATCGAGATGAGCCCGCGCGAAAAGATACAGCCGCGCCACCGAGAAGGCGTGCCTCTAGGCGCCGAAACACAGACGGATGGTAAGTGTCCGGAGGTCGCATTCATGCTCACTTTACGATCAAAGTGCTCACTTCGTTCTTTGGTGGGACGAAACGAAGTTTCGCTTCGTTTTCTACTGGCGCCAAACGAAGTTTCATCAGTGTGGGCACGCGGGTGAATACTTTGAGACAGGAATCAAAATAAAGAATTACTTTTTAAACGATTTTATTTAGCTTCGATCCTCTGTTTAATGTATGTATGGTTTAAATCTGGCAACTCAAATTTAACCGACTTCCAACTATCCAATTGTCTTGAAACTTTGCAGGCGTGGGTAGTTTGGATGGCAATACAATATTTAAAAAAAAATAACCCGGGGCATGAAAATATTATCCAGTCATCAATAAATATAAGCCATAATCACAAATTTAAGCGACTTGAAAGCAGCCACTCGCGTCCTTTACGGAAACGATAAAAAGCCGCTGCGTTTCGGGACGCTAATCGCATCGCGATTACCAAGAATATCTACACAATTTACCTATTGAGAAATGATCCGTCACGTATGTACGAATAGTGAAACTAAAACTTTGCAGACGTTCGTAGTATATCACCATCGAAATTGTAGTACAAAAAAATAATTATTATTTAGTTCTAAGTGCATTTTAATTTAGTTTTTATTCTGGAGGGGGGGGGGCACTTATTTCGAATGCTTCAGCTGTCAACTGACATTTAATGGGGAAGATGACGCAAAACTCGGCGCAGATGGCGCCACTAGCGCAAGTTTTGTGGTTGGCCCGAGTGCGTATGTGTGAATTGTTTGCGCGCGAATTTTTCATTTATGTATCGTATAAATGGGAATGCGTGCTGGTGGCGTCACGGGTGGAAAAAAGTTGCAGTCATCTTCTTCATTGTGTGAATATAGGAAATGGGAGCGCGGATTACGTATGTCAAATGATCGAGACTCAAAAGAGTTTGCAGTGTTACCTAAGTAGTTGATGAATTATTGCAACTGAGTCAAAACTGTTATACAGTCTGATCAATAAAAAAGGAACCGGCAAGTTTCCCAGAAAAATAAAAGATATCCCTCTTTCTCTCTCTCTCTCTCTCTCTCTCTCTCTCTCTCTCTCTCTTCCTCGGCGCTACTGTATCATCGATGGACTATGACGCCAATACCACCTATTCATTTTAGTATCGCTTGAAATCTGAGTCTTCCTGTGCACGCACCCGAAATTACCAAAATTATCGTATACCGCTGCCGCTATAGTCATTAAAAAGTCAAAGAAGTTCGTTGTGAAATGGATGACACAGTACAAATTGAGGGAAAACGAGATCGACGATAAGCACACAGGACAAAATGATTGCGGATTCGGTTGCTTGGAGTTTTTCACCGCCGATTTGAATTTGAATGCAGCGAATATGGTGAAAATTTACAAGCATGGCCTCATTAAATCAGCCAGGAAGATGTTCGGTCTCACTAATGAAGATTGAGTCTTACAAGAAGATAATGATGCAAAATATCGTAGTAAACTCTGCAAAGCCTGGAAGGAGGAAAATGGCATCATTACGATGGATTGGCCCTCCCAATCTCCCGATGCCAATCCCATAAAAAATGTGTGCAGGATAGCCGGTGTACATTTTCTCAAAATTTGATATTCTCTTTTGATGGATCACGCTAAGAAGCTAATTGAAAATATGCTCAGACGATGCAAGACCATACTCGACAAAGATGGCGATTTAACTGTCTATTAATTATAAGCGCCTTAGCACTTTCAATGTGCTTTCATGTAAAACAAATCCGAAATAAATATCTTTTGTACTTTTCAAAAAATCCCGGCTTCTATCTTGTTGAACAGACTGTAGGTAGGTATATATTGCTGTCCAAGTTATAGATACAGTTTCTCAACAAGTTACGATATTAATTTCTCCATAAAAAGAGCGGTATATTGCGTAGAAGGACCTGATATCGTTCAATTCTGCATTGTAGTAGAATGTGATGTGGGGCGCAAGCAGGGTAACCGCCCAGAGCGGTAACTTTGATGGTGGAAAAGTTGGTAGAAAGAAAAATTAAAATCAATAAAAACCAATAGAAAAATAGAACTGTTTGAAAAAGCAGTAAAACTCTTAAATTATTGTTTTTAAATCACCCACATAATTACTATCATTCTAGGGAAAGCAGCGTCCCTATATTAAAGAGATTTACAAATACCTACAAAAAAATTCACTCACCGCCAAAAGTTATATTTCAAAATAATTATTTATAATTAAATACAAAGTACCGTAAAAATCATTTTGCCAAGGGCGACGGAGGGGGTAGATCGGGCCCAGCACTGTAGCAATCAGTTATCAAGAGACACGGTAGTGTCTCGCGCCAAGTAAGTATATAATATATATGCGCAGCGCGAGACACAGAGTGGCTCTATTACGCCACGACTCGCTATCAAGAACTCTGAGATTTCCGAATCTCAATAACGGCTGATCCGATTAGATTTTGAATGGTCTTAATGGATAGCTTGGGTTTGATTTACATCAGAAAAGTGTCTTCGCTTTGTTCCTACGGGCCTTATGAGCTGAGATATTTCGATGTAAAGTTGCAATTTGCTGAATTTTATGTTCGTAAAATTCAGACCGTCATCGTCATCGTCCTACACTTCTTGGCAAGAGGGGAGTATGAAAGGGTGAGGAAATGTCTCTCAGGCACGTCGTTCATTGGATGCGGGTTTTGGCCAATCGCGTAACAAATAATCTGACAGCTACATAGACAGAGATAACCTACCATGTGCTTAGTGTCAAATAAAGTAAATTGTCCGAATTTGAAATGTCATGAGTTTTTACACTAAATAGGAGACTGAATTATTGTCTCAATTAACAAGGTAAGTCGCCAAATTTTTTTAATAGTTTCTTATGAAGAGTCGCAGACTTGAAAGTTGTTCTGAGATGGTTCGACAGAGAAGCATCTTCTTTCGCACAAGTTTCTAGAAATTATACAATGCATGCACAAAATAATATATTGTTTTTATACCAGCAAACTATTTTTTAATTAGAATTTTTATGTAAAGCTTATAGAAACGAAGGGGACGCAGAGGCTCGGATAGAAATGAAGGGGACGCACAAGCTTGGATGGAAATGCAGGTGATGCACAGGCTTGGAGGTTGTCCGGAGAAGGTCTGGGTTAGATCTCTGTCCCTGATATAGACAGAGAAGCATTTTGTTTCCCACAAGTTTCTAGAAATTTGTCAAATAAGGTAATTCGACAAAATTTGTCAAATTAGCATTGCATTAAGAATTAAGAAAATTATGGCGGACTGTTTGCAAGGTAGAGCAGGTCACATTAGTGAAGTAAGCACACTGAAAACGCATCTCCCTTGATACTTTTCAATCTTTTGTGAAAGATATATTAATTATATTAATTAAAATCCACAGTCGTTCCCACACTATTCATTAATTTTATTAGTTTCCCATTAACAATATTTCAATTCACCAATAAACATCTAAACCAACACCAATAAAAATATTGAAAATCTCTTTGTTCATTTTCGCTAAATTATCATTAGAATTTTTTAAATTTCCTGCAACAAGACTTTCTACCATATGCTCTCACCTCCTTCGGACACATTATGTAGTCTCTACACTTACTACAGCAAAAGGCCACTCTATTTCTATATATTTTTATATAATTAACTAGTAGTACAGTAAAAGATAAGATGTTGGACATGTTTAAGCTTATATTCTATTCTAACTTATAACGCCAATGTGTAGAAATATCAAACATCTGAGTTGAACGTAACGCCAACGAGTAGAAATATCAAACATCTGAGTTGAACGTAACGCCAACGAGTAGAAATATCAAACATCTGAGTTGAACGTATACGAACATGTAATAAACTACAACATTATGAAAGTCTTTGATAGGCAGTTTGTCTATGTTAAGTATCAGTGGACGCAACAAGAAGATATTGGATACGTAGAAGCATGTTTTAACTCAGATGTGTTTGATATTTCTAATCGTTGGCGTTATAAGTTAGAATATGCTTCAACGTGTTGAATTTTAAGTATCCAATATCTTCTTATTGTATTGCTTGTTATATACAGTAAATATATATATATATATATGCTTCATGTTACGCAAATGCAGTTATACAATGTTTAATGCATTTGAATGCCATTAGAAAACAATTGTTTAATTGTAATGAATCATCAAATGTTTTGAAGATATTAATTTAAATACATATACAGTATGGCAAAGTTTAGGAGAACATTTTTCAATAATAAATAATTCACCTGAGGGGGTGAAACAATTATCCAGTCATAATAAACACTACAAAATGTGTGAAATCCCCACAAAATTACCTTTTTTAAAAAAAGGTACAAAAAAGGGCGCAAGGAAATAATCTCATCAACAAGAATCCCATTTAAAAACATTGTCGTAAATTAATTTAAATTTATTAATGTGCTATATTTAACATTACAAAAGTAATGATATACAATTGCGCCAAATATCACAATGGCTATTTATACAAATCAATATTTTAATACGAATAAATATTTTATTCAAAATACTTGGCGCTGCTCTCCGAAAAAATGTTAATTGTCTTGATTAATAAATAAAACAAGACAAGACACCACAGAGACAAGAAGGAATGAAAAAGATTTTAATGCAATTTATGCATATTTATTCAGTTTAGCATCACCAATTGGGAGAGCAGCGCCAAGTATTTTGAATAAAATATTTATTCGTATTAAAATATTGATTTGTATAAATAGCCATTGTGATATTTGGCGCAATTGTATATCATTACTTTTGTAATGTTAAATATAGCACATTGTTAAATTTAAATTAATTTACGACAATGTTTTTAAATGGGATTCTTTTTGACGATAATATATTTACAGTAAAAATGTGTTCAATTTACTCGCTAATGTTTATAGAAACTCATACAGAAATCATCATGATAAAATATTTTATTCAGGGTAATATGAAGATCAATTTATTGTGACATACTCACGTTGTAGTAATACGAGTCGAGAAATGCAATAGTTCTTGAATATGAAGTTTTTGACGGTTGCAAGGTAGTCGGAAAGAAGATGAGAGAAAGGAATAAAAAGAAGGGTTGGAGGTAGAGTTTTATTCACAGCGTACTTCTGAACTCGTTACAGCCTAGTAGACTCGCGCCTCAGATGCAGAGGAATTGGTTGTTAGGATAAAGTATTTTCGCAATGGAATCAATAAATGAAATATTGCAAGAATGGTGTTCATAGTAATCTTCGTGCTGGTACCTACAGGAAATATCATTTTTAAAATTAACACCCCATATGACGTGATGAATCTTAGAAAATAAATGACTGAAAAAAATTGTCGTGAATCGTAATCGTTTTCATTTTAAAAGAGATATTTTTAAGGAATTTTGCAGTGACTCACCCGAAACAAAAAATTAACAAGACACGTTTATCTAAAAGTTGTTACCGCTATTGATCTACTCGCAGTGAATAGTTTGTATATTTATTCGTTTAAAAAAGTACTTAAATTTTTGCAAGAAATGTGCTAGACTGCCAGAGATACCTACGAATTAACCGTTTGTAACATAAAAAATTGCGTTAGGTACTCTTACATTACGCGTTTGGTAATTAAACATAGCTAACAATAAGTTGTTACAAGAGAGCTGCTATTCGATTTCATTAGGTGCAATTATCCAATGATACATTCACGCATAATTAATTGAAGAATGCTTATAAAAAACATTGTAAGTGCCAGAAATAAAATTTTTTAAGAGGGAGAAAAAACTTCGCTGACATTAAATTATTTACAAACTTTGTTTTGTTTTGATTGCTAAATATGCTGAAGTCAGTGGTGGATTTAAGAAAAAATGCCCAGGTGGCAAACGTTCTGCGGGGGCCATTGTTTTCGAGAAAAAGAAGAGGTAGTTTACTAAAAGCGGGCTAAGGGTACTAGTACTGAAAAAATATAGTTTGGATAAAATCATAATTTTTTTTAAGGATGGGGCCCTGCGGGCCTTCTGCGCAGGGGCCCAAACAGCAACTGCTCATCGGCCGCCCTGTTAAATTCGCCACTGGCTTAAGTATACAATAACCCAAATGCATCACAAAATTTTCTATTTGTTGCATTGAAATAGGTAGTCAAAATTCATGAAAAAGAGAATTGTATTTATAGGAAACACTGAATGTGCCATTCATTTAAATTTGCAAGCACTGTAATTGTCAATCTTTTTTTAGGCTATCAGCGCAACAGTGGCGTAACTCCAAAACTTTTGTTTTGAGATAACGGCTAATGAAATTATTGACGTTAAGATAAAGTGGTTGCTTAAAATTTTTACTTTTAGGTACATAGGTATAATTTTCTACAAAATATAATTGCTAAGGTGTATATTATTAGTATATAAAATAATGACCAATGCTGTACAGGCCAGTATTTTGCGACGTAAATCAACAAAATGCTCAGTGTAAAAACACGCTTTTGGGCTGCCATTTTCTGTATGATTTTTGTGGGGTTGATCAGGACACTATAGAATTAAAATTTTGCTGTATAAGAAGTGATTTAGGCTGAAATGTCAATTCACCAAAAATTGTGGGTTACGCCACTATTGCGCTGATAGTCTCATTTGTCCCTGTCTTTTACATTGTTTTTTTACAGTAGTGACGTTGGACGTACCAGCCTGCCATCTTTTAGCACAAATGGTAACTTATTTACAGAGGGAAATTGCATTAAAATTCTATACTATAATATAAATAGTATTGGCACATAGAACGTTTCCCGATAAAATTTTCTTTTTTAATTCTGTCACCCACAGTGCTTTCTACAAGAACTCTTCAATTATTTAAATCGTATCGAATAAAAAGCTCCGCAGCTAAAAGTCACGACACAAATCCACTCTTGGGACTTTATCTAAACGTTTAATACTGCATCGATTGCTTCCAAACCGTCACAAAACTTCCGCCTCGAACGATATTCCCCAGCATATTAGAGATGCAGATAACTTCAACAGCAGAAAGCTACAGCACCATGCACCGTCGCTCCTCTTTTCCCCGTGGAGAATTCCATTTTGTAACTCGCATACTCTTACCATCCCAGCAGCGGCACGCGCTCTCTAATCTTTGATAGCGGCCGCGGTTTTCTGGGTCAACCGTCTTCTATCCGACTTTTACCGCTTCTCTTAAATTAGGTTCGAGTAGCTACCACAAAGCCAAGAACTAGAAACGCTCCCGCCAACGGCGTTATAATCCCGACGCAATTTCCCAGGGCACCGAGCGAGTGGCACCACTTAAAGCCAGGCACCGCTCTCCAGAAAGGCTATCCCGATACATCTCCACCGGCGGGATGCCTTCTTGACCGTGCACCGCGTTGACCAGCCAGATACCAACGCGGCTAGATGTTTACCCGCGATATCCACTTAGCCGCGCCTGGCTTCGGTGCGGCGATTAAGTAGAGCTAAATTAACGGTAATGGGTATCGCGCGATGAAACTCGTCGCCGATAAAATTATAAAGTTCCACGGTGAGGGGGCCGAGGCGAGTGGGTTCGCCGCGGATAAGAGGAAAAGTTTGGTGGGCGTGAAAAGGCCCGAAAAGTCAGGCTTCCTCGTAGACTTATAAATTTCCCGTGCGGCTCAGATGGCTACGGCATCTCGGCTGGCTGCGTGGCCTGGTTCGTGCAGGGTCTACGCCGCTCGAGCTAGGGGTGGGCGAGCAGTGGAGGAGGACCGAGTCCAGGGGGTGAGCACGGGCCGGGCCGATGAGTACATCGGGAATGCGGCGTGATGTATGTATTCGTTGGCTGGCTGCAAATGCACTGTGGCTGCGCGCGCGCGCGACAGGGAGACGGGAGAAGAAGGAAGTATCGCGTGGATACAACGAGGGGAAGTTTTCGGATACGTTAAGTGGCGCGGGAGGGGAGGCTCTGGCGTACAAGGGACGGGGGAGGGATTATGGGTCACAGCGGCGCGACGTGTCGCTTGACTGAGAATTATGACTCCTCATTTAGTGTGCCAAAGCTCTCTCTTCGTTCTTTCTCTACCCCCGCTTTTAAAGCTCGAGATTCTGTACCTCCAGCGTCGTCGTCTTCCTGCGCGTAGATCGTCCCGGGCATGGCCCCCCTTCCGCCCATGCTTCCTCGCGCTTCGGAATCATTATCGCTTTTTCGTTTCGCTGCAACGTGGTTTATTGTCGGGGACATTTGGACACGCCGTTGGCATCCGTGTTTTGAAATTTTGTGTTTTATGGGGTCGCGCGGGGGAGCGATTTGTTTCGTGTAAGGACGATTTGGAGAGGAGACTGTGTAGGCAGGTGGGGTACGTTATCAATCCTACTTGGCGTATGGAAATATTTTATTTTCTTAATTTTAGAAATTTCGTGACTAACATCGTTGTTGTAATATTGCTTTGTGTGGTGAGTAATAAGAGAGATTTAAATAGTGTTTAATTGTACCTATTTAAATTAGTTGTTGGATTGTGAAATTTGGAAATAGGTAAACACGGATTCTTGGGAATGATATTTTGTTATATTTTGTCAAAAGAGAATAGCGATTTGAATTTTCATGGTGGAATTCAGATTCGTGCAATTATTATATCATAGTGTGACATAATCTTGATTTGAACTTGTTATGGAAGTTATGTGGGTCATTCAAATGGGGATCATAACAATAGCTGAGCAGGTTTGTTGAAAATATATTGTACGTACGATGTATAACGCAAAATTCTTATAATTAGTGAAAAAGATCTGACTCTAAAAATGGTGTATTTGAAAAGAGATGTTTCTGAATCTTGTCAAGGCAGATAACACGTTTCCCATTTAGTTATGACCATAAAAAGAGTGACCCAAGAAATCGCCTCTTTTTGGTCCCATGATTTTGGAACTGAATTTTATGCCAAACGATACCGTATGATGAGACATCAAAGACACAAAATTTTCAAGTTGAGGTGCCAATTAGTTTTTGAGATATGAGAGGTCAAAGAAGTGAAAATTTGTTCACGCGTCAGCCTATACGCTTCGATGTACGGACTTTTATGTCAATACGATAATTTAAACAATTATTTCCAGAGGTTTTGCTAACTGCTAACAACGACTTTAAACTTAGATTTACAAAATTCACAAAAAAATAATATAAATATTTGTGTAGTGGGTGCTTTTTTTAATATATCGTCCACCATATTGAATCAACCATTGTGATTTTTGAAAATCTAAGTTCAAATTCATTGTTAGCAGTCAGCAAAACACCCGGAAATAATTGTTTAAATTATCGGACTGACATAAAAGTCCGTACATTGAACCGTATGGCCTGACGCGTAAATGAATTTAAACTTCTTTGACCTCCAATATCTCAGAAACTAATTGTCACCTCAACTTGACAATTTCGTGTAATTGATGTATCATCATAATGTATCGTTTGGCATAAAATTCCATTCCAAAATCGTGGGACCAAAAAGGGGCGAAAAAACCTCATTTTTGAATCACTATTTACGAGATGAGGGATCTATATAAAAATAAATATTTTAATATGGAAATATTTGCATTTAATATGGAAACACGAAGAAAAAAAAGTACTTATTGGTGTGTCTAAAAAAAACTGATTAACTTATGCATTTTAAATGCATACCTATTACATTAAAGAAATTTAGAACTAAATTAAGGTTAATATAAAGAATATGATAATCACTGCGTTTTGCATGGTCGAGAACGGTAGGATTTATTTTGTCTCTAGGAATATTACATGACACTTATTTTGCTAAATAAATGAATTGTTCACCATTATAATCCTCGACACGAGCCCCTTCGTCATGGTCCTTAGGCTTGGATGCCTTGGTAACCTTCCGTGGCAGGTCATGCTTTACCGTTAACCACGCTGTAATGGATGGTCAGCCCACAAAAGTTACCACCGTAGTGCTCAAATTAAATTTACTTTTAACCATGACATGAATTTTTAATATAAACTTCCACTAAATAGGACATTTTGCCTTTTATTCCCTTTATCAAATTATATGTATTCCACGTGTTTTACGTCGCATTAATTTCTGGACACTATTCCGCTTATTATTATTATGAAGACGCTTTATTACCTAATTGAATCTTGAATATTTGACGTAATTGAATATAGGGGAGGGTTGCCAATATCGTACCACTTAAGACATTTTACGTTATATTTCATATCTGATACTAATTTGGACGCAAATGACTATTGGATATTGTAGCTTGATCTTTTAGGCATCTACTATTATATGCTTAACCTTTTGTTCAGAACAAATTAATTTGTTATTAATCTGTTTGTCACATACTGTAAAAAGTACGATTTACGCAACCGGTCTCCTAAATCGTGCCTCCACTAAAAATCGTATTAATAACAACTAGAGAAAAAAATATGTAACATTAAGTAATGATTATTATATAGTTGCATATAGATATGTATATGGATCACACACAGGCCACAATAACTTATGTACATATATGATATATGTACATAACCTATATAACATACGTGTTGTCAAATCCTACACTGGTACGATTGTAGTGGTACGATTTAGGAAACATGATCAATTTATTTATAAATATCAATTTAAACTTTATAATTAATGGAATATGTTGAGATTTGAACGGACTCGTTCTCACGCTCGCGTCACGGATAACGGTTTATTTATGAATGTTTGACAGCAGAGCACTTTTAACGACGCTGATTGCTCGACAATCGTGGCGGCCCGAGTTTAGGCAGAGTTGTTTAGGTTTTCAAGCGTTACGGGGGAGATTAACCAGAACCACAGTTCCGGGTACTGCAGCGTGCCTTCGACGAAATCCTAAGCCACCACCATCGAATTTCCCATGGTCGAAGTCACCAATAGGCATGGCTTGTTCCACCCACCCTTGCTTTAAGCGACCAATGTCTTTTGGTTATTGATTCGCCTCGGGAGAAGAACGCGCGATCGAAGGCAGATCGAAACGAGCGCTCAACTGATTCAGTTCATAATTGTTCGGCCATACTTGTTCTTAAAATACAGTCCACTATTTTTCGTTTTTGTTAAATAAGTGTAATTTCTTTACCACCTATCCACATTGCTAACTCGGCTACTAGAGAATCGATTACGGCTTGGCAGTCTCGCACGAGCATATTCGTACTCAACATAATATGTACCTACTTAAAATAAATGTAAAATATTCTACATTAAACCCGCTTTTAAAAAAATACAATGTCCTGTATTTACAGGACAAAATTGCATTGTTTGATTATTATCAAACAATTATTATAAAATAAACTGGTAAAAAGTTACATCAATCATACCTGATTTTTTTGTAATGTTTATAGCACGCACAAAATAGGGTGTAAGCTTAAAAAGTTTTGCTTCTATTTCCTATTTCGCATTTAATTGATATTTTTATTATCAAATGTCGTTTATATTCATTAATTACTGAGAAATTGGTGATGTACGATTTAGGTAACCAGTACGATATTGGCACCTCTCCCCTGTATTCGTATTCCAAAATTTAAATCTTCATTACATCATAAATGATTCTAATAATACAGCAAATCATGAATAACTACTTCAATATTTAACAACCCCTCACAATGCACTTGTTTATCCGCCACTTCTAATGGAATGATAAAAGCAACTGGCCAACAAAAGCGACGTGGCCACTAATGGAAACATTTACCTTACAAAAAGAAATTAGAAAACAACGAGTGCACTAAGGTCTTACTTTGAAGCGCGCAGTTTTCGCGCATCTGCCTGTCTCAAAAATAAACACGCGCTGCAAGTACCCGCGTTTATTTACTTTCAAACGTCGCCTTCCATCGGCGTGCTTCCTCCACTCACTTCCATTAAAATCCACCTATTCCGATACGCGGAAAACTGTTTTGCAACAGACCCCATCAGCAGAGTAAACATTCATCAGCAGGTTTACGTTATTCCTCGCGTTCGTTTAAGCAATTCTATTTTTATGTACGCGTCACGATTCAAGCCTCTCCACTGACACCACATACAGTACGCGTTTACGCTTCAAAAATTCCGCGCATAATTTCGATTTACGTCGCGCAGGGTCGCGCGGTAATCCTACTAAGCTTACAAGCGTCACGACTCCGCGGTGAAACAGAGGAGAATATATTCTGTGGATAACTGGAGGCAGGGGAAGGGTTAGATAGGAAAATGAATGTTTAAAATGATCTACGAAATGATCCGCAGCGGGGAAAGTAGTTACATACGCGAGCATCGAAATAACACATGAACCCAACGTACCAGGTTATGCTGCCGTTGGGGTAGAGACTCGAATCTCAGGGAGGCATGCGAATCGGATTAGGTTTTAAGACAGAGCAAAGTGGCCGACTGAGAGCGACCGTGGTGAGACGCTGGAAAACAACTCCGCTGTGGAAAGTAATCGGACAGATAAGTTTTAAATGTGGATGAAAGAAGACATCGCTACGGGTACAATATGCCGGAGTTTCAGCGAAGAAGTAAGCGAAACGCGGAAACAGAGGGCGGTGAATAAGAACAGGAAGGATTACGGGGTGTGCCGGCAGTGTATGTCCTCGCTGCAATGAAAATTATGATTTCTCGTTTGGCGGCGAAACGTCTTCGCGACTTTTGCCGGTTTATTGCGCCCTCCGCGCTTTTACTGGCGTGATTTTCTTCGAAGAGTGCAGCGAGTGAAGCGAAGAGGCATCGCTGTAATGTATCCTAACATCGCGTCACACTGAAAAGCCTTCTCTTTTTTTTGTCTCTTCCGATATCGAGGGCAGATGGTAGATTTTATTATAGTAATGGGAATAGTAAACCGACTGGATGCTCTGAAAATAATAGTCGTCTTATAATATGACAGAGTTGATATAATACAGTTGGATAATAAAATGGCATGATTTGTTTCTGTGTGGTGAAATTTTGAAACTTAACCTCGTTTATGCATGAGAATGAAAACGAAATGACAGCTGTCAAGTTTTTATTAGAGATTTTATTTTCGAGGGTGGTGTATATTCGTTATAAGAGTGACTGTGAAATGAAGAGGAAAGTAGTGAATAATTTTGTATTTGCAGAAAGTATATAGGATCTTGGAAAACACAAGCTTCAGTTAGAAGAAGAGGATAAAGGGAAATTAAATTAGTATCAATCCTAAATCCGTAGTCTTCTGCGTTCTGTAATTACTTGGGTTGTCATTCATCTTTCTTTTACATAATTTATTCAAGCTTGAAGACATAAATTAATGCTACATACTACTATTGTGACAATTAATGATAAAATAAATGTATGAAACACGCAAAAGGAAGTTTCTTTCTAATGGGTGTTTAAAGTTCTTTTCAAATTCAGCGCACGTAATTCATAATCTCAGTAGTGAATACAGTGAGAACTACTTACGAACTCCCTTCGTACGTGTTTTAAGCAGAGATCATAACTGTTATAACACGAATTTAAAACGTTATGGTATGAGAATGAATATGTTTATCCAAATGATTTTGACTAACAAGTAACCATTATAGGTAAATGACTAAAAAATTATTGACTACCGATAACCAAAAAGAAGTTTTAGTTATTTATAATAGTTATTCATAATCAGAAAGGTAAAAATTAATATTTCCTTAATCATTTCTTTTTTGAAAAATTTCTGTAAGATTTAATGTTGCCTGTCTTCCATTTGAATAAAAACTAACTTTTTTCAATGATCTTTTTCAACAAAAGTTTTAAGGAGCTATTCTTTTTGGTCTCTGGGTTTAAGTGAGCTCATTCATACATTATAAAATGTAATGTACTAACTTTTATGAACATAGGGAACTCCGCGTGTTGTTGATATCACTTTTTTGCTCGCAAATTTAGTATATCGTTGACTACATCGTTTTTGGTCACTTTCTTTCAGTAGTGGCTGATACAATCTGGACTGCAGGTGTTCGAAGTGTTCCTTTTCGTTGTGCCTCGCTATTTCGATAACTATTGTAGCAATGCTTAAATGTCGAACGCCCGAAGGAGTAAGGGTCAGGCACTGCTTGCCCTCTCGCAGTAGATAACTCCGTCAACGGCCAGACCACGTATAAAGCACTGGTTCTCGTCCGATCACCAAAGTTAAACTCCGTTGGGCGCGGATAGTACTTGGATGGGAGACCGCTTGGGAACTCCGCGTGTCGTTGGCATCACTCTTTTGCTCACAGTTCTGGAAATTACGTTAGGCCTGTCATTTTTAACAACGATCTATCGATGGCTGTTACTGCAATTCACTACAGTTTCGCTCACATTTTTGCCGAACGTGGTAAACTGTGGGACCTTAGGGAGTTAATGACAAAAGTTTTATGCGTTTTCAACCTTGCAGTACAATCACAACAGATGCAATGTAAGCAAATGTAAAAATGTTAATTTTTATATCATATAATAAAATGTTACAAAAACTTGTCAATGTTCCCTCAATTTACGATACTCTTCATTGCAGATGTAATTATGAATTATTCTCTACCTTTCTAAAACATAATTAAACGTAATGAAGAATAATATTCTACTGTAAAGCAGACACAATTTGCATTCTTTGTCCTAACAAATTCTACTTTAATTTACGGCAACAGTGTACAAAGCAAATGTAACAAGCCTTCTTTGCCGTCAGCTTAGGTTCGTCATGTGTACGTTCTCAAACGTTGAAAGTGGATCAGGTAAATAATACACGAGCCACGGCCTCTTGTAGCACAGTTGCTTAGAAATGGGACACGTTGCGCAATTTGAGTACATTCTCTGAAATGTTGTGTGCTTTGTAATACAGTGCGAAAAGATTCTTTTGGTGTAAATACGTAAATTAAATCACGTAAATTTGTTTACAAAATATTATCCCATGGTACATTTATGTAAATAAGGTCTAAACAATGACACATGCAGAGTAGTATTTTCTATGATCTGTGACATAAATAATTGTGTTTATTGTAGAGATGTGATTTTTTTGTATTTTAGATATTTACTTAGAATTTGGTATTTCTTTTATCTTAATTTTTTCCATTTTAGTTATTTATCGGCGAACGATCACGATGAAATAAATTCAAAGTTTTTCCTGCTTTTCACTGGCAATCAATACCCATCAGGATGTAGTTTTTAGAGTGCAGATTTAAAGTGAAGCCTCGTTTTTAAGGACGCATTCGAACTTTGGAACTAAACTCATGAAACTTTCAAATTTCGAGGCTTAGATGTAAGTGCACTCTCTAGCTTTACAAATTTGCTCCAACTTTTTTAAAACTTCAAGCATTAGAAAATGTCCATCGTACAAAAATCGTGCATGTGCTCTGACAAATATTATAGTGTCTCGAAGAATTTTAATTTTCTGCGCTTATTTGAACTCCTTTACTTCATACTGTTATGCGTGATAAACATACGTTAGTATTAACCGTGTTACCTGTGAATGTACACAGTAAGCTTGGAAGTATTAGCAAGGACACGAACAAAGTAAGCCGTTATTTTAAAATAAATTATTTCGCCTGCAGCTTCTATTTTGAGGAGAATCATATCGGAAAACAATAACGGCCTGCACATGACGCGTTTTACTCGATTTAGCGTAGCTCGTTGGGAATTTCTGTCCGGTTTATAAATTAATTAACAGTAATTAATAGCCATTATTTGGGTTGATAAATTATCACTGAGTAATAGATGTATAAATTCATGAATTAATACGACCGATTACGGCTTAGAAGAATTTCAGAAATATTTATTTACCTCGTATCTATACAAACCATGAGCATCCTTTTGGAATTACGAATTTAAAAAATTTAAAAAATTAAGGTTTCAAACAATTCTATGTATAAACCTTCGCATTTACATATTTACAGATAATTTTTAGGTATATTTATTTCAATCCAGTTCTTTGAAGCTAGAACCACTTACATGTCGTTAACTTAAATCCTTAATTGGATTTGTCTTAGATATTGCAATAAGTTACTTTATAGTCCGATATAATAATATGTGTCTCACATTCAATTCAACCACAACATTAAATTATATTTTATTAAAGCTTTTCTGTTTCCGGGTCGATGTACCAATTTACGATTCCGTATTTATTAATATTCATTATGAAATCGACAATGATATCAAATTATAGAACAATTAATAACTAAAATATTTTTCCCTGTAACCTTTTAACGTGTTACTAACTATATTAATTTATTGTTCACCCTCGTTAATGCCAAATTAAACCAGTCTTGGTTTCAATCTACTACAGCGAAGTAATCATTAGTTAACAAAATAATAACCGCTGATCTTATCGTAAGAATACATCAATTCTATCAAACTCTTGAAAATATAAATAGGTACAAATATCCTTTCGTGGTTTAAAAAGAAGTACTCAGATGTACTTTCGTCATTTGCACTCCCAAAGATACCTATGTTCATATTTTTAATTACAGTAATGGCGGGAGCATAGCATATAAAATTCATCCAATATCGTCGCAATTGGTTGCACCTGATCACGGCGAATAATGGCTGAACGGAAGTGTTCGTAATTGCCCTCGCGAACGAGAAAAAGGTGGCTGTACACAGGTGTTACTGCTCGGTTAATTACAACTTAATTGATTACGACGCTGTCGAACGTCGTGTTAAATAGAAAGATTCTATATTCCGCCCGTCTGTCCACGGATATGTCGATCTTGATTCGTGAAACGTCAGAAGAGAAGTGGATATGTAACGCAACGCGATCGAGCAAACATTGTCGCGCGTCGATCGTGCCACGATTTTTCTCGAACAGGCTCCTCTGCTCGTTTGAGTAGAATTTGTGCTTCCAGAAAATACAATCACTGTCCCAGATCCGCGGTGCAAAGTTCATCCCTTTGTGTACCGTTCGAAAGTGGAGTAAAGTGCTCTTTCCTTCTCTTCCCATCTATTCATTTTCTTCCTTTTGCTCCCCTTCTGTCTCCTCCTTTCCGCCTCGTCTTCTCGATTCTGCTCCCTCTCGCTAGTTTGCACGTTTCCATCATCTCGATACTATCTCAGAGAAGTAACGCAGGTGGGAATGTCGATTACGGTGGAAGAAATGGGAAATAATAAATCACCCTAATCTCAATACATTGGGGCATCATTAACCCCATGGGACGATTCGGGACCATTCAGCTGGCTGTGATTTGCTGCACATTGTAGCTCGTGTCAAGAAGAATCTCGGATGACACTATTTTTGTGCGAAGAATCAGGTAGAATGCCTTTCAACAATGGATTCAAAGTTTGGACTATTGGTGGAACAGATATGGCAAACTGCTTGTGGCGCATTCAAGTGTCTGTAAAGCGATATTCTCGAGGGCGAACGCTGATGTGTTTTTTTTGCCATATTAGACCCAAAGCTTTTGGTCCACCTTGGTTCACACAGGGCCTTAAAGTTAGATATTCAAAACGTTATGCTGAATGCAGTCCTGGATTGCTGAAGCTACAATCTTCGACCTCTGACCGTTTTACTACTTGTCCATACGTGTTTCATAAAGAATAACTGCGAGATTGTCGACAAAGGAAATGAATAGCAAACTTATATCCGGGGCTGGGGAAAATAGATTTTTGAAATAGATAAATCGAAATAAATGTCTTTATTTCTGCGTGTGATACAGGATTTGACAAATAAACTTTTCTTTGAAATAGTTGTTACATGAAGCAATAGTATTTCAAATATATATTTTAATACTAATTCATACAAATACTATTGTGAAGTGAGTATTGCATCGAAATATAAGAAAATAGTAATTCAAATAATTATATTTCTAACAATACCTACAAAGTATTTTAAATAATAGTATTTAAAAAATAATGATTGACTGAAAACAAAAAATGTGTAAACATACACATTTGAATCTTAAGAAGATAGCGAGCAGCATTTGGGAGATCAATTTGGTTTTAAAATTTGTATCTCCTATTTTCGATCCCGTATTTCTCATATTCGAATCCGAGTGCAAATAGTAAATAGTATTTGCTCATGATTTAAGCATTTAATGAAATAGTATTTTCAAACAATATTTGCTTCTGGAGATATATTTCAGTTTTTAATATTTTCTTTCAAACTATTTCAAAATTTCCCCAGCTCTGCTTATATACCTGTGAAACAGTTTTGATTACAGAAGAAATTTACGTTCACTGCCAACCTGCTTTACATTTCTCAACTGTTGATTAATTTTAGAAAACCATCAAACCAATATGTTATAAATACGAAATATAACGGTCTTTCAGTAGTGAGTTTTGTCGATGATAAATTTGAAATAAAACTGAATTCTGCGTCTTACGCAAGGCATCGAAAGCGTGAAATCTAGCATGACAGCGGCAGATAAAGTGTTATGTCAATGCTATTTGTGAAAATCAATGTCTGAGATACATTTTACTATACTCAAGTGACATTTTATCGAAATCCATATCTGAAAGTATTCCCCCCTGACTCTGAAAATGGGAATGCCATCACCGAATTCATTTCGACAAGAGCTTTCCAATTTATGTCAACTGCGGCATACTTTCGGGTCACCAATCACTGCCCCTTTAACAACACCATTGCCCCTTCTGTTCCAAACGATTCAATGCAATCGACAATTTTTTCGTTAAAACTGCCACGACCGCGCCACTGTTCTCTCTACCTATACACAGAAGCGCGTTTCGTTTTCTTTTTCCGTGGAGAGCCATCAGTAGCATCGATACGAGTCGAGTCTGCAGACATCCAACGATGTTTTTCGACCCCCGCGTTCGACAATCACGGCCACGGCGGTCGCTGTTCGCGAGCTGGCTCGATCCCCAATTCCAACGTCCCCTCTTCGGTTGGCTTGATTAAATTCCACGCAAATTCTCTTCTTACACATTAAGCGGCTTAAAACGCGAATATCTCCCGTGGAAATTACTATCCGCGTTCCGTTAACTCGGACCGCGCCGCGGAGTTTAACAACTGGATACGTGGCTCCCTCCATCACCGTGGAACGATAGTTTTCACGGGGTAGCCATTGTAACCTGCTAGTCGCGCCCGTCCATTATCCTTCGAACTGAACAAAACTTAATCTGATGCCACGTTCAAACATGTACGACCATGGTTGGCTCGGGGTGCCACACCAGACGACTCCTTTTGATTTCAGGGTGACAGAGAATGTATAGGGTGTTTCGTAAATAGATGTCGATACCTCGAGGAGTGAATCTGTATACTATATTGAGAAAATTTGAAGGACAGGTCGTCGCAGTCTGAGAGACCTAGAGTGTCAGTGCGGCTAATGCGAATGAACCGTACAGCGAGGAACTAACAGGGAAACATTCCTAATATCTGCATGTCAAGTGTGGTACTGATTGAAACCTTACATAATAATAAATCCGTGTATGGATTATAGAATGCGAGAAAATGGGGTATAAAGATTACGTGTTCTCTTGGTGAAACCTGCAAAGTAATCAGAATTGTAAGAAAATTTAGAGAAATTCTGTAAACTTCTTCCACGCATGCACGTTGAACCGACTGATGAGCTTGAGATGTCAACCTCGCACGTTTCTATAAACTATCAACACTAATGGTCTAGTAAAAATAAACATCAGGTTCAAGCAAAAAGTGTCACCACATTTTAAGTAGTGATCAGTTCAATCAGTGACATAATTCATTTTGAGAAAATACATAGACGGCCATTTGAGGGGTCGTGGTGTATTATAATAAGCAGAAATTTATATTATTTATAATATTCTCATATAGGTGCTACAGAAAATGTTTGAAATATGCGTCGGTAGCATAAAACACTCACTAATAGGGTTGCCACCCTTTTTACAGGAAAATAACGTACAACAAAAAGTACCCCCGAAAAAACTATAAGTACATTTTAATCTTATTAGTTTCTATTTCTTCCAAACATATTTCTTATTGCTTTAGCATTACAGATCAACTTTATCATTTTTATAAAGAGTTATATAGATAAATTTACGTGTAATAACGTAAGATACTTTATTTTAAAGTACGGGTGGCAACCCTACTCACTAGGTATAGTGCGTCTTAACATTGAACCTAATTCTCGCTAGAAAGTACTAGACCCTGTTCGAAAAACCTTGAATCCACTTCCTAGTTTTTTCTACAGATTATGTGTTACTAATTTTCGTAGTCGCGTGAGAGATTTTAAATTCCTCGAGAAATAAAAGTATTTCGAGTTGTCTGTTTGGCCTCCTGTAACTTAACAACTATGAAACACTACTAATTAAGATACTATAATACTATGAAAGATACTATGAAAGACATATGGTTCTGTAACACATTTTGCTTATTTTAGTGAACCAGTTCAGCCCCTGAAGTACTAACATGTATTGGTGAAGTACCTCCTAAATGTAGGTCAACTTTGAATATCGAGGAGCTACCTTCAGGGTGACTATTAGAAGTTCGTTACCCTGTTGGATGTTTCCTCTGGAACCTGGTAAACGATTTCGAGGAAAAAGTGTTTATGAGTCGAAACATTTCACGTTAGTTAAGCGAAGCGTTTCAACGTGCACAGTGATAGTACGAAATGTGGCAGTTCCTCTCGAAAACGGTGAACAAAGTTTTTCTGCGTGTATATCCGTTTTTGAGAAACATAGTTTTGAAAATGCATGAGACTAGCCCGCATGTAAGTAAAGTTCGCTTTGATGGGTATCGGTGTACGTATCCATCGCATGTGTGCACAGTGTATAGGGGAAGCGATTTATGGAATAAAATACTGTTTCATTTGCAAATGTTTGACAGAGCTTTTATAAGTAAACATTGCGAGGTTTATATATTCTGCTTGCAGTAGGGTAATTGTGGGAGAGATGCCGCACTCGGAGAGACGCCGCACTATCGGTATTTCAAGGATATCGGTAATAAAACACATCATTGCCGATTTTATTTGTTTAAGGCTGTTCATTTGAGTTAGTTTGTCAAGTCAGAGCGTGTTTCCTGTATTATTGTTAAAGATTTTGCTGTTTTTCGAGGTAAGCCTAGCGTACTTTGCCTGAATAGTTATACGTCGCGTCTATTTTTACTAATATAGTAGCTAAACATTCATAGTTTTTCTTGATACAACATTTGTAATACGTTAAGGGGACCATGTAGAATATTTCCTTGGCAGAATGGGTTACTTTCGACTTAGCATGTGGAAATACGAAAGTGCGGCGCCTCTCCCAGGCATTTCGGATAGACGCCGCACTTTTATTTGGGATAGATGCCGCACTTTGACACTGTACTGTTTCGGAAACTAAGTCGATTTAAATGATGTTTTTAATGTTTAAAATACCGAAAAAGTTTTTTAAAATAGCTAACGTGGTATCTCAAGGCAAATTATTTATTTTTAAATGAATAATCTTATAATCGAAATATATTTGTGGACTATGTACTCTTTTTTCACATTTTTTTTTATTTTAATCTCAAGATGCCAACTGAATATAAAAAAAAATTCGAAAAGCAGATATAATATCTGTTCCTACTATACCCATTTAATTTTCCAATTTTATAATTATATAAAATAAAAATGTTTCATTTTACTTTGTTTTTAATATTTTTTTATATAAAAAGTTAGAAGTAACAAGTTTAAATCGAAAATTAAACGTGTTTCGAAATGCGGCACCACTCCCGCATGTGCGGCGTCTCTCCTACCAAAGGATATTTTTAGTTTCAATTTTTTTAAGCGTGACATATATTAAAATTTTGATTTTCATTAATGCTAGTAGAATCACAAGATGTTGGACTAATAAGATATATCCTTGGAAAACATTTTCATTGCAAAATTTAGACACGGTGACAATTTTGCGTAACGTGCGGCAACTCTCCCACAATTACCCTACTAGAAATGTAAATTGTTCGAATAGCCAATCCAGTAATAATCCAATGATGAGTTGTAACGTTAACAATAATTTAGGTAACTTTTAGATAATTCATCCAAAGGATTACTTACTTCTAATACTAGTATTTGTACAAGTATGTATGTTGTTTTATTTAAGGAATCCGACATCCAAGATTTATTTACATCAAATTAAATTTTTGTAGAAGCAATGGTTCTCTTTCCATAAATTTCTTTCAAGTAAATATATAAATTAAAGTATTAATAGACATCGCAGATAAAGCTAAATTTTATTCAGTGTGACTAAACTGTAACTAAAGTATTTAAGCATAATATTTTGCAATCAATAATAACACTTGAATTAGTGGACAATTAATTTTCAGGAGGAAGACATCAGTATACAAAGTCTGTTTATTATCTAAAGTCTTGCATTGCGTCTTGCAAGTGATTAGCCTCAGAAATGTCGTGCTTAGCTCACACAAATGTCGTGTAAAAAATATTGTTAAGTGTACGGAGAACCAAATGTGTTTTTAGCTACCGGATATAGTCCTGCACTTCATTGATCACATTCCCAAACAGCCTAGGATCTTACATCACTAACGTCGAAAGAGTAAACTGATTACGTCCCAGGGCTCTTGACTTGTCTGTGAGAGACTCGAGGGCGCCATCAACTTCACTCCCTGCTGCTTTGACGACATCTCTATATCTCTACAAAGTACAATATTGATATTCAAATATCCTAGTAATATCTTTTCAACTATGCTGATTGCGAGCTCTGCCTGTTGATTTTAAAGATTTTACATTTACCTAAAGGCCCCCAAAAATACAAAATCTACATTTTTGGTATGAAAAAATATCGTAAAAAATAATACCAAACTTTCTCCACTAACAGATATACTTATTAATTAGAATTTCCAAAATTCTAATTCCAACCCAAAAATAACTACCGGAATTATCACTACCGATAGGAGACATGTATTTATCCCAGGCGTTATTTTCGAGACGTGGAAAAACAAAAGATTGCTGACAAAGGTGAACGAGGGCCACTATCAAACTCATATCTGCGTGTTACACTGTTGAAGGCACACTTGAATGATGTATTACCATATCTTCAAAAATCAAGCCCCCACATCAAAGATGGTCGAAAATTTTATTTAAATAAGTTAAAATAATTATTCGACACATTTATAAAATTATTCAAAGCCGAATAAAGTTGAACTTAAACTTGAACTTGAAATTGAACTTGAACTTGAACTTGAACTTGAGCTTGAACTTGAACTTGAGCTTGAACTTGAGCTTGAACTTGAACTTGAACTTGAACTTGAAAAAAATTTTCGACGCTGAAGTTGAAACGCTCGACGAATAAAGCAATTAACCTAACCCGTCAAATAATTTAAATTTAAAGTACATAACTTTTATTGAATCCGTTATTTAAATAATTTTTTATTTAATTAACGCCCAACTCTGCCCCAAATATATATGACGCCCTGTAATTACAAAAACTTAACATTGGGATCACATTTTTATCGAACTTCATACTTACCATGAATCACTATATAGCTCTGTAAAGCGCACCACTGGCGTTAATCCATAGCGATTTCTCCAGCGCTTGGCCTGGAGTAAGCTCACCCCTGAATGCCGTTCAATTCGATAAGGGTTGCTCGCCACGCAGATAAGGAATGTCACGCATGGGCATCTGAGGATAATCGTGTTTACGGTTCCCGTTCAATTTGCCCCTCAAAGGGCCCCGGAAACGAGACGTCATTCCGGGATGAAATGTCTCTTTAAGTCATATCCCTCACGGACGGCAAGCGATGCCAGCCATTTCCGGCGTTTTACAGAAATTAATTTTGCAACGTAATTAGGGGCCCTTTCATGCCTCTCGTGTTTCTCCTGCCTCAAGTAGACAAAGGCTGTGTGTTATGCAACTAGACGTGTGCCGTGGACGCGTGTGCCCACCGGCGCATCGGGTAACCGCATTCGGAGACGACATGCAGACGCTTAATCTTTCCTTCTTGTCTCTAATGCCCCCTTTTCCTCGGTGCTCGCTACCCTCGCTACTGAAATTACGACCTCCTCCCAGAATTGTTGAGCTCCTTAGAACGGATCGCCGATTCTGGGGCAAATTCCCTGTGACCCGTTGATACAGCCTCAGACTTTTTCAACCCCTTCGTCCACGCCTTGTTCACCTGAAATTTCGTGCAACGGAACGGTCGAGTTCTTTCTTAAACGCCACCTCACCATCTTAAAAAGACTATGCAATGAAATTGCTTGCAGAAGTAGAGCAAACGAGGCACCTCGGCGCAGTTTGGAAAGTTGAAAGTTGTTTTTAGCACACTTTGAAATACAAAAGATGGAAAATATTAGTTTTGCATTAATTTGTGTGGAATATTTATGTATGCAGTTATTCCATGGGTTGAGGAACTGCTTTCTCTGTAAACACCTTATTAAAATTTCAGTAGAAACGTATACATTTCTTTGCTATATAGATTACAGTTAACAGAACATCTTTAAATTACGTAAAGCATTTTGGGGGAAGGGGTCGTTAATTTCTTACGGTTTCTTACAAGGAGGGGCAGTGCCTTACGTAATATTTTCTTAAACTAATTTTCAATACGAGCAACATAAAAAGCGATATTTCAACGCGCATACGAAACCGTATTAAATGAATTATACAAACCATTAAAAGAATTTGAATAACTGAACCAATGCAATGTGGAAAATATTACGTAAAGAAGGGAGGACTGGAGGGGGTTGGAATATAAAATCTTACGAATTCTTATACTGTCGGAAGGAAAGGAGAATAAATCACCAAATTTTCCCTTATGTAATTTAAGAACGGCCCCTAAGCTGCCACTGAACCTTAAACCACGGTTTTGTTCTTACGCTTGGGCGTGTATCGAGATCCAAGCATTGAACTTAAAACACTTGATTCTAAATACAATACGCTATCTACAGTAGCGGACAAAAAAGTTACCACCTTTTGATATGTTTTATTTTTGTTATTTTTTAGCATCAACTTGGAACTGTAGTATGTGTTTAATATACATATTCCCTTGGAGAATTTAAAGCTGTATAAAACCCAGTTAACGTTGAATTTATTTAACTAACAAACAAGGGTTTTATATGGCATTGAACGGCACAGCACATTTTCGTGTCCGGCAAAGGAGATTTCCACTTTTGGTAACTTTTTACACCGTCCTAAAAGCAAAAGGTACCCCACAATATATTACATTTTTTATTACATTTCAAAAGTGGTACCTTTTGGCGGCTTTAAAAGTGTGTTGTTCAATGTTGTGTTATCACGTTTTTTATTAGTTAGTTAAATAAATTCAACTTTAATTGGGTTTTATACAGCTTTTAATTCTCTATCAGAATATGTATATTGGGCATTTGCTGCAGTTTTGAGTTGATGTTAAAAAGTACTAATATGAGTAGAGTGGATAAAAAATGGTAATATTTTTGTCCGCTACTGTACAGTGGGGGACAAAAGCATGTGGACACTTGTAAAATCGTATAACTTGTTCAAAATTGGTCCAAACAACTTGAGTTTTTTTGAGAAGCTAGAAGGATTAGTTTGCTAAGTGACGTGTTTCGTCGTTTTGAAAAATGTTGTAATTGGTGGGAATAGAAAAAAAAATAGGAAAGATCATTTTTTCAACTTTTTGTCTGTGCTCGTAATGAAAATTTAGAAAATGCCTTTTGTAGATTGAAGTAAGTTGTATACACGCCTAAAATTTCAAAGATAGAATAATAAAATTTAAAGATCGCAAAAGAAGGTCGAAAATCGCGAAATTCACGGAAATCGGCGATTCTCGACCTTATTTTGCAATCTTTAAGTGTTTATAGCTCAGTTGTTTGGACCAATTTTGAACAAGTTATACGATTTTAAAAGTGTCCACATACTTTTGTCCCCCACTGTATATGCAAACTTTGAATCGAATCGTAGCCTAGTGCACTCCCCCTGTCAAATCAGTATGTACGTCTTACCCAAGTAACCCTTGAACAACTTCGCTCCCAGCACCGTGCACTTAAAGCCATTGTCCGAGTTAAATGCAGCCGCGGGCCTTATTAGCCCTGAACGAGATTGGAACGCGATGAAAAAAGGAGAAGTCGCGGCGCCCGGCCGCGGTCGCGCGCGCCTCTGCTAAGTGGAAAAGCTCTCGGGGAATTGCGCCCCGTATTTCCTTCTCCCGACACCAGGCAGCCTCGTTACTGTACGCGCGCCGTCACGTCGCGCGCGCTCTAGTTTGATCACGATTCGTCTCCAACGATTGCGCATACGTGCTTTGTAGCTGGAATTTTCGCCCGGCCACGTAATACGAAATTATTTCCGCGTTAACGGCGACGCGTGCGCTCGCGGCTGATTGATTCCCTGAAAATAGTTGGCGAAACTATGCGCCGTCGTTAGTCCGGCGGCCACCGTGCAGCAAGCATGCCATCAAACCTCGCGTGTCCGTGGACGTTAAACTCCGCTTCGCTGACGTCACGTATTGACCAGATCACCCTGCCGCGATGACTGCGAGGCAGCTGCTGACAATATACGAGGGCAGGGCAAACGGTGCCTGGTTCTACCATGCTTTCAATTTTTTCGCACTCGAGCATCCCCTTTCGCGTTCCTTCCATCCGCAAGATGGGCTCGCCCCGACATCACAGGAACGCATAAAACCCATATTACAACGCGCCTGTTTACTCATCTGCCTACCTACCACCTCGCTCGCGACTCGACCTACCTACCTACCAACCTGCTCCCTTACCAACCACAGCTACAACCGACCCCTTTATCCCGCCCCTCTCGAACCGTTGCCCTCGCAGCACGGTGCCCCCATCACCATTTCAATCCTCCCGTCTCTCCTTCGTCCTATTCGTTCCAGTTCCTTGTTGGAAGCCTCTCTTTTCCCCTTGCGCTTCTCCCTGCTCCCCTCTCTCACGTTCTACCAAGTCGGATCCCCTTCCTTTTCCCTTGCGAGCTCCTTCGTCCTCGTTCTACCCGCCCGCGGGATCCCGAACAAGCGCCATTCACTACCCCCGAACTTTTACTTCCGTTTTATTTTCTACGCTTAAAGAATATTTTCCGCGATAAAGAGATCGGGTTATGGCGCACAAAGGCAGGAGCTTTCATTCTGTTTGTTCCGGGGCCGCCGGAAGAGACCGCAACGTGAGCTGTATATGTATCCCCTTCTTTTTTCCCCCCGTGGCACTTTACTCCTTACCCTGCTTCTTACCGCAAAAGCTCACCCCAGTCTATCTCTTCTCTCTGCTATCCTCCCGCCACCCCCTCCGTTCCCTTCCCGTTTCTTCAGCTGCCCCCTTTTTCCAAGCAGCCGCCTCCGCGTCGCGCGACCCGTTGCTTCGTCGACGTTTAATGAAAGCTTTCGGCCAAAGTCAGACAGATAGTTTTCCTCTATTAATTAGAGGGCTCGAGTCAAGTTACCCCCTCGCCGCGGGTGTACGTATGAAATGGTGACGTCAGAGGTGGGGCGGGGCGTGTTTCTTTCGCGTTCGAGTGCTTGCCTCGTCTCTCGGTAATCAGAAATTAAAATTGAAATTCCTAATTACGAGGGGAATCAATATCCAGCCCAGCTGCGTCGCCCCGCGGGGAATCGTAGTTACCGCGATGACGAAATTAACACCGAACTCGTGAATTATGTTAGCCCATTAATCACGGGGCAGCCACTCGATTCGAATGAAAATGTTTTTTGCTTGGTGTTATGGGATGGTTGGTTTTGGGAAGATTTCGTTTAATTCTTACGCGGAGGGATGTTCTTTTGACTCTTAGTCTGGGTTTGTTATTTTTAGCCTGCCAACGATGCTTGTTGGAATTTGTTATTTGATATTTGCGTGTTTGAAAATCCGTGAATATGGAATCTTTGCTTTAATAAGCGATGAACGATGTTAATGAAATTTCGTTTTAAATATAAATTTAATTTATAAAAGGAGTAACGCCATGGTTCGTAATTAAAATCCGATTCTTCGCCAGTGCTTTTAATTATTAGGATAAACGAATGCAAAGTCCATTTTCTAAATATAGTCTGTACGAATAATATATTGCTTTCAAAATAATTTTAGTGATGATGGTTTTACTGTCTTTGTATTAAAGTTTTGAAATATGAAAAGTAACGTCACATCCACGGACTTGAACGTACTTAACAATAAAATCGATAAATACAGTTACCTTGGTCAAAGTAATTTTCACGTGACGTTATTGTTAGTCACAGAATTATTCACCATCACAAGCACTACTTAGCACTGAATTTTTAAAATTGAGCCATTTAATGTGAAAGAAGAAAATCAATAACTATGCACCACGGAAGACATTTGACATATTCACTATCCCACTAGTTTTTAAAACCAAATAAATGGGTTACTGTTCATTTACTCACAATTTCGAAAGACATCGATTAAGTGAGAGTAGAAGTAATATTATTCATTAACCGTCGGTTGTTGCACCTATTTTTTCGATCGTAGTTGTCGCACTGGATCGATTCGACCCAAGCCAATTTTGCAAACAGTTACTGTTTTAAAACTGTTAGTTAAATTAAGTCGCAAAAATTCTAAGATAAAGTTTCAACATTGTAGAATATATGTTCAACGTAGAAAATTAATATTTAAAGTATCATCATGTTTAAATAATAGTACCATTTTCAATGATGCCCTAAAAATATCTTACCTCAAAGTCGAATTATGGTTCATTTTGGCCCAGTGTGACAACCGAGGGTTAATGGTTTAAATCAGCATAAATGCAAAAATTTCGTGCAACGGTATAATAACAGCGATTATTATTAGTTTTATGTTCTTTATATTTAGGCGTATAACTATATCTACTGCAGCTTCGCCTTTACTCCAATTGAGAACCTTACAGCAAGAGGGCTGCAGCTCCATCTTTAATAACTTATTATATCCAAGTAAATTAGAATAACTGTTTACAAAATTATTGCTTTGACTTAACATTAAAAACAGAACAATTGAAAAATATATTTTTTCAGTTGACAAGGTTTTATATCTATTTTTGGCGCATTGTTCAAATTTGGAGCATTCGCATTGCGCAAAACAGTAGTAGGTGCAGATTCAAATTTTGCATTAAACCGCTCATTTGTTAGGGGAGAGGTTTGCAGGTTGCCACCCCTAGAAAAATTGCTGAAAGTGTAAAAAAACTCAAGTCAAAACATGATTAAGAAAACTTTTCAACATTTATTAAATTTTATTTGCAGTCAGTGGCTGTAAACATGAAAATATGAGTGGAATTGCCATGAAAAATCAGATTTGCAAAATGGTATGGAATCATTCAAAATCATCATCGGAATCACAATTCGGGCAAGTGTAAAACACTGTAGCGCATATCGGCACATTTCGCTCGAACGGCTGTTTTGCATTCGTGACACTTGATAGAGTTGTTTCTATTGAAAAGGAAGCAAGGTGGCAACTTGCATTCTGACGCATTTTTGGAAAATGTGAGAAAAAATTGTCAATTCATAATATGTTTGGAAATGTGTTTGGCATATGTAAATTAGATAAAAAAACAACACAGTATGAATAGTTACTTTGAATTGTCGATGAAAATGTTCAATTTACGAGCACAGGGAAAACACACAGTTTCAATAATTCAATTTCTTGACAAACACTATATCACACTTCGCTCAGCAAACACAGTGTTATTGCGTCTGTCCGCTTCAGAGGTTAATAAATAGTGACAACTACTCTTTTAACGTCGATGTGAGCCAGAGGTGAGCTTATGACACTGTTAGAAAGTCGAAATACAGCAGGGGTGGCAACCTGCAAGCCTCTCCCCTACCGGATTTGTATCAGACGTGCACCAAACGACGTAATTTTTTTTACATAATGCATTACACGTCATAACTAGACGTAATAATAATATTAATAATAATAATAATAATAATAATAATAATAATAATAATAATAATAATAATAATAATAATAATAATAATAATAATAATAATAATAATAATAATAATAATGGTTATAATAATAATTATTATTATTATAATTATTATAGCCACATAATAATAATAATAATAATAATAATAATTATTATTATTATTATTATTATTATTATTATTATAATATTATTATAATAATAATAATAATAGACTTGACAACGAAACAGTACAGCCACATAATAATCAATTTAATTATTCCTAACGATAATAAAAATACAATAGTATGCCACCGAATCACGTGACAAAATGAGTAGAAACTTCCCTCGGCAGATTTCACGGCCGGGCCAACCACCAGCATTATTCAGATTCCCCGTCAACCAAGACTCCGTGAATTATAACAGAAACGATTGTGATAACGAGGCGAACGCCGTAGACTCGAGATGAGTCTGCGAGTATCTGTTCGTCATACAGAGTCTTAAATTAGAGGACGGATCGAATCAGATTTTCTTTCCAATTGGGAGCGTTCGTGGGATCGCGGTCTCGAATCAACTAGTCGAGCGGCCAGTTCGCCGTGCTCCGTCGTGCAGCCGGGCTGGCAAAAGGATCGCCGGAAGCGACCGGGCAAAGATCGTGGAACTGAGCTGATAATGATATGCGGTCGATTCAGGGAGGACGACGATGCCCTGGAAAAAGTTTCTCGTCGTTCCAGCGAGTATTCAAATTATTCCCGCCCGGCGTGGAAAAAGTTTCAGATGGCGGTTACCGCGGTTGCCATTCTACCCCTCCCAGCTCCGCTCATCCAGAAATCGACGAGCGGAGAGCAAAAGGGGCCACGGGATCGCGAGCCCCGTGTAACAGGGCTAATTATCGGGTGTAACGGGATCCCGATTCGCCCGGCGAAAAGGGGTTTCATCCGTTCGTATTAAAAGTGGAGGAGCAGCTCACGGACACGTGACCGTGCCTAAGAAGATTATCAAGTTCGCGGGACGGTGGTTTCCGAAGTTGACCTTCGCCGGGGCGGCGCAAAAACGTCTCGCCCCGGTAAAGTCGGGTGGAAAGTTTCTGAGGGAAAGCGCGGGACCGCCGCATTAATCTTTTCACACGGCTTGGAATATTAACGACGATGTCTTTAATGGAACTCGGGACGTCTCCCTCTCCCGGCGGTGCGAGCTCGGAGAATTGAAACTGACAAGTTGTACTGATCTTTATTTAATGAGCTGAACAGGCCCGTACGATGCGCGCTGCCGTTTAATTCCTTTTCCAATTGCCGGGTTTAATGCGCCAAAGGATATTAAAAATATTTTTGTTACTCGGATCTTTCGTAAACATCCTCCATACTTACGGGGGTGGGAACCGCGCGATTGGTAGGGAGTGTAACGAGGTCAGTTATTCGTGAAGCGTCGTTTATTAGCTACAGGAATAACGAAATGTAAAGCTTTTTCGTAATGGTATTAGCGTTTTGTAATTAATGAATGGTGAAGCCTGGAAAGTTATCGTTAGTATTTTCTTTAAGAGAAGCATGTTCTTAGGACTGACAGGTGTAGTAGTTATTGGTGGCTTATGGATTGAATCTGTGAACTTTGTTTATCATTTAGAGAATACGTTGTCGTATAAAGATCACTGTTAGTGACCTTAAAATATTCTACAGAAATTATGTTGAATTCTAGAGTGTAAGGGTTTAAGGATCAAGCTACAGATAATTAAGGTTAGTGAGAATGCTGAACATGACTCAGCTTAATAATGATTTGAACAATAATTTAAGTACGAGGCTTGACAAAAATATACCGGGTATTCGACTACAGGTGGGCATCCTTTTAGGGGGTGATTGTACACGGTAAAATAAGACGCAAATAAAGAATGACGAAATTGCCTTTAAGGGTTTGTTTCCGAGTTATTAACGCGCAAAAGGCGTCTGACCCGAGCGACTAAAACTACTGCCGGTGCGCAGTAGTAGTTATCCGCGTCACGCTCGGCGAGGGCAGTAGTATAAGTCCCTCGCGTCAGAAGACTTTCACGCGTATTTTCAACAATTAATAACTCGGAAACGAAGCCTCAAACATAATTTCATCTTTCTTGATTTTTGTCTTATTTTGGCCTGTGGAATCACCCACAGAAGGATATTTAGTTGAATTGTTTGTAGTTGAAATTTAATGTTTGGGAAGATCCTCGTGACAATTCTATAGATTCACAGTGTGGGTTTAAAATACAAGACTACAATTAATTCTGAGGTTTAATGAGTGTATTTACTGTTCGGTTCAAAGCTGTCATTGAATAATTCTGTTTCAAAGTAGGTGTTCCAAATCCGTAGGAAATTTAGATTTTTTTTTATAATTAATACTGAATACTCCGAGTATCCTATGAATGGGATATCTGTACGTAATGAATGAAACGAAGTGGTTTTACGAGTGTGCTGACCTCTATGCGAACGTATAGGGAAACTTTTTTGATTTCTCTATTTGTATGCTTTCGTGCGAGGAGCAGAAGTAGAGAGAGCTTTTTAAGAACTAGAATTATAAAATCGATGCCGAGAGAATAAGAACAAAAAGAGAAGCTGTGCTGCTGGTCAAAGGTTTTGTATTCATCGTATATTCTTCACAAATGTATCACGAATAGTAGATTATTTAACTGTTCCTTAACATTGGACTATACATACAAATAAACGGAAAGGGTGATTTTAGAAATTTTGATTTGAAAATATGTATGTCCTTTTAACTTTCTTAATTGAAGCTTACTTTGAACTTCTACACTTCCAAAGCTTCAATCACATTTAACAAATAATTCTATTCTAATAGTGCGCGTTGTGTCATCACAGATCTTATTTAAAGACCTAAAAAATGTTTCAGAACATTATTGCATGTTAGATGCAGAAGTGTATCAGTTATTAAGTGGAAGACATCATAATTATAAGTGGCAAGAGAATGAAAATGTTGGAATTAAAGAGGACAATATTCAAAGAGAGAATTTTGTAATAAATTTTGCACTAATTAATAAGTTGAAATTTCATACTGACAAAATTATATATCTATGTACAATGTAGGGCTTAGAATAATACCCACTTTAAAAATGAAGTAACTCACTCATTTATAACTAAATGTCTTATTTCTTCTCACTTGAAAGTAGAAACATTCACATTCACAGAAATTAAGTTTTAAAACTAATTTCAATCAAATGTCCCCACTCTGGAGAGATGCCGCACTCGGAGAGACGCCGCACTATCGGTATTTCAAGGATGTCGGTAATAAAACACATCATTGCCGATTTTATTTGTTTAAGGCTGTTCATTTGAGTTAGTTTGTCAAGCCAGAGCGTGTTTCCTGTATTATTGTTAAAGATTTTGCTGTTTTTCGAGGTAAGCCTAGCGTACTTTGCCTGAATAGTTATACGTCGCGTCTATTTTTACTAATATAGTAGCTAAACATTCATAGTTTTTCTTGATACAACATTTGTAATACGTTAAGGGGACCATGTAGAATATTTCCTTGGCAGAATGGATTACTTTCGACGTAGCATGTGGAAATACGAAAGTGCGGCGCCTCTCCCAGGCATTTCGGATAGACGCCGCACTTTTATTTGGGATAGATACCGCACTTTGACACTGTACTGTTTCGGAAACTAAGTCGATTTAAATGATGTTTTTAATGTTTAAAATACCGAAAAAGTTTTTTAAAATAGCTAACGTGGTATCTCAAGGCAAATTATTTATTTTTAAATGAATAATCTTAGAATCGAAACATATTTGTGGACTATGTACTCTTTTCTCACATTTTTTTTTATTTTAATCTCAAGATGCCAACTGAATATAAAAAAAATTCAAAAAGCAGAAATACCTAATATCTGTTCCTACAGTACCCATTTAATTTTCCAATTTTATAATTGTATAAAATAAAAATGTTTCATTTTACTTTGTTTTTACTATGTTTTTATATAAAAAGTTAGAATTAACAAGATTAAATCGAAAATTAAACGTGTTTCGAAATGCGGCACCATTCCCGCATGTGCGGCGTCCACCAAAGGATGTTTTTAGTTTTAATTTTTTAAGGGTGACAAATATTAAAATTTTGATTTTCTTTAATGCTAGTAGAATCACAAGATGTTGAACTAATAATATGTATCCTTGGAAAACATTTTCATTGCAAAATTTAGACACGGTGACAATTTTGCGTAACGTGCGGCAACTCTCCCACCTACACTGTTAAAGCCGTTTAACATAACTGACATCCATCTTTTACGATATTTCTTACGAGGTGCCTTTAATTTCTATTGTTAGACGCAAACTTTTAGTTCCTTGACGATGTCGACACGATGAAAGACCACTGTCTTCAGAACAACCCCACAAGAAAAGCTCCAACTTCTCCCTTAAACTTGCACAGAAACGCAAAATCGCTTTTTCGTTGAGCATTTGAGTAAGAACGCGCCTCGCGGGACGGAGTTCACGATTTCTTGGACGAACAATGATATTGTTCCTATGATATTTATCGAGTTCTCGAAATCAACGAGGTACATGATTGAATCGCGAGCTTTCGAGTAACTATTATACTTTAAATTCGCTGGTGGCTCCGTGAGCTTCTACTACCTCGAGATGTGTTTCCTTGCGGTTTCTTGCAGCAACAGCATTTCCCCGATGTAATCTGTGGTCTGCAGTCTTACGGGTATGCACGAACTCGAGAGCCCTTGGGGTGCTTATTAATTATTTCGTCGTTTCCCTGGTTGCGTTCAATCATCCTATCCCCCTTTCTCATTTTGGCCCCCTCCCACGTTACATGTCTCGATTTACCGATGCTGGCCCTCGGTTTACACCTGAGTACGCCGACCATATTTTCTTCTTCCCTCTTAATACTTATTTATCCTTGGCCTATTTTGCCGCATGGCTTGGGATAATGTAGCACGACATCGATAATGTCTTCCTGATCCCGTAGCCAGTATCGTATCCGGGTTGCTCGAAGGGCACCGTGACCGACTTGACAAATATTCGCATTTAATGGAGCGCATTATAATCCCAGTTAAGTGGATAACATCTGTATATACATGTAACGATATTAGAATGTTGATGACGCTCAATTGTTAAACTGTAAGTGAAGAATTTTAAGAATTATTAATGAGAAACTATTACTCATTTCATTTATCCATTTCATAGCTAGGGCTCATTTTGGAATATACCACAGGGTGACTGTATTAAAAATACACGATGTGTGTAGAAAGCTTGTTCAAATCGAAATATAACCAGACAGTAACGCACTGATAAGTAAACATATAGTGAATGAAGTTTCCCGATTAGTGGAATGTATTTTTTTAAAGTACTTATAGTAAGTAGGAAATCCTAAAAATTATACCTGTAATGGACATATTTTACTCATGTTATTTCGGCGTTCGTGAAAATGGACAAAAAACACTTATTTCAGAATAATTGGCTCAAACCTGGCATCTGTGTGTTTTTGTGATGCTGAATCCGAATATGACGTTATTTTTAGTGTAAAAAAATTTCCTAATGTAGATCTCGTAATAAAAAATCAGTTTTTTTGGAGATAACTCAGAAAGGAAAGACCGAAGAATTTTTTAAATATTTTTTTCGGTTTCCTCGCACCAATTTGCTTCAAAATCCATGTTAATCGGTTTTTTAACTCGCAGGGGACACGTCTGGGCCCCTAGGGCAAAATGCCAATTCAACGATCTTCACATTGACGGCTCTACTGTGTTCGAATAAAGTTGTAAATGTTTTCGCCATATTTCCCCATGCTAACTTTGAAGTTGACTATTTAAAAAATTTCCCGGTTTTCCTTTTTTTAGTTATCTCCAAATAACCGATTTTTTTATTAAGAGAACTACCTTAGGAAATTTTTTACAGAAGAAATAACATCATATTCGGATTCAGCATCTCAAAAAACATACAGATGCCAGGTTTTAGCCAATTATTCTTAAGTAAGAGAATTTTGCCGTTTTTCGCATAGGCCTCAATAACATGAGTAAAATAGGTCCATTGTAGATATAATTTTCAGGATTTCTTAGTTATTATCATATACAGGAGTTCTTAAAAAAAATATATTCCAAATTGGGAAACTCCATTCACTGTAAGTAAATGTTTACTTGTCAGGATTTAATCTTGGGGGAAGCCGAGTTGACGGGATAAAAAATTTTAATGCGAATTCAATAACGCTCATTAGGTGGTTATAAAAATTTACTTAAAGGATACAATCTGTTTTTCTTTTCTATTTACAAAACTCTTGAATTACTCCAGTTGTTGTTACATTGATCTCCTTTATCCTTTTTCTTTGGGGGTTACCAGGTCTCCTTAGGCACCCTCTGGGTGCGCCACTGTAACCAGACTGCTGTATAATATAATCCCAATCAAATTTAATTTTAGAAATAAGAGAAACACATGAAATTCTTCGGAGAGTACAAAACTTATAGAAGCACTACCTAAATTTCCCCTACAAATTAAAGAACATTTACATAAACAGCTGTTTCGTAACCCCAGTAATAAGGAACAATCTCGTCCACACGCATCTTAAGTGAGTGCACACTACGTACATGCATTACAGACCCAGCATCGCCCGCGCGAAGTCCTCGGTCTCCCCCACAGCGCTACCTACAACACACAAAAACGTCCACCTACTAAATCTCATTTATCAGAACTCGAGGATCTGCCCGAGCTGCAATTACTCGTGAAGCGCCTCTTCGAATAAATTAAGCTCGAAGTTTCATCAAAGACACTTCGAACAAGAACGCAAAACCAACCAAAAATCTACACCTCCCACCGCTTCTCGTTTTCCATCTCGCGCCAGTTCTCAGATCACCATGCACAATTTCCCAAGCACCCACCTCCCATTTTCTTGAACCCGCTGGAATCCCGAAATCGAGCACTCGAGCGGAACACGTGGAAACGCTGCCCTGCCGTGAAGGGCGGGCGGCAGGGAGGGGCCGTGAACTTAAACGGAAGCGGTCGCCCGATCGTCGGGCGCGGCACCGTTAATCCTTTCGCGCGGGGTTTAATGGAACGTTCGCTGGGCATCGCGGCGCGTAACAATAATGTATGGCCGGGCGTAATCAATCATTTTTCGGCCCCGTGACACGGCCATTTTGCCCCGCCGCTATCAATCGTGACGGATTCGACGCGGCGTGTACGTGACCGACCGATTCGCAGAGCTAATCGAATTTATTTTACACTCTGTTTGAAAACGCCGGAACGAAAGCCCAGACCGTGGAGGGAGGGGGGTGGCAGATCGTAGCGGAGCAGATCGTGTGCACCGTCGTTCCAATTGCTCGGGGTATCTAGTCCCAGATCGCGCGTATCGACCGTCGTCGCCCCGCGAGTCATCGGCATGGGTGCAATCGTATATGGGAGGAGTGGCCGACGGTTGACACGGTCCGTTTGCCGCGTCAGAGGCAAATTATAACGAGCCAACGGTCACGAGTGGCTTCCACGTCAAGGGTACCCGGTTTAAGGCTCGCGATTAATGCGGGTCGATTGCGATCTGGCCCGAATTGCGTTATGTCTCGCAGCCGCCGCTCGCGGCCACACAAACGAGCTTAATGACGCTCGGCGTACCGTGATCCGGCCCGCGTTCCCCTCCTCTCTTTCGCTTTCGTTCCTCCATTACGCCCGAATTATTGGCATTACGCTTCGCTCGAGCAACCGGCGTGCTTTCTCGGCCGTGCCGCCGGGCAAATCAGGTTCACCGACAATGCTCGGGCTCGTTGCCCTCTCGCTGAGACCTTCGCTCGAGACGAAACACCGAGTTCGCGCCGGTCTGGGACAGCCGTTTGGGGGTCGAAATGCGAGATGCAGGCTGAACGCTGCGCGGCTAATGGCGGTGTATTTTTCGTAGTAGTTTTTAGAGGTAGGTAGACGAAAATTGTAGAAGAGGGTTGAAAAGGAAGATAAAGGGTGGAGAATTAGGAGGAACATGTTACTCATTGGTAAGGGTCACCTGGCAGAGTTTCAGATTCAAGGGGTGTTTGAAGTTAGGAGGATATAGAACAGTGATGTGCAACCCAAGGGCCGTATTTGGCCCTCCAGCTACTGAGAAGGAAACATATCGAACCCGAAAATTCTGATTTTAATGAAACTCCGTACGATTGTAGAGCATGTCGGAGTATGTAAGAAACGATTTTTTTTTCTGCGGAAAAACACTCTGAGGGGGTGAAATCAGCCCCCAAATTTTCAGCGATTTTTCGTTTTTCGAGTATAACTTTGTAACGGTGCGAGGTAGAAGAAAACCGTAAATGGACAAAATGTTCAGTGTTTGATGCCGTATAATGCGCTGCAAAAGAAATTTTTGTACGTCCAAAATTATACTCGAAAAACAAAAAATCGCTGAAATTTGGGGGCTGATTTCACCCCCTCAGAGTGTTTTTCCGCAGAAAAAAAATCGTTTCTTACATACTCCGACATGCTCTACAATCGTACGGAGTTTCATTAAAATCAGAATTTTCGGGTTCGATATGTTTCCTTGTGAGCTGTGACTCACAATTGGTTCAATTGTAAATCCATGTGAGAAATAAAAAATTTACGACATAAATTAAAATTCTTTGATTAGTGTATTTAAGGTGAGAGCACTGTAAAAATCGAAATTATCGACTTTTTCTTTTTCACATTTTCTGAAACACATACGTTTAACAAATGGTGTCTCCGAATTTTATGAAGAAATTCGTAAAATTGACGGAGATAGTGTATTTTCCGTGACGCGGTGTCAAGCGCGCGACTGAGCCAAGCGGACCTTTGAACGCGTTTTTCTCAGAATGACATTTTTCAATCGCGTTGACAGTATACAGAGAAAACTATACGTCCAATAGACAAGAGTAAAGCCATTTATGTACGAAAAACCCGTCTCTATTACGTGACGATCCGTTTTGTTTTAATTAACTGCCTGCTTTTATTTTTTTTATCAACATTTCCCTCCAACTTTTTACCTCCAAAAAATGATTTTGTTCGGTGGTCTGCCATTTTGTTATTTTTTGCGATATTGATTTTTCTTGATCGTCACTTAATAAAGTAGGTTTCTCTTAGTTTCTAAATATTTTTGTATTTTTTAATTGAGATTAACCATATAGATGTCAACGACATAAGCACGATTTTGCCGCAGCGCACATTTTGACGAAAAGTATACCGGAAACGGATTCATGAATTTGTATGAACAATATTTCTTACCCTTCAATATGTACATATTAACTATACTAAGCAATACATTGATTTACTTGCGTTGTTTGGTTGAAAAAAATCTCGAAAACACCCTTACTTGTCAAACCATTACAGTGAACCCCCCCCCCCCTTAAGGGGTAGTGGTTTATTGGATACGCGAAATCGTTATTTTCTTTGACGCTAAATTACTTTAGCATAGCGACTTTAAATTACTTGGCTATAGCGATACTTAATAAACTGGAATATATTATCTTCCATGTAGCGTAGGATTTTCTCAAAATTCGAATTATTTTGGAAATTGTAGCAGTTTGAAGAATTGACTTTAATTTTTAATTTTTTACGTAAAAATTTGCACTAAAATGCTTGTAAAAAGTCGAATAATTGAAATATCAATAAAATCCTAAGCTACATTGGAGAGAATACCTATAGTATTCCAGTTTATATATCTCTTTTGTATTTCCTTCTCAAATGATCCAGTCATTCCCCGGGAGTGTGGGCCAGTTTTTTGCATAAAAAATGTTTTTCTGGGAAAATAAATATTGCTTTAAAACTATATAAAAAATCCAAAGCCAATATTTTTATTTATACGAACAAAAACTCCCAAAGTGGCTTCTGGGATGGGTCCACCCTTAAACATCTAATATTGCGGCCTGCGTAGATTATAAGGTTCCCACTTTCGGCCTAATGCTGGCCAAAGCTTGCTGAAGAACACGTGAAGAAGAGCGAAGGTGTTCCGTTCACGGACGGAATATTTTGCCTAGTGTTCTAGAAAGAATGTTTATATTTCAAGACATCAATCTTTGTAGCTCGAGCACAAGTTTGCTTAGCCGAGGCGCCAATTTTCCTAGCCCGTGAGCCTAGTTTCAAAGGCCTTTCTGTGCTTGGGTGACAAGGAACAGCTGGGCCCGATAATGGGACCGAGGTCCTCAACAGCCGCCGGTTTCCCACGACGATTTTCCCTTTCCCTAATCATTCGGGAATGTGTTAAGACTAGCAAGAACAAAATTTGGTTAGCAAGCTGTACTCCGCCCTCACAGAGTCTGCGGGTTGTCTTGTCTTGAGACCTTCGTATAGTCGTCTTCCAACTCTCGTAGTGTCATATTGTAAGGTTTGCGATAACAGTCAGTCTCATATTATTACCGACAATTGTATACATCCGCGTCTGACTTTATTGTTTTGTTATTATTAAATTTGCGCTAGGAGTCATAGTTGTTACAGTTTTTTCAAACTCTCCTAAGCCATTGAAAGTTCCCACCCTGATACGGCAAGAGTGTCACTCGCGCACCTACATTTGCTAACTCTTCAGCAACGTACAGTGGAAACAGAAAGGGATGAGCAACTGGATATAACGTGGAAGTGGGTGGATGTGTGAAAACGTGCGAGATATCGCTTCAAATGTACGTTTGCGGCTATTGGAGAAAGGTATAGGTGCCGCGAGCAGAACTGAGGGCGCTGGGTAATGGAAGAGTAAGGAAGCTGATGGAGTCAACCGAGTCCCAAACGGCTAATTTCTTCTATCTTGTAGATTTCGCAGCCCCTTCAGTTTAACTCGCGACACCTGTGCCGCTACGTGACCTTGCCGAAACGGCGGTGTCCTTTTCGAAGCCTCTCCTCCGTTTAACCCAGTTAGCATCCCGGTTTCCTTAACGGGCGTGCAATACAGAATCTTTTCGTTTAATCCGTGTCGCTGGACTATGTTCGAAAGTTGCAGCGTTCAATTTATCCCAGCCTCCTGGCCCATCAATTTCGCCGCAGAATAAATGCTGAAATTTGCAGAAGTTCCCGAGCTATCAAGGGAGGGGAGGGGGCGCAGAGAACTGAAGGTTTTCAATTTCGTCGGGTGATATATCCGGCATTTTCAGGAGCTCGCGGTATCACAAGCGCCAGCAGTAGGGAGCTTTTGCTCCTTTGAGAGCTAGCTTGGTCCCCTATTTCTTGCGATTATACGGTCAAGCGTAGAAATACGCGGGCAGTACCTGTCGCTCGTGGAAAAGAAGAGGCGGTATGGATTAGGAAAGTTGTTTCTTCGACACTGTATCGCTGGGTCTGCGGTACCAGGGAATGGGAAACGAGGGGAACGATTTTTATCGGTAATCGTTAAGGTGTTGTTTGTGACCCTCTCTTTGCCCCGATAACGGATACTTTTATGCACTTTGTGTATTTGAGTATTTCTGGAGAATATAGGGGAACATGTATACTACCGCTCGTAAGTATTTGATCGTTTATAATAGGTAGGTTTGATAAAAGGGGAAATTGAACGTTTTTCCACGCCTAACTGTAGTTCAGCTTGGATATTTTATAGCTCATAGCAATCGTTTTATTCTATTTTGTTTTATTAAACGTGGTTTTCGAACTGAAGTTTGGTTAGTATTACTGAGCTTCGCCATTATTGTAATCTTCCTCTTTTTGATAGAATTGTTGATTTTGGTGGTTCAAATGTTTTCTCAGTACCAAAACAATTGTCAACATTATAGCCAGTCATAACATGTCATTAAACGAATATAACTTAGAAGGGAACATCCCGAACCCGGAAATTAAAAAAATTCTGAAACATTGAAGCTCCTGATTACATCGTAATTTTTGTTTGCTGCCTAAATTCACTCTAAGGGGGTGTAATTTACCCATGAAAATCCGGTTATTTTCCGATTTTGCGTTATAACTCGTAAAGTGTAAACTATTTTTTTACCAAATGATAGATCTGATTAAAAGAAATAACTTGTGTCTGAAAACTTTTTCCCATCTCTTACAGTTCGCGAGTTATAACACAAAATCGGAAAATAACCGAATTTTCAGGGGTTTATTTCACTTCCTTCGAGTGAATTTGGGCAGTAAAAAAAATTACGCTGTAATCAGGAGGAAATCCCCTACATATTCACAAAGTTACAGAATTTTTGGAATTTTCGGGAACAGAATTTTCTCTTGTTACTAGAGTAACTTACAATTAGTGCAGATACTAGCAGCAAATTTAACTACTAAGAATTTATGATTACTATGTGATAAACCGTCATTAAGGAAACAGGAATAGAATTAGAAATTTGTCATGAGACCGGGGTTTTAATATTATTTATTAATATTATATAATATTGTTTAATTATATTAACGCCAAAATGACGATAATGTTGTGTTTACCTGTATACATATTGGTTCGTAATTATCGCGGCAGAGATTAAATTAATTGGCTTAATGAAACCTGTATCAGACAATTTTATTTATGGTCCGCTAACGTTCGATCAAATTTTAATTACGAGTAATATTGGTTTATGACAAGTCAAATACTCGTACATAGATACATGTAACATTCACGTATACAGATAAGAACTTTATCTGTATTGCTTTTTTGTCACATCAGATTGCACTTTAATTTATATTCTTTCACACACGTGGATGTAACCAGAATCTATTGATAGAGAAGGATTTATTCTTCTTTGTGTTCAGTCCATTGCCACGGCTCTCGTGTTTCACGCTAAAAGAACTGAATAATCTCGAAGCAGAAATTTGGTCACGTTTATCAGACTTTTCACTCGTGACATTTATCTCCCATCGACCACTGCTTTTCACGCCATTTTATCGGATCTCTACATGATTCAGTTCTTGCTGATAAAGAAACCGCAGAAAATGTGTTACTAGAATTCATGAAGTCTAGATCTACGGTATTCCACACGTGTTATTAGCGAAAATACGTTGATTCACCCTCCGCGGACCAGGTGAATAATAGTCGCGCCCTGAACCATGTGGGATGCATTTTACTCTGATCATTATCCATCTACAAAAATGTATTTCATTTGAATAAAAATGACAATTCAAATCCAGCTACTCGAAAAACAGACCGCTTGCGTATGTTTTGAAAAAAAATATAGCAGTTTTAAACCCACTGAGATTTATTTCACCCGATATGGTTCTCGAAAGATTAAAGTGGGGAGTTAAAGTTACAGTTTAAGGGAGGAGCTCTATTTAGGATGCTAGGAATAGGGGGATTTTTCGGAATTTTTTTCTAAGAAACTGTTAAGCGGATCTATTCCAAACTTTCAGGGTATTTTAGTCCACATTCAAACACTAAAAATTAATTTTTACATTACAAACTGTTCGGTATAAATGATGATATATGAACACGTTCGTTAGGACTCGCGAGCCGGAATTGCTTATTTGGCGATTGTAATGATGGCTCCAATTCTTCCCTGAAATGAGAAAACCAAGGATTTTCTTATTTCTAGTATGATTACATTGTCGATGATGCTATCAAACGAAAAAATGTTAAAATTTGGCAAACTGGTGGGACTTCAGAGAAAAAGTTACGATTCTACCCCCAGATATTTAAGGGGGTAGACCACTGTCTCAAATCTGAAATTTTTTTTTACATTTTCTGAAAGACGTATGTTTCAAGAATGTTCTCTCCAAATTTTATGAAGAAATTCGCAAAATTGACGGAGATATGGTGTTTTTCGTGAAGCGGTGTCAAACGCGCGACTGAGCCACGCGGAACATTCAACGCGATTTCCTCAGAATTACATTTTTCAACCGCGTTGACAGTCTACGGAGAAAACTATACGTCCAATTGGCATGATCAAGGACGCTATTACTTGACGATCAGACATTTTCAATTTTCGACCTGCTTCTATTTTTTTTAGCAACATTTCCCCAATTTTGTACCCCGAAAACACGACTTTTTTTCAGTTGTCCGCCATTTTGTTATTTTTCCAATTTTGACATTTTTCGATCGTCGCTTCTAGTTTCTAAATATTATTGTTTTTTTGAATTTCGATGAACCATATGGTCTGGGGACTGTCAACGCGACTACTTAGCATGTTTTTTCCGGAGCGCAAATTTTGACAAAGTGTATACAGAAAACTTTATGATGGAAAACTTATGGATTTATGAATTTGATTAAAAAAAATTTTTTCGTACCCTTCGATATATACACTATTGACAGTACTAAGCAATAAATTGATTTACTTGCGCTGTTTGGTTGAAATAAATTCCCGAAACCACCCTTACATTTCGGGCCGAGACAGTGGTCTCCCCCCTTAATACTATTTATGGAAAAAGAGTTGTTCAATTCAATTTATTTATCAATGTCTTAGGTTCATCGACAATGTAATTATACTAGAAATAAGAAAATCCTTGGTTTTTTTCTTTTAGCGAAGAATTGCGGCCTCCAACATAATCGCAAATTTACAACTCCGGCGCGCGAGTCCTCACGAACGTGTTCATATATCTTTATTTCTACCGAACATTTTGTAATGTAAAAATTCATTTTTATTATTTCAATATAAACTAAAATACTCTAAAAGTTTGAAAAAGATCCGCGTAACAGTTTCTGAGAAAAAAAATTCCCAAGGATCACCTTATTCCTAGCGTCCTAAATAGGGCCTCCCCTTAAGGGCCTGTTCGGGTCTAGAGCCCCTAAAAATAGGTGATATTTAGAAATTAATTAAAAGAAAATTACTACATATAATTTAATGAAACTTGTTGCATTGTATTAAGGATGTTTTAAATTATAGAAATATATTTTTTGTTTTATAATTAATCATTGCAGACGGCACTGGTGAGTCGTTAAAGTCGAGGCGTCAAAAAGATTCATCCAAATTGGTGGGACCTGTATCTCCAAAAGTTATTATCCGATTCGACTGAAACTTGTTTTATTTTGAAGAATATAGGTACTTCTGGCTGGGGCGAGAAGAAGTTTCAAGTTCAAGTTATGTCTTTGTAATCAATTGAAAAAGAAATGCTACATTTTCGACAAAAACTGCTGCCTAGTATCCTTAAGCCAGGATTATGAGAGTTATTAGAGATGTTAACACCTTCTGGCCCACAATTGCCCAATAATCCAGTAGCACCCATAGTTAATATTTTGCGATTCTCCGATTAGTTACAGTCAAGCGGTGTCGTAAACATGTACAGCCGCGTTAGGGCGCGCATTATAATCGAACACGTTTGGATATACGTTTAACATTCCATATTCAGAAAGCCGACCGCATAGATGGTCGATCTCGATTTATGGACGAACCGAGTATTCGCGGAACGTCGGATTTATCGTGGCTTACACTCGGACCTGGTGCTTGCTCAGACCGCAGCCAATACGTCTTTGATCTGTTCGCCGAATATTTATGAGAGCGACGGGCGATTCGCACGATCGATAGCTCATTCAACTTACTGAAATTTAATTAAGCCATTCTTTCTCCCCTGCTGGGCTCCTTGCTCCTCGGCACGTTGAATCGAAGCTCACGTCGAGTAGATCTCTCGCAAAAGGGATCTCGTAAAGATATACTACTCGCTTTCTGAGTGTCCTGCGTGAAATTCTGCCAGAGGTCCAGGACAGTTGAGGAGAGTCGAGAGTCGCGATAAAAATTTGAAACGGCGGTTTCGCTGGGTCATATCTCGACGATGGTAGCTCTCTGGAGATCCGGAAAAATTCGATGCCTTTCATCAAAGAATGGGACGATCGCCCACGCGGGAAGAAAGGGCAGGGAACGCTCGGCCTGGCCAGCGGGGAAATTCCGCGACCAATGAATCTGGTGGATCGTGAACAGAACAAGATGGCGATCGGTCTCAACCCTCGTGAAGTAATCTTCAGAATCTCATAGACGACGATCACTACGAAAATGATTCCGCCTCTCCGCGAAACTAGGCTATCGTGGGCGATAGCGGTTAATGGGAGGAATTTCTCGACACGCCAACGGTGCGTTACTCCTTTCTTTCTCAACAGGGGAAAAGGAAAGGTGTTGGAAGTTGGCGCGTTTATTTCCTCGGTCGCGTGACGAGTGACTTTGTGGCTCCGTGTTCTCTCATGTATATACGTGTCGCCGCGGCCGATATAAATCCTACACAGGCTAAGTTATATCTCGGTCAGTTCCAAGAAACTTCGCCTCCGCTCCGGCGAGCCGGGGTAAAAGGGACGAGGAACAAAATCGAGCATGATTTACGCGCGGAATTAACGAGGGGGGATTTTTGAAAATCGATGTATATCAAGGGAAGATCAACGAACGGAATAGAAGGGTCGCTCGGCCTGCCAACAAGACTAATTCCCTTGGACATTTCAATAACCCGGAATCCAATATCCCGATCGCAAAAGAACGAAGAAAGAAGCCCCGAAACGGACTTACTCGGAATTCTTCTCCCAGAGAATAATCAGCGGGGAATTTCGCCGTTTCCTGCCGGGGCCGCTCCTCGCTCGTGATTATTTCTTTTAAACACTTCAAGCTTTCGGAATTCGATATTCCAATTATGAAATTGCGAGCCTCTCCCTTTCCTCTCTGTAAATTTTACATTGGAATCGAAGAAATGCTGGGGATCAGCGGTTCACAATTTTCTGTTGCAACGTCGATGAGAGTGAAAGTAATTTATTCGTTTCAGTGGACAGAGATTGATCCAATTTCGGCGATGGATGTATCCATGCCAAATGATTTCCCATGAAGGCTGTCTGTACGCGAAATGTATGCTGGCACTTTCAAAGTTTCGACGTGCCCAAGTGAGAAATAAAGCATCACGTGCGTATTGTCACAGATTTAAATCTAATACACTGCGCAGAACAATTAGAGAATCACATATGCAGCCCCTGTGCTCGTCAACGTGGCATGTGTGGAATGCTTGGACATTTTTTTGTACAAACAAAGTTCAGTGTTAGGAGCTCATGTTTACATGAACAACAGAACGTTCTGTGACCTAAAACAGTGAACTGTTGACGTTGAAAGACAAAATATATAAAGTTGGAGTAGTTTCGATTTTTTGTTATTTTGATATTTACAGTGCCGGATAAAAGTATTCGAGCACTGTTTAAAACAAAATATCTTTTTTAAAATTGGTCCAAACGACATGAGCTTTTTTGAGAAGTTAGAAGGATTAGTTTACTACTTAGGTGAAAAAAATGCAAATGGTCGGAATGGCGAAGAAAATAGTGAAGGTCGCTTTTTCAACTTTTTTATCTGATCCTGTAATAAAAATGTATAACTCCCGTTGTAAATTTAAGTAAGTTGTATACATGCTGAAAATTTCAACGAAATTGATTGATGTAGAAACAAGCGACAGACATCGAAATGTGGAAAATCTTTAGGTTTATTACAGTTATATTCTGAAAACTGTGATTTTCACCACTTTGAACTGTTTGTAGCTCATAGCCACGTTAACCTAATTCGATGAAATTTTCAGTATGTATACAACTTACTTAAATCTATAAACGGAATTTTTAAATTTTCATTATAGGCCCAGATAAAAAAGTTAGAAAAACGACCTTCACTATTTTCTTCGCTATTCCGCCCAATTGCAATATTTTTTTCTTAATTCTAGCTTCTCCAAAAAAGTCAAGTCGTTTGGACCAATTCTAAAAAAGTTATTCTGTTTTAAAGGGTGTCCCAATACTTTTGTCCGGCACTATATATCCATTCCCCGATTCTGTATATTTTGTTTAATAATTGTCGTAGCGTCTATTTTTTTCACAGTATTGTGCGAATAACGTGTCAATCTGTCAGGCCGATAACATGCCATGTACATACATACAATCTATGTTACGGACCTCTAATTCTTTTCAACAGTGTATATTAGGGTGATTCTGGTTTCGAATCCACGATTTCTTTTGCTCTCACCCCTAATATGATTCCATTTCATAAAAAAATAGTCCCTGAAACAGATTATTGCAATAGGACAACAGGAAAGGGTGCCAACCAGGCTTTAAAATTTAGTATTCATCAATGGTTTGAATTTGAGGAATTTCTCAAAAATGGTAAGCCCTATCGAAATTTTATTCAAATAATATTAAAAGAGCATTCAATTTCCTACAATTACTGTGCATATAAGTTTTTCGTGCTTCCAATCATTTTTTAGATAATAGCGTTTGAATATAGAGAGGTCCGCACTTCGCGCGCCACACCTGTACGGCGTGGTCTACACGCGGGTAGTGCGGACTTCTCTATATTCAAACGCTATTATCTAAAAAAGGGTTGGGGGCACGAAAAAATTATATATATAGTAATTGTAGAAAATTGAATGCTTTTTTAATATTATTTGAACAAAATTTCGATAGGGCTTACCATTTTTGAGAAATTCTTTAAATCCGAAGTATTGATGAATTCTAAACTTTAAGACCTGGTCGGCATCTTTTCCTGTTGTCCGATTGCAATAAACTTCTGCAGCGACTATTTTTTTATCAAATAGCACCGTTCTAGGGGGTGAGAGCAGAGAAACACAAAAGAAAATTTCGACATGTACAATCTACTGAACCGATTCATTTCACACGCATTCAATCTTGTAAAGATCAATATTCAATTGAAGATACATTCCGACGCTTCTCTTGCATACCACTTTTCAATTTTATTCTAACGTAAACATTACGGAATTACCTTACGAGGTATTGGTTAGAAAGTAGGAAAGTACGATTGAGAAAGGAGAAATGTTTTCCACAGTGTTCACATATTCTAGGGGATGTGAGCAAAGAAATACAAAAAAATTCGACACGTAAAAATAAGGGCCACTCTAGTGTATATAGCTGAATTCGAAAATACAAGTACCTACGTGGCCAATGCCCGTAGCAGATTTGTCAGAAACCGATATTACTTGTGGCCACCCTGGTAATGGTACATGGTCACTCACTAATTAGCCATCTAAGGCCCGGTGAACACAAGTGGCATGCGTGATTTTGCAGTCGCGTCAATACGACAATACTGCCGCAAAATATACATATATTTGATATATCTCTCCATATACATATATCTATGTCGTGCTGGCACACAACGTTACATTGACGCGGCTGCAAAATGACGTATGTCGCCGGTGTGCATCGGGGCTAATGTGATCAGTAATACCTACGATCGTATACCTACATATGTTCATTTTCTGAACACATTCGCTACCACATTGCGTTTAGTAAACTATTTTCCACAGACTGCGCTATATTTTCAATATTCTTACTCACTCCGGTGTACATTTTTAATCACGTATCCCAGGAATGTAATACTGAAACCATGCATTTATTCTGACCATCACCTAGTCCATCAGATACCAACATTTAAACAAACTGAGCCGCATTCGTTCTACCACCGTAAAACGTAAAGCTGTCAGTGTCACGAACATATTGTATACACCAGTTGTCAAGAGAAATCGAGATGTCACAAATATGTCGCACATGGTAGCGAAGTTATTAAGCGAATAACTGAAAGTACACTTCAGCATGAGTCCTGAGGCGCCAGCAGAACTATCTAAACCACTCCTGTAAACCAGAATCACTTCGCAAAGCGACAAATCCTATCCCGGACCTCTAACAAGACCCTCCGCCAGGCTTAAAAACCGACAAACTCACCGCGACTTGCGATCTTACCCCTCGCGCCTACCGCCGACAAATTCCACCCCGACGAAATGTCGCCGCGGGAATTTCAGAGAGAACACAGGGAAGGGAATCGCGTAAAATGCCTCGCACTTGTCCGCATTCTTGCCCCGGAATTCGAGTCCCTACGACGGAGTATCGGAAGTCCTCAGGCTCGACGGGGATCCGGCTGATCGGCACGGTTGACGGGTGGTCAGCTTTGTATCTCGGCCAAGCCACAGAAATCTGAAATTATCGGGGCTGGAGGGGACGAGGGAGCGTTGGATGTTGCGGCGGAGGTAAGACGGGTGGTGGTCCCGATCGCGGAGGGTGAGCTGGACGGCGAGAAAAAGAGAGGCACCGGGTGACTGGAGGGTGAAGCTGAGACTGAGGAGCCACGGGGGTGTGGGAGTCGGGGGACAAAGGTAGCAAGAGGGGGCCGACTCGGTGGTGTTGAAGGGGAACAGGGGCGTGCGTGTATTATGGGGAAACGTTGGAGGGCGCAGTCTCGGCTGGCGCGCCGGGCATTCGCGTTCGCGGGCCGCGTGTTCGTTGCTCAGTTTCGGTCCAGGCACAACTGCACGCGCTCCTTTGCACATCCGCCTTGTGCCCATCGCGACGGTGTCGGTTCAAGTACGCGCACGTGAAGTTCGTGGCCATCGACCGAGCGATCTTCCGAGGAACAATTCCCTCGGACTTCTACCCAAACAGGATTACCAGTTTCTTCTGTTTCCTTTTTTTCTCTCTACGTGAAGAATCTAAGTGAACACGTTATATTTTCCTCTCGCTTCGCGGAACGTGTACACGCTCCAACGGAGGCGGGCAGCCTTACGTGTGTTCCCGTTTGCGAGGTGGATGGAACTCGATTAGCGAGATCGGCCGCGCAAGTGACAGCCACGATTTCTTTAACATTTCGCCCGATCCGCAGTGTCACCGTGCATCGGATAATTATATTCGCTCGCGCGTTGGCCACCGTGACCCGTGGCAGTGGCGGCTGATTACTCTCCTGCCGCCTAGCCGTCACTCGAAAGTCGCGTTCCTTTGACGCGTGCGAGACGAACTTGCTCCCGATTTCTGGCCAGCTGGATTTACGCGAGGAAGTAATTTCGCGGGACCCGGATCGATACGGCACTCGTGATCGTTAGAGGTGGCCGACACTCATTAAAACTGCCAGCCGAGGATTCGGTGAATGTACCGCGCACGTGAACCCCGCGTACCAGCTCTCGAAACGTTACGCGCGTTAGGCGATTCTGACTGCTAAAAAAAAGCACGGACAAAAACCAGCGGCGCACGGTAATTAATCGACGCGATTCCCGGGGGCCGTGGCGTTTACGCTAAGTGGCGACGAATTAATTACGCGAAGGGCGACCGCCGGGCAAACACGCGGACCGTTAGCGAGGATCCAGTTTCGGCGGAGCACGGCTACCCGTTAGTGGATTGGTGAAAAATTATTCCTGAAAGCAGCTTCAACGTTCCGCGCCATCGTCTCCTACGGTGGTTCCTTTCTCGCGAGTATCGTCATTCAAACGGTTCTGCCAAAGGTATGGACAATAAGCGATCAACGTAGCGATCATCGACCTCGCTGGACCGAACAGTCGAAACGATCGACGCAAAGCGATTCTCTAGCGGGCAACAGATATCAAAGCCCAATTGCCTTTCCTTTTGTTGCCTCTTGTTCCGGCGTTTAACCGCCGTTCGACTCGCTAAACACCAAAACATTTTCGTTTAATGCTCGCGCTCCTCTCTCGCGTCTCTTCTTCTGTCTTTGTCTCACTGGGCGTTCCGCCAGGCATAGTTGATCGGCGATTGAACGGGTCCGTTTACCTGGTCAGGAATTCGTGTTGCTACGCGCGCGTGATTCGGTTGTGCGCGTCTGACGTGTGAAAGGAAGAAGGAGAGAAGGGAGGGACGAAATTCGAGAGGGAGATTGGAAAAGTACAGTGAACGTCGCCGACCAAGTGATGACGATGTTGCTGCTCACGGTTTGGTGGCTCGTCTACGCATCCCCGGTGATTTTCGCTGTGCAAAGGGCGAAGGAACTCGGCGATGGAAAAGGTAGGACGCATCGACGTTAAAACGCTCTCTCGTCCCACAATGCAGTCCGCGAGGATAGCATCGTGAATATACGTGTTTACTTAGACAAAGCCCCGGATGGGGGCGATTACGAAATGAGAAGCAGCAGACGATAACCCGGGGGGAGACAATTGCAGCCGCGCAATAAGGATACTCCGCGGGAGGGTATAACAGGGGACGAGGTCTTTCAAGATATCCCCGTAAACCGTAAAGGAGAACGTTACGGCGCTCAATGACGCGAGATTTGCACTTTATTAAAAGACTCTACCGTGAATGGGGGCATCGTGGAGTCGAATTAAAGTCGCGCACCCTCGACCTCTTCCCGTTGGCCGGCGTGTTATTTCACCACGCGGCCCGCTCTCGTTCCCCGTGGCCCGTTTCCCCCATTAAAGTCGATTAAAATGGAAACAACCGACCACGATCGTGTGGTAACTCCGTCGTCAAATGGCCATCCGTTTACCTCCTGGCGAGAAGGAATTAATCAACGTCGCAGGCGCCCACCCTTCTACGGTGATTTTAAAAGGAGCAGCAATTAAAATCTTGACGATCGATGGGTCCGAATTTCGACATCGACGCGACAGTCTCCAGCATCCCTGCGGGTCCTGCTTCCTGGTCCCGATTCTTTTGTGCTCGCTGGCCCTGGGAACTGCTCGCCCTCACCTCGCTGCCTACGGGACAGGTATCGGCGGATGCACGTGAATGACGATCGGCGTTTATCGAGCGTAAAATTTGAATTTGCTTCGAAGCTGTAACGGTTGCTCGAGTTTACGAGGTTTACGAAGCACTTCCGGAGATTTCTCGTATACAACCCCAGTCGCCCACCATCGCACCCGTCCCCTACCCACCCTCTCTCTATCTCTCGTAGACTTTCGCCGCTGCAATTTAATTGTCCGATAAAAAGGTGGAATCGCCGTCCCGTTTCGCGAATCTCCGCCACTTTATTCACGGCCGCGGACGTACACTCGCGTAACTTTCTGCGCGCGTGTGCCCAACTGTCATCGTCCACGCGCGCCGCAACCCCAACGGCAGTCCCTTTCATCCCGCACACTCTGAACGCTCTGCAACGCGATCTTTCGCGCTAGTTTCTCTTTCTTTTACGAGGGAGGTGCCGTTTGTGACGGGAGAGTGGCTCTGAAACAATGATCCAGATCGGGATTCAACGCGCTGCGAGTGGCGAGGAGGTTCTTTCGGGGTGGCGAGGAGTGGCTCGTTGGGGTAATGAAACGCATCAGGTGTTTCAGAACGCAGAACGATGGACGAGTGAGAGAGGAAGTGATTTGTAAGGATAATACTGGAACGATAGGGATTGAACTTTTTATTTTTGTCAATTCCTTTGGGGATTGCGTTTAAGGAGAATATTTGTGTTGTTTTGTGCAAGATTTGTAATCGTGTTTGTGGAAATTCGTTTCGAAGTAAAGAGAAATTATTCATCTTTTATGTAGCATAAGTTGGAATCGTTGAATCCTACAAATTTTTAATTGGGAATTAAAAAACGTAAGACATGCAAAAATCCGGTCCTGAAAAAAGTGTACCTAATATCGCCTACTCAAAAAATATTGATTTATTCATGTATATATGAGTTTTTAAAGTCATTTTCACATGTGCTTTTATTATTTCTTGTTCTATAAATGTTTTTTTATCCATCTTTGATTTTATTTTTGTTGCAAAAATATAGAAATAGCATTTTTAAAATATGTTATTTTTAGGTTCGGATGTACATATTGGACAAATAAAGGTTATTTCGGTTGCCCCGCACAGTTCGTGACCCCATCTGTAACAAACATTACATCGAAACCCATTGTTCTCCGGTAGACGATGTTGAGAACATGCATACTGCTAAAAGAAAAACGCTATTTTCGTTACGAAAAATATTTGAATCTATTTCATTTCTTAAGTGCATCATTAATTAGGTATTTCTAGTAAATATACTTGCATTCACAGCATTGTTAGACTTACTTTCTCCGAATGTGATGTAAAATTGTGGCAGTCCAATCAATTTTTTTCTATTAAGATTCATTAAAATATTTCTCTTTCTGTAATTGTTGATCACATAACGCTGCAATTGCAGTATGTCTTTCTACATGTGGTTAGGTACTAATTCAGTGCATAAATGATAAATTTTAGTGCTTACTTTGCGAAATATAACGATGGGCGATATTAGTTACAGTCACCCTATGCAGAAAACTATCAACCCTTAAAATGACAAAAAAATAGTGAAACCCAGTATGGCTACCATAATTTTGATCTGTGATCTTTATTTTGCAAAAAACGACCAACTCAGAACACAACTCTTACCTTATACAATTATTAAACCTACCATGCCGTTTTTCCATTTTATTCTTAACAAACAAAAGCTCCAAAAAATTTAAAATAATATTAATTATACTACTCACTATTAAATAACCCATTATAAAACATTGTAAACCGGTAACAAGAAATAAAATATAGGTACCCAAGAGAAATGAAGCTACTTTTCTTCAACAGTTAAAATCTTCAAAGTTTTACTGATTGTCCGTTTCAGATCATTGAAGGTTGGCAGCTTTCTGCAGAACTGGGCTCAATTATAGCAGCTGTTTAATGTTTTTTGCAAATTCTTGAGTAATTTTCTTATCGAGCCGTGAGACTATTTCTTTTTATGCAATCCTCATTGTCCAAGGTGTGAATGTATACATCATCCTTTCATAGAAACTTACGTTTTTGTTCCTAGCTCTTCATCTTTAAGACTGGTTTAACTACCATTCTGTCGATCAAGCCAACCCAACTATAAACCGAACTTTTTGAAATGCAGTTTGTAACCGGAGGATTTATGATGTTTTCTTGCCATGAAAAGAGCATCATGGTTTCTTAAAATTTATGGCGTTTCGGGTGACCTAAAACTTTACATGCAGAGAATGCATCTTCACTCATGAATGATCACAAACAAATCGAAGCAGCAGTGCACTCGTAAATGAAAACATACGTCTGTGGTGTGTAGGTACCTAGTACACGCGAAAGAGCAGGGAAATTATATTAGTTAATCCTTCGATTTAAGGGTAATTCAGATATCAAAGTATAAGAAGTAAATTAATAATATAGATACAAATGTTTCTTGATTTCCTAGTATATTCTGCCGCACTTTATGCCTCATTTCTCTGCGGATTTCTTTTACATTTTGTACTCTTCCTTTTGTTGCATATATACATATACTTTCATTCACTCCTCCTAAGTAGATAAATCTAGGTTAAATAATACATTGAGAGCAAAATCAGATAATAAGTATAATATAATATAAATTACATACAACTTATTATTTCATGGTACTAGATAAATTAGGATCAGATGAGATTTTTATTGAATTTTTAATCTTAGGCATAAGATGAAATTTTCAGACCTATGCAAACACCCCGTATATGTAGTAATTTTATGTAACATGTACTGGCTTCTAAAATTCCAGAATCCGAAATGAATGTAATTTAAATCCAAATATCATTCCACTTTATCACGTATAATATTAAAATAATTGCACGAACAATTTATGTAGGTACTTGTAACTCTCCAAAGAAACTAGCTGAAAATTTCGTCCCAGAATGTGCATCCATTGTGTTTACTTACCCCGTGGACACCCCGCGGACATTTTGAAATAAGCTCGTTAAAAAAGTTACCGCGGTTCTTTGTTTCGCCGTGGACAGTTTATACAACTTTAAAGTTTCTAGCGTTGCGCTAATACGTAAAAGTTCACGAAAAAATGGGTCTTCATTTTCCGCTGAAAGAAGCAACTTGCCCCGTTGGTCAGAAAATTAAGAGAGCAGCGAAGAAGCTGATATTCCTCGCAGAAGTAGAGGGGGCGCTTAACGTAATGGAAAAAAATCTAAGAAGCCACTTGACTGGCGAAGTAATAATGAAATTGTTCACGAGAGAATTCCACCGGACGAATTTGCGGTAATTTCTGTTCCTCCCCTACCCCGCCCAAATACGTTTTTATTTCCCAACGAAGAGGGACACACCACCTGCAGGCGTGTGCGTTTGTTGTACCAGCGTGGAACAGTTTTACGCCACTGCGGCGCAATTCGCGGCTTTATTTTACAGGAGCAGCACAAAGAAACGCTTCAACGGCACGCCCTGATGCAGTGGGCACAGTCGTCGTTTTCTGGACCGCGCAAAACGTTATGGCCCTTCTTTCGCCGCGACTTGGCGAGCGCGTAATCCAGCGAAATGTCCTCCCGCGTTACGGGTCAGCTGGCCCTCGCCGCTCTTACGAATCGCGAGAAATTGGAATTTCGCTGCTGGGTGTCCCGAAAAAATACGGCAAAGTGCATCAGCCGTTGAAAAATAGGAACGACGGAGCACCGTGCTTTTGCTTCTTGAATCGCATCAACGACATCTGAATCGCGTTTGTCGCGCTTTATTTCCCCGGCGGGGCGCGGCCCGTCGTCAAAGACCACCGTTTTAATTAATTTAACTACCGCCGAAACGATGACGCGGCCACCGACTCGTTCGCGTGGGGGCATTTTATGAATTGTGCCGCGCGTTTCACCAATTAAAACCGTCGCGAGCGTGTAGGGCAGGTGAATCGATATAAAATGCAACTGCCCGTCTGACAGGTATTTAAGTATGGCGATGGTACAAATGTATCGAACTCCTACATCCAATCCACGAAATTAATTCCACCACAGGATGGTCCGGCATCGATCGGCGTCCACGGTTAAGTCCGCACCGAAATTTCCTACGATCGCGTTTTCGTTGTTATCGCACACGTAGCCGCTTAATTAGTAACGACGCCCGCGGCGCGTCGGTCCCCAGACGGAGCGGTGTAAAAATGATAGGCACCGGGGGCGAACGGTTCGTTAAACAGCCGCGATTTTCAGTTAATTAGCGATTATGGAAATACGATCGCACTTAATTGGGACGGCATGGGTCGTTATAAAATAACACGAACAGATCGGCCGAATGTTCCTCGACGCGAGGTACGTCCCACCCCCTTTCGTAGTTGGAAACGCGTGTGACCAAACACACCATTACTAATTACGGGCGCTGGAGTGTACCAGTAAATTGCCACCATTAGGTGCATAGTTCGTGCCGCATACTTGCCTCGGCTTAGCGTCGTAACAGCTGCGACTAGAGAGGAGGGGGTGGGTTGGGTGGTGGTCTACGTACGTGTGCCGCTCATAAATAGCCCGCGCCCCCACCCGGCGTAAAAATACGATGGCCTGAATTAATTCGACGCATTAACGGCCGGAAGCATCGACGTTTTCTGGTCGTTTGAGCTTGGGAATCGGTCCAACCAGTATACCCGCCCGAAGAAAGAACGGCTGGGAAGGAGATGGTGTTTACCGGTTATTTGTCCGGGGTTTTACGATTCCTTGACAGCGGAATACCGGTTCCGGTGCTATTCTGGCCGGGCGAAATCGTTCCCTAAATGTTCCGCCGAAAGATAATCCCAAGTTTCTTGCCCTCCCGCGGTATGTATGTACAGTGCTAGCCCCTGCGCCCGAGCTCCGGCCAGAGGGGCTAATGGCCCCCGTTGAGTCACGTCCCGCGCAACCAGCGCACGGAAATCTCCAAGAGGGCAAAAATGCTCGAGCGAGTGGACTCCACGGATTCCGCACACGTGATACAATCACGGTCAGTTCGTGCTGCTGGCATAGAGACAGGGGGCTGGGGGTTGGGGGTGGGGGTGGAGCGCGCGTCCAGGGATAAACGCCTCCGTTTTCGACTGGCTTCTGGTGGGGCACGCGGATCGCCTCTAATCGGTCGTATACTAGGTCGCCGTTGGTCCAAGCTATAACTCTCCGTCTTAACGACTTTTTCGTAATTTAACGACTCAGATAAGTGTCATTTAAATTAAGCCCGCACGGGGATGCTCGGCGACGAATCGATACAGGAACGCGGCGGGAGGAAAGCGGCACGGCCGGCAGCGTGTACAGATGTCCGTGGCCCTTAAGCCGGCCTGAGCCGACTTAAGCTCGCTTAAGGTCGCGTCGTTTCTTCGCGAGATGAAATTGGAACGCGTGCCTGCTTGCCTGTTCAGATTAAATAGGCCGTGAATGACGCTTACGTGGCTGCTGGCTACGCGGTCCTGGCATCCTGCGTCAGGCCAGCGGTGGGTATGTATTCGCCGCGGATTCCAGTTCTGGCTGATCGACAGCTGAGCTTTGTTTCGGGCTCGCGGGTTGTTGATGGGGGGTGGGACTTGTTGTGGGACGTGGGGACGCTTCGATTGAAGGCGATCGAAAATTCCTTGAAGCCTGGAACTCGTGTTGAGTTTCGAGAAGGGAACATTTGAGTGCAATATTCAAAATTCTCTCTTGAATTTGAGAAAAACTTGTGAAGGACACAGTTGGAGTTGTTTCCGAGGACGAATGTGAACACTTTCCTTATTTTTAAGAAGATTGGTTTCTTTAATCATCAGGGTTATTAATGGCGAATAAGTGACATTCACATTCTGCTAGATTCAATTTGTAATAAATATTTTCCAATTATTATATAGAAAAGGTAAGATGGAGGCTATTCATATTATTACTTTTGAATCCTCATTTAAATGTTTCATTCTATAATAATTAATAATATTTACAACATTGAATTTTTTCATTTACACAAAGTGTAGAGTATTCCATTTTATCAGGAACGTTGCTCCATTTAAGCGTTACTACCTAAGTATTCAAGTATTGCGGTAAAAGTCTTTCACGTGATCCTGTTTAATTTGATAAATAAAGTTTTTAAAACCACTTTGTTTGATACGTTATAGTAGGAACGGATTATTATTGAGAGGCGGTAGAGAATTTAGCTTTCCGTACGGTTCACATGGAAAGAAGTATTCTATGTTTCGGATAGGTACCTACATATTGCACGCTCAGTAGTGAGTGTCAATATCATTCGCGGCATATACGAGAGAAATTCACTAGTAAATAATAAGTGTCAATATCACCCGTATCGACTTGGCGTGCAGCTTCTCAGGTTAATCAATACGTTAAATTGCGAACGATATAACCAGATTCAGTTATCGGAACAGAAATGCCACTTTTCCAGAAGTATCGAAATGCCTTTTAACGTAACGGAGATCGACTAGCATCGAATTTTAGAAGTGATTCAATTGGAAGTTACGCGTATTTCTTCACCACGAAGAGATTTATCATTCAGAGCAATTCGTCGCTCCAATGTTTCATAGCGTTCCACAAAATATTGCATTATAGAACTTAAAGTTAAAGGCTTTTTATGTACTTATCTCTGCAAATAAAAGATGGTCTAAATAAATTATTGGGATCTTTTTTTAGCAACAATTTGAATGATGATAAAATTATTTATGTAACCATATGTTTTCTAACTTTCGTAATTTACACAGTTACAAAATATGATCACCGTAAATGGTTCTGGAGAAATCTAAAATATAATAGTATAATGTCACTTTAGTAAATTTTACGGTCCCTTTTCCTATTGTTCCACTTTTTACTACAACTCCCTACCATCAGAAATTTGCTCTCTAACCACCCTCTCATCTTTCAAACATACAGTGACATTATCATTTGCTAATCAACAATAGCAATGAACTCTTAACTCTTACTCTTCTTATTTTCAACGTCGCACATATGACTTTAGTCCTAACTCGTGACTACGTTATTTGCCTATCTACATCTAGTTTTCGTATACACTATTAGTGTTAGTTTTAAGTAGTTTTAAGTGGTTAAGTCGGTTAACAACAGCTGACAGCTGTACCCCGCGCTTTGCACCCTTCTACTGTGACATGTACCTACTAAATAAATTTCAAACACTATCATTTTTCTCTTCTTTGCTTTCCTTACATGTATTTGTTTTTTATATCTTCTTTACTTTCTTGTTACCTTTGTAATGTCTAATGTGCAATAAACAATTATCATAACATAGCTTTTAATAGTTCATACCTAATATTGCACAAAATTGTAATTTCGCGAATTCTCTTTGTTTCACATCCACTATTATTATCCCGTGCTTTGAAATTGCCTATTAGTTAACCGTTTTCGCTTATTATCTTCCACAGTTGTCCCTTAATTCCATCGGTTGAGATGAATTTAATCGAATGATCTGAATTTGGCAGCAACTATTAGGGTACATTATTAATATTCTCTGGCACGATATAATACTTTGTTAACCGTAATTGGCGATTTCGTCTATAAACAGCTATCCACACTCTGCTGTTAAATAACTATCAATAATATTAACCTACCAACCGAATCATTGAAAAATGATTAATTCTTTAACTCTATTAATTTGTCGAACCTAATAACACCAACATGGATTCACAGTAACTTCCTTGATCCGCCATCGTGCCCCAGCAAAATTTCATTTGTTTGGCAAAGGGTCTGAGCACGTGGTGTTTCCGTAACTAGCGCATGATTGCAAAGTTAATCCCAGCCCCTTGATTACCGAGTCAGCGGCACAGTGTTTCGAAGGGGTGCTTTTTACGAGCACCCAGCTTCACATCGTTTCCCTTCGGCGAAATTTCGCGTCGAACGCAAAAGGCGTCGTGGATACGCGCCCCTGCAACGCCCCTAGCGTCCGTTACAACTGCAACTTTGACAGAAGGCGGCTTTTTTATTGACGAACGCGAGGCTACGACACAGGCCCTCCTTTTCGACTCTGCACGCATAATATCCTCGGAGGCAGCAGAAGTCGAAATCTCACGATTTCTCTTCGATTCCTTTCTCCCCGACAACACGTCCCACGAGCTTTCCGTTCGTCGTCCGTTTCCACACCGGTACGGATACGCTCCGACAATGAGAAGAGTCCTGGTGGCCTCAATTTTACGATACACGGTGCCGCGGTTTCACGTACGAGAAATGTCACCGGATATGGCTCTCGGTACAATAAAGTCGCTCTTCCGTGAGAAAGATGTGACGCCGACTCGCCTTCGATTCCCGAGATGAAATTATTTCCCCGTTCTTCAGGAAACGCTACGACACGTAACAGGTTTTCATGCTTCCCGCTCTGGTTATTCGTTTTTTTCCTCTCCGCGACAGACGTGGCTGCGCAGCAATCGTCGCGAAAGGTTCCCGGGGAAAGCTTGCGGATTATTCCCGACTCGACGAATCCCCATCGAACGAAAATCGAGTGCAGGTGGATTTCGTGCGCAAGCAGGCTGATGATTTCGAGTGTAATTCACTTACCTGTGGAGGAATTTAGGGTTGTTCAGTTGGCAGTATGGAGCGCCGGGTTCAAATCTCGCTAGATGGATGTTCTTTTATTTTAATTGTGATAATGGACGCGCAGTGAAAAGTGTTGTAGATGTGTTGAGAATTTGTTATTTCTAGGGTTCTTATTGCATAAGGTGCGATACTTTAATCGATGACAGCAAGTGGTATCGAAATTAGTTGCTAATGACTTCTTTATACGTGGCGTTCAAAACTGCAGCCGATTGTCATTTTTTTCAGTAGTAGGTAGATATTATATATTTTGTACTTTAAGGGGACTATTTAGGCAGTCACATTGGTCGAAAATCAAGTATTTTTTGCGAATTAATTACAAGGAGATAAATACAAATAGTGACTAGCACTTTTGGGTAATGTTTATTAATACTATAAACAGTAAAAAAAATTATTTGAATAATATATACATATGTATGATAGCGCTGCAGTCGTCTGATATGTAGGCGTTTTTTCTGGAGACGCTGTAATTTTGCAGTGACTCTGGCCGTAAGAAATTGAATTGTGAAATATCTGCTGAAATTGACACTTTACCCTGGCCCCCATTCTGCCCCGAACCTATTGAAAAAGAAAAAAAATCGAAATTTTAAAAAGGGCGGTTGTGAAACGGCAAATTTGAATGAAACGTGATTTTTCGCCATGGAAATGAGACATTTTATTTTTTTTTTTTTTGGTCAAAATAGGAGTTTTCGCAGACTGGTTCGTAGGTTGAGGTCGTAACTAGTAACTAGACATGTTTCACATATGCTCAATTTTTTTCGCAATCACTGCAATTCGAAGAGGAAATATCATTCCGAGAAAAATGCGTTTAAAGTTTCGAAAGAGGAATCTAGTCAACCTGCGTGTGCGCAGAAACGGTTTATGACGTGCTTCATCTTCTCCGCTGTACAATCCTTAATTTTGCGAATTTTAACATAAACCAAACTGCATTTTACTTGTGAAGAGTGGTATATTTAAAAAATGCAACCTAAAAATTGAGTTTCTGACTGCCTAGTTCCATTAAGGGGGGAGACCTCAGTAATGGTCAGAAAGGAAAGGGTGTTTTCGGGAATTTTTTTCAACAAAACAACACGCAATTAATCAATGTATTGCTTAGTATAGTTAATATGTACATATTGAAGGGTAAAAATAAATTTTTTCAATCAAATTCTTAAATCTGTTTCCGGTAAACTCTTCGTCAAAATGTGCGCTGCGACAAAATCGTTTCTGTGGCGTTGGCAGTGCCTTAGTCAGATGGAAAAATTACTTTTTAGGAGTAAAGATGTTGATAAAAAAATAGGAGGCCATTAAGTTAAAAAAACTGATCGTCACGTAATAGAGACGGGTTTTTCGTACAATAAATGGCCTTACTCATGTCATGGCCTTGCTAAAATGTAATTCTGAGAAAAACGCGTGCAATGTTTCGCTCAGCTCAGTCGCGCGTGACCCCACTTCACGGAAAGTATTATATACCGTCAATTTTTCAAATTGTTTCATACAATTTGGAGGGAGCATTCTTGAAACGTATGTCAGAAAATGTGAGGAAGAAAAAGCGACTTTTCCGATTTTTTACAGTGGTCCCCACCCTTAAACCGTATAACAGCTTTAGAAGCTCTAATGCAGGACATTGAAAGACATCTTGCTAAGAAATGCAGCAAGATGCCTTCCGCCTGGGTACAATGATACCCTTGATCCCTAACATTTGGGGAATGTAGAATTATGTCTGCAAATACACTGAAATTTTGCATGCAATGCATAAAAACATAATTTACCGAGTAGCAGAAAATATACAAGGAGATTCGGAATTATGAAACGAATCAAAACATCGAATTCTGCGGAGCAGAAAAAGTTGAAACGTCCCTTGCCGTTTTACAATCTAAGACTGCGATTTCAAGATATAAATAATTCAATTCTGGGAATCCCGTAGTTTCTGTGCAAGCTGTTTAAATGCAAGGCGGATAAGAGCACGCTGGTGCATACAGAAACACACGGATGAAAAACGTACACAATTGCTCACTCATGTATATTACATCGTTAGCACCAAGTCTCGCAATACATTTTTCAGGAGTTTAAAATTTAGAGCACATTTTTACTAGTCTTAACAATCCTCCACATGTCGAAGCTGCACACTGATGATTTAAAATGCATTAATTATGCCAGGCACCTGAAGCAATCCTGATTTTCAACCAAAAAGAAAAAATAATTTTTGCACCGCGTAATTGTTTATACTTAAACCCAATTATTTCAATCTACGCAATCTTCGAACTCCAAAATCTCTCCAAAACTGAATGAAAAACAATTTTCTTTAATCGCCATTACACTCGAGCTTCGATCACTGCCACGAGACCTCCTGATTACTGAAAGTTCTCCTCAAGGTGACTTTCCCCGCTTCCGCCGTGGCAGGAATAACAATACAGTTGGTTAGAAAAGTATAGAAAACGCATGGCGATCCGCGGAGTCGATTCGAATCGCATCCTCGGCATGGCGGAGCCCCGGCTGGAAGTTTCAGAAATGCACTTACGCTGGCGCGGATACAATCGTAGCCACGCGAGATTTCCGCAAACAGAATGGAATGTGACGATAGCGCGGCAGTTAGCAGAGAGTGTGCGAGCCGGGTGTGCAACGAGTGCCGCAGGGAGGTTTTCGGGGTTGAAACGGAGCAGGGGCAAACGCGTGCAACCCCGCTACGTGCTTCTGTGACTCCTTGTACATCCGTAGCCCATTTCGACTATCTCGTCCTGGAGCGTTCACCTGTACATGCTCTCATTATATTCGTACATACGGGTCGTACATACGCCCGGCCGGTCCCAGTGCGCCTTGTCTGCGCGTGCACGGCTACGCGAGAAGCAGCTCTCGGAAGCACGAGGGCGGACCTTTAGCGCGGTGCAGCCGCCACGCGTGAATAACGTTGATAAGCATCCGGCCCATGACTCCGCCGCTTCTCCTTTTATCTCCGTCTCGCGTCGGCCTCGGCCGCTCGACCCGCTTCTTCAGGCGCCCGTGTGTTTTGCTACAGTGACACCTTCCCGCGGTGTAATGTATTAAATGGACCGTCGCGGCGCCTTGCTATTTACAGGCGGGGGCACTTGAATGGGGTGGCCCGGGGTAAAACAAAAATTAATTACCTAAAACCGCGGCGTTTGCTCCACGTGTGGACGTCGCCTGTGCGCGGGATAATGGGATGGCTTTATCGCGCCACTACGCTTATTGTTGCTCTAGGTGTCCCTCGTGGCGTTATGGAGATTAGTCGATGAGCGTGATTGAGGTATCCGCTTGTTCAGTTTTGTGACGCCATCGGGCTGTTAGTCTCCTGTTATCGCTTGCATTCGTGTGGGGGCTGAAGTAAGCTCGAGGGAAATAGCTGCGAGGTGGAGGAACAATGAGATATATGGATTCAGGATTGTTCGAGACAAGTGCTAGTCTAAGTGTGTCTTTCCAGTGAAGAGGTTGAGGTGAGGTTCAAGGATGGAGTGGAAAGGAGAAAATGAAGGAGGTGTGCGTTTCGGCCTGGACCTGCTAGTGGGCTCATTAGTAAGGCTTACCTAGTAGACCCTGCTTTAGACGCGGGGTATATTTGAAGGTGGGACGAAACAGGTATATGTATATAATGTAGCTACATCAGCTTTGAGAAGCACTATGTGCTCTGGTACTTTCAATCTATTATCAAATCATGTAGTTCCTCCATATGCTCGGATAATCAGAGGTGTTATGACGAAATTTTTTACTAAGATGAATCAGGTTAACATTGGAATTATTTCGCGATTCTTTGAAAGAACTTAAAGGGGCGTAGTACTTTGCTCGAAAATTAAGCATTCTTTATGATTTTTTTCTATATGAAAATGAAATGCTAGAGATGTGGAGTTTGTTGAAAATTAAAAATCACTGTTGAAAGTATTAAAAGAATTTTTATAAAAAACGCACCCTCCCCTCGCTAGTATCGTTGAAAGTTGACCCCTGAAAGTGGAATTGTGGTGCCATAAATTCCACCTTCTGTGCTTATTTGAAAGGTAAACACAAATTGAGACATTCAAATTTATTATATTTTGTGGTCGTTGACCGAGCCGATTCTTAAATTTCGCATTTAGAACAAAATGGCGGATTGTCAAACTGTAGGTATCGATTTTGACGAAAATTTTTAATTCCTTTTTTTGCGTAAAAAAATAGGAAAAATTAAAATATCAGAAAACGTCGGTCAACGACCAAGGAATTTTATTTATTTTTTTTATTAAACGGCTTATAATTAAATTTTATAAACTTTCATTAAAAAAAATTAAGTGAATCGTTTGATTTTTTATCGAGATATTTATGGCACTGACTTCAAGGACGTGGTTTCGAAAAAAACGCATTCAAAGTTTTACAAGTTAACCCTACTATAATATTGAACTTATTCAACTTACATGTAATAATCGATACCAGGGTCATACAGGGAACCCTCCTGGTCCGAATTGTTTTCGATTTTTTGTGAAATTTTACCAAAAATCTAACGAAAATTCAAAATCCGATAGTTTAAACTTTAAAGTATCGTCTGCGGGCACTATCACGTCACTAAATCTCTCGACTCTCTCCGTTGCTATCTCGATCGTTTTTATCTGACTCTCTAAATTCCACTTATGGGGTGGCTTTGGTCGTTTCGAGGTCCAGTCTTTATGATATGTACATACCACAACCTTCTCAAGAACTCTTTTTTTTTATTCATGGTGCCTCGTGTTGAAATAAACACGAAAGCCATCGACTTATTACTTATGAGTATATACTTATACGTTCGACAGAGTCCGACTCCAATACACGGACGTTGAACGCCCCTTTTTTTCGCTCTGACACCGTGTGACGTTCGCGAAACGGTCGGATTCTCTCGCACGCAAGGGCAACTCGCGGCCTCGGATTAGGGCTTCTGTGTACCTGTTTGCGCACCGTGCAGTATAAGACGTTAAACTTTTGTAGATATTCAAATTTCTCAAAATCGCTTTCAAATAATATTCTAGATACACGAATCTTTCAAAAAATGCAAAAAATGGATTTTTTCAACCAAGAAAATTACTATGCCCCCTTAAGCTAGTTTGAATGAGTGACGCAGTTGTAACGGACACAGAGAAAGCATGAGCTATCAGTTCGTTTAACGAATGTTTATTGGAAGTCTGAGCACTATAGGGTTGGTAAGAGCTGCCCTGAAATTGCAGTGGATTGGATTTGAGCCTTAGAATAGGAAATGGTAGGAATTGGAACTGGATTAGTGTTACATTGAGTCTGACTCGGCTTTGAAGTACCAATGAATTGGAAGTGAAGAAATGAATTGGGGTTTAAAGATTTTGGAAATAGCGGAAGGGGTGATAGAATAACGCAATATTTAGAGAATTTCTGTGGATGACACCGAGACTAGACTGAAACTGGGGTTTATGGAGTATTACTATATTTCGAGGATGATGCAGTGTTTACAAGTATGAAGGAAGCTTGCACATCTCTACAAATATTTGTCACTTTTCCGATACGCATAGATTCTAAACATACATCCTACCCTACATGGAATTCTAAAAAAAAATTTGGTTTACGACACAGCAAACTGTACATTTCTCAAATCGTACCTATGCTTCTGAAAACATTCTCGTTTCTCTTCCTCAGCTCTACGAAGCAATAAACTTTAACTTCTTATTGCAAATAATTCTATCACAACCATATGTATTCGCATCTTAAAATAACGAAGCTTTCATCGCACCCCGTATAATAAATGGCTTTCACGCCTTCTAGAAAGACACCACTGAACGATATTTTCCTCGGCTCTATGTTCATTAAGAAGTTTACATCCGAAAAGAAACCTCGCCTTTGAATGCCGTCTATTTCGAAATCGTAGAAAGTTATTAACGCACGGCGGGACATTCGACTCCGTGGGGGGTGGTTCGAAAGCCGGAGGAAAGTGTCTCGCGTCTTATTGCCACGTTGTCGAGCCAGCGAGTGGCTCGATTCGAGGAGCCGTTTTATCTGTCAATTAAGAGCCGATTTAGGAGCGAGCAATTGGCAGAGTTTGAGACGTTTTCCTTCCCCCTGCGTCCACCCCGCTCCGCTGCCGTGACCGTGCAATAATTGAGATTTAATTTGAGGACAGGACGAAGGTGACGGTGGGATTAAATCACTGCAAAGAGTTCGACTGTAATACCAATTTAATGCCATCATCGGGAACGGTACGCCGAGCAGAGCCGCTCGATAAAAAAAAATACCGCCCGCCGAGTGATATTTTCCATTAAAAAAAAAAACGTTTTTAGAATGGTTAAGCGTCGACTGCGAGCTCGTGTCCCTGTTAGATCAAAGATAAATGAACTGACGCGTGGATATCCCAGCAAGTGGGATCTGTATTTATCGAAAAATTGCGAATAACAAATTGAAATTTCATATCGGCGTGTTTTATTTTTTTTCCGAGCCGCGGTAAGGTTTTTAATATTTTTATGATGACAGTGGAAAGGAAATGTGTTTGCACTGTTGTTTGACTTTAATGTCGACCTGTTATCGTTTTTTCCCTACAGTTAAATGAAATTGTGCTCGATGAAACTTTCGTTAGTATTGGCTTCGCTCGCATTTGCAAAGTGTGCAGATGTATTAGTTTAGGCGAGGCATTTTGGACTTTGGTGATACGTCATGTTACTCCCAGCGTAATCGTAAGCCCTCTTGTTAATGTAAATCGCAAAGCATTACAACTGAATGTTAATGGCTCAAATCCGTCTTAGTAACACTTCAAAGAAAACCGCGTACCGGAACATAATTTTCCTGTACGCGTTAATTGGAAACTGTGGAAGATAAGAAGCGAAATATGGGAAGGAATTAAAATGATATTAAAACTGAAGCTACAGAAGTGATATATGTGTAAATATGAGATAAAATTAATGTTCTACTTTGCACGAGTATAAAAACAGAAATTATGTAATTCTGTTGTATGAGGAAGTAAGTATCACTGTAGAAGGATTAAAATAGCAACTTCGCTTTGGAGAAAGGAACCTCACTTCCATTTGCTTTTCTTTTTGTATCATGTAGCAGAAATATATTCAGCTTTGCATTTAATTTTTATAAAGAACGTGGATTTAATGCGCACTGCGAAAGGTGATACCAGCACATTTTATGATTTTTTAGCTGCAGTTAGTTGTGACCTATATTAAATGTATTTAAAATACTGTTTAATTCTCTTTTAAACTCTTTCTGCTAAACTCTTTAGCACAAGCTTGAAATTAGAAGATATTATGAATATTTTGAATAACAGACGAGGAAATAAATAATAAATTCAGGAAGTGTTAGGTAATTATAACTTTTAAAATTGTACTAATAACTTCATTCGCTGATACTGATTCAGATACAATGACAGAGAACTACATACAATTGCTAACCTATTATCGAATCCATTTATTATTCAAACCTTCGACTCGATTTTGTTTAAACGCGCCTACTAACTAAGGTAGCTCAAATTAACTGTAAAACTGTGTCTACAACATTTCAACAGTTAATTACTAGTTGATATCGAAGTTTCTGCTGGGTAAACTCCTACGTGTATTACTCAGATGACAATAATAGGGAGTCATTAAAGTGCTAATATAACAATGCTGCAATATATCCAGTCACTGAGTCTCCGTTCTGATTATTCTGCAACTGTAGCTTCTATCTTTGCTGTACATCCTACCCTTCCCCTTGTGGATCCTTTATTTAGGGTTAGCCAGCATAAATTAATAATTGAGTGATAATAATGGTGGAATTCCTCTTCCGTGGGATCCTCGTCATTAAACGTCATGAATACTTTCAGTATTATTCACACTAGTTTAATACACGTAACAAGTATCAGCAACCATGCTTCAACCGACTGCACGTGTATTACTTCAGCTTCCTACAATCTGAATTTTTCTGTTGCATGTAGAATGCGAAACGACTCAAGATTTAACACGAGAAGCACAAATGTGATTCTCGTTGCGAATTCTATGGAAAATAGGTCAAGATGTATTATGCGACACAGTAGGAACTAGGAAGGTGTTAAACATTTTGTCACAATGAATTTCCTGTTCAAAACTTAGCCAAAGTAAAAAGTTGAGGAGGATTCTGGCTTGAAAATACAAATACAGAATGAGAATTAGATTTATAACAATTAAGTATTGCACATGCTGTTTTGTGTTTGCATTCCAAATAGATGTGGTATCATGATGAGACTGAAAAATCGCTCATTTCGGGAATTTCGCGATTTTCGAACTTATTCTGCGATCTTTATGCGTTTGTAGCTCAGAGCAACGTTAACTGATTTTGTTGAAATTTTCAAAATGTACACAACTTACTTCAATCTACAAACGGGATTTTTGAATTTTCATTACAGGCTCAGAGAAAAAAGTTTAAAAAACGACCTTCACTATTTTCTTCACTATCCCGACCAATTGCAATTTTTTCAAAACGGCGTAGCACGTCATCTAGTAAACTAATGCTTCTAGCTTGTCAGAAAAATTCAAGTCGTTTGAACCAATTTTAAAAAAGTTATGCGATTTTAAAGAGTGCACGAACACTTTCGTGACTGACTGTATGTATTTATATTTAATATCATTTGTAAGTAGTGTGTTTACTCAAAGCCCCAAAAAGGGCTTTGCCGATCCCCTAAAGTTTAACCCTTAACTGGTATCCTAGGGTCAGTCATGACCCCAAGCACGCAAAGTTTGCTGCAAAATTTTTGGTTGTCTAAGTTTGTAAACTGAATTGATATTATTTTATACATTACCTAAGAACAAAATATTCATAGAGGTTGATCTATACTCCTAGTCATTTTCGAAGGAACTCATTTCGCGCATGTAGAATGAGCTCATTGGCTCCGAGGGAGCATTTGTTTGGGGTATAGCCAATAGTAGCTTGTTTCATAGGTCTGAACTAGTCTGTCGTAGATTCCTTTTAAAATGACTTGGAGTTTAGTGTCGACATTACAAATTTCTGTGTCCTTTTTTATTTGGGGTCTGCCACGATCCCAGCATACCAGTTACGTTTGAAAAAAACAGTATAGTAGTTAAGGGTTAAACAGGCAAATATGATTGTAATGCATTCGAACACGATACCATAACGCCCATAACGTAAACAATCCTAGTTACGTATCAGGTAGCGATAAGAGTACCAGTATTAGTTTGCAATCAGTCTCTACATCATGGCACGTCATTATTCCACCGCTGAAATGCCAGATATTCTCTCCACATACGTATGTATGAATAGTAATACTACATCAGCTCAGCAAATTTATCACTAAATCCGTCTACACTGAAGTTACACTTCTTCAACTTTTAGAACATTTTCTTTTCCGTGTAAGATTGAAAGCCTACAACTCAGAAGTAATAATTAACATTCTTTAAAGTCTTTAAAAAACTATAAATAACAGTAAACCATTAAATTTCCTACATTGCAATATTTTACAAACGTTTGAGACCAAGCAATCCTCGCTTTTCGATAATCTAAATTCGCTCATATTTCAGGTCACACGAGCTCCGAATTGCAGAAGTTCCACCACACTCTCAACCCAGTTCCCATGCACCTAATTTCGCAACACAAATATTTGACTCGTTAACGTACGTGTAAGTTTCTCAGACTGTCCACGTGCATGATAGATCGCATCGCGTTATGTAGTTTAACGTTCCGCACACTTCTCGCACGATCAAAAACGAATCCACGGCTCGCGTGGGCCCTCATTAATCGTTCTCAACTATGGTCTACCCTTATCATTCTACATTACCTCTGTGATATAATACACCGTTGTGCCCATCTGAGTCACGAATGTGCTCGCGGAAACACGCGCGACGCTTTCTCCACTCGTCAGCCTAGCAGGTCACTGCACGGTGTAAAGATAGTTGCCCACTCTGGAGGAGCCTTTCGCAAAGTTTAAGCTGCACCATCTTGGAAATTGATATCCCAACAGAAGAGCGGTGTCTGCGTGGAAAATGAATTTCCCAGCCGCTCTGGCATAATAAACAACGATCCCGCGCGGGAATACAGCGCGCGCCTTGACACACCACCCGTAATCCCGCGTCCGAAGGAATTAGGTCCTATCCCCAAATGGCAAATCCTCTGGACGAAGCAGGATCTCCGCGATTGGATAGAAATTTCGTAGGTGGAATCTTGCCTGGTAACGGTGGATTTCTGCTGACCGAGTTAAAGTACATTTTGCTTTTGATCGAGCGGGCCTGACGGCCGCTGGACCACCCAGAGTCAGCTTTCCACGGGGTTCCGAGGTTTTTTGCCTGTCCCCGGGTATCTAACGCGATATTCTTCGTTCTTATGCCAGTCGGTCAGTATTTCCTCATACGCGGTATAAGAAAGTACGAGGAGCGGGAGGCTGAAAGTGCTTCCCAAGACGTAGGGCTGGCGCATAAATCCTGCCGGAAGGGGGTTACCCAGGCGAGCGGTGCATGATATATCCCCCCGCGGAGATAGAGCACGATCAAGCCAGACGCAACACTCGCATCTCGTTACCGCGAACGAAACACGTATTTAGGGTGACTGCGATCGAATCGCATAAATTACTGCAAGTTCGGGCACGCTCCAGCGTTGTTCGATCAGTGATTGAATGAGGGATCACGTACCGCTTTAAATTCGCTCGTGGACCAGTGGATTAAGCAGTAATCAGTTCAGTTATCGTTAATGGCCCCGCTGTCGGCCAATCAGTTTGATCAAACTCCGCGGCCGACATCATTTTTCTTTCGCTCTTTTTTTTGCGAGCACACCTGTCGAGAGCTTTCATCGACGTTTCTGTTGACCTTCGAATTTATCGATTGCGCCGGGGCGACGTGTTGTTCGCGGAGACGATGCCAGGCATGTCCCCTTGTTCCATTGTTGCATTCAGCTGTGAGATCTGTTTAGAATCGATATACAAAGGAGCAGCGTGTGTATAAATTTCGCTCCTCTTGTTGCCTGCAACCTGTCCGACTCCTCTTATGCGGCGGGCGAGGGAAGGGCGTTGACGTACACTGACACGTGAATGTTTAACGAGTTCATGGGATATTGATTTTACAAGATGAGACACCGCGACGGATACAGGTATTGTTACCTTGGATCGTCAATGGGAGAATAACGCATAGGCATGATTGTGTTTGTTACTAATCCACAGATTGGGTGCAGTTGCAATAGTTGCAGTTTGTGGGCTAAGGGTTTTTATAAACGAAACACTTGGGATATATATAAATTGAGGACCTTGTAGCAAGAGGAATGCAGAAAATTAGAAAAAACACTGTTTATAAAGTTATTGCTTTGACTTAACATTGAAAAGAGAATACGAATTGAAAAATATATTTTTTCACCCTATAAGTAGTAATTATTCAGTTGGTAAGTTTTTATTTCTATTTTTGGAGAATTTTTCAAATCTGGAGCTGCCCAAAATAAAAATAGTGCATAAAACAGTAATGCTGACCCCCTTAATTAAAATGTCCTATCTAGCATGTTTTCATTTTTCAAGATATGTTAAAATATTTCAAGTTCCACACGTCTTTTACCTTTTAAGTAATATTAGAAAACTCTACGTGCTTCGTAGTGATCTATAAACAGTCTAATGTATTTAACCTAACTTCTTTCCAGATTATTAAAATATCCTATCTAAAACAATTAATTAATTGGTACGTTAATAATGCATTTATTACCTGCTGGTCAACCTATTAGAAAAAATTATGTTAGGCTGTTACGAAATAATGACAACATCTTTTAATTCGAATGAAGAAAAATCAGAACGGTACAAAGTAAATGACAAAACTTATGTTTTCTCCGTTGCTTCAAAATGCTAGATAAGATATTTTAATTAAGGAGCAAATTTCAAAATTTGCAATAAATCGCTCACTTGTTAGTCATAATTCAAAAACTGTTAAAAAGGGAGTTGCACCCCTCTTGGTGCAAGGTTCCCAATTGCAACTTGGTGGTCACAATTAGGACATCGATATTTCTAATTTTAAGCGAAAAACGCAGGTAATGTTTGTTTCTTATTAGAGGATCTGTGCAAGGCTCTGATGCTTTGTGCAAATGGACAGGTTTAAATATGTGTACAATGTAAGTTGTGTAACTCAAATTCAATTGTGTGTTTACGTACGACATAACCAACGTTAAGCTTGTATTATAATCAATGCTGCAAGCGATTTCAGTGTCTACTCATTGTCAGACAACATTGTCCAGAGTGTCAATAATGTAGTTCTATAGATAAATATTGGAAATAAAATTATATACCACATACAGGAGACCTTGTACCAATAACACATTAACATGGATTAAATGGATATAAAATATTATTAACCGTTCGTGGTCACACGGGGTGTATTGTACCCCAGTCAATTTTCGAGTTCAAAGATCGCGCCTTTACAAATTCGAAATATGACGTAGTGCGCCACCTATCGCTAATTGAGAGACCTTACTACAGCATTCAACGCTTTACAAAATTCAGCATTACGTTTGAATACTTCTAACAACCCTTTGAAAAATAGTGGGGTGTAACGAACCCCGGTGTGACCAAAGTGTGATTCGGTGCAAAAATTTCGAAGTTTTTATTTTGAGTTCTTTGGGTTCAGCAGATTTTATTCAATGTAAGTAAAAGTTTCTATACCCTGTGATTATTTTTAATGATTTATTCAGTGATATATTATGAGTTACATGCAGATGCCATATAATCTACGGAGTCGGATGCGCAAAGTTTTATTGAATGAAGATGAAGGAAACGACGAATGCTTTGGTGGCAGAGAATCCGAAGATGAATTGGAGTGTATTTCGGAAGATTCTGATAGTGAATTTGAGCTATCAGAGGATGATAGTGAAGTGGACAATGCGTGCTTGACAAGTCGTCTAAATAAATTGCGTGGTCGTGGTCGACCAACAGCGAAGCTAAGGGGGAAGAATGGATTCCAATGGTCAACGAGGATGCCTACAAGAAGATCCGAACGTTTGTGTGATGTACAGGATTCTTCACCCCCGGGACTTTTGAACGAAGCTGCGAATTGTCAAGAAACTGAAGAATTTTGGGAGCTTCTTCTGAATAATGAAATATTCAATATTATTATTCAAAATACGAATGACAAAATAGATGAGGAGTGCTTAAATATGCTAAATGACAAGCAAAAACTTCAAACTTATCATCATCAAACAAATCATAATGAGATGAAAGCTTTTATTGCTCTTCTATATTATGCTGGATTATGGAAATCGAGTCATATACAAACACATGAACTTGGGAGTAAAGAAAATGGAGTAACATTTTATAGAAGCGTTATGTCCAGAGCAAGATTTATGTTTTTATCTGCATGCCTCCGCTTCGATAATAAAAAAAGTCGAAATAAAGAGGACCGATTCGCGCCTATTCGAGAACCTTGGGACATATTCATGAGGAATTGCAGTCGTTATTATAAGCCCAGTTCACAATGTACAGTTGATGAACAACTGCTTTCATTTCGAGGACGTTGTATATTTAGAATGTATATGAAAGCTAAACCTGATGAATACGGACTGAAAATTGTGACGCTGAACGACGCCCAAACATTTTATTTGGTATTTGGCATTCCATACTTGGGTAAGTCAATGGTCTCACGTCAAAACGAGCTGGTCCCAGAATATTTCTTTCGGGAAATTACCACTCCAATTCACGAAACGAATCGGACAGTCACATGTGACAACTGGTTCACGTCAATCCCGCTGATACAGCGCATGCTAGAGCCAACCTACAAGCTTACTATAACTGGCACAATCTGCAAAAATGAGCGAGAGATACCTGCGGAAATGAAAGTTGCTTGTAAAGAACCGCCAAGTTCAAAGTTTTGCTTCACACCGGATATGACGCTTGTGTCTCACACGCCGAAAAAAAATAAAATCGTGCTCCTCGTTTCATCTTATATGCACACAGATGCAGTTCGCAATGGTAAATCGAACATTATTTTACATTATAATCATACGAAAGGTGGTACCGACTAGAGCTGTTCGAGTACTCGGAACAAGCGAGCCGGGATATACTCGGTTTGAATAACCGATCCGAGCCGAGCGCTCGAAAGAACCGAGCCGCTCGATTAAAGCGAGCAGCTCGATTAAAAAGCGAGTAGATTGCATAGTGAAGGTAGCGATTGACGAACGAAACATGTGGATCGTTCGAGCCACCCGATTGTTTCCAGCCGCTCGCTTCATTCGAGTACTCGGCTCGGCTCGAAAACCGAATCCCGGCTCGACTCGAATTTCGAGCTACTCAAATATTCGAGTACTCGAACAGCTCTAGTACCGACTGTTTTGATAAGCTATGCCATTCATATAGTGTGAGTCGACCTACGAGCAGATGGCCATTGAGAATATTCTTCGGCATGTTAGACCAAGCTGCAGTAAATGCTAGAATTTTATGTAATTTGAAACATCTCAATAACGAGGAATGCACGCCCTTGACAGCAAAAGAAAGCTTGAAGAGAATTATTCGCCACCTTGTAACACTACACTTGCAGGAGAGGTATCAAATGTCAAGCATAAGAATAAACATTGAAAAGAATATTGCTGACATTTTAGGCATCGACGCCAAACCTCCAACAAATAATAACCGCGAACGTCTTACCCTGCCACTTAGATGTGGCCTATGTAGTCACGCGGGCGGTGTATGTGTGATACGCACAGAATACGTATGCGTTGAATGCGGTATTCAAGATTAAGTATTTTTATATTAGATATAAGAACTTTTTTGTTTTGGACATAGTATTAATACAATACACCGTAAAACCCTGCTAAAGAGGTTTTTTATTTTATTTTTAGCGAATAAATAGCCATACTTTTATGCCAATTTTCGATTTCTTTTCTGCTGAACATAGAACACTTCCTATCTCAGAATAAATACCTTTTTTTGCCACGCCCAACACTAAACTAATTTTCTTCTTAAAGTATATGTCTTTGCCAATATTTCTGTAAGTTTTCAGACCTTACTATTAAAATTTAAAAATTTGGGGAATTTTAACAGAAAAAATCGCTTCTTTCCACAACTATTTCTTTAACTATAAATTTCATCTTGTCGAAACTTACATTTCTAGAAAAAGACTATTAGAGCATGATTGTATGAGTATTACGAATGTGCAATTATCACTGAAAAGTTAGAAGATTCAAAAATACGCAAATGGTAACTAAAAAATGACGCTGGGGTACAATGAACCCCCTGTGACCAACGTGTGATTATAAGGTGGTGTGACCACGAAAGGTTAAGAACATATCCATTTATTTTAAATCAAAGGACGTTTCATACGTAATTTTTGAAGAGTATTTGTTATAAATCTTTTTTACACTCTATGTTACTTTGCTATATATGTACATTGATTGATCTAAGGATCTGTGTAAAAAAAGTTAAATTTATGTTGTGCATAACTTAGAAATTTATAAATTTTGCCTATTATAATATGTATCGAACGCTTCATCAAACACTTTTCCCCATCATTTTCGCCTTTCTTCAAAAATTTCAGATATATTAAATCAGGTACGTGAATAATGGCTTTAATAGAGGCTCCAGTATTAGGTACTGCTGTTTATTTATTTTATTAATATTTCTGCATCGAAAGTGTGGAAAATTTTCTTTCTCTTTTAATTGTGATTTTCCTGAATCGGAATGAAAAACTTGCGTGTAATTCCAGTCTTAATAATGAATGCTTTGCTGGTTACTACACAGTGAATCCAATTAAAACGGAGGCATTCATTTCGCGTTTTTATTTGCACCTAGGAAAATGTTTATTGTAATCATATTTTGCCGGGCAAAAGTTTCACACGTATAACAAATTTCGAGGTACATAAGAATATATAACGATAAAATTACTCACAAAAGTATTTGTAGCGAACAATATATAATAAAGCCTACAATATCAGGTTTTGAAAATACAGCGAAGTTCTAAAGAAACATATTCTACATCATTTCTTTCTGGAAAAATATATTTAGACTAATTATATTTTGAATATTCCTTTCCTCTAAGGAGCCACGTGTGGCTCGATACACAGCCCACTGAGTAGCTGGAACTTTTTTTTGTCAAGGTGCGGCTTGTTACTGTAACCGGTAACGTAACCGTCCTGAGCAGTCGTGGTTTAAGGGCTACAGTGAAAACGTCGCAAATCTCTAACCGTTCCTTTATATTTTAACTACTAGACTAAATAGAAAAGTGTTATTCAGTGACGAAGACCAAGACAGTGATTCAATGACAAAATATTTTTAACACAAATACATTATTTTCCAATTATCATAATTATTATTACATTGTATTAAATTTATTAAATAATAATTTCTTTGAAGTATTGAAAACTACTTCAAAGAAACTGATAACAAATCTATTTTTTCAATTTTTGACGCCTCAACTAGAACTTTAAATTCATTTACTTGATTAAAATTTATTCCTTCACGAATTAATTTTATATGAATATAAAAGTGATCCGACATTATTTTAAAAATTATGAGAGCCCTGTAATTTTCGGAACGGTATATGATACCATAAAAACTAAGATTACAGTCCCTGAAAATATTTTTACTATGAGAATCTCGAAACTATTGCTCGAACTGAAAAAACAGAGTCTGTTATTGTGTCTCAAACCCCAAGAAAAATACTCTCCTATGCAGTTAAATGTATTAAAGTCTCAAGAGACTTAATTGCCAAGAAAATATGGAACACGTAAATTTCCAAAAATAACATCTACTTAAGCTAGTCTTCCTTACTTCTGCTTTTCCTTAGCTAAATTAGCTTCTCTCCAAAATACTCCCAACGTCACAAAAGTGATTGCCTTGTCATTCCAAAATTCCTTCAATCAAACAATTACATCTCCCAATTAGTTTAAACAATGGAGGACCCACTAGGGTTGCCACCTTCTTTACAGCGAAAACCCGAAAATTTGCCTTTCGTGGAGTATAAAAAGAAGTACGCTCGAAAAACCTCAAAGTACATTTTAATCTTATTAGTTTTCATTTCTTCCAAACATATCACGGGTTCCCTGTCGAACTAATCAATCAAACAAAATTAATTTCAAATTGTTGTCTAAATGTGAATCAAATATCAATTGGAACAAAATCACTTGGAACTAATCAAAAAGTTATTAAATTTGCGATTCGTTGACAAATGTCCTTTGGTATCGGAGATGATCACGGTTTGTGTATGTTGGGAACTACATACAATAATATTACGTTATGTTTCACGTAATATCATTAATCGTGAATAGTGGTGTGCGAGAACCCGAAAATGTCGGGAACCCGAGCTCGAGACGGGTCAGGTTGGATCGGGTTCCCGAAAATTTCGGGATTCCTGAGAATGTCCGGGATTCCCGAGAGAGTCGGGATTCTCGAGATAGCCGGGACTCTGGAATGTGTCGGGCTTCTAGAATGTGTTGGGATTCCGGAAAATTCCAAGTTCCAAAATTCCAAGACCCATTTAATTTTCCGAAGTACAAACATCAGTCGGTACTAATAATACAAATCCCGACACATTCGGGAACCCCGACACTTTCGGGAATCCCCAAACCCTTGGGAACCCGTCCCGATCCCGAGAAAAATTCACGTCCCGACCCGACTCGACATTTCCGGGTTCTCGCACACCTCTGATCGTAAAATAAAGTAGATACTTTCGCCTACTATATTATCACTGAGAAGTATACATTACATTTACGCATAATAACCTAAGACACTTCTTTTAAAGTACAGGTGGCAACCTCGAGAGATCCACCGTACCTGGAAAGCCCAAAAGACTCGCCGACGTTTCTTATACTCTACACAATGCCCCAATCACGTCCACTTTACGGTCCAGTCGCGTAGTCACGTTCGTCACTCATTAGTATCGAGGCAGGGGAAGTAATTGTACAGCGGCGTTACGGATGTACCAGATTGATCGTTAACAACGTAATTAAACTATCCGTTACCACAGAAACAGCCAACGGTACAGCTGGCCCCTGTCGCGACTATAATCGGTCCAATCCAGTAAACGGGCGCTTACAAGCCGCGATCCGCGGCCTCTGTAGAGGCGGCATTGAGCAGCAACATTAATTAGAACCACTCATCATTTGACTTGGTTGTAACGTCGTAGTTTGCGCGAATTACAGGCACCGTCGGCCGACCCGTGCGCCCCGATAGCAATCTCGTCGCCGCAGCATTATACATACGCGCAGACGCTGCAGCTCCTATTACGATATTTGATCAACGCTGTCGGAAAGATCCGTCAAGCCGTTTGGTATATCACTCGCGATTCGGTTCGGCGTTCCATAATATGCGTGCGCTCGAGTTTACAGGTGTCGAATTCGGTTAGCCTCGCCTGTTCAGCGCCAGCTGGTAATTCGTGTTGGAAATTACAAAAGGCGATTGCTTAAACGCTAATCTATGACTCGAAAATGCGGACTCGGCTACGGTTGTCTCCATAGTGTCTTCCTAAGCTCAGTGTCTTCGAAGTCCTCTACTCGTGCAACAATTACTCGATGGCTATCCCCATAACTCTTCAGCTTTTTTATTGCGAAATCTTCCTCACGCAGGCCGCCGTACCGCGACCAACTCAAGGCGAGGAATATCTTACATTCGTTCTTTTTCGCCACGCTTCCACAAGCTTGACGCAATGTATACTATACCTCCTTCCGCAGATTTTCGCGATGTGGCTGATGAATTTTAACTGAGATACCTTTCAGTCAACGATCTCTGATCTTCTATCATCGTTGACCGAACGAACGGTGAAAAGGTGGCTGGCAGAAGTTCGCCAGCGTGTGATTAATGGGAGTTTTGAAGGGCACGTGTCGCGACAGCAATTACTCGGCTGGGTCCTTTGGCGCGTGTGATTCGCCAGGCGACGAGGTAGGCGCAGCTGTGGTTAGCTGCTATTGAGACTCTCGGGGAAGAGCGTGTTGTCAGACCCTTCCTGCCGTCCTCGATTCGATGGCAAAGCTTTGCGCGGGCGATAGACTGTAGGCTTCGAATTAATTCTGACACGGATGCAAGCAGGCCCCACCTCCACGGTTTATTTAGAACGCAATCGATTCGCGCGCGCCGGAGACGCCTGGCGTCCGGCCCGGTCGCAATAACACCCGAAACAATTATTTGAACACAATATTTGCTTTCCTTTGCACGCGTGGCTGTACACTTGGCTCGGCAGAGGAACGGCTAGAGACGCGGTTATTAGAGTCTGCTTGTCTGTCGAGCTGTTTCTGTAATACCGTTCCAACGGTGGCAGCCACCCCTCCGCCGCCCTATTCGCCGTATTAGCCAGGCCGCCCGTGCTCGTTAAACTGTGAAGATTACGTCGAAATTACGCGGAACTTGGGCCAGATTAATTAGAGCAACGGGATCGTAAAAAAGAAACGCGCCGCTCGCCGTATCGTAATTCCGCCAACTTCTCGCCCAACTTTTCGACTGAATTTTCCAGGCCGTAGTCGAGTGGCGGGATGCATAACCCGAGAGTGGTCATTTTTCTAGCACGGAAGTGTCCATTAATGAGGGTTCTTCCACGACGCGAGGCAGGTTTCTAGCTGCGGATTTGATCGCTGGCAGCCGCGAAATATTTATGCGCGAGGGCATATTAATCGAGGAACGGGAAGCTTCCGCGCCTGGCTGTAATTATATTTCGTCGCAAACATAGAGGAACGCGGAATTCCGACGTAATGCCGAATCTGCAGTTGCACTCGCGCCCGTTACGACCCATTAGGATGTTTGATGAATAGCGCATTGCCGCGGACTATCAGGCTCTTCATGTTGTCTGTAGTTCGGTCATACCAGCCCGGCGCGCCGGTGAGACCCACAGCTTGAATATATCACAGGAGGTGCCTTGAGGGAAGCCGCGCGGACAGGCGAGGGCGAGAAGCGGACCGCAATAACGCACGCGTACGTGTCCGCGAATTCGACTTAATTTACTTTCGCAAATCTACCAGAAATTTCTGCTGATTACTTCGTCGAGCACTCGTAGTCCCATCCGGTGATAAGTCCCAATTAAATCTAATTCCACCGCGTCAAAGGAACGTGTGCTCGCGCTCGGTCATCTTCCTCACGTTTTATACTTGCCTTTCATTGGCCGGACAAATATTATGCGACGTCGGAACGAACTGGAGCGGATGGCACGACGAAGGCAATTTTGGCTGGTACAATCGAGTGGAATATTTTGGGGACTTTTGGTTCTTCTGATCGGATCTGATTATATATAGCTGCACTTCCACTGTTATTAAAGCATCTCGAATGAATGAACGCGCACTGGTTTCGCGTTTAATTGTTTCCATCTATTTTCGCCGGCGAGCTTGATCCATATTTTGCAGCAGTAGCAGGCATTATTCTGTATTGGCCACATTGCGTAAATATGAACGCATAATATATACGCTATGTATGCGTTTACCTACAAACAAGACTATAAATAAGGCACGATAGAGCTATTTGCACACTGCAGCTTTAACCTTTCTCTTACTAGGTCACATCGTGAATAACGTGTGCACCGTATTTTCGCTCTATTGGTCATTTCTAATAGACACGATCTATCGAAGATTAAGCGGTTACATACGTTCTCGGCGTCTAATAATTAATCACTTTGGGGATTTCTTTTCTCGAGAGGTGTGAAATAAATCGAAAATTTTATAATTGTATCTTGTTCTTGGGATCTTTATTCACATACAAAAAATTATTTGCCACACTTTTGTCATATATTGCCGTTCGTTTTCTGCGGTTGCGGCAACCTCTGCACCAAACGGGGAGGCCTTCTTATCAGCACCGTAACCTCGACATTTTACAACCCTTTTTCATGAATTTTGTGTTAATCTATGCAGAGTGACATTCTCTAAGGGCCAGAGGGTCAGATTTTTAAATTTTTAATTTTTAATATTTTTTTTTACCATTTAAAGATGGAAATTGTAGACGAAAAATCGACTGCTTTCTTCAAAAGGGCATAATTTTCTTATTTTCTAAAAATTAAAAAAATTGGCCCAATGGCCAATTTTTTTTGACAATGGGGATTGTCATTTTGCATAGAAAAAAGGTTGCAAATTGTCAAAGTTATTATGCTGATTAGAAGCCCGCTGCTTGTTTCAGAGGTTGCTGCAACCGCAGAAAACGAACAACAATATATGAAAAAAGTGTGTCAAATAATTTTTTCTATATGAACAAAGGTTCCCAGAACAAGATACAATTATAAAATTTTCTATTTATTTCACACCTCTCGAGAAAAAAATCACAGAAGTTATCAGTTATTAGACGCCGAGAACGTATGTATCCCCTTAAAGCGATAGTAACCTAAATAATTACCATGTTGCACAGTTCCCAACAGAATTCAACCTCTATAAAACCATTTACACAAATTCTACCATTAGGCGCCCAATCGATACCTCGCACGCTCAAAATCTACATAGAGCTTGCGCCCGCGAAATTACAGAATGGAATGATTTAGCTCGCAATTCGCATACCTATATCTTCGCCAAACGATTCGAAAATAATCCGCACGGTTTGGCACTCCGCGACTACCCAAGTTCGCGGGTGGCACAAAAACCAAGAATCCGACGCGGTGCGCTTCAAGACGATCCTGTAGAAAAAAAGGACCAATTTCCATTTCACTCGGCGAATTGTTCCCGTTCAGGGCTCAGTAATTAAAGCGTGAACGTCCTTACGACCATTAAGAGCTATTAGAACGCTGATGAACGGATCGGGAGAGGGACCAGGGGTGGCGGGGAGGGTGCAGAGGGGGGTGTAGCGTTACCATTGCTGTTTCTATTCAAGTGCAAGTGCGCTTCGCAAACGAAGGACAGCCCCGGGGCTTGTAATTTGCGCGGTAGTGCATAGAACAAAGAGAAAAGGGGGATGAATAGAATAGGGAGACCCGAGAACCCGATCTACGCTCTTAGGAGCTGGAGGTATTTTGAGCGCAATAGGTGGTACGAATGACTGGCGAAAATACGATTTCGTTCGAACCGCGTCGCTTTCGAGGTAGGACAAGCCGGCGAGCGAATTTCCCTCGTCCCTTTTCCATTTCCTCCTTGACCGGGACGGGTCCCTTTTCGTGCAGCGATTTTACCTAGCGTCGCGGCCCTGTAACGTCTCAAATTGAAGTAAGTGTGCAACCCCCACGGTCCCGAGTGGTACGCGATGCTATCCGCGCACCCGGTCGGAGCAGTCGGTCCATTTTGGAGCCAGTTTCGTTCCGCGCAAGTAATTTCGAAGTCCGCAGTCGGAGCGGTATGTACCCGGGGCTCTTTCTGTGCCATGTACGAGTACGTACAGGCGTGACCGTATCTGCCGCGGTGTTCATAAATCGCTGGACACTTAGTGAATTTAGGCGAATCGAGGATCAGTGCTGGCGAATTGGTCATCTTCTTAGATGGGCATGATGGCCTTCAATTTATTTTAGGAATAATGCTGGTGGTGATGATGCGGCAGAGATGAGACACACTTATGGGAACAAATAATATACCTGTGGATATATTTAAGGAATAAGAACACTGCTTTCGTGTTTTCACTGTTTAGTACTCTTTAGCTTTGTGTCGACTCTTTGATGCTTTTCTGCAGACTGCTTCGGCGCTTCTTTTTCTAACAATAAACGTTATCCCGGCCGCGAGCACTCACATATTTGTACACGCATTCAATTCACACAGTTTTACCACGTATCAATTTCCTCGAAACTCGTTCAAGCCCGTCACTCAAAATCAGTGATGGGGAAAATTGTTATTCAAATAGAAATTTCGAATAGCGAATAAAAATTTAAAAAATTAGAATAGGTAGAAATTAATAAAGTTAAATCGGGTTAACTTCATTCGACACATGACGAATCATGTTTTAACGATTTTATTCAGCTTCGATCCTCTGTTTGTTTGTTTGTTTGTATGTTTGTATGGTTCAAATCTGGCAACTCAAATGTAACCCACTTCCAACTATCCAATTGTCTTGAAACTTTGCAGGCGTGCGTAATTTGGATGACAATACAATATTGTTAAAAAAAATTAACCCCGAACGGGTGAGAAAATCACCCAGTCATCAATAAATATAACACATAACTACAAATCCAAACGACTTGAAATCAGGCACTCGCGTTCTTTAGGAAAACGACGAAAAGCCACTGCGATCGGGTCGCTAAATAGTCGCATTGCGATTTGAAATTAAATAAAAGAGATCAGAGCTACGAAATGTAAATCCATAAACACTAACAACTTGAAAATAAAAAGCATATCAAAAAAATTTTGATGTTAAACGATTTTATTAAAAATGCACTAAAAACTAAAAAATAATTAGTTTCTTGTAATAAAATAAAATCGTTAAATAATTCTTTAAATAAAATCGTGGAGCAGGATTTTTCATAACAGAATATGAATTAATTTAATACAGCATCAAGTGTAGAAATGAATTTGTTGTGAGATACCCTGCTCCACGATTTTATTTAAAGTGAACAAACACCATCGAAATTGCAGTACAAGAAAATAATTATTTTTTAGTTTTTAGTGCGTTTTTAATTAAATCGTTTAGCATAAAATTTTTTTTATGTATTTCTTTAACTTCTATTCGATATTCGAAATTTTTATTTTAATAAAAATTTGCCCGTTTGCAGGAGAGCAAGTAGTGTAACGTAAGTTGCAGAATACATTAATATAGACTTTTATGTATTAGAAGATAAAGAGCCCAGATACGCATTTTGCATAGTTTTTGAAAACCAGTATACTGACAGCACATGTTCGCCAAGATGGACAGACATATTAGCTTTGTTAGGCTGGGAATGGGGAGGAACACGCTTCAGGGTTTATACCTATAAGGATATAACCCATATTTCCTCCATCTTGTGTAGCTATAGTTATATTATCTTGCAGAGGTAGAGTTATGTCGTGGAAGCAGGAAGGGTAGAAGATGGTAGCGTACTTAAGTCTCGAGCATCAAGAGTCCAAGGATGCATTCCCCACAATTTACGGACACTAATACTTTAAAACCTTCTGTACTGCATCAAGATGGATATGCAATTTGCCTCGTAAAATCTTGTACTGATTAGCGTAGAACACATCTGCCAGCCTTCTACCCTCGAGGATACCATTTTCCACTTGAATGGGATTGAGGTTAGTCATTATATCCCTGCAAGAGTTTGCAGGGCAAGACACTATACTCTCGGCACATAACGAGGTTACAAATGCAGAAAGGGTAGAAGATAGCGTTACACCCTGAGTCGACAACCCAGACACGCATTAACCCTTTCGTTGCGTATTCCAATTTTTGGAGAATTTTTGAAACGTGACAATTTTAGGTAAATAAAAAAGTTTTGAATTTTCAAATTATGGTTATGGAATCCAAGAAAGAAACAGTCGACCAAATATATCGCAGAACATTGCTGAGTATTACAGTATGTACAAGAGAATAGATTTGTTAAGGGGGAAACCAGGTGTAATCGGCAGAAATCAAGGTTATTTTTGGAATTTTTTGTAAGGAAACTATACGTACAATATTTTTAAAGCTTTCGAGCTACTTTATTCGATATTTCGAGAAATGAACAAACATTTTTTTATATAAAAGTAACATGGTAATTCCAAATGGCGGAAAACTGTACGCGACACTGGACATACATTACAGTTTTCAGAATCTTGAACCGAGTGGCAGAAAACATTTTCCCTATCGTGTAGCCGCAAGGGTATTCGATTGCGCCGTTTCAATAGTGGAGAATGGGGCGCAATTGGACATATTTTTTGTATACACTAGAAAAATAACTTTTATTTTATACAATAGTAAACATTAGACATATTTTTAACGAAATGAATTTTTCTGAGATTTTTGTACAGTGCCTTAAATGATTTTTTTTTATAAATTTCTGTCTGTATTTTGTTTAATAAAATTGTGCTCTGATATGTATCTTTCGACAGGAATGAATACATTGTTGGTTGATTGCTTTCTGCATAACTAGGCCAAACCGTGGATAAATATAAAATGCCACAAAAATGTTATACCCAGCATTTATTTAACCTTTTTAAACACTACATAAGCAAAACAGAAACACAAACATACTGAAATAAGGAAAAAGATCTCTATATTGAGTGATTGAATCTGATTCCCATCAAAATGCAAATTAAAATTGACACAGGCATTCAATCTTGCAGTTTCACCTATTAAAAATTGACAGGCATTAGCAACTACGCAACTACATCCGAACGCATTATTCTTGAAATCTCATATACCTGAGGATAAACGAAACCAAATTTTCCCTTCATTTTTAAAAACTTCATCTCATAAGTGTCATCATCTTCTAGACTTAGAACTTGCCTTACATACTATCTTATGCCTTTTTGTCAGAAACTTAAGTAGCTAAAAATCTCCAACAGATAATTTTTCGTCATCAAGAGGTGATAATATAGTCCAAATCTGCACCAAACATACTGTCCAAATCTTTCTCTCGTATTGAGCTTATTTACTTATGACGAACATGAAACATGTAATACAGATATTGAGACGTTAGAAACAGTATAAGCCTCTAAACTAATTGTATTCTCAAAGTATAATTCGCGAAAATATTCATCATCAACTACTTAGTCCACATTCTACTTTTTAATAATTTCAACTAAGCTTACCTTGTTTAGGAGAAACACAAACTACTTAATTTTCGTTTAAATTGCAAACTAATCGCACCACTTAATCGACATTCATTTGTAACCGTATCGAGGACTCTGTGGCTGATATTACAACCACAGAGAACAACTACACCCAAAGTAGAACCCTACGTCAGTTCCGCCAATCACGTAGGAAATTCCCGCGTGTAGGTTGGACGCACACCCGTGTGCAGGGTTGCGAGTGGAAAGCAGGGTATGGGATTAAATGACGATCGAAGATGCGGCGGGTAACTGCCTCCCGGTTTTCCTTCGTCGGCTAACCTTGCGGTGGCCGGTGATTTATTGGGGCCTGAATTTATATCGCAATTAAGTGCAAAGTGCGGTGCATTTTACGCGAGAGATATCGATGCCGCGGCCGCAATGGCCGCTGTCGAAGACGTAGCCGGCGTAAAAGGTATCTCGTGTCGGGGCCAGCGATTCCTTTCCTGTGCTGGACGGTGACGAGGCCCCCTTTGTTCCACGCCTCTCCCACCGTCCGCCGTTCCGCTGCCCACCCCCGAAAATCATATCCATAAATCGGCCGGGCGTCGTTTGTAACGTCGAGGGGAAAAATAAATTCCATTTCTGAAGACACTGGAAACGTCCTGGCGGATACTCGAAAGTAAAAGGGTTGTTCGTTACGGTCGAAGTAGCCTGGACGCCCGGTGAAAGGGGGGTTGGTGGGTCGAAGGGGGTGGCTGAGTGGGCCGACCTGGGTGGAGACGAATGAAACGAGTGGGAGGAAAGAACAAACGCTTCCGGCGGAGAAGACGTTATATTCGAGGGACCCCGGTGGAAACGTATTTTTCGTCTATCCCGACGTGAGATTGTTTTATGACGAATGACGTTGTCAAAGTAGCGTTTTCATTGCCGTCATCGCCGCTCTCGGGGACGAGTGTTTGCGCGGCCGGGGCCGAAGTTGGCAGGAACTTTCATGACGTCGAATGATCTGTGAACTGTTCCGTTTCCCTTTGCGTTCGCGAAACTCGTCCAATCGAAAAATGCAATTTTCTTTCTGCCATTTTCCTCCGTTTCTCTTTCTGTGTTTATACGGAGTGTCTTTAGATAAATGTTAGAAAACGGAGTTACTAAACGGTGAGAGTAGTAAGAAACTGAGATCAGTTTGTCTTTTGTATTATCCTTTATGTTGAACTAGATGGTATTGAAGGATAATTTTTTAATTTAAATTTGAAAGGAAATTCTATATTTCGGTATTTGGTATTACGAGCGTAAGAGAAAAAGATCAATTTGTTTGGTAACTGATTTACAGTCAGTGGAGTCATTAACGTTTTGAAATTTACTGGCTATTTAACTCTTGAACACATGTTACATGTAGGGATCAAAATGTGGGCACATTAACATTTGATATCAAAATATGATGCAACATAACGGTCTTCCATTTTCGATAATACCATATGGGATTCAATAAAATATTAATTTAATGGAAGTAGATATCACAGGAATCGGAAATTGAAATATCAGAGTGCATTATTTGATTAATTTGCGTTTCAGAGACTGTAACAAAATGATAATTAAACTATTTGCCTTACGCCAGGTCCTAATTAAATGTCGCACAGCGACAAAATCGTTGTCGTCCGACCAACAGACAAATACTGACCAATACGACGAGAAAATCCTTTGTTTATTTATCATTGTATTGGTCAGTATTTGTCAGTCGGTCGGACGACAATGATTTTGTCGCTGTGCGACATTTAATTAGAACCTGGCGTTATGCTTCCCCATGAGAAGGGATGAAAAATATTTGAATTAATGCATCATTTAAAATTACTAAAACTTTAAAAATGTTCATGTGCAGAACACGATTTCGCAGGTAACGTTATCCAGCTTATAGTCCAAGTTTTATTAGAAATGATACAGTGTCGCTGTAAATACGATTGCCGTGAAGATTTTTTCACGGAATCTGTGAAATTGGATTGTGAAATTTTTAACGCGAATGAATTTTTTTTTTCGCCCACGTAAAATGAACTTTAAGCCCCAAAGTTGTTCTACTCTCCGAAGGGAACGAAAGTCTGCGGATCCTTTAGATGCTGCAAAAGACGTGATACCTATATCGAGAACTCATAAAATAAAAAAGGATTTACGAGTATCGTTTCATCTCAGTCCGTTGGCGGAGCTTTTGACACCGAGATTGTATCAGATCGATCGTCGCATTGGCCGCGTCTAAATAATTCTCAGGCGATTCCATCAGGAACTTCTTGTGATCGTGAATAAAATCGGCTCTCAGAAAACGATGCACAGGAGCAGTTCTGCTGGACGCATCTAATTAATTGATGGAGCACGGAAAGCGCAGGTAAAGTTTTATCGCGACGCGACAAAGCTCGATCTAGAGAGTAGAAAAATTAAACCAATGGAAGAAATTTTGGACTGGATCATCTGAAATAAAAAATCGAACATATTTTAAATTTGCAGGAGTGTGGTTAACCTGGACATTTTTTTCTATATTTAATTGATATAAAAAAGTGGGAATATATTTAAAAAGTTAACATATTCGAGGCAAGCCGGATATCCATACCCGTGCAAATTAAAAATATGTTTGGTTTTTTTATTTGAGATGATCCAGTCGGCCGAATTTTCAACCACCTGTACGGTGTCAAATTCTGAAGACGCCAACTCCACTGCGAAATATTTAACTAAACAAATGAAATAAACAAACAATAAAGATTTGTTCTTGTATTTCAACAGTGAGGGAACATACAGCCAAAAGTTTGAAAACGTTAAGTTTATTTCATTATAAAAAGCAGCACCGAAATTGGCCGAATTTTCGGTCGCGACTGTAGAATGTCCCCTTGAAAGATTTCGTACAATTTGTATTTCACATTTTATTTGAAATAATTACATTTAGATGGGACCGAAATTTAACTTAATTTTTATATTGTTAATAACATTGTTTCCTACACTCCACAACTAAAAACTACTGTGTCCAACAATTTCCGTACATTTTTCGCGATAAAAAACCAATCGTTGTTCGAGATATGTAGCGTTGAGGGGAACTGAACAAATTCAAACACCGTCGCGTGTCCCCGTTGTTTCTGTTGCATGTACGTCTCCCTCGGGGCCGTTGAAAAATCTACACACGCCCCGCGACATCGGTTCATAAAAACTTATAAACGAATGAAGTCAGGAGAAGGGTGGTACCACGTTATTTTCACGGACGTTCCTGAAGGGTGGAAATTCCTCGCGAGCCTTCGATTTCCTCGGTAACTAAATTACTCACACAGAATAAGCCACCGTTGGTAGTGAAGATTTTTAACGTGGACTGGAAGTAACGGGTTCCTTTGTACGCGCCAGGGAAACTTCGCGTTGCAACGGTAACGCCCCGAGACTGATGAAAGTTCTAATCCTCTTGACATCCTCGAATGAAACACTTTGCTCGACGAGCTCTCAAACCAGCGAGGAAACAAAGATAAGAATTTGAACGGTGTAAGTCTTGTTCTGCCCTGAGTCGCTGACTTGCCATAAATAAACCGTTGGAACACCCCATCTTCGAGGGGCAAGTAATAACTCGCGGGAAAAGTATCCCTTACCCTTTATGAAAATCTTCACTCACGCATTTCAAAGTAAATAGAAATGAGCCATTTAATTCCTCGACATCTCTTCGCGTCTATGGTTAAAACTAGTCAATTTTACGTGAAATTAAAATGCAAATCTGCTGCATCGAGTTATTACGGTATAACTCGTGAAAATGTGACGGGAATAAAAGTTGTGAGGTTTGGAGGAGGGTGTATATGTTGGCCAAAAAGTTTCTTCTTGAGGCAGTTAGTATTTTTTTAAAAGTTACAGAAATGTCAATGGTATAGAATTACGGCGATGGTCAAAATGAAAAATATATAGGTATCTAATATATATATGTGTTCACATTACCATTTTAATAAATATCAATGAATCAATAACCAAGTTTCTCCTGAATATATTACATATTTGATGCTTGAATAAATACGTTGATGTGTCTGTTAGTACCTAATTAAGGATAATTTATAACGGTTATTGTTTCGTTGGCAGTTATTATAATCGTTATGTATGATTATTTAATAGTTGTTATTGTTTGGTCGATACTGATCACGTTACAGTAAAATTGTGTTTGATTAATTTGTAAGCATGTAACTTACGCTGCTGTATATGAATCTTCATTAGGGTGGCGTGAGTTACTTCTAATGGAATCATTTATTAATCATTATTACCCGTTTAATGATAACCTACAAACCTCTGTTCGGACAACCGCAACAGTATGCCATCAGCATCCGAATATTAACCTGTTAATAGGATATTCGAATATCTGATCGAAGCGATTAAATCAAGAGCATTAGCAGGGAGCCTTACTGATCTATCTGGTCTACTCAGCATCTCCCTTGACAGCTGTATGCCTGCCATAATTGTCAGCGAAATATGTTTAGTTTGGAGGTGATAATTATTGTATTTAATTCGTGAAAACATTCACTTACTTTTCAAATATATCCGTGTGGCGCGTAAACGGAAATTCGATAGATATATTTTTCCGCAATCATGTAGGAAATGATAAATTATAAATTTATAAATGGCGCGGACGTTGCGTGAAATAGGACTATGTAGGTACAACAAATTTAATTTTCTAAATGTGTGTTTATTATTCCAATGTTGCAACAAATGAACTATTTAGGTCGTTGTCGTAAAGGAAAGTAGCTGCATAATGCACAATAATGTATTAACCTTTAGAGGGCCGGGCTGGCCACTATAGTGGCCACCTAAGAATTTGGATACTTTGCCGGTCATTTTGGTGGTTTATATGCATAAATTTTAAGAAAATAAAATTTACAATTTCAATGAAAAAATCCCGGTCCTCTAGAGGTTAAATGTAAATCATTTAGCACGAGATAAGGTAACTTGGAAAATGAAAGGTAAGGCTGACGTATTCTTATTAATAATATCTTTGTAAACGTATTCAACGTTTTCGGGAGTACAACGGTTAATGAAGCAATGAAATTACATAAATCATTATTCCGTAAAAATTTTACAATTAGAAATGAATATTAGAGAATGCTTCATAATAATTTAGAGTGTTGGTTCGTTCAAATTTAAAGTAGATACGTACAGTAAATTTCTAACAAGTTGGTGAATTTTTGTATTTTGGGATACGCTATTTAGCATGAATAAATTTCTTAATTACTTCACTTGATACATAAAGACTAGTTTCTAATTGAAGGTTAATACAGTGTAATTGCAGTAAAAAATCAGATTTTATTAAGTACCTTATTCTTCTACCAGTGCAAACTTTTTCATTGTTTTTGTATGATTTCTACCCTGCTATCTTCCTAATTCAAAGTGTTGTAATGGATCAAGGTTCAGTACATCAAACATTTTTTTCGGTAGATTTTTCGTCATATTTCTTTCTGCACGAAGCCATTGAAAGTGACACTTTTAAAGGATTTCTACTATGTAAAAATGCTGGCCCCTGAGGCTTGCCACTGTAAATTATGTGGAAGAGCATGCAAAAAAGCCTGACTGCGCGTCGAAAGTTTCTCAGTGTAGTACACGTTCACCCAACTTCACACATGAATAATTAAAAAGTAAAGAACAGTAGACTGGTCTGAAAAATGGAAAAAGTCATCCTCCAGAATCATTTCACTATGATCTCAGGGGTTCCTCGTTTCCCAGTTCTGTAAAAGTTTGTAACATAGCGCGCATGTAAACGTGCTAACTTTTATTGTAGCACCACCGATTATAGTGTACCTGCTCTCCCTTATGTGCCACCAACAAATGTTTATTTTCACAAAATATTCAAATAGCCTGCAGTGTAAAGAATATGTACTATTATCCACGAACTTCTGTTGGCAATGTGTTATGCAAACGACTATTTCAGATTTTGAGCGTAATATTTCAATTAAACATACATTTGCGTTGTTCATTTATGAATGCACAAACCAGAGTTAAATATACTCCACGTAAATACTGATCAAACACTGAATGAAATATGTCTTTATCATGTTAAACGTGTGAATTGTTTTAATGCTGCTGCAATTGTAAAAATAAAATCGATTTTAAACATTTACGCGTATCGACGCGTGTCTTCCGTGCGTGCGCGCAAACAGCCACTGCTCCGCGCTCAGCTGTCTTGGCTTTAAATTGCGCGGCCCGGTGTGTCCTGCGCGTGCTCGCAAGCAGCCACTGCTCCGCGCTCAGCTGTCTTGGCTTTAAACCGCCCGGCCCAGAAGTTCCACCAGTAATATTCAACTGTTAATATCTGGAAAACCAAGCTTCGAATCGCAAAACACTAAAGGACTTTTCGATGTCTATTCGCCTGCTTCGTATTCTCCCAATATTTCGGAACTCCATGCATCACCTCTGTGTAAGAAATGTTTCGCGCAGATGGTCTTGTTGAGACACCCATATTGAATACAATAGCGAAAAACAATACAACCGATGCTTTGTTTACGTCCGCGTTAATTAATCACAGGGCCGTTAGCTCCATGCCTGTTCTTCGTCGTGTTCTTTAAATACTACTGATTAGTGCGAGTTCGCTGGACATTAAAGCTTGAAGGAGGGAGGAAATTGGAAAATAGGGGAAGAATATTGACGAAACAAGGTAGGGAGTGGACGATGTCCACGGAGAAAGGGCACAAACACCATGTCTGATGCACTGCTACAAATTAAGTTATCCAGTAAATAATATAGATATACCCGGCGGTACATTTACAAGGGAAAGAGAGTTCGTAATTTCCTACACGACCTTAAATGGTAGCTCACCTATTTTCGGGCTCTTTATCGGCCTCTCCTTTACTGGAGCTTTTTAGGCGACGGCATAAAAACGCTGTCGTGATGTTTTCAGGCAATTAATCACGCGCAAAATAGATGCTGATTACGACGTCGACGTGCCGTTGCTTAATTAGCTTCGGCTGCGGTACATCGGGTGACTTCGTTTATGAGACGAAAAAAGCAGAACGACCCGGAGTAGAGTGGGTTGGGTATACCGATAGAATGAAGGATATCGTAGGTCCTTTCAACGGTTCCTGCCTGTATCCCACGGCGTCCAACGAACGTTACGACATCACGTTCTAATTACGACCACCACGGTCTAACGGTGTAGCTTTGATGGCCGCTAAAAGTCAAATTACGTGTAGTCGTCATTAAAGATTGCCACGAACATGGCGGACCTTGAAAGAAGTTGCACCGCTGCGAGCGCAGCGCTCATTAACGCGTTCATTAATTGTAACAATATTTAGTGATACTATTAGCAAACCGTGCGGAAACTGCTGTGCGCGATATACGGGAGGGTTTTTGTTTCGTAATTATTGGGAGCGTATGGTTTCAAACGGTGATCGTGAACGCTTGCGCAGTGTTACTGCTGAGGCTCTTAAAGTATAATACTTTATTTATTAAGCTGAGTTAACTTTAATGCCCCTCTTCCAAAAGCTGAACTCACACATTCTGCTTTCTCGACCCGTTAGCGCACAGTGGTCAAATGATCGAGCTTATGATCCTGCAAAAGGGAGAACGACACCGTGGCGATCTCCTCTGCCGTAAAGATAGTCCTCGTAACGATTTGATCTATCTATCATTCCGCATTCACCTCCCCATACTTCATAATTATATCACCCTGGCGCCGCTGTTAGCCGCTCCGATAACAATGTCACGCGCGCCGTTATGGGCCGTGAATTTCAAACGGCCGACGCCGATGGCTCGAAGACGGCCGCATGGTGATAGAAGATCACCTGGGCGATTTTATTTAAATTCTATCTCGGACGGGAATCATATTTCATAGACGGGGATAGCTGTGCCGGATATACGAGGGCGAGGCTAATATCACGGCGCGAAAACTCTGCTACGTCCCATACCCCAGAGTTTGCGACGAGGCCACCGTGACACAATTATTAATCGTCGAAAGTCGGCACGGGCGACGCGACGTGGGGCTGTATCGGCGATTCAGCAGAATTGGGGCTACGGTGCACACAAAGCCAGTAATAATGCAAGTAGCTGCGAGAAGACGACGCCCGCCCACCTTGGGGATGAAGGGGTTACGACGCTAGCACGGCGCCAGCGACGTTGCAGGGCGAGCAACGGGGGATGGTCGCAGCCAACAGGGAGAAAGAGAGAGAGAGAGAGAGAGAGAGGTAGGGAGAGAGAGTAAGTTCGTTAAGTTCTTATTAATGGTGATGAAGTTACGCGGCCCAGTTATACCGTGGGTGCTCGTAAAAACCATCCAGATCCCCGTCGGGGCCAAAAACTTGCGGCGTCGCTTCGGTAAACGAAAAATCGGCTGACGCAAGAAAGGGTGAAATAGAGGCGCGGCGGTGGCTGATGCCCAACAACCAACGGATGTCGCGCATTTGTCATCGCATAATTCGACTCGTCCCACCCGTCCCTCCGCCTCTTCCATCCCTCTGTGCTGAACGGTGACGGTGTAGGACGGCGTGGTCCTTGTAGGCTGCAACCTCGTTGTAGTCCGGATGGAACTTAATGCGGTACGTCACGCTATGCAAATACGGGATGCTCCGGGGATAACGCGGGGCAAGAAATTGCGTTTGACGCGCCTATATCAGCTGGTACTTAAGGGGCTACATGTCGCTCTATGTGGCTTGCGTCTGACGCTGCCTATATCAGTCGCCGTTCAAAGCTCGACGTATACGGTTGCGCATCCGACGGTGGTGAAATGACGGGAACACGACCGAGTCCTAATGCGGCGGAGTGCGAAGCAACGTCTTACGTGGGCGTTAGGAAAGCTATCGGAAGAACGCTTCCCAGAAGTGCAAATGTCGAATAGAATATCGTTTGCTTATCAATCGGTACGCGCGGAGAATTGAATGGTTGATGACAAGCTGAAACGGAGTGGAGGGAAAACTGAACTACTGGTTTGTTAATAAAACGTTTAATGGTATTACAACGATGGACTTACAACGAAAAATATCGAACCCGAAAATTCTGATTTTAATGAAACTCCGTACGATTGTAGAGCATGTCGGAGTATGTAAGAAACGATTTTTTTTTCTGCGGAAAAACACTCTGAGGGGGTGGCATCAGCCCCCAAATTTCAGCGATTTTTCGTTTTTCGAATATAATTTTGGACGTACAAAAATTTCTTTTGCAGCGCGTTATACGGCATCAAACATTGAACATTTTGTCCATGTACGGTTTTCTTCTACCTCGCACCGTTACAAAGTTATACTCGAAAAACGAAAAATCGCTGAAAATTTGGGGGCTAATTTCACCCCTCAGAGTGTTTTTCCGCAGAAAAAAAATCGTTTCTTACATACTCCGACATGCTCTACAATCGTACGGAGTTTCATTAAAATCAGAATTTTCGGGTTCGATATGTTTCCTTGTTAGTCTGAGGATTTTGAAAATAGTAATAGTTAGAAGCAGGAATGCTTTGAGATAGTAATTATTGGCATTAAGTGAAGGGCAAATTTGTTTGTTAGAAACAAAAGTGCACCCGTTAAGGGTAATTGTATAATTAAGCTCGTTCTGCATGTATAGAATATGAATTGGGTTCCATGCTGTTCTTTGGAATCTTTTTTATCAGCAAGCGATGATGTGGACAAGTAGTTCTTTTGGATATACTTCTGAATGGCCCCAGTGGTCGATCGACGCGAGGTTTGAGAGGAGGGGTGGGGAGGGGGTCTGGATCCTAAATCTAAAATTGTAGCTTCGGGTATTTATTGGTTTCCGAGATATTAATAAGAAGGGCTATGATGGGTATAAACGAATCTTAGAACCCCAGCCTCTAATATGTAGCGATTTTTTACAAAAATGAGATGACAATCTCATTCATTAGAGTGACGACTATTATTGGACGCGAATTAAAAAATCCATTGTTATTCAGTACGTACTTCCCAAAACATGAGATACAGAAAGTAATATTTTAAATTCAAGGAACCCTTGGAAATATTTCGTTTTGTAAGTAACGATTAAGAAATTACTTGAGATAGCATTTTTTAATGAATTACCTATAAATGTCGCTCTTTAATCGTGATGACTCTTACTGCAATAAAGGTGTAATTAATTTAATGATACGCTATTAAGTTATTATTAAGATATTAAAGTTTATGATGACAATGGAAACGTAGTCTTTTACTAGAATTATTCATTCTTAAGCATACAAATATTTAATGAAGGTTTGACTATCACTAATAATTGTAGGATTTCAGCGTTTGGCAAATGGCCTATGGTGCGAGTGAGGCACATAGGTGGCGGCGCTTAAGTGGAGATCGGAATATAGGAATCTCCTACATAATATACCTAATATTAATATGTTCAATATAAATAGTAAGAAATATCATACATGAAAAGAACATTTTTGTCGTTTTTGTCACCACGAAACAGATAGCTGAAAGATTCAGATCACCTTTTATGACCAATAAAAAGGAAAGGGGTGTGATGCATGTGAATGGTTTTCACGTTATAACCACTCTTCCGCTTTTATCCTGTAATATATCTGGAGCATTATGAAATCCTCGTTGAAATTCATTTCATTTTCTTCAATAAATCTGGTCCTACACAAAGTATCGTCGCTCATAAAACAGTTGTATGAATCAAATCGAAATGAGATAATATAGAAATATTATGCCCCTTTATTCTCAAGCTACAGCCATTTCTGTCTCTCATCTTCCATTGGTGTATTTTATTGAAAATGTTCAAGGCGATCACATTATTTCGAAACACAAGAATCAAAACATCTTACTGTATATTTTAATTATTTAAAATTTCCGACAATTCTAACAATACCTTTTTCAGTTGCGTTTATAATTAAAAGCCCCAATTAATTCAAAATGCTCCGCAGTGAGAAAACTATAAATGGCTTCCATACGCCTTATCCACTTACAATAGCACCTCGATTGCCTGAATATCGTTTAAGTGAAGGTTCCATTATCCGAATATCGTTTAATCGAATAATCGATTATCTATATATCGTTTAACCAAATGTTCGATATTCCACCAGCGTCTTCTAATACAGAAATTGCTTTAGTAATTGTTTTGAACATCACTTCCTGAACAATAGAAACAAAATGTGAAATAATAATCGGATGGTAAATGGGTGATGATATTGATAGTAAAAAGAATTAATGGCAATAAAGCTTATAGTCCCAAAAGTGATATTTTTATTCATTTTGAAGTCTTCGTAGTTTGCGAAGCATTTTCAAAATACAATGAAACGTAACAGGACACCTTCACGAAGTGCTCCGCTTTAAAAAGTATGCTTCAACATTGTGACCCAGAAGGGTTGGGTAAATATAACCGTAGAACAAAGAGAAATGTGAAACTATGTTGTTATGTCTAGTTTACAAATGTAACATCGTTGTAATAACTGATTATTATCCATGTTGAAACACAACTGTTTTGTTACCCGGGTAAATCGATATTCCGAATTTACCATTACCTATTCAACAGAAATAAGGCAAAATACTTTTGCGTATAAATCACAAAGGCATTCCGATTTTAAAATGAATTGTTTTCAATAAAGGACCTAATTTCTATTAAATATTTATTAACCATATTCTTATTCCGTATTACTATACTCATTACTGTATTTCATGCATTTTATTTCAGCGAACACAAAACGAACTTTTTAATCTTATAATCCAAAATAATGCCAAATATCTAGCACCACATAAAACGATCACATAATACATCTTATATAAATGTTGCAATCAAAGCTCTGCGCCACAATGCAGAAAATAAATTCTTACGTGGACGAACATTTCTTCAAAATTTTGGAACGGAAGCATATTAACCACCGTGCAACGCGTCTGCCATTCCAGGCTTGATTATGCAGAACGAGAGCGAGAAGGAAGCGAAATACGAAAAGCCAAGAAACACATCCGCTCTATTCTCGTATTTTCATCCCCAAGCGCAGTCGAATCGCGCGGATATTTCGAGCTTTCGAACTTTGAAGAAATTGAATCTAGCCGGCGTTACGACTTCCCTGATACCAATATAACTCGGACGAGTTTATTCGCTCACGGAGGAATTTCACTCTTTAGGCGATAAAATCGAGGTATAAATATTTCTGACTTCGGCCACGGTATGGAAGGGGCAGGTATCGTTACTCATTTCGCGGCTGTTCCACGCCCCAGGGAAATCTTGCGCTACCATAATTCCTGCGAGCATAAACGAAAGCTGGCACAGCGCAATAATACATTCCGCGTTGTTTGCTTGGTCCCCTCGTGAAAATCTTGGCTGAGAGTTGTGCAACGCAAGTCCTTTGACGGTCCACCGATTAACTGGGACTGGGCGATTTTAATTTACATATTTCTGCCTCGCAGCCGCGAGCGGTATCGGCAACGCTTTCAGACAATCCGGATAGCGAAAAACGTAGCTCGGACTTAACAGCGTCTAGTAAATGGGAAGCTTTAACAGGCCGGCGATGAAAAATGCGAGTAAACCACCGCCCTTCGTGAATATTGCCGCCCTTTGGCGTGGAAATGACGCGATAATCGGCCGATAACGCCTTGGACGTGTCCAATTTGCACATAGAAGTCTTCTTATCACGGGCAAATCCATCTCCGACGCTATTATTCGACTTGTCTCGAAAGATTGGCCAGCATTTGCGACCTAACCCGGACCCTAAACTTGTAATGTCCGCTGACACGCGAACACTTGGTAGAAAGTAAAAAGAACAATCATTCAAGGATGTAGTAGACTCGTGTTAAGGTTGCTACCCGTACTATATTTCGGTAAATTGTACAAATAAAATATAGTACACGAAATACTATATTTTTACTTCATGGTTCATTAAACAAATTTAATTATCAACCTAACTAAACTAACCTATAATTGAGACTAACCTAAGAAAGAAATAAAGCTACAATTAAATTAATAAAAAATGCACTATTAATCCTCATCCGTACCTCGTGCCAACTTGAAACAGTTTTCCCGTAATAAGTTATATTGTTTTATTATTTGTGATTCTTGTAAACAAATAGTATGTCCTGCACATCGTTTTATTTTATGTGAAAGTTGTAAAAAATCTATGATGTAAATGTTAACTCATCAATTTGAATAAAAAAAATATCGAAAAATAAATGATTGACCTTGTCATTTCATCGATTTTATACCACTGTGTCAATTTGACACCGAGGGACAGATTTAGTTCGTGAAATGAGGATCGGATGAGGGTTAAAAGAATAATTCCTGGCTACTAAAAGCACAAACTAACAACAAATATACTTGGAAAAGTAAGTAAAATAAGAAAATAAATCTGCACTTTCTACTTTCCTAAATTTCCCTGGAAATATTATATTTATTTCAAAATTCCACAAAACACTATATTTCCCCATGGCTGGGCGAGTTCCATATTTCCGCTCGAGTGTTGCCAAATCGGTGTCGCACGAACCTGCGTGCGTCGATTAGTCCGCGTCGAGCCGAACAGAAGCACACATCGAGTGCAAACAACATTCAGAATCACGAATCCTACAAAGAGAATTGGAATCACGTAAACGTTGATCATAGACGTTGATCATTCGCTGTCACCCAAACTCCTCATCCGAAACATACAATAACTCTAAAGTAAATAATCAGGAAAATTGTAGACACCCGTTAACCAGAACTTCTCGCGTTACCGCGCCTGTCCTTCCCTCGATATTCAAACGTGCGTTTTTGGAGCGGCCTGTATCCGAGAGGGCGGTCGCGTCAGCGGCGGGTGGTCGTAAAACTAGCGTAATTAATTTATAACCATCAGCGCGGCTTAGCGAGAACATAAATCTTCCGTGATGAATGTTCCTGTTGGAATCAAATACCGCGTCGTCGACTGGAAGTTACACGTCCATCTGAAAGTCATGCGGACGCTCGTTCACAATGCCGCGGTTTGGGTCGAAGCACGCGGCCGCGGCGGGGGTCGAAGCCAGACTTTCTCGCAGGTTTCGGTATCTCGGCCAAGCGGGCCGCGAAACTGTGCGCCATCCATCTTGTACGCCTTGGATGAGGATGAAAAGCACGGAGCAATCCAGATACATCTCGCGTCGCGGCCCCTCGCTCGCGTGGTCTCCGCGATACGGGAATACCTGGAGACACACGCGACCCTCCAGGCTCATAATTTTTTCGGGAGAGCCGAGAAGGATAGAGCTGGCCTCCTCGAGGACAGCTAATACCGCGTAAGAGATACGAGGGGGTTGACGCTGGCGGTTAGGGGAGACGGGAGAAAGGGAAAACATCGGATAGCGTTTAGGGAGCTCGTTTCTCAGGGGCGCGCAAAAGCCGGCGTACATCGTTATCCGTAATATTTATGAATTACGAGCCAGCTAGGGTGGCAGGTATATATCACGTGCCGTGTCACCGGGATCTTCTTATCGCGCCGCGAAGACGTTCGGTGCTTGGGTGATTGCTGGGCAACGACCAGTCATCGAGATAAGAAGTATGTTACGTGTGTAGGTAGGATTATTATCTGTGGTTTTAGTAAATTACTATTATTAGTGTACCCTGATACTCGAACGAGCGTTAGAAAATTAGAATATAATCCGAATGGCCCCAGTGGCCAATCGACACGAGATTTGAGCGGAGGGGTGGGGAGGAGGTGTGGACCCTAAATCTAAAATTGTAGCTTCGGGTATTTATTAGTTTCCGAAATATTAATAACAAAATATTGTTAATTTTTTCTTACAAATTAATTTTTTAAACTGCATACAGGTAGCCCTAACGGGGATCCATCCTGCCCCCTCCCCCAAATTGTTTTACGGACAGTTGGACGTGTTCTCCTTACTTCCGCGTGTCCCTTAGGCGCCTAAACGGAACTCGTATTTAGCTGAAATTCAAAATCAATTTTCGCGAAAACGAAGTGCGATATTAAAGAATTGTATTATATATTTTTGTCTCAATTTGGCTATCAATAGAGTAATGGGTATCGAACCTACGTAATAGGATGGATCGCATCCGCAAGTTTCTGGTTCAAATCTCCAAACACACATCGGTTCGCTACCTTTACGCGCCCCCGCAATAATCTAGCCTTTACTAATACTAATACCCGGAACAAGTTGGAAAGTGGAATGCGTTGTGTCGGAATAAGTCAACAGAAATACTAAAACTTTTTTTATTAATTATCTCGAAATCAATTTGAGATTGAGGGTCCACACACCCTCCGCACCCCTCTCATGAAACCACGTGACGATCGATCACTGGGGCTATTCGGAAGTACAGCCGAAGGTTGAAGTTGAAGTTGCCAATTTTATTCGGCGCTGAAGTTGAAACGCTTGACGAATAAAGAAATTAACTTTTATTTGTAGAATAAACTATATATTATAACTGTACCTATATGTACCTATATATTGTATTAGGTGTACGAAAGAATTCTGTGCCTTTGGCTTTACAATGTATAAAATTATTTTTTTCCACTCTTTAGGTCGTTTACAGCGTTGGTATTCATTTATTTAAAACACCGTGTTGCTTGTCTATTGTTTGCTATGTAACTCAGAAAACAGTCGTGAATGCAATGACCATTTACGGGCCAAGGAACCCGCAATGTTATGTTGCTGCACGGCAACGCCCGAAGGAAGTAATCTTCAGCTTGGACTGGGAAATTCTTCCGCACGTGGTATACTCGCTAGACTTAGCTGCAAGTGATTGCTACTTGTTTAGGTTTACACCACAACGTTACCTTGTCGATACACACTTTACACAGTAGACGACGTCCGAAAACGTATCGATGATTTTATCGCGTCAAAGTCACCATGTTTCTACCGCAATGGAATTCGCATGCTACCCGAAAGATGAAGGAAAGTCATTGATAACAATGAAAAATATTTAACGATTGAGCTCATTTCAATTTTTTTTTATAGTAACGATCGAAATTTGCTGAAAAAACATAGAACTCTTTCCTGTACTTAAAAGTTGATTAGCTTGAAGATAAATTTATTGAAGACTCCTTGTAGAAAAGACTGTAAGTGCCACAATTAAAAAAATAAAATTTGTATCGGAAATGTTCTACGTGCTAGTTGTAATACTATGGTATAGAATTTGATTTTTGGCACTTACAGCGTTTTCTATAATTAGGAAATTGGTTTTTATTATGGTATCAACTACGAGGCTGTGTCAATAAGATTTTAATCAGCATTCTGCAGAATCACGCCCATTATACCACAAAAGCAGAAAATACGAATTGGCCATGTATCAATGTATGTTAACTAATGGTATCTATAATAAAGAGGTATTATTACTATTATTATAATAAGGAAGGTTCCCTACTATTTATTTTTCAAGCTGATCTACTTAGGTTGAATTGTTGCTCAACTGCATTTTTCAATATATGTAATCATTTTCCCTGTTGAATATATTCCGTGGACGCAGAGGCTATTCGCGTTATTGTTACGAGAAAGTGCTGCAAAGTCGATGCAGTGAAAGTCTGTGGCAGGTAATTAGTGCAGAGAATAAAAGCTTGATTTTTTATCGGTTTAAATTTTCAATCACTGGATAATGTAGCCTGCAGCCTCACATGCTCGATCAGTTTTTCTTCGCCCTTAATTGTTTTACAACCTGAAATGAAATCATAGAATATAGATCTATCGGAATCCACAAATGTCACTCCCCCTTTCCATATGTGACGCGCAAAAGTCCAGCACTTTGAGATAAAATTTGCATTATCTGATACTTACAGATGTAAGCCCCAACTTTAAAAAATAAGTGTAATAAGTGTGCTCAAAGGCAGCAATTATACACGCACATTACAATAATAAGTTAATTTCACGAGAGGCACAACTTTTTACACTTTTAATGAGAAGGAATACAAATTTTCGGTTCTCACGTGAAGCATGAATAAGGGGTATTTAAAATAACCTTCTTGGCATAGGCATTCGATATTAATATCGATAATAAAAAGTATACATAGGTAATAGATGGTCATCGAAGAAATTATAAACAATTCTTATTTTTACGAGTTCAAAAAATGAAAAGGCCCTCAAGAAGAAAATTATTGAGGACAAATTACAAAACATTATACAATGTGTTACTGATACAAAATACGCTTTTTAATATGAAGTTAAATGATATTTTCAAACCCATTCATCGTGTCAAAATTGACCTCCACGCGACTGGATCACCGAGGAGAGGGATATTCTGTGTATCAATGTGTGTGTGTGCAGCACACAAATCACGACTGTGGAGTGGAAAATTAATTGTTTTTCGTGGTGGCAAGGTGGCAGATCTAATCTGACCCAGTTATCCTGCATACATGCATGTACAGAGAGGATAGTCTGTAAGGTCCTTATGGTAGCCGTAATCCGGCTTATTGAATACGGCCATGTACACCTGTAATCGCTCAGTACGTCGGGATTACCTATAATCCTTTATGCAACGTCGTAAAACGGCGTTTCTATACTATTTTTCTAGCTGTAACCAGAAGAAATAATATCACTTTCTATCCCTCGTCTTCTACTTCTTCTCCCCATCTTCAGAAGGCCATTGCACTTTTCCTCTAAGCTGATTATGGGCATTTATCGAGTAAAATTTCGCATAACGATCGCGACGTTTGAGTTACAAAGAGAGTGCACCACGGTTGTGTCACTAATTCGTTTCAAACATCGACACACGCAAAGCTCAAAAGTTTGCGCAAAAATCGAGCTGAAACTTTTACCTTTCAGAAGCCTTCATATCTATGTAACCATTCGTTAAATCCAGATTGCAATTAAAACTTTGATAGAAGCTCCTTTTGGACCAAACTCGCGCTCACTATCGGTCTTTTTCAAATTTCCCAACTGTTCACTGATTTTCGAAAGTCGTCAAAACACCATTTACAAATAGGATCTAAAACTCTCAAGGGTATAGTTTGTTCGGTGGTAAACATGAAATAGCTTCAGGAAAGTAAATCGTAACCACCACAGAAATTTAAAGTATTTACCTACATTCATATCTAGTAACATTCAATAATTTCTTCAATTTCCGTCATCCTCAGTCTTGCCGAAATTTTGGGCAGACCCCACACGGTTAACGTTACACATACATATCACGAACTAAATACAAAAACATTAGCCAAATCGGTGACTCGAGCCTGGCGCACCCCGTTGTCGGTTGCCAGATCATTTCTCGCTCCCCGACAAAATCCAGCTAATCATTAATTACCGCGGGACAGCTAAAGCCAAGAAGCGTTCGAATTCGCGCGCGTAAAATTCGCTGTAACAAAGCGTCGACCGATGACTGGTATGTTAATTTCCACGCGGCGGGCTTTCCACATCGTTGTTTCTCTGGTGTCGAGATTACTCACGGCTTACACGCACAGCTTACACGCCATCTATCTTGCCTGTCTTCGCCCCGAATGCCGTGGAATTTAATTTAGTCTCGCGCGTCGATTACAGTATTTTTTTCAAAGAAACGTCGCGTTTTGCCTCGTCTAGGCAACGTCCCTTTTGCGTCCTCAGAGGCAGATAACACCAGGGTATTCGCGATCGCTGAAGAAAGGAGTAGTCATTCGCTAATGTCGCAAACAGACCCAACCGCGAGCAGCCCGCGAAGTGTTCTTCCTTAACAGGGGTAAGAAGATATCGCCGCTCGTCGTTCGCCCATCAGGCAACAATGGAGTTGCCAGGGGGGAATTGAAGAAACCTAGGGCACCGTTGGACGTCGGTGGGAATAATTCACGGAGTTATCGCGTCGCGCTTTTTTCTACCCGCGAAAATTCTACACACCGGGTCGAGTTTCGACGATGGAACGGCAGACGACTCGCAAATAGGAATGAACCGAGAGGGGTTGCACTGAGATGATTGGTGCTGGTACATTAGTGTCAGGAGATCCCGCGTGGTGGGTCGTTAATAATTTTAGCGGCCACCACCTTCGTACCGTGGAAACCTCGGATATTTATCCGCTGTGGGGTTGTAACACGTGGTAAATTGTTGCGTTGGGGTAGCCGCGTTGCTGTACCTCTGTTCGAGGTTATCGTGCCAAATACACGAAGAATTGCTGTTTTCAAAGGGGATTTCCTGTGGAATTGTGGGTGACGTGTAGCGCTGGTATGTGGAATATTGTGGAACACTTGTCATTCGAATTCACGCAGGGGTCGAACGAAACTGTTGAAATTTTCAATTAATCATGAATTAATTGTACCTAATTTTATGGGTATTATCTTTTCTGTTTCGAGAAAATGCAGTGTATTAAATGAAAGTTGTATTGTATATATTTTTCTGAAAATAAGAAACATTTATTTTCTTGAGAGCAAAAAAAGGTTCTAGTTAAACAGGAACATTTATTCTGCTCTGAACAAGTTTAAGTTGTGACAAGCAGATTTAATGTTCAAGTTAATGTACAAAATTAACTTGAAACAAAAAAGAAGTGATTTAAAAGTTAAAAATTCGATAAACAATGTTTATTTATAAAAGTTAACAGTTTCATTCGACCCCTGAATTTATGTCATCGGTATAGAATTTTATCTGAAAATTATACCTACTATTTGAATTTGAAGAATGTACTACTTGAACAATATGTTCTTACAGACTATCATCCCCTTATTGATTTTTCTTCTATAAGTGTATCAAAACGAAGGACCTTTTCAGAGGGAACACTCTTGTGTCTCATTGTATCTATGTTTGATAAATTTATTTGACAGAAGAAGGGATGGTTGAAAAAGGGAAGAAACAATAAGAAGTGTACCTGAAAAATTAAATTTAATGACAGCCAAATTGTAACTATAACAATTTAATGTGAAAGTGTGTATGCATGCAACCTGGAAGCATGTAATGTTAACAATAGAAGAGAAATAGCAGATTGTTAAAAAACTGAGAAATGAGTGAAATTTTCTCGATGCTCAGAGTGCCTAACTTTTCTTATCATGAAAGTAGTTAAACCTATAATAAAGCAGCCAAAGGAGCGATCCCATCGTCATGGGATTATTCTTCCTGAAACGCAAAACTTCTCATAAAAACGGAATTTCTTCCCCATTTCCATAGCTCCAGAAATCTTTAGAAAATGGATCACTGTATATAATTGCATCACTTTATATAATTTTTTGCAGAAATCATTTCTGAGCACATTCTGAACTTGAAACTACGCGTTGATAGCTAAAGATTAAACGCTTCCTCCACTTTGATATACAGTGATTCTGTAAATAAATGTTCACCCCCTACAATTATTACAATAAAAACTATGTCGTGTCGTTCGTTACATTTCGAAACGTACTGTGCAGAAAAATGTTTCGTGTATTTTATCGGCCTCTGGGATAGCATCGGAGTAATGCATTACCATCAAAGCCTTCGGTTTCTCGTTCTCCTCACAATTTCTCTCGTGACCAACGTTTCGACTACACAGAAAGAATCGAAGGTATCGTGAAAGAAAAAGACGTAATAGAGTCTCACTTGCCCCGATTGCCCCGGAAACGAACGAATCCCGATGGTAAGAGAGCATCGCAGAAAGATAACGCAAGAGGAGCGTAATCCCATGGAGCCCCGGCCTTCTCTCGTCTCTCATTTTACGGTTAAAATACGAGAGCCCTGATTTCGTCTTTGAAGCTGGAATTAGAGATGCCTTTGTACTTCCGTGCACGTAGAAAGCTGTATGTACGTCGCGGTGCAAAAATAACATTCGATTTAGTGCTGCGATTGACATAGAGAGCCACGGATCGAACGATTTGGATGACGTTCTACGGACGACAAATTAATTATTATAATCAACGTTATAACACGACAGGCGTATCTAACCGAATAACATTTACAGTTTGTAATGTGGGTGTTCTGTCACGGAAGTGTATATGCAATTACCCTTTATGACGGGAAAATAGCTCTCGCCATGAAATTGATGTCTCGATGCTATTACGAAAATTACGTTAACACAGATTCCAGTAATTAAGCCGAAATATGAGTTTCGTGATGTGACTGCCTACTTTCTGTCCTGTAAAATTTCTTCCACAAAACGAATCTCTTATTTTTGGTGCACTGTTGGAACCAATGTTTATTCTTTTCTACAGGAATTCTCGAGGCCCGTATTGTTGAGAGACTAAGAAAATTATTTCAAATTGAATGATAGGTACATGAAATTACTTGTAGGACTTGTATCAAATTTATTCAGTTCATGAATATTTTATTCTGAATAATATTGAGGAAAATACCTAGTTTAATGTAAAGCAAGATCCCATTCTCAGCGCTAATTTTTATGATGACTTTCATTTCTTAGACCCACAGATTACAACAGGACTTCACTATGCCTTCAATATTCGCGAGTTTGCGTTCATTCTTGAGCGATGGGCAGATCGAGAGTGGAGGCTTTTTAACAGGATACTACGGCAAAGAGGAGAGTTGCAATGCTTTTTTTCAAAATTGTAATTATATGGTGATGTAGAAGGTAGTGACGTGGAGAATTTAAATACGTATTGTTAGATATTATGCGATTGCAATCTACATGTTATATACCTTAAATCAGCAAGGTATATACTAAAATCCTAAGTATGAATTAAACTTATAAAAAAACAAAAACAACTCCTAAACCTCTGAAACGTCTCCATCTAAAAGTATTCCGTTTAATTAATATTAAAACCATGTAAGTTTCCATTTCATCCATTTTCCCTAAACATACTAACGTACTACTATGGCCAAAAATTAATGTTGTAATTTCAAATCACTAACCGAGTACCAAACAGAAAAATTAACAAGTTATTAATAACCAAGAGATGAACAAAATAATTTTTCTCAACCATACGTGTAAACAAAATTTTATAAAAATAACACTTAATTCAACACTACAAGTTACAACACTCTGTTCTATCCGACATTGCAACCAATAACTCAGTGATTCCCAACCTGTGAGTCGCGAAGTATTTTAGGCGGGGTTGCCACTGTTTTTTTTTAAAATTATTCAGTTGGAATTATATTCTGAAACAACTACTTCTTATGTGTTTTCTTTACCTTATTAAATTTAACTTATCTTATATGGGTGGTGCAGGTTCTTTAAATATTACAAAAAGAGATCGCGACTCAAAAGAGGTTGGGAAACACTGCAATAACCCATCGCAAAGTAACATTAAATCCACCAGTGTAATTTCTGATACCTGTGCCCGCTACAGCCCCCGATCCAACAACGATCAATTCATTTTACGCCAGCAGAAGCGCCGTCGCCTTTATCGAACTTGATGAATGAAGAATGGAAATATCCATTGGCAGGTACAGGAAGGCTGTAATTCAGATTTTGGTCGTACGTGCTATGAATGCGTAATCAAAATTGTATTCAGCCAGGGAGCTGATTAATGGCCTTATCGAATCTCGGCTCGCCATATCGGCTGTCACACGGGGACACAGCCTGGCCCCTCGCAATCGAGAGCCTCTCTATGGCAGCGAACTGAAAGAATGAACGGCGAAGAACATCCCATCAGTGAGAACCAACTGCGGCGGCAATATAAATTAAATCGCCTACAATTTAATACGCAGTCGGTCGAGTTGGAAACTCCTAGAGTCACTGTCAGTCAATTCAGTAGCCAGCTAGGCGCCGACCGTGACATCCGTACACGCCTTTTCCACTTTCAATTAAATGGAAAAAATCCGTTAGCCCTCTGTCCAGACCTGTCAAGTCTCACCTTTTTTTTTTAATTTAATTACCGTGCCCCGTTCTGTTCAAACGCGAGGAGTACACTCATGTAGGCGACAAAGAGAATGCCAGGGTAAAAAAATTATTTTTGTCGCGGAGTTGAGACCGCATACGGCTACATTGCTGTCAAAATTAAAAAGTTTTTTTCATTTTGCCCGGTGAATCGTTGTCAGACGGAACTTTGACCTCCTGGAAAGTGACTCGCGCGTCGAATGCAGTGCCAGTCATATAGCTGAAGTGCAATGTTGGCTTCTTAGATCTGGAATCGTTTCGAAAAAATCGTAGCGCTCGGTGGGAGATGGGAATGTGGTAATTATGAAAAGACCCTCGTTGGTAAATTATTACTGGAATATTCCCGCTAATTTTTAATCAAGTCAAACGCTTTGATAAAGCAAAATGGTCGCAGGAACATTAATTCTTTGTCCCACTCCTGACTTTTATACAGTGCTTGTATTTTACATTTAAATATATGCTAGCCGTTATGCAGGCCTCTTCCGCACGACAGAATTCAGAAACATATGTTGAATATGTATGAAAGGTATTTTGAATTTTGCGTAACTCGATGTTACGTTGCGACTTTATATCATAAAAGTTTTTAAGCGAAAAAGGGGATGAAGAATATAAAAATCTTTCAACGCTGAATAATGCTGTCCGCGTCTATGAAAAGTTGCTTTCGCGTATGCAGAGCAGGTTTTAATTAAATTCAGATGAAAATTGACATTTTCGTGGATGTGGAATTTTTTATGTCGTCACATATGCGAAAACGCGTTGGGGAATTATTATTCGCTTCAATAGTATTTTATTCATTTAAGATATCTATCTTATTACCCTGTTACGATTCTCGGGTCTTTTGCGACCCACTCAAGTTCTTCGTTCGTTGAAGCTTTTCTAATTTTGAGAAAAATATAATGATGTTGTTATTAGTTTGTATACTCCTTCTCGTCCCTTGATATCGTCTTAAATGTATAGGTGAATTGCAGACCATAGCTGGAGTATTTTGTTTTGGACAGCATGCTTGTAGAGTTTTCTTTACTTCGTTCTATCTCCCTCTAGGGTGCCCTTTTTCTCTGCAACACTCTTTACACAGTGCAATAGTTTTTACGTTCTCAGCCTTGGAAACATTAAAATGAATGGATGCGTGATGTAGGAATTATCTACCCAATGAGTATTATAACTCTGAGTTACTGATAATACGATAATACCTGTGAGACACTTATACTGAAACCTGTAAAAAGCAAATTACGCAATGAAGACACTAGTTGACGTTGTTAGGTCTCGGCCTCCGATTTGGCTTTGGTTTTTGGATATGTTTTAGAAAACTGAGAAATAAGATATACGTGTCTTTTTATTTTGGTCAGTTTGCATGTTTAAGGGGTTAAACCGCTCCTCAAAGTTCATACGAACAGGTACAAAAGTGACACGACAAGGATTTCATCCATATTTATATCAAGTTTTATGCAACACAATGTTAAAATATTCTTTAAACTAACAAAGGCATTTTTGTACTTCTTACGAACTTTGAGGGGTGGTTTCACCTCCAAATATGCAAACGTGCCAAAATAAAAACACGTATATCTTATCTCCTAAAAACCTCACCAACGACACCTAAACACGTCTCCTTAGAAACAAGAGCATAACAGAAAATTCATAATAGACTCCTGCTACGATTGTTATCTCTAGTTTCAAATAACTATCTGGAAAAAACACGCAACCGTCACGCAATTGCCATTACCTTCCTCAATTAGAGTGATACCTTCAGCGTTCCTTTTACGTACTCTTATTTCTCCAATTATCATCACGACGCGCCGCCTGCAATCTTCTAAAATCCATTTTCCATCTAGCCTAACAATCTGCTCCCAAACCGAATCCCCTTCCTACAGAAAGCTACACCTAAAACTGAGTGTTGTCCTCCTAATAATCACAAACGACGCCCATTCAATCCATAGAGTAAACCCCTCGACTCAATAAAACGAAATTAAAAAGGAAGTTCAAACCCGCCGGGAGGCAGGGGCCAAACGTTTCCACGTAAAGTACCTCATCACCGCAGATTCCGTGCAATTCCCACGGTGAAAGCTGAGCGCGCAGCAATCGTCCGCGCCAATAGATGAAGGGGTCTCGGAATCGACCTGCATCGTCCGACGAGATTTCTTTGGCCGTTTGTCCACGCTTTCGGCCGCCGAATGTAGAAAAGCTCGCGGACGAGTTTGCTCCTGCGGCCATTCACTGGGTCGTGACAGAGGGTGGATGAACGATCGGCTGCCTATGAATACAGGGGAGCTAGAAGCACGCATAATTAGTGACAGAAAGGCGGAAACGTGATCGAGCGGAAAGCGTAGCACGGTCGAAGGGGCACGATTGAAGCGCGCGTGACAATACCCGACTAAGGCTGGTTGAGTCGCCATCGCGCGGCACATTTGCGGGGAAAATTCGATTGCCCTGGCGATTCCGCACGTATGTTCTTCGCTGATGTTCAACCCCGGCCGCGGCGAAAGCGCCGTGGCCACGTCGCGAAACGAGTGAACGAAGGTCAGAAGTGTGCTTGAACCGGGGCAAAAGCCAGGGTGAGCCTGGTGCCGGCCAAAGGAAATTAATCAAGCGGCTCTGTATGCCCCGGGCCCGCGGCGTACCTGCAGTGAAATTGAAATGCCGTGGCTGAAACAGCCGCTGGGGCGAATATTATGAGGATTGTCTAGGAACAGTCCGGCATTCGAGAAGTGGCAAATCCTCGGATTCGAGCTAACGATCGAATCGGGATCGGCCAGGGCAACGAGCCTGGCTTGCCAATTTAACCCTTTCGGCGCAGGCATCGACCGTGGTCGACAGCCTTCGTTCTCGGCAACACTCGAATCGCCACTTAGATTCCAAACAGATACAGTACTTCGATGCGCGCAACCTCGGTATGTACTCGCAGGGGAGCCGAGGCTGTTGCATTCTGTTGAGGTAGGCGTGACTGCTGGGCAATGCGAATGAAGGAAGGGCAAGGCGGTTGGAGAAACGGAAATGTTGAGTTCTGTCTTGTATTTGACTGCTTACCTTGATATTTAAGGGGTTATGCCCAGTCAGCTTTTGAAAAAAACGCCATTTTCGGGAATTTTTTGTGGAATATCTACTGTATATTTTTTTACAACTATTCGCTTATTTTAAACGTACATATATGGAAAAACTTTCAGTAATTTTATTATAGAAAAACGTTAAATAATAAACGAATAACAGCCACTTTCGCGGAAGCTGTTTTGATAAAGGCGCTGTGCGGTGAGCAAGTTTTCTCTGAGCCGGATCATCTAAAATTAAAAATTCAAAAACATTCTGTTAATATATGATTGAAGTCTGTAGACGAACGAAGGCTTTTTCAAAAAGTTGTTTTGTGACAAAATAGCGGCCGTTTAACGCCAAACCATGCTTTTTCGATGTCTGAATTGATCGTTTCTCATTAATTAAAAATAGAGTTTTTGTTAAAATAGAAAATCCTTCGTTCATCTACTAGTCGTTTGTGTATAAAAGAAGTCTGCAAAAGTTTAGGTCAATCGAAGCAGCGGTTTCTATCTTGCTCACTGATATCAAAACAGCTTCCGCGAGAATGGCCGCGTGCATTTTTAATATTTTTTTATAATAAAATTACTGAGAGTTTCTGCATATATGTCCTTTTAAAATAAGCGAATAGTTGTAAAAAATATACAACAGATATTCCACAAAAAATTTCCGAAAATCGCGTTCTGTTTGTAAAGCTAACAAGACATAACCCTTTAATGGACCTTGATACATGCACAGATTTGTTTTAAAAGAAATATATATAAATATGTTTTAAGTAATTTTTGTTAATTGAAGTAGTATTCAGAAACTGCGATATACATACTTTCTGTATGTGGTAATAAGTTCTTCCATCCCCTTTTCACAAAATTCTGAATTTCTGGAATTTATTAAATCTAGAACAGCATTGTCAGTGGAAATCCCGCTGGGGAACATATTGCTAGCATAAGGAGATGTTTAAATAAATGGACAGCGGAGGGTGAAAGGTTGGAACAATACGGTAGATATGGAGGGTAAAGGGCAAAGGCGGGAATATCACTAAACAGCGTTATCGAGAAAATTAAATTTTAATACTTTAGTTCATCAGTAAAGAAAGAAGGTTCAATAAATTTAATTCCATTATATAATTTTCTTGTTTTACCTCGGCGACAGAATCTTATGCTTAGACAAAGATTGGGGACATTCTTTATTTTGTTCCAGTGCTGAGTGGACATTCCCTGTTTTTAACCCGTATACCAAATCCTGAACGTTATCTTACGTGTTTTTTTAACTTTATAATCCTTTGTGATTCGACAGTTCTGTAGTCTCAGTTGCCCCCAACAAAATATGCTATAAATTACAAAATCCCGAAAAAGGACATTCTCAGGTTTTTCCGCTTACTCTTCATATGTAAGTGTCTGTTTAAACCCAAAAATTATATCATTCGTGTTGTATGTGATTAAGGTTTATCGTGCTAAAGAACTTCCCCTCTGTTAGACATCTTTCTACCAGTTTCAGCTGAGGTACTATATTAATTCACGGAGAGTATCTACCCTTCTGTATTTTTTATTTCTTTCTTACTTTAATCCGGATGTCGTTTATATAATAAATACAGCTATACATACATGTAATTTATATAACATACACTTTACAAATTACAAGCTTCCAGTTTACATAATAGTATTTGCAACATTTAATGTTTATATCTTACTTGGCAATAGGTAGCTGGATTCCTACATTATATTTCTAACGAAAATTATAGATAAATTTCAGCCCTTCGGTATCAAGTTCATATAGAAAAGAACTATGTATGTACCTCGCAACTTAAAGTAGAGCTTCATATTAAATCGTCAAACCCGTGCGTTATCCTAACACTCATGGTCACTATTTTTTGCTTTATATAAGTTATCAACCTCCACTTGTTCATTAGGATAGCACACTGCATCGAAAATATCGAAACTCAATCCCCTGGAATATCGAGAGTGCTAGAGTGACGTTTCCTATCCGACTTCCGTCATGCTGAAAGGGTTAATCGCGGCCCTGTTCCTGGGCGGAAATCGAAGAACCGTAACACGGTCTGGTCGATCTTGTAATCTGGGTGGCGTATAAATACGCGTATTGCCGTGAAATTAACGTGGTTGACTCGCGTGAAACCAATTCGGCGGCGTTCACCTGCTGGGATGAAAACGTTTGCACCTTGATTCAATGTCGTAGAGTACCTGCGCCGGGAGGAATTATTACCGTTTCTTGCGACCTTGCGATGAATTCGGCTCGGGGGGACGCAAGTATGAACGTGTCACACGTTCCACGACCTGATTTCCGTTACGTCGTTGGAGGTGGCTTTGGTTTAGTTACTTGCATCGTGGTGAAGTCCGTAAGCAGTTATAGATGGCGTTGACAAAAATTCCTGTCAAACGTGAGAAGCATATGAGCCATTAATTTATAGTAGATATTAAATAAATAAAATTACTTGAAATTACTACAATTTATTAAATAGTAATATTCCTTAGCTAAATGCCACACTCATCTATAGATGAGATGGAGGAGAATCATATTAGGATAGTAGTCAGAATCTTATATTACTTATTCGTGGGAAAGCCATTTCGGGCGCTCATAATATTAATGGTGTCAGTTTTCGAAACCTCCGATTATGAATGGTATAACTATGAAGAAAATTATAATGAAAGCGGGAGAGGTTACAATGGAGTTGTAAATTTGATCATTGTTAATTCAATTTCCTGGATTTCTTAATTCTATACGGATAATAAATCTTGGGGATGCACCAATTATTCCTGCTCATATTTAAAAAATGAAATTTAAGGTTCCAATATTTGTATGATTAGGTGAGTATAATCATGTTTTATAGTATATTAAAATTTATATTGTATTAATATATTATATTACAGTAGATAAGTGTTTAAGATGGCTGTTCGTTTCAGTACGTCCACTCAGAGATTGTTGAAGACGACAACAGATTGCAGTTTTCTCCTCTGTTTTTCGATAGCTTTCGAATATTCTAAAACATCTTTCATTTTACATAGTGAAATATTTGCACTATGTATTAAGAGTACGAGTCCATATGACGTATTGTCGTGTCTTATATACTATACGTTGTAATCAGATGTATAATATATAAGTACTTGTATAAAATAAATATTTATTGCATCACTCGAATAAACATGTTATCAGTTATACCTCTCTTATTACAAAAGTTAATTCAGGCGTAGCCAGTAATTTAGTAATTTTCCGTGTGTGGACACTAAAATTAGTCAAGTAGTTTAGTAAAACAATAGTAAATCACTAAATTACACGCCACTCTGATTAAATTACTCGATGTATCTGAATCACCCTTTAAAGGTAGTAAAATATTATTGCAAAATCTATTCGATGCAAAACTGTGTAGCTCACTATCATAGTCAAATTAAGTTAGATACGAAACATATTATCGTTCATGTCGCTATGAAAACTGTGTACTAGGTAAATTTGAGAGTGATAGAATAAATATTTCCAGTACCAACCGTAATTTTGTATGATTTATTTAAAAAGGCAAATAAGTACTGTTTGAGGTAAATGGATGCCTCGTTCCTAAAACTATGCACAGCTACGTTTCTTTGCAGACTTTTTTCGTAACGGCAGGTGTTTGAAATTTTAAAGTTATTACAATTTCATGTTTTATCAAATCAAGTAAAGGGCTCAGAAAAACACACCTCCGTTTCTGAGAAAGCTGCACATAATTCTTTGCTTTTTCTGTGTCCTGTCGCTTTAGAACGGAAGTACTTTGTAAAATTAAAAGAACCGAATCTCCATTTTTCTCAGCCATGCTAAATCTCCGTAAAACGATGCTGTATGCTTGCGTTACGATTGTATACTTATGAAGAGTGACGTTTTGTGGAACCATTTTCGTTGTCTGATATATGTATGCCTAACCCCTCATGGAAACTTTCACAAATTTCTATTAATAATATGAGAAAGAAAATTGTGAGAAGCACTTACTTATTTATAGAAGAATCTTCTGAGAAGAGAAGTGCAGGAAGGAAACGAAATATCGAGCGCCGAAATCTGCTCGTTTGGCACGTTCCGAGGTGCGCCGCTCCTCTTAAAACAAAGATCCGACGATCCACGATTTGATATTCGTCACTATTTAGAAATTCATGGTAACTCGACGTTGCACAGCTATCAGATGGTACCGAGTTATAGGTTACCAATGTATAGAATTGTAAATTAAGTTCAACTGTTGACCAATCGATTTATATCAATTTTTCAAAAGTTAAAATTTTAATTAATAAAGATTCGAGGAAACATTTTTATGAAATATTTGGAAAACTATTAATGTTAAATCGATATAAAGCTATATTCGCAGCGGATATTATATTACAACACATTAGTTGGCAGAATTTCTTTGAAGAGGATAAAACATTTAGTAAAAGTGGGTTCACGTACGAAAATCGAATAAAGAAGAACAGTTTACTTATTTAACCTTTGTAGAATACATTCAATTTATCATCATTTCTGTCTCGTTGACAATGCATTACAATAAAAATGAAGATTAAAATCCTAGTAAGAGAATAAAGTGGGAAAATGCTATAAAAATATTTTCCTTAATTTCGTGTCAAGAAAAATCAATTCGAGCTAATACCCAATGCAAACAGCAGAATTAAATAATACTTGAACCAAACAAATAAACAAGCAAACGGACAGAATAAGTGAAGCTAATATTAAATCGTTTAAAAATCAGTGTTTTTCAACTTTTTGACAGAAATATGCTAGTGTGCTGAATATCACAGAATAATAAAAAGTCATTACAAAAATTACAAACTTACATAATTATAAAGTTGTTTCCCAAATTTCTCAATTTCTAAATTTCATGGTGGATTATTGAAGGCCCACGTTGAAGCTCCTGTTTTTTGTTCAATGGTTTTAGCTTCTATTTTGTTGATGTTACGATGTTTAATAATTTTTTAATTAAATTCTGCGGATTTATCAAAATATATTTTGATTTTTAGAATTTTATGTGGTATTTATATTAGATGTGTGTGTTTGCGTCAGATTGATATTGTTGCGCCGGGGTGTTTCCACCGACGACCACCCCGACGCAAAGGAGTAGAATGATACGCGGGGACATTGCACGACATGTCTATATTTGGGTATACAGAGCAATCACAGCACAACCCGCACATCCGAACGCTACGGCATTCGGTACCAGACAGTCCTCGGCGTCGTCCTGACAGTCTTCTCGAAGGGGGTTGATCCTCTTCTGTCTTTCGCTACGAGCACCAGCAGGCTATGCACGGGCCTATACCCGGTGCTCGCAACATTGCTCCCCCTTCTGGAAAAACGGGCGTCCCGACCGCGTTGGGTCCTCTTCGGAATCTTCGTACCCCCTGCCTGAAGAAGTTGTAGTGCAAGCCCCGTGGCTTCTACAGCATTCGCCTCGGCATTTGCCTTCTCGCTCAGGGGAAAACCACGGAAAAACCCTGAGCAAGGCGTGGGTACAACGGGACGGCTGGTGCATTCTCCTCTTCACCATGTCCTGGAACCCCAACGACGCTTTCGTCCTCTTCCCTTGGTCCCGCGACGAACTCCTCGGAGAACTCCGGGTACGTCCCTCGATGAGACGTTCCAGCTCCTTGCTCCACGATGTCCCTGGAGCTCCGCCCTCCAACGACGATTCCACTGCGTTGCGCTCCCTCGGCAGGGATCTCCAGCGACGAAGCATCCTGGCCTCGTCCAGCGTCCTCTGGAACTCCAGCGATGCTCTCGTCCTCCCCCGTTTGTCCCGCGACGAAATCCACGGAGAGCTCCAACGGTTCCTTATTCCGCGGGTACTCCGTCTGGAACCCCGCTGTGGAACGTCCCACGACGGCTCCACCGCTCCGACGCTGCATCCTCCCAGCAGGCTCGACTCCGACGATGCCCTTCCGGTGGCCTGGTCCGGAACTCCAATCCTTCGATGTCTCCAGAGTTCCCTTTGCGAAAGAGGAAAAATAGACTTTAACGTCCTCTTTTAACGGCAATAAAGACAAGGGTCGGGCTACGGAGAGCGTCTCCATAGTCCGGTCCAACTAGAATGGAGTGAGTCCTGTGAAGTCCCCGTGTCCCCCCTCCAGGTGCTCCCGCAGCCGCTCTATCCCAAGGGCGACTTGAAACCGTCGGTAGCCAATTCCTCCCTCCGTTGCTCTCTTCGTCCAACGTCCTCCGCTCACCAGCCGTCACCCAGATCTTGACCTATCCCGATGTCTCTTATGGGGTCGGGTTCGCCGAACCCGGGCCGATCCCGAGCCGATTCCGCGACGGTGTTCGACCACGAACTCCCTCCGCCGCGGCAGTAGCAAACTCGTGCCTTCCAGGCACGTCTTCTTTGCTTCGGTGGTGCCGCGCTCCTGGGGACGCCGCTCGCCAACAACACGACTGCATGGATCCCTGGCCGTCTCCCAGAGCCGTGCACCCACCCATGGTGAAGTCCGTGCACTCCCGGACGTCGCTGCGTCTCCGCCGGAGTCGCACCTCCACCACCGATACTCCGACGCTCCCTCTTCAGCGTCTTTCCTGGCTTCTTGTAACGGCGATCGGCGCTTCCCTCAAACATCAGTTTCGCCGGACAACGCAACAAGATGTCCTCGGCCGTTGTCAGTGGTGTAGACAGACAATTAAAGCGGAGAACAGGACGAGTCAATGAAACATATTGGGGAACAGATTACATATGGGAGACGGTGGGCATATCGCGGGAACATATGGGGAAAAACACATGTACAGTCTGTCCGTTAGACCGTCTCAGTCTCCGCAGAGACATTATCCAGTGGTAAAAGGGGGGGAGAAAGGGATTAATTTGAAAGCATGCTTGTATAAAAAAAGATAACAAACACAAGATATGCGGTTAGCGTCGAGGAGCCAACTTCAGTGCGTAGTCGTTTGACGTACGCTCGCATTACTTTCGACGGCAACTGTCCTTTGCCGTTTTCTACATTACCCAACGAGCTATTCCTCCAAAAATCTGGATCCCTTTTCGTAGGTCGGCTTCCCCAGCTTCCAGAGCCGACCCAGCAATGTCCTTTCTTTCCGGCAGCTTCCTCGCCGAAGCCTCGCAGTCGCTCCGTTGTCGGCGGGCCTCGATCGCCGTCGACGTTGCTCCTATGGTTGTCCCTCGACGTCGACGGACCTTGACCGCCGTCGCTCCCACGTATGTCCTTCGATGTCGGCGGGCCTCGGCCGCCATCGCCGCCGTTCCGTCTGCGGCTGTCCCCCGTTGTCCTGCCGCAGGCTGGATCGTACGCAACGGCTCCTTGCGTATCGCACGCAACAGCTCCTTGCGTCTCGTACACGACAGCTCCTTCCGTCTGCCACGCAACGGCTCCTCGCGTATCGCACGCGACAGCTCCTTGCGTTTCTTCGGGATCCGTGGCCACGGATCCCACTTCTGACACCAATGTTGCGCCGGGGTGTTTCCACCGACGACCACCCCGACGCAAAGGAGTAGAATGATACGCGGGGACATTGCACGACATGTCTATATTTGGGTATACAGAGCAATCACAGCACAACCCGCACATCCGAACGCTACGGCATTCGGTACCAGAATGTCCTCGGCGTCGTCCTGACAGTCTTCTCGAAGGGGGTTGATCCTCTTCTGTCTTTCGCTACGAGCACCAGCAGGCTATGCACGGGCCTATACCCGGTGCTCGCAACAATATAAAGGTTTTGGTGACTTATTCATCAGTTGTTCATATGAGATTATTATTGAGAGGTATATTTACTTTGTTGAAGTTGGGATTGCTAGGTCCTTATGTTTTAATGATTTCTCATGGTTTCCGTTCATCTGGTTTGTTTTATATAGTTAATGTGTTTTATAGAGAAACTAATAGGCGTTTAATGTTGGTTAATAAGGATTTATTGATTTGTATATCCTCTATATCAATATTCAGATTTTTTGTGTTCTTCTAATATAGCTTCACCTGTTTCTTTAAATTTTCCAAACATCAAACAAATTTCGCTTACTCAATTCAAATAATTGGTAACAGATAATCATAATGAATCGAGTACTTGAACCAAAGAGCACTTCAACCCTCCCCTCTGCACCACAAAACCTTCAAACAAAACGAAGCTCAAACATAGCTGTCCGCCAGGAAAGCGATTTACCACAAAGTCAAAAACGATTGCACGAAATTGAAGGAAAAATCCGTTGGCTGAGCGAAAATGGAATCAACCGTGGCGGGCCCCCTATCACGGAGTTAATTAATTTCCAGCCATTTACCGCTTCTGCCGTATTATTTCCTCTGCCTTTCATCTCCCGAAATTCAAACCTTTCGGTTAGCAACATCTGGAGTTAACGGGGTTCGATCTGGACGAAGAATAACAGTTTATTTAGCGTGTTACCTGCCGCGGTAAAGCATGGCGCGCTAGTAGCCGCGACAGAGGGGTATAAATTTTATTCGAAAATCCGTATTACGTAGCCGAGCGCGGCGGCGTCTCTCGCCGCGCGTGCACTGTCGCGAATCAATGGCTCAGAACGGGCACGATTTTCCTTCTGACCGTCAGATAAATTCAATTGAGAAATACAGGGCGATGTCGTAACCGTTTACGACGCTTCCTAGGGAAAAATCCCTGCTACGCAGACCCCTCGTCGTGTGTGTAAGGACGCCCGTGAACAGAGACTTCTTCGCGGTCAGGGGTCGTGCCTTGAAAGGTCGCAAAATGAATCTGATTCATCGCCGTACTCTCGTAGCTTCTGCTTCATTAGGCACTGCTGCACGATAATCCCGTGAAAGCCAGCATGGCGAAAACGCGGCGAGTTTTCGGTCGACCCGCCGCGCGCCGTACAGATGAATTCTTTAGAAATATCGCTGAAGAGTCCGGGCGGAGCGAGGGGTGGGTCGCAGCAACTTGGACAGCCAGTTGCGCGGACGGCAGACGCATTTGCTTAATTCGCGTAGCGAGATATTATTGAAAAGGTAAATATTAATATTGCGGATGGGGTTGTGTAGGGTAATTGTGGGAGAGATGCCGCACTCGGAGAGACGCCGCACTATCTGTATTTCAAGGATATCGGTAATAAAACACATCATTGCCGATTTTATTTGTTTAAGGCTGTTCATTTGAGTTAGTTTGTCAAGCCAGAGCGTGTTTCCTGTATTATTGTTAAAGATTTTGCTGTTTTTCGAGGTAAGCCTAGCGTACTTTGCCTGAATAGTTATACGTCGCGTCTATTTTTACTAATATAGTAGCTAAACATTCATAGTTTTTCTTGATACAACATTTGTAATACGTTAAGGGGACCATGTAGAATATTTCCTTGGCAGAATGGGTTACTTTCGACTTAGCATGTGGAAATACGAAAGTGCGGCGCCTCTCCCAGGCATTTCGGATAGACGCCGCACTTTTATTTGGGATAGATGCCGCACTTTGACACTGTACTGTTTCGGAAACTAAGTCGATTTAAATGATGTTTTTAATGTTTAAAATACCGAAAAAGTTTTTTAAAATAGCTAACGTGGTATCTCAAGGCAAATTATTTATTTTTAAATGAATAATCTTATAATCGAAATATATTTGTGGACTATGTACTCTTTTTTCACAATTTTTTTTATTTTAATCTCAAGATGCCAACTGAATATAAAAAAAATTTCGAAAAGCAGATATAATATCTGTTCCTACTGTACCCATTTAATTTTCCAATTTTATAATTGTATAAAGTAAAAATGTTTCATTTTACTTTGTTTTTATTATTTTTTTATATAAAAAGTTAGAAGTAACAAGTTTAAATCGAAAATTAAACGTGTTTCGAAATGCGGCACCACTCCCGCATGTGCGGCGTCTCTCCTACCAAAGGATGTTTGTAGTTTCAATTTTTTTAAGGGTGACAAATATTAAAATTTTGATTTTCATTAATGCTAGTAGAATCACAAGATGTTGAACTAATAAGATATATCCTTGGAAAACATTTTCATTGCAAAATTTAGACACGGTGACAATTTTGCGTAACGTGCGGCAACTCTCCCACAATTACCCTATGCAGAGGGGGAAGTGGTGACGTAGTATTGAAAGTTATTAAGGTGACGAGCTTCTACGACGTGTGCACACGTGTTTTACGGAGTCCGAAGTGGGGAAATGATACACTATGATATTAATTCGTGGGTTTTGCTGTATGGACGAATATTGAGTCAGCAGTGTTAAGGTTATATTAATTTACAGAGTAGGCAAGTGGGCTTCTAAGTAGTTTACTAAGACGTATCGAGTATATATTTTGTGTTAGCAAGAAGAGTATTTTTTTATATTTTCGTGGTGATAGGTGACAGGGACCAACCCTACTTGAATACGAATATATACAAACAAAGTCCAAGTTGTGACATGCTCATGTTCAAAGTCAGGCATCGTAACTAGAAAATTTTCCATTCTAAATTCAAGATTGTTGGGGTGGTGTTTTCAAGCACAAGTGCTCAGTCCTTTGTATTTGTGAATTTACTGTTTTTGTAATTTATGAACTTTTCTCTAAGATAAGCCTGGAGGATTGTTATAATCCTTATGTGAGTTCTTCGGTTTTGCACTCCCCACACAAGCTTCTCGTAAGAGATATTAATTACGGAAATTTCTTTTTCTATTTTATTTTTAAAGTTGCATCAACCAATTGTCTCTCTCTTTTGTATGCTTGTCAATAAATAAATATACTTTAGTTAGTTATATGCGACTTAATATTATTATTATTATTGACTATGTTTATTTATTCTGTTTATATTTACATTTTACAGCTGTTTATAAAGTAATTCACAGTTTTAAAAAATCCCGAAGTTCTCAGGATTAATTATATCGAGTCCCGGGATGTTTGGAATCAAAAAAACAGCCGGGATTATATTCCCTAGTCTCACTATAATCTACATGATCGCTAAAGATTAGCCTCGTTTGAAGTTTGCGAGTGACAGTAAGAGGGGGCAGAACGAAACGCAGAACACCGCACCTTTGGAGTCCGTGTCCCGTGTAATTCGTTGCAATCGAAAGAACCCTCGTGACATAATTTCCTATCGAAGCATGCGGGATCTCATTTTCACTTTCTGGAACGTCACGCCGCTTCAAAGGCCCGTTTTCAAGTGTCTGCCGTTGGAAAACGACGACCGCCAACACAGGCACACTCTCGAGTACACTTTCGTCCCGTGACTCTTTGAACGCGACGAAAAACCCCGCACGAAAGTACGATTACTCGTCGCTAGGCGTATTCCGTGTCTCGAAAGAGGTCAAAGCAGGTTCCCTGGGTTCTTGTATGGATCACCGTGCAATCGACGAACTTTCACTATCCGTCAAGTTTATACTCCTCGATAACGACACCATTTTTCTCTTTCCATCTTTGTCTTCCTTTTTCATGCATCGGTAGTCAGAGTTCGTATCGTCAAACGCAAAGTTTACACAGTCCGAGCTTTCGTTGGCGATCTAGAATGTAATTACGTCGTGACATACAGGATTCTTCGCGGAATATTGCTATCAACTTGTGTTCTGTGAAGGATCAATTTTTTCAAGAAACGTGGTATGTATTTGGCAAGCCACCCACGCTTTGAGTTAACAAACTTCCAAAAACGTTTTACGTTATAAATCCCTTTTGATTAAAATAAAAGAAAACCGAACTCCATACGAGTTCAGAAGGGAAGATACCAAACACGAAAATTTAGAAAATTTTGAAACTTGTGAATATGCAGGGGATTTCCTCCTGATTACAACGCAAATTTTGTTTGCTGCCCAAATTCACTTGACGGGGGTGAAATTAACCCCTGAAAATTTGGCTATTTTCCTATTTTGTATTATAACTCGCGAACTGTAAGAAATGGAAAAAAGTTTCAAGACAAAAGTTACTTCTTTTAATTAGATCATTTGGTAAAAAATTATTTTACAGTTCACGCGTTATAACACAAAATCGGAAAATAACTGGATTTTCAGGGGTCAATTACACCACCTTAGACAAAAATTGCGTTGTAATCAGGAGGAAATTCCCTACATATTTACAAAGTTCCAGATTTTTTTGAATTTCCGGTTTGGGATCTTTCCTTGGCAGTGGAAAACAAGCACATGGCACATATGCATAAATTTCGTTTCTTAAGGATCCATAACTTTTTTTCAAGAAGAAATATACATATTTTCGATATCTTTTTATTTTATAGAAATCTACGAACATTAAACTATAAACTGTGATATTTTGAATAATCTATGAAAAAACAAATACGACAATTTTTAGATAAAAAAATTATTAAAAAAATTATGAAATGTCTGTTTCCCACTGGGCCCCTCAATTTTAGAGATGAAAATACCTGTGGCCTTTATTTTTTAAACAATTCGGAAACTAGCAAAATGAAAAGGATAACCGTTCTCAATCCATCACAGTTCCCCAAACTCAGTAAAAAATTCGTGGAAAATTGTTGATCGACCAGCAGAGGTAAGCTTTCTGCCTTCAAGGACGTCGCAGTCAGAGGAGCCTGCATCCTTTCGAGATCACAAATGGGACCGCAGGGTCTGTATAAGTGCTGCATCCCTTTCGACAGGGCAGCGAGGAGGCGGTCAATTTTATCGCGTCGAAAACATCTGCATGTGTTGGGGAGCCCTTTGAATGGGGATGCGAGCGCGCAGAAAGCCGTCTCGCCGCGGACAGGGTCCATGGTAATCGAACGCGAGAGAGCCAGGATCAAGAAAGTCATCTTAGAACAGGAACTCCGCTCGTCTCGTGGACAGGCAGAGAGGATTCAGTGCGCAAAGGGGAGCAACCGGACGGGACAAAGGATCCGCGTTGGACAAAGTAGATGGTCTCTCACGATAGGTTGCAACAGCAGGAAAAGGTGGGACGCAGGTAAAGCCGGGCCAGTATTTCCCGAGAGAGTGTAGGAAGCTGAGTAGTTGGATTAGGAGGGCAGACGCCGTGGATATAAACGCGCAAGCTTTGCACCGTGCCTAACGGTTACCTCCGCCGTTACGTGTGCATCAACATTAACGTCAACGTCGACCCTGGCCAGGAACCGGGCGGCTGTCCCAGAACGACCCGACGACTTTATGCGCAAGCCTGAATTCTTTATGCGGAAATAATGGCGGATTTCTGGCGGCTTTCACGGCCGTACGAGCATGCAGATCCGCCCAGCCGCTCTGCCGCAATATCGTTATTTCCGCGGCCCAGATGAATCAAATATAAATCTTTGACAGTCCGCGCACGTACGCGTTACTCGGCGACGAGCTAAACGAATTCTGTTAGGACTCGCGGCTGGCTTGGTTTATCACACGGTTGCCAATCAGTCTTGGCCTGAGGAGCTTCCACTTTGCAGTTGATATATGTGTAATGCACGTACGGGAGAGAGAGAAAGTTGTCGGGGAGAGAGGCGTTGTGTTTGATGGAAATAGAAATTGGGGCTCTGTGTTTAACTTTTCGGGATTTATGTGTTAGCCTGATTTTGGTGAAACAGAGAGTTTATCATTGCTTGCCATTCGCTATGACACGTACAATTTAGATTATTAGACTCCTGATATTCTACTCTGACACATAGCACTTCTATACGCCTTCTGTACATCTCTTTATACAGATTCACATTCGCGCATTCGCTCGGTTAGTTTTTACGTATAGCATCTAGGCAATTGCAATTTAAAATGCACAGTCAGCTTTTAAGCAGTAATTCATTTCTAGGTAATTAAGCTTCAGTCTGTTACTGTTTTACAGCGACCAGGATGCAAGGAACTGGTAGTCACTTGAAATTAATCAATTAGAGAGCAGTCGAGCTCGATCTACTCAGAATTCTATTTAGATATACAAATGGACTATTCAAAGAGGTTTATATACTTCTTTAGATCGCTTAAATGAGACATCTTCGTATAATAATTAAGTTCAGCGAGGAATTAAGGACTCAGAAAAATTACTTGATGTTTCCTGGCCCCTTCGATACGGCTTTTCCTTATTTTATAAAATTTAAGAGATATACGTTTGTGGCAGTGTTTTAGAGAGATTTATCTGAGTCACTTAATTTATTGATGAATTAAAAGAGTGACTGAGGCATAGAATGCACCTGATTTGTATTATACTAACTGTGTTCGAGTAATTCGACAATCGTTCCTGATTTACATAACAAGAGAAACATTACTAAAGTTATAATTCCAGATTTCAACATCCTTTATAGGATTTTTAATAAACGACAGATTTTCATGGATGCAGAGTATAACTTGGTTTCATTTATAATTCGTCACAAGTCAAATTCATCAACTTGGAGCAATATTATTTTCGTACAGACATGAATCCACCGAATTTTGTTAATCGTGGAAAAGATACAGGCAGTTCCAACGGAAAGTTGCATAATAATTTTAAATTATACGAATTGAAGAATAAAGAGAGAAATAAATAAAGAATTTTAACCCCTTTAACTTCCCTTAAATCTTAAAGCGGGTTTAGTTTATTACAGATGGAGAAACAGAGCCTAGAAACCAGTTTGCCATTTTTTTCGAGACGTAAAAATTCACGATTGATCGCTTTAGTACCCACGGGGTGTGGCGATGGCTTTTCCCTACAGCTTTACGGCATGCATGAATGTATCGATATTACTGACTCGTACAATTCGAATGCTGGTTTTCCATTAACACCGTTTTCTACTATCCGTAGAGCCAGGAACTCGCTTTCAGCTGTATAAAACGATGGTATTTGTATTTTTACGATGGGTAATCCGTTTCGATTGTAGTAACTACGTATTGCGTTCTTTCATCGCGTTTCAATAACAGAAGTCAAAAGCCAAGAGATATCAATGAGAGAGTGGACCAATGAATTCTTATTGAAAATGCAAATGAAATTTTAGGACCTTGAAATTGAAAAGGGAAAAAGGCCATTTTATACGATATATGTGGGGTCAAAACGAGTTCCTTTTCACTTGTTTAAAACGATCTATTTCGAATTATTTATAGACGATTAATGAACACTATGGAAGTAATAACTAATAAGTCTAAAGTTCACTGTATAGATATGCCTAACAACGATCTATGATTGAAATTTTATATAAATATAATACATTTGTGAAATGAAGTATTTTTTTCAAAGAACGAATGTTTTCCAATTGTATTTGTAAGTATATCATTTTAACACCTTGCAAAGTATAGTTGACATCCGTAGAGGTATGCGAAGCATTACACTGTTCACGCGTAATTGCATTCCGTTGAAATTCCTGTTTGCACTCACTTGACACAATTTTGCAGTAAATGAATTAGTGATGCCTATGCGTAAAAGTCTACGAGTTACAGATTTCAAAATGGTAAAAGTTCGTGTATCCCATACTGCACTTGGAAAGAAGAAATTTAATTACAATGATGAAAGAATAAACTTTATTCCAGTACTTCATTATTACGTTAATAGAATTGTTAGTCATAAAAAACAATTATCAAGTTCAGTAAACCTCAAAATATTTAGGATTATAATACAAACATTTGTCCAAATATTGAACTTTTCATTTACCCAGATTACTTGATTTTGAGCCAACAAAAGACACAAAACGAAAATAATATGATAAATGAAACAAACATTTTAAAAACAACTGATAAACATTTACAATTGTCGAGCAGATTCCTAGGAAAAGAGAAATAAAATTTTGAATGTCCCCATCCCACGCCAATGCTCTGCAAAAATTACAACTTCAGCCAATCCCGCTGTCCGTAGCAGTAACTCATAAACCGCGGGAAAGGGTCCGAAAGTTTTTCTGGTATTTATTCATCGATAGCTGCCCGCGGCCATCGTCGGCCGGAGGAAATTCAAACGTTGGTTGAAACGAACCGCTGCAATCGTATTTCGATCCACTGACATTCGACGTATCGGAGACATACCCGCGCAGACCGCGAATTTTTGGTTACACTGGGTGGCGAGGGAGAACGGCAGTGAGGGCGGGTCGTGGCGTGAATCCAAACGACAGAACGGTAACAACGTGAAAAAGCAGCGGTGGACCGCATTTGGTCGTCAACCGTGGAGAAAACGAAGTGACTCCGGCTCCGCCCTGGAATCGCTGAATTACTGTCGTTCGTAATGCATGCGCGTAGCTATCCTAGCTAGTAGAGCTATAACAACCTCGTGAAATCCTTCGGGCGTCAAAGAAAACATATTTCGGGCATCAGGGCGAGCCACTTCCCGAGAAATATGAGAAGGTAAGGACTGGGACTTTGACTGTAAGTGGCGTTTAGAGTATATATATATATACCTCAGCTCGCATTCAGACCCAATGCAGGATGCACACAACCCAAAATTGGAATTCTGAATGTGGCTTTGGGCCCTTCTACTTCAATCACTACAGCCACTTACCTCCCGAGTCTACGACTTCGGTATATGCTCTGCCAGTTGGTGTACATCCACAAAAAATCGTGTACCCATTTTCACCGAGGATATTTTCCTTCGTAATAGATCCCGTTTAAAGGGGAAAGGAGAAGGGACGAGGTATCCTTCATGGTGTCATATGTGTGTCTCGGTTGCTCCGTGCATTATTGACTTTCCATCCGTGTAGATAGGTGTGAAGTAATTTCATGTCTGTTGAGCTCATCGCAGAGATTGAAACGGAGCATCAAATATTATGACAGGCAAATGCATGGAAATTTCGTTGGAAGTGTCTTCACGGTTCATATTTACATTCCATGAAGAGGGTTTCTGTTGCTTCTTCTGAGGAGGTAGCCAGGTCCAAATAACCTCAAGAGAATGGACAGCTGAAGTTGTATAGAAGAAAGGACGGGGATGGAGAAAATTAGGGAACTGTTTCGTCTTGGGTCTTCTAGTGGACAGCATGATTTTGCTTGAACCTTGCTTTGTTAGAAGGTACACAGAACAAAATAGGTATGTGCATATTGGAGCGGCAGTTGAGTAGGTGGTTGAGATAACTCGCGGGAGAGCAGAATCGGTTGAATAAATTGCTCTCTTGTGGCACGTGCGGAGGTATCGCTACGAATTTAATATAAATTGGTATTTAAGATTCAAAGACTTTCATCTCGAAAGTTACTTTAAACCACTGCTGTATTCCCGGAGGGCAATTACCCAGCAACAGGCCTAGCTGAATTTGAAATTTGTTGATCTAATAATTTAGTGAAGAATCGGCTAATTAAACGGCCAGAAGCGGTACTTGATGCACGAGCTACATTATTCGCATGGGGCCGGTAGCGTGCGATTCCCGGTGCATGGTCACGATTTTTATCACGAACTCGAGCCTACCCACCGCCGAGGCAAACTCGAAATAGGGATGACAATCGGGGGCTTTCTGAAGGATGGACCCCGCGCAGTTTATGAAGCGCTGCTGTAATTCGCCTCTAGGCCACTGATCACTCACGCGTCAACGTTATAACCGTTCCCGGGAAACTTGTTTACTCTTGTTATCAGAGTGGGTGTTTGCTATTTCTGAACCAATTTTCAGGTGCAAATAAGAGCTTTCTGATGGAAGTAAAAACCATCGCAACTAGCAGATTTTTGTCTGCAATTTTTGGTAGCAAATTAATTTGTCGGACACCCAGGAATTTTTTAATGATAAGTTCTAAGAGCTAATCAACTATATGTATTGAGAAACAGGGAATTGAATGACAGAATGTCAGGGTTTCGTCCACCACCACGCAGAAACTGGTACATCTCAGAGTGAAAATTATGCGTTAAAGAAAATGTGATGCATCTCTAGGATTAGTTTGAAGTTTTCGAGATCAGTGTACCTATTTTTAGAAGCATTGCCTTGCACACTTGATCAGTCAGTTGTAAAGACTCGTAACGTTCCTCGCTTATGAAAAACGGTTTTATACTCAAAATTCTGCTGCTGAAAATGGTAGTTGGGTTTTCAAGTAACGTGATAAGCATAGAACATAATGAGTATAATTAAAGAAAAATATTAATAAATTCAATACATGCACTTTCGGTAATCTCTTTCTCACATCCTGTATATCTCGCGACTAACTAGGACCCCTCTCCACACGAGTGAGTCCCCGATACGTTCTCTTCCAGTGATACCAACTTAAACCTAGTACTAAACATAAATATCACTAATAGGAACAACTCTATATTATGACTTCCACTATAATAAAAATAATTCCGCAACTTCGTGTAGGGCAATACCACAAGCAACTTACAAAATACTATCACTGGTATTTATTATTTGTGTTCCTTGCAATTTGATCCTGGGAAACGATCCAAGAATATCCAAAGTATAATGAATTCATAGTAGGTACTCCTCAAAATGAACCTTCAACTAGAAACGAAATTCCTGAGACAAGAATTATGTACAACATGTACTCTTACACGAGTTCCAGCTCACCTAAAGCTTATACTCTCTTACATCTCTGATTTCTTTCTGCTGTTATCTACAATACGCAATCGTTATATGTATTCAATCACATTAAAGAGAACATTAATATTCTCAACCATTTAAGGAGTATTGACACTGTAGAGCCCGGAAAGGTAGCCTGATTTTGAGAAAGTTTTTACTCCAATATAGTGAATGAAATACAAAATCTGTTTGAAGGCCCTATTGTACAAACCTTGAAGTATGATCACAATTTTTTAAAATTTTTTAATATAAAAAAATATGGTGTGTGATTGAACAAGGTATGTACAATAAAGGCCTTCAAACAGAATTTGTATTCTATTCACTATACTCGGGTAAAAAAATTCTTAAAATTAAACTACCTTTCCATGCTTTGCAGTGGCATTACCTCTTAAAAATTAAATCACCTCGAAAGAAAAAAAGTGAAGAGTATAAGTTCCTCATTCCTCCACCCCCTTATTCTCATTTTTTATTTTTTATATTTCTCTTTATTTTAAAGAGTTTCCAGTTGATAATAATAATAATAATAAAAATAGTTACGTTTATCACATTGATCGCTGCAGCACTATCCAAATTATGCCCCCCACATTTATTTTGCCTAGAAATGCAACGATGTTACTCAGATGCTTCATCCCTTACGCCTTGTCCTATTTTATTCCCTCTTATGAAAAGACGGGCCGAACAATGTAAATGGAATCGCGCATCGTTTATGAGAAAATCGCGGGGATATCGAGGACACTGTTTATCAGGTGGTGGTCTCGCGCCATATGGCTTTCTCAATGAAGAATGTCGGGTCGCGGCTCTCCATAAAATACGACAATACCCCGAGAAGCATTAATGTGATCTGTGTAAGCCACGTGAGGCGGGCTGCGGATGCGCCCAGCGGCATGTACCATCGGGACATAAATAATGCAGAACACTCCTGAAGCCGCTAGTTCACGTAGAACCAATACGTTCCTCCCACGGAACTGTAAACTAGACAGGCTGGAATCTACTCGATGGAACGCAACGCTGAAGCCGTCCCAGCGAGCCCAACACTCCGCCCCCTCCTGGTTGAATATAAATCTTGGCCTTCGGTCAGTCTGTGGAGATTATTGCGTAATCAGAATGATAAAAGTTGGTCAAGTTTTATACGACTCGTGAAAAGTGAGAAATTAGCGAAATGACGAGATTATGTTTAGGGGTGCTGTCTCATCTTTTATTTTCACCAGTGCGGAGGCAATCTTTACACCTTTCTTTCGATTGGAGAGTAGGGTGATCATCCTTCTATTTTATGGACTTTAGGAGAAGAAGTTTTTTTAATTGTGGAATTCAGTTTAAGTGGTACCTACTTGTAAGTAGTGTTCCCGATTCCTCGATATTTTTCGCATTTCAAGAAATGAGAAATGAGATTATATTTCTCGCGAAATCTCGAGAATTTTCAAGATGTTGAAAAAATATTTTTGGAATAATGTTGATAGTATTTGTCTAAATTTTTATTCGTGTCCATCTGAGACAATTGATAGATAATTGATACATTTATTTATTTAATATAAAATGTGAGCAAGGCGAAACATTACTTTTTTGTTTTAAAATAGTTTTTTTCAAAAATACAATGCGTCTAATGTCCCGTCAGCCAATCTACTTCTTTTTTTTGTGACAAAATCTGCAGCTGTAGAAAAATGTGTTTCATTTTTAGTGGATGTTGGGGTACCTAATTATATCTAGAGCATCGTCGATACGAAGAGAAAAGTTTATAAACAATCACGAAATTCTTCGTATATATTGCTAACATTTATTACTGATTGTAGATGTGTTTATATATTCACGATTAACACACAATTTGAACTACCTGAAAATTTATTTCTGAAAACAAATGGGATTTATAATAATTTTCCTACACTGAAGATTTTCGAGAAACACTGTAATTTCTCGAGAAATGAGAAATAAGAAATTATAAAATTTCTCGAGAAGGAACATTACTTGTAAGTAGTAGATAGGTACCTACATTTAAGACAAAATTCTTTTGGAGGTGTTGATCTTCCTGCATGTGGGTTTTGCCAGTTTCGTGTATTTATTATAATCTCTATATGTTATATCTTTGGTGCGTGCAGATTTATTTTGTCAGACGTTAATAAAATTATTATTTCATTTGTTACTGCTACTTTTAATTACAGCGATAACGAACGTATTCGTTGATGGTTTCAAGAAGAATGCATCTGTACTGAAAGATTTAAGATATCACAATTGTGACATTTCATTTTTAATTACCATTAATCAAAGACCACCGCAGATTAATTCTTCTTTTCGTAATAGTGGTAACAGTAAATAAGTTATTTAATACTGAATTTCATGTAATTCACTTACAACACGTAATTAATCAAATTCCTGGAGAAGCTGAGTAGATGATATTTTACACGTAAAGTAGCGACAGGACCCTCCAAAGTTTTATTAACAGAATATCCAGAAGGCAAGTTTTGTGGTAATTACGTTACGTAGTTCGTAAAGTGATTAAAGGCATTACTCATTTAAAAACAAAAAGCGAATGATGTATTATCAAGAGAGAAAGACTAATTTATCATGGTTAAACGTCTGCAGTATTTCAGGAAACATTTCTTCATAAACGTCCGAAGTTATCAGTTTTGTAATCAAGAGTTCATAATCCCACGTAGTTTTACCTTGCTCCTGTTGCCACAATTTTTGTTATGCTGCAAAACTTTTTCATTCTTAACTCAATTTAGAAAAGATTTGGAAAAGATTTTTACGTGTTTTATGAAAACTTTTCCGTTTTTAATTTCATCTAGAAAATACTCTGCGTGTTTTATGGTGTATGATATTATTGACCTTTACTAAAGTAAAGTTGTTTAGTGTTTTAAAATAGTTTTAAAATGTTTAAAGTGTTTTAAAGTAGTTTTCTTCTTCCATAATATTATTCCTTTCAAAATATCGATAAATGTGATAATTTTGTTCTAATATCAGGAATAGCCTTTCATTTTTTAATATTAACTTTTTGGAAGTTAAGAAACGTGATATTACGTACAATAGCGTACAAGATTGCTACAATATTGTAGGCAAAATGCAGGTCTCGGAAAACAGTTTTACGGACGTTGAATGCAAGCTGTAGAACCTAAAACGTCTCCTTAACTTTGTGATATGTGTGCTCCTTATCGGAAAAATGTATGGATTATGAGCCGCTTGAGAGTCACGTAATGTTCCGGTATCTAAATCTGTGAGATCATGGGTCTTTGGCCAAATTTATGGCAACGTACAAAAAGAATTTCAATTTTTTCACTCGTTGAGTCACTGCTTTTATATTTTCAATAACGATTCAACGTACATTATCGAATTCATTGCATCACACAACTGAACAAAACATTTATATGCATAATATTTATTTCACTTTTAAATATTTACATATTTACGTATGTAATTTATTGTGAATCCTTCTAATTTATAGGTACCTAAATGTTTCTCATATTGGAAATAAATGATTAAATCTAGTGAAAACACACAAGTATAAGTCAAGAACAAGAAAGCAAACCAAGATACTTAAATAAATATTTAATTTTTGTACCTACTTGCAAAATATGTTTCCATCTTTATACGAATATAAAAAAACTGGTATGAATATCGCTCGAAAGCTATTTTCGCTTCCGATTTCTGTTCTCGCAAATAAAAGTAGGAAGATATGTTTTTTTTAAACTCTTCTATTAATTTAATAAATTCCGTTCATGTTTGGTTATTTTAGATTGCAAGAGTTGTAATACTAAGTAGTAATAAGGTTGTAATTAACTTCTCTTGTAGTATGTTTTGTCTTATTCTTAATATTCTTTTTCAATTTCGTTTTAGAAGGAGAAAACAGAGAATGAAATCCTTAATCTTGATCTTATTCACCCATTTATTAATCATGAGCTTGCAAGATGCCTTATCAGGGTCACCAAACATTTCTCACAGGATCCAGCTAAGGAACAGTGCTGATCATTGTATTGTTCGCTCCGTGCGATACTAGAAACCTCTATGCAATCTAATTACACTGTCTCCACTTTAACTTAATGAGGTAGTGCCCCGTTCACTTGGTAATCGTAGTGTTAGTTGGTGGCCACAGTGTAACAAACTCCTGTTGGTTTTCGCTTGGTCAAGATTCGAAATCAGCTACTCGGTTTACTTAGGTGGATTTAACTAATTATATCAGTTAGACGAAGTTGTGCTTCCAGCTTTCTAAACACGGAAACGGGAATACAAAGGGAAAATTTTGCTGATTCATAAAGCTTTGATTAATGATCCATGAGAAGTTTTCTCGTGTTCACAATTATTAGATACAAATTCAGCGTACATTCTTGAATATTTAAATAATTAAATTCTGTATAAGTTTTGCAAGATTCTTTCGTGAATACTTTTGGTTTGAAATATATACTGTAGTATTCGGAGAATGAAGGAGTAATGCCCTACACTAATCAGCTGTAATGTGTTAAAATACATATGTTAGGTTGTTTCACTGACTCTGTTTCACAGGCTGCGTCGAGAATACATAGGTATACCTATGAATGATATCAGCATATTTATTTAACTTCATAACATATGAAAACCTTTTGCAAATGTAGAAAAGAAGACTTCCGGCCATAATAGTGCGTCTGACCATAGCCACGCTTGCTCCCCTTTCTCTTTAGATACAGGAAGACTTGAAAATTGTGTCACTATATTAACAGGCGTATTCTACAGCTCAAAAATAACAAAAAAGGTGTAATAATTTTTGGGTCTGGTTAATCTTTATGCGCCTATTGTTTCTCTCAGATCGCCTTCTCTTTTTTACTTAACAAGACACAACACTTCGTGGGGTATGATTAACCCCATTAACAGAATATGTAAATTAGCGAATCTGTATAGCGAACATGTCGACATTTTTAATGCTACATTGGCCACCTTTAAATATCGTTTGCGGGCTTTGGCTCGCAGTAACGTCTTTGTACACGTCCATTAATTCTAATTTGAATTTTAATTTCATTAGTTCATTAGTTCTATTATTTGCTTGTATTACTGTTTGTTTAATTATCTACTGACTTTTCTTCTCTTTTCTTTCACATTGATTCTTTGTTAACTTTATGAATTGTTCATTGTACACTAAAGGGTCTTTACTCGTGGATTAAATAATAGAATAATAATAATAATAATTATAAACCTGTCCCTTATATCCATTTATTTTTTAAATTCAACTTCTATTTCAGCACCATAAATACAAAGCACAAAAACACAATTTTCCCATAAATATCTACAACCTTGTCCAGAACACCTGCAACTATCGATGCAAATTTAAAGTATAATAACTCGGAAAGTACACATATGAGTTACACGCGCCACAATACCGCTGCACTCAGCTCCCCCGCATTACGATCCACATTTTAAGAAACTACGGCATAATAGTAAAAGCGAATAAAAGTAACTTTCGCAACACCACTAAAAAGACAGCCATAGAAGTAAAATCCCCCACCGTCGTATGACTTCTCTCAAACCCCTACAACCCCGGACCGACAGATTTCCCCCAAGTTGCGTAAAAAGAATGTCTCGATGAAAGAATCAGCTGCATTCCGCTAAGCCACACACCACGTCATCCCAATGTTTCGAGCGTAGCAGATGCAGAGCTCGGTACCGAAAGGCACCCCCCATAACTACCAACGTTCGTTATCGACGCTGGGTACGCGTAACTTCGAGCCAATACACAATGGACGCCCAGGGGTATGGGTAGCAACGATCGTGTAGTCAGATCAAACGACGAACTTTTGAGTTCAAGATCGCGGAACTCGAGCCAGCTAAAGGGCGGCGGGGGTGACGAACACCGGCGAAGTTCAAGGTGGAGCACTCGAGCAGACACTGCGCGCGGGGTTGTACAACACAATTCGCCGTGTCGTTGCCCACGCGTTGCTGTCACAGCGGTGGCAGTAATTTGCGAAGCACCCAACACATTAGACAGACATTTCGACGCATCTCTATCTCGAAAGTGACAGAGCCTCCCTATCGATCTATCTACAGGGTCGAGCAGTCACCTCCCCTCCCCCCTGGGCATTCGATTCGCCGGTTTAAGTCGATAAGTGCAATTCGATTTACTGCATTGCTACCGACGTAATGCATACTTTATACTCGGTTTCTCGTCCTTTCAATTTCCTTCCACTCCAGCTAGAAGACCACGGCGACAACGAACCCTTCGTCCCGGTGTAATGGGATCACCGCCTTTTCTCCTCGACTTCGTCTTCGTCCGAGAAATCAATTACCGGCGCCGGAACCAATTCCGGGGCATTCTGGTAGTCACGTTTTTACCTGATGGCACTCCTCCAGACGTTGGTTTGATGTGATAATACGGAACGTTTATTTTCCTGCCACCCTTTTCGGGAGCGTGCTCGCGGAGGGACGTTTGGCGTTTGCGTTACTGTAACGGAGGCAATGTTAGAGATGTGATGTGCTTTTAAAATTGGAGGGGGAGTTAATGAACCGTTGCGTTGGCGCAGATAATTGTATTTGGCCGTATGTGTGTGCTGACATATTTTATAACCATGTCGATTTCTTGTGTGACTCTTTATCTAAATGGAGAAATTCGATATCGAGCAATTTGCGATGCGTTTGTATTACCACTCGAAGCTAATTTGAGTGGTGATTAGCTGTGCTTATCTTTAATAATACTATTCATTCTACGTTTTTATTTTGTAATTATGTTTGTCTATTCTTTATACTAATTATATTTATACGCCATTGCACCAGAGGGTTTCGTCACGTTTAATAGTAATAATAATGATTTCACGGTTAAAAACGGGACGCCGTATAATTGTGGAGATAATTTTCTGGGTGGAAGCGTCAGTTAAGGGTTTATACCTAGTCAGGCGGCCGAAATGAGGAGAATGCTTGTAACTTTTTTTTTGAAGAAGCGGAAGCATATATTTTTACAGAACTCTAGTAGTATATAAATGTATCCTCTAATTAAAACCGGGAATCCACCGGAAAGCTAAGCTATGCTATGCAATGCTGTGCTATGCCATGCCAGATTTTAAAAAAATTAGATTCAATCCATTTTTATGGAACGGTTTCCACCAAAAGCAACGTTAACATGACATGGCATAGCATAGCTTAGTTTTCCCGGTGTATTATATATTAATTATATATTAATTTAAAATTAATATTATATATTAATTTAAAACAAAATGACGGCTATTTAAAGATGAAATCCGGATATTTTCGCGTTATTTTTGCACCAAAATATCTAGATTATTACTTTATTATAAATGTAGATATTTTCCTACGAAAAAATTACCAAATTTCCTTTAAATGTTGCTCTTTTACGTGCACATTCTGTACAAATATATGCTTCCGCTTTTCCAAAAACAATTCAGAAACATTCGCCTTTTTTTCGACCGTCTGACTATAGGTATAACCCCTTAAGTATTCTTAAAGGGAATCTTATTCTTCTAAATGAAGACAGAAAAAGTATAAGTAGAAGAGTTCAGTAGTAGTATATAGTGCATAATTCCTCTGGAAAGTTTGAGAATAAAATATTTTTATTCCTGATTCACTGAAAATGAATACTTATGTTATAGAATGCTTAATGTTATAGAATACTGCATTTTCTATAACATTAAATGTGAAGAAGTGATTTCACATAACAGAATTGTAAAAAATGCTTTTATATACTGAAATCTTATTGTACTGAAGGTTATGATGATATATTATGATGATTCAATTACATTAACTAGGTACTAATTTTCTTATAGAATCTTCGTTATCTTAGAGTTTTCTTTGAAGCATGTTTGTTTCGATATTTATAAAATTAATAAAAAACAAAAATTTATCTATCACTATCATTCCAAAATTGAAATCACAAATGTGACAGATGAGGAAAGATCGTAGTCGCTAATGAAAATGAAGAAAAAAATTAGAGGACGCATGGTTAATTCTGAATCTAATTATTAACCGAGACTCGTACGCTGAGCGCGTGTCTTGAGCACGACTTTCAGTTCCATCGTCTCCGAGACATACCTCGCACCATCAAAAGTTGAAGAGCATGGCAGCATGCTGCGGAACTGTACTTTGTGCCACGTCCCGTTGAAATTTAAGCGATTTCTGAAATTCGAAGTGCGGCGAGGATAAAGTTCCATCACGATAAACATTCGCAAACTATTCTAAATGTCGACCTGTCCGCTGCCACGAAACCCCTAAGGTGGCTTTTTAAACCTCACACCGAATCGGAAGATAAACGTCTTCATTAAAGACTATTGTGCCGTCACAAAAGATATTACGATTCCAAGGAACATAAAGCACCCTCATAGAAGGAATTTTAACGATGTCAGTCATTATGGTAATAACTTGAAAATAAAGAACTCGAGTTTAACAATGCAAGGAAACGTTTCACAAACGTGATCCTTCGTAATGAATATTATAACTTATTGATCAGTGTAATATACGTTAAAAAACGTCAAATTGTCGACTTGATTTATACAATAAACCGTGGTAATAATTATAATACTGTTTTTAAATCTTTATAGTGAAAAGAAGCCTTAATTAGGATTGTAATATTAATATGATGTTGTAAAGTATGTAATTTATTTTAGGGGGAACTAGTGCTGCCGAAAATAGTACAATAATAATATATTCATAGGTATATATTTCAGGGACATTTCCGGGACTGACGAGAATGTTAAAAAGTTCCTGGAGTAACTCGAATTTTATTACATGAATTGATAAAACAATTTCAGTGCTTTGCACAGTAGCAAATATTAAAAACGAGAACACTGTGGTCTCACCATTAATACAAATCCAAGCGATTTAAATCGTCTTCCTCTGCTACTCCACTAATGGGCGTAACTGTTGATAGTTGGTAGAGACAGGGGAATAATTTTATTATGTATAATATACTGTCAAAGTGTGTCTATATATTTCTGAATGATTCTGTACACTTCCCACATTTTTCATTGAGAATAAAAACACTGACAAACCATAAAGTTCACGTCCCTGAAGTTTCTAAGATCAAAAGACCGAATTTTCGAACAACGAGTTCCTCACGATACTAAGTAGACTACTTGCCATCTTAAACATTTCATCCATTCATTAAGGATAATATTCTCTTTGATACGTCACATCTATTTCTGGAATTGCAGTCAAAATTAACCTAATTAATGCAGCAACTGTTAATCTTTTCCCGTGTATTTCCCCTCTTTCGAGAGACTTGCTTCTTTTAAGTATCATTTAGCTTATTAAACTCCTGTTAAAGTTTTGCAAAATACAACCACCGACCGTCGCGCGTCTTGAAAACTACGGCGTCTTTCTTTGTACCTTTCATTAACTGCCACCGCGAGCGTTGATAGAGCGAAAAGAAATACGTGGCACCGAGGCGCAGATAATTAACGCGCTGAAAAAAAACGATCGTTTAATTAATATTTAACGTGCAAGCGGGAACAAGGAGAAATTTCAATTCCCTTGTGGAAATTTTCGTGTTTTTGGAACGCTGCACGTACTGTACTGTTTCGTTAAGAACTTTCCACGTTCACCACGTCCATAATGGGCCACCCAGTAAATCCATTGTCTAAAATTACACTCCATCCGAAGCAGGTAATTAGTAATGAGGAATACGGAAGCATTTTAAGCCTCTTAGGTAATTAACTCTGATTATTAGGAGATAATGAGATCACGTTACATTCCTGAAATACTAGTTGAATTTGTGCCAATTATGGTACTACTGAATTTTATCTGCTTTAAGTAAGGTGGCAATAATTCATGAACAGCCCTAAAAATAGAATTTACCAGAGTTTCGTAATCAGTGGCGGATTGGGTCTAAAAATATTGGTTGCCAGGAGACAGAGGGGGCCCACCTACAACTATAAGGCAATTATTTTATTTTTATAGAAATAAATGAAATTAATATTATTAAATAAAAAAGAACGATTAAAATTTTTGTAAAATAAATGTATATTTTTTAGTAATTACAGCGTACATATATATTCTAAATGTAAATATAGATTGTTATAATTGAATTTTTAAATCACCTATTTTCTTTTTAATTTTATAAATGGTGGTAAATAAATTTCTAAGTACTTAGTTTGCTTGTACTGAATATTTCACACATTAACATGTAGTTCGAAAGCATATTTCATGTAGTCCATTAAGTATATTAAGAGCAATTGTTCGAATTCACATTAACATTTTTATCTTGCCATCGGGCAAGCTGATACCCTGGTCAGTCTACCACTGTTCGTGACCATATATTCAAGTTAATGGTTCACTCATAAATGTCATTCATAAAAGTTAGTGAATTACATGAATCACCTGTACTTTCGTTTTGCATTCTGAGTGCAATAAATGTTAGGAAAAATCAGTATTCCTTTTTGCTATGGCAAATCATATTGATGTGGGGATGTGATAATTTTTATACGATACAATTTTATGATTTGCCACTGGCATTTTCAATATACTTACACATTTTCTAATTTTTACTATGTCGCTTAAACTAACAATGTCCCTGCAAAGTGAGCATATATTTATAATATTTATAACTTCACTTTCTTCCAATGAAGATAGAAAAGGAAACCAATCTCTCGAAACACTTGTCACAGTCTCGGTAGATAGCAACTGAGTTATCAGAACTAATATCTTAGGTTCTGTGCCCCAAAGGCGTCAGCTGAGATAGTCTCATAAGATTGAATTGTCACGTGACGTGTAGACTATCGCGACGCATGTGACTTCTTTCACGTAACGAACTCCTTATTGAATTCAGGCTTCGTCGCAGAAAAACATCACGAAGAGCTGTTTGTTCAGGACCACTGACTATGGGTCCCCGAGAAATGGAGCAACGAGGGAAGTAAAGAATTCCTGTCTTTCCAACGAGATAAAACTTTAGTAATCGAAAAGTTGTAGCGTAGAAGTGTATAAACGGAGAGCATTGAAGATTCACAGCATTCGGTCTCACAATTTACAAGTTTAAAGTATCAGATTAAATCATTCGACTACAAATGGTGTAAGAATGTATGCAATCCCAATAACGTAATGGCAATTTTCGAGCTTGGAATCACACACACACGCATTAAGGGGTTACGTACCCTTGACAGTTCAAAAAATACGGTCAATTTTATAATATTTTTTTTTATATAAATAAACGTCATATTTAAAAATCAAGATGTACACTTTATTGTGTATAAATTAAGCTGCATTCTCTTGCAAAAGAAATTTTATATCTTAAGAAATGATGTCACACCAGCCCTTTCTCCCAAGGCCTCTTTACAGTCACAGCATTTGTGGTACCAAAACTATCTCAGAGATTTCTGAACCGATTTAAATAAAATTTTGCACGAATATTCTTGAGACTATAATCTAGTACATCTCGGCGCTGATTTTGAAAAAATTTATTTTTTTAAAAATGGCAGCTACTCAAAGTCAAGCATGTGATTTTCGACCTAATTTTTCAACTTCTTTTGTTAATAAAAAACAAAACAAGACACTAGTCGAAAAATCATCTCGGCAAGTACTAGACTATAGTCTAAAGAATATTGGTGCATAATTTTATTCAAATCGGATATCAAATTTCTTTTTGAAGAAAATACAGCTTAATTTATACACAACAAGGTGTATATCTATATAAAAAAATCATTAAAACGACCCCATTTTCCAACCTGCCAAGTGTATGTAACCCCTTAACAGTCCAGTGAATCTGTAAATTAAAATGTTTACCTCCATTTTTCATAACTGACTTCCTTCTACTATCAAAACTTGCAGCTACTCAAAAACCAACTCTATAATTCTTCATTTTTGTCTCTTTACTTTACAAGGAAAGTTTTGTCAAAATAGACTATTCGGAAGTCATAAACCCAGAATTTTAGTCTCTTATTGTTAGTGAAACTACGGGAAACTTGAGATTCAGTGTTCTTAAAGCGGTTTGTCTAATCACCGATGAAATATCAAAGATAATTCGACTACCCTAACACACAGGCGACGGGTCCGTCCAACTGTGGCCCGCGATAACTGCAGCCGCCGTGAAACGAGGCGTGAAACTTCGCTGGCGCAAAGATAATCTAACTTTATACACGTTTCGTGATTGTTCCGTACATTATTAGGTGCATAGGCAGGTTATTTTATTATTGATACCTCGGCGGCGGAAGCTGGGTGACAAGTGGCGCAAGTTCATCATGTCTCTGAAAGAGCCTTGGGGGCGTGTAAAGTGAAGTAGTTCGTGAAATATGAAACATCCACGGTGGTGTGACCGTTCTCTTAGCGTTTGGGTCGCGCAAAAAGGTCGGCTGGAGATTTAAATATCTCGACTGCACATAACGCCAGGGGAAATGTACGAACTCGCTTCTTCCCTCCCTGTGGCGTAAAAATACAGGTTGTGATCCGTGGCCAAAGGTAGTCCAAATAGATTTTTCTACACGGTGGACGGGTCGTGTAAAGACAGATTTCAGGACGCGCAGTATAGTTCTCACTAAATTGACAAAGATGTGGGTAAAGAGTTTTCATAGTGCATACATTGCTGCTAAAAAGTTTGGAATTTTCTCGTTGAAGAAAGACATTAACCCTTTATGGTCACACAGGATTTATCACACCCCAGGCATGTTTCTTATTTGCCAATATTTTTGTAAAGTCTTAGACCATAATATTAAAATTTTAAAATTTGGTATATTTTAACAAAAGGAATCGTTTTTTTCCTCAACTATTTTTTCAACTACAAATTTCATCATATGAATATTTACATTTCGCAGAAAAAGACTATTAGAGCATGATTGTATGAGTATTACGAATGTACAATATTATCACTCACAACTTAAAAGATTCAAAACTACGAAAATGGTATTTAAAAAATGGCATTAGGGTGCAGTGAAGCCTATGTGGCCAATTTGTGATTATAAGATGTTGTGAAGGGTTAGGTACCTTTGAAAGTACCATAAGCGGGGGTGGCTTTATGACTAATGAGGTGACTTTGTGGAAATAAAAAATTCCTACAGTCAGCGGAGGTGCTTTGCGACATTTTTTAAGTTTCTCAAATATTACGCGAACTCTATACATTAAATTCACGAACCAATACACTAATTTAAGTACAAAGCTGGAAATGAAACTTCAAACTTTACCGTATGAATAACACAGGGAAATTACGAAGTACAAAGTAACCCCATTAGTCATCAAGTCCCCCTCCCCGCTTACTGTATAACTTCGAATCGAAATGAAATTTGTCATGTAGTATGACTTGGATTCAAATTTACAAGTATTTCAAAAGTTTTTGTTTCACACACCCTCCACACCTCTGTATGACAGAATTCTGTATTCCTGCACTTTTTCAAAATTCAAGTCCACGATTGACGGGCATTCACTCAATCAAGAAATCACTGCTCATTATAAAAATAATAATAATAATAATAATAATAAATCGTTTTTATTCTTTTATAATATATGATACAGACGCAGTAGAATTAGAAACGCAAATACAGAAATGGCGAAGCTCAGCATGGCTGTTATTATGCCTGACCCGAGTTATTATTATGACTAATAATGTAATTACAGAGTGAACATGGTTACTTATAATATTAATTATTATTACAACGCCCTTATTACACAACATCAGGAATACACACAAATTTATTATACATGTAACATGTATCAGTGTGAAAGCGTAATCAAAATTGTAAAATAGACTTTTACTACAAAAGTACTAAGAGATTAAGCGAAACTATCAAGTACAATGAAATACAATTGCTAACTATTAACTATTAATTAAACAATATTATAATACCACGTCGATTACTAAACGAGAAAACAAGCCATTAATGTTTCCAAAGAAGAAAATAGTTCCCAACTCCGACAACATTACTTCATCATCTTACCCTGACTAACTGTTTCTTCAACAAGACTATCTATCCCATAAATCCCTAACCTGTCTTTCAACATTCCTCAGAAATCACGAAGTGCAGAATTTTAATCTCAAGAACAGAGCAGCTAAATCGTAACGATTTCCAGATTATTGCTCAAACCAGCAAAAATAATTTACCCTCAACCATTTTATAATTCGGCCAGGCGACTGCAACAGGTTCCCATTACCTTAATTATCCGAATAAATCGCTTAAAAACGTACAACTCATTAAACTTATGGCGAAACGGTTAAGAATTTACACAGAAACCCACGTTCCTCTTAACTGCAGCTCCATATCCTTTGGTCATGTTTCGCAAATCACCGTTGATGCACTGTGCCAGGCCACCCTGGGAAGCTTCTCATCTCGCGTGGAGCGGGTCTGCTGCAAGTGGTCCCGCAGCAGCACTGCGTTTGCTAAGTGAATGGTCTGGGTTAGGTCAATCATACATACTTGAGAGAGGTCGTGTCTGAATCTTGCACGGCATAGTGCGCTAGCTCGGTTCTTCCCAACTTGGTGTCATTCGTTGCGAGCCAGTAGGCGCTAACTACCCATCGAATGCCTCCACTGACATTCTATCACCGTGACTTTACGACACGAATGACCGTTGCATTCGTGGCTGACCACGTATTTTATTTGGTACGTTTGCCCGTCATGACGTGACTTATTGGCTGTTTCATATTGCTCCCAATGTATATAACGCAGCTTCGACTGTAATGGGTCTGGGTTACGATGCGTTTGAAGAGCGCGGGGTGTAATACACGTCGTGGACCGCGGATTGCCCAGCGACCATGAGAATCCATCGTTCCCAATAATAATTTCGTGACGACGATGCGTTACGTTCTAAAGTTTCACGTGACTATTGGTAACTGACACTTTGGTGTCGAACGAGACGTGAGAAAAGAGCAATAGCTCCCATTGTTTCATGCATTTATTGTTTTATGTGGGGGCATATTGGACACGTTAGCTTCTGCTTTGTTTCCATGAAAAAACTGTTTCAAATAAAAGTTTAATTAAGTTTGAAAAAAGTTTTTTTCGTGAGGTATTTTTTTTAAACTCTTCAAAATTTTGTTAACCCAAGTTTGTAGCGCCTATGACACCAACCATTAAACTTTTGTTTGAAATATTTTTCTGTCTCTTGTACTTTAGGAGTTATACGTGAAAAAGTGGTAGTGCTTATTTGACTTTGAGGCTAATTTTCACAATCTTAAAGGGCGATTGGGCACAAATGAAACATACCGTTGTTTTTGTCTTGAGACACTCTATAAACCCACGAAGTTGCGTTCCAATCGGTGAGTAAGGGTTCGTGGTGTTCCACAGTGGTTCGAGTATACTACATGCTAGCTGGACAAAATTATTTCATGGGGTTCATTCATAATTATTATATGGGGTTCAAATTGTTAGGAAACATCCCTGATTCGTATTCCAGTTTATTATTTCACTAAAAATTTCAATAAAACAAAAATATGACCAATTCAATAAAGGTAAAAGGACAAAACGACAGTATTGTACTTTAAATATAATTTACAGTTATAACATTATGTCTATTCCTGTAATTTCTGAATTTTTAAGTTATGAAACCTGGTTTTTAAATCAGTTTTCTCTGCATCGCTATTAAAATAGTGTTTTACAATATGTTCCACGTCGATCCACGCGACAAGGGTTGAATGTACGGAAAGTAAAGACTTTCTAGTTTATTTTAATCAATCGGTCGATCTGCAAAAATTTGCAAAACTATATTTTTTTAATTGTTTTCGAGCGCGACGCTCGGTAGCACCACTCCGTGGATTAAAATAGTGTTTTACTATATGTTCCACGTCGATCCACGCGACAAGGGTTGAATGTACGGAAAGTAGAAACTTTCTAGGTTATTTTAATCAATCGGTTCATCTGCAAAAATTTGCAAAACTATATTTTTTTAATTGTTTTCGAGCGTGACGCTCGGCAGGAGAGTGAGCACAGTTGTTACATATTTTCGCGGTATTGAGTTTATATGGGGTTCAAATTTTTAGAAAACAAACCTGATTCATTTCACATTTTATTTTGTCACTAATAATAATAATATTATTATTTACGGGTATAACCCTTTAAATATATTATTACAAACATAAGAAAGAAGAAAAACTTACTACTAGGTTACAAGTCGTTAATTATGTTTACAAATATATACATATATACAAAGTGTACAAAGTAGTGTCACCCCTGAGCGCTTTCGTGAATATTAATAGAATGAAAATATAACTAATACAATACCTTTATTCTTTACCTTTAAAGAAACCAAAACGACAGTATTATAATTTAACTGTGACTATAAGTATGCCTTATAACTATTAATTTCTTGTTAATTACAATATGTACACGCTAATCTGATTCACTACTTGAATCATCAGTACCCGATGAACATTCAGTAAATTGTAATGCCTGATGATATCTCATCTTCATCAAACGGAATGGTGCTGGCAACTTCTCTTTGCAGAGCAATTTCAGTGTTATTATTTGTTAACAACTCAACTACTTCTGGGGTTAGTGAGCTGAGCTTTTTTTTGGGCATTTCGCGAAAACTATTTATTAATGGGTCCGAAGTAACCAGTAGCATTGTTAATAAGTCACAATTAGTATCTAATCTTCTTGTTTTTCGAGTATGTTTTTGTAAAATTTGTTGACAAAGTTGATCAAACTGATCCGGATTTCGAAAATTGTGCCAAAGATTGAAAAGCTCCCTCCTGGACATAGGGTAAGACGGGGTTCTCGGGGAACATTCGAGAAAACAGTATTTTGGGGATTTTTTCAAACCGACGCCATTTTATTATTCCTCTTTTTTGTAGATGACACATTGATGCTATAAAAAACATATGAAACAAATTAAAAACAATCTTTCCAAATATTTTTAGTATAATATAAGAGTAGCTTAATAAATTTCAAAAGGATTGTTTCATTGTGTGTTGTACTTATTGAGAGAAAAGTCTTTAAATAATGGCTTCATTTTTCGACCGATCAATGTAGAATGACTCGTTAACTGCAGTATTAATCACTCCCGTAGCAAAGCACAGGAATTTTGCTAGTAATTTAGCAGGTACTTCAGTTGGTAATATAGCTTACTTAACTTTCAACAACTTACTGCGTGAAATCGTGCCGAATTCCACTGTTGCTTTTACGTTTAGCAACGCATATTCGTACAAAGAAGCACGAATGCATTTCATTACGACGAAACGACTGTTCAAACGCCCTCCACTCTCACAAATGGCTTTCCATTAAATTACCATTTGTCTTTGAAGTATAAACCCTAATTAACCACCAATTGTCCAGCAATATTTCACTTCGGTTCTTACTGCTCCCACATACCATACACCTCCATATTTTTTCCCCAAAATTACCAGAGCCCAATTACGCAAAGGACACTTACCCCAAAACATTAAAATAGTACATAAACCAACAAATAATGTTCCCGACAAAGAACTGAAACTCAGAGCTCATTGCGCCCGCGGTGCCCTTTATCGTAGAGGCGAGTTCACCCCGTTGCCGCTGATAATTTCATCGTAACAACATTCTTAACTGCTCGACTCGTGGAACGAAACTTGCAAATTAAGTTGCACGCTGAAAGGAGTGCCTTAGACGTAGCGTCCTGAGCTGCGACAGCTAATTCACGATGGTGCGCGAGCGGGGCTAATTTAAGTACGCTCGAATCTACGGGAATATTAGGAGAAACAGCCATTTGCCTGTTTCCCTCCTCCGCTATATGACGCGCGTATAAACGTCACGCGAATTGTTCCTTTATACGCGCGCGTGGTTTCAGGCGGCGCGTAGAAACGGCCCTCTATCCTCCGATTGTGCCGTTGGCGCGCTTGTTTCGCGGGGCTCCGTAGGAAAATTTTGTATGACCCGGGCGAATGTAAACAATGAATCCGCCGCTCTCTGGCTGAATAACCTCGTTACCAATAGTAGCGCATAAAGGTCACGTCCACAGCGGCGGAAAGCGATAGGGCCCTTGTGAAACTCCGACCGGCCGATGTATTTACTTGCTCGAGTGCAGCTCGGGTAATTATATTACTCTTTGGAACTGCGTTCACGGGTCTTTAGAACGCGGAACTACTATGATGCGCCCTCGAGCCGGCTATACGCGACGGAGAATTATACTTCGTTACGGTCGTCACTGTATCGTATTTCCCTCTTGGAGAGTCTTTGAATGCGCCCGTTCGGAAACCACCGGACACGGGGCTCTGGCCGAAGATCATCAGCTTACCGCGGCGGTGGACGGCGGTCGAGAACGAAGGGAAGGTACGCCGGAGTTGCCGGGAACTTTCTTCAGCTGTGTGTAGTACGAAGAACAAACTCCCCCTCATGAAACCTACCGGAAAATGTTTCGACACATTGGAAATGAAAATACGTTACAGCGTAATTGGAAAAGTAAGTTCGGGATGTTGGGAGAGACGGTCGATGGTACTTCGGTAGACATATTGCGGATAAATCTCTGGCAGCGCGATTAATATTGATTAATCGCAATGCACATCTTCGGATTCTGTAAATGTCACAGCGTGGAGTGGTTCTATTTGAGGATAAACGCTGGTGTCTAATGGAATTCAATTTACAGAGTGTTTTAGGACAGAGTTTGAAGAGGTGTTCGAGAAAAGGGATGGTGTTTAATTAATGTGTTTGAAAATTGATGTTATCAGAATTAAATGCGGTTTTTGTGGTTGGTAGTGCGAGTGATTTACTTGCTTCTATTTATTACACCTAAGGATGCCAACCTTTTTCCGGGAATACATTGTACTTTACGGTCAAATGTGATAAACAATATAGTACATTGTGAAAGAATACAGTACTTCTCGGGGGAAAGTGATATAAAATAAAACTACGTTAAAGCAACCATATCTTATTTTTTAAATGTGTATTTTTGGGGCATTTTGCTTTATTAATTAATTAATTGTCTGTAACAAATATGTTGTAGGTTTGATTGCACTTAAAGTCCAAATTAACATATATGAGGAGATCATTTTTGATGACAGATGCACTGGTTCTGTTTCTCTCTTCCTGCCACTTTATATTCATTATAAAGCCTCTCTGTTAAAGTCTAAATTCGCAAATTCAAATTTTGATGTTGCCGTAGAATATAAAAATGAATAAAAATAGTAGAAGTTTATCGATGTATCGGAAATATAGTATTTTTACCTACTATATCTTTTTCTAACAGTATATTCTGCACTAGACAATAATATAGTACAATACTATATATTATAGTACGGTTGGCAACCCTAATTATACCTGTGAGTGGAAACAAGCTATAGCCTTACTATATTACCAATTGTACTTAATTAATATCGTAATTAATGATTATCATTGAGTTACACTAGCGGACAAAAAAGTGACCACTTTTTCGATTTGTTTCATTTTTGTTATATTTTAGCATCAACTTGGAACTGTGGTATGTGTTTAATATAATATTCTGATGAAGAATTGAAAGCTGTATAAAACCCAGTAAAAGTTGGATTTATTGAACTAACAAACAAAAGTTTCATATGGCATTGAACGGGTCAACGCATTTTTGGGGCTGAAAAGGAAGCCACCAATTTTGGTAAATTTTAGGCCGTCCTAAAAACAAAAGGTGCTCCCACAAAATACTAGATTTTTTATTACTATTCAGAAGTGTTGTCTTGTTTAATAATATGTAGAGTTTTTGTTTGTTAGTTAAATAAATTCAATTTTAACCTGGTTTTATACAGCTTATAATTCTTTATGAAAATATATACCAATATTAGACACCTATTAAAAAGTAATGGAGTAAGAGTGGACCGAAAAAATGGTAACTTTTTAGTCTGCTACTGTATAATTTTGTAATATTGCAAGACATAATCAGCATGTTCTGCTTCAAGTTTCGCTAATGGCAAGTAGAAAATGCCTGTCAAAGATAGACCAGGAATATTTAAAAGAATTCTCAATTCTGTAATAAGTAGAAGTACATATAGTGAATTAGGAAATGGACCGCACAATGCGCAGAAAATTGAATTATTTTATGGATACATGAAAGAACGATTATTTTTATCTATCAGATACGTTAGAATTTTATACATGCTTTTTTATCCTTCTTTATTTTAATTCGTCCAACTTTATAACAATCAGATTATTGGGTCATTTACAAACTGTCTGCAGTTTTGTATACATACTAGCTTTACTACTCAGCTGCGCAGAAAATTTAGATTTTGACTTTATAAAAAAATAAATTTTATAGTCCTTTCTGTGAAAATAGTCACATTCATCTGGATTAGCCAGGCATAATGAGCTCAGGTACATTTCATGACCGCAGAGTTTACCGTTCGAAAATTTTTAGGCGACAGACAAACACACAAACATGGGATTAACATTCTGCTTTATGGTACAAGATAACCACATTTTGTGCTCACAAATGCATATAATATTTTTCCTTAGTATGATTTTTTACTCGCATCGTGTATCCTGATTCCTGAAAGATGACTACTTTCCATAGAAATTAAACGATTGCAAATCCATCTGATAACATTATTTCGCAAGTTGGTCGTCCGATCAAGTGGCACTGCAACATCTGCTGAATCGTTGATGCTGAGTGAAAGAAAACTTCGTTATACGCAAAGATGGAAAATCGTTCCTACTTATCCCGAAGAATTTCCAGAAAGGGTCGCTTGAAACCGAGCTCGAAGGTACTCCAGGAAATCGATTCTATTCACGAATCTTATTATACCTCACTTTTAATTCCACTTCAATGGGAAACTTGTTGAACATCGGCGTGACAGTGCACACAGCGGTTCCAGTGAGCATGATCCGCAAACTGGCATCTCTGTCTCGCGCAGCCTGGAGTTCGAGTTTGAGAGAACCAAGGAAAACGGAATTACCTTCTATTCTGTCATTTCGTAACAAACAGTAAGCGGCAGTTTGTGGATGAAACCTTCACAACGTTCTACCCAGCTTGTTAAGGGTAACGGTAAAGTTTGTGTTTGTGGTGTGGATTTGCTCGCTTCGGTGCTGTTATGATTCAGAATTGTAAAGTACCCGTTTTTAATTTACACATTGTTGGCGATAAAATCGTCTGAACTTCTGCCATCATCAACTCGCGTTTAAATTTAATTTTGTTGATAATATGGTTGAAATATGTATCAAATAAAATAGGCAATTTAAGACATTCTTGGAGAAAGAGACAAGAACTCCCGTTCATGAAAAATGACGAGTATTTATTCTTTCAAATTGAAACACTCCAAGTTTTGTCTTATGAACTATTATACTTCGACTTTCACACCGATCACTGAACTATATAAATATCCTCATTGTAGCGATACTTTCGCTTGATCTCTAAATGAGTAAACCTGATTCAATTTTATAATTGAAGATTCCTTATAAGTAGCGGACAAAAAGTTACCACTTCTGAAAAGTATTAAAAAATCTAGTATTTTGTGGGGCACCTTTTGCTTTTAGGACGGCCTAAAAAGTTACCAAAAGTGGTGGGTCCCTAGTCAGCCCCAAAAATGTGTTGTCTCATTTAATACCATATGAAACTTTTGTTTGTTAGTTAAATAAATTCAACTTTAACTGGGTATTATACAGCTTTAAATTCTCCATCAGAATATGTATTATAGTATATGTATTATGAATATATATTAAACACACACCACAGTTCCAAGTTGATGCCAAAAAATGAAAATAAAACAAATCGATAAAGTGATCACTTTTTGTCCGGCGCTGTAAGTGCCAAAATTACAGAAAACAAATTTTTTAGCAGAAAATGTTCTACGTCAGTACCAATGGTGATACTGTAGTATAGAATTTGATTTTTTCCATTACCATTTCCAACTCGTGCGAACGAGACCTGTTGTGTTTGATTAAATGTTTGAAATTCAAATTCTGAAGTCTTGACACAATCCTATACCTCCAGGCTAGGGAACGAGAGAACGATAAAGCTTGCGTTGAGCAGCGATGGGTCGTGTAGTTCATTCTTTCCACCTCTCCGCATATGTAATTGTGACTGTGAATTATGAATTGGCCCTCTCACCGATGACGAAGGTTATTAACGCTGCCGTGCAATTCGTGAACTGCTGTGCCACTATGTTCAGGACATTATTGGATTAAAACGGAATAAAACTCAATTACACTTTCATCAGATACGAATTATCGGCCGAGCTTTCGGCACACTGCTCTCATTTCAACGGGGTCCTAATCTACATATGGTGTGTGCCATGTGAACAAAAACGGGATCGCGGTTCTATGATGAATTATGTGCCTGAGTATGTTTAATGGAGCGAGCTGTGGTGCAGAATTGCTGATTGTTTACGATCGTGAAACCATAGACAGCATTTCCCTTGATAATGTACTGCTTTTGTGCAAGATTAACCACCCGGTGGGATTAGCAACTTACGCTGCTAATAAGAACTGAAAATTTTCGATATTCAACGACTACGGTTATAGGTACAAAGAATAAGTATAATGCGCTTTTGTTCTGACGAGGACAAGTCACCAAGAATTCTATTGCTTCGTGTTATTAAGGGGGAGCCCTATTCAGGACGCTAGGAATAAGGTGATTCTTGGGTATTTATTTCTAAGAAACTGTTAAGCGGATCTTTTCCAAACATTCAGGGTACGTTAGTTCACATTCAAACAATAAAAATAAATTTTTTCGTTACAAAGTGTTCGGTAGAAATGGAGATATATGAACACGTTCGTAAGGACTCGCGCGCCGGAGTTGCAAATTTGCGATTATGTTGGAGGCCCCAAATCTTCCCTGAAACAAAAAAAAGGATTTTCTTATTTCTCGTATAATTAAATTGTCGATGGACCTAAAACTTTGATAAATAAATTGAATTGAACAACTCTTTTTCCATAAATAGTACGAAATATTTTGGGGCAGAATTGCAACTTTTTCTTTTGAAGTCCCACCAATTTGCGAACTTTTAATTTTTTTTTCGTTTGTTAGGTTCATCGGCAATGTAATTATACTAGAAATAAGAAAATCTTTGGTTTTTGTATTTCAGGGAAGAATTGAGGCTTCGCGAGTCCCTATGAACGTGTTCATATATCTCCATTTCTGCCGAACATTTTGTTACGAAAAAATTCATTCTCATTGCTTGAATGTGAACTAAAATGCCCTGAATGTTTGAAAAATTTCCGCTTAACAGTTTCTTAGAAAAAATTCCCAAGTATCATCTTACTCCTAGCGTCCTAAATAGGGCTCACCCCTTAATTTCACAGTATTGAAATAGTGAAACAGCCACTTGCAAACTATAACTATTTGAAGAAACTACTAATTGTCCATAAGGTAATTATATCATTTAATATCATTTGTATGAATTCAGGTATTCAAAATGATATTTTTGCATTGTAGCACGAAAAATTTGACAAAAACAGAAATATACATTTTGGTCACTTATGGTTGTAAAATAAATTTGTTTAAGTTGAACTTATGCAGAGTTAGTTTAAAGTAGGAAAGAAGTTTAGTTTGTAATTTTTAAACAACTAAGAAAAAAAATTAAAAAATAATTCAACGAAATTATAGTTTGTTTCTGTCTTTTGTATATGAACGTGTCACTTTGTAAGATATCAAAAGAATATCTTTCTTCTTTCGAGAACTATCCAATATATATGAAGCATTTCATTGACAATGATAAAATATTCATACCTAACAAACAATAATTGTTAATCAATTAAATTATATCATTCGCGTCGAACGTGAGTGTCCATCAAACTGATCGATACCTAATTGGTTAAGGCTAACTGAAGACTGACATAGATTGATTGCTTCGTAGCACTAATTGAAGACTCAGTGCTTCCTATTATAACTGGGAACTGACTTTTGGGAGCCTGATTACTTCTAAGACTGTCCAATCAATTGATAACTAAAAGCCTGACTGCTTCCATGATTCTAGACTTGTCGACTAATTGACAGCTGGCCACTATTTGAGAAATAAAATTAAGTGCTGTGAATCATTCTTATTGACGAGTGGTTTGAGACTAAATAATTACCCAACTCCAAAACACTCAGTTTATGAAGAAATCCCAAATCTTCCATATATTACGTCATTAAAATAATAGGCCTTTCCTGAAAATTGGGTGCAACAGTAGGTACTTGTCCTGCATTTGGTGATGTAGAGAACATTCTTTTCCTTCAAATCGTTTGTAATGGCACATTGATTTCCAAAAACCGTTGAATTAATTCTTGCCTTATTTTTCTATTTATTTATCGCTTTTTTTTGTTTTATGTATTTGTTATGGAACGGGGTCGAATCACTAGAACGTAGAAAGATTATTTAATAAGTACCATGACTGCTCTCTTTAAGATGTTCTTTATTTTTCATAAAAACACAAATATTGCACGGAGTCTATGAACGTGCCAGAATCCTTCCAGAGACAGCTGATAAAAAGGATTTTTTAATGGAATTAGATAATTAAAGGAATACATTATTTTAAATTATTAAATTCTTATTTTTGTTCTTTGTAAAGGTATAATGGATTCGAGATTTTGAAAGATTATTTTTGAAAAGGGGGAACTCTTCATATCTGGAGGCCGTATCAGAATATGTATTATCTTGACAACACTTTCGCATTTTTATAATAAAAGTCACATTAAACTATTCATTTTTAATTATTTTTAACGTTTGATTAATTAGTATTTTCCTACTGAAAATTTCGCTCGTTTATTCGTAAAAAACAGCTGAACGTATAAACCTCTGAAAATATAATATTGAAAGTATAAATTGACCCACAAGCTCGTACAATCAAGAGTCATATAAAATTAATTATTTGGAAACTGTAAAAAGCGAAACACTTGAAACGAATGTTATAGTATCAAAAAGTAGGAACGAGCTGAATGTCAACAATACGTTTCTTGGCAATTAATCACTTGATGATAAACGATTCTCAGCCGAAACAAATTGTTTTAATTTCCACTACATTTACAGCGAAATTTCAATTCATGAAATGCATTGAATCCATTGGGTTCATTTTATTCGCATACTGCTGGTATCAATAACAATCCATTCATCTATATCATCGATCTTCAACGCATCAATATTCCACGTAACTAAAAACTCTCCTCCACGAATTATTTATACAATAAATGCCCTGCAACGTCAGAAATAACGATTGAACGTAACAAAAATTGATCATACATACAATTTGTACAAATGCAAATTCTATGGGTCTCGATGTGGAAATAATTCCGGTATTTGATAGGGAACCGTACTCTGAACCAGAACAACGGCGACGCGAAGCAGGTAATTTCCATAAAAGAAATGTCTGTCTGAAATAAAAAATACGTGAGAAATATTACAGAGGCAGAAATATTCCAAACGCTAATACATGTCGAAATGTGAAATTGAATTATTCGCCCGGGCCTTTGTAGCCGATGTAATCCACTTTAAAAAGCACGTGGAGCACGTGCTCATTTTACTGTTGGACTTATAATGCACAATGTTATAAAGTACTACTCATTGTCAGTCAACAACAACGTAGGTACCTACTTTATTCAATTTATTTCTTCCATTCTATTTACTCAACTTTTGTTTGTAATTATACACACGTTGTCAATACTTCCATTACAAACTTCTCTAAATACATATATCGCATTTTCAAAATCAATTACAAAAAAACATGGTTCCAAGTTATAAGAGACATTCAGAGCAAAAAGTGACTACTCCACGTTTTTTGCGAAATTGAAATAGTAGCAATAACGTATTCTAATAGTTCGTAATAATCATATAAAATAGGGAAAATTAATTTTTTTCAATGTGAGTTAGTCCGCGTTTGCTCTGCGGCAATGCCTCCTATCATTTCACATTTTCAATTAACATTTCTCAGTGAAAATCCGCTCGTATTACTACTCGGCACGTATTTTAAAACACCCTCTAAAACTCGTTCTAAACTTTTGGGTCCTGTATTCACTCCTGCCATGCTCCTCGTCCGTTAATAACCTCTCCCCCTGCACACCCGCGCCAGCGTGGCATAGATTTTTCACCTTTCAGGTGCACGTCGCTTCCAGAAAGCGGGACAAAAATAGGGCACGCTCTCTCGCCCAGTACATTCGACGTTTGATGCAATAATAATTAGCAAATAACGGAGCCACTCAACCGAGAGGCACCTGGGCTGGGCGAATTTTTCAAATTCGCTTTATCGAGCCTGACAAATGCAGGACTCCCGTTCGCTGTTTGTCGGCCGAGCTTTTGCGAGGGCAGGGTTTCGCGCGCTGGCTCGTGGGCACGCTTGAAAAATTTCGCCAGAGGCCCGGCTCGTTTGTGACCACGACACGGTAACGGGCATCCGCGATCGTCTATTATGCAGCGACCCCTATGCATTATTTAGTCCACACCTGGAGAGCCAGAAGCAGGCGAGCACTCCTGCGTCTCAATTTAATGGCTGCCAGGACACCACGACCCTCGACGCCCGCGCTAAAGTAGACTGGGAGTAGTTTCACTCGATGCTGGCCACCCTGCGTCCCGAAATTAGGTGCCACGTCCATAGTGTCGTTCGCCAGCGTCACTGTAACGCGACAGCGCGAGACCGAATTCCTTATTCCGTTTGCCTCCGAGTGTAGAAGCGATTGTGTAGGGCGTGAGGAAGTGGCGGGAGGGGAACACGACGGGGAGGAGATGAGACGAAAGCAGGTCGAAGATTATGAGGAATGGAAGCAGCGGAAGGTAACCACGGTAATGCCTTATTCGGGGCCATAGCTTGGCTGGAAAAATCTTTAGACCCGTTTTCATTCGCAGCGGAAAATGTTAATCCGCAGGAAAGCTGGCCGACTGCCAGTGATCGCGAACAGCTGAGGAGAACAGTCGAGAAATGCCACCGTGCACTTAAACATGTCGGTCATTCTACGATTATTTTTGGGGTGAAAAAGGCCTCGGGGTGGTGGGACTCGAACCCAAGATCTGCGGGTCCTCTGCGTACTGGCCAATCGCGTTCACCCAATGCCGGCTATATTCTTCTCCGAACTGTACGAATATCCAAACCAACGGGGCGCCATCAGAGTTGGGCATTATTCGACTAAATTTTTATTCGAATGTCTCGAATAAAAATTTCGAATAGAATGAAGTTATTCGTTATTTGAAGGACCTCCGTGGCGACTAAGCGACACGAATAAGCGTGGGTCGGAACCCGAGCTGAAACGGATTATTCGTGACGATTAGTTGCCACGGAGGTCGTACGAATGACGAATAAAAATTTAGTCAAATTTTATTCGAAATTTTTATTGGAGTCATGCGAATAAATATATAATCGAATAATGCCCAACTCTGGGCACCTACGGTGCCAATCGCCCCATAAGCCGTTCCCAAATGCCGAATGCCTACATCTGAGTAAAATGCTTTAACTCCTTAATTACAATAGTGCACGCGTAAATTAAAACTAAACCATTGCTCCAAAATCTCCAAATCTAGGAATGCATGAAAATTTTGAAAAAATAATATTTTTACTGTTGAAAATACCCCTTCAAGTTGGTCAGGCATTTCCAAGCAATTGCTACTGCCGAGAAAGTTTCTCTACACTCGCCTCGAGCAAACATTCGGGACAGCCGGACAATACTTTCGTTGACTCTCTAGTAAAACCGTCCACGGGGTGGAAACCCCTCGGCATGGAAACACGCCGACGCCACTTGAAGTGTTAATCGTTTACTGCAATGGTGTTTACGTTGTAATACAGATTATGCGTTTTCAATATCAACAATTGATCCCTAGGTGCGTTATTGAAAGCTCATCGCAACAGAATGTACATATTGAATATCGACAACTGACTCCTTCGAGAGGCAACGATGTAAAAAAATGCTCATCGTAATAACCACGCGACAAGTCAGTTGAATGTTATGTAGTTTCCAAAGTGGACAATCGCATCTTGCATTCTTTTAAATTGTATATTTAAATACGTGAATCTTTCATTTTTCTAAAGCTGGCGATTAATATCTATAATTAAATAGTTTTTGTAGAAAACGCTCTAACTACCATAAATGAAATTTTTCAGAAGTGAGAAATAACTTCCCTGACTTCAAATTTTTTACGAAATTTAATTTGTTTCATTGCTAAATGTGCTTAATTATACAATAACCCAAAGGCATGACAAAATTGTCTACTGTCTGCATTAATATAATCCAAATTCATGAAAAAAAGAAGTGTATTTGTCGAATACTCTAAACGTGCCACCTGTCAGTTGTAGGGAAAACTGAATGTGACATTTATTTAAAGTTGCAAGCACTGTAAGTGCCTCTCCTGTTTCTCCCTAGCTAATTGCCTATATAATTTAAAATTCTATGTTATAGTATTACCATTAGTATGTAGAACATTTTCTGATAAATAAAAATTAATTTTTACACTTACAGTGTTTTCTACAACGACCATTCGCGTTCCATTGCAGCAACTTTGTGTTTCGTTTCATAACAGATCGAAGAGGATTCTTATTTGCTTGGGACGCACTACGCGGAATTGCAGGCTTCGTTTTGTACCCTTTATTTGTTTCTTTATCCTCGCTGCCTTCTTTCTTCCCGCAGCAAGGGAGGACCGTTGGAATTTCGTTTCACGGCAGCGCACGAATGCAATGGTAAATAATAGGGAATTTAATTATTCCACAGAGACGGGCTGTTCGACCGCGACCGAAACACCTGGAGAAACGAACAGTCGCGGTAACGTTATTAAATTTTTAATACGGGATCGCCGAGGAAAATAAAGCGAGCCTGCTTATTTGATTGTGTTTTGTCTTGAATAATTTAGACTCGACTGACGGTACGACAGTCATACTTTATATGGAATAACGTCCTGGCCTCTCGTCGATAATCAATTCTTTGCTTTGTGAAATTCAGAATATGGAGACGCGTGGCTGTCACATATTTTCATTAACAATATTATCAGAAGTGGGCGGAAACCTTTTAACCTCGAATTAAATTAACAATCAATTTTCAAGTCAATGAAATTCATATTTTTATATAGGATAACGTTCTTTAATAATTTCAAGATACTTATTAAATACACCCAATTCGAGGAAAAAATTTAATCTCTAACTTCATCGACGTCCTGAACCTGGGACATGATAATTTTCAAAAGTAAAATCTTTGCATTTGAAATGGGATTATATTTTAATAACTTTTTTAAGTTATTTAAAAACGCTATTTTTAGTGTTCATGGAAAATTAATAGCTACTTCGGAGTCTTAACAATTTTATTAAAGATGGATAACTAAAAAGTTTATAATATAAAACATAACCTGTAACTCAGTTTTATGCTATAATTTTCATTAAATGAAACTCCCAAGTCACGCGACAGATGTGAGAAGAAATGAGAAATGATAAGGGTAGAAAGAAATGTAATGTTCCTAATCTCTGTCTCCCAGTCATAGAAATAATTTCTGCCACTCGCCTCGCAATTACTCACATTTGTACATAATTCAAAAAACCCATTACCTAAGGGCAACACATGAATTCGCAACTAATCCGAAAGATTGAAAGGGCACCGTGAAAGCAGTAATTCAAACTTATCCGATGATCAGATAACGTCACGGGAACACGTAGCTTTCAACCCCCGCGGTATGTAAGACGAGCGCAACCACGAACGAGATAGATACAAATTTACCCAACGTCCCACAGAATCTCTGACAAGGATCTAAACACGCCTTTGTGCGAAACGATGTTTGCGGACGCGTCGACGACAGATATGCTCGAACGCCCCCGTCACCTAAGGACACCTGATTCGCCTGCTGTCGCCGCATCACACCACGATAATTGCGATCGAAATCTGCCAGGAAACGGACATTGACGAGTATTTGGACACTCCCGTAGGATCTTCGTCGACAGAAAGAAAAGAAAAGGGTTTCGTTAAATAATGGTAAACTGATTCTCTTTTGCAGCTGTTCTCTTGCACACCTGCCACACTTTTGCAAGTGAGCAAAATATTTGATCGAAAATGGCCATAGTATACGACACACGGGAATTGTTTTAAACGTCGTTCAATGGTGCCACACACATAACTCTTCGTTATATATTTCGTAATATACCGGCCCTCTTCTAATATCACAGTAATCCTGGCTCTGGGAGTATTTCTCCAGACCGTTTCGAAATTTCCACCCCAGGAATTTATTCACCACGGGAACTTTACGAACCTTCGCCTACAACTCTTCCTAAAAAAAAGGAGAAATCCAGAAATAGTTCATAAATCGTGTCGACCACGCTGCACTTTATCCACACATTTTACGACGAAAGCTGTGTATTTTTATTTTCCTCGAATCGGGTAAATCCTCACTACCCTGCGCGAGATCGAACATCACGGACACCATGCTGTAAAGTTATACGAATTTATCGCCCGGCCTAACTGCCGTTCTCGGATCAAACCGGAGTATTTCCTACCATCTGGCAAATATTTTTCCTAGGCTGCCCGATTAAACGCAACATCTCAGACGGTGGAACGGCTCTGCCCAAGGTGGCTCTGTTTTCGCGAAGAAAAGGACGGAAACGAATCTGCGCCTATTCAAACACGCCTCCACCCTATCAGCCGCCCCGCCAGTTTCCTTTCTCATTCGAACGTTTACCTCGCTGGATGGCCCGTCAAATAAAATGCGCAATTAAACTTTAAATCGAAATCTCTGAGGTTTAAGGAAAAGCGGGCAGTCGAGTATCGCGACACTAGCCCCTGAGGCGGGGGATGAGCTCGCGTTCCCTGTTCCGCGGGGGTGAAGTCCGTCGAACGTAGTTACGTCGTTAAAGGCAGCTTCGAAACTGAAAGGCGTCTATGAAGGCGGGAACCGGAAACGGCGACGGGGACCGGCGCCCTTTCGCAATGGCACTCGGTCGCCAGAGAACAAGCCAACCTGTACCGGTAGCGCCACGTCTTTTCAAGATGTCTCGGAAGCGAGATAGCCCGACCTCATTTCGCTTTCGGAGAGTTGATGGCTGGATTATGTAAGAAACATCGGAAATTAGGGGAAAAAGGGGTATCCACCAGCGAGAGTATGTTCTAGAGTTGAGGATTGTAGACTTCGAGGGTTGGCAGATGGTTGTAGGTAAGCAATAGCTGCGGTGGGGATGGAAACTCTTCAACAGAGACGGGCCTTCGAAACTGGTACGGAGATGCGGACATTTGGGTTCTGCTGGTACTTTGGAGAGAAGTTTCTTCCTGGAAAAGAAAGCATTTATATGGGAGTCGTTGGTTCTTATAACATGGAGTGATAGGAATGTGTATATCGCTTTAAACATGCATATTGTGATTCTATACTATTAAGGGGGGAACATAGTTTAGCACGCTGAAAATACGGTGATTTCTTAACAATTATTTTCTCCACAGATATAAAGAGAATCTTTCCAAAAGTCTAAGGATGTTTTATTAACAATCAAACGAACTTACCTGTACGTGAAGTTCGATTGTAATTATGTGAGAGCCTCGTTCGAGATGATTACATGTAGTAGTCTACTTCGTCTTGACAATTCACAACGTTTTTTAGAGATATTTAATTTTTGCGCGCCGAGTCCAAGCCTCCGTGAAAGCGCGCGTTCGCCCTTCATATTTTAGAGCTGGATCGCAACAAAGATCTGCTTACTGTAACTAATTATATGATTACGGGTATTTGGGTATACATATCCTAGGGTTGGGCGGGAGGTAATCATCTCGAACGAGGCTCTCACATAATTACAATCGAACTTCACGTACAGGTAAGTTCGTTTGATTGTTAATTATATTTCGAGCCTCGTTCTTCGAGATTACATGTAGATGTTAAGAGCTGGGATCTTTGGTTGCTTTTTTTTTTTTGTACTGACCGATTACACAGAATTGTCTAGTATAGCCGAGGTAAAGCTACTCCTAGACTCCTCAATTGGTCTGTTGTAAAATCTTGCGAACGCCGTAGACTTCTCGGACCACCCTGCGGTGTCCTTAATGACTCTCAAGTCTATACCCCTTCGATACGCCTTGGATACTGCTGCATGTCTAGTACTATGGGCTGTAAATGTCGATGTATCGATGTCCGATTTTTCTAAAATTTGTTTTATCCATCGACTAATTGTCTGTGCACCGACTGGTCCAAACGGTCTTCTTGTTGAAATAAATAACTGGTCGCAGTTTGAGCGAATACCCTGTGTTATTTCTACATATTTTAAAACCGCGGAGGCGACGCAGATTTTTGGTCTTTCGCGAAAGAATGGTAATACTAAATTGGGTTGTAATGCACCTGGCCTAGAAGTCTTAATTAGGTCCGGAATTTTTATCTCCAACCCTGAGTTTGACTGTTTAATATTTTTTGTCTTAATCAGGGATAGCGTTTGCACGCGATGGGCTGTAGCCAGTGCTAACAAAATGATCGTTTTTCCCGTGACCTCTTGCAAGTTTGAAGGATCTGGTGCGTTTTCGATACATGTTAGGATGATTTCTGGATCCCAGGTGATCGAGTATTTTGGATTTTGTGGTCTTAACCTGAATACTCCCTTTAAGAATCTGTTTATTGTTATATCACTTGATAATCTCCCTCCTGATATAAGCGATATTGCAGATCTCATGGAGTTTATTGTCCCATATGAGGCTCCTGCTTCAAATCTTCTCATTAAAAAATCAACGACCACGTTGCCTGACGCGTTGTAAACGTCATGTCTTTCCCTCTGGCAAAAGGACCACCAATCTCTCAAGCACCCGCTGTACTGCTTTATTGTTGATGATGACAGCGATGCCAAAAGAATTTCTGCGGCTTGCTGTGACGTATTTCTGCTTAGGAAGGCCTGTAGGATAATATCCCTACCATCAGGGACAGTTTCTCCGCTAGGGGGTGTTCCGTCTTCCGCTTCTTATAGGGTTTCGTCCAATGATTAGAGCCTCTTTCCACCACTTAAGGTCTTCTTCCAATGACCTCGGTATGGTCATACTTTCTGCATAATTACCACCACTCAAAATCAAAGCTAAGTACCTTTCTCTCTCGAGCTTCTTACAGTATACTGGACCATACGCTACTGCGGGACAGCACGAATTCAAGAAACCTATGAGTTTTGCGAAGTCCCTTATTATGCATTCCTCCATAGATAGAAATCTTTCCACTAATTCTTTCAGTCGAGATTTCTTCTCTTCTGTTAATTCTATTGTAAATCTTTCCGAGTTAAGGAAGAAACCTAAGTATTTACAAACTCTGGATGGTCGCACGACGCTTTTCTTATTTTATTTTCTATTTTTCTTAGTTTACTATAAAACCTAACCTCTTGAGGAGAGATATCGTATCGCGGATATTTTCTGCACAGGCCTGATACGTATTGCCGATACATAGAATGTCGTCTAGGTATATGCACGATATGTGACCCTTTTGTCGAAGCGTATTCATAACTGGTTTCATAATCTTTGTGAATACCATTGGCGCTGAAGAAATACCAAATGGTAAGCAATTAAATTGATAAGTGACTTCCCTGAGAGTGAAACGCAGAAATTTTTTATAATCCCTGTGAATCGGAACACCAAAATACGCATCTTCAATATCTAGAGAACCCATATAATAATTTTGCATGATTAACTTTGATGCAGTTCTGAGGTCCTCCATCTTGAAATGACTCTTTTCTATAAATTTATTTAATCCTTTTACATTCAGAATGAACCTATTAGATCCGTCCGGCTTGGGGACTAGAAAGTAAGGGGATAAAAATTGACCCTCACAGGGTTCACATTCTTCGATAGCACCCTTCACAAGGAGTTTTTGGATAGACTCCTCTAGTTGTGTCTTTTCCTCACTAGATCTTCCTGGTTCTAATAAGCACCTCTCTTGGCTGGGTACATTAATGAAAGGTATTTTATACCCCCCTATGTAACCTAATATTTTCTTATCCTTGGTTATGCTACGCCATTCCCTGAGAAAAAACCTTAACCTTCCCGCTGATTTACTCACCTCTACTTCTTCGTCTTGGAGGACTGACTGTTCGACGCACTCTGTTGTGACGTGCTCTGATACGACGTCTTTTGGTACGGACGTCGATTCTGGTTCGATTTCCAAGGTTCTTTTGCTGAATACTTGAACCTCATGGTCTTCCTGGGGTTGGATTTCTGTGTCTGGCCCACTTGTCTGTGTGTAGCAAGTGGGCCCTCCTTGTTTCCCGAACCTGTCCTCTGCTAAGTTTTGGAGGTCTTAAACGATTGGGTCTCTGAGCACAACGAAAAAACAATGAAGGGCGAACGCGCGCTTTCACGGAGGCTTGGACTCGGCGCGCAAAAATTAAATATCTCTAAAAAACGTTGTGAATTGTCAAGACGAAGTAGACTACTACATGTAATCTCGAAGAACGAGGCTCGAAATATAACTGTAGATATATTCAGACAACAATAAAACTTTTTTTTTATTCAATAATAATTCATTTAATATTGTTTTTTTGGTATATCTGAGTAGCGCCGTGACGCCGTAGTTGACAAATTGTGTACATCCTAACGAATTCAATTTTTGATCGAAATAAAAAAGCCGAAGTATTTCGTAATTGTCATGACTTTATATCGTCGATGTATTAAAAAAATAGGAATAAAGTCTAAAATTTTACAAAGTTATGGAACTTTAACGAAAAAGTTACGCCTTGGACGGAAAATTTTCGACAATTTAATGCAAAGAAATGGTTTAATTTAATTTCTGCATAAATGTTTTTCACTCATCGACGATACAAATTTTGTAACGATGTAACTTTGTATTTGAGAAAAGAAAATAAAATTTATATCCTTGAATAACGAATAAATAAAGGCCATAAAGATTTTTTACTGCAAGTTGTATACTTTTTCCAAAAAAATCATGAAGATCTCCTGTTTTTTTAGCAACTTAATGAGAATATTTCCTTAAATAAAATTGTAGTTCCTTACAATGAAGACTAAGGTTGTACTTAGCCATGACCTAAATGATAGATAGTGATCTGCGATGACGTTGTTATTATCTTCGGTACCCTAAATCTGCCACAGTTTAATAATAATAAAAAATATAATGCTCCAAATCGTTTGGCGATTGGTACATTACTAACGCAGTGATCTAATCTAACGTGTATGTACTAATTTCATCGGCCTCGAGCTGATCTTGCACTAGAGCTTTGACTCTGTTGCTGTCGATTGGTATAACAACAGTATCGACAATACCATTGAGCTAACAGGAACAGAGAAAGAGTACACAGCGATTGCCCGCCGATATTCCACAAAACGAAGAGCACGCATCCCATTGCATCGTGAACGCGATAATCGGTCGTCACGGATATCGCGATACGCGTGCTTGATCGGAGTGCAACCCACCGTGACCAGCATCCAGTTACCGATCTACGCGTGGTGCTCAACGAGCTTAAAAATTACTTGTTTCGAAGTAGGTTAACCTTTTGTCGTTGCTGAAAAAATTGCCAACTGTCAGAGGCATATTCAATCTGAATGGTTTCATCTACGTTCACTATATCCGGGATTCCTCGAAGTTTTTCGGAGATAGGTACATGAACAGGTTATAGATCGCATTCAATGATTCAGATTTATTGGCAAAGCAAATATTAGTAGATAATATTCATTTGTCAATTGTGAATAAATAATTCGAGTACATACATGTTTACAATAAAGTAACATATTGGGACAAAAAGATCTACTACATTAATAATATTTTTACATCTTTTCTCTGGTTTTAAAAAATTCTCGTATTCGCTTTTCCATTGTGACGATTAATTATTTGGTAATAACAAATTGTCACATTCACACGGTATTGAAGATTCCAAACTTCTTTCTTTCGTATACTTTATTTCGACAAATGTCTTTTTATCTCAGCCCATAGGTGTTTCGCGAGGTTCGTGTTTGAAGATTATGAATGGTTTATAAAATCTTTTTGGTACATTACAGAGCTATCACTTCTTCCCTTTCTTCGCTATGCACTTTTAACTGTTATTTCGCTGCAAGATCACCAACTTTTCAAATTTGAATTCTCTTGTAATATGGGATAAGTTTAAAATTACAATATTAAATTACCTTTGTTTACAATAATTATTAAAATCTTTTGTTTAACATTCTTACAAAATATACCTACAATGCCTACAGCAACTAAATTCTCGTACAATTTACCACGAGTATTAAAAGAAGAATTTATTGTATTACTTCGAAATATTGAGTGATTGCAATAATAAATACTCGAACAAAGCAAGGAAATTATGCCAGAATTTGTGTAAACGAAACCAATGTTATAATCTGAGTGCAGCATGATGCACAAGCAATAGCTTCGTAGAAAATATCATAGCATCTGTGCAACGTAAGTTCAGCGCAATGTGTCAAGTAATTGGGTTGGTATTTTGGCCGTGGTATCTCACTCACAGTTTATTGTAACAGAAAAGTATCTTATGAAACCTGCAGCCAAGCTCTCAGACCACTCTCTGAAGATGTAAAGCATGCCATTCTTGGCCTCTTGCGTTAAAAGCCACGTTCTCCTACAAAAATTTCAGTTTCCTAGCTTGAGTTATATGTAAAATATTAAAGACCGAACTAGCAAGACCGGCAAAATACTAAAGCACTCCCTTGCAGACCTTCCTTCAATGCTTAAAAATGTTGAAGAAACAATGATTTCTGCGTGGAATGTGTTTCTGGGTTGAATGTATATATATGTTTAAAGGGCGACGTGTAATAAAGGTGTGTAGTTTTTAATATCACTCCTACCTGCTTAAAACCATAAAAATCAAATGTAAAAATCACTTCCCAGCGAAAATAGGCTGAAAAATTTCAATAAATTTAAATTTTATTGCGATCGAAGTTATAGGACTTAATTCAAATAATTCATACATTCTTCTGTATAGTAAAGAAAGAAGGAGCAACATTTCCAAAAAAAATTCATTTAATAACATACAGAAATTTGAACTGTTTCCTATATTTTCTTAAACCTTATCGTTTGTACGATCCTTTCGATTTTTTATGCAAATATAATAATCATTTGACACTGCATAAATCGTATCTTATTGTTAGCTACATGCAGATATAATTAGCAGATTCCCAAAGTTTACTTAAAATTATATGCAGATTGGACTGACGTTTCTATGAGAGAATGAACCCGATACTGCTTGTATCATGATGTCAGGTGCATCTTATTATACATAATTAGTTATACGCGATTAATTTGTATACATAATTAATAAACCTGTAGCGTAACTGAAGAGGAAGGATATTGATTGACTTAACTGGTTAGCCACCAGGATATTCTGGACAACATGATGTGAAGTGAACAAAATTGTTTAACCAAGATAGATATAATGTCAACGGGTTTCTTTTTCCGAATTCGCAATGAGATTTTACACGAGACTTTTCTATCGTGAGACAAAAATCTCAGCAACGACTAAATGTAAATAATGGAAATACTCACGAGAGATGAGATGTTTGAAAATATACTATCATGAAACTTGCCTCGTAAGACTCTAGTTTCATAAAACTAATGACAAAATAATTTTAAAAATAATGATGTAATGAAATAATTGTTTCATGAAATTTAAGTCTCATGTTGGACACGATATTTTTGTCTCACCGTGGGTTTACACCTTGACTGAAAGTAAATTGTCTGTAGAGCTAAACAATTGCAGCACTAAATTTAAAAGTAGCCAAACTCTTCCACCCGTTTGGTATGCCTCTGATTTAGCTTCAGTAGTTAAAAGTGTTTATCACGAGAAACGGGAGCGCACAAATTACAGCTTTACTCGTGGATGTACTAAGCCAATAATTAATACGCACTGAAACACGAAAAACCATACTCCAGCCTCGTTTTTTTCGATAAAAAGCGAATTTAATATACCTGTGTCAGATGAAAACACAGGACGATTAAAATCAGAGTTGCTATTCACTCATCAATCTTCCTTTTAATATAATGAAATTTATATGAATACAAAATGTAATAAGCTATAAAATGTAATTCCAATATACATCGACCAAAAACACGTAAAATTATGCATAAGTGGGGTAAAAGCAGGTAATATGGAATGGCACGTAATATGGAAATCGTAAAATTTCGATATAGAAATCTCTTCAGGCAATCGTGTATACTAACAATAAGTAGATATCCCTAGACACAATAGACGATGATACTGTCAATTGAGCCTCAGTCGGGCATCCATCATTGAAAAAGAAACGTTTCTATTTTTCGTGGGGTGAAAAAGTTTCTGAAAAGTGTATCAAATAGTTACATATTGTAGTGAAGGTAAGTGATAAAGTATTATTTTTGTATAATTTATCATTAAATATGTGTGTTCTTGATTATTCAACAAAAGTTAATCAATGAAGTTACTTTCTTCTTAGTATAATTCTTAATTTCTTGTCGGAATATGTGTGTACGTAATATGGAACATACCGAGTAATATACACGAATTTGATAATGACGATGGCGACGATGATACGGAATGCTTATTTTGCGATTGTAGTTACAAAAATGATGACAATGAAAAGTAGACCCAATGTATTCGCTGCATTCAGTGGGCACACGAAGAATGCGGAGCTTCCGACGTATGTATTCACGTGCCCAACGTGTAGGAGGAATAAATTCCAAAAATGATGTATATTTATTTATTTATATCTTTTACTTAATAAATCTTCATTTTTAGTATAAAAAAGTAAAGACTTTTGAGTTTTCTTTACAATTTTCACTCTTTTTATGATTATGCATTAGTTCCTTCACCCCCTCATGTCAATTTTATTAAAAAACACAAATTCCCCTGCTTTTGACGAGCTTTTGAAATCAGGTGTTCCATATTACCTGCCTTTACCCTATTAATAATCAATATAAATTGTAATTGAAGAGTCCTTGTAGAAAGCACTGTAAATGCCATTTTTTTATTTTGGCACTTACAGTGTTTTCTACAAATACAATTCTTTTTTTCCTGAATTTGGATTATATTCATGCGAAAAATCGAAAATTTTATGACGTATTTAGGTTATTGAATAGTTAGCATATTTAGCAATCAAAATAAATAGAATTTCATAAATAATTTGAACTCAGAGAAGCCATTTCTCTTTGCCCAAAATTTTGATTTTTGGCACTTACAGTATTTTTTACAAGGACTCTTCAAATTTAAAAATAGTACGACAATTTCGAGCGTTCATTAATTGTGCAACGTCCACAATCACAGTGACACAGCCTACGATAAAGATCCCTTAATTATCAACAACTACTTAAATTAAAACAAACTGTTCATTGGAAAATATAATTAATCATAACCACAAGCTAATGGCATTGGATCACCGTGAATAGAAATGAAATCCTTTTCATGGTGTATTCAACTTCCGTGGGACAGAAAATTTGCAGCTTATCGATAAAAGTTCCAATGAACTCCATTGCTTTCACGCGTGCTATGATTTTCAATCAAACCTATCGTATTCAGATTCCACCAAACATCCCGCGTTATTACGACACGTGTGATAAATTCGACGAGAAGCGTAATAAATTATAATGTATGCAAATGAGCAAGTTACCGGGAACTACACTTTACTCGGCGTAACGCGATTTCGAAAAGCCCCGCGTTGAATTTGCGGGAGAAATTCATCCTCGTCCTTCTCGATTAACATTGTTTTCCAACGACACCAGAAACTTCACGGATAAATCAATATCCCATGGTCGCGAAACTTGCCAAACGTTATAGTTCCTTGGCGGGGTTCATGAATTTTTGCTCAATCGTATTTTCATCCGCGTCCGCCTAGGAATTTCGCGCCGTCCCATGGAACGCACGGTATTTGGCAGACAATTATTCTGAATACTCTCAAATCAAATTCATGCTCCAGCTTAAACTCACCCCCGCAGTTTTTCGTTATCATCGCCGCGCATTCACTGCAGGAATTTGATTGTCAAATCAGATTTAACCGCGCACGCGATTTCGATGAAAGTTGACGCAGTGTCCGAGCATGCCTTACTGATTGCCATGAACTTTTGCGAATGACGCGAATTCATTTCCAACACAAGGAACACTGCATCGCTTTCAATGAGTTCAGGTAAAAATCAGGCTAGCATATAATTCTTTGTTATCGGCATTATGCACTCTTTGATAATTTGGTAAATATTCGTTCGACGGTCTGTGTGAATTTTCGTTGCATTCATGTTTTAACGTATTTGTACGGATCGATGACAATACCAACATGTATGAAAGATTCGCTTAACACGCATTTCAATATTTATGTGTGTGTGTATTTTTAATTATTATTAATTTTACTGATAGGTGCTTTTAATAAAATGTGACTCAGAATTTATATAGATCCAAGCACGTAATATGTGAAGAAAGACTTATCATAGTAGTGTATTATATGGTTACATGGTTAGTAAATATTTTTGCGGCTAACTGGATGGATACTTAAATTTAACTTCAGTTTTATATGAAGACAAAGACTGTGAAGGAAACTGTTGAACAATTGACGAAGATTAATTACAGTACTAAATTGAAAACCTTGCAGCAAGAGGGGTGCATCTCCATTTTTGACCGTTTTTTTTTAACTATGACGTGTAATATACGTAACAAAATTCTACACCGTTTGGAGCACATCTGATGCAAATCCGATAGCAAATGAGCGATTTCTTGCAAATAAATAAAAATAAAAATATTGATATTTTATTACAGAATATTTTTTCCCCAAAAATAGAAATAAAAACTTATCAACTCAATAACTACTATATATTGTGTGAAAATATATATTTTTCAATTACTGTTCTCTTTTTAATTGTAAGTCATAGCAATAATTTTATAAACAGTTTTCTCTAATTTACTCGAAGGTGTTTCACGATTCACAACAGGCTCACAGCGATATATTATAATCTAGAAATAAAAGCTAATCTGCGTAATTCCAATTACATTTACAACGCCTGGGTAAATTAACCACTACTAGGAATCATTTTCCAAGCTAATTGCCCACTCAAACTATGATTCGAGTTAGGAATTAGTTATCTACCATGTTCTTTGCCCTCGGCACCATTAAATCCTCCGCGCCAAAATTTCTTAGGGGGTCATTCTGATAATCACGCCGCAAAATTCAGCAACATTCAGGTTTTTTTCTCAGTGAATACATTGAATAACAATGTCAAACTTTTTTTTCAATTATTAGGTTACTTATAATGTAAGGGAGAGTGGGGTAAACACGAACGCGGGGTAATCGCGAATGCGATGTTACGGCGTTTTAATAAATAAAAACGATGTTTCCTCTCCAGTAGCTAATAGTTTAGGTCGTATCCAACGCCGGGCAGAAAGTAATAAATCCAGAACGCTCATGCTGTTCAAGATAAACACAATTTATTATTTTCATCATGTTTCAAGTAATATTTTGTCTACTTGAATTGCATGTAATTACTGTTGAATTAATGATACAATTGTTGTTTTTTTAAGTTGTAATAAAGCACTTTTTTACCAATATTTTGTGACCAAGGCGTTGCTTGAATTATGATTCTAACCTCTGAAATAAATTCTTTTTTATTTTTTTATGTCGTGGGGCATTGGCGAACTCGGATGGGGTAATCTCGAACCTTCGAGATTAGGAACGTTAATCGATTTTGATGAAATTTTCAGCATGTATAAAACTTACTTAAATCTACAAAAGGGATTTTTGAATTTTCATTAGAGCAGCGCTGTTCAAGGTCGCTTACGCGTAAGCCCGGGGTTCTCCCACTCTCGTCCGCGTTGTCAGGGATACCGCGCGACGCTAAAGAGGCGACCATGACAGACCAGCGCGTCCGTCGTCGAGCGAGCTCGGACGCCCGATACGATATGTGTATTAGTGACACGCGCCGTCACAGCCAGCCAATGCTACTACTTCCCGCGAATTTCGGATTATTCGTCTTTTGTTTAACGTCTGAAGAGGTCAACATGGGCGAAGACGCTAGCCCGTCATGGCCTTCTTAGCGTCGCGCGGTCTCCTTGACGATGGAAGGCACGCTGTGCGAGAGAAAGATTGGAAGGGGAAGCTGGCGCGTGAGGGGCCCCTACGCTGGCCAGCGCTGCATTAGAGGCTCAGAAAAAAAGTTTAAAAAACGATCTTTACTATTTTTTTCGATATTCCGACCAATTGCAATTTTTTTCTAACGCACAAAAAGAAGAATTTGAAAAATACATTAGGTATAGGTTGTAGCAACATTTTTTATGGGTTGACCATTGAAGTTGCGCTTTCTGTGCGACTTCTGCGATATTTAGCACTCTGTTCGTGATTACCCCACGGCAATCGAATAATCACGAACACCAAGGGTTTTACTTTTTCACTATAAAGTTGATTTTTATTATAATTTTTCAAAAATTCAACACAGTACTTTATAGGTAAATAGATAAGTATGTTTGTAAATAATAAACCAATTTATTTTTCACATAGTTTTCGTTTTGTTTGCTTTTTTGCTTAGGTGTTCGTAATTACCCCACTCTCCCTTATACGGAACAATTTTTTAAGTACACTTTTAATTGCGTTTTTCAATGTTATCTGCCCACACAGCACCATAACATTGCAGCAACGTCTCTGCAATATTGCGATGCAAGATTGCAATGTTGCACCATAACATTGCAGAGACGTTGCAGGTTCAGTCCTATGTCCTCCTTCGCAATATCGCAGGTGTGTATTTTTGCAATGTTGCGGCAGCATTGCAAACATGTAGTCCTGCGACGTTCCGGCAATGATTCTGCAACGAAACGGCAAAATTATGGCAATGATCCTGCAACTCTTCGGAAATATTGCGGTGAGAGATTGCAATGTTGCCCCGTATCATTGCAGGGAAGTTGCAGGTTCATTCCTATGTCCGCCTTAGCAATATTGCAGAAGTATATTCCCGCAACGGTTCGGAAATTTTACAGCAATGGTCCCACCGCAACGTCTCCGGCAGTGAGGGACGCGACGACATGAATATGTGCAGAATCGTAGTAGTATAACGCTCGTGTGTCTTTTTCTCATAGAAAATATTTTTACCCCAGGGGGATTCGAACCGAGAACCTGTAGCATCGTAGACGAACACTTTACCGCCGCAGCTATAACCACTGATTGATAAGATTGCTTACGTATTCGAACTTATAATCCTACCGTGTAAAACTTTAAACTCAAATTATTCAAAAACGAAGACTCATTTGACAAACCTATTAGGGATTTTTAACACAGTAGGTGCGGACTCTAACTATAACTCGGTGTCATTTTTAGGTTAGGTTGGAAAGTAGTCTTTAGACTAAACCTTTGCATTTGTCTTTTCATCTCTCTTTTCTGTTGCTTGATTGTATATACGTGTGTGTGCAATAAAGACGTTTAATAATAATAATAATAATAATTTCACACATTAAAATATATAGTATCTACTCTATCTAAACAAATTAAATTCATTTTCAAATCTCTTCTATAATTTAAATTCACGTACAAACGACTCTCACAATAACACTTTTTTCATATCTTCAACGGCCAACGAGAAATTCTAGCATATCCAGTTAAATGAAACATGTTGTAGAATCTACTCGACGTCATATTTCAAATCTCGTCAAAGTCATAGTTGCTTCAGAATATTGCTGTACTGTTTCTACAATATTTCCACTACAGTATTGCACGGCAATATGTAGGAAATTTTGCTGGATCGTTGCCAGTGGAACATTGCACGTCAATGTGCGCGCAATATTGCCGAAATATTGTAGGATCGTTGCCACTGGAACATTGCACGTCGATAAGCGCGCAATATTGCAGAAATATTGTAGAATCGTTGCCAATGGAACATTGCACGGCAACGTTCTTGCAATTTTGCTGCAATATTGTAGGATCATTGCCACTCCAATAATGCACGGCAATATTGTAGGAACGTTCCTACAATACTGCAATGCAACGTGCAATAACACAATATTGCAGCAACGTTCCTGCAATACAGCTGCAACGAAGTGTGCTGTATGGGTCGAGTTGAAAGTAGCGCCTTTAAAAATACGGCGGGAGTAATTTCAGCTCACAGACTCATCTGAAACAAAACAAAAACAAGCTGATTCTTAATCAGTATGAGTACCGGTATGGCAAGTGCCAGAATTAGCAACGTAAGTCAAAATTTAACAAAATTGTGCGCATTCAAACTTCAAGTAAAAATGGAAAATTTCAAGACTTGCAGTTTGAATGAGCACAATTTTGTTAAATTTTGACTTACACGGCTAATTCTAGCACCTGCAATAGCGGTACTCATAATGATTAAGAATCAGTTTGGTTTTTTTTGTTTCAGATGAGTCTTGTCAAAGGCGCGACTTTTAACTCCAGATAACATTGAAAAAACACAATAAAAACTGTATTTAAAAAATTGTTCCGTATACATTATACGTAGGTTAATAAATGAAAAAGAAGATTGAAATTGTTATTCATTGTATTCACTGAGATAAAAAACCTGAATATTGCCGAATTTTGCGGCGTGATTAAGTACTAGAATGACCCCTTAAAAGAAAAAAGCCCGAAAGCGTCAAGAACATGGCAAACACAATCTCCAAATACTTTCAATTACAAAACGCAAATTTCTATGCAGATAGAATGAACGAGCTGCCTACGAAGTGGTAAATTCTCCCACACAACGAACCTTACAATAAATTCCTGTTATTTGCTCGCGTTACAACGGCGTAAATACGGCGAGTGGAAAAAAATGATTGCACTTTTCCAGAGACCTAATGCGTGAATATGAACGTACTACATACGCGCGCGTGCGTACGTACACGCGAGCACAGGGGATAGAATTTCAGCGTAACGTAGAAGAACACTTTTGGCTGTTGACGCGCGTTACGCGCTGTAAATGTCACACGCGCGCGGATAATGGCGGCTGACGAAAGTGTTTTCGCGCTGGGTCGCGATGACTGACGAATCTCTGACAGAGCATTAGCAGCCAGGCCGCGCGAACACCGGCCCATAATAAATATTCAAAACAGCGATGTCAACGGCACCTTTTCCGGGAACGGCCTATCATTGGCCCCCGGCGCCGATTGCAATCTCCACGGACCATTTGTGTGCGCTGCAACGGCTATTGTTGTTCCTATGCAATTTCCCAGCTCCGTGAATTTTTAACGCCGGCCAATACGGCCGCTCTCGATTACAGGCCGCCGGGCAGTTTCCGCGTTTTGGCAGAAATACGGTGAACAGGGTGACACGTACTTATGACCTCGCCACTCCTGCGGCTGTAATTCCTCGTCGATTTTAATTAGAATCATTTTAGTGTATTTAATGCATGCGCGGCTCCTGCACGTTAATTGAATTAATTATCTTTCGGAACTTCAGTCGTGGCTGATAGCGACATGGACCAGCCGCCGTAAAAAGGGGATGTCTCTCTCTGTGCCCTCCCCCTCTCGACCTCTGTCGCTCGTGGCCCGACCTTTCTCTCTGATTTTCAATTTCTGTCGAAATTTTCCCCCGTCCCTTCCTGCCAGCCCTGTCCCTTTCCTTGCTGGTCACTCGTCAATTTATAAATTATTTTATTCGCGCGCCGTTGAACAAGCGACGCGACCATTACCAGCGCTCCCGGCGCGCTTCCGACGTGTTTATGCGACTTCTGGCTCCATGCACCCGAATAACACCGGGGGAGCGTAGTTAGGGCGCATTTCTGTAACGGGTAACATGGACGAAAAACCACGATAACGAGGTGCGTTCTCGGAGATGCGTGCTGGCGGTGCCTACGAGCGAAAAGTAATCGCGGCTCGGAATGGGGAGCTGAGCGATCGCCGGGAATCGATTGTCCCGATAACGAGGATCGTGTTGCTCGGTAGCGTGGCAAGTATTGTGCCAACACTCCCGCCTGCGACAATTTTTACACCCAGCCGGCGAGTGTATCCGGTTATACAAACGCGATGCTCGATACTTTTCATAACGTTGACAAATCCAGAATGATATTTCGCTAGTTGCCACGCATGAGCGGTGAAATCCGATGATAAGCTTGCTTCGCGACTGAAAAAGGTCGTCCGCGGATGTTCTTGGAGTGGAAATTGCATCCTGCGATCTTTTTGGCGACTGACAATTATTATAACGCCTTTTCTATTTGGGGTGTAGCATTAGTGCTGTGCTGATTTTTATGCAGGGTATTTAATTTTTATGAGAAATTAATAGGAGAGTTTCGGATTCTATTAATTTATTTATTCGCGAACCTTTGACATTTCTTGTGACAGATCTATGTCACACATACCCGACATTGATAATAACTTTTGGGTTTTGATTTGGTGATACGGATGCTCTTTTGTTTGAACTGTTGAAAGCAGATAGCTTGCGGCAGTTTTAAGACACTAAATTTACTTCTTTGTTACATTGTTTGTGGGCCTGATTGAAAATGTACACTAAATCGAGTCAAATTATTGAAAACATTACACAAACATCCAAAAAAATGAAAACATCAGTCGATTTTTACCACAAAATTACTTTTTGTAAAAAAGGTACAAAAGAGCGCGCCAAATATAGGTGCGCAAACAACGGTAAATTAATAATCCAATCAAACAGAAGCCTATTTAAAAATACTGTCGTAAATTATTATTTACAAAACTAATGATATACAAATATTGCGCCAAAATAAATTATTACTCCATTATTATTTCTTGGCCGGTATTCCAAGATTCATCAATGGAAGAAAGAATGAAGATGATAATATTAAGCAGATATATTTTCATACAAATAAATATTTCAATACCAATAAATATTTTATTGAAAATACTTGGCGCTGTGTCCCGAACGTTTTTTTGGTTTCGCCTATTCGAAAATTCGCCAAATTAGAATTTTCATCGAAATATCTCCGCTCATAAGGCAGGTAGGGACAAAACGAAGACACTTTTGTAATGCAAATCAAATCCAAGCTATCTATTGAGGTCATTAAAAAATGAATCCGATCATTCATTATTGAGATTCGATAACCAAAGTGTTCTTGAAAAAGCCGTCTCGCGTAATAGAGGCACAGTATGTCTCTTGATTGAAACGTTTTGTTTTATGAGTGAAATATCTATGCGTCTGAAGTTTGGTACCATCTGCTTTCAATATTCGGTTCAGTTGATAGACGTATAAAAGTAGGTCAATTGCACAGATAGGCGAAGATCTGAAGCACAGTGTAATAGACAGGTGTTCCTACGCCTCTTCAGAATGTGTGACTATTTCGTCCTAGTTCTTCTGGCGGCCGGTAGATTGGCTTTCAAAGAGAAAAACCCTACAAATTAGACTGACTTTTTGTTCATAATACCACTAAATATAATACCATAATACCACTCTCTACTACTACAATCACATAAATGCATACGTGCATGGCTTTCTTATCACGACGCCTCTCGCGATACAGAAATCGGCATACAAAATTGCTGGGGTAAAGGTGCTGATTCGGAACACCTGTCTATTATACGCTGATCTGAAGTCTCCAAAATGAAGGCTCGAAAAATTACGCAACTCGGTACTGCTACAAAGTGACAACAGTAAAAGAAAAAGCTTGATTGATGTTATAGTGATGTGAACTTTGTTTCCTATTAACGTTCTTACATACACGGACAAAAATCTAGGAATCAGAGATCTATTAAATTGAATATATTGCTATATTATATATTTTGAGTCCAAGTACCCAGTTCAAGTACGCCAGAGATTCACGTGGAATGTAAGCTTCCTCGCTTCACTTACCTTTCAAGGTAAGTGCTGCTTCAACCAATTGATTGCTACTCGGAGCAACAGCAAATTCCTTCTCCCTGCATTATTATTCAGAACCCCCTGCCAATGGAACTGTAAGTAGCACTTCAGATCGAATTCCCAGTGTTGACTTATTAAAAGACGTCCCACTCAGGAAACAGATTTCTTCGCACAACAACCTGACAGTAAATAAACGCAACCGCTGTTCGTAATTTCCTGTCATAGTGCAATCATCCTTCGTGCTCATCCTTTTCCGCTCTTACCCTGCGAACTGCAATCACGTTGCATTAATTCATTTCGTATTCAAATTTAAAAACTTCAAACTGTCTATCTAAATACTTTTAAGAAGAGAAAGCTGTATAAGCGTTCACGTGGTTGTTACATTCGTTGGAAGTGCTCGAAACTTTATCAGATTTGAAATAAGTTCGTTGAATTCTACAGTTCATTGAATTGCAGATACGGGTGTTCTGGATCACAGAATTGGACGTTCGAAAGTCCACAAGCCTTCGGAACGTTAGCAGTTCCAAAGTTCGTTTATAATACTATCGTTCAAGAAACTGATAGTATTTCTTCCCAATTCCTGATTCCACCAACATATTTCTGGAAATTCGGTAATATAATAGAAGTAGGGATATGACGATGGTACTCGAGATTCCTTAGGTTTCCTAAATGTTGCACACGGCTTGCTACATACTGGATATAGTTATATGATACCTACAGGAATATTGAACGCGTCCTTAATTAGGGAAAACCGAGCTACGCTCCTCTCGGTCATCTTCTCCCGATGTCTAGCGCTCTCGTGGGCTTACGTCAATCACTATTAAGACACAGAAGAGGATTCCAGCTTCTCTAAATTCTCTTCATAGTACACAGTCCCCCAACCATAAAAAAAATAATTTATAGAGTTGCAAGACAAAGAAGTATATGAATTTTAAATTCACAAAAATAGTGAAGAAGTAAGACTAAGTGTATTCTGAACCTTAACCGAAGCATTCAAGTTTCTGACGTTTAGGAATCGTCGACGGAACTCGTAGCTGTGAAGCTTTAGTGTTGTGGGTGGATGTTCCACTGAAGTTTAACATCGACGAATAGGTGCAGGGGAACAAACCTGCACCTGTGAGTTAGAATACCCGAGTACTGATATTCAGTTCTGAATTTTAATTTGGTTCGAATTTTTTGATATAGTAGGTATAAAAAAGTTTACAGAAATATTAGATGGTGCAAAACCTCGTTCGCTCACTGTTAGGTAATGTTAGGTGTAAGGAAATATATTTCTTAACTACACATATCTGTATAAAAGTAAAGTGGCAAAAGGAAAACACTTTGATTAGAAAAACATGTAAAACATTTTTACTTTTAATAAAGAGGTTGATTCAATAAAGCGAATGAATTTTCCGTTTTAAAGGTCCAGAGTGACAAAGGGGTGGAAACACACAGGCATTGTACAAGAAGTTCTACAAAAAGTTTGATTTAAAGGGTCATACTAATACTATAATCGATAGTAAAGCTCGGTACACTGCAGCAGACTCAATTACCTTAGAATTTATCCAAACAACAATTCTCCAGGGATCAATAACAAATGCATCTTCGCAACCTCTGCTAACTTAGCGGCAAGTAGTCCTAGAATAGAACGTAATTGGTGTTAATAGCCAGAAGCTAAGGAAAGAATAATAACAATTGTTAATTCGTCCCTTCCCCTAGCCATTGTCATTAATGGCGGTCGTTAAGCTTGCCTGTATCATCCACCGCGCTGCCCGTGGGGGGTAGGGGGTGGCAGTGAACGACGCAGGGCGAATCGGCCATTTGCGAGGCGCTCAAGATAAATACGATGGCGGCGCTGGTGAAAGAAAAGCAACTCAAAGCGGATATTAGATGCCAGAAGTCCGTATTAATAATTAATGCACGGTAACGACCGAGTCTTGTGGCTCAAGGGGCCCAGACCCCACTCGTAGGGACAACTAACGCCGGTCGTATAAAGAAGAAGAGAGAGGAAAAAAGAGAGAAGAATGAGAAAGGAGAAAGGCAAAGAAAGGAGAAGCTTGAACAAACAAAGCGCGCAGACCGTGCAGCTACTTATCTCGACGCAGCTCTGCAGAAACAAGGAAGGCCGACTCGACAGCTCGGCAATGACCCAGCTTTATGAATGCGCGAGCAAAAGTGCGCTCTGTGCCCCTGCCTTTCTCGACTGGCACCGAATTTCTCGCATCTTCCGGCTCTCGTTCCGACGACGGACTTGGCTACTTTCCATTCCCTCGAATATCCGTTTTCTTTGTCACAGATGTTTCTAATTTTCGTACGAATAGAGTAGGGGTGGTGGTGGAGCGCGGAGTAAAGACACGGAGGAAGTGTTGGAAACTGAATATCGTCGCGTCCGCGGACTGGGGTAAGGAAACCCGCGCGCGAGGAGGACGAATCCCTTTAACATCGGGATATTAACCGTTTCGTGGTGGAATAGAATCGCGAGAAGAGATTATAAAAGTGTCCGTGGCTTTTGCGGTATAAATTACTTTCATGTGCGGTATGATACTAGGGAAAATGTATTTTAAAATTAAAGTTTGAACTAAAGGATTACGTACACTCGTCTTTATTAGAATATACTTATCGGAATTGGAGGAATAGCTGTATTTTTTAACTGACTGCAAAAAGAGGGAGGTTACAGATTCGATCCGTATGTATTTTTTTTTATGTTGGTCCCCGCATAACTCCTCAGCATGATGTGTCAAAATATATAAAACTAAAAAGTGAAAAATAAAAATGTTTTAAAAAAATAGAACCGACTTCCAAAAAATAAAAATGCACTAAGAAGAAGAAAAAGATTTTTTCCCTTATTTAATCTACGACTCTCATATGTTTTAAGTCGGCGCCTCATCGTTTGCACTGTGTAAATTTGGCCGCTGACTTAAAAAAATTGAGAGTCGTAGATTAAATAAGGGAAAAAAATATTTTTTGTTCTTAGTGCATTTTTCTCAAGTCGGTTTTAATTTTTTTATTTTTAACTTTTTAGTTTTCATTTCTACGGTGTTTATACACTTGTCTGTTGGGCTGTATAGTTTTTAGTTTTTTGGGGGTGAAATTGTTATATCGGCGATGAAAGTGTGGAGATTAAACAGTCCAAACTTTTAATTTAGATTTTAGATATAGGAAAGGTTTTCAGGTGCGCATTGTATTGAATAAAACTTTGTAGTATAAACATTGATATAAAACTTGACATAAAACTTTATATAAATCTTGATATACCTAATGTTATAATATTCTTTAAACTAACAATAGGAACTTTTATTCCTCTTCTTATGAACTTTGAGTGGCAGTTTAACCACCTAAATATGAAAACGGACCAATATGAAAAATCACGTGGGTACGTATGTATATCTTATTTTTCCAAAACCAATGCAATCGGAGGCGGACACATGAACACCTCCTCTTGTGAGACGGCTAAGGTGATCAACTTTCTGTATCTGTGTTTTCCTAATACAGAAAATAGTACCTATATGCGATAATCGATTTAATAATGAGACACGGGGTAAAGCTTTTTGCATAGATAGTAGGTACATGGTATAATGTATTTGGCGTACTGCTCTACCTACATAAGCCCTACTTGGACTAAGCAGCTTCGTATTGGCCACCTTGCTCGAATTCTACTTTGGCTTATCTGTCAAAGGGTTGAAAGGGATGATGCCATATAAAAGATTCTCGAACAATTTCTACTGTAGAACCTAGGCCAGACCCTTGTTATATAGCCCGACCAACTACCTACATAGCAAAATGTAGGAATGTTGTTTAGAAGGTTGGATTATGCCACGTATGATTACAATAAATAGTCGATTTCTGGTTTGTGTACACTTAAAGTGTACAATTATCTGTTAAGCAATTAACAAGCAAATAGAATATTAAGCAAGTCAGTGAATGCTTGAAATATGTCAAATACACCTTTTCGGAATTAATATTGTGCTCCACAGTCGTGGAAACATTGTCTGAAATTATATTGCAAGATAATTTTACATTATAACTGGTTTAGGAACTTCATTCCGGATCGTAACTTCATGATAAACTTTAAACTTTGTAAGGAACTCTACGTAGGAGCTTCATTTCATTGAAATTCGATAGTTTATAGGTCAGGTTTCCTACAACACCCAAACTTATTTAAGACCTTTTATTTAAGAACGAAAACCATTATTTTATTTACATACATTTTACATATTACTGAAGTTATTTATATTGAGATTGTTTTATTCACTTTATTTTACTCCCATGTTTTGTAACAATCTCTAAATAATTCATCAGTTAAATGCATGTACATCGGTACTCCATCTTTTTCATTCCTCTCAAATAGTAATTTAAAACTTAAAATATAAACATATTTATTACGAGCGTGTAAAGACGCTCCAAGTATTACACTCCTTCGACCAACCTTTATCAAAATTCATTCTTTATAACATTACTGCTTAAGAGTTATACCGCGCGGAAATTAATGAATAAACAAATAAATAGAAGCACCAGCAAAGTTGGAAGACCCCTTGTACTTTGTTTGGAAACTTTTATGCTCGTTTACCACCGAACCAAGGAAACGTTCAATATGAAGGGTCTGAGGATGCCTTGCTTTTACATTACGTTGCTTCAGCGGCAAGATGGATTTCATGGTTAACTACCACCGTTATTCTTCACAGAGATAACCATTATTAACGAAGAGATGTATCAATGTGAAGGTTAATGTATTTTTAATTGCGTGTTATATTCTTTCCCAGGAGAATGAATTTAACTCTTAACTACTCCCGTCATTTTTTATCCTCGCCAACGTTATCAGGGGGAAGAAACCACCCCGTTCCAAAATCAGTGCAGCCTTGGTTACGCATTAACATTTGACATAAGAGAACTAATTTAAACGCAGTGGCTACAGCTGTTTGCCATCCCTTAAGGCGATATTCCACGAAAGGTATTTCCATTAGCGAGGCTTCGAGCCCACAACAATAATCCTCACTTGTGCGTAAAAATTTTAACGAAACGAAAAACCTCCCCATATTGGCAAATTGAATTTGTATTGTAATCGAGACACTTAGATTAATGGTCCCCCGAGTTTCGTAGAACGTGAAAAGAGACACTTCAATATACGAAGGACGCACGACTCTGTCAATAATGTCGGTACCCATACAGCACACTCCGTTGCCCGAAGCTTGCAGGAAGGTTCCATGGGGGTTGCCGTGGAACGTTCCCTCGGTGAGGACATAGGAACCTTCCCTGAACATTGCCGCCATGTTGCGGTGGAACATTCCACATGGAACCTTCCTGCCAGCTTCATGGAACGTTCCGGACATTCTCTGGCAATGCTCACGGAGCGTTCCGGTCATTCTCTGGCAATGCTCACGGAACGTTCCGGTCATTCTCTGGCAATGTTCACGAAGCGTTCAAGACATTCTCTGGCAATGCTCACGGAACGTTCCGGACATTCTCTGGCAATGGTCACGGAGCGTTCTAGACATTCTCTGGCAATGATCACGCAACTTTTCGGACATTTTACAACAAAGGTTCCAGAATTGATTCTTGTATCGACTTTTCCCTAATTGCTATCAATAATAATTATTGTAGGTGCAGATTACTGTATATGTACATATTTTTTTGCAAAATCCTTATGGAAAAACGAGAAACATTTATACACACCATTGATTTGTTAAATAAATCAGTTACACATTTTTTACATTCACACACACTATATTATTCCGAGTAGGAAGTTCAAAGTTTCTCCTGTATATTAGGTTACGCTTTGTGTAGACGATGTAAGGTCAATTGTTGTATGCTTTATGTAAATTGTAAACTATGGGACTATTCCCGTTTATAATAATAATAATAATAATAATAATAATAATAGAGTAAACCAACCAGTAATTGACCGCATACCAGTGAATGACCATTAGGCAAAGAAATGTAAATTATAAATTTAAAAAATACTATGTATACTATTATTATGTTTATAAACGGAGTTTAGTTGCACTTTTAATATTCCATATTTTTAGTTATGTGTATTAAACAAACATTAATAAGTACTTAATAAAAGTATGCGGTCATTTACTGGGCTTCTCATTCAACAATTCGGTCATTCACTGGTTGGTTTACCCTAATAATAATGTCAAAACGAGCCTTCATTTTTTAATACTTTGAGTTTAAAGTTATGCACGACAAGAATTTAAGTTCGAATTCGTAAGCAATCTATTCAATCAACGATTGTAGCTGCAGCGGTAAAGTGTTCGTCTGGGATTGATTCAGGATGCCTCCAATCTCCCACTTATTTACCACTGGCGCCGGAACAAGGCGGACAAACGTATTTCGTTCGCACCTGAAGATTTTCTCACCAATAGAGACAAGTTTAAATTTTCCTTGGCCATCCCTAAAACGGATAGATTGGACTTTCGACGATTGAACTTCGATAAATTCTGGTGGCTATCAGAGGATAGCGTACACATGGCGGAATTGTCTGATCGCCGTGCCATTCACCTCGATAGGGTAAAACGATAAAAAAGACTGATTAGTTTATCTTTCTTTCTTTTTTCTATATCATATAAAGGTTGTATATATGCGGTTATACAGTTCCTATCCTTGTATATATTAGTTTTATGGTAGTTTATAAGTATATTATAGTTTATTATAGTTTATTTTTTTTTTTGTATTCTAGTTTGTAGGCGTTAGAATGTGTAAGGGGTTTTTTTTTGTATCCTCAATCTTGCGAGTTTGATTTTTCCCCTTAATACCTTACATTTCACAAATGATTGTGATCCCATATTGTGCAATTCTACTAGAATTTATTCTGACCAAAGATTGTATTACCAAATAAGTTGAGCGTTACGGATTAATTAAGAGTTTCCCACTTATGGAACAATTAATTTTATTATTTATTCTCTAAGACTGCTTAGCAATTTTTTTATTATATGTTTTTGATGCTATCCCACACTGTTATTGTACTTTTGCTTCAATAAACATTTTTTATAAAAAAAAAAAAAAAAAAAAGTAAAGTGTTCGTCTACGGTGCTCGAGGTCGTGGGTTCGGATCTTACTGGGGTGTAAAAGAATTTTATATTTTTTAAAAACACACGGACGTTATACTACTACGATTCTGCACACATTATACTACACTATATTGATATTTTTATTTTTGGCTTTACTGTTCGGAAGGTTGCGTGACCATTGCCAGAGAATGTCCTGAACGCTCCGTGAGCATTGCCAGAGAATGTCCGGAACGTTCCGTTAAATGTTCCCAAAGGGCGGACATAGGATTCTTCATGGTACGTTCCATCAATGTAGCAGGACGGTTCCGGTGATGCACCGGAACCTTCCTGCTACATTGATGGAACCTTCCTGCCATGGGAGTGTGCTGTATGGGTAGGTGAAATCCTGGGAAATTACATTTTTTTTCACGGCCCGCTTGTACAGGAAGTAAAAAAATTATTTGTCGTGGCTCTGACAGATGAATTCCCCTATCTCGATCGATGGAGATTAAAAAAGTGTGTTGCAAAAATCGTTGCTTTGCAATCCAAGGTCTCTTACCTCATCTTCTGCTTTCAGTTGTTTTACTTCCCAAGAGTGTGAATATTTCGAAACAAACTATGTAGCAACTGTTATTGTTTTTCTGACTACGAAATATGTTTTATTGAAAGCACGATCATGTTCTAACCTTTATAATCTTATAGGAACGTTATACTGAGCCTGAATTTATTAAGTGAATTTATGAAATATGTAATAAATTTCAGGAAAAGTTTCGGGTGCAATGTATAGCTTACAAAAATGTCATCACAGTAAAGAAAACTGAAGTATTTTAGAACACATGAAGTTCAAGTTCAAAGTATCAATTATATTCGATTATTTTATGAAGTCTTACGCACAATATCGTTTAAGCGATTTAAAACTGATTAAAAAGCAATCTTCGCTGGCTATTGAAACTTAAATGTTAGATGGAAAACTGGCTTTTGTAGAGCCTGACGGGTTATAGATTTTATTGGAAATGTGTCACTTAGCTTGAGAACGTGTATACAAAGTGAGACGCTTAATATTGTCAGTTAGGACAGCTCTTTTCCCTTATCCTAGAAAAACACTGTTCATAGTATATTGGCATAATATTTAATATCCCAGATTCAGATTATTCTGACTAAAAAAGTTACTGATATTGAATATGTAAACAAAAATCTGTTTACGTCATATAGAAATACAAATTTTTAAAGGGCTTTAACAAGTTACCAAGCAAATGGGTACGATTTCGGAAGTTTACAAAAGCAGATTTTTGTAAGGTTAAAAATTGATAGGTGTTTAAAAAATGTTCATGACTTAGAAGATGCTTAATACTCATTATATTACGTAAAATGTATAATTAATATAAGAAAAAATGAATTTTGATAAAGTGAGATACAATTTTTTTATTTATTTAGGTAACATAATTTGCTTGTTTCTTTAAGAATAAGATTGAGATATCTACATTCTTGGGAAATGAATAAATAAAATTAACGACAACTGCATTTACTTAATTTTAATTAATTAATTTTAATTATTATTTCATTATCGACGAGTAGAAAATGTCTGTCATGAACAGATCAAGAACTTTTGAAACGGCATATACTTTTGTATTGCGAAGATCTGAAGTAACTAGAAATATAAAGGGAATACTTAAACATCTATCATAGATTTTAAAGTAAGAATAGGTCAAGATAGGTAATTTATTCATGCACTGTATGTGGTTCACAGTTGAAAGTAAACCACCCGCGTCATCCGAAAAGCTTCTATTTTTTGTCAATTTTTTTAAATAAAAAGAAATTTACTATAAATTATACCTATTGCGCAGGAATTACACCGTTGTGTACCATTCCATTCTATCTACCGTGGAACTGCTGGTACACAAGTACATCTGCCGCCCAGACGTAATTAGCATCATAATATTAACGTATTAAGGTAGGAAATGAATTTTCTACTCGTAATCGTGTCGTTAAAACGTTGCGCCCGATGAATCTCGTGAATTATTCGAATCGAACCACCAATATTTCTCGTCATTCACCGGAACAGAATGCCCGCGATATTCTATTAAAATATAGGAATTTCAACACGTGGCGACATTAAAATTTCAAAAGGGACCGGTGCCACGCGCGGTTCCCCCGTAAGCCTCTCGGGCCCTCTCTTAAACTTCACCGGCGCATTATGCACTTGCGCCGAACGAAAGCAGGGGCGTTTAAATTAACGATAATTTCAGTCGCAGGTTCAGCAAGCTGGTCCCTTGCAATTCCATGGCGCCCGTGTAATCGCCTTTCGGCTCTTTGCTTCACCGCGACTTAACGCACTGCTGTCCAACGAGCGTTTCCACGCAGCGTAAAGGCGACTACGATTCGTTAACGCTATGGCTTGCCTTGCATTGATTCCGTTGATAAATTTAAAAGGCTCGCGCGGTTTTGAGGCAAGAACTTATATTCTTCTGTAGGGAAATATTTTCATTCTTGCTGTAATGCTGATGTTGTGGTAAATGGGACTAAAAGGGTCGAATTCTGGTTCTTTGATGTTACGACGCAATGTAATCCGGGAATTTTAGCGTGATCCCCTTGTTCGGCTACGTTTGTTAATACTGTAAAACAGTGATTTCCAACCTGTAGGTCACGACCCCCAAGTGTGTCGTGAAGTGTTTCCTCGGGGGTCACCACGGTTTTTGGGTGTTTTTTTAATATTATTAAGTTAGAATTATATTCTGAAATACCTATTTTTAATGTGTTTTCTTTCTTTACCTTATTATATTTACCTTACCTTATATGGGTGAGGAGAGGGCGCAGGTTATTTTAATATTGTAAAAAGAGACGCGACTGGAAAAAGGTTACGAAACACTGCTGCAAAATATTTATAAACTTTTGACGCCATTTGAGAAAAGTTCTGCACTATTTCGAGTATCTACGCAAAATGTCCTTCGTCCTACGAGCTCAATTGAAGGTTTTTGCTGCTGATTTAACGTGGACTTATGAGCCTTTTTATGTTGCTGTCTATAGTGTCCCAAGTGCAGTAACCTTTGTAAACTAAGTAGCATTCGTTTAGCATATTTCCAAATGTACCTACCTGTCCTATCACACAGAACAAATTTTTTATCCGAAACTGGTATTATCTAAGTCACTACAAAAGCATACTAAAAAAATGTAGTGAAATTGATATACATACCAGTTACAAATATGGATTGAAGCTAGCTGTATTGAAGAAAAATATTTAACCGATCAAATCAACAATCACCCTCCTCTTTTCAACTGCATAACAGCCTCCTCAAAGCTATTTTTCATAAGATCTAGGAATCCCACCAAAAATTTTTGAGTCTCGACCCCTTTTTATAATATTCAGACAACATGCGCGCTTTCCTTCCCTATATAAGGTAAGGAGAAAAAACAGTGTTACATCATTTATAGAACATGGCAATGTAACTTAATGAAACTAAATAAGTGCTAACAATTGCCAACTAAAAATAACAGGGCCCCCTCCCCCAAAAAACACTTCAGGGAAACACTATTAGAGATCGTTGTTAAATTTCGTAAGGCCTTTTGGGGGAGGGTGTCGCAAATTTCTTACGTTTTCTTACAAGGGGGGGGGGGGATCAGGTAGCGTCTTACGTAATATTTTTAACCTAATTTTCAATAAATACAAACTCTATAATTAATGTCCCACAAAAGTGGTTTTAGTTTAAATTTCCCGAACCCGAGTTAAATGAATTATATAAACCTTTAAAATAATTTTAATGACTGAACATATTAAATGTAAAAAATATTACGTAAGGAGGGGGTTGGAATATCAAATCTTACGAATTCTTATACTGGAGGAGAGAGGGGGTAATAATTCGCCAAATTACCTTTACGTAATTTTAGGACGGCACCTTATCAATGATCATCCGTTCATTAACACGTTGCGTGCGACATCAAAAATAGTTGACCTTCACCTAAATACAAGAAACAGTTGCAGCATGGTGAAAAACGTTGCAAATTTGTAACGACATGCACAAACTGATGAACACGTTCGTACTGAATACGTATGCAAAAGGAAAATTCGGTACCTGAAAAATTCTTCTTCAGCTTCCACATTTATTGGGACTGGGCCCAAGAGTCCCATGACGTGACCGTACACGTCACCCGCACGCAACGTGTTAAGAGTGGTCCCCAATTCACAAAGGAAGGGCGTCGATGGAAAAGGGAACGGTCGCCGTCAGGGTACGTCGAATTGTATCACGAATGATAAGTACCCGGCAAACGAGCATTGAGGGTGGAGGTCAGAGAAGAAACACGGGAAAGACGATCCGCGAAATGTACGTTTCCCCTTTATGCGGGGGTGAATGCACCGCAAACCTGCAAGTCGCAAACTCGCTCAAGTATTTTGCTTCTCGTTAAACTAAATAAGGTTTCTTTTTTTGCTGCGCGCGGGGTAGAGTCGAACGCAAGAAAGGATGCCGGCGCGCAGTCGTTGCAGGGTGAAGGGTAGCAAACGAGCGTAATTAGACACCCCATCTCAGTGGCTTGGTCGATCGTTTTACCTCTCCCGCCGCCACCAGTCGTTGTTGCTCTATCTCCTCTCATCCCTGATGGCCTGTCCGCTCTTCCTATCCGTCTCTTTCAGCCGCGATATATCCAGTTGCATTATACGAGTCAGAGCAACGGGAAAAACATTGTCCGAGCACTAATGACGGGGGCATCCGTCCACCGTGCGCTTTCCCTGCCTTGCGCATCCGCTCGTTCCCGCTCCGGTATTTCTCGCCGCTGTTTTCTTTAGTCGGATTTTCTTACGCCCGGGGACCTCGGTCCGGAGCGCCAATTAACGAATTACTTTTCGTCCTGTGACCTCCTAATGGGGATGCGTGTCCATTCGCGCGCATTAACGTCAACGTCGCTCGATCGTATTAAGCTTTTACCAGGTTGGCGCGTATGCGAGAGGCTCACGGTTGGACGGGAGCGTGCTGTATGAAAAAATACGTGTGTAACGTGTTCCAGGTAATTCTTGGTATGCATTAGCTCTAATTGAACTGTACTTCGACGCTTTATTTCACTGTTAAAAGATGTAGTGTCACGAACGTTAGACTTTGGAACTTTTTTCGCGAATTGACAAAAATGTTGGTTAGTTATTTGAAATTTTAATAGTTAGTTACTTTTCAGGGACTAGGCCAGGTCTGCACAAGGAGCCTTTTTCAGCGCCTAGCGGCGAGCAACCAGCCGTACGTCGTTACTAAGGGTAAAATCAGTGAAGAGAACTGCAGTAGTGTAGGTGCGGGCTCGTAGGCGCGTAGCGTAAGTATATATGGCTGGGTTCCTTGTGGGGCCCCAATGACCCCACCGAATTGTATTGCGGGACCTGCTTTGCTTTGGGACCCCACAAGGAACCCAGCCGTATATACTTACGCTACGCGCCAACGAGTCCGCACCTACACTACTGCAGTTCTCCTCACCATGGTGTAATAGACAGGTGTTCCGACTCTGTACCTTTTACCCCAGCGATTTTGTGTGCCGATTTCTGTTTAGTTCCCCTGGCCGTCGCGAGAGACGTCGTGACTTAGAAGGCATATTCATATGTATTAATGAGACTGTAGTAGTAGAGATTGTAGTCGTATTATGCGCAAAAGGTCAGCCTTTTCTCCTTGAGCGCCAATCTAGCGGCCACCAGGAGAACTAGGACGAAAAAGTCGCACATTCTAAACAGGAGTCGGAACACCTGTCTATTACACCGTGCTCCTCACTGATTCTACCCTTAGTAACGACGTACGGCTGGTTGGTCGCCGCTAGGCGCTGAAAAAGGCTCCTTGTGCAGACCTGAACTAAGTAGGCAGTCAAATCAGTCGAAAATCAAGTATTTTTTGCGAATTAATTACTAAGTAGTTGGGAGACGTTTTTCATTTAGACAAATTTCGATAGATTTTGCCACCCTTCTTTTCAGTGTTGTGCAATTTTCTTCTTTAGCAGGTTAAAACGTTGGGTTATCGCCTGCTCTGCTTGTAGTAGTATAAACTACTTATGTGTATTAAAGCAAAGAATCCTCTAATCATGGCCATCCATTCATTTCACGAACAATTTACCATACTATACTACTCACCAATCAAATACGAATACTTAGTAATTTGACATTCACCACATGCTTAAACAGTATAAAAATAAACAGTATGGAACATAGAAAACGTGTATATGCGTATACGATCATATTATAAAGTGCAAGGTGCATACTGTGCTAATTCTTTATTGTAGTTGTAACTATCAGTATATTCAAACAATTCTTAATACTTTGCATGTCTTGTATCTAGATAACAATAAACCTTAAGCAAAAGTTTAATTGGGCCACGTTATGCAGAAACTTACCAACCTTCAAAATGACAAAAAATTAGTTAATCACAGTAAGGGTCTCATAATTTCCTTATCTTTATTTCGTAAAAATTTACCAACCCATAGAACCTCTCTTAAATTATACAATTATTAAAACTACCAAGCCATAGTTCCATTTTATGCTTAAAAAATAAAAACTACAGAAAATTTAAAATAATATTAATTATACTACTCACCATTAAATAATCCATTAAAAGACTTAGTAAAACAATAACAAGAAATAAAATATCACCCAACAGAAAGAAAGCTGCTTTTCTATAACAATTAATATCTTCAAACTAAATTTACTCACTTTCAGATCATTGACTCTGTTATCTAAATCTGGTATATTTTCTACCTATACTAACTTTACTACTTTACACTATCAAAAGGTAACTCTCATTGTCTGTTAGCTGTTAATAAAGAAGTGTTTATTCCCTGGAGGACATTCGCCTTCATTGCTAGCGAATACATAGTGTATCGGATACAATTCTGAGGAGAACGAGCTTGCTGCATGCCCACGGTATCTCTGTACCGTACAACGACAATATTCAGGAAGGAATCGCCGTTCTGATAAAGATTGCGACTACAGTCGAGCATCTTCATCACGACGGGAGATACCGCGAGGCAGATGAGGCAAACGATTGCTTTTATTGTACTTCTTATCTTGTTCTATTTACTCAGCGTCTGGTATCTCCGATAATTTTTTGCACGGGCACGAATCGTTTGGCCCCGAACAGAAATAATGGGGCCGACGTTCGCTTGATTTCCGTAAGTAGGGAACTCTGCAATCAGTCGCCGATGAATAAAACGAATAGGACAAGCCGGAGGAGCTTGGGCGAAATGAATTGAAAAAAAGAAATTAGCTTCATTCCTCGACGGCTGCACAGCCGACTAGCAGCCCCTTAGTGTAAATATTTTTCTCCAGATATTCCGACAATTTAGTAATTGCCACTCCACCTTCGAAATCAGGGACGCTCTTCTTTTAATTTCGAAACTGTCTGAAAGTAAATGTAAATATCTCCATCGCTACTTTTCATTCATACTCGACGAGATCAATAGAACAGAATGTCCCTATAAAATTCATCGACTGCGGATCACCCAATTACCATCAAATTTAAAGCACTCCATCAAACTCGATCGACAACGTTCAAAGTATTCCATCGAAAAGTTAGTACCTACATAGTACGTATAACCACATTGCCCTATCTGCCATGTGGAGTTCGACTTTCCCGCGTCTAGTTCCCCACGTCAGCTCAACATCACACGGCCAAGTGAAATTACCAAGCTGACCGAAAACCTATAGCGGTTCCGGCTCATTACTCGTCGTATTAAACGAACGCCGTCGCGCGCCAGATTACCCGCAGTACCTTAGGCAACCGACTGGCGATCGATGGTCCTGCCGTCAAAAGATCGTCGAAAATTAGGGCCATTAATCGAAAGGGGTTGACCGATATAAAGTCTACCGTTGAGCAGGCGTGCTTTTTAGACGCGAGCGAGCTTACCCTAAGCGGGCGGAAGTAGCCCCGTCTCGGGCTCGGCTGGATCTTGAACAATAAGTGCAGGATCCTCGCGGACCAGAAGATAACTGGTCTTGGGTCGTTGGCGCTGGAGCATAAGAAGAGGAGCTTGCGTCTTCACGTGTTCGCGCGAACATGCACGAACGAATAGCTCCGGGTGCTTTGGCGAGCGGCCAGCTCGAGTATCTCTCATGTGTTTGGCAGAATTTGTCGTCGTTCTGTCCCCCTTCTCCTTCCCTAACCCACCCTGTTCCCTGTCTCTCACCCTCTTTTCTCTTTCATCTCTTTGTTCGTCACCCTGTCTCATTCTCGCTGGCTGGTAGAACCCCACCTTCGTAGGCCTCGCATCTACTCTGGATACTAGACGCGACTGGGTACGTATGTTTGGTTACGCGGAATCCTCTCGTGCATCTCAAGTCGAATGTTTGATGGTGCTCTTCTGTTTAAACACGGAGCTAGACACTGCTGGCGTGGGGACCGGTGTCTTCGAATCTGCATACGTACGGTGGCATTCACCTGTGCCTAGCACTCGTGCAAGTAACCTGCTGGATCCTCGATGACGCGCTTCCAATCGCATCCAAACGGGTGAATCGCTTCTGTTGGGTCGCGTACGTTTAATTTGCGCGGTCTAGCTTTGCTGAAGTGCAGGCGCATGGGACTTCTAAACTTGGTGTACGGTGTTTTGTCTTTTGGTCCTTTGTGTTCTTGTCTCTGCTTGTCAACATATTATACATATTTAGTGTTAGATAGTTGTAAGGCTTAGAATAATAAGGCTTTGTAAAAGGACAAATTCACCTGGCTACTTGCTAACATATGGTAACAGGTTCCTTTTTGCTGAGTTACTTCTTAGATTGGGCTTGCGAAATTATCGTGTTACCGTTCGGAACCCGCCGTTCCTGGATGAAAAGAGGAACTTTTTCCCCGTCGCCTCTGGCGCAACTGTAATCCCTAAGGCCGGTTATACGCGCAATGAAGTGCAACACTCTGTGTGGAGCAGGTGGATTGGCGACTTTAAGGATCGAGGAGGAAAGCAGAGATGCGTTTCGTCTTGGGAATGTCAGGCCAAACCCATCACTTGCGCTGCGGACCCTGCTCTTTATTTTTCCAAAATCGTTTTTATTATAGCCACAATTATTGATACAATGTTATAAAAATAGAAGAAAGCATACATTTCCTTGTTATTTATATAAATCTAATGACCGTGGTGGCTCTTACAGATTTAAATCGCTTTTTTGGGAGGTCCTTATCGAGAGGTATTTGCAATTTACTTTGCATAGTTGCAACTTTTACATAAATTCTTATTATATTTGTTTTCGTTTAATTTATACGCTCAAATTAATTTAACTAGGCTTAAGGTTAGGGAAGAAAAGGGTTGTCACTTCTCTGGGTTAGTGTTAATAAATAAAGCTTAAGGATATTTTACATTGCTATACTCTGTGTTTCGTTACTTTAGGTTTAATTATTTAAGCCTAGATTAAGTTTAAGTTATGCTAACTTTATTTGACTAATAGGGGAATCTTACGTGCTAGGTGGGGGATTAGGAATTATATTTACAATATATACAATTATATACACAATTGTCGCTTATAATAGCGGCACGTGATGGTATTTGTCAAGTGTGGTGATTATCACTTTTATTTTTACTCGCTTAGAGTTGGACTAGCCACCATCATTTTTTGTTTGTTTGCTTTTGGGTTGTTAGTTGAATCTTTGTTCGAAAATTTTTCGTGCAATATTTAAGGAGTGTGGTGTTGGAGTGGAAATCGGTGTAGTGAGGAGAGAGGGCCGAGAGGAATAAACTCGGAACTTGTATATATAAGTACGAACGAGACTAGAACCTGACACTTGTGAGAATGAATTGGCGAGTACTAATTGCATTAAAACACTGGCGAGTACTAATTGTAAGTCGCGATTCGGTGGCGAGGTCTGGGACGTGAAAATCGTCCTTGGAATTTTTTTTCATATACTTCCTCATGGAAGCTTGGTATTCCGTTTCGTTTACATGGTTTGGTGGTTGCTTTTGGTCGCTTGGTATATACTTAAACCAAGAAGTCTCCACGTGTAACGCTGACTTTGACGATGTTCTGCGTAACAATAGAATTTGAAATACCGAAGCTAATGAGCTGCTAACCCTTTGTCATTATAATGTACGTATCTATCTGGAATACGTTATGCATGTGTATGGTTCGTCCCCTTTCCCCCAGGGTTTGGATCGTGTTCCATGGGTGATTATTCCCTAGAAGCATATCCTCAAGACGGGCACTGGTGACCCCGGGGTACCTGAGCTGGCTTACCAGAGCTGAGGTAATGCAAGAAGCTCCACTGACGATGTTGTATGAGTAAGATAGATCTAGCCAGTCTTAAATGGAGTGCGGGGGTGTCGGGACTCAGGATTAGATCTGGGGGAGTCCTCTGTCCGCCTCATAGAGTTTGAAATTTCGTTGAGGTGTCAGTCATCAACGGCTATTTGGTTGTCCTCACAGTTGAGTTCGGAGTCCGAACTTAGGACTATCGAGAGCAAGGGTTATGCCTCAATAGTATGTAGGACGTAGGTCTTCGGTGTGACAGAAAAAATGCTGGCACCATACTGCACGATTTGCAGGTATAGGATATACTGTGGGCACTCTGGAGAGCTTCAGATCATCTGCAACTTTAAATGTGCTTAATAGTTTTGGAAATAACCTGCTAGCTTGTCGGTGACTCGCTTGTAATAGAATAAGAATAAGTGAGGTATTCTCTGAGCTTGTTGAAGCAACGAATTAGGTCTTTTTACGCTTGTCTTAGTGGAAACTTGGTATTCTGTTTGATTCATATGGTTTGATATTTACTTGGCCTTTGCCATTCAAATGAACGTTTATGTGGGGGATACGTTATACAGTTTTTACGTTTCGTACAGAAAATTAATGGAAAGAGATATTTTAGACATTATGACATATCTTTTTGTCGATACGCTCTGGAAAACATGGAAAGTATTATCCAAGGATCCCAGAATGTTTGCTAGGGTAAGTGAAGTAAAACTATTGTTTCGGAAATAGCGATCGCTTGGAAAGAACTGACCGTGTTAAAAGGACATTGGTCAAAACCTTGCGCTGGTCAAAGTGTTAAGATACAGTAGCGGACAAAAAAGTTACCACTTTTTCGACCCACCCTAATTCTATTACTTTTCAATATCAATTCAAAATTGTAGTATATGCCTAACATACATATTCTGAAAGAGAATTGAAAGCTGTATAAAATCCAGTTACAGTTGAATTTATTTAACTAACAATCATAAAACCGCACATAACATTAAACAAGACAACACACTTTTAAAGTCTACAAAAAGTTACCACTTTTGAACATAAACACATCTAATATTTTGTGGGGGGACATTTTGCTTTTAGGACAATCTAAAAAGTTGCTAAACGTGGTAACTTCTTTGTCGGCTCCAAAAATGTGTTACCCCCTTTAATATCATACAACACTTTTGCTTGTCAGTTAATTAAATTCAACTTTAATTGGATCTTATCCATCTTTAAATTCTCCATCAGAATATGTATATTAAATATACCACAGTCCTAAATGTATGCTAAACAAAATAACAAAAATAGAACAAATCGAAAAAGTGGTAACTTTTTGCCCGCTAGTGTAGATAGAAATTGACTGCGAATGCACTATTTTCTATGTGTAACTTTAATAATATTTGTTTCAACTGTAATAAACTTGATAAGCAAAACATTTCACCCTTTCAAATTGATATAAGTGGCATTAGTGAACAAATGAATCATAGCAAGGGATACAAAATTAATATTTCATTTAATAATGCATAGAGCGTAAATAATTGCGCGTCTTATTAATGAACGAAAAATTCAGAGCTGGAACGGATGAATGTGATAATTAATTGGGATTTCTATTTAGTGGAGCATTTAAATGAGAAGAGCTGAATACTGCTTTTGTTTATGGACGCATGAAAAACATTTTCATAATAAATTCCCAATATATGAAGACACAATGGTAACAGAAAACATAGAAATGGAAAATAATGGTAGAATAAACTATTGTTCGTGGCACTTTCTTTATAATTTGAAGCCATTATTATTAATGAATGATTTCGTAGAGGTAAATTCCACCCCACAATTTTAATAATGCCAACGAACTTAATGAAAATCATTAATTTTTTGTGGACCGTCCAATTTTAAAATATATTACATACATTTATTTGCAGCTTCTCGCAATAAATATTTGCCATTTCCAATAACACGTAGAATTGTTATAATTAATGAAGTGTAATTAAAACACTGTTACATTAATATTCCACAGAAATTGAATGAAATGTTAAAAGAGATATGCAAATTTGCCATCGTAAATGGTGCTTTTTATTTTATCCTAAAAAAGAGTCGTCAGAATACTTGGAAAAAAGGTCTGGCCATTTCACAGCTTCTCTGGATCCAATCCAACATCTGAGAGAATTAGTTCCCAGTATTGTCTTCTCATATTTTAGAACAAAGAGTTGGCGCCTTATTAAAACCTTCTGTATTATCCTGCCACGAAATTGGTGCTGAAATAATCTAGAACACGTTAATAAAAGAAATAATATGTTAGCACTTTTAAGTATTTAAACAAATTCAAGTCCTTCAGAAGCAGTTTGAGAAGTAGTATTACTGTCAGGGAAAATTTCCTTGTATTTGCCTTTCCAAGTATGTAATGCAAACTTGCTCCAAGTGAATTTTCACGCATCCATAAATCGTACTGATTTCCTCATTTAAATAGAACGTACTATGTGCGTATTCATAGACTTTCTGTGCAGTGTCGTCATGAATAATGGTTGCCATTTAATTAACATTGTTATGAAATTCCTACAACGTTTAGGGCTAGCGTTAATTAAATTTACTATTTGATATTGCAGCAATACGTCACGATTTTGCCACAGTAGAACTCAAGGGTGCAATAGAAGGAGTTGTATAATAATGTTTGGGAGAATCCTAAATTGCTGTTTCTAAGTATAAATCACTTCATTTAAAATACTTCTACACTTTTAAATTAAAGTATAGGATATGTACTTCGTTGCATGAAAAATTCCTTTGACTAAAGACCAAAATTATCGACACGTTAGGGATCTCCTCTTAAGAAAGGTGATCATACATCATTGCCTAGACGATATTAAACTCGTCCATTCACTGAAAATTGATTATCTTCACATATAACCTAGTTAATTATGTCACGAACTCCCAAAGGGACTTAAATGAACTTCATCTTCAGAGTTCCTAGTGCAAATACAGCGATTCCCAATACCTCGGAATTTAAACCAGAATGGATTAACGTAATTTTAACAATCACGAATTATTTAATACTTTTTCACCGGATCCATCGACTTAATTTTATGTTGCATCGGGTATCCCTTCTGGTGTCTGCTTTATACTTTCTTACAAAGGAATTGCACAATATTCGAGCAACCAAATTAGCGTAAATTCGTGCAAGTTCTGTACAACATTTATTAAATGCATTTATTAGGTGCATTATTCCAAATTTTGCTAATTCAACTTTGACAATGAATAACGCAAAAGGTCCTCAGCGATATATAATTACATAAGAATAAATCATAAATTTAGAAACAATTTCCACAAAGTGAATTTCATTTAATTCAGTTTATGAATGATGTACAAATGTTCCAACGCAATTCAAACTCCCTTGACACAGATTTAATACAAATACTGGCTCTGCAAATGAATTTAGCATCATTTCGTATTATGTTTCCAGCTTGCCTCGTATTTAAAGAGTTTGAAACAGCGAACGAATTGCATTTCCAGTCTTACTTCACTCGATGTAACTTCCGTGTCAGTTTCATTGTGAGTAATTACAGACTTCTAGTAACATTTTATACACAAATCAGAAATTCTTCAGTCGTTCTGTATATCCGACTTATTAAATACAACAAATCAGAAGAAAATGCATTTTTTAATATCGATTCGTTGGTGTACCAATTCTAATGAACATTGAACAGTAATGTATAGTACTCAAAATGTTATAAGATAATCAAGTTCACATTTTTATCTCCTCCAGAGGATTTCGTTTTTATATTTGGGTACATATGGTGACCCTGAAAGGGGCAAAACTTTGTCGATGAACCTAACAAACAAAAAAGAAGTTAAAAGTTGACAAATTGGTGTGACTTCAAAGAAACAGTTACGATTCTGCCCCCAAGTTATTTCGTACTATTTATAGAAAGACAGTTGTTCAATGCAATTTATTTCTCAAAGTTATGTCCATCAACAATGTAATTAAACAAGAAATAAGAAAATCCTTGGTTTTTTTATTTCAGGGAAGAATTGGTGTTCATATATCTCCATTTCTACCGAACACTTTGTAACGAAAAAATAAATTTGTATTGTTTGATTGTGAACTAAAATACTCTGAAAGTTTGGAAAACATCCGCTTAACAGTTCCATAGAAAAAAATTCCCAAGAATCACCTTATTCCTAGCGTCCTAAATAGGGCTCCCTCTTCAAAAACCTCTAGACTATTGCCGACGCGCAGTAGTAGTTATCCGGGTCAGTTCCGACGAGCGCAGTAGTATAAGTCCGTCAGAAACGTCGTTTCACCTATTTTCAACAATTAATAACTCCAAAACAAAGCCTGAAACGCAACTTCGTAATTCTTGAGTTTCGCCTTATTTTACCATGTAGAATCACCCATTAGAATGATCACCAAATAAACAAAATTTAAGCCCAATCGGTCCTCCAAACCTCGCATACTACTCCTATCAGTTTAATGAATACCATCCACCCTGCAAGTATTGATCTCTATTCTCAAACATACTGCATCAAAAACTGGATATCTCACAAACGATTGTCTCTGAACGTCAATCAATACCTTCTTCTCTCTCCCCCTAAATGACATCAGTCTATCAAATTCCTCCGTATCCATAATCTTGAAACACTCTCCGTATATTCGCTAAAGTGCGCCAGTAAATGTGTATACGCAGCATGCATAATGAATTGACAGACAGAATGTACCTATGCAGGGGCTGTATAGAATTCGCGATGGCACGCGTGGGTAAAGAGTAAGATGCCACTCGATCACCCAGAATCCCTGAACGGTTGCATTTTCCCGTTGGACGATCCCCCGCCGTTCGCCGCCCAGGCGCAGCACATAATTTGTGCCCGAATCTCTTAGCAATAGGATTGCGCGGGATAGCCCTCTCCGCGGGTTATTAAATTCGACGGCAGCGAATTTACCAGCGCACGATCTCTCACATAAGACTCGAGGGGCACGACTGTAAAGCGAAGCGTATAATAAATTACCGCGTAATGTTTCCGCGGTGTGCCGTTTTAAGAAAGTTCTGCCAAGTCGGCGCAATAGAAAAACACCATAAATTTATATCGATTTCAAGAGACATCGTCATCGGCCGCGCAGACGACGACAATGGGTAGAAACGACCACGGCGACGACGACGACGAGACCGACGACGGGCTCCGAGGACGACGACCGCCGATAAATATCCCCCTCACCGAGTAGTCAACGTTTTCTATCCGCAGCCCGTCGTCGATCGTCGAAAAATCCCGCCGTAATACGACCCGCGCTCCTTGTCCGCGAAATGACAGATTTTCGTGCCGCGCGGACGGATCCGAAACGAGCGAGGACAGACCTCTTTCTGTCCTCCACTGGCCCTACCCCCGGCCACCTCACCCCAACCTCTGGGGGTTATTTTTTTCCATCGCTGTTTTCAGCCGTGTGCCTTCGTACGGCCAGGCTTCCGTAGTAATTCAATTTGTCACGCAGACGGAAGTTTTGATAACATCCTTCCACTTGATTTGTACGTTTCGTAGCGAAGGGAGGGAAAAAGCAAAAATCCCGAGCCGTGCGTGCAACACAATGGCGGCACCCTATATCGATTTTTACCCCGCGGCCCGTTTTCATGTTCCGTTACTCCGTCACTGGTTTTCCTCCATTCTTTTTTCGTCGTGTCTTCTTCGTATCGGTAATTGAATTGTAACCTCGATTTTAACGAACTTCCGTCGACATTATTCCGACGTTAAAATAATACATCGCCCGTGGCGCGGCAAAGTGCTCGGCTATTCGCGGGATAATCCACTTTTTCGCCGCGCGATCTCATGAATCCTCGCGTCCTTCCGCGCCCCTGTTGACGGATATCACGGTAACGATGTCTTTGGTGTTGTCGTAAATGGAATAAATTCAGCCCGTGAAAGCTGAATTTCGTATTTCGCGCTCGTAAATTGTTCGGGGGAGCGTGTCTGTGCGTCACGCCGCGACCCTTTGTTTCTTTCTTCGAGGGTGGAAGTGTAGAGTAATTAATACTTCTGGTGACGCTTGCAAGTTACACTTTTGTGGGGAGTGGCGGCTGGTTGGCACCTGAATGAATGAGAATGGAAATGGAATCGGAATTTCGGTCAGCGAGGCTCGCTTTGAAAGCCAGGTTAGATGGGGCAAGTTCATACTCACATTTTGACGAGTTTGTTTTAGCCTATCGGGGAGTGCGAAAGCTTTTCATCAATTAGATTGTTAGTTGTGATTTAGAAATGGGAATACCAATATGAAGTTTGGGTAATGTGGAATTAAAGCGGGACAAGGAACTCATATAGGATGCATAAGATATGTTACTGTTATTTATTAGGGTTTTTACAAATTTTCATTCGTACAACTTTACGAATTTATTTTACACTTAATGGACATAAAATGTTACATTATTTATTGAGATATATTTGAGGCAAAATACTACTTTATCGGGTAGGTACTGCAATAGAATCAGAATATGTATAAACTATAATCTGATATTGATTCAAGCATGCTTACCATTAACCCTTCGTAGTCACACATCTCTAAAGTTACGCGGGGCTCACACTAGGTCCGATGGACCCGGCCTAACAGTTACTGTACGAACTGTATCAGTCGAATCGAGTCCCAAAAATAATACAGACTTTAAACATTATAGAATATGGAATAGTCGCGTTTTAGTAAAAAATGAAATGACAACGTGTACTAAAAAACGGAAAGGTGCAAAGTCTTGAAAAATGTGTTTTTTTTTTACTAACACAATAATAACTTTGTTATTTTTCAATTAATTTTCGTACAGATTGTGATTGATACTAATAAGATATAGTCCTTTTAGAACATATACAGTTTCATACTGTGCATTTAAAAAAAGATATTTATTTTGAGATTTGAAAATAGTAAATTCTGGAGTAAAAGACACGTTTAATTTAGAGAGATAACTATTCTTTATTATTATAATGATTCTTATTATTATAGAATAATTATTATTATTATTATTTTTATTCATAAGAAAGTAATTTAACAATGAAATCCCTTCTCTGTTCGTATTCATTAGACACCCACATAACTTGAGGGAAAAAAATATTGTCACAACCATACACATTAAATTTTATTGAAGTAAATTTCTCGAATTAGAGTATACAAAAATTTCATTTTTGCAATAAAATTTACGCGTTGGTCACATATGGGTCCGATGGACCCATGTTCAAAACCGATAGTTTTGTAACGGCTGCCACTCACCAACGAACTTTCTAATTAAATAACTGGCGGTCTCTACCGGAAGAGAAAACTTCAAATTTCCGTAAAATGTCAGGTCAATGCCATTTAAAAGCCAGGAAAAAAGCCGGTGTCAGGCTCCAAAGTTAAAAAGCGGATCCATTGGACCCAGTGTGACCAGGAAGGTTTAAATATTTTCAAAAACATTTCAAAAGCATATTAGAATTTTGAACGTGGAGATATTCATACTCAAACCCAAAATCACTTACTTTAATACTAAAAGGAATATACAATAGAAACTAGTAGCAAAAAATGTTGAAAAAGAAGTGCACTAAAATAAATAAATTTAGTTATCATTGACAAGCAAACACCACAAATCCTCATTCACAAATCCTCACAATACCTCTCTCTTCCCACTTTAATTACGTCCATGGTTATACATAAAGGAAGTCCCAGCAAATAACCAAAACATTCAGCAATTTGCATTACACGTGAAAATCCACGTGCTAGCATGCCGAAAAAAATTTCGCGCAGGATTCGCGGTACATACCGGTAGCTGGTAACAGGGTTCGTGGCGCATGCATCAAATTAACGCAAAAATTTCCCTGCCACGCAAGGACGCATCAGGGGAACGTTGAGAACTCTCGCAGTGCGGCGCCCTACGTTCGCAAGCCCTCGGCCACATTAATCGCGCCTGGTCTCATCTACATATTAACGCCGCGCCGCGTACAGTCCCAACTGCATGCAAAGAATCGGAATGCAAACAGCATCGCGGAGATATACATGCACTTTTGCGTGCTGGCGCACAGGGAAGGCGGGAGGGAGCGTAATTAGGTGCTATTCCCGTGCACGTAAAGAACGATGCGCTGCAAGACGAAACAGGCGAGATTCCCAGAGGAAGGGCCTCCTCGGGGCTCCTCTTATAGACGGTGATTTGTTGATCGATGTGGTTGGCAGGCGTGGTGCAATGCGGTAATCCTGTCTTCTCCCGACCAGTCCTTCCGATCTTCTTCTTTTTCCCCTTCGTTTCCCCCACCTACCCCGTTGTCATATCCGGAAGCTGTGTTCGATGGAAAAACGAGAAAGTACGGGGCTCATCCGTTTCATTAGCCGTCCTAAGTTCAGGGGCAATTAACCTTCGAGTGGTGCAAGGTTTGGCGAAATAGCGTCTCAAGTCAGTCACGCCTTTTACCTGGATAGTTTTGGCCAGCTCGTTTTGTGCTTTGAAAATATGCATTAAATGTGTATTTAAAATTTATACTTCTACACTTTCCATTCTTCACGCGAGTCCTGCTTATATATGAGCAAGTTTCTTTAAGAAAAATGTAGATGAAAAAGAGAAAACTCGGGCGATGGGACTCGAACTCAAGGTATGCGGGTCCTCCGCGTAGTGGCCAACCGCGTTACCAATGAGGAAGATGACTGCAACTTTTTTCCACCCGTGACGCCACCAGCATGCATTCCCATTTATACGATACATAAATGAAAAATTCGCGCGCAAACAATTCACACATACGCACTCGGGCACAACCACAAAACTTGCGCTAGTGGCGCCATCTGCGCCGAGCTTTGCGTCATTTTCCCCATTCCCCCAACGCCGACTCTTTGATGAAAGGTAGGCTCTCACTACGCCTCGCCTCGCCTCGGCACAACTTCTTTTCGCACTCATATCTAGGCTCGCGTCGCTTCGGTTTTTCCGTACCTGAAATTATCTGAGCTTGCCTCGGTTCATGTGTTTGGTCAGTTGCTCAGAGAACCTCTTCCTTCCTCTTTTAGCGGTCACCGAAAGCGGTGGCATTGCATCCACTTACACTACGCCACGCCTCGGCTCGCTTCGCCTCTCTTCCTAAAAAAAAAATTCTCGAGGAAGAATCCGTGGCTCAGAATTGTCAAAATACGTAAGAAAGGCATAGGAAGAATAAAATGAGCCGAGCCGAGGCATAGTGAGAGCCTACCTTTACTCCTTTCTGAAATCTACAAATACCCAAACTAACAGAGCGCTACATATATGCCAATCGCAAAATAGGCCGTTCTCAAACGCCAAGTGCCTACACTAAGGCTCGATCCACATTATCGACTGTCTCACAGTTCGCTCACGCTCCATCCTCGGTTCGATCACATCCCTGAGCGTCCACACTATCAAGCCGGACGAGTGTGAACGCTCAGAGATGTTATGGAATCGAGGATGGAGCGTGAATGGACTGTGAGCGGATCGATAATGTGGATCGAGCCTTAGTGTAGGCGTTTGGGAAGCGTAAGCGGATCGATAGTGTGGATTGGGCATAAAGGTATTTTTAATTATACGTAATTCAAATCACGTAGATTCATCTGTAGATTAATTATTGTACACTACGTATGATTAACTATAATCCGAGTGAGATTGGCACTTTGGTTTCTTTTTAATATTTGTTATGTTTAGTGGTTGTTGTTTCTATTTTAGTTTCACTGTTAGGCTTCCCACCAGTGCGACCACTACAGCCTCGCTTTTAGGGTTCTTCTTTTTTCAGTGAAAAAGACGATTAATAATAATAAGGATAAATAATTGAGGTTAAGTTTACAGTTTCGTGAGGAAAACCTCGTCAATCTATTGATAGTATTCTCGTGCAGATCTAAATAGTAGAAAATATGGAAACATAAGTTTTCATTATCAGGTGGTTCGCTGAAAAAGTGACGGGGTCGCTGAAATGACGAAATACAAAGCGATGTCTGAGCTCGCATTGTTCTCAAAGTGGACATTCGAAAACTTTCAGACAACACTTCCGATTCAGATATTTTCTAGATTCTAGAAATTATCGACGTGAAATAGGTACGCCGCGGTCTTGCACAGGGTGGAAATGCCTGGGCGTGGAAACACGTCGACGCCACTCGATGTTTCAAATTATTTGCAGATCGCTGTCCTTGCAGGCCGTCACGCTCCCGCTTTGTCGATCGACTGATCGTCGGGATAAAGCACGGTTGATTCCCAAGTATTGATCAAAAGCACGCGAAATGTACCTATAAGCTTCGGCGTTAATAAACCCCCCCATTAACAGAAAATTTCTCATCGGCACGGTGCGCAGGTTGCAATTCACCAGACTGGTTATTAAGAGAAATTGATATCGCCGTTACGTCGATTTTTCATTAGCTGTTGCTTTTTCCCTACTTGCGGTTTGTTCTTGTCACCGCGATGCGACGGCTCGAAAATGAATCCAGTAACTACCGAATTTCGATGAGCTTTAATTCGTTTACCTATGCATCGATACATCGGCATTAAAACTGAGAGACATCTTCTATATCTTCGTTTGCCAATTTGTTGTTAAGTGTTTCAAATGCGTCCGGAGACTTTTTTCCAGGGGAGGGGAGGCAACTTTGAGATGATGGTAAAGAAAAATATACCCCTCTTGCCTTTTTTAACCCATTTTATAGTGCCAATTTAATTGTAAATTTAAAACCGAAATTTAAAAATATTCCCTTCTTTAATATGAATTTAATAAAGATCAGTTTTGAAAAATAAGCGATTTTTTCTCAAAAGCCAGGGTGGGGCAACTGTCCCTCCGGATGCCCATGATAGTGTTTAATGATTAAGTTCAGTGGGACTTTCTGATGTACAACTGCTCAGGACCGCAATTTTTGTAAAAACAGAACATTAAAATCAATAAAAAAGTAAAACTTCTTGAAAAAGTAGTAAAAAAGTAAATCACCCATATAATTACTATTATACTAGTCAAAGGTGCATATCTGTATTAAAAATCTTTATAAAACGCTTTAAAAACTTTCACTCGCGGTCAAAAATTATATTTTAACATAATGATTGATATTCAAATACAAAGGGCGGCAAAAATCACTTTTGCCCAGGGTGGCAGAAGAGCAAGATCAATCCCTGCAAATACTACGAGCTTAAAAGCGAATTAGGACGTTGAAAACAAATTATTCTACGCCCTCTATAAAACGTTCGATCAATTTCTTTGTAATTTCATGGCTTAACTCGTTACCTGTGAAACAGCATCGGTTTACACGCTCGTCCCTCTGTTGATCGATGAAAGCTTAAGTCTGCCCCGCGGAAGTCGAATCTGTTCTCGTTCCGTCTATTTCTACGTAATGCGTCTGCGAGCTATTGGCTGGAAAAGGGCATTGTTAGCGTCGCTGGCTATTATTGTTAACAGGATTCGAAGAGTACGACCAGCTCCCATTGGAATCTGTCTCTAAGCGAAACCATTTCGTTAGCGTAGGGCACCGCCCGCGATCGAGTTTGCCGTGCCTTCTCGTCCCCTTTCGCGTTCACGTGCGGCCTGTCTCGTCACAATGAGAACACGAATATAATAGATCGACTTCAAGATGGGACGACGTCAGAACGAGGTGAATCTCGAGCAGCGCGACAGGAATTCCTATACATCCACTTGGCAGCCGCCGCTCGCTGGGATTGTAATTTCAGTATCCACTAACCTCGCCCCTTATCCTTCCTCCGCGAGCAACCCTTTGGATCTTTCCGTCTCTTCACATGCCTTATTGGAATGATTGTAACGTTCCACGTAACGAAATCATTTTCACCTTTGTTGTTCCTGTTATCGCCGCCCTGCTCCTGTTCCCGCGTTGTCTATTGTAACGTTATCCACCTTGCTTCACAAACTGACGTGAATCTTTGCAGCTCTGCGTTCGAAATTCTACGCTTCTCTTTGTACGCTCAGCTTGCCCTGACGCGCATATCAAGTAGAAGATTAAAAGCCCTTCCACATTGTTTTTATGAAAGGAAAATCGTTGCAGGAATTTTATCCACTCGTGGCGTCTTTGCCTGTAACGATCACGAAATACCACGGAATTATAATATATTACTTTTGTGTTGGTTAGAATGCGAGGTAAATTAAGGGGGTACTCTTGTGTGACTTGGAATTTATTTACCAAAAGCTATAAGTTTTTACTGCCTGTCGTCTTGCCTGCATATTAAGGTATGATTAAAATAATACTCGGAATTTTTTGAGCTTTTTTATTGAATATATACATAGATATACTATTAAAGAAAAATTATTTTTTGACAGGCGATGGTGTGGGGACTGTTATAGTCATCTAAAATGGAAAAAGTAGAGTTTATTTTCTTTATTATGGTTGGAATCACGGACGAGTTTCTATCTTGTAAAGGATTAATTTTACAGAACGAAAACAGTTAAATTTTTAGTAAACATTGAAAATTTTTTCAAAATACTCTCATTCTGGAAATTTTTATTTTTAGAGAGCCTCCCTCTTTACATAGTCTTGAGCTTCGAGATATCACAGACTTCCAATTCTGCATAGATTTTCATCGTCGAAATTAGCACAATCTTATTTATTCTACTCCGTAGGGATCAAATTGAAAAAATACGTGTAAAGAAGCAACGAAAACCTGCTGAACATGTGGGCGAAGTTTGTTGAACCCCTTGCTGGACACCCTGTTACATACATACATATGTATATGTAACTGTAAAAGTTTGAAGATCGGGGTATCTTAGAATTTACCGTTGTGGGGCGCTGGAAGTCCGAAATATCTTATAAAATATTTCAACTTCGGGTTTCTGGCAACAGGGCAGATCGGTAAAGTAACATATTAGGTTATTTCAAAAGTCTTTGCGTACTTTTGTTTGAACTTTGTTATGAAGGAAATCATACAACGAAATAAGTTTAACCATCAATGCGATTTCCCGCTTTTTTAATGACGTCATGCCATTGTTTTCAATATGTTTTGAGTTAAAACTGTACTGGTTGCAGATTCTATTACTTCGATGTATGATAATATTTTCTATTAATAAATAAATGATTCAGTAAAACTGATAAATGAAGCAATAAATGAAACAAATAACGACAGTTTATTAATACCTATGTATTCTTAGTAGCCAGTGTAGCATTTCCGGATTTGTCGATTCAAAATTAGCGACAACTTGCTCTAAATTCGATTCACTGATTGAACGTCAATACTGAACTGCTGCTCGAGAAACGGGACAGCCGTTGAACTGGCTTAAGGGGGGAGCCTGGTGTAACGAGCTGAAAATCGAGGCATTTTACGGAAATTTTTTTTAAAGAAAGTATTCAATCGATCTTTCTGAAACTTTCAGGACATTGTATTATCAGATTAAGGTAAATAAAAAAAAATTTATTAGAAAAAAGTTACAAATAACAGAGTTATACGGGCTTATATCCAGTCCGTTGCCAACGCAATTGTTCCCACTGCGGGCAACGTAGCGTCTACTGTATTCATCTAAAACCAAAAATCAAACAATTTGAAAAAAATTCCAAAAATTTTTACGAATTTTTTTTTCAAGAGGCCGCCATTTGTTCAATTTTGCATCTTTTAAGTTATAAATTTATACGATTTATGCGTACACTCATAAACTAAACAAAAATTGTTCGATTTTTGGTTTTAGATGAATACAGTAGACGCTACGTTGCCCGCAGTGCGAACAATTGTGTTGCCAACGGACTAGATATAAGCCCATATAACTCTGTTATTTGCAACTCTTTCCTAATAAATTTTTTTTTGATCTACCTTAATATGATAATACAATATCCCGAAAGTATCAGAAAGATCGATTGAATACTTTCTTTAAAAAAAATTCCCAAAAAATGACTCGATTTTCAGCTAGTTACACCAGGCTCCCCCCTTAAGCAGAAAACAAACGCATAAAACGTCGCATCTGCGTCCTGCGAAATACGCAAAGCTGTTTGAAATGATCTGATTCAATACACCCAGCGGAGGAGAAGGAGCTTATTCTATCATCAGTGTCGACAAACCAAGAGCAGAAAAGTGTGAACAACTACCTTTAGAAAGAAGGGGAACGACGCTTAACCGCGTGCAAATAGGACTAACAGAGTAACACATGCGTGCGGAAAGGGCGAGCGAAATGGTTTATGCGAGGAAGAAAGGCGTAGCTCTTGGCGGCAGGTTTTTCATCGATAGGCAAACAAGTGTGAGCTAAGTTCCCATAGAGAATCACAGAAAAAACAGAGGCCCACCTAAGGAAAAAAGGGGGTGCCGAGGTTGGAATCACGGAAGTCTCCTCTTTCATCGTTGCTCAGTGGACCGTGGGCAAAAAGGTGTGAACAACTAGTTCCAGAAAAAGAGAGAACAAAGTCGTAGACGCGTGCAAAAAGAACGGACGGAGCTATAGACGCGTGCGAGGTGAACCAACGAAGTCGTACGTGCGTGCAAGAAAGAAGGCATGGCCTTGGCTCCAGCCGCTGCCAAACGGGTTTTTCGTCGATGCTTGAGGGATAAAAAGCTGTGAGCAAGTAAATCGAGGAAAAGTGGGAACGCTTGCAAAGACGAGGGGCAGGGAAACGTACGCAGTTGTTTGAGCGCGGAAGAATAAAGAACGAGGCAATCAGTGTACATGTGTATATAGTATATTGTAACGTCCCAGTTCGAGCATGGGATCGCGACTGCTAGTACTCGCCAGCGCCACCAAAGGTAATATTCCTAACTCTTTCTCGCAAGTCCTAAGTTCCAGTCTCGTTTGTACATATACATGTTTCAAGTTTATTCTTCTCAATCCCCACGTGTGTGGGGCACTCGGTTTACCCAAACCCATTATATTTCGATAATTCTAGGCTCTCGTGTTACGTTCCCCCTCAGGCATTTCCCTACCTAGACTCGTTAGGCTTTATTCAAAATAATAAATTGCTCCCTATTATTTACCACGTAAATAGAAAAGCTGCCGACAAAAAGCTAACTTATAGCCCTAATATAAACTCTAAAGACACTAACTTAAGATTTGTTCATAGAATTACAAAATGGGACAAGGAAGTGTTTCACAAAAAGATAGTAGAAAAATATTGGTGGCTTTATTAAAATACAAGCCGTGTTTTGTAACCACCACATGTAACCTACTTAGTATAGCAATCACTTGAGGCTGTGCATATATCCAAGATATTCACGTACATATGATACACAGAGTGCCTACTTAATTAGGGTGTACCAAAATAGATTTAAGAAACGCAAGTACAATCCTAATACGAATAAGCAAGAACAAGTCAAGCTAGGAAACCAATTTTATTCATATAGTATGTATATATAGATAGTATATTTTCTCACTCGTTCTAACTCCGATGCAATAATAGTTTTTAACCGTATAATAATAATGTATATGTATGAATGATGTGTACATAGGTTTGCATGGTGGTATGAATGGCACTTGTACATATTGTATGGTTATTGTATGTTGGCATGAATGCGTTTTAGTAAAAGCGATGAGTTTGACTATCTCGTTTCGGAAAGCATATGCTGCCGTCCAGCAGCGTGCGAAATTATGTACCTGATATTGTTAAACACCGTTCAATGTCCGGCTGTGACCGTTCACCCTCTGTATATACAATCCCCACAATCTCTACAAATCTGACATATTAGTACAGTTTTTTTATACCTTTTCTATACTTCCAAAATCACGTTTCTTACCTATAAGTTCATAATGTCAAAATGATTAAACTACATATCTGAGTCAAAATAGCACAAGTGTAAAAGTGGTCTCATTACTCGTCACACAAAGTATCTAAGCATACCTAGAAATAGGTCTATAGCCCATAAGTTTCTTAAACCTTGTAAGTTCCTTTATGCGTTAAGGAAAATGTTATATTACTCATTGTTAAAAACCCTTGGTATTAATAAACGCATACTTTAAAAAAAAAACGTGTGTGGGGCAGGATCCGTCGCTATAGACTTACTGAGATGAGTTTAACTGACGAGTCCTAAGACAGAAACTCTCTCCCCCCTCTCTCTCTCTCTCTTTCCCCCCTTCTTTTCTTCCTCGATCCTTAAGGGGTTATACCTAGTCAGGAGGACGAAAAAAAGGCGAATGTTTGTGAATTTTTTTGGAAAAAGCGGTAGCATATATTTTTACAGAACTTTTTGCACTTAAAGGAGCAACATTTAAAGAACATTTGGTAATATTTTCGTAGAAAAATATTCACGTTTATAATAAAGTAACAATCGACATCCAAGATGCCTTTTAAAATATTTGGTTTTGCGGTGAGCACTGCCATTCGGAACCAGATTATCTAAAATCAAAAAACAAAAAAGGTTTCTTTAGTATATTAATGTATCTTTCGACTGACGGGAGGGAATTTCCGAAATATTAATTTAAAATAAAATGGCGGCTATTTAAAGTTTGAAGTCCTAATTTTCGCGCGAAAAACGGCCATTTTTCGTTGATAAAATCGAAAATATACATTGAAAAAAAATGTGAACGACATTCTGTAGATTTTTATATAAAAAATAAGCTCACAAAATTTCAGAAAGATTAGTGCAGTAGTTTTTGAGATATCTTGCTTACCATTTTTAAAATGGCTTCTTGGATGTCGTTGTATTTTTATTATAAACGTGAATATTTTTCTACAAAAAAATTATCAAATGTTCTCTAAGTGTTCTTTTAAGTGCAAAAAGTTCTGTAAAAAAACTTTTTCCAAAAAAATTCACAAACATTCGCCTTTTTTCGGCCTCCTGACCAGATATAACCCCTTAAGGCTTAAAATGACAATCCACATGCTCCGCATCAGTACTCATATGCGCGTAACCGGCCTTTTAGGGATTACAGCAGGGCTCCCCAAGGTCGCGTACGCGCGTGCACTCGCCAGAGTTCTTCCACTCTTGTCCGTGTTGTCAGGGATTCGGCGTGACGCTAACGAGGCGACCATAACAGACCACCAGCGTTCTCCATTGTCGAGCGGGGAGTACTAATTAATAAAAATAGTGACACACGCCGTCACAGCTAAAAATTATATTGGAAGAGGAAGCAGGCGCGTGAGGAGTCCCCTATGCCTAAGAGAGCCTTTGGAGGATGATATTTACGGTTATCCCAGAGGTGACGGGGAAATGAGAAATAATCCCCTCTTCCCGTCCAGGAACATTATAGGTGTTTTACAATACCGTTTATAGACGCTGGTGCGCTAACTATGTACAAAATTTAAATCAAATCAGAATCAGCGATCCCGAAGTTCGCGTTAGAGTAGCCTTGTGTTACAAGTTGGAAGAAATTTCTTCAGAATGTGAGGTAATAGTATCATCTAGATAAAGGCAGAAAATGTAGCATTTAGTAGCGCATTGAGGTGACTAAGTAGTGTGGTGGATGCGCAGTAGAGTGATATATTGGATAGAGATCAGCAGCAGAAGTCCTCTTCTGTTAGTCCCCCCATTCACTAAAGTCTTACCGATACCTAAACTGGTGGCCTAGCTGCGAGCATCCAAAGTACAAGTCACTTTCCTCGTAAAGTTTACAGAGTAGCTAGCTAGCTCCTAGCTTAGTCACTCCCTATCAAATATCGAATATATATATATATATATATATATATATATATGTATTTCGGAAACGTGTACAGAATTGAGATCTTCTTTCAACTTAATCAATCTTTCTCGCGGACGTCTCGTTTACGTATCTGTCCGGCCTGATCAAATCTTTATATGTAAACCTAACCGGAGCTGCACACAGAGGCCTACCTAAGTAAATTGTTACACAATCAGCCTTTAGGTCTGACCGTACGTATCTAATACTGGTTATGAGGACTCTAAAGAACGGTACAGAAACACCTGTTTTTATGGAATCATTTAGTCCATTCAGGGATTCATACATTACATTGCACGCATATGCTGGTGATGCACTTGAATATCTCCATAGCAATCATCTAACCACAGCCTTCATAAAGACCCAATCCCTGGGAACATCGTGTCATAACAAATAGCGTCTGCCGCGACAAGTTCACGTTATTGCCCATAAAGCACTTTATGTGTTTCCCTGCATCTCCACTGTCTCCCGCTTCTTTACACTCGTGCCCGTACCTCGGCGAGCAGCGTGTCCTCTCGCTCGTAGCCATGGCTGTCGAAGCGTAAAACAACGTGACAGAGCGGTGGACTGAGTGGCGGCCCGTACGGTAGCCGATTTTTTTTCGCCTCTACATCGTCTCCCCGTCGATGTGGGCGCTCAGTCCTTCCTTTGGGACAGGTTGAGAAGACGGGGGAAGATCGCGGGATGGAAATGAAGGGTACGGGCTCGAAACGAGCCGGCAGGCAAGCGCAGCCCGCGTACCAGGAAGTACCGCGGTAAAGCGGACTGGCAGGAATTCTAGGAGGGCTGCTCGTTGGAAATCGAAGCCTTGGTGCGGGTCAATCTCTTCGTCGACTTACCCAAGCGTTTCATACGGGGGAGGGAGCTACGGGCGTATAGAGAGGAGGCCTTTAGGAGTCGCGGAGCGAAAGTTACAGCAAAACGGCGCGGGTCGTTGAAAAGGGGCCCGAAACTTTTCACCGGCTCGCATCGGTTCGGCTCTTATCCACGGCCGTTCGTTCGCACTCGTTAAGCCAGAAACGAAGGGGGAACAGCCAAGAGAGTAAGATCCAACGGAGGAGCAGGACGAAAGAAGCGGGCGATGATACGCGGCCGTGAATAACCGATGCCGTGAAAGAGCACGTGTGCCAAAGCACCGTCCTAAAAGGCGCGTTTACGAGCTATAGAAGATAATCGGTGAAGCGTGAACGGATCTGGATCAATTGGCCTCCTATACTGTGATGTTCGAACGTCTTGAGGGACCCTACGACGTCGCCATGATGGAACGCCAAGCAAGGACGCGCGGAATTCCGATGAGCGGGGCCTGAATTTTCGATCGACGCTCGACGTCGCCTTTTGTCCACTCTCTGTCCTCGTATTGTTTCTGAACACGCTCTCGCGACGATGGCGAACGGGATGGGCAGGACAAATAGGAGAGGGATTGCAGGTCTTACAACGTGGCGGCGGGAAATCAGCTATTCATGGGTTCAAATGGGTGCGGTTCCGGGTCGATCGAAGCCTTGGCCATTTAAATATTATGCATTACCAAAGATGACAACGCTGTGGCGCAGATATTGCGAGTGCTTCAATTTACATCGCTGATGTGGATGTATGGGATGTCGCATGAAATGTGGGATGAACGTGAACGTAATTTCGTGAGTCGTTGCAAATGTGGAACGTAACAACCTTACCCAGACCAACAGGTCAAATCGACTTTGTTATCGGATTTTAGCGGAAAGAAGGGACTGTGAGTATTCGTGCCCACACAGCACCATAACATTGCAGCAACGTCTCTGCAATATTGCAGTGCAAGATTGCAATGTTGCACCATAATATTGCAGAGACGTTGCAGGTTCAGTCCTATGTCCGCCTTCGCAATATTGCGGGTGTGTATTTTTGCAATGTTGCGGTAGCATTGCAAACATATAGTCCTGCAACGTTCCGGCAATGATTCTGCAACGAAACGGCAAAATTGTGGCAATGATCCTGCAACTCTTCGGAAATATTGCGGTGCGAGATTGCAATGTTGCACCGTATTACAGTCACTCCTATGTCCGCCTTAGCAATATTGCAGGAATATATTTCCGCAACGTTTCCGCAATAGAAAATATTTTTACCCCAGGGAGATTTGAACCGAGGACCTGTAGCATTGACGAACACTTTACCGCCGCAGCTACAACCGCTGATTGATAAGATTGCTTACGTATTCGAACTTATACTCCTACCGTGCAAAACTTTAAACTCACTTAATTATTAAAAAACGAAGGCTCATTTGACAAACCTATTAGGGATTTTTAACACTGTAGGTGCGGACTCTAACTATAACCCGGTGTTATTTTAGGTTAGGTTGGAAAGTAGTTTTTAGACTAAACCTTTGCATTTGTCTTTTCATCTCTCTTTTCTCTTGCTTGATTGTATATACGTGTGTGTGCAATAAAGACGTTTAATAATAATAATAATAATAATAATAATAATTTCACACATTAAAATATATAGTATCTACTCTATCTAAACAAATTAAATTCATTTTCAAATCTCTTCTATAATTTAAATTCATGTACAAACGACTCTCACAATAACACTTTTTTCATATCTTCAACGGCCAACGAGAAATTCTAGCATATCTGTAGAATCTACTCGACGTCATATTTCAAATTTCGTCAAAGTCATAGTTGCTTCAGAATATTGCTGTACTGTTTCTACAATATTTCCACTACAGTATTGCACGGCAATATGTAGGCAATTTTGCTGGGTCGTTGCCACTGAAACATTGCACATCGATGTGCGCGCAATATTGCCGACATATTGTAGGATCGTTGCCAGTGGAACGTTGCACGTCGTTGTGCGCGCAATATTGCCGAAATATTGTAGGATCGTTGTCACTGGAACATTGCACGTCAATGAGCGCACAATATTGCAGAAATATTGAAGAATCGTTGCCAATGGAACATTGCACGGCAACGGTCTCGCAATATTGTTGTAATATTGTAGGATCGTTGCCAATGGAACATTCCACGGCAACGTTCTTGCAATATTGCTGCAATATTGTAGGATCATTGCCACTCCAATAATGCACGGCAATATTGCAGGAACGTTCCTACAATTTTGCAATGCAACCTGCAACAACTCAATATTGCAGCAACGTTCCTGCAATACAGCTGCAACGAAGTGTGCTGTATGGGTGGTTTAGTGGCAGATCTATTTAATTATGAATGAGTCTGACTTAAACGGGGTAGTTAGATACTCTGATATTTCGGGGTTGTTTTTAAATAGTATTTGTTAACTTTTTCTTTTTATTTTAGGTTTGAAAACTTGCACAGTATCATGTTCGAGGAATTAGGGTTGATAGAAGTGATAATATAGAAGGTGTTACAAATTATACATTTGGACATTTGTACAAACTTGATATACAGGATGTTTCAGACAATGTATTGAAAACTACTTTCTCCAAGTGTACGAAGAATGTATTATTATATAAGTCTTATTTTTGCGTACGAATTATGTAAACTATTCCACATTAATTTGCATTTTCCCTGTAATTCTTTTGTGCAAGATATTAATTTCAAACCACCTGAGCCCTAAAACGTCATTAACACAGTATTGCTTTTGTAATATTCAAATGATGAATTTAAGTAAAAGCGTGCAGTGAATTGTTTGAAAATATGAGCTTTATTTCTGAATATTTTCGAATATCCGGATTTAAATATTGTACATTCTTTTAAAAGTTCAGTGAGCTATAAAATGCACAGAAACGAAAGATTCTCAACGATCCCACTATTCATATCAACCTGTGAACGACATAAATGCGAAGCGTTCATCACTCGTGACTGTATTTTGAAAAACAATGCTCTCGTTTACGCCACGTTTCGCAAAAGAATGATCCTTTGTATTCGAAATATGTTCTCTTTAACATTCGATATTAGCTGCGTTGAAACAAAATTCCACACACGCCAAGAATAATTTGATACGTTTCGAATAGCTGTATCCATTGTCCCATGATGAAGCGGGCGTCATCATTCCACTTAGCGAAGTCACTTCGATCCAATTGTCAGTTACCCCTTTGCCTTCGCAGGCAACGTGCCCATAAAGCATTTATTCGCGCGGCGCACAGTTCAACAACCGGTATATTCGCGTGTTCCCTGCGGACTGACGTACGACAAAATGTATCGTTGTCTCTGCTTGCGTAAGTCGATTGCTCCCTGCAAGCACGATTGAACCATTAATTTGTTTACACAAGAGAGTTAAATAAGCCCTTAGAGTTGAAATTACGAATACAAATTAGGTTACAAATTAAGGAATTAGTATCTGAAACTTACTTTTATTTACTGTTCCTTATAGCTACTTCATATTTATTTACATTTATAATTCCAACAAGCATCACAGATGAATTTGCATCTACGTTTGCAATTGGCTCTTGGAAATGCTTCCCTAAGTGGCCCAAAAACCTTTTGCTATTTTCGCAGCTATAATGGACATGCGGGAAGAGTGAAATACGGTTTTGTTTAAGAAATATTTATTAGTATGAGTATGAAGGTACTACAGCGTTGGCACAAGCTGAACTGAAATTGCACTTGGTAGGATCTGAGAGTGGAATAGGAAATGCTATGAATTGGAAGTGAACTAGTACAAGACTGAGTCGGATTTGTCTTTGAAATAGTAATGAATTGGAGCTGAGGGAATGCTATGGATTTTATGGGTTTTCGAAGGAGAAGTAATGATAGTAGGTTTAGGAAGTTTCGGTGGAAGACACTGGCGGTAGGACGATTCAGGTTCGCGGAGGGTACGGAGAAAAGTGGAGAAGTAAAAAATATTTAGATAAATAAGCAATCACTCATCACTAATTACAACATATAGGTATTCGTTGAAGTATACTCTCTACTAACCTTCCACACGAATCTTGATTGACTTGATGCTATCCTTTCGATATCCCAATTACACGGATGAAGTGTACCTATTGTAAAACAAATTCATAGACTCTTTGGTAATAAATAGAAAACATAAATAATATTCAACATCACACACAAGGACCACGTGTTTCAGGGTACTACTTAAGCAGTCGTTCCTGTCTAAAATGAAGCATTTCTGTTTCCATTAATTACAAAGAAACCAATTGAAACTGAGACTTGTTCTTTGGCATGAAGTTTATTAACATCATAAGCTTTAAAAAACATGTTTGTTTAGTCAAAAATATGCATTATATATGACGCTACAGGTGGGTCATTAAGGAGGTTTTTTTAAAAATGTGTCTTTTTTGCAGTGATAACTGAAAAAGGGCGGTTCCAATCGATTCAAATCAAATTCGAGCAGCTTCAAAAAATGTGTAGTTTCAATTTGTTTCTTTGTAATTAATTGAAACAGAAATGCTTCATTTTAGACGGGAACGACTGCCTAGTACCCTTAACACGTGTACATTCTTCCCTCGCATGCCTGGGTAACGTGGAGGTGCAAATGACTACGTCCTTTAAAATTATCCAATTATCACCACTGTGCCTTTCAGGTCCTCTTCGACGCACTCGCATTTTCTTTCTTTTAAGGCGTCTTCCATCTTCGACAGAAACGTAAGGAAGTCATTGCAAATATGTATTTCTCGTTCTTTCATACTACGTTAAATCTACACATATGGAGGGCCGAGGGAGAGATTCATAGTGGTGAAAGTCACTCGCACGGTGTTTCTCGGGAAATTATGTTTTACATTTACTGTTATAAAAAAATCTACATATATATATTGCAGTTGTAGGAACACATCTAAAGGCTTAAAATACTGGCGTAATAAATATGTATATACTTAAAAATTAAAAAAATATTTTTCAGTTTTTTTTATTCACTTGTCAGCACAATGCATGAACAACATCAAATCCACATTTGCACATTTGTATATTAATTTGTACTATTCACGCGTTGCGCTAATAAAAGCGACGTCACTTGTTAGTCGGACTTATACAGTACATAAATTTCGAAATGCTTCGCTCTTGTTAGTTAAGGGGGGAATCTCGTGTAACAGCTCCTGAAATTTATTATTTTTTTTTTAAAAAAATTGTTAATATTGTTAATATTGCATTAAACTCTATTGGGATATAAGGAGGCATCTTTAAACTTGCAGAAAATATTTTTTTTATGTCAATCCCTCTTATTATTTATTAATTATTATCGAATCTCTTCGACGATGTTGGCGACAGGTGTAGCACTTGTCACAGTCATCCGACTGCAAAAAGAAGAAAATTTTCTTACAGTTAAATAATTTACGCTGGGACTGGACCTAAAATTTCAATTTTAGTTTTTATATATAATACTTGTTTTCGTCGATATAAAGAATAAGATGAAAAATTTGTCTAAGGAAAAACCTTACTTATTCTCTCCAACGCTATAACTCTTTCAATTTTTCATTTTTTTCTTTAAAGTGGATCAATCCCAGCGTAAACTAGCTAACTTTAAGAAACTTCTATTTTTTTGCAATCAGATGACTGTGATGGGTGCTACACATCCTGTTAAAGGGAGATACATCGTCGAAGAGGTGGACAAGATTCCACAATAATTAACAAATAATAAAAAGGATCGACATAAAATAAATATTTTCTGCAAGTTCAAAGATGCCTCCTTATATCCCAGAAGAGTTTAATCCAATATGACGAACAGTTTTCAAAAAAAATTCTTAAATATAAGTTAAGTACTTTTGGGGCTGTTAGACGAGAAACTCCCCTTAAGTGCTACAGAGAAATGTTCTTACTTCTCAATCAAGAATGAAGTTATAACTTAACTCCCTATGAAATTAAACGGATGGAGCCTCCAACACTTAAAACCTGTAATTAACTCAAATTATCAAAATTTGGACCTACACCACTACGATTCTCAGCCCTCCATGTATCTTAATTGAAGGTCGTCGCAGCGTTAAATAATAAAAATGGGCAGAGCAATCCCAGTAACGGGGGCTCTTGTAAGTCTATTAAGTGGGGACATTTAAGCATCTCAGGCCTCGTGACATAGGGGTGCGGATGACTATGTACGCGCACGTGCTCCGGGGACGGTCGCTACGTGGCAATTCCCGGGGAGAGCGTAATCCCGGCCGTTCGACGGTTCTCCGATTCGCACGATCGCGCAATTCAGTCTTAAGGAATGTGCCGCGCACCCTGTGTGGGTGCCCGGCCGCCGCCTGCTCCTCGTAGCTGTTCTCGCGCGTGCAAGTGTGAGCGCGAGGCGCCAAGCAACGTCGTCTTTATCACCGGCGTAAATTCGATGCTCTCACGACTGATTTCAATTTTGGTTCCTCAAGAGATATATGCGTCTCGGCGCGGCTCGATTCGACTAGACGAAGATCGAGCCAAGAATCAGGCTGACGAGAATAATTGCGACACGGGGGGCGTGAAAACGAATTCACCGAATCACGTACCTCCTTTCCTCTTGCTGGGCGAGTGACTTCTAGGCTTGGTGTGATGTTTGATTGTGCTTGTTGGGAAAGAATATGGACATTTTCTTGGGATTTATCTTAGGCGCCCAGGTAATATGGTATCTTTTTGCGCTTTTAGTTGTGAGTGATTGTAACACTGAAATATTATTAATATTATTAAGTCTTTGTAGGTTATTACTCATTTGGAGTTAGAAATTTTTTTTAAGAAACTTTACCAAATTTGTTCGATGATTTGATCAAATGTTTTTATTGTGATTGAGCATTGCTACTTGAAAAATAGTGACAGACTCTTCTGGGTGCTTAAACTACTAATAAGTATAATATATGAGGCATTAGCAGCAAGAACGGATTAACCCACAATGAAAAAAGGTAGTAGAAACTCAATTTCCCCAAAAATGTGGGTTAGTCCGTGTTTCCTTTCAACGCCTCATATGATTATATGGAATTTGGATTTTCGAAATATTTTTAAAAAGAATCACAGATGTGACATTTTAATTCAGAAATAATCAGGGGAAAAATAAAAAGAGATGACAGATGTGATATTTTAATACAGAAATAATCAGGTGAAAATTGACGTGGTATTTCGTATTTCGTACTGACGAGAAAAAGATGACAGATGTGATATTTTAATACAGAATTAATCAGGTGAAAAATAATGTGGACAAAATTGACGTGGTATTTCGTCAATACAGAAATAATCAGGTGAAAAATAATCTGGAGAAAATTAACGTGGTATTTCACCAGTATTTTTCACCTGTTTATTTCTGTATTAAAATATCACATGTGTCATCTGTTTTTTTATTTTTTAGAAACAATCTAATCAATATTAGAAAAGCTGCAAAGAAGCAGTGAAATATATTAATGCACCTATTAATATTATTGATATTAATTGATATTATTAATATTAATGAACATATTCTACTAATACAGCTTTGAAATATGAAACAACTTCTTTCTTTTCCGTGTGACCATTCTCTCTAATTCTCCTGTATAAGTATCATTTATTCTCCGGTATGTACCTACGTATGTACCTACGTATGTACATACTGAACATCAAACGTGTCAGTATCAGCGGAGTGTGGTAACGCGTATCCGACTGAACATTCTCAAATTCTCAGGAGTTAGCGCGCAAATGTTGAACAGTCCGCCGAATTGCCAGATGATATTCGTCTTTCGCCGTGAAACGTCAAAACTAAATAATTTGAAATTTCGCGCAGCGGCAAGCGACGCGCTTATACAGGAATTTTAATAAATCCATCTAGTGGCGCGGAGAATTTACTGTGATTTCCAGCCCGTGGCCGTGTCATAAGACGAGACGTTTCCCGAGCACACAGAGCCGCGGCAATCAATGTGTAACCACTGTTACATTATACGCGGTATCGTATCGCAGGCGAGAGAACTTCTGTCTCGATGTCTGCAATACGACTGGAACTCGACCATTAGTACAACTACGGGAACTTCGTATTACCAACCATCTGAACGGGAGTTCCACGGAACTGATCCATTCCGCGTGGTAACATCTAAAGTCACCCTTCGATACCGGGCTATCGACGTTCTTCGCGCGACATAATTCTTTTAAATTCCCTCCAGCGGCATCGCGGAGCCGTGCTTAATGTGCCATTACTTTTTAACAATAAAATTTTGCTCCCTACTTCCCTCTTTCACCGGGTAAACGGGTAATACGTACTGTTGCACCGAACCTACGATATAGCGTAACATTCTTTGTGTATATTGAAGAAAACAGCGTAACATTATATGACGTAACTAAAAAAATAGAAAATAAGGCAATTATTTTGTTACAGCCCTTTAACGCAGGCACCTAGATCCCGTTGAAGGGAAAATATTCCGTTCCTTTAATCGTTAAAAATGGCCTGAATTTTTATATTTTTATATCAATTTTTTCGTTTTTTTGTTTATTGTTTAGAGTTTAAAATGCATTAGACAAATGAATACAGAGTTCAGGTAGGTCCAACTTTCTCCAATGAATAAAACTACTCTGAACACGTACTATTTAATCCTCAAAATTGTCTATTGGAATGTATGAAGTGAGATTTTGTACATTTGCGATCATCAACTGGTCTTTGTAAAATGCAAGAGAAGAATTCTGTAGTAGGTATCTAATCGCGTCAATTTTAAATTATTTCCACTCTATATTATACTAATTTATTGTAATAATTGTGAAATAATATTGGGTTATATATATGGTTGTTTAATGTTAAAAATTAAAACAAATTATGTCTATCATTACTTTTACTCGTTTAGGCTAATTTAATTTTATACGTGAGAAGCAAATTATTTTATTAGAAATGGTATTTTGCAATTCAAATATTCTAGCATTAACTACTGCGTTTAAAAGTGTTTGCTTCGATTGTTTTTACGATACGAGATTAAAAATCAGCTGCTATCAGTTGTGTGATACAGAAGCAAGCAGTATTGATTAACGGGAAAGGCAATACCTTTAGTCACACCGAATACTCGATCACACGTCTCGCGTTTGACACTACACATCTATCATGCATTGTCATACATTCCCATGTGCACCATACTTATGACGTTTATCTGTGATCGACTTTTCTCACCACGTAAACAGTTTCTCGAATGAGATTTTTTCCAACCACGAAACCGTTGACAACGCTTTAGGTTTTATAGCCTATGAAAACTCATAACGTCGTTTATTATTTTATTTCCTTACTTGTTTAGAAAGAAATTCTGTTAAATCACTCTAAATAATCAAAAATCTCTTACATCCCTTCATGTAGCATTTTTTACACTAACTTTAGCAAACCATAGGACAAATGTTTCAGGGCAAAATACAAAACTTTATACAAAATGTACCATTACTTTAGTTACAAAATGTTTATCGTGAATATAGTACTAATATTTTATTTCACTCCTTATTTCAGTAAAACAATAAATAGAAGTGTGACCTAAAAATTATAAGAGGAGTTACTGAAAAATCTATACACGTCTCTATGGTTAATATCAAACTGTATAACTTTATTCCAAACAGTTTCTAAATTTCTGTACGTTTGAAATGTTGCAGAAATGTAATTCCAGTTATTGGTTTACCAAGCGCGTCTGACCATACACCGTTCTATTTCCCTTCCTCTAGTGCGCTTTGATTCTGTTTCGCGTTTCAGCTTAGAACCTTTGCACGAGAGATACTTCTATGTACCATGGCTGATATCTTGCTTACATTCACTTGGCAGAGACAGCACTAGTTTAAAAAATATAAAAAGATATAAAACGTGTACATTTACAGATTAACCCTTAACTGGTATACTGTTTTTTTCAAACGTAACTGGTACCTTGGGGTTGGGGCAGACTCCAAATAAAAAAGGACACAGATATATGTAAAGTCGACATTAGATCAACCTCGATGAATATTTTGTTCTTAGATAATGTATGAAATAATAGAAACGTAGAAAGTTAAACTATTATTATAAAATTAATTAGAAATTCAGTTTACAAACTTAGACAATAAAAATTTTTGCAGCGAACCTTGCGTGCTTGCGGTCATGACTAACCTCAGGATACCTGTTAAGGGTTAACCAAGTCGCCTTATGTTTTGCTTTGTGTACGATTTAATACAGGCATTACTTAAAAAATCCTTTTCTAGAAGAAGCTGAGATTACCAAAAACTTTGAAAACGTGCACAAACCTACTAACATTTCCACGTTACACCATCCTATGTCCCGTAAAGAAGCTTTTAAAATTTTCTTCGTCATAGGAAACAGAAAGGTCTGTTGTGCATTCAACTCAGAAAAACAAGTCGTTGAAGAATGTAACGGAGTTACTATACCGTTCTTTATACCATATTACGCTGAATTAAGCATACACTGATCTGACTGGATAAAAGCAAAGAAACGAGAGGGATGTGTCCAAGAGATTTCATTTCCCACTGTAACAACTCGTTGCCCCTCGATGTCCCCGCCGAACAAAGCAGGATTGCAGCTATTCTCGTACTTAACGAGGACAAGGCAAACACCCAAGCAATATCCTACCCCACATATTGTCTAGAAATCCGAAAGTCCGTATTCCTAGAATTCCACGCGAGTGTCAGCGACTCGGACCACTATGCGACCGGGCAGAAAGCTAACGGCGCTGTTCAACTCCGAAATCCTTGGGATATTCCCCGATCAGTCTGAGCAGGGAGGGGGATAGTCGAAAACGAGAAAGAAAGAAGAAGGGTGGCAGGGTGGAAGGGAAAGATGGAGAGAGGTATTCCAGCGGCGCAAGGGTACAATACGTTGTGGAAGATAGTCAGGTCGTCTTTGGCGACGGACGGCGTCCTAAGGGATAAGCCGAGAGTGGCTGGTACCGCTAACCACGTTCGATAAGCGGTCAGGTCAGATCCCACGAATCCTCCTGCTCCCCTTCGCCGCTATCTTCCGGTGTACCGCGGTAACTGCGGGGGCATGTTCTCCTTCTGCTGGAACTTTCCGAAACTGAAGAGCCGATGGAAGGTGCAGGCGTTGCTTCAACAAGTCCCCGTTTTCCTCCCCCTAGCGCGAAGAACTTGATTGCCTCGGTGCCTTTCAGCCCTTAACTATATAATGTTTTGCCCCGCTCCCGTAGGAATGCACGGTAGGTACGACGTCGTTATCGCGGCACGTCGCCCTCTCTCTGTGTATAGGTGTAGCCGATGCGACGGCGCGCACAAAGCGAGGGCGAGAGGGAGAGAGGCCGCCGTGGCGTACACACAGCCGTACGTCACGACGCGAGAGACGTCGGCCCCGGACAAATGGGATTCGTGCCGTGCCATTGACTGCGCTCGACGTACGGACAGATTAGCGTTAATGTGTTTTGTTGTCCTCTCAGCCCAGGATTCCAGCATGGCTATCGGGATATCGGGCCCCACTGCGCCCGTAGGTGTGTATATCCACGAGATTTTCGCTCGTAGACGAGGTCGAGACGTCGTCCGTGAAATTAGACCAATCGAGATCCCGCCGCGGATCCCGTGACCTTCGAGCCTTCTCGGGCCTTCGTTGCGGCGAGTGCCTTATCTGCCGGACCGTTATCTGAGGGCTGGCGTTTCACGGGGAACACGTGTTCCAGGCGAATAAAGGAGCGAGCGAAGATTCGACGGTCTTAATTGCTTCCAATGTTGCAAGCACGACGTTTCTATTCTCCCTGGTTATCGGCGAAGGCGGGATTAGAGGGTTATCGCATTTGCTGTTTCAGTATTTTGGTCGCTCGAGTGGAGCGGACTCCTTGATAGAATTGAAACGGATGTGTTGGGTAATTGTTTTCCCTCGCATCGATGGGCTGAATGTTCCGCGGAGAAAAGGAACAGCCTCGACAGTTGGATCCGATGAATTTAATATTTCTACGGGACCCGTGCTCATCGAAGGCGACAGTGTCGACGCTATGATTTTATTCACGTTATGACAGCCTTTATTTATTTCATCCTCATGGAGATGTAGTAAATATTTCAAAATATGTCGCTATTCCCTATGCAACGCGTTACTTAGGACAGTAAATAAAGTTTTCATGGCTTCATGCGATTCACAAGGGATGCCGGGCTGAAAAACCCATTTACAGAGTGAAATCACCTCTTGAAGAAAGTAGATACACAGTTTCCTTTGTCGTAGAATATCTCGAGAACGGTGAAAGATATCGAAAAGAAATTTAAACAAAAGTTGCACCTTTTTTCTGACAAGAGAAAAATTTTGAAACTGTGAATATGTAGGGAATTTCCTTCTGATGACAATGCAATTTCTGTTTGCTGCCTAAATTCATTCCAAGGGAGTGTAATTGACCACTGAAATCCGTTATTTTCCGATATTATGTTATAACTCGTAAACTGTAAAATATTTTTTTTACCAAATGATAGATTTAATTAATAGACATAATTTTTGTCTTGAAACTATTTTTCTGTTTCTTACAATTTGTGAGTTATAACACAGAATCGGAAAATAGTCGAAGTTTCAGGGGTTAATTTCACCCCCTTCGAGCGAATTTGGGCAGCAAACAAAAATTGCGTTGTAATAAGAAAGAAATTCCCCACATATTCACAAAGTTTCAGAACTTTTTGAGTTTTCGGGTTCGGGATCTTTCCTTGTAAGTATCCAAAAGTGCGTAAAAATAATTATCGAATAAAGGATTGGTGGTGGGAGTAACTTAAACACTATGTAAAAAAATGCAACTTTTGTATAAGGGGTCATTCCGGTTAGACGGATTTAAAAAATCGACTTATTTTAAACATTTTTCGAAAGAATATATCCTCAAGAATGTACTGTTAAATTTTCATGGAAAAATTCCGATTATTTTAGCTTCTACAGAGGTATTTTGTACGGAGCGCAGACGCTCGGTCTTTATACATGAAAACTTTGAACCCGTTTTTCTCGAAACGTCATTTATATACATCGTGAAGATAAAATCTCAAAATCTATTGAACTGATTGCTTTATAAATTTTCCTGCTTATTCTGCACATTTATGACTCTCGCAAGAACTACAACCAAGTATTTCCGTCGAGTCTAACCTATTTTTAAAATCGAAAATAACAAAAGAATAAAGCCGAGAAAACATTTTTCTTGCATTTTGTCCGCCATTTTGCTAATTTTTAAGATAAATCACTACTTATAGTCCGAACAATAGCGACAATCATACGGATCAAGAACCTGTTTGGATTTTTGGTTTCAGATAAGTCTAACTACTGAAATGGCCTGCACGAGTGAGGCATGAATTTTTAAACATGTCATCAAGACCGCTTTCAAAAGCATTCCAAAAGCAATTATTTTATAACTTACATATTTTTTATTTAATATGTAGTTTAATAAATAAAAAAAGTTTTATCCCATTAGGATAATTATTTTCGCCGCAATAAATTCCTCAAAATCGCTGTATTTATCGGCGCTTACCGGAATGACCCCTTAAACTTCTTTTTGTTATCGCCCCCTAAACCGCATTATGGCACCAACAAAAAATAGATTTGTGTTACGGATGAACTGCTCTACTTGCACATAAAGTTGCATAATTTTCTGAACTTCCGAGTTGCCTAACTTCCCTTGTCAGTACTGTATATCATATTTACACTTCAGTGATACATTCAATTTCCCCAGACAACCGTCGCCCCACCCACTTATTGTCTTGATTGCGAAGAATTCCAGTTGATTCAAGCTTCACCCTCGAACTTGCACCGCCCTGTCCTTTCCCCAGGACGAGCCGTAAATTCAAAGTGTCAAAGGGGCGCGAATCGAAATATACGTCGCGCACGTAAACACAACTTCTTGACTCAAAATTGCAAATTACGAATTAGCGCGTCCTAGCCCCCCCCCCCCCCTGGCTAGGTTACCATGTTATGTTTTCTACTCTTCCCCCACCCTCCTCTATTTTAATATATGAATAATTTCCCCAGGCTCAGTTCTACACATAATCTGTTTTCTCCTTCCTAGATCTCCCCTCTGGGGCTCGTATAATGAGCCGCGTGTACACGCAACGAACACGACTCTAGTACACGCAGGATTCCAAGCAAATTTCTGCTTGAAATTCACAAATTACCTCGCCGGCAGAGTCAACCGGCTGGGCTTTGTTTCTTTTATTTGTGGTATACAATTTTCCTTCCTTTGAGGAATCTACCGCCTGCCACCCCCGCCGCCCCTTTTTGTCTCTGTTTCCTTAATCCGCCGGCAACCCTCGAGCCGCCAGAGAATTGTATAACGAGCCGAAGTGCGCGGGGGGTGCGGCGTAATATAAACCACGCACGGGCGCGTTCCGCGACGAATTCTTGGCTGGAATTTACAAAGGACCGCGACCAGGGGAGTTAATCTCGCGCGAACCGGAACAAGGGTGGAACTCACTTGCCCGCGTTTGGTTTCCTACTTTTTAATACTTTCTTTCGCTGAATTATTTCGCTCGCCGCGTTTCCCACCATCGCCGACAATTCGGTTGCTTTTTACGAGAGACGTTACCGTATTCTGAGTTTCATTATACAGGATGGAGAATTAAAGGTGTTGGGGGATAATGTTTCAGCAACTTAACGAAGTAGAATATAATACACAGACGTAACAAGGCAAGGGATAACATAGAACAGCTCAGGTTTGGTTTGTACTGCAATGCGCGAGCTTCAGCAGAGGATACACCGTTACTAAATCTAACTTTGATGAAATCTAAACACTGTGCGGAAATTTTGTTTTCCAAAGACTGTTTCATATCGAATTTGGAATAATTTCATTGCGTGGCGAAGATAGTATTGTGAAGGTTTTCAGAAACTTATGGACAGTTGAGAAATTTGAAAGAGAGCGGTAGCGTGAGGTTGCTCTGAAACGCGAGGCAGATAAAGTGTTGGGTCTATACACAGCAAGCATTAGAGATAAAGGCTTGGTTTTCTTCATCCGTTCCGACTCTCCTTTTCTGCAGTTTGCTTTTTATCCGTCCTTTGTTTCGGATGCAGCCTTCTGTCTCCTTAAAGTCACTTTTTACTGCTTCGTCCCCGTTTTCACTATTCTTTTCTCCTTTTCCTGTTTTTAACTCTGTTAATTTTTTGCGACGTCTTTGAAACTTAAGTTTATAAAGCGAGGCACACGAACCGTTACAAATCGTTTCCCCGGGGAAGCTGTCAGTCTGGACTTAATTAAGTGGTTTGATAAACTCTTCTTTGTTTATTGTTTAGTGGTACGTAACAAAGTTACAGGCCTTATAATATATTTGTCGACGAACACATTACCGCTTAATCATCTTCTACAGTGAGGGACAAAAGTATTTGGACACTTTTAAAATCGTATAACTTGTTCAAAATGGGTCCAAACAACTTGAGTTTTTGAAATGCTAGAAGGATTAGCTTGCTAAGTGACGTGTTTCGTCGTTTCGAAAAAAGTTGCAATTAGTTGGAATAGCGAAAAAAATAGGAAAGATCATTTTTTTAACTGTTTTGTCTGCGCTCGTAATGAAAATTTAAAAAATGCCTTTTGTAGATTGAAGTAAATTGTATACACACCTAAAATTTCATCAAAATCCATTAACATTGCTCTGAGCTATAAACGCTTAAAGATCGAGAATAAGGTCGAAAATCGCTGATTTCGAGCATTTCACGATTTTCGACCTTATTCGACTTAAAAGAAAGAAAACGATTTTAATGTAATTTATACAGATTTACTCAGTTTAGCAACACCAATTCGGAGATCAGCGCCAAGTATTTTGAATAAAATATTTATTCGTATTAAAATATTTATTTGTATAAAAATATATCTGCTTAATAGTATTTAATACATTTTTTTCTTTGTATAAATAGCCATTGTGGTAATTGGCGCAATTTTTGTATGTCATTACTTTTGTAAAGTTAAATATAGCACATTAATAAATTTATATTAATTTACGACAATGTTTTTAAATGGGATTTTTTTTATGAGATTATATACTTAGCGCTCTTTTTTGTACAATTTTTTTAAAAAAGGTAATTTTGTGAGGATATTGTATTACAAAAGTTGCGACCGGTTGTCGCAAATCGTCTATACGATAACGTTCTTTACTTGAAAATATCTTATTCTACCATGAATATCTCAAGTGAAATTGAGCTACTCACGGTTATAAAATTTTAAAATGTAATATGTACAAAATTGTATGCAGAGGAGTCGCGTAAAGAATTACACATTATTTTTTCAAGAACATTCGAGTATAGACATAGGTTTTTACATATATTTAATAAATATCGAAAATATTAGCGAGTTATCAGGTGATGAAACTTCTAACTCACATAAACTGCCATAGTGCATATCAATACTTTACACACCTCGCTATATCTATAGGGCACAGCACATACAAAAAGGTAGGTACCTACATTTGCACTTGTTCTGAATTCAAAAGGGTATAAAAGAAACTCAAATAAGTGTAGGTTATCTATAATTGAATATTAGAAATTGAGACAAAATAAATATCAATGTCCACACGTCGATGCGTTTGCAATACATAGGGGTGTCAAAATTTTCCAGTATATCGATATATATGAGAGACCATGTATCGATATATCGAGTACGCCGATATTTTTCATTTTACTAAAAAAGATATATGATATTAATTCTTTAATATCGTTTATCAACGTTTTTAATCAAACACGAATTTGTTTGCTGCCTGGATTGATCGATTTTCATGTATTTTCACTTTATTTTTCATTTACTTTAAACGAATTAAATGAAATTTCCACGAAAATTAAGCAAATTTAAAAAAAAAGAATTTCCTCAACATAACGAAGGTTACGTTTTCAACGATATTTGATTGTCAAAATAAGACTACATTAATAAGGTTGGTATACAAAAGCAAATTTTTATCGATATTTTTAGAATATATCGAAATATCTACTCGAATTTTCGATATATTTCTTCATGTTATCGATAAATTTTGATATATGGATATAGGTATCATTGACATCCCAAAATACACTTAATACGAGGTTCGGTTGCTATATTAAAGCGTACGTACGGCAATACATTTAGCAACGACTACATTAATAACCTAGACCAATAACACCATGCAATGTATCACCACGTAACATGATTACCGAACGTACAATCAATGAAAATTGAAGGGATTTCAATGGACAATATCACGAAATCCATCCATTCCAATCGTTATTCACATGGAATCAATTGTCCAGTAGTGAAGCCGCAAATCTACAAGTTAATCAGTTATATTCCAGACGATTCATGATGCGAAAGTGGAAACAAATTTTCCGCTTGAAAATATCACGTACTCGGCAGCTGTGTATGAAAAGTGGTGTAGAAATGTTACAACACAATTGCCTCCATTTTATTATAACTAATTATTTAGCAAACATGATATCCGCAGTGGGAAATAAAATTCAACATCGGTAGTTTAAAAAAATTTGTATTTACACCACAACATCCCCAGTGTTTTCTCGCATTATTACGTCAGGCAATATTCACATTGTCGTTACGAATATTTTTATCTCTGCAGGGCGTTAAAACACTTGCATCTTTTTGTCCTATAACAGATTCATATTTCATTTTAATATCACACCTCAACTTTACATTAATTATTGCCTATTTTTAGTTTACTACAGACAATTAAAAATAGATTTACTTCATTTGGGGAATTGATTAAGCATCTTACATAAATGTTTTATTAAAGTTTAGATACAACAGACTGGTCTTTGAGTAATTTAAAAGTTTGATATGCAACTGATAGGAATAGAAATAAAATCACAGCAGACTATTACAGGATTATGCATGAAACCAATGTTAGGGAACAACAGTCAGTACCTACTATTACAATAAAACACGAGAGTACGTTTTTTATACAAAACGTTTTCAATTTTAGATGAATAACAATAGGGATTATACCAATTACTTTTATAGTTCACAACTTTCAGATATAGTCACTTGCGCAATATTAAACCAACCTTATACAGTTACAAAAATCACGGAAGCAAATTTCCAAATATTGTATAAAACTTAGGAAATATTATTTCTACCAACGAATGTACATTCAATAATTATAAAACTCTCATATTAAAGGGTCAAAGGTAACAGATAGTAGGAGTTTTCACGTTTCCAATGAAAATTCCCTCTTCCCTTACCCGCACCAAAATTTTAAAAAATAAATATCCAATATACGCTTGCGGTCCTAGTAGCACAAAATATTAAATACACATATCTACATCCAATATTGAAAAGACATTCAATCTCGTTTTGATATTTAAATTTACATACAATATTTATTCCAGATTGAGAAGAATATTTGGAGAATATTTTTCAGATATTATTAAAGACTGTGGCTAAAATATATTTCATTAATATTTGAAAAAATATATAAGCAATATTTTGTGCTACTAGGAGTAAAGCAGGGTTACAAATAAAACCCCTAATTCCTTAGATGTGAGTAGGCAGCTCCATTAGCTCGATAAGTTTACCAGCGCGTTGCAACGACTGCATAATGTATCGATCTCGCGGCACAGTAATAGTGCGATGTTTCCGATAACGCGTCAGGCACACATATATCGTTAGGCGCAATAAATTAACAATAAATTAGCGCTGATCTTGCTGCAGCATTACGAGAACTTATGCTTACAGCGTTGCGCCACGGCGACCTATTAAGTATGCAGCAATATTTATGTTTATACGGCGCAGTGCATCGATACGCGTTATAGCCCCGTGTATTAAGGAATATTTATGGGGCGACCTAAAGTACGGCAATGAAGCCACCGTACAGTTGTCACGCCTCTTTTAATGGCGTCCGAAAGGAAAATAATAAACCGGTGCCATCTTCCCACCGCGTTAATTCGCCCATTGTGCGCCTCGGTGTTCCGCAATCTTTTCTCTCCGGGACGAGCTGCACTGACATAAAAGTCCTTCAATTAACCGAAAATACTCTCTAAATTTAGCAAGCTCTCCCCATAAAGCAGGCATTAATCCATTTCAGCCGGGGAAAGGAAACATTGCTTCAGTCGTAGCTATATGGATAATTAAAGTTTGAGGGAAAGCGTCCTGCGTCCTTTGGGCTTTCTCTGGGCTCTTGTAGAAAATGAAATGAAAAGAGGAAGGCGAGCTGTTTAAAGATGAGCAGTGGGACAGTGTGCCTATTTGTTACTTCGGTTGTTCCCTTAATATAATTGAGGACCTTGTAGTAAGAGGGGTGGAGCTCAAATTTGACAGTTTTTGAAATGTTTGGTACGCGTTTGATGCAAATCCAATAATAAATGAGCGATTTATTGCAAATAAATAAAAATATAAATATTAATATTTTTATTAAAGAATATTTTTTCGCAAAAAATGGATATAAAATCCTATCAACTCAATAACTGCTACTTATTTTGTGAAAATATATATTTTTCAATTAATGTTCTCTTTTGATTGTTAAACTAAAGCAATAATTTTATAAACAGTTTTTTTCTAATTTACTCGACGCAAACTGTAACATCCACAATTTTTGATAAGAAGATGACTCAACAATGCTAGAGCAGCACAGCAAGCGTACTTCTATTTGACAGCTAGCAAAATAATTATTCAAATAAACGTTCGAAGCTATTGCATAGGGCCGCCAGTTTATTCGTTACGGTTAACTGCATTTGCGGGAATAATATTTCTAACCAAACACAAATGGAGGCCGTGGCTTTCACATTTTTTACCTCTCGCAATCGTGTGCGAAGCGAAGGCTTCGCGATAGGGGTGTATACGCACGGGCCAAGGAAAATATTAATTTTTGGAGGGAAGTATAATTTTAAATTAGATTCGATTTACCAGGTGAAACTGCGTTCCATTTTCTGCGCGTCGCTACCTCGACCACAGCTATGAAGAGTCGAATAAACAGAAACGCAAACGCCACTCTTTCTCCGAGTGAAAAATCGGAAACGTATAATATTTGCCTGCGTTCTATTATTTATTTTTCACCGTCCGGTATACGCGGCGCACAAACAGTATTTCCGTAAACGGGAAGGGCTGGGCGTGTAGGGGAGCGAAGGGGAGGAAATCGAAAACAGTACACGATGGATTCCTCGTGTCAGCTGAGTCGTGTCATTGCGAGTCCACTGTTTCTATCAACTTTTGTTAACGAGTAACGATATTACTTGCGAGGGTACAACTGCAGGGTCGTCATTTTGTTTATACAGAGTGTTCGCCTGCGGGTGGGCATCCTTTTACGGGGAAATTTAATTGTGCATTGCAAAATAAGACGAAAATCAAGGGTGATGAAATTGCGTTTGTGGCTTCGTTCAGAAGTTGTTCATAATTGTTGAAAATGCGCGTACAAAGCGTCCGACGCGATGGGCTTATAAGGAAACTTCGGTAATCCGAGAAGTTGGATATTTTTTTAAACTTTGCAGGTTTGTAGGAGACCTTAATAGAAATATCAGACAATTTGTTATTCGACTACTTTTCGGTTCTTCAGGGTAAAAACACCCGTTAAAGGTTAATGTGTGTTTTTCTATTTTCCTGTACCTACATCTTGAAAACTATGGTAGATATAAAAAATTGTTAGAATCAAAATTTAATGTTTTTTTATATTTTATAAAACCATGCTGTCAGGTTGTTTAAAATTGATAGTTTGAATGAAATAAATGTTTGTCACTATAAATATTGAACCATTCATATACATAGTTTTATAGAGCATAAAAGCCATTAAATTTGCATCTCACCAATTTTTTATATGCACTACAGTTTTTAAAATACATATACAGGAAGACTGGAAAACACATTAACATTTAAAGGGTGATTTTAGTCTGGAGAACCAAAAAGCGGCAGAAAGAAGAATTGTCTGGTACTTCTATCAAGATTCCCTACAAACCTGCAAAGCTTAAAAAAAATTGAATTTTCGGGTTACCGATGTTCCCTTGTCAGACTACTGCCGGTGCGCAGTAGTAGTTATCAATGACAGACTCGACGGCGGCAGTAGTGTAAGTCCCTCGAGTCAGACACCTTTTCTGCGTATTTTCAACCATTAATAACTCGGGAGCGGAAACACAATTTCATAATTCTTGATTATCGTATTATTTTACCATGTAGAATCGTCCCCTAAAAACATGTCCACTTGTAGTCGAACACCTTGTATAATTGTATAGACTACCTGATCTTGTCTTATTCACGGCAGAGCTATAATTAGTTGAATAATTCGAACAATTTCTTCGAATATTCGAATAATATCGAATAGGAATAATTTCTTCGAATATTTGAGTAATTTCGAATCAGGATAATTTCTTAGAATATTCGAATAATTTCGAATAAGAATAATTTCTTCGAATATTCGAATATTCGAATCTGAAATTCGAATTCTCTAGTATTCGAATATTTGTTACAGCCCTAATTCGGGGTTATAGAAAAAAGGATTTATTATTATACATATAGAGTTTTAAAGGTGTCAAATATTGTTGGTCTGATCGTATTGAAATAATGCGATCCCTATACAATATGTTACTGATAATTTGTTGGTAGAGCACGATTTACAACACGAATTATTAAGCTAAATTTTTCATGTTCAGGTGGAAAAGAAGAAAAGCCGTAAGCCTATGTACAGTCGCTATAAGCATCATTGTTGTCATATTTTCATTCCGTTCATCACTTCAATCTCCAACATATGTAGTAGTATCTACATACGTTCCTACAATTGCCATAAAGCCTGACTCTTGCTTTATTAGTTCTAGAAATAAGCTCAAAGATCCATCTGAAATTATAAAAGGTTTCAAGAAAATTTCGTCAGAACATTGGGGAATTATTATAGCAACTTCATAAAATTGGACGATGACCAATCAGAATTTTAAAATATTACAGGAAAGCACTACAATTCGTGAGAAAACGACCTGCACACGTTTTTCCTCGCTTTCACCTATAAATCCAACTCGATTGCTTTCCAAACCTTTCTTGGTGGATGCTTCTCATAAACAGTAACAGGGTCCGTGACCCTTTCATCGTGTCACGACGCTTTCATCCATCAGGATACACAGTACACGGTGGTTTTATCCAATGAAAGGCAAGTGCCACTTAATTGCCGGGTTCTTCGATGACCCACGTCTTTGAACGTGCCGCTCGTATGATTAACGACCAGGTTCATTGCCGGCCAGACTGAAGATTCCCCGAATTCCGAGGATTCACGGAGCGGCCGCAAAATTTCGCGTTTCGATGCATGGCGCGAAGGGGAACACGTTAATCATCCGTAACCCCTACTCCGGGGACGGAAACAGATATGGGGGAAACGAAGGGGGTGAAGGTGGTGAAAAGAAGTTGCTCGAAATGGGAAGAGGGGTGGCGGGACTCTAAAACGTCGTCTTCCAGGGTTAAATTCCAGAAGAGGGATCGGCTGTCACGATTACCGATCGTTTCGCGTTGCAGCTCAACGAGCGGCAGAAAAAAATAAGAGGAGCACCGGAACACGACGTGAGGAATGGATCTGTCGTTCCGAGGCAAGCTCGAAGCCCGTTGTTGCATGGCCAGCTCGCGTGAGTGGCATGAGAATGAACTACACTGCGCAAGTGCACTCAGATTTTTAGTTTTTCGAAGGTTCCATTCGTGAGACGAGCACCCTTACCTCTCCATCCCTGTTTCGTTTGTTATTTTCAGGTCTCTTTCGAGAGGAAGGAAACGCTTTAATTAACAGTGAAAGGGATTGACTATCACGTGGGAATATTTATATTCCAGTTGACGCGTGAAAAATTTTGCTGCGAAGAACTGTTTGCGCGGATTCAGCTACTCACGGAAGTCGCTTGTGAAATAAATGTTTGAATAGAATGTCACTGTATTTTCGCGAACCAGTTTATGGGATAGCTTTATTCCATTGTTATGGTGATAATATTGGGATTGAAGAATTGGTTAGTTGAATATAATTTATGAAATTATACCTGCATCTCTAATTCCTGGCTGCCATTATGATTGCTAAAATATTTGCATTACTGTAACAAATTAATATATTTTACAAATTTATTTATAACGTATATGGTATACTACATTTTAATAACGAAAAATGAAGTGTATCTCTTAAATATATTGAAATTAATTAATAACTGTCTATCGTTGATATCTTTATACATTTATATTAAACTATTAAACTATTTAGTGTAGAATAAAGCCCTTAAATAAATGTTTTTCCATTTATTTTCTAATTTCGCCCAAAAAATTTTAAATCTTACATATCATTTTCGGGCCTCCAAAGTTGTTTATCCCCTTAACACAACATATGTTGACTTTCTGCCCTAGTTTTGGCACTCAAAGTACCTGATTTCTTTCACATTTTCCATTACTTAGCTAATCTACATATGTAAAAGACGAAGTTCTAACCGACTGACTGACTAGCTGACTCATCAGCGCCCAGCTCAAACCGTTTAACCTGGGAACATGTGGAAGGTACATTGTTTTCATGACGTAGGCACCCACTAAGGAAGAATTTTTGAAAATTCCATCGTCAAGGGGGTGAAAAGGGGCAAAATATGTTTTCTAGTAGATACTTCCTAATATCTCTTAGGTCCGATTAAATATCAGCTTCGTTGTTACTCACAAAGATTACCCACACAAATATCTAAAAAAACAATTTCATGACGTTTCCCTAACCAACCGCTAAGGGGGTGAGAAAAGGTGAATTGTCTTTTCACGGATTGCTCAAAATCTCTTAGGCCCGATTAGATACCAACTTGGTGTTTACATCGAAAGATTACCATCATAAATGCCTAAAAACCAATTTCAAGATTTTGCCCTAATCAACCCCTAAAGGGGTGGTGAAAAGGTGTGGAACGTGTTTTCATGGAGTCCTTAATATCTCTTAGTTTTCTTATTTTCTAGTATCCAATAAAATACAACTTTCGTACAAGCTCAACCAATATTTTTCAAACAAATTATTACCAGCGGAGCGAAGGAGCCGATGCATATAAATACGTACCCCATCCCATTACTATATCCCGTTCACAGTCACGTCACGTCGCCTTTGATTTCTCCTTTTCAGGCACACGTCTTATCGGCACTCAAAATCTGGAATCGCTTGAGCGTGTAAGTACCCTCCTCTCGCGCGGGGACACGAGAATGGCAGCGATTAATAAATTTAAGCGGAGCTTGTTTAGCAAAACAGGCCGAGGGGAGGTTTATTTGCCGGTCTGGAGCGTGGCGGTTTCACGCTCAGAGGACAATGAGCCGGTCGAGTGGCACGGTCCATTCATTTCGAGATCTTTATCGTCGCTAATCGGTCCCTTGATAGACGAGCTCTCCCCTGTCCTGACGGACTTGCGAGATGATGGATGTTCCAGCTTCGGAAGCTCGTCGGGGGTCAGCGCACCGTCCGCAGGAGAACGATGAGCGCGTAACACAGACATATCGATTCGAGCGGAGGGCGAGAAGGAGGCGATCGCGTCCCTTGAATGTTTCATAGCCGTTCACCGGGCACGGGCGCAGAAGACCGAAGATCTAGCGACCGTCGGCGAGACACCTGGCCCCGTTTCGCGTGCCTCCAGCCCAGGCACTTTAAATATTTCATTTCGCTGAACGCGTTCGCGTCGCGGCGCGTCATCGTCGGAGCTTCTCGACCGTTGCACAAAGCTCCGATCCTCTCCCCCTCTCTCCTCTCCAGAGCTACCCCCTGTCCCCGTTCCTTTTTCCTAACTGCTTTGGTCGTCCCTCCATCGCGGACCGTGCGCTCGATGAGCTCATCAGCTAATGGAAATGCGATCGAGCGATGAAAACGATATCAATCAAAATATTTGTCCGCCCCCTCCCCCGCCGGGTAGGAGGCGAAGGAACGAGTTCGAAGGTAAAAAGGGAAAAAAGGGAAGAGAAAAGTGCCAGGAGGAGGAAAGAAACGAAAGGGCGACGTTGCTCGGGGGTGGAAACAGGGGGTGGAAAGTTGGTCCAACGACGCCGTGCATAATGAAAAATAGCGAGTTGCGTCGTCGACGTTGTCGTCCCTCGAATTCGTCGCGGGAGGGGACGGGGGATGTTCTTTTTTTTGGGGTGCGAAGCAAGACGGAACCGGGGGGGAGGGAGCGATGAGAAACGCGACATCTCTCGAATCGCGGAACACTTCGGGAAGTGACTCGAGCACGCAACCGGGGTGGGGTCCGGAGGGGTGGGCGGCAGCGACGAAAGGCGAGGATGAGGAACAAGAAGTCGATAAATTAACCGGTCTAGTCAGAATTAGTTACCGTTCCATTTTGCCGCGCGACGTTAAGTAAGTCCCCTTCCTTCCTCCTTTCCGCCCTCGACTCCTCTCGATTTCCTTATTCCCGTTTGCCCGGCCTTATCTACCCTCCGCCCCGGCACGGCTGCGAGCTCGCTTCGTTTCCTCCCCTTTTCTTCGCGGCATCCGGATCCCGTGGCTGCCGCGCTGTGAGACAAAACCGTGCTGCAACCACCACGGTTCGCCAGTTTTCCAGAATTCCGCGCCAGACACCAACGTCGGTTTCCGGCGCGGCGGCACCCTCCCCCTCGGTTTGTTCTATCGATCTTTGCCCGCCCAACCCCAGGTATCGCCCGAACCCCCGTCGCTGATCGTCAACGGCTGGAAATACCCGATTTCTCCGACGTAGACGTCTCGACCTGATAAAGGGCCACCTACGATTTTTACGACGAAGTGATTTCGCGGCCGCGCGCGCGCGCACCCCTCTGACACGTTGGGAACGCGATATTGTAATATCCTGCGATATATGACGGTCGCAAAGGGAACGCTCGGGGTGGAAGAGCTTTGACATTTGCTTAGCCGACGGGCCTCTATTGTTCCGAATATTTCGTCGATGTTAGGCACGTACCTTGTTCACTTTTTAGAGTGGGAGGGGCAGGCTGCTTTTGTCTGGTGTGACTTGTCACTCGTGCTGGTCAATGATTGGTGTAAGTAGTTTTCGTGAAAGAAATCTTTTAATAGTTAATAGGGGGAAAGTACTAGTAGTCGACCACCTAAAGCTAAACTCGAATGAAAAGTTCTAAAAAAAAAAAATAAACAATCAATGTTATAAAATATATAAAATGTATCGAACTAATTTAAATGTATTTCATGTATCACTAAAAATTTTGTGTTAGTATAAAAGTTCGGGGAAAATAAATAATTAGCGTTAAAAATAAAGTGTCCGAATGCTTTAATAATCGTCCGCTTAAATCTAAAAGTCGATCAGTCCGATAGCTAATAGTCGACCACCTTTTTTTATTATGAAATTCAAAATAGATTATGTGCGCATTACAAACTAAAATTTATTTTTAAATATAATGTGCAACAACGGCAAATAATTAATCATGACAGGAATAATGCGTAATTAAAATAAGTTCTTTTAAAAACTTTATCAAAATTTTAATAAGATAAATTATAGTTAACACGTGATCGACTTTTAGCGTTCATTGTGAATGCAGTTAGCTTCAGAAGTCGACCGCTGTGGTCGACTACTGAAAATTGAAAGGGAATGATGGTCCCAGTTATCGACCTCCCATAAATAAATAAATTATCCCATTTTTTAATTTTTTTAAGCGCATATAAAATTGTTGATGCTTTTTAAGTGAAATAGCATTATTTTCCAGTAAAAAATATATAGAACTGAATTACATTTGTCGTTTCTATTCAAAGCGCATTTATGCTTTTTGTGTTAGAAAACAGCAATGGCGCATGCAGAATCAAAATTAGTTTACAAATCACTTTAAAAGCATTTATTTTTTTACCTATGAAGAACGCTTTTTGTCGTATTTTAATGTTAGAAATTCAAAATATAATATAAAATTGTCATTTAATAAATGCTTTATTTCAGTACTTATTTCTTTAAGCCAAACAATAAAAGTGGTCGATTACTAGAGGGTGGCCGACTACTAGTGCTTTCACCTTATGTAAAATCTTTTAAAAATAAATCTTTAAGACAGACTGTGCTTTGCATTATCGAGACACGAGTTTTAGGTAAATCGAAAATACCAGAGTTTGTGTAGCACACATGAGTGACACGGTACCCTCAATTAGTAAGGGTAATTAATTTTTCTGAGATAGAATCTTGTAACGAATATATTTTAATTATGTCCATTCTAAATGATGTTGTTTTTGAACGATTTTATTTAGCTTCAATCCTCTGGTTGTTTGTTTATTTAATTTATATCTGGAAAGTCAATTTTAACCCACTTCCAACTATCCAAAAGACTTGAAACTTTTCAGGAATACAAAATTATGAAAAAAAAACAGCGAAGTGTTTAATATATTACCCAGTCTTCAATGAATATAACCCATAACCACAAAGTCAAACGACTTGGAAACAGCCTATAACCACAAATAAAAACTTAGACATTAAGAAGTAAATAATAAAAAAAAATTAAGTTATACGATTTTAGTTAAAATGCATTAAAAACTGAAAAATAATTCTTCCCTTGTACTACAATTTCGATGATGTTTTTTCTGCATTATATAAGACAATATGATTTCAAAATGAATTTGTTGTGAGATAGCCTGTTCCACGATTTGATTCAAAGTGAAAAAACACCATCGAAATTGTAGTACAAGAGAAGAATTATTGTTTGTTTTTTAGTTCATTTTAAATGAAATCGTTTAACTTAAAATATTTTTTTGTATTTCATCTGGATCGTTTAATGGACATTGGCTGTTCTGTGTTTACTGAAGTGTTGTTTGTTGAATTCTGTATCACTCTAGTCCTCCATTCCAGCCTTTGAATCCTGAACCTGGCATGGAGGAACAATCCTCCATGCGTTGGTCTATCGTATTACCTTTACTCGTGTTGCATGCGCCCTCAAAACTTTGAAGAACGCACCACTCACAGACAGAGTATTCGGTTGATATACAGGTTTAAAACTAAGCACCTGTGTATCGCGATAGAACCATTTTGATTCGAAATGACAAAATAGGTAATTCATCATTCTACTATCCAGCAGTTTCTTAACTTTGAAAATCGCTCGTAGTTTGAACAAAAAGTCATTTTTAACAAGCTAAGCCTTTTCTTATGTTCTCCAATTTTAATCTTTCGTTACAGCGTTCTCTAAAAATGGGCCGTTTCTAGGAGGCGGGAGTAAATAACCGGTGATTGGTAAACGATCGCCTTCACTTTTTCCAGATAAATTGTGACGTAACCATATTTCTATCTTTTTCACTTCGCTCGTAGCGTAGAACTGATAAACAAGTATTGGCATCTACACATAATGTTGATTAACTATCTTCCCGCTATAGGATTCTATATAGATTATTAAAACAAGTTTCAGACCAGTATCCCATTTCATAATATCTGAACAAAAATAATTATTGCATGTGGCAGTAATATTTAAAACTATTTGCTAAACTGGAGTCATTTCGTTTATTGTATTTCCATAAGAGCATTTGGTAATTGAAAATATTATTACGTAGCAATTATGTTCCAAACAAAATATAAACAAATTTAAGTATCGTGATTAAAATATTTACGTCACAAGATTTTATCTTAGAAAAATTAATTACCATTAATTATTTAGGGTACTGTTTCACTCATGTGTGCTACAGAAACGTTTTTATTTTCAATCTACGATAAATTAGCGTCTCGATAATGCAGAGTACAGGGTGAATCTTTGTATCGTTAGAATTAAGATTATTACTGCGTGCCAATTAACCAACTCCATTTCACAAATCAGTTCATAACTTCGTTTTTTGATACCAGTAAACGAATATTTTACAATGAATTTTCCTAAATATATAGAATACTGTAAGTATTTTTCAAAGGTTTCACAGAAGGCCGTGGCCCTAAACTTCTGATTGCCAACTGCAAAAAGTTCTTCTCGCTCGACTGAATATGTCTTGAACGCTATGCACTGTAAATTGTACGAAACGTTGGACCAGGCTTATAAGAAGACGAAGTGCACCCCTACTCTCGAAAATTTTAACGAATCAGTTAGTTTACCTGGCGGAAGCTGAAACCCCATTCGTCAAGAGCCATAGCAGTGCGACATAAACATTCCCAGAACAGACGAGCCTTGCTGCTCAAGCCTGTGTTGAAAACTTACGGCAGTCCTTCACGTACAATCATGGGGTGCGTGTCGAAGAGTTCGCAAAGTAGTTGACGGGCAGTTTTCACGACACTTTTAATTAAAGTTCAAAGCAACAAGAACATAGCTTCGTGAAAAGCTGTCAAATCGTAAAATCTTAAATTGTTTGCCTATTCTTCTTTTTTTTATCTCGAGAGTTTTCTTAAATTTTATTAGTATATTTGTCTTTGCGTGTATGCCATAAAATGAAATAGGTTTTTCATGTTGGTTTTACAGTTTTTCATGAATACAAAATACTTCATGACTAGCAGTGAATTTTCAAAGGAAGAGATTAAATTTTTTTGCAGTTGTATTTAAATTCAGTTCATTGGTGAGTTTATTCATTAGTGAATTTAAATATTTATTCAATCTTTAGATAGTTTCTGTATTAAGAATTCTTACATTGTGGCGATCAACAATCAATTTTTTTATTCTTATTTTTCGGCGTTATTTCATCAATGTAGGTAAGTACATAGGATCGTCAAAAAGCGAGGCACAGCTAAAGCCGCTGTTAGTCCTCTGTATAAGTGTAAGTGTCAGCATAACTTTAGAATACAAAAGGTAGAGAAAAAAATAAAACTAAGTTAAAACTAAACTAAAGTCTAAAAACTAAAAACACAACGTTCCTCTATGATTTTTTAATTATTTATCGCCACTGTTACATATCATTCGATAAATTTCTGAATTTACATGCATTGTATACATTCCACGTCACGTTTCAATCTCAGATAATATTTTGCAAACATTCGTGTTATTTTTTTTATTTGGAAGGGCTATCCACAATTCAAATATAATAAATTGATCGTCAATGAATCGCGCTTGTTTTATGGGCAAACTGAAAACTGTATTCTAAAACTAATTCAATAACATAAAAATACTTCATAAATGAAAATATTTTCAATATCACATTTTTCTGAAAAACGTAAGTTTTGCTCGTATTACATTTCCAGTACTTGTATCACTGTTATTCCTGGATAAATTAAAGTTACGTAATAGTAGGTACGTAAATCTTTTAAGAATGTTTCGCGCTTTGCAAAAGGCTAGTGCCTCTTGCACAGTCTTTAAAGCAGCTTTTAATAAATAAAAGCGCATTGGCTCGTATTCAGAACGCGTTGTTCAGGCCGCGAGTGTTCTTTTACGTCGTGGTTTTAATGACATGATATTCTGCGGCCTCAAGTTTAAGCATTCTATTCTTCGTGGCGCCGCTGCAGAGCCCTTTTCCCAAATGCATGGCAAGATGCAGCTGGTTTGTGAAGCGTACCTGAAGTCGTTTCATCCTACGCATTCAGGCAACCTTTACCCATGCAAAACTGACGACAGTAACGATATGAATATTGAAATTTCCAAATGAATTATTTACGATGTTAATGTTCATTGCTGCAGTATTTTTTAAGACACTCATTTTTTCAAACTGTATACTCCGTAAGTGATTATTCTCACTTGAAGCTCGCAGAAATTCATTAATGTGTATATCCAGATTTGTATTTGCATTCGTAAAAGAAATTGTCAAAATTGACGAAAACATATTTTACATAGAATTAGATATAAAGTTATAAAAAATGCAGTTGATGTTCTTAGATTTCTAATAAATTAATAGACTAATTATGATGGTATATAGATATGTTTGCTTCTTATTAAATCGAAAAAATTTTGTTCTCACGCACCGTTTATAGTATCTGTCGGTCATCGATGCTGTTCAAGCCTGAACGAGCAAAATATAATGGAAATAACATCATAATAATACAAAGCACACAGCCCTGTTAATACCCTTCTTTTATGGAAACACAGCAAACGCACGTTATTGACAAATTTACATTCACAAAATTCGTACATTTTTATTATTTACAATTTGTTGAATTCGTATAACCATCGCGCGTGCAATTACTTTTGTTATCCTCCCCTCAGAAAATATCAACGTTTCGTAATTATAATTCATTAAATATAAAACGTGACGAAAGTATAATTGTAATAATTGATCATCTCGGCTTTTAGTAAAATCGTGAAAAGTAACGATAACAGGGATTATAAGACTGTATTTATTATTTCCAATATTTTCCACCCTTATTTTAAACCGCATATTAATTTTAATTCTAATGAAGCGATATTCTAACCACACAGTGGAGATTAAATTTTTTCGAACATTATCTCCCATAACGTTAAACGAAAATCGGGAATATCTATCGATTCCACAAAGCATTTTCCTTCCACTCCATAGGTCGTTTAATTCGCCATTTAATATCAGTTTCAATTCTGACGAAACGTAATTGTAACCTCGCAATTTAACATCGCAAACGCTTCGAGCGTTTCTAGTTTCCGTGGTCGTTAAACGAAAATTTATAGATCAGATTTGTATTTGACTTGCTTTTTCAAACTTATTATAACAATTGTAATCATAAGAAGTGGCCCTCAAAATTTCCCCACAGAAACACCCCCGGGATTTCCGAAGAGTTCGAATTCAAAATGACCAGTATTTTGTATGTATATGTCCGCCTAATTCGCTGCCGCTAATTAATTTAATTAACAGGTCGTTGAATTCGAGGAAAATAATATTATTAAATGTACCATAAAAAATGGCTAATCCCAACAATATCGCGCGCATGAAAATAAGAAGAGAATAGCTACATCAAGGTTTCATAACGCGATTTAATGGAAAGTATGAAGCAGACGAGGATATTAACGGCGGTTGTCAGGTCCGTTAACACCCATTTAAGTCCACCTATCAAAGGTAAATTAATATGGCTACGGGCGACAAAAGGGGGGAGGGTGATCATCGACGTATCAAAAGGTCCAGTGATAATCTTTCATCCCAGCCACAAGCTGTTCTTTATTTTCCGCCATACGCGCTGCCACTCTCCACCTCTAATTCCGTTGTCCGGGCAAGCGAAAGGGAAGGAGAGCATTTTGAAACGAGCTTAACAACGTTTATGAAATGAGATACTATTATATGGAGAGTTCAGTGGTTAATCGGTTTAAGTCAAGAGACCGTAAAATGGGGATCCGTGAGATACAGTGAAACAAGCCCTGCCCCAAGCTTCATTGGTGTGTTATATCGGAAATTCTGTAGGACCTTAAAATGCGCGATAAAGTACCAGACATATACCTATGGCGGGGAGAAAGCTGTTACGAAATTTTCTCTCTTTTGCTTTTCTCAGTGAATCTAGAAGCTGCATAATTTCGCGGCTCTAAATCCTCGAACTTTATGATCATTTATTGGAATAGAATTATTATTTGCCTATGAGATATGAAAATGCCTTGAATAGAATTCATTGGCGGTACATGCATGCTGGAGTTATACTTGTTGCTTGATAAATTAGGGAATAATGTTTCGCGGTTAGAACATGCAAATTGTGGAGAATTAATATCGTGTGTGAATTAGGAGTGAACGATGACGTGAAGGTATGCTAAATAAAATGCCATAATGAAGCCTGTTTGCATTTCCCACATATTGTTCTTCCTAATAAACTCTTTGTAAAGTACAGTAACTATGTTTATACCATATGAAAGCATCCTTTGTACTTTGGTATGAGGATTAAATAAATAATGTCTTCAGGGATAAATTCTTTTACTCGTGGTAGTAGATTCAGGCAATATTTGGTATCGATTGTTCGTTCATTTATATGAGTGAGTTATAATATTTGTGAAGTGTTAGGAGTATTCGTAGCTGAGTTCTGCGTACATATTATTTTTAAAAAAAATGTGGTTTAAGTGAAACCAAAATGATCATTGACATAATCACCGATTACATTTATATCACAGAATTGAGTTCGAGTTACATATTTGTAAAATGATGTTTTATTAACATTGTTACTGGGGGAGAATATTTTGAATTGGTCCATTGGTAATCAAGCTACTTGCGTGGCACGTACCTACTTAAATCCAAATTTCATTTTACTTCATTCTTTGTATAAAAATGATCATTCTTTTTCTTTCAGGCAAAGTATCACCTGTGTGATATCAAGATTAGATAAAATATTTCAACCATTCAAATATGTTTATAATAATTTTTGTACAAAATACTCAATATCACTGAGAAGTTTGATATTTTATTTGAATTCTAATGATCCTAAACTGGAAATAGTATACCTAATCGATTTAAGTATGAAAGGTCTACTTCACCTTAGTCTGGAATATTATTTAAATGATTCCTTAAAATTAAATTATCCACATAATTGAGGGGCTCCGTGGAAAACAGGCATATGCCACCGTTTCATGATTTTTTATTTTTTTAACCTAAAAATTTTCGTATTTATTATTTTTATATATTATTCAAAATATCACAGTTTATAGTTTAATGTTCGTATAGTTGCACGGATTTCTATAAAATAAAAAGTACTCAAAAATATGTATAACTCTTCTTGAAAAAAAATTATGGATCCTTAAGAAAGGAAAGTTTATGCATATGTGGCATGTGCCTGTTTTCCATTGAGCCCCTCAATTACAAACGAATAAATCCTTATTTCAATAATAACACTTATCAGTTACATATTTTCATTATTCGTCCCTATCATGCACCACATTACTCAAGTAACAATTTGATTCGCTGTTACGGTTCGCAAAGTAACTTGTCTACGTATCTATCCAATGAAAAGAATATTAATTCAATCGATAGTCACGAATGAATTACAAATGGACTGTCTGCATTCTCCATCTCAATTATTCGAATCAAATTTCATCTGTAGCCAAATTTCAATAAATTCTTTCACAAGATTAAAGTATACTTCTCTATATTTTCATTCAATTTCACCTGAAATTCATTTTTAACGAAATAAATTCCACTTACAAGTGGCCACGCAACTGTTACACGCCGATTTTGATGAGGTTTACGTAGATTATATTCCTCGAAAAAATATGTGCCACGTACATTCTTTTTATCCCCAATCGTCCATATCTAGGGGGTGAAATCAGCCCTCAAAGTTGGGGTGGAAAAATATATTTGCCCCAATATCTCGGAAACTATACACTGTAGAGAAAAATCTGTTCAACAAAAGTTATCTATTTTTTTATATCAACTTCAGCCACGCATTCAGATTCAGTGACAAATTACTACCTTATAATATATTGTTTAAACAAATTGACGTATTACGAATCTGATCACGTGGCTGAATTTATTACAAAAAAAATACTTCATTTTCGCCTAAAAGATTTTTTCTATAGTTGCCCAGATATTGGGGCTAACGTGTTTTCGCCCCAACTTTGATTACGGATTTCATCCCCTGAATATGAAAATTTGTCGATAAAAAGAAATACATATCAAATATTTTTTCGAGGACTATAATCTACGTAAACCTCATCGAAATCGGCGTGTAACAGTGTTTCCATAAATTCTTCACAATTCTGACACGACTCTTCCTCAGTTCTGGATCAACGAAATTCCTAAATATTAATAGAACCGCGTTGATAAATATTCGTCAGTCGCCAGAACGAGCACTGTTGCATCCGCAAGAAACTCATGGGATTGGAAACAGTCAGAAGAAGTCCAGGGCAAGGTGCACTAGTGAATTTCCAGCTCGTGTCTATAGATATTTCATAGCTGACGAACGTATAACCAGTGCGCGATGAAATATCTGTGCGTGAATAATGTAGAAATCGGCAAGAAAATATGAAGGCGCGTTGTCGAAACGGAACAGGATATTCGCGTGGATATATCCCCGCGTCGCGAATTCCGCTGAACTTGGCGACGCGGGCTACATAGTTACTTAAATCTACGCGTGGGGGTTGGGGGTGCTGGTAGGACTTACGGAAGACAAGACGCGACCAGTAAATGGCGTTCGAAATAATTTCACCGAAGTTCCCCCGGTAAATTATTAATAGTGGCGGGCACGGCGCCCGCTGACTCGGTTGTCCTCAGTTAAATGTGCTGTTTAATTAGGAAATCCGCAATTGTGGCAAGGTGGGGCTCGCCCGCCACTATGGCGTAACATTTTCACGCGATGACCACTAGCCGGGCGACAGATTGCCTGTATCGCAATAGCGGCGGCAAGTGGAACAACCTCAAAACTATTCCGTGTCGACCTGTCCCTACTTGTGTCGCGTTTTGCGTGGACGTGCAATTACCCGGCGAACAAGAGTTTTCGAAATTACACGCTCGGATCTGCTTTGCCGCGGCGAAACTCGCGTGCTGCTTCATGCATGTGCACAAAGTTCCTTTTTAACGTAGCGAGTAAATAATAGCGGAGTGCGGGAGAAATTATCTGGTGACAGGTCGATGGTTCTGAGGTTTTTAGGACACTTTTAAAATAAAATACAGTGAACCCTCAAATACCCGAACTAATAGGGAGACTAATAGTATTGTAGGTACTATATTTTTATCTAGTGTGCTATGTACTGTTAGAAACACATATAGCACGTAAAAATATTATATTTCCGATACATCAATACGATTCTATAATTTTTACTTATTTTTTTATTCTATGGCAACATCGAAACTTCAATTTGCGAATTTAAACTTTAAACTTTTGAACGCGACTTGAAAGAAGGGTGTATATGGTCTGTTTGTCAAAAGTTATATAAAATAAATTAATATTTTCTCTCTATTCCTGCCGTTTCAGCTTTTACACAGAGGATTTTTTCTATGATGAACTTGAAGTGCCTGGAAGAGAGAAACAGAGCCGGTCTATTTCTGATAAAAAATAAGCTTATAGGTAATTTGGGATATTAGTGTACTCAACCCTTTGACATATTTGTTAAAGAGAATACAATAATTAATAATACAAAGTGCACAAACTCATACACGTTTAAACAATAAGGTGTCGTTGTTTTAATGTAGTTTTATATTGTACCAATTCCTATATTGTACCAATTAGTATAGTTTTTAACATATTCGACCGTAAAGTACTATATTTCCCCGCAAAAATGTTGTCCACTCTAAGGGGAACAAATGTGTTCGAGTAGGGTAAAACTATACAATACACCCCACTTTTAAAGAAACATCTATAAAACCAATATTTTTTAATAATTCTTTAAATTTTTTGTGTAAACACATTAAGTGTTCATTACTCTTCACAACTACACCAACATTGTGATAAAAACATAACTGGAAATAACTGTAAATAATCATTTTCCCGAACCCTACATAGGGCGTTTTGTAACACAGGCGTCAGGTAAAACGCCCCACCTATGCGACAAACGCCCTGACATAAATAAGTAAAAATTTGCCAACTTACCTTGTCTTTGAGACTGCATTTTGGTTGCAATTCAATGGTACAACGATACATATTTGTAAAAACACGTGGCCTCTCAAATTTTGACAACTTACCTTATTTAATACTCGTCAGGTTATAACCAGAGCTGGGCATTATCTAGATAAAAATCAAATGAAATAACTTTTCAAATAAAGTTGGCTTTATTTAGAGCGCTACGGATGAAGCTGATTTATCTTGGAAGCTTTCATCTTGGATTTCGAATAACGGTTCAACTTTTATCTTATCTTTATCCTAGAAGATAGAATAACCGGCGTGAGCCTTTGCGTCCTGACCCGCGCGCGGTCCCCTAACGGTCAGATTCTACAGAATCTGAATTTGTTTAGTTTTCATCGTATCAATATGAAAGTGACACCAATGGATTCCTGACGATCTCCCGATTAATTCGGCCAAAAATAATTTAAATCGGACTATTTTTAACGAAACGGGCGTTGAATTCTGCAAATAAATTTCTCACGTAATATCCTTAATTATGGTCCGAATTATATCATTTTTGGAGCCATTTTCATCGTGAAGACATGAGGAATCGATTGGTAATACTTTCATCCACACTTATCAAAAACATGAAGATTTTATGTGGCCCGACGGTTTTATTGCTCTCGGCTGTCAACGGGCAGTCTACTGGGGCCCAAAGGTCCTCGCTCGCAGCGAGAAAGCAAAACAGTGGGGGTGGGTAGGCTTTCCCGATAACCGAGCCCAAAGGCTTCACAACAATAGAAAGGTTTAGGCAAAAAAAATTTTCAAGGTGAGGAGAATCGAAACCAAACTTTCCGCACACGAACCAGCCGCTATTCGTAACTACGCAACATACTTCTTCGAAAATACTTGTAATTTCTAGTTACCTACATATCTAGTACTAATTGTTTATAAAAACATTCGACCTTTAGACTTATTCATTAAAAATTTCACATTCGTCTTAAGACAGACGTCCTCATTACGTATTTATAAAGAAGAACAGAAAAATCACAACTTGCAATATAATAACACGATTCTGGATGTAGCAAATTTTCTGACATTTGTAAGACGACATTTAATAATCGTAGTAAATTTTTTGTTAATTAACCCATCATAATAGTTGTAGGCCCAACATTGAATATACGTACGCAAACTGTTGTAACTTTTTGTTATTTAACCAGCCATAATAATTGTAGGCCCAACGATAAATATTCGTTGGCAAATTGTCGTTTCTTGTTAATTAACCCACCATAATAATTGGAGGCGAAAGCATCAGAAAGAATGTATGTATGTACAATCTTTCGATTGTTAAAAAGCCTTTGGGCTCGGATAATCGGGAAAGACGTACCTACCCCACTGTTTTGCTTTCTCGCTGCGAGCGAGGACCTTCGGGCCCCAGTAGACCGCCCGTTGACAGCCGAGAGCAATAAAACCGACGGGCCACATAAAATCTTCATTTTTTGAAAGTATTACCAAACGATTCCTCATGTCTTCCCGATGAAAATGGCTCCTAAAATGATATAATTTGGACCATAATTAAGGATATTATGTGAGAAATTTATTTGCAAAATTCAAAGTTCGTTTCGTTAAAAATAGTCAAATTTAAATTATTTTCTGTCCAATTAATCGGGAGAACGCCAGGAATCCATTGGTATCACTTTCATATTGATACGATGAAAACTAAACAAATTCAGATTCTGTAGAATCTGACCGATACGGGACCGCGCACGGGTCAGGCCGCAAAGGCTCACGCCGGTTATTCTAGGATAAAGATAAGATGAAAGTTGAACCGTTATTCGAAATCCATGATGAAAGGCCTTCGAATGAATCAACTTATCCGATCTTCGAATAACGAATAAACATAAAGTACCATTTCTCTAGATGTTATGTAGATCTTTGCCCATCTCTGATTATAATCTGACTGTAAGCTGTCAAAATTTGGAGTAGATCACATAGTGGAGATAGCGATTGACGAACGAAACATGTGTTAGTTTCGCCCGTAATGTAGTCCTTACATGTATATTTGCGTGACGTTTATGTTATTCAGGAAAAAGAAAAGAAATACGTTACTCGTGAAAAATATGATTTTGAGGTGGGGCGTATTGTAAATTCTTTGCTGGGGCATATTGTAAATTCTGGAGTAGAAAACGTCCCGGCTTCAAATTAGCAACAACGTAGTGAGAAAAGATTCGGGCAATAACGATTTAAAGAGGTTAGTTTGTTTACTTTCGAAATATATGTGTGAATTTATTGCAAACACAATAGTGACTTAGAAAATTGAATTTCTCACATACTAACCGCAAATTATCTGAAGGCCGAAAATATAAATTCTTGTATATTTTTTTAAAAGCCATAATATTTGCTCGAATTTTTATTGCGGCAGTTGTGGTCGACTGGGGCAAGTTCGAATCTGATGATCGCGTTGATGCATCCTGGTTTATGTGCGTAAAATAATGGTAGGGAGTTTTATCAAATGGGGCGTATTGTATAGTTTTACCCTAAAGGAATTTTCGGATATTAGAACAATCACTTTTCTAATATCAAACTTCAGTTATCTAAGTCTAGACTCTAGACCAAGAAAATTGATGGTTTGTTTATGCTTAATATTTATGGATCCGTTTTTTCTTGCTGCTACATTAAATAAATTATGTCTCTAAACTAAATCGTTATGATTAGAATTAGTTTCGATCGAACAAAGGAAAGTACCTATGAGAGATAGGTATTATTTAAATAAAAAAATATTTAAATAACGTATCATATAAAACAGGCTTTATCTTTATTTGCCTCGAATAAAAATAATAGGAGTCAATTTTTATTTGAAGCACCACGGATGAATTTATTTGACAGGAATTCATCCAACGCCCACAAATAATTTTTTTATTTGGTGGCACTTCATCCTGAGCTTCAAAAAATTTTCTCGTATTTATTTGTATCTTTATTCGAGAATCATTTGAGGCTCAAATAACCGCCGAGAGCCTTCGTGACCCGAGCCACCGCGAGATTGCCGTTGCTCGGTGATCAGTCATCGATTATTCAGAAACTTAATTTCTTTATATTTCATCGTATCAATATGAAAATGACACCATAATTTCCAGTAGAATACAATATTATTAACTAAAACCATCATTTCCAGTAAAATATAATATTAATAAATATCCGTGTTGATAAATATTTTTCAATTCCAACGCACGACTAACATTTTCCTAAATGTAACTTTTGTGTGTTATTAAATAAATAATCGGTATTAAATTCACTTTTCTCATTAGCTAATGTTTAATTTCGATAACATAAAACCAACATCGTACAGAGACTTCTTGCACCGATCTAATTTCACTGTGATAGGATAATTTTCACATGTCAATATACCTACGTAACGTAATCGATGAAAATACAATAGAAATTAAGCAGATAATGAATAAATTGCTATAATGATCTAATATCACTTACTTAATATCTGCCGTTAACATTATTGAGGGAAATCAAATATTACAAGAACTGATCCTTATAACTTTTTATCTAGTATCGAAACAAAATTCTTACACACTATCTACCAATCAAATACATATATTCGATAAAGATATGGGCCACTGTAATTCACTGGGTGAATATAATTATTCGAATATCTGCAACGTAAGTTTCATTTTAAAATAATAATAGACATAAATCTTTGAAAGCACTTAAGAAGATAACCTTGGAGAAAAGTACTTCACAGAACTGATTGTACGTACGCATACATTTGTAGCTTGCATTTTTGCTTTAATAATTCTATATTATTAGTATTTTTTAACCTATCTTCGCCAGGCATTACTATACTATATAATTAGACGCCCAAGGTAAGCACATTTTTTCTTGGAAACCCGTCTAGAAACAATTTTCCCTGCAATATACGAAATTTTAGAACTTTTGGGTACCAGACGGTTACCTGTTCAATTGTTCACTTGAAGGGCATTTCGAGGAGCCTAAGTCACATATGCACCCGGCGGCATTTGAAATCCACCTACAATCTAAATATCGATTTTCCAACTTTCGGGTACTTTTCTAGTACCTGCAGTAGGTACCTGGCTCGTCTTGGATTACGGCATGGTATTTGCAAAGAAAGAAAAGAAACTTAATGCACAGCAGTGTTTAAAACCCTTAAGGCCCATAAGATAAACAGAATATCCGTTAGACTACAGGTACTACTCATTTTCGAATTTTCCAGGTTTTGAAATTTTTGCAATATCTTTGGGTACCTACCCAGGAAACTTCATGCTGAATTTGAACCTTTTAGGTCACCGGGAAGTATGAAAAAAGCGTCTAGACAGATATTGCTAACAAACGAACAGAAACATTAAGCGTCTTATTATATGTATATATATATATATGATATATGATATGATATACAGGGTCATCGTTTAATCCTGCAACCCGCGCGCGCGCGAACAGACGAAAATGGCAACACCGCCTCACGGACGCATTCCACTACAACCATGCACCGGCCCAGCGCAGAGCTGCCTGCGACCGTTGGACAAGAGTGATGCCCGAGCTTCGAAAATTTTAGCGTCGCAAAGAGCTAGGTATTGGGAATTTCCCGACCCAGGTAATCGAGCCGCGCGCTCCGCTTTTATGATCGGTCTACCACTCGCACCCCAGATCACTGTAATGAGGTTTGAAAATAATGTCAACAGATCTCGTACCGGTCTCAATTTCAAAAATTTTAGCCACGACAGGGTTGACGGTTCCTTGTACGGAGAGATTTTTCGCCACCTGCTTATAAAAACCACAGTAACGGCACATCGTTCCAAAAAATGACATTAACGGAAGCCGGTATAGGCGTGGCGTTGAGTAGCTAAAAAATTCTAACACAAAAATTCTAGAAAAAAAATTCAAACACCGCTACAATCAAAGACACGTCGCATTAGTTACCCCTTACGTCTGATCTAGGTATGCACCGCATTAAGGATAAAATCATAAAAAAGAAAACCAGAACAATAGATTCTGAGGTCTGCAGAACTAACACATAATTGAATAAAAATTTAATTTCTCAATTTATAAATGTAATAATACAGAATCAACTAGCCTATTGTTTATCAACACCACGAATTTTAAAAACAGCGTTAAATACATTATCAAATAAACAGTTTCCAACAGCTTTTTAAACAATTATGGTTAAAAAATTGATAAAAGAAAAATTAAGTAAACGTAAAATATGTTAAATTATCCATCATTAAGAGGGATTAATTTTTCCTCATTTTTTTGGCGCAAATTGCATTCCGATATGTCTTACAGTTCAAAAGATACGAAAAAGACCCCAAAATTTTCAACCGGGGCCGGGAAATTCTGAATAGTTCTTTGCAACGTTAATTTGACAGGGACCAGCCCAAAATTCTCGAAGCTCGGGCATCACTGCTGTCCAGCGGTCGCTTGCAGCTCTCCGAACGCGTGGACGGTGCATGGTTGTAGTGGAATGCGTCCGTGAGGCGGTGTTGCCATTGCAGGATTAAACGATGACCCTGTATAATGTATATGATTATATAATAGAGGAAGTGCAGCATATTTAGAATACTGTTGTTAATTTGGAATACATAAATATCTAATTATCTACTAACGCTATCTAACTTGTAACACTGTAGATAATAGGGGCTAAAACCTGTTAATTAATGACATTTGTGGATGAACCGCCATTTGGACAATTTCGACTATACGAATGAAATTGTTCGAATATCTGCAGCGTCGTAAGCTTCATTTTAAAATAATAATAGGCATGAGTCTTTGAGAGCAATTAAGAAGATAACCTTGCACGAAAAAGGCGTGCACGTGCGTATCACCCACACTACCCACACTATTACAGTTTCCTCACTCCATTGGTCAGCAAGGTACTTATACTACGTACAACGTAGTGTTTGCACAACGTACTACCGTTTGGCGCTCGGTTGCAACCCAAGTCCAAAATCTAAGGAGGTGTTGTGCTTTCGACCCAGCACGTCTGCCATAGGCCTGTGCACGTCAACACGAAGTAATTCATTGAACTCTTTGTATCACTAAGGTAATAAAGTTGTACGTAAAAGCTGTGTGCGCGTGATTGTACATTCGATTAGTCGACTCATATAAATACGAGGGGCCAAATCTTCAAAACAGTTCTGACTCTACTTTGATAGGTATTAGGGATGGGACTGTTTATCGACTTTTTCGATATTCGAAAATTCGAATACTTTAGTTGCTCAGTTATTTGGCAAATATAATTCGAATATCCAAGTATCCAAATACTATTTGAATATTTAAGTATTCAAATACCATTCGAATATTTCAGTACTTGAATACTGATGTATTCAATACATCAACAAGCTTTTATTTAGTTTCAGTTGTGAGTTCGTTAATTTATCAGGGTGAAATATTGTAAGTTAAATTTGACCCACTTCAACATATCCTATGGACTTTAAACTTTGCACACATACATAATTTCGATGACAATACAATATTTTCACTAAAAAGCATGAAATACTTTATAGTATAATTCATTTTTAAAAAACAAGTTTTTATTAAAATTTTCTAAAAAGGAACCATTAATTTTAATACCGGCCCAGATGACTGCCTGAGAAGAATTCCCTCATACGACTTAATACTCGAATAGTATTCGAATACTTAAATATTCGAATAATAACATTTGAATACTCAAATCTTCGAAGCTTATTCGTAGCATTCGAATACTTGTAAAACATTCGAATAGTCTCAGCCGTAATAGGTATAAGAGGTTGGATATTTTGCGGAGCAGAAGTTTGTATATTTTTTTAATATTATTGAAACTCGGATAAATTCTTCGACTTCTCCAGTTTCGAATGATACATTTTCCCTCGAGCATAGATTTGCTTCAGTGACTTTTTTACATATTTATGAATTGTTTTCAATCATATTTGCAGCTTTCTCATCTGTTTGCCGCAATGAAATTCCTCACATTTATCTTCCTGGTTATAGCAACGCTTGCTATTACTTTAAACGTCGTTGCTCAAGTCACATTGCCATCTTGTATCCAGCCCGAATCCGTAAGTTCATTCTTATCTTATTAGAACTGAAATTCGCAAAGAAGTTAATGCTGTAGGTATGGTGTTTCCAAAAATTTTCATTATTGCGTGTTGATTATTTATGTACCATTTTAGGCCCGGTTCAGACGAGCGGTTTGCGGCAGTTTGCCGCCGCGGCAATCTGCCGCGCGCGTTTTAGCAGATCATAGATTTATATGAAGCAGTTCACACGGGACGCAAATTTGAGCGGCTACTAGGCGGCATGTTTGCGTTCGTTTTGACGAACGCACGTCCCGCTTCGCCGCAACTGAACGCTGCCGCAAAGCGGCGAAGCAGTACATTGTTTTATATACAAGCAATTCACACGAGCGTGTTGCGTTTATTTAACGCAAGAAAATGTCCGAAATAGATGTGGAAATATTTATCAACGAAATAAAAAAATATCGAGTCATATGGGATTCTAGTACCGAAGAATACCACAACAAAAATAAGAAGGAGGATGCGTGGGTACAAGTGTGCACCGCAATAAATCCAGATTTTGAAAATTTGTCCGCAAAAGATAAAACAAATTTTGGTAATTATAAATTCCACATATTTTTTATATTATACATACTGTAATATTATTATACATACGGAGAACTACATTAAATAATTATTTTAACACATGAACACATTACAATTTGAATAATAAGATTATACTAAACAATTAAACCATATTATCTTGCCATGATACTTTCCCAATATCACTTACAAAATAGTTTGTGAATTCTTGTCGGATTTGGTTTAATTGTCGACCTCCTTGCACAATTACTGGCTCATGTTCTAATTCATAGAAACCTTCAATGGAATAAGTATCTTCTTCCTGGTAACCATCACGGTCTCGAACAAAGTTGTGTAGTACACAACAACATTTAACAATATCTATTGCAAACTGTAACTTAACATTCATTGCTTTATGAAAAATACGCCATTTATTCGACAAAATGCCAAACGTGGACTCTACATATCTTCTAGCACGACTGAGTCGATAATTGAAAATTCTTTTCTCATGGGACAAAAATTTTCCACTGTAAGGCCTTAATATATGATTGGATAGCGAAAAAGCTTCATCTCCAACAAACATATAGGGCATAGTTGGACCATTTGTTCCGGGTAATGGTTTTCCAGGAGGAATACATAAAGAATTATTCTCTAATTTCTTATAAAATATAGAATTTTCAAATATGGTACTGTCCCCTTCCTTGCCTGGAGAACCAATATCGACATAGAGAAACCTATAGTTGGCATCAGCTATAGCAAACAGAACTATTGAAAAGAAATTTTTGTAATTGTAGTACGTAGAGCCACTCATCGTAGGTTTCGTAATACGTATATGTTTTCCATCAAGGGCTCCTAAACAGTTAGGAAAATTTGTACGGTGTTCAAAATGTTTGGCTGCTTCAAGCCACATATTATATTCATTAAATTTTGGTATACATTCCTCTTTCATAATTGTCCAAATTGTTGAGCAGACTTTTCTTGTGATCAAACATAACGTTGATCGTCCAATTCTGAATGAATAGTGCAAGTCAATTAGGTTGCATCCACTTCCTAAGTACCTATACAAAAACTTTAAATTTTGTTCCAGGTTCACTTTTAATGAAAAAATGGAAAAACTTGAAAGATAATTACGCGAAAAATGTTAAAAAACAATTAAAATCTGGGAGTGCTGCCAAAGGGAGAAAATATATTTATGCACAGCAATTAACATTTTTAAATTCAGCACAAAGTTCAGTAACAACAGAAAATAGTATAACGGAAGAAAATGAGAACGAAGAACAAATAGAAATTTCGAACCCAATCATTCAAATTCAAGAAGACCGTGCATCAAATGAAGAAATTCAAATTCCAAAATCATCGACAAAACGTAAAAGATGTATAGAAGAAGCGATGCTAAAATATATGCGTAATTCCGAAATTCCAAACGATAATAACGATGATACGGCATTTTTTCAATCATTAATTCCCATTTTAAAAGATTTTAGCACAGATCAAAAAATAGAATTTAGGACTGAAGTTTTACACATCCTAAACCAAATTCGAAAAAAAAACATGCCTTCTCTTAGTTACCATCAACAACCCCTTCATCCTACAAATAGTAATTTTTATGAACGTTCTTATCAACAATTTGGAACTTATCCACAGTATCAATCCACAACATACAATATGAATGAACATTATCCAACATCATCATCAACTACATCAACAGCATCCGAAAGTATTTATCATTTATAAGTTATAAAGTTGTTAATAAATTATTTATTGTTTTATTGTTTACTAGTACAATGTCATTGTTTGTTGGTTAGTTTATTTTGTTTTTTTCGTTTAATTGCTAATTTCATCATCTCTTCTATAAATCATTTATAATTCGTTGTTTGGAATTTTGTCACAGAACTTTTCTTAAAACACTCTTGAAAATTGTATTACACTATTTTTAACAAATAAATGTCCTTCTTACCTCAATGTAACAGCAATCATTTCAAGTGGCGGAATAGCAAGTCTCATGACAGTGTTTTGAGACTTCAAACTTTCAGAAATTTTTGCACTTAATTCATCAAAAGATGTTATGCTCATACGGAAATAATTAAAAAATTTGCTCTCATTCTCTCTCAAATCTATAAACATGGAACTAAATGCTCCTTTGAGAAGTCTTGCACTAATGAAGGGATGTACCCAATATCTTTTTTTCCTAGTACATCGATATAATATTAAATAACTTGCAAAAAGAAAATGAATTCTTTCCCTCTGTTGGTTACGTGTCAGCTCCATAGTTAAATGCAAAATGAAAGCGCAGAACGCAAATCGTGGCGTTGCAAAACCGCTCGTGTGAACTGCTCGAAAAATTTGACGCGCGTCTTGCTGCGGCAGATTGCCGCGGCGGCAAACTGCCGCAAACCGCTCGTCTGAACCGGGCCTTAGTGTGACCCGACCATAGAATGATGCCCTGGTTTTGTGTGCTCGTCAACGAATCAATGCGTAGTCGACGGACAAATTATTCCCACAACATCATCAAATACGTTGACTACCGATATAATTCAATAGTACCTACGTAAACGATAATAGTACTGATTGTGGGAACAGCAATAATGTTATAATGGAATAAAAACATATATTTATACAAGTTCTTCAGTTTGTTGTCATCACCTGCAGGCTGCAACAATATTTTCCCTTGCCATTAAAGCAGTGCTTCCCAAGCTGTGGGTCGCGAAGTATTTTCTAGGGGGTCTCAACGGTTTTATGTTTTTTTTTAATAGTATTAATTTAGACTTATATTCTGAAATGCCTATTTTTAAGGTGTTTTTTACCTTACTTTACCTTCACCTACAATTTTGAATAATTACCAATCGTTTTAAAATTCGTAGTATTCGTAAAAGAAAATTGTTATAAAATATTGGACTCTCGCCTAATAATGTTGGTTTTTAATGTGATAAATGTGAGAATGTTTATAAATGGAGCAAAGCACAGTGATAGATATGCTTCAGCATCAATGTAATTCTCAAATATAATTTAGGATTTGTTGGATTACAGAAATCAATGTAACAGCATGAATCATATGTAAATCGGAAGACTGGTGACTTTAATTATTATAAAGGCGATTAATGAATTCCAAGTTCTAGTAAAACATACAAGGCACTAATCCTATCCAAGTTGGATTATGGATCAACTGTATATGGGTCGGCTAAACCACACATCCTAAAAATACTGTCACCTGTACATAATGCTGGAACTAAGTTGACAACTGGGGCCTTCCGCACCAATCCGACTACTGCAGTATTGTGCGAAGCAAATCTTCCACCACTCAAAGTCAGAAGAAAAAAAATGAGTCTGTCATACGCAGCATCCAAAACTGCGACACGATCGAACACCACCCACGACCTAATTATTGCAAACACACGTCTAAATGATTTTGCAACAAAACCTAAACTACCGAAACCCTAGAACTTCCGACTGGAAAAATATTTAGAGAGCTTACAGATCGATGTCCCTCCTACTATACCGGGAAGACAATGCCAAAAACCACCCCCCCCCGTATAATTTCAAAACGTAGGCAAAAATACTGACCCGAGCATCTTCAAAACCCTATACAGTGAACTAACAAACGAATATCCAGATCAGAAACAAGTGTCTAGGTACCAACGCTTCAAAGTCAAAGGAGGGGAACCGGATGCGCAGTGTGTACCCCTGAACATAAGTTGATCTTCAAACTGTCACAAGATTTTACAATTTTCAGCTGTGGGGCAATCGCCGTTCTACAAGCCCTTAAATACATAGAAGATACGACACACGACGATTTTATTATCTTCACTGATTGCAAAAGCGTCGTGTCGGCTTTACAAAACACCCAAACCGAAAACACAATAATCCAGAACATCATTCAAAAGTCTTTAAGATTCAGATGTTCCAAAAAAATATTCTATATTTCTGGATCCCCTCACACGTTGGCATCAAGGAAAATGAAGAAGTCGACGCAGCAGCAAAACAAGCAACCTGCGACCCCATCGCATTCACTACAATTCTGAGACCTGTACTCTACAAGGATATGCAAAAGTACTTTAAAAAAGCTACAGCAGTATCTTGGAACGACGAATGGATAAATTCAAGACCTACCACTCTACACCAAATCCGCAAGAATATAAGTGATATCAGCCCGTCTATGTGTTTGAACAGAAAATACCAAGTTACACTGACACGAGTGAGAATAGGCCACACGAACTGGACACACTCCCACCTGATCACCAAAACTGTACCAAAGACCTGCGATTCCTGCGGCGTACAAAACACTAAGCCATATCTTAACCATATGTCCTAAGTACAGTAGGAAAAGTGCAGAATATAACCTACAAAATGCACTAAATACTAACCTTTCTAAAGGACATTGGACTCTACAGCCTGATTTAGACAAACTATACCCCACCGATTTCTACCGTGGTCACTAATAACCTTAGAAGGTGCATGTGACCATACTCTCGCAATAAAAAAAGACGGTTAACAGTGATATGAAGGTATAAGTAAAAACGTAAATGCAACAAACTTACAAATAAATAGATAATATCGTGGAGCGTAGAAAGAAAGTTATGCAAAACTATTATGAGAATAATTGCAGACTGACATTGTTAGCAGATAGTAAAGTGCAACCAAACATAAAATGATACTCAAAAGATAGGTAAATATCTTTCTTTACCTCCATTACGCACTTGCAGCCAGGGTCATCTTATCCAATAGGCACCATAGGCCTATATTAACAATCGAATGACGTGAACTATAAAGTGAAAGGACTTACAAATACAGTTTTTATTCAAAAGTGCCTAGGGCCTACGACGATCCTAAGGAGACTGCCGAGCAACGGCAGAGGACCGAGATTCGTAGAAGCGCAACTTCGATCAAAGATACACTCTGCTGGAATAAAGATACAAATTAATACGAGAAAATTACTTGAAGCTCAGAATGAAAGGCCTTCAAATAAAACAATTATTTGTGGCCGTCGGATGAATTCCCGACAAATAAATTGATTCATCCCTGACGCATCAAATAAAAATTGACTCGTGTTATTTTTACTCGACGAGTCCCGAATAAAATTTTTCTCTTTTATTCAAACGAGGAATAAATTAAAATTTTAATTATTCTTCGCATGCAATGGAGAAGATTGAATTATGTGAAGTGTAAAATTCATTGCGGTCAGTAAAGAAATTAAAACGTATAATTTTCATGAGTATTTTATCGTTAGATATAATTAAGTATTTATATCTATACGCATATGTATATGTTTCAGAAATAATTAAGCAAAACAGATAGGTACTTAGAATTTTTGATAATTCTCTGTGTTATATTTTTAATCATCCATTAGACGTATTTCATAATAATAGTCAATGTCTTCAACATTTAAACAATTAACCCTTCGTGGTCACACGGGGTGTATCGCAACCCCAAACATTTTTTTTCTTTGCTTATATTTGTATAAATTCTCAGACTTTAATATTAAAATTTAAAAATTTGGCGAATTTTAACAAAAATATCGCTTTTTTCCACAACTATTTTTTCAAATACAAAAATTTCAACAATTCAAAATTTGGATTCCTAGAAAAAGACTATTAGAGCTTGATTGTGTGAATATTACGAATGTACAATTATCACTAAAGAGTTCGAAAGATTAAAAAATACGAAAATCGAAACTCAAAAATGGCGCTGGGGAGCATTGAACCAGATCTGACCAATTTATGATTATAAGGTGTAACCCCGAAGGGTTAACCGTTTCTTTATTTCTTACAATTAGCGCCATACAATCATTGAACATTCATGCGCTGTCGTATAAATTCTAATGTATTTGGGTATTCATGGTGCGTTTTCAAACTTCCTACTTCAGCATGCCAAAAATTCGTGTTAAGTTAAACGAAATTCTATAATTGGGTGGCTGTGCTTGAAAACGGAAGTTATCGATCGTTTTTTAAAGTTTTCAAGAAAATTGGATGGTGTTACATGGAGTTACATATTCTGTATGCTAGGTGTGTTTTAACGTTGAGAAGGATGAAATATAATGAAATCAATGATATAAAAATATATGGATTCACATCGTAGGAGGTGTACAAAAATGCGTACCTATATAAATAATTACCAGAACGTTTATAATAAATATTAGAATAAATTTGACAGGGAATATTTCAATAAAACAATGGTCTGCGCAAATACGAAATCTTATTTCTCATACAGCCTCTATTAATACGGTCAAATAATTATAAAATAGGGTTTTTTACTTATCTAAAATTTTGAAAACGATATTCTACGAAACGGATGTGAGCAAAAAAACCATGTAGACAGTAGGTACCTACGCTTTGGAAGAACAAGACAAATTGCACTGCTCAAAAAAAATTTAACTTTTTTTCTGTTCTATAATATACACTAGCCATTTCTTATAGATTTTCGTGCGCTGAAAACGAATTCACAAACTGTTCTCGCCATCACCATCAGTTTCCGAGAAATTCGATTTTGAAAAAAGATGCAAATTCATTCAAACAGTAATAGTTATTAGATTGCATTTTCCATCAAATTATTCTATGAACCCCCGCGAACACAACGATATAAGTTATTATTCAATTATAAACCTTTAAATATGTTTAAACAACGATCAAAGGGAAAGGGACACCCCAAATTTATCAATTTTTGCAGATATCTTCCTATATATTTAAAAAACTAAGGGACTAGGAGAGAATCTACTCCACGCGATGCAGCAGACATTTTTCCTCCGGAAACCATCAGCAGAAGTTGTAAAACACTTTTTGTTTTCAATACAGAAACGAAAGAGTTTGACAAAATGTGCGGCGCGGACAGTGGTAGTCACGCGCGTTACGCGATTCTGTGACGCTGAGCGGCCCACGCGCCATTGACTACCACTCTCCGCGCCGCACTTTTTGCCAAACTCTTTCGTTTCTGTATTGAAAACAAAAGGTGTTTTACCACTTTTGTTGATGGCATCCGGAGGAAAATGTCTGATGCATCGCGTGGAGTAGTAAGATTTTCTCCTAGACCTGTAGTTTTAGAAATAATTTTAAAGATAACTGCAAAAATGGGTGCATTTCGGGTATTCTTTTCCCTTCGATCGTTCTTTAAACATATTTATATGTTCATAATGCACTAATAACTTATATCGTTGTATTCGGGAGGCCTCATAGAATAATTGGACACAACAATCAATCGAATAGCTATTACTGGTTGAACACAAAAGATGCTCAAATTTGAATATTTGTTTTTTTTTCAAAATCGAATTTCTCGAAAACTGAGGATGAAGACGACAAACGGTTTGCGGATTCGTTTTCAGTGCACAAACATCTATAAGAAACGGCTGTTGAATGTTACAGACCAAAATGGCTGTTGAACAGTGATGCTTCTTAATTTTAAGCTAACATCAACGTAGGATGCGTCGCGAAAATTCTGTTGCAAAAGTTCGATAATCCCATTTTTAATTCATATCAAATCTATGTATTAGTTGATATTAATTCCCCTTTTGTGTCCCCTTCAAATTTCCATTTGGATTGGCTACTTGATGAATACGTTAGGCTATCTGGCTCATATACTTCGAAGTAGACGCATCGATCGTCATAAGTGAATTCGTCCCTCGGATATAACCGTAGACGTACTCGGAATACTTGGTGGCTCTAAGAATTTTGAGAGGATGGCTCATGAATGCAAATTAAAACGTTTACCCGCCCCTGCCACGCAGCCCTCTCCCCATTTCCGTTATTTGATTTCTCGTATAAACGCTGTTGAAAAAGTCGATAAGCCACGGCTGCGGAAGACTTAAATAATGAATGCGCTGTAAACAGGTCTCGTTGTTTAAATTCCCCCTGCTTTCCATACCCATCCCTCCCCCACACCTTTCCCACGACCCGCGGCATTTTTGGCCAAGCCCTGTATTAGATGGCCGTTGAATCCGCCTGGGAAAATGGGTCAACCCAAATTACCATGAATTATACCTGAGGCCCACTCGAGTTAAGCGAAAAGGGGAGCGCGCGTTAATTTCATACGATTTTTCATATCGTCAGGTGAAAAGCGCATAAACGCCGAAACTAAATTAGAATTCGCGAGTAGCGTTATTTCGGCGGAAAGCGCCGCCATGATTGTTTAATTGGGAGTCGTTCGTTGCCCGTCGGTGTTCCTTACCGTTTTCTCCGCCGGGCAAATTGCCTCGTTAATTTCCTTCGCCAGTGTATTATACGATTTAACGAACGGCTCGACAGTAGGAACGTTTACGTCGTTCACCACCGTCGAGCGAGCGGTTGTGTTCCTCTGTTTCTGCAAAAATTGGCCACTAACGAAGCAGAACGGCGCCCGTAATCGTCGGAACGTCTAAAAGGCTAGTAACCTAGTTATCGAAGAATTTACGGTCGGATGCAAAAATATCCCTCTCCGCTTAACCAATTTGGCCGCGAATGAAATATGAGCGTCTCTGGTGCAGGATCAAATAAGGAGAAAACAGGCTCGCGGGCTTTTCTGTGCAACTGTGGTTACATGCGTATCAAATGACTTTATTTGTACACCTGTGGTTTGATTATACTTCGTTTGTTAATTATTATTTTATAAATGAATATTGATGATGTAGCCAGGGCCGAATTGGAACCTTTAGTGGCCCCAGGCACTTAAAAGGTTTTGAGGCCTCCTTATAGTGGGCGAATGTGACTAAAAAGTGTTTTTAACAAAAGTTAGATTTTAATATTCAGAAAATTTTTGTTGTACCCCCTTTTCTCCTGATGCCCTGAGCGCGTGCTCATTTTACTAATTCGTTAATCCAGCAGTGGATGTAGCTTATAAAACCCTGCAGAACAATTCTATGAAAGATACAAAAAGCATTTAGAATGTTAGGGAATACAAATTTCGAGTGCTTGGGGAATTGTAGTGGCATAAAAAAAACAATTCTGTGGCAGTGACCACTAACGCGATGCGGACACTATTTCCTTGGAGTAGTATATGCTCTAAGAATATTCCGTGCGGCCGATGCCGCGAGTGAGAAAACCCAAGAGCAGAGCGAGAGGGAACGAAACAGTTGACACGCAGTTGCCGTCGTCTCTTTCGTTCTCTCACTCTCGACCGAAGGATTCCAAGAAATGGTGGGGATAGTGAGCGGGATTATAACGCATGGTAAAAACGGAACACTAACGAGGCATTACTGTATTTTAATAATTGTGAAGCTTCGTATTTTCACTTAGTCATTAGTCTATATTCGTGTCACATTTTATTCCATTTATTCCCGTCTGTATTATCGGTATTTTAAACATATTACCGACAAATTATCAGTATTTTACCGACGAACATCATTAACATTTTTGCTACGCAGCACTTTCCGAATTCCCTCGCGCTTTGTTGGTTTGCCTTATTATCATACTATTATTGTTATTCTAATTAATGATAGAGATGTGAATCGTGCGAAATATTCGGCACAATTATGGTGGAGATTCGCATTTGGCAGGGAATTTGTTGTTGCGACAAGCGATCGTTACGAATGCTCGTTTAAAGCTCAAACACCCTTCAAGTCACGCGATCAAAGTTATTATTCAAAGTGTCACGACTAGTGCCGCCTGAAAGAGGCAGAAGTAACTGGAATCAGTTTAAAACGGAGCACACGAATGCAAACAATATTTTCGATATGCTAATAATCCTGAGCACGATGTCAAGATACATATATGCTCGTAGGACTGTGATCCAAATACTCATGCAACATTCATGAACCATCGCCCATATCGCTTCACCTTTTCAGTTTCCATGCAGTAAATCCTTGTCATATCGTATCTCTCGGCTTTCAAGCATTAAAGAACCTCCTCGCGACGGTTCTTTGAAAAGTGTGATTTTTCTCGTGCTGATTTGCAAGCACATACATACATTCCCTTGCCATGAGAGCGCATTAATGTAACAACACGGAACAGACAAACAAGAAGATAGAAACGACAAATGGCGAGCGTGTCTGGCAGATAGATGCGATAGGTATGAATGGATCTTTAAGCAGAATTGTTTTCGATAAAAATTGCAGGAAGCAAAACAGTGTAGAAAGATCTCGGTATAAACATAATGCATGAATTTTCATGGAATATGGTATAGCAAATTGCATCGGGAAAATAGAGTAGATAATACTAAATGTACCGTAATATCGCCATTCTCACGCAAATTTATTCAGTTGTAAATTTAAATAATCAATTGGATAATGTGAAACAGTACGCTCTATTGTACGTTAATGAAATATTATTATTCAGTTTGATAACTCAAGGATTCATTAGACATTTATACACAGTTTCTATAGTTTATACGAATGAATAGTTTTTACTCGGTTGACAAAGACTTTGGAAGTATGGGAGTTGCATGTTACTTAATTAATCCGAATTATTTTATAATTATTCGTTTTTTTCTTCAAGTTTCTCCCAATTCTTTTAATCCTCCGTGGTCACACCATCTTATAATTATAAATTGGTCACTTGGGGTTCACTACACCGCAGCGTCATTTTTTTTTTTATTATTTTCGTATTTTTGGATCTTTTAACTTTTGAATGCTAATTGTACATTCGCAATACTCGTACAATCATGCTCAAATAGTATTTTTCTAGAAATGGAAATGTTGATTTTGTATTTGAAAAAATGATTGTGACTAAAAGTGATTTCTTTAGTATAAATACACCAAATTTCTAAATTTTATTGTTATGCTTTAAACATTTTGCAACACACCCCCTGTGCCCACTAAGGGTCAATCACCAGTGCAATAAAAATATTTGTACCCATTTGCTCTAGTACCAGAGCACCACAGAGAAGAACTAAGTAGGTAATCCTAATCAAAATATACCGATGATCATTTCATCTCATAGAATATCATCTTAACCCTTAGAGAGTCTAATAAAATTTCGAATTTCCGTTTGAAAAGCGCATAATTTTTTTAATGTTGGAAAATATTTCCGTTTATGATAAAAAGTGTAAAACACATGTTTTACAACTAGGGTAGGGTGGGGCTAAAAGTCCGGCGGGTAAAAAGTCCCGAATGCAAAATCTCTATTCATAAACAATGTAGTGAGTTTCGCAGTATACCATGTAAAAGGCGAGAAGAAACGGAGGTGATCACAGAGTCGCTTAATGCCAGTCGCTCCTGGACGTTCGTGCGAATTACACGACGCCTTCGTTATTTTATGTATCGAAAAGTAAAAGAAATATGTCGTCTTTATTGTTTTACATGAAGTAAACCACTGTTTAAAAGCGTATCAGCCAATTATGTTAAGATTGTATGTTCCTTTAGTGATGTGTGCACGATATTGTTTATTGCAGAATGATAATATTTTTTAACTTATATATCGCATAAAGTATAGAGGTACCATTGGGGCAAAAAGTCCCTCAGGCTGAAATAATATATATATATATATATATATATATATATATATATATATATATTATATTATTATTTGTTTTCATAATAAGATGGCCAAAGTATAAAGAAATGATGACAAAGTCTTTAAATAGTGTTTTTGTTTTAGTTGAGCGATTCTTTTTAGTTTTTAGTTCAAAGTGAGCCTCTGACTTATATTTTTATTTTTTGTTAAAGAAGTCATGATTTCCTTTCAATATTCAATACCAAAAAAATTGATTTATTAAATATTTGTTGATTTGAAAAGAGTTTGTTACTTATTTAGTTTAATATTACGCGAAAAGACATTAGGGACTTTTTGCCCCGTACGTGGGGCAAGAAGTCCACTTTGCATTGACAAACATTTTGTGGTATAACTTAGCAGAAAATAACAGAATCAACAAATGAACTTCGTGAACGTAAAGCATAATAGTTATAGTGAAAAAAAGCACCAGATATCTCTAGATTGTTAGTACTAAATTTTACAGAGGTTTATACCAAAAACGGGACTATTAGCCCCACCCTACCCTACCTTTTTTCTTTTCTTTTTCTATTTTCTTATGCTTCTGCCCGTATCTCGTACGGGATAAACTGTCGAAGGGTTCAATCAACTACTCTGCCAACTCCTCCCACCTGGACAGTTTCTTTCTTACTAAGTATCAATTTTACTGTATCGTAAGATACAATCGCGATGTTTCTAGCAATTAAAATTGACAACTTTGTGCAGTCTCCTCAAGACAACACTTCTGATTGCAAGTATTCATTAATTAAAAATTGTCAATTACGTCAGTACAATCATTGCCAGCAAAAAGCTGTCTTTGCGTTCTGTGGTTGCATTCATATGGCATTTATAACGAGTACGTATCTCCTTGAGTCTAGTCTAGTATTCCATCGAGTTTGCGTTATTAAAACCAGACAGACTTGAATTTTATAGGAGCCAGCCAATCAGGTCGCTCCATGTGTTGTGCAACTGCGTGCTTGATTATCCGCGGCGCGCCTTTGAAGCGTCTACGTTTCACGCGTCGTGTGGCAGCCAACTAATTACGCAAACAGCCCAATGAACCAGGCGAACAATAAATTAATACTCTTTGTGCCCGGTAATTAACAGTATAGCGATTAATTAAAATCAAATTCGGCAATTCGAAACAATCTACCAACGTGAATAACGACTGGGGAGGCATTCAGAAATTTCGAAGCTGTAAGACTGATCTTTACAAATTCCTTTCTCAGTGTACCTTCGCCCCCAACATTTCGGATTGCTCGAAAATATTGAATACTATGTTGTACAGGTATATACGTAAATACGATGGATAGAAGTGTGGAGTGCAGCGATGAATAGAGACATGGAAATAGCGGATTTATTTGAATTACGTTCGCCTGAGGATTCGCGGATGGGCAGCCAGTCAATGGTGAACATTCTGGTTACCGTAATTATCAGTATCGGGATCGCAGTCAGGGATTTTCTCAGGATTATGAGCGCTGTGATAGGAACTAGATTTACTCGAATTCATCGATGTTGGACATCCCAAATCCTTGGAGTTCTATTACCAAACTTGGTAGCCCTAGTAGCCATGCACCAATTCTGACTAGCACGCGTTTGCAACTAACAGTAATTGGACAGTAGCATCATCAAGAAGTCGGGAATATATAGACAGTAGACGAACTCCCCGTGATCGTTATTCAGCTCTCAGTACCCGGCAGTTGTGCATTTTAAAAACATTTTGAAAATCATTAGTGCTTTGCTAAGATGGGGTAATTTCTATTGTTTATATATCATATATAATAATATGTTGGAGACTAGGGTGAGGCATATTTTTCAACTTTGAAAATATGACCTTCTTACTATCTCAATTTGTTCCTTTTTATAAGAAATAAAATCGAGTACCTGGAATGTGAGCACAAGTGATCTATAATTAGGGATAGTTCAATAATGGTGAAATTTCCAATGTAGAAGATAATTAAGGGCGAATTCCACTTGCGCCCAAATTGCCCACAACGCCCGTGGTTAACATTCCAAAATTTATGAAAATCTCTTGAAATATGGAAGATAAATCTGTGAAAAAGTCATTATCGGAAGATATAAGTTTTTAATTATAAATTACGACTCGAAAACAGGAACATATAATTTATGATATTCATTTTATTACAAAAACGGAAAATCCTACGGCCGTGGGCGCGGGCGATTTGGGCGTAAGTGGAATTCGCCCTAATATAGAAGGGCATGGAACGCTAGAAATTTTTCCAAATGCATTCATTTGTTTCTGAAGAAAAATAGAAACTGGGAAAAGATATCATTGTGCCACAGCTGACGTAAAAATATTTAATTTTTGTTTAACTTTAAAACTCCACTCTATTGGAGACTCTGAACACGAAGATTCTATACTTCTTTTGAATAATAGTGATTTTCATTGTATCAAAAGTTTTACTTAATAATATTTTAATACTTTACAAAATGTTTTAAACTCCAGTGTGAGTTTACTCGTCTTGTACATTGGATACGTAAGACATGCGCAAAAGGAACAGATCTTCAAAAGGTTCCATTTAGGATGGTATACCTTCCACGGTGATATTAAATCGTGTCTAAGCCAGCGACTTAAGAAACTGGAAATTAAGACCAAAAGAGAAACAGAAAAAGATAAGAAAAGGAAGAAAATAATTCTCGAATTATCTTAAGCTCTTTCCCTTCAAAATATCGTCGCCAATATAGTGATGTCCTGTACACAAACATTAATCCCACAATTTTAATCGAGGGGAAAATTGTTGTCTGTGTTTGAAAATTATTTCGTAACAAAATTGCGGGCGCTGTGCATGAAAAAAAAGAGAAGGGATTGAAACGATTTGTCTCTGTCTAAAAAAGTGCACGTGTTCTAACGAGGGAAACGTCTGCTGCAATTTAATTGGCCACGACTTTTTTACCGTTGGGGCGTTAATTAATTATTTTTGTTCGGCATCTTCTTGCTCTATTTGCCGTTATACGCGAACCGTTTTATTTCCTCTTTCTACTTTATTATCGTTTTCTTGCAGCGTCACTGTGCGACATGGTTTTCAACAGTGACTCGACGAAAACAGGAGTGGTCACGTCGCCAGGATATCCAAATCCTTATCCGCCCAGGACGCATTGTACATACGACTTCCAGGGACGAGGCAAGGAACGGGTCCAAGTGATATTCCAGGATTTGAATCTGTACCATACGTCAAACGGGGCGAAGGAGTGAGTTGATGTTTTCATTACACCCTCTACTATTCTTTCTCGAATTGTTCTTGGGTCACGTAGATTACATTCTTAAAACTTTTATATGTGATGAATGCCATTGTGTAGGAAGTTTCTAGGATTTTTACCCGAGCCAGTTCTGGGGCTCACAACTGAGGAATAATTTTTCAAAAGGGCATATTTCCCTTTTTTACCTTGAAGCAAATTTTGATGGCATCACCTTAATAATGTTAAATTACATCCCCCAGTTGCACAAAAACACTATAAAATAGGTATAATTCCTTTTTGAAAAATTGAAGTTTGATAACATAGTCAAATAATTTTTTAGTCTGAAACCAAACGAATATATTTTAGGAAATTAGTCAAATAGGCTCATCTATGAAATTAGCTAGTGGAGACTTATTAGTTGTGAGGCCTTTACTCAACATACACAAAGTGCGTCCCAGAATGATAGAGCTACCTTAGAAAATAGCTGTTCTAAAAGTTTGAGAAATGTTAGAAAAAAAATCATTATCACCTAATTCGTATGGTTACTTAATATATATCTTTGCATAAATTACACAAAACTGAAAACTTTCTGCAGTATAAAATTTAAAAATAAAACAAAATTATGTCCCAAAATGATAAGGCCATTTAACTAATTCTTATAAAATTAATTAATTTTGTTATGTATTCTATAATTAATAGTCTATGAAACCACCTTAGTACTCATTTAGTACAGATTAAAGGAGACAGAAGTCATGTGAAGAGGTTCCTAGGAAGAGATTCTTAATGTTTGAGAAATTAAAACTTGCGAAATGTGATTCTGGTTGAATTTTCAATATCATCAAAATTTCGAAGAATTTTGAGTAAAATAACTGTGGGTGTACCAAGCAATAATGAGGTTTAAAAATAGAATAAAGCTCCCTGTGAAGTTGTTACATCGTTCAGATATTTTAAGAAATATGTGGATACACAAATTGGAAATTAAAGTTGAAAAATTCTCTTTTACTGGTTTTAAGCAGCAGTTAACTGTAGTGTATGTAGTCGTTTGTATTTCGCGATTAGGATAACGCTTTAAATTCTTCACTAATTGTAATAAATAATTCAGTTTTCGAAGTTATGGAATTTCAAAACCTAATGGAATAGTTACAGCCGCTTTTAGAGCTATACACTTCGACGGAAAAAAATAAATTCTGATTGAATGGATGAAAGCGACAAATGAACGAACGCTGCGAAAACCTAAAAGTAACGTCGAAAAAATAGAACAGGTAACAGCTTTGTGACAGGATTAAAGGTGAGCATGAAATATACCCGTATGTCATGCATCAAATAAATGAAATCAGATTTACGGATTTCTTGAAAATATTGTGGGAATATTGAAAACTATACACAGTCCGTGATTCATACGCCAGCTGCTATAAAATGGTGAAATATGTGAAGTTGTAATTTCTCGCGTTTTTTCATTCAAAAATGTATCAGCTTTGTGACATTGACAAAAAATTCATGACATGTATATCAGTTTGAAACTTATGAGTTTATGAGTATACGTCGGCACGAATGTAGGGGTAGAAAGTTTAAGGAAGCAAAAATTGACGGTTTTATCCGGATATTTACTTAATTAATATCCAAAGAATATAAATAATAATGAGATAGATAGAAGCTTATTACATCTTAATGGAAAAAGGAAACGTGAATATTAAAAATATTAGGAACAAGTTTAATTAAAATCTACTTTAAAGTTAAATTAAAGGAGTTATAGAAAAGGATGCTGGCTTTTAGCGATAAATGATGTCGAAAGTAGTAGTGAAAAACGCTGCGAAAAAGCTCTTTGATGTCTGCTTAATTTCCTGTAATTAATTTTTCGCATGGTATTTACAAGGTAGCATCATGGAGAGGATGTATTGCAGTAATCCTTACTTATAACCTAGTTTCTGTGTATACAGCTCTTTAAACATCGTGCGTTTCGAGTTTGAAAACTTACACTGCAATATCACAATTTCTAAACCGTTTTCTGACATTTCCCATTACCAAACATTAATATTGCTTATGTACTAAAAACGTACCCCCAAATTGTATATCTCAAATAACTTTTCGAATTGCTTAATACAGAGAATCCACATATATTAACTTTTCGCAATTTTAAATCACCGTGTATCTTTTAACGAATCCACGATTTACGATCATTTAGTCGAATAGCAATGTTGTATCTCATTTTACCGCGCACCTTTAAAATTTTCTCGTCGCGTAGGCGCTACAATTTTTTCCTGTTCCTCTCGTTACCAGAACGTGCTTACATTAAACGAGTAAAAGTTTGTACGCCAGTCTAAAAAACGGGTAAATTTCTGGAATAGTGTTAATGAGGTTTAAACCCATATGAAATTATATTCTGAACGAATGAATTGTAATCAGCAACATAACATTCAACAAATTTAATGCCATATTGAATATTATGGAAAATTTCAGTCGTGTTTTTAATTGTAAGGTAACCGTGTCATAAATATACAAGAAACTGTTATTTTGTCTTTTTTTAGTCATTAATTTTGGTGCAACTAATTTTTGAAGCGAGAGATTTAAATCGAATAATTGTGAAATAAACTGAACGAAATTTACACAACCAACGAATTCATCACGCAGATTCCATCCGATGCAACCAAGGTAGCCGACTCTGTAAATATGTTAATATACCTACGCCAAATTTCTCTGATATTCACTCCCCATTGGCTTACGAAATGCTAATTTAGCGTGTCAAATACCTGTGGAAAGTTCGTGGGCATCTGTCTCGTGTATTACGCGTAGGCAACTCTGTTCACCATTTTAGGAAACGCGATACACCTATTTCGCTGCTCGTTAAAGTTATCCCGTTGTTGAAAATTTTGATTTCGTTGACGGTGAGGAGTTTAAGTAGAAAGTACTACTCAAAGCACTTCAGTTTCAGAGGTGGCCATTTTCGAATGGCCACAAACTTTAAGGGTGTGCTCCCATGGGGGAGTCATTTTTTTTAATTACATTACCTTAATGTTTTACAATTCTAAAATGTAGTTATCATATTCCATACTTTAATCTCCTATATTCTATAATATTGTTCATATTTTGTTATTTATATTTATTGAACGAGAATCTTCTTGAATTTGCCTATCTCGGCTGAATACAACCGAAAATACAAGTTACAGGTAAGAACTTTACAAGTACATGAAAGAATTACTGAAATATTTTTCTGTACTTGCTTGAGATATGATTAACATAGGAACGGAATTAAGGATTGGAGGTGGGGATATCTTGAAAAGTATGGATTTTTTGATAATTATTTTTACGCACTTCTGTAGATATAAAAAAAAGATGCAACCCTTGTTTAAACTTCTTTTCGATATCTCTTACCGTCCTCGAGATTTTCCACGAAAATGACAATTCTGCATTTTTTCGGAGGTTGATTTCACCCCCTAAAACCGCATTATGGTAATCAGACAAATAGGCTGGCCTTACGGATGAACTACTCTACTTGCACACAAAATTGTATAATTTTTTTTAATTTTCGGCTTGCCTAATGTCCCTTGTAAGTAGTATATGAAAAGAAATTCAAATTCCTCTGTTTATACCATACTCTTTAATAATCTTTCCTATTAGAAATCCTAAAGATCGACCCAAAAATGGCATTCGACATGACAGAAGACATGTAAGTATTCGAATACCAGAGACTTCGAATTTCAGATTCGAATATTTGAATATTCTGAACATGAAATATTTTTTCACGCTTTCTCGTGAAATTCTTTTCATATTGATCTTTACACTTATTTGTTTTTCAAACAATAAACTTTTTAATCTTTGGTAAGTTTATAAATTTTGAAACGAAAACAACCATAAGTATTTAGTATTATTATTCTAATTATTTTACAATTGTTATTCGAACAAATTATTCAAATAAATAATGATGAATTATTCGAATATAAGAAGAAATAATTTTTTGCAATGAGTAAATATTTATTATTTAAATAAAATATTCTACTAGAAGTATTCATTCGGATAATTAGGTACGTTACATACGTATACATTTATTCGAAACAATTGGAATAATACCCAACTCTGTTTCGCAGTCGATCTACGCGACTTCATCTTCAACATAAAGTTTGAAACATTAGTGCAAGAAGACATTTTTGTAGAAAGTTAAAAATTTACCAAAGATTAAGAAACTTCCAAATTTATCAATAACTATCGAATATTTAAAAACTCCTAATTATTCAAATATTTGAATGCTTGAATTTTCGAATTATTCGAAGAAAGTATTCGTATTCGAAATTATTTGAATCATTCGAATATTTGTAGCTCTAATCCAGATTCGAGTTTCGCTCCTGCGACCCGGTCAGCCCGATCTTCGCAAATGCTTTTTCCACAAAGGGGAGGGAGAATTCCCCAAATCGAAACGCAAACAATCGTCGTTGGTGTTCCTTAAACGTTACTTTAACGGTATTCCGCCTGTAATGACAGAAAGAACCTAGTGCGTGCGCCATTTCCCATCCGTTGAACGTACAATCAAAAGGCACCGTAGAATTTGGCAACCGCGATCCTGAGTTCTGCTTGACGTACCTCCAAATACAATTTGCACCGAGTGCATCGAGTGGCGGTGGCCGAATTCCACCATTAGTGTGTCGATTGATCGACGAGTTCGTTCCGTTGTCCGACGACGAGGATCGGACGTTCCTGGAATTCTGCTTGTCCTTGTGAAAAGCAGGGACGGGAACGGACAGTTGCGATCGATTTCACCGGGTTTGCACGTGTGTAATGTTTCCAAAGGTTTTGCGTGTATCGCGACAATACGGGCACGTACGTACGAGGGCCTGGCCCGCTCGTCGCCTCAACATCGGCAACCGTCGGGACGAACGAAAGCAATCAAATCTGATTGAAGAGTTACAGAATTTCGGCGGGAAAAAGAAACGTTTAAATGATGCTCCGCGCGTTCTAAACGTCCTCGAATCACATTATGGGGCCAGCACTTCGCGGGCCCGTTCGTGATTGTTTGCCACGAATTATGATTATGCCGAAATTCTGCGGCAACGGGGTGAAATTAAAGGGCTGGAATGGCTCGTGCGAGTAGATTCGCTGCTGGCGTAATTGTTTTAACGATACGTACAAGCTGTCGCTTATGAGTATTATTTAATGTTGTAATGGAGTGAAAAGAGAGCGATAGAATTGTCTCGTATTTACTGATTGCCGAATTTGTTGATTTATTGAAGAAAATTCGGTCGGTTGGTTTTGATAGATTTACACTGCCGTTCATAAGCAAGTATTGGGACGCCTGCTGTATTTGCACAAAATGAGATTGAATACTTTTCACTGTTTATATTTTCTGATTGCAATTTAAAACAGCACGTAAAGCAAAATCTGTTAGATTGTTCAGCAATAAATTTGCAGCGTTCTTCGCTATCATTTCACACAGAGGTGTCCTAATAGTTATGAACTGCTGTGTATGCGATGGGATTTGTGTAAGATAGAAGAGGATTCTGAGTTAATTAGCTGAACCATCTTTTGATACGATTTTCTTAAGGGGTGCTAATTATGAGAGCATTCTCCTTGGCTTCAGAATCCGTAAATTATGCTGTATTCCGAAAGTTTCTTTTTAAAGTTTGAATAGCGGGAGGAAAGAACGCAGTTGGTAGAACATTGTGCTTGATAGTTGAGACCGTCATTTAAAAGCTTTAAACGAAAGTCCCGTCACGTATTGGCAGTTAGCATTATTGCAAAAATTCAGTGAAAATCGATATACCGAAGAAATGTTTAAAATACGAATTTTTTATGGATTTTCATCTATCTATTTAAAGAGTCAATAGTATATTATTGGTAACGCTGTTTAAATTAAAAGTAATTGCCAAACAACAAGTGAGACAGATCGAATTCGTTAACGTATAATAATTAAAACCTCGCGTATTATAATTCGGCGAAAAAGCAATCAATCATTAACTGGTTAAGTGATTTCAATTTAATTATATTTTAATACAATTTTATCGTCTATGTCTGTCAACAATCAAAATTCGAAAATGTTTTCTGTGGTAAGAAATGTAATTTAAGAGTTGTAATTTTGCAATAACTAAATATACTTTTATAGAACACATAATATAATAACCTGCTAAAGTGTCCCTCATCTGAAGGCAAAAACCATTGCATAAAAATATGCATGTTCTTTCTGAAATAAATTCCCGAAGAATCGTTCTTTTTCTACCTCCCGACTGCGAGTAACCCCTTAAGCATGTGAAAACTAACCTCAAAGTCAAATAGGCATTCCTACTTTTCAGCGTATAACTACAAGAGACTAAAAAAAATGTTTCAAACAAAACTTTAATTGCGCACTAAGCACTGCAAACTTGCGTTAACAAAATTTTGAAAAAAGTTTTTTTCATCAAATATATATTTTGTAAACCCTTTTCAAATTTTTGTCAACGTAAATTTGCAGCGCTTATTATACCCTTAAACTTGTGTTTAAAATTGTTTTCTCTGTATCTTGTACTTTAGGAATTATACGCGGAAGAGTGTAAGTGCCGATTTGACATTGAGGTTAGTTTTCAGATCCTTAAAGGGCGATTTAGCACGAATGAAGCATACCGTTGTTCTTGTCTTGTGGCACTCTATAAACCCACAAAGTTACGTTCCAATCGGTGAGTGCAGGATCGTGGTGTTCCCTTATCAGTGGAAAACAGGCACATACCACATTAGGGTGGCCCTTATTTATACGTGTCGAAAGTTCTGTTTTGCATTTCTTTGCTCTCACCCTCTAGAACGGTACCATTCGATAAAAAAGTAGTCCGTGAAAAAGTTTAATACAATCGGACAACAGGAAAGGGTGCCGACCAGGCCTTAAAATTTAGAATGCACCAACAGCTTGGATTTAAAGAATTTCTCAAAAATAGTAAGCCCTATCAAAATTTTGTTCAAATAATATTAAAGGGGCATTCAATTTTCTACAATTACTGTATATATAATTTTTTCGAGCTTCCAACCACGAAAATTGATTGCTCTTTTAATATTATCTCAACAAAATTTCGATAGGGGTTACCATTTTTGAGAAATTCTTCAGATTCAAACCATTGACGAATTCTAAACTGTAAGGCCTGGTCGACACCCTTTCCTGTTGTCCGATTGTAATAATATTTTTCAGGGACCATTTTTTTATGAAATGAAATCATATTAGGGGGTGAGAATAAAATAAATCGCAGGTTGAAAATAAGGGCCACCCTAATACCACATCGTTTTTCCATTATCGTTTCTTCATAAAAAAATCATAAAAAATATCATAAAACAGTGCCATATTCCTGTTTTCCACTAGGCCTTTCAATTCTAAACCGAAAGCAGTGCCCAAATCTTTGATCAATATCAGTTTGTGTCTAGAATGTCCTCTTGCGTCCATTCACTCCGTATTTTCGAGTCTTGATGCGATGCAATCGCGCTGTACGCACGCCGACGGTGCCAGTAGTCCACACATTTTATTTAAATCGTCCACCATGGCCATACTGGCGCGACCCTCCTTCTACCCTCGAGACGCTTCTGCGAGTCGCGATGTCGACGATCGAAAGCGTGTTGCCAAGCACGGATCGAAGGAGTGACATAGATCGAGCAGAACTGTCTCAGAACGGTAGGTATCCCGAGAATCCGTCTATGACACACCGTCCCTCAGAGCGTTGGCGTTGACAGAATAGCAATTGCGACTGGTCATCTCCTCGTTCATTTTCCACGTGCTTGGCCTTAAACGCTGTTTCATTGCCGCCCTGGCACGTTTTAGCGTGCGACCGCTCGAGTAGCGTATTCCTAGCCGTGTAATTGCTCTCGCTGCGTTTCACGAGAATCGAAATAATCACGCGCAACAACATCGTCCACGCGCCAACTGCCTCGGTAAATAACGAGGGGAAGTTTAAACGAGCCCACCCCCCTGCGAATCGATTGGCCACGAGCGAAAAGAAGCGACAACGCCCGCTCCCGATCGTAATTCCTTTTAATATCAACTTCGTTTATATAGTTACGGGGCTGTTAATAATGGAGGCAGCTGTTACGAACTCGTTAATGCATTGTACGGGTCCCTTTGACGGACGCCATTACCGTCTTGTACTATAATATCGCGAAAATTATATTCCAACTTAAGCCGAATGTTTCCTACTACGATCGCGTAATTTATCGACGATGGTTATATGAAAAAGCTCTGCGCGTGTTGCATCACTCGACGATCGTAGCAGGCGAGAAATTGTGGACGTGGGAGGATAAGGGATGAAGGGACTCGCAGAGGTTTTGGCAGCGCAGGGGTTGCGTAGTGGATGAAAGTATCATTTGCAGACGTAATAATATTTGAAAGATTTGATTGCTTAGTAATAGCTTATAGATATTTGATAAATGGAAAGTGCGGAAACTCTGATATAGGGAGCTTTGAGGTTATAAATAGCGGTGGGGTTGAGTATATTGTAACTCGTGGGGAAAATTGATGGGACGTGTTCCAAAAATGCACGAGTATTTGCAGAAATAAATGCAGTGTAGAAGACACTGCTGTTCATAAGTATTAACCCTCCGTGGTCACACCTTATAATACCAAATTGGTCACATGGGGGTTCACTGCACCCTAGCATCATTACTGAGTTACCATTTTCGTATTTTTGAATCTTTTAACTTTTGTGTGATAATTGCACGTTCGTGATATTAATACAATCATACTCTAATAGTCTTTTTCTAGAAATGTAAATTTTGACATGTTGAAAGTTGTATTTGAAAAAATAGTTGTGGATAAAAGCGACTTTTTTTGTTAAAATTCACCAAAGTTTTAAATTTTATTATTGAAGTCTAAAAATTTACAGAAGTATTGGCAAAGACATATCTTGGAGAGCAATCATAAGACAAGTTTCATGATATATTTTCAAAAATTTCATCTCCATTTACATTTAATTGTTGCTGAGACTTTTGTGTCATGACAGAAAAGTCTCATATAAAATCTCATCGTGGATTTCCACCTTTAGAACATCTCTGTGTGAAATAATGGTGAAATACGTTGGAAATTCGTTGAAAAAATTTAACAAATTTTACTTTATTTGATATTTTAAACTGAAAATTGAAGGAAAGAGGAGCAGTGCTTAGTGTCTAAACTGTACCAAATATCACATTTTGTGCACATACAGCAGGTGTCCTAATATTTATGAACAGCAGCGTATATGTATTCGAATTTAATACGAGGACTTCTAGTCCTCACGTTACTCACGCTGAATTTTGTCTGCCCTCTCACCAGTTCGTTATACTATATCAGACTTTGGTATTGCGCATGGTTTTAATTTAAATTTTGGAATTTTCATGACTATAAACGGGCTATCTAAGAATAAGACATACTCCTTATCACTATTATAAACACGAGTCACGTTGTAACTTGAAATACAACCGAAAAATAGGTGACCCTTCATCCAAAAATAATACAGAACTGCAGAAAAAAGACACAAGAAGCTTCCATCTTTTAAAACAAAAGTAAATCGATTGTTAAAATATGTGACATACAAACAAAGTTTTACGTAGCTAACTTATAGTTAACGTTCAATGCATAACTTAGCTTATATATTGAAATGTTATAATAAATATTTATTTAAATTACACGTACAATTTTCTCATATACAAACGAAATAAATTGACCCCTTTTTGCAAGGCCGCGTTGACCAAATTAAATATCTTGTTACGATATATACACAAATGAAATCTGATCATTCGACCATTTTCTTCGAGAGAAATTGTTCTGCAAATATCGAATGAGGTATTCGTCGCGGAATTTTATCCGATGGAACCGACTGCTTGTAACGCGGCGCGCGTGAAAAAATCGTTCGTTCGACGAGCAAACATTTTCATTAGAAAAGTGTCTCAAGTGCTTTCGCTTTACATACGTCGAGTGTGCACACAGTACGCGCACAGTATGTGCATTCAAATGCGGGAGAGGATTCCGGTGAATAGGACCTGGAGAGGTCGCAACCGACATCTGATTTTCCTGGCCAGTTTCCTTCCAATCATCCGAGTGGATTGGTCGAAATTTTCCTTGAGCGTCACACACGGCCCAACATTCATGCACGCGGTGTGCATTCATTCCGCGTGCATGTAGCATATACAACCACTCGTGCACATAACATTATATACACGAATGCGCACGCGGTAATATTCTTTATATCGCCTCGTTCGTGTGACTACTTCGCTGTGCCGCGGCTCGCGAATTCTGCATTTGCTTGTTAAAACTGGTCCGTAAGGCATTAGATTATGGACAAATGTGTGGACGAAATAGCGAAACGCAGACACCGGAGTTTAAATAAAAATGAAATTTAACGCAGAATTGCAGGATGGGATGGAATATACTCTACGACCGGAAACTGGACAATTCTTTGGAATAAAAATAAAAGAAATGCGATATGAGTTTTTCGTAAAGAGCGTAGTTATCGTGGATATTAGGATTAGTGATGGGACTGATACCAATACTATTGATGATATTCAATCAATTCGATACCAAAGTACTCAATGGGAAATATCGATACGCATCGAAATGTTATGTACTTGGTATCAATCATCAATACCGATTCTTCTTCAACCGATACTATATCAATACTATACCGAATCAAAACCGGTTTGATACTTTACGAAATTATCGATACTTATTTGATACTTACGAAATTATCGATATTTGTCTCAGTCATTTGGTAAACATTTAATATTTACACTTCACCGTGAGGTAAATATATTGCAGGTATTGATATTCTCGTATAGGTATCAAGTAGGTATCGATATTTTTGTGTAGGTATCAAACAGGTATCGATACATTCTGATATGTAAGTATCAAAGAAGCATCGATTCCTTTTGATACCTTTGACTCTGATATGTATCAATACCAGATTGAAATTTGTAGAAGGGTATCGATATGTATCGATACGGTATCAGTCCCATCACTAATTAGGATGGCCCATTTTTCAAGTATAAAATTTAGGTTTTCCACAAGATTGTTTTTGTTCCAATCATGCTAACTAACATCTGTGCAAATTTTGAGCCTAATCAGACAATATTTGGATGTGGCTAGAATTAATCATTTTTATGGGCATGGGAAAGAGTTTCTGTCTGTTTTCCAATTAACAACTCTCCAGTTGGCGTCCTTGTAGATTTTGGGTTACTAGTGGAAGCCATTTTCATACCAGAGACAAAAACAACTTTTTTTACGGTATTAAGGAATAATATACACTTAATTGTGTAAAATAATGTTGTAAATCATAGCGACGTGTAAATATGGTTCATATGGGCCAGGTTTTTATATACACGCTTCTTTTGGTGTAAGGAACAAAAACAGGCTTGTGGGGAGCAACAAAATTCTATAAATTCTTATTAAATACACTACGTTATTTAATAAATACTTTGAAGATATTTAGTACCCGTTGAATTGACTATAGAATAATAAAGCATGTACAGAATAAAACATGTATGTACAAAATATATCCATTGCGTTTCGACTTGTAAAATAGGTATAAGGGTAAAATCTATTCTGTTGAAATTTAAATTTGGAGGTAAAGAGATAAAGATTTGAATTAAAAAGGAATTAAGGACTATTTGATGTGAAACATCTTGATATGAAATACATGAACATATCTCTCCATCAGGATGAGAAAGTCTCATATAAGATCAGCAAAATTAGGAGTACATTTAAAGGGTAAGGGGAAAAACCGGGAATGTCCATTTTTCCTGAATTTGCGATTTATAGCATATTTTTTTAAAACCAGAAAATGTCCACTCTGCACTGGAACAAAATTCGGAATGTCCCTATTTCCATAAACGTAAGCTTCTATCGTCAACATAAAACAAGAAATTATTTAAGAAGAAAATTACTTGTTTCTTTACTGATGGACTAAAGTATTAAAACTTAATTTTCTCTATAACGCTGTTCGTGATATTCCCTGATTTTCCCCTTACCGTGCATTTTATAATACCTACATTTGGATGAGAAATTCTCATTCAACTTATTATTCGTACAAATTTTCATTCGTTGCTCGTACGCTTCATATTACACATACCGTTTCATTAAAATCGTTACAAGAACCTTTCATGAATATATTCATGATATCGGCATGACCTCCTTTTTCCGAAACTTGTTCGTGTGACGGAGTCTTCCGTGTAATATAAATAAGAAAACTTCAGGCATTGCCAAGTAAGATATAACTTGTGAATCAGAAATGAAGTTCCTGGTAAATTCATACATATTTTCTAAAGTTATCATTAGTCGGAAGAACCTTCGTTCGAAACAAATTTTCAATTTAATACATGCGTAATGTATATCAGGACCCGAAGCAAAATATATTTTATTTGTACCGACAGAATGAAAGAGAGATGGATGTATAAAATGAAGGGGAACGGAGAGAGCAAGTGGAAGAGTACTATTTATGGTCAGACACCTTTCGCAATACATATGAGCCGTTGTTTTTGAAAATGGTATATGTAAGTCCATTTTTTGGAAAAAATGAGTTATTGGTAGTTTTAGTCAGATATAGATATCCTTTTTTTATATTTATAATCAAACAGTCAATGGCGTACAATATCCTCATAAATTAATAAAAAAAAGTTTTACTGTAAAATGTTATCGCAGTAATGTTTTTTGAGAAAGTGGTATAAGTCCATGTTTTGGCAAAAATACTTCACTATGCTAAGTGTAAAGGAGAAATAAGATTGAAATATGAATAAGATTGTTATTATTAATTATCTTAACGAAGTAATTTACTTTTCATACTTGTTTATTTATAAATTCATTATAATATAAGGATAAGTATAATATAGTCATGAACACATGTATGTCTTCTTTTCAATTATTATTCTTTACATTAAAAAATACATTTCTCAAAAGCCAACTCCAATTCATATATAAATTTAATAATGCTATTGGTTATATAGTTCATAATATGTTATTATTGAAAGTGGTATAAGTCCATTTGTAGCTAAAAAATTGTTTATTTTCTTTAACATATTTATTTGATTATTATTGCATAATAAAATTTAACAAGTTTATAATTTTAAAAAAATTACCCGAATTGATTAACGTATGCGAATATTTTTAAATTGATTCAAACCCAAACCCTTAAATATATATGAATAAATGGACTTATACCACTTTCAAAAACAACAGCTCATATGTACATAGGGTATTCCATACCAAATCCGTTATTCTTTGCAGTTCATGTTACTTCGTGTCAATAATTGTTTATAAAATTCAAATATGACGTAGTTCAATTAAAATTAGGGGGTGTTTAAGTCATCCTACTTTAACAATGTGATTCATTATACAGAAGCATACCGCAAAAAAGTTATAACTCTTTAACGTAATTAAAGTAGGAAGGCATCCGTAAGAATTGTATACATCTCCATCTTTTCTATCTACCCGATATTTAAATTCACAGAACGACAAATGACGGACGAAACCTGAACAAATGCAAGAACATCATGAAAATGTTATAAGCACCATTCGCCGCTGCAAATAACCTCGTTCAAAGTTAAAATGCTTTTTCTCCTCTGAATTCCTGATGTACAGCAACAGGAGGTAGCATTTCCACTGTGAAAATTTTATAACCTTACACTACAGTTTCTTCACAATTTCTTTAAGGTTTCCCTCTGAAAGTAAATATTCTCCACCGCTTGGAAGCTGAACCTGCAATATTATCCTTCGGATTTCTATACAAAATTTATTTTTCTAGACGGTTGACGTAGCTAAATCCTCTTAATTCTCTTCCCCTCCGCCGAGTCTCATATAAAATTCACTTCCCTTAAAAAATAAATGACTCCCTCTGCACAAAACATCACGCGCATCTAAAACTTCATATATTTCAATTCCCCACCGAAACTGTCACGTGCTATTCGCATCCAAGAATTCTCATCGAATCACACGACAGAATCCTCCGTAAAGACTTTAAAGCAATATCCAGCATCGATGGCGCCGTGCTCCCCCATCGGGTGAGCGCAAAAGACAAATAAAACAGAGTAACGAAGACGAGGGACAGAGAAGAGGAGCGACGGAACGTAGCGGAAGAAAACAGAGAAATATCAGCGCGAGGAGTTTGAACGTTAGAGACGTGGGCCATGTTTGAGGGACGTCAGTCCGGCGTCGAGTTATTGCTGAAAGTTAGGTGCTAGTGTCGCGAGTGTTGAATATAAAATTGGACAATACGCGGTGACGGGGGCCGGTTGGCCAGCGCGCCGAGGAAGATGCATCTTGATTTTTGTGTTTCTAACGGGACGTGAAATCAGCGAATGGAAATACACGGTGGTCCCTCAGGTGAAGCTTCTTTTGTCGGGAACATGAAAAGTTTTCCCATTGAATATGTTACACGCCACGCGCCGTTGACGTGCGTCCGCGGCGTACATACGAGAGCGAGGACCACGGATAAGTACGAAAAGCACGGGCAACGATTCAAGGAAGAGGAGCGAGACGAGCCATCGCGGGAGAACGATGCGAACTTCTTCGTTTTATATTTCTTCGCAACCGTGTACTCCCTAAGTTAGGTACGCCGAGCCACGAGCAAATTGCATCGAAAGTTGGCCGCAATTTGCAGGCGATATTAGCGAATATTTCGTCGAGCTGTTTTGTCAGAAGATATACGAAGCGCGCGGCTGTTTACCCCGGAATTCATCGGCGCGAGATTATCGTGAATTTTCATTTCGACGCTCCTTCCGCGCCGAAAGACCAACGCCAGTTGCACGCGATCGCAATCTCGTCGACGCTCGGGCTTTGAATTATAGCGATACAGAGTAAGAGGAATCAGCCGAGTTAACTCAGGAGCGTGGGCCCTGAAGGGGGGACGGGGCACTCGGTCGCCCGTGGAATTAGTTCGATTCGTTATCTTTAATTTAACGGCCGCGATTAATGCGCCTTTAACGTTCGTTTCGCGCATACAAATCGTGTCGTTAAAAGGGGAAAAACTTGGGATAATTCAGGGCCCCAGGGATGTACGTGTGTATGTGTCGTTGAGCTCGCTTCTTTCTAGCCGCATGATAAATCCTCCGCCCTAAAAGGAGTTATAGATCTTTTGTATCGTCGTTTTTGCCCGCGCCGGCTTTACGCAACATTCGTACTTATTATAGTCGGTTCAGCGATCCCGCTGGCACGCGGAAATTTAGTGGCTCCTCGGGACACCCCACGGAATCTTGTCCCCCCGTGTCGTAGGCATCGGACCGTTCCATCTTAACGAACTCTCTTGCATATTAATATTAAAAAGGCCTCGGTTGAGCGCGGTTCTGTTTTGCGTGTATGCACACTCGTCTTGAGTAAAATAAAAAAATACGAAGTGCTGCGTAGTGAGTGGCAAAGCCGAAATGGTAGTGATTCCATATGAGATAATACCTAGTAGAAACTATGAAATGAAATTTAGTAACATTTAATAGGTATTTTACAAAAGAAAATAAGTAGGAAATGAGAAATAAATTTATTTGTAAGGGAGGCTTTATTTTCGGAATTATCGATATTGGAAAATCGTTTGATATGAGCGCGGCTGCTTAAAAATCAACAGTATTTACCAAAACATATGGCACAATTTTGAGCGAAATTAATCCTCGTGCGCAAACAATTCGAAATTGTAAAATAATATTTCTCCGCATCGGGGTTTTGTTTTCGAGGGAATCAATTTGATGGTGGAACCGATTTTAAGCCAAGTGCACGCGTACTAAATGGATTTTGAAGCAAGATTTTATCGATAATAAAGTGTCAATCGAAAAAGGTGACTGATATTTGAATCATTAATTACACTAGTTAAAAATGCACTAAAAAACTAAAAAATAATTATTTTCTTGTACTAAAATTTCGATGGTGTTTTTTTACTTTCAATGAAATCGTGGCGCAGGATATCTCACAGCAAATTCATTTCGACGCTTAATACTGTATTATGTTATGAAATATCGTGCTCCACGATTGTATTTAATGTGAGAAAACACCATCGAAATTGACCAAAACAAACAGCAGACAAAAATAGAGCCAGAACTATATCTAAAACACACATATGTAACAACATACTTGAAAAAATGTTCAGAATGAATTAAAATTGAAATAACACAATAGAATGGAAATAACACGAAACCGAGAAAAAATGGAATTTTAGTGTTTTCACACAATTGTCTCTAACTTGGATGTTTATCCCTAGATTTTTTCAATAGTACCTTGTTTTCTTCGTAAAAGTGTAGACTCAACGTACGAAATGAGAAACTACGCCCATTTTCACGATTTCGATTTTTCCCAGATAATTAAATGAATTGTCGATGTCAGTTTCGATCGAAGAAAATTACTTTTTTCACATATTTCCATCAATTTCACCCCAACTGCTCAACCAGAAATTTTTTTTAGGCTAATTTATTAATGATTCAATTATCTTTAATTTCAGATAATTTTCGACTATATCGGTCATTCGCAACACGAGATATTCACAATTATATGGGACCACCTTTTTGACAAACGGATAAAAAATTCATCTGTCGATATCTCGAAAACGTATCGATAGAAATTTTTTTAGACCTTATTTTCGGAATCGGCGGGCCATTTAACATAAGAAAAAAATAGTATCATCTGCTGCACAAAACGGCTGTAAACTAGTATTATTAATAAAAAGAAACGGATACTGGATTTTTATTCTTCAAATCAATTTTTATAGTTACTTAATGAATTTTATTGAATTTGCATTAAAAATATTTTTATCTGTCCAACTCGGCTTCCCCAAAAATAAATCCTGAGTGCGCCACTGGTATACAAGGTATGAACCCAATCGATGACGCGAGCCATGTGCACGCCCTCGTTACTGTTCCATTATTAATACATTATTTCACTTTCTATCTGCATCTCTGGCATTTACATAAACGTTTTTTTTATTGCTTTACTATCGTCGGTACAGCAGCGGAGCGGTATCCACATCACTCGACAGACTCTATATTTATGCGAAAGGTACGCGGAAGCGTACAACGGAACGCGATAGCGCGAATGCATATGAAAAAGATCGATCGAACAATGCCGTTGGCCTGCAGCGTATCGAAAAGTAATTTGTATACTGCGCCCCGGCGAAGTATTTTAAAATATTACGCCGATTTACGCTCGCTTTCACGGGTACGCCGGCGAATGTACTATTTCTCCGGGAAATCAGAAGTTCCGCAGCACGTACGAACTGTATCCTGTGCGCGAGAAAAAGTCGAACTTTATTAATTAAACTTCGTATGTTCGCTCTCCCCGCGGAGTTTCATCTGTCTGCGAATCGACGTCGTTAACTCCCCTCGAAATTCGAAGGATACGTGGAGATATCGGGCTAACGAGAAGCTCCTGGCAAATATATATAAATTCGTTATACCTATAACTGTAAATCCGTGCTCGAGCCTGCATTTCAAAAGGGAGATTTGCTAAAGCCTTCTGTCTGTTTTACCTTTCTGTTTTGAGTGATATACAATATCGTTGAAATAATAGAAGATACATTTCTGGATATTACAGGCATTCGAATTATTCAAGCTTTGACTAACAAGGGATGTTCGGTTACTCGAACATTCCAACTTTTTTGAAGTTTTTGTGTAGGTTTGTAGAGGACTTCAATAGAAGTATTAGGCGATTTTTCGATACTGCCCATTTACGTTTCTTCGGGCTAAAAATGACCCTTAAAAGGTAATGTGTGATTTCCTACTTTACAGTACCTATATCTATAGGTGATATTTAGGAATTAATTAAAAGAAAACTACTATATATAATTTAATGGGACTTTTTGCATTGTATTAAGGATGTCCTAAATTCTATAATTTACAGAAAATATTACTATAAAACAGAAAATATATTTATAGAAATATATTTCTATAAATATATTTTCTGTTTTATAATTAATCATTGCAGACGGCACTGGGGAGTCGTTAAATTCGAGGCATCAAGAAATTCATCCAAATTGGTGGGACATGTATCTCCAAAAGTTATTATCCGATTCGACTGAAACTGTTTTTATTTTGAAGAATGTATTTCTGGCTATGGGGGGCGGGGTAGAAAAAATTATAAAAATGACATTTTTTTATAAAATAACGACACTTGAAATTTGAAATCACTTTTCCCGTATATTTTTTGCCATTTCAACGACTTTGAAAATTATAAATTTTCAATTTTTTGTCATTTTTCCTAGTTTCCCCCTAGCCAGAAGTATATTCTTCAAAATAAAAAAGTATCAGTCGAATCGGATAATAACTTTTGGAGATACAGGTCCCACCGTTTTGAGAACACTATTTCGAGAACAACGCGTTTAAAGTTTTACGTGAGTGCCGAGTGGCCGGTTGTTGCCCATGCATTTGCCGCTACTCCAATGTACTCCAATGTCTATAACTTCGAGAATTTTACGAATTTCAACAAATCCTTTTAAACACGTATTCCTAAAAGGTTGGACATTCGAAAAATAAAATAAAAAATCGACTTTTAGACCGGAACCTCCCCTTAACATATGGAAAAATATTAGAATGAAAATTTAACGGCTTTTTATGGTGTATAAAACTGTGGAATGAAATTGTTAAAAGTTTGTAGATTAAATAAAAAATCCTTCCCCACCACAAATTTTAAACAACTCGATTATATTATAGTTCTATACCTAGGTCATAAAAAGCCGTTCAGTTTTCATTGTAATAATTTTTTTATATCTACTACAATTTTCAAGATATACAAGAAAGTAGGAAACCACACATTAACCTTTAAGGGGTGTTTTCACCCTGGAGAACCGTGTAGCGTCTAAGTACAGTGTTAATGGTTATTTGGGTTTCCTAGAGTTTTCCCTAAACTATAGGTTGTTAAGAAGCGTTACTATTTTTTTAAATTAATAATTGGTTGGCAAGGAAGAATTAATTAAGAAGGCAATGTATTTTATCAGTTTGTGCATGGTCACATATCAGTTCCTTATTTAATATAAGTATAATGTTATGTTGAAGTTTGGTAATTGGGTTTATTATAACTAAAGAAAATATTAAAAATTCTATTAAGGTCCTCTAAGAACCTCCATAGTTTAAAAAAATAATCAAAATGTTTAGGTATCCGAACTTCCCTTCTAAGTCTTCCCTTGCACTATTCTTTCCTTTTCTGAAACTATTCTATAATCAATTATCTCTCTATAATCCAATTCGATTTTCTGCCAGCAATGCGAGATTATTATATCTACTAAACATTTTAAAATTCTTGCTTGTGTATCTACTGTTCCATTACGCCCTGTATAAACTGCACGGCTGATGTATTAATTATTCACGCGTGATGCATTAAATCCATAATACTGGTTCATGCCTAAATAACTCTGATATTTCATCTCGAATTATTTATTCCCCAGAAATTGCGATCTGCCGATTATTCCTGCAGAGTGCAAGAAATTTAATACAGGAACGTTGAACGGTATTCCATATCTGTAATATTAATTACAATTATTTTTATTTTACTAGTGCGACATAACTCTAAATAAATACTGTGCAAAAATGAGGTACAGCGATATAATCTCCTACGTTTATTTTACATTTTATTGTAATACAAATGATACACCAAGTAGATTAGTTATCTTATTTCTTATGATTCGAAGATTGTTATAATCTAAGATGGATAATCGAAGATGGATAACATAAAAGGGGGATGTTAGGGAATTTTTCCGTGTCTCGCTGTATCCACATACGTTCCGTAATCCATCATTACACCGAACACGCAAGTATTGCAATTCGGAGTACTTGTACATGTTCCTAATTTCGGCAAAGCCGGACCGCAAGTCCTAAAACCCATTACTGATCGGGTGTGTTTGAATTCGGTGTACACATGAGTTTACGATACGCTACTGAGACTCCAAATCCTAATTAGAATTTCGAGCTCTCTCGGCTACGAATAACTAAACAGAAACGAAACAGTTTCCATTATAAGAAGAGACATCGTGCGGATACTATAGTACTTGGTTGTGTAAAATATTCGTAAAGTGTACTTATAAATGGATTAAAAGAATTGACGGTGTTCATATTCTCCAACGAAAGGAGTCATTTAAGGTCTTTACAAGTTTTGAAAGAATACGAAGAAGGAAGAGAAATACAGAATTGAAGAAAATAGGATGACCTGTCAAGTGAATGAATACTCACAAATGAATATTCACAAATCGGTATTTAATCCCCTCAATGTGATTACTGCATGCGAGCTGTTTCATTATTAAGGTTATACATCCCTTCATTAAAAGTCTGGCATCGGATTAAGTGAAAATGGCCCAAATAAACAATGAATGGACATTCATTTTTAATAATTAATTTTGCTAATTTTTCGTATGATATGAAAAACGTTCATTCACTGGGGTGTTCATTCTCTGGACAAGACCCTATTTCGAAAAAGATATTGCATTCGTTTCGAAATTTTTTGCATTGTCTCTGGCTATTCTTTTAAAAATAACAATTTTTTTTAAATACGTGATTATTACTGTTGATGTGGCTTAAATCCAAAAAAAGGGTTTTGAAATGTTTCTTTATCCATTTCGAAGAAATAAAAATCATGTTAGTGGTTAATAAAAAGTGTTACTTGTCGATAAAAAGAGCATTAGAAAGTAGTAAGACGACAACATGTTGTGGAATAAGGAAACTTTTGTTAAAAAGATACTATAAACTCTTTTAAAATGTTAAGAATGTGACGGTTTAAAATCAAATTAGCAACAAACGGTACCTCTGTCTAATAGCCAGCTCTCTAATTAATAACAAATAATAAAACATAATACATACAAAATGTAAAGGTGAAAATTCTGTAATAAATAAAAACCAATAAAGCCCTTACCGTGATAATTACAGTGAGGCGACTACAACAATATCGCACACAGACGAAGTGAAATTAAAGTTTTTATAAATTCAAACCATAAAACATTTACAGAAAAAATATTAAAAACTTCAAATACCAGCTACAATTCAAACTGAATTTGAACGGTGTAGTAATTTTCCGTTTTCAAAGTCCAAACAAAATTCTACATAACATATCAAACAACCCAATATTTTCAACACTTCTACAGCTTCACCTCGCTGTTGATTCAGATGAACCAAATAAAATCCCGTTCGTATCTTTTTATTCCAAAACCTCATTATTGAATACCACGCATTGTCTTCATTCCACTATTTCGTGAGCCGTTTAAAGGGGTAAAATTCGCGTCCGTATCGTTGCTCCAGGTCATAGATAATTCATCAAACTTCGTTAATCGAAACGGCAGTAATGACCGTTGTCGTGGTTACCTTTCGACCCGGTCACGTGCGCCCATTGAAACAAGAGCAATTGAACTTTAATCGAATCAGTAGCGCCGGGGCTCGCAATTTTGCGTGCTGCTGAACAAAGTGTAACGGGAGGCATCGTCGACACTCGTCCATTTTTTATGATTCCAGGTGCGAAGGCGTGGACTCGCTGGTGGCGTACGTGCACATAGATGGGAAGAAGGAGAAAATAGATTCGTTCTGCGGCGAAAGGCCGTCACGGCCTATCATGAGCAACGGACCACGGCTTTCCTTGGAATTTCACGGCGTCACGTCGTCCCGCCACTCCCGCGGCTTCAAAGCGACGTATTCTTTCACAGAGAGTGAGTAATCTCTTCCACTTGCATTTAATGCCCCGATACCACTCCTCGTTAAAATCCTGATCGAATTCGCAACGGTCAAGTCCAGCTTTAGAGTACATTGTGCGTTGTAGCGTGAGATTCGTGAGTGCGTAAGTATGCTTCTGAATTTGGAAATAATTGCAGCACGGGATTACATATCACGGATATCGTTGTTTAGTTCGCTCAAACACGCTGCGCGGGTAACGAAGTACAGAGAATAGCAAATTCGATTGTAAACCGATGGGCGGAGTTCGGGAGAATTAACAGATCGTGGGTGAATGATTTACCACGAGGAGCGATTCTGATTTTCATGCGCTTAACTCGCGGTGGTTTTATTTCAGTCGTGTAATTAGACTACGAAAGTTTTAATTGAGTTCCGAAACGAACGTAATAAGTTAATGACAAGATATTACTGTGGAAAAGTAAACGTTTTACGGGCGGCAGCGCGGCGATAGAGGATAACGCTCGTTGATGAAGAAACAGAATCTTTTTGAGTAAATATTATGTAATAGACTTTATTTCATGATCTCTTATTTCTCTTACATAAACGCAACTTTTTCCAGATCGTTGACTGAGTAATTTATACAGTCTGTTGTGAGTAGTTTAGCTGGCTTTTCACAGATGTGCTCATAAGGATAGAATGATCTTCTCGATAATCGATCTTTCGATCATGATATAAAATGTTTCACGCGAATGGAAACATTTGAAATTCTTCTTAGCAGTGTAAATAGTGTTATAACTTGGAAATTTTAAATGAAACTGCTGCTAGATTCTATGTTTTTATAGAGCTTTTATCATCTAAGTAAATTCCACTTGAAACAATTTCGCAAAAGCGTACATACAGTAAACGATACATGGAGAAAGGTGAAGCAGATATGATTGACCTGTACTACTAGACTGCGAGCAGGGAACAATGCTTCAGAGTACAAGGGGAAGGAGAGTGTCTATGGTCAGACGCATCTCGAACACCAATATGACTGGAGATATCAATTTATAACTTTGCATACGTACATTATTTTCACAATTGTTTTCAGTAAAAGTTATTAAAAATGAAAAGGACTAGATACATGCGATAATTTTGCATAAATTATATTTAAAATTCTGTATCATTTCTTACACTGTCAGAAAAAATATGAAGTCTTCTTTCATATGTAGCACGAAGAGCTTTCATGTATAATGAGATACAGTAGACACTACCTCACATTACATAAAAAACAACATTAATTGATTTCCAATCAGTAAAGTATTGTACTTAAACAATATCTTTCATGTCTGCCTTCAAATTTTTCTTGCAAAAATTCTTTTCGGAAAAGGACTCCCATTGCGCACAAAAAAATATTTCTAATGCATTGCTACAACTTTTAAAATGGCATAACTTTTTCAGAATTCGTCGAAACAAACATAAGTTTTCTTTTAGAAGCTAGAAACATTAGTTTGCTAACTGACGTGTTTCGTTGTTTTGAAAAAAATGCAATTGGTCGGAATAACAAAAAAAATAGTAAATATCGGTTTTTTCAATTTTTTTTGCAAACCTATAATGAAAATTCAAATAAACCCGTTTGTTCCAATAACGTAAACCAATAACATCTGACAAAACCACTACTAACAACTTTTCAGGGGAGGCACTCTATATTTTAACGTATCGTATCAAATTCTCGGCTAACTGACGAACGGTGAAAGCCTCTGCGAGTCACATAAACCATATCTACACGACGGTCAGTAAAACAACGAAGCTAAAACCTTGGCGTGCCCGAACAAAGGCCTAAAATCACTCAACGACAGAGTGGATTTACGTCTTCCTGTTTGCATCCGTGTTTGAGAAAGGATCGGCGCGCAAAGTTGAAGCACCGCTCGCTAAACGCCTCGAAACCCCCAGGACACAGACACACACTTTCTACTCTCTCTTTCTGTCGATCCACTGCTCCCTCCTCCCGCTCCTCCCCTGTCTAGTAAATTCAGATATTGTCAGTACCATAAATCGGTTCGATGTGCTCGGGTAAAGATAGACGATACGCATCATTGGGAATAAGTTATTGGTATAGGACGTGTTCGGGACGTAACATCGGAACATGACGTACGGTCTTATATACGGGCGCGGAGCGTCTGCCGCAGTCCGGTCCTTTCTACTGCGTGCCTATGTCCCGTCAAAATTTCAATTTCCGTTGAGCATTCTATCGTGATAGCAATGTGTCTCTCTTCGTACGGCCGTTTATCATCCCCAGGCGAGGTTCAGATTGCAGCGCGCACGCTGGAATGCCCAGGCTCGCAGAACAAATGGATCGCGAAGTGTGTTTGTCTTTTGCCGGGGAAGATCCAGCGCGGTCGGCACGCCAGCGAAACGCGATACGCGCTTCGAAACTCAAAATTCGTTTCTTTCGAACCCCGGCGAGGGTGAGTGTTGGATGGGACTCGCGGGCAGGAGGGACGGAGAGAAGCATAGATAACGGGCAGCAGGTCGAATTTAAAGGCGGTGGAGAAATTCGGAGGGGATTAAGCTACGGGTTACAAGTTCGCTCCATTGCAAATATTCCACCCGACTGCGGAAGCATTTTCATACCGAAAGTTTCTTCCTGTTTGGAGGAAAGTATTCGAAGATTGCGGCGGTTAGAACTCAAACGGGAAGGAGTTAGGAACGAGACGAACGGGAATGGGGGACAGGGTGGAACGTTGCTGATGGTAATTTTTGCAAGGGGAATTTACTATCTTGGCTTTCTTGTTAAATATTGATTTTGTTGTGCGTGTCGCGGTGCGGGGCGAATTCCAATATTTCCGTGGCTCAGCTGGGTAGCCGCTGTATGAATGAAAATTTTGAAAATGTGCATGCACACATGGAAAATATCATGAAAATGTATAAGTGGAATAATAGAAACTAAAAATTGGGGAAAGATTGTCAAATAGTATGGAAATTCTGTGTACAAATGGTTAATTAAAAACTATTTTATAATAAAGACTTTAGGGAATTGAAAATTCAAAATTAATTGTATCATTGCGTATAATTTATTTATACAGTTATTATGCATTTTTCGCAAATGGTTAATTCTGCATTTAGGTAGTACTTATATTTCGTATTCCTATTGGCACAGCTTCTTTAGAAATTTTAATACGCGAAAGGAATGGCTGGAACTTATGAAACTTACGAAGAGATTGCTGAAAAGTAAATGTAAGATAACAGCGTATACAGGAGTATCGTTCGGAAAGTTTCAAGTACATATGTAAATGTTCCTAGGTAGTTTTCAAATTGTTGCCAATCCCTGAATATTGGACAATTGCGGAGCATTTACCTTCACATTGGAAGTTCCTTCCTCTTCATAGAAAAACTTAATACAAACCCAAAACAGAGTTTAACGATCTTTAAATATCACGGGTTAATTCTAGCTAAAATATGATATGATTACTTCATTTTCGTTCCTTTTAGTGTTAAAAAGAAAACATGAATTTATTGAGTCAGAATTACTACTTAGCAATTAAATGAGTTTAAACATTTATAACAGCAACTCGCCCTGTGTCATACAAAAATGTATAAACTGTTTTCTAAGGAGATATTAAAGTTAATAAAAAACTTGTGTTTGTAGTTTGTAATCTGTGGTGACATAGAATTAAACAAGAGTTCTCCTGAAAAATTTATAAAAATAGGAGGAGTTTGTGTCAAGAAATTGCAGTTTAAGTGTTTATTTAAATAAACATAATTAGGGACTATATTTAGACGTAATTAGAGATTATATTTATTAATACCGGTTCGCAACTTAAAATAAGTACTACATTGTATGTATAAGGGTCCAATATTATCTATAACTTACCTTATGCATAAAGTGAATATATGTCATAAATTTTTAAATTAATTTAATGAGTCACCTTAAATTAATACGAGGACGAAGGAAAACATAGTGAAAGTTAACATCAAGTAGATGGAAATACTAAAACAGTCGTGTGATGGTACCTAATATCGCCTAGCAAAAATTAAATCGCTGTTAATTGAATAATAATTGATACTTTTTTATGTAATTTGTTTTAAAGTAAGAAGAAGTTTTTCATGCTTCGTGACCGATCAATTTTAGGACTTCATCCTATAGTGAACTTAGAAGCTTAACAATAATAAATATCATCAGTTTGCACTGCAAACTTTACAACCCTATATTAGTGAAACCTCTTTTGTCTCTTCATACGAGTACCAGTAATTAGTTAAATAAGTTTGTGCCTATAATTTTATTCCGAAACGCTTGCTACATTTCATTCCCGTCGCAACGATATCACCGAAAGGATTAATACACGTTACACTTCGTTCATCCTCGCGCAAACTTTGTCGTCGTTTCGCCAGATTGTTTACCGACTTCGCTCATCGTTCGATTGTGCGAGCCTCACACCCGTTCCAAGTTCCGTCTCGTATAATGGAGGGGTCGCAGGACACTGCGGGCGGAAAGCGCGCGCAAAGGCGGGAGAGAGCTGTGTATATCGGGTCTGTGTTAATTTTAAGAGACAAGTTTGCCACGTTAGCTCTGACGCAGGCTATCTTCCACTGGTGTGAGTATCGTTCCGCCAAGTTCCACGAAGTAAACGAGGCTCCTATTATCGCGTAATTGAAACGCGAACAAACGGATTTCGACCTATTCACAACGGCAGAAAGGGGGATACGCAGCACCGAAACTTCTCCTCGCTTGAAAGAGTCAAGTTGGCCAGCGGAGAAACGAGGCACGACTAACGATAAAAAGTTTCGCTTTAATTACTACGGGCGGGATATCCTTCGTGGAAACTTCAAAGCTGGATATCGTCCGTGAAAAAGCAGGACTTCTCATCGCGCTTCGCTCAAAGCGTTCATAAGCGGATTTTCAAGTATTTCCAAGACAGCGCGCGTGCCCCGTCTTTCACGTTGGAAGCCATGAAAATTTCTGACGCGCTGTGTGTGCCGTCAACGCGACCGCATCATTCGACAGATAAAATTTTCAAAGGCGCTGCCGTATTCCTGCAAATTGCTGCCTCACTGTCGTCTGAATACAAAACGAGCTTTTGCGAGTGTATAATACTCGTTAACTAATCATTCTTTCCAGATCCAATAGCCCCCCTCCCTAAGCCTCTAATAGAATTTGTCGGATTTAAAAAATCGTTTTTCTTTATACATTTGTAAAATTCGAAAACCGGTTTTATATACTAGAATTAATATGTAAAAATGAATTAATTATTTAATTAAAAACGTTAACATTTTGACTTGAAATCACCTCGGACACAAGCATATCGTAGTAGGTAACAGTTTACTGTAAAAGTAATCTTCATGAGTTTATATTTTCGGAAGAAAAATACTAAATGCAATAAAGATTTATAATTTATATTTGGTGCGGATTTTCGTTATTTTAGTTTTTTTCATTTGGTTTTGTATGCAGTGTATATTATTGTATTATATTTTTGTGGATCCCTAAATATAAAATGGACTCAAAAATTCCACGGATTTGTACGGACTTTATTTTAATTTTTTTTTAATTTATTTGGTTTTGTATAGATAGAGTATATTTTATTTTCTTATACTTTTGTAATTCCATAAATATTAAAAAAACTGAAAAATTTTCAAATAAGTACAAATATTTATTTTCAATTTTAATTATATTTTTTGTGAAAATTCGAAAACCGGTTTTTTGGGAATAGTGGAATTCGAAAGCCAGTTTTTAACACGTTGCGTGCGGGTGACGTGTACGGTCACGTCTGGAGCCAGTCCCAATAAATGTGGAAGGCGAAGAAGAATTTTTCATGTATCGAATTTTCCTTCTGCAAACGCATTCAGTACAAACGTGTTTATCAGTGTGTGCATGTCGTTACAAATTTGCAACGTTTTTCACCATTCTGCAGCTGTTTTTTGTATTTAATGCGTCATGCATTTCTTTCTAACAAAAACAAATTATTTTTGGTTAAAATGTTACAAAATGTCGAAAGTAGCATAAAAGGTTGCACTTTATACAAAAATCTATTTCCGCCATCTGGGAAGGTCAACTACTTTTGGTGCCACACGCAACGTGCTAAAAGTCAGTTTTTGTATAAACCATGGCACCCAGAAAGCGTTTGCCTTTTACTCTAACATTTTTTATTGCTTCCGGTTTGTACTTTTAATACGTCACTCAAAACCTACATTTTCGTAAAGAGGGGAAAAATGGAAAAATATACGGCCAAAGCTTTCGCAAACAAAATATTCTGCATACTGAAACATTTACACAAATATATTTTACAAAACATACATAAATAACTATCCCTAAAGATCTGCCACCTTTATCCGATCTACATAACGCTTCGCACATATATTATTCATTTATAACTGCGTGCAGGTATACCAAACAGAAGTGAGGTCTTCAACAGCGCATGCGCAAACAGCGGAATGCTCTCCAGCCCAAATTTTGTGGGGATAGCAATGCCTAAATTCGAAATTTGCCAGGCGATCTTATATAGAAGCGTTGCTATCGAGTAGCTGGCAACCAAAGGTCACGGATTCTTATTTCCGATCCTCTTCTCTTAACTACCCTCCTCTTTCTCCACAAAACCTCGTTATTGCTGCGTCTATCTCTACACTCGTTTACCCCCAGGGCTTGGAGCTTGTTTCATGGGTGATTATTCCCTGGAAGCATGTCCTAAAGACGGGAACTAGCGATCCGGGCTACATGAACATGGGCTCACCAGTGCTGAGACTATTTAAGAGGCTCGAATAGTGGGATTTTACAAGACAGCTTCACCCAGACTTAATGAGGAGCAAGAGTATTAAAAATAGGGGTTAGTTCAAGGAAATTCCTCCGTCTGCCTCAGAATGTTCTGCTCTTGTTTCTCTTAGCCAATTAAAGTAAATACTCATGCAGAATAACTTTATTTGGCAAACGTCACAGACAGCTCACTATTGCAAAAGACTCGTCCGGTTGCTCCAATTGCGGGCGTATCGCCATGGTCAAAGTGGTACCGCGAGAGATAGATACCCAGAGAGTTGCCAGGGTTGAATCGCGTACAATCTCATCCCATGCCCCAGGCTTGATTCGGTTGATTCGTCTCAAATTTCCTGTCCGACCAACTGGTTAGAAGCGTCGCGGGGGCAGTGGTTGCGCCCCAATTCGCGAGCATTGTACTCCGTTCGGAAAACGTAATATCAATAATCCGGGGCTTGCAACCTCGTCGATATAACGCACAGTGGTAACAAGTATGGCTTTCCAGAACCATAGTACCGCCGGGCCTTTCGGATCCATGCAGCTATAGACGTTAGGATATTAATGATGTTCCAATCCCCGATAGCCAGGTGTCTATGTATGAACATTGTAGCAATTATTTCTGCTATTACAACTGTATCGAGTGCTGCCTAAGGCCACCTATGGAATCGATCGATCATTTTGAAGGAGAACTTTTTCCTTTCTGATGGAAACTCTGTTCTTGGGCAATAGTTCTTTGCAAAGAGGTTTTGTTTGATTCTGCTGGACCTTGTTAAGCTGACAGTATACGTAGATCCATGTTCAAACTGCTGTGTCCCTGTTCATATATGACCAGGCAAAGTTTAGTCAAGTCTGCTGCCTGGTAACTTTACTGTTTCGGTGCGATAGGCAGTGCACTGTATTTGCAACGTGCTTGATATGTGTGGTCTGATATCATAGTACAGATAAACTTAATTTTAGATAGGTTGTAAATTCTTGGAGCTCCAATGCCACAACATCTCCAAAACCTTCCCCTAATTCGCGGTTAGAACTTCTTTACATGACAAGCTACTTTCTGACAATTGAGCCCCTTAGTTGACAAGTCAATTAAGTCCCTTTCTTAGTATTGTGAAAATTGGACTTTCGTGTAATGCTTTGTAAAGTATTAAGAACAGAACGTAGCTTTATTGTAAGATAATAAAGTGAAAGAATAGTAATTATGATACAATAGTAAACTAACGGTAACATGACGATTAATCAAGTGTCATTATTGGACTGAATTATAATATCACTTCCTTGTAAAAAGGTGACTTACGCCATACGGCAATTGATGTATTAATAATCATAAAAGTCAACACTTTCCACTAAACACTACATATTTTTACATTGAGTATCTCATTTATTATAATAGGTATATTAAAAAACTGATTCGTCATCATTTCTACAATCGCACTGGTTTTTAATGCGTGGAAAAATGTATGATGAATCGGAGGAATAAACATTAGCAAATCTAGCATGTCCTTCTTTTTAGTCGCTTTTGACAGTCACTTTGTTTAGGATGTAAAATTGACTCTTATTTTTTTATTAACATAAAAGAAAATATACGCAAGTTAGATTGGTAAATAAAACAAGTATTCTTAATACTTACTATGTCTATAATAAACTCATTTTTCGTAATTTTGGACTTACGCCATTTGTCAATTGAGGTGCTCAATTGAGGATTTCAAAGGTAAACGATGTAAGTGCTCAAACAAATAAAAAATAATACTTTTAGTGGGAACGGATGCAAATTCCATACTGAATACGGTTGTAAACACTATATAAGTTTTTTATTTTTAATAATATAATCCCTGGCATTTATATCACTTACCATTTCAACTCTTCAATTACCTCTGACATGTTCGCAACTTCAATGCCAGAAAACACCTCCGCAAAAGTATGCTGACATGCACATAATCCTACTAATATCTTTAGACCACTACTGAAATACTAATTTAATGTTGACCTTGCGAGTGTGTCTAGTGCCTCGAAAACCTTTTCCACTGTTACACGCGACCAAATGACTACCGACTTCCTATTGTGCGCATTGAAGGGCTGAGCAATTTAAAGGAGAATGGGATAGTTGGAGCTTAACCTTAACGAACCTGCTCCATATACTTCGCCAGCCATTAAATCGGACACTATCGTCGCTGTGTTAGAGAGAAAAATGGATGTTCTTCCTTTGGGAGTTACTGCGAACGTTCAGGCAGTTGATGGCTCCACTGGTTCGTTAACCTGTCGTAATAGGAACTGTAAGGTTTCGTCATGCCGGTAGTCCACTTCTACAACTTGATGGTGTGTGGTTAATTCCCACGATTAGCAGCCGTATCATGTGCAGCTTCTGTCAGGGTGCTTAGACTGGTGTCTTCTGGGATAACTACCAATCCTTGTGTTCCCGCATAGACGTTCTACATACAGAAGACTTTGGGTTGTAGGATCCACAGTATTAACTTACTCATAGTATCGTCTTTGTTCCCTGAAACCCCCTTTGACCAGTGCTACAGCTTCATCACAGAACTTTAAAGTTACCCTCCCGAAGGGAAGATTCATTCACTGACCCAGTTATCGCACGTCATCATCGCTCATTTAATTTTTACCGTTATCACTACAATCGTTAACAAATGTACCTAGTGCCTGACAATACATTCATTCTACCCAAACCCGAGTTCAAAGTCGTAAGAAGACCGCGTCTCCTAGAAGCTAGTGATTCTACCCCGAGACCGATCTCGAACGCAAATCGCACGATATAACCCAGGGACTCTCCTCGCTTCCTCTATTCGGGCCGGTTAGAATCGTAGAAATCGGAACGCGTTCCCTGTGTTCCCGCGAACGCGAAACTCCATTTCACCTATCTGATCGGCAATATATTCCGCATTCCTCTCGACGCGGACGTCGCCGTGTCGGGGCAGGGATGACTCATTTTCGGGGTAGGAAAGTCGTCGGTATGCTGGTTCACACCCGCTGAATCCTGAGTAGGTACGGGACCGAGCACGACTGCGACGGCGATGACGACGACGGTGGCTGGCGACGGACGCCGGGCGAAATCGATGCGAAACTTTCGGGATTCAGTCGAACGAGTTAGATACCATCAATAGCAACAGCGCCGAGGGAGCCGGATACTCGGCGACATATTCTTCCTGACGTTTTTCGAAAACTCCTGGGAAGGACCCCTGACGGATTTACGAACCCGCGGAAGCGAGAAGTGTGCCAAGAGTTTGGAAAACAACGGGATCCCTGCGCTCGTAGAGGTGGCCCGATACACGCGTACTTATCGATCCGCGTATGTGTGTTTTTGGGGGAGGGTGTACGTGTTTGGCGGGTGTGCTCCGCGCACCGATACAGGCGCAGCCTGTGTCAAACGCTCAAAACTTGCGCCCATATCCACGGCAACGTTTTAATGTAACCTCGCGTATTTCACTTCCAAAGTTCGCTGAGAGTTCGGATGCAATATTTCCAGCGTACTCGGCGAAGCCGTTACGCCTCTATATATGCACGCGCATCTTTTCCAGCCGGCCGTGATATTTGGGGGGAATAGGGAGTCGGGATTTTAAGGAATTTTTGTGCTACCTCTTTTGCAGACTGTGCTTGAGAAACTACTTGGACTGACGTCTAGATGTAGCTTGGTGTTGTCTCTTTAGGGTAAATGTGGGTGAGTCGGTGGGGCAGGAGAGTAAACAAATAATATTTTAATAAATCGATAGTTGTAAATAATTTTGCTTTCTTCATTGTTATTTTTTCGTGAATGATTGTGGGTCATCTCTTTCAAAGACGAGAATCATCCCTCATAACGACGAGAGCCATCTGTCCTAGCACCTTAGGAGAAAGGGTCAGACGTCATGACTTCAGTTTTCAACTCGAGACAGTATATAGTGTCTTAAAATAAATGTCGAACAGTTTTATGTAGATATTCATATATCTAAACATATCAGGTTTATTCTAATAAAATAAATAAATCAGTATTAGTTGTAATTGTCATTTTATATTAGGTGATCCGACTGTCCTCAATTTACCCTATAGTACTATTTTTCTTACTTTCGTTTCCTTTAATTTAGCTTCTAGTTTTATTGTCATTCGTTGCATTATTGTGTTTTATTTGCCGTTTCTTTCACCTGCAAGAAATAGAAAAATTTGTGATTGGTGTAAGGATTTTCCTACTTTTGTGTATATATCTTTGGGGAAGGGGGCAACCGAGAATAAGTCAAATTTTACCTCAAGATTAAACAATTTCTTTTTTTGTGAATCGAATCTAACAGCATTTATTATATTATCAACTTTTACGTCAAAAATTTAACACCAGATCTTACATAGCATTTTAAATATTCTGTCATCCTGTGAAACTAATAATTCTGACGTAGGCAAAATCATTAAATTGGTGGTTAGGCAGGAATAATTGAAGATTTGTAGAAAGATTGTAACAGGGCAGCCATAATTACCAATATATGGGTTGTTTACCAATTTTAATCCAGTGGCCAAAATACTTTAAATATCTGTTCAAGGTTTTCAAGGATCAAGTGTAAAAACTATTGAAATGAACTTCTATTTTTCTATCACTTGTCCTTAGCATAGATGTATTGGTGATTATCAGAGTGGTGTAAATCATGTATTTTTTGTTTCAAAATATTTAGACTGTTACGTTTGAGCGGGTTAAAAAAATATTTTTGCATTATTGAACAAAATGTTTCACAACATATATTCTCTTTTAATGTCAACCTTATCTATCATTGTAAGAAAACAACAATTATTTGAGAATATTGAAATATAAAGCACAATAACATAAAATAAGAGATATCTAAACTTTTTTTTATTTTTAGACTCACACCACCTTTATAATTACTGGTACAGATTACACAATCACAGGTAACTTATTTCCTAACCGCATTTTGTATGAAACAAACACGTTACAATCGTTTAGACAAGTCCGTCGTTTAGACAAATTAATCGATTCTGTACTACACGGTATTATTAACATTAATACGATGAATACGAATAACCACACGTATCACGATCAAAGCACGCAATCAATCCAACAATTCTACTTACAATTTACGCACAGAAATTAACACAGTAAATACCCTTTTCAGAAAACAAATATACACACAACCGAAAAAGCAATTCACAACGAAGAATCATATAATTAACCCCACGGTGTATTAATTTCAATCAAGATCACGAAAATCACAATACTTTATCAGAAAATTAATCAATCCAGAATTACGAGTTTCGAATAGCGTCGGACGATAATAACAGGAGGAATCTATCCGTGGTTTCGCATTCATGATGCCCGCGAAACAGGGTATGCGGTCGAATCCCGAAAAACGATGCTCTAAATTGGGGGGGATAGGTCGATGGGCGTGGGGGTGGCGGTGGTGTGTAATCGGTTAAATGGAAGCGTTCGAATGGCCATTTTGCATCTCGCGAATTATTCCGGGCGAATAACGAAACGAGGTGCCGGAATCGTTATCGTTGATTACAATTGCAAAGTTGGAAAGCAGGCAGTCAGGCGGAGGCAGTCAGGCAGGAAGGAAGGAAGGAAGGAAACGGAATGCGGGCCTCGACAGGAACTCGGTTACACACACTGCCAAACCGACGGCAACTGCGAATCTTTTGTAATGTAGATCGCGGGACGATTTTACGACAGTTATGCTCCTCGAAAGTGTGATAAACAGCCCGCACCTACCCGCATAGACGCGGGGGAACTTGAGATGGTCGAGACTGCGGGCGCGCAACGCCAGCACGCCGCCTCTGGCCGGGTATTCGAAGGTGGCCGAACAGAGGGGAGGAACATAAATTGCCAACTCGTATATACCCCGACATTCTTCAACAGCCGGGTATTATAAAAGTTCTTCGGCGAAACTTTATCAATTTAACGGATTCGCCACGTGTATCAGGGCAAAAACGCTGCTGCCCCCATGCCCGACCCCACCGTTGACTTCCTCCGACTTCAATTACTCTTTACGGGCGACACGATACCTGCACGCGTGCGGGCCTACTATGGCTACGCTGGCAAACTTTCCAACACGCTGCCGATCGCAGACGCGGCGGAGAACGGGACAACATCGGCGATTATGTAAATCACTGTTTTCACGGGTGCGCTGTTTAATTTGGGTAAAGACGTTTCGCCGTTTCGACTGTGGCTCGCGTTCTTCTTCAGAGGCTTGGGGTAGGTCTGTTTTGTTGCTACGGCTCGTTGTCCGGTGTCGAGTGTTATGATTAAAAATTTGTGATATGGAGGGACTAAATAGAATTGTAGTATAAAGGAGAATAATCATTTCATACTAATTTTAAAGATAAGGATTTTTTTTAAAAAGCCTCTTTAATGATTCATCTGTAACGTTATCTATACATTAGAATGCATATGTTCGGCGAAACAAATGTGTTTTTGAAAGATTATGATGTTTGAAATTTTTTCTGGAGGGTGAACGCGAGTTGTAGAATTTCGGGTAGAATAATACTTCAAATTGGGTTAGTAATTCTGAAGTCGGGGTGGTCATATTTTGAATTTTACTGAAATTCGAGAAATTTGTTTTCCGGAGGGTGAAGGAGTTGTATAATTTCGGGTAGAATAATACTTCAAATTGTGTTGGTAATTCTGAAGGGGGGGGTGGTCAAATTTTGAATTTTACTGAAATTCTAGAAGTTTGTTGTTTTTTGTGGGGTAAGGGGGTTGTGAATAATTTCGGGTAGAATAATACTTCAAATTGTGTTAGTAATTCTGAAGTGGGGGTGGTCAAATTTTGAATTTTACAGAAATTCTAGAAATTTGTTTTCTGGAGGTATACATTGTGTCAAAGAACAAGTCCCAGCTTCAATTGATTTAATTGTAATTAATTGAAAAAAAATTCATTTTCGACAAAAATGACTGCCTAAATAGTATCCTTAAATGATATTCCTAAGTAGTTAGTTGTGCATGTGATCTACGTATGTATGTAAAGCCTACTCTTTGGGAATTAGAAGTAGGAGAAGGGGATTTAGTAGACAGTAATTTTGTTGTATACTTCAGCGTGTTTACTAGGAGCGCGACGAAGTTTCTTAGATACACGTTATCCTTCAGTTCAAAGTTGTATTTAAAGATAACGTTTTGCTGGAGGTAATTTATATTAGCAGAACTAATATATTCTTCATTAACAAAAGGATTGTGTCCGACGTCCTCTCAATGTAAAAATCTTGCTAACTCAGTGATTCCCAACCTGTAGATCGCGAAATGTTTTCTGGGCGGTCACCACGGTTTTTCTTCTTCTTTCTTTAATAATATTAAGCTAAAATTATATTCTGAAATACCTATTTTAAGTTTGTTTTCTTCACTTTATTAAATTTACCTTATCTTATATGAGGGGTGGAAGGGAGCGCAGGTTATTTGAATATTACAAAAGCGGATGGTGACTCAAAAAAATGTTGGAAAACACTGTGCTAACGAATCTGCGTGCTCCATTCCAGCGATGATCCAAGCAACAAACATTTTTGCATTTTAACGAACCAGTACCTACGTACCTACATATTCAAGTCCCAAAGAACACACACTGAAAACTCTTTTAGGCACCTAAGCTTGGAGTTTCTCGATTTAAACTCTAATAATAATTAAACTTAACACGACCACTCTTAAGCTCTCAAACTTACACACACACTATCCTTGTATTTGTTATTCCCACAGTCGCTTAAACACAAACCATAGATTTTCGAAACCACATCATCTCTTCAACGAATAATAAAATCATCTAAATTATCTTCCAAACAGCTTGAAAATATTAATTTAGAGTCAAACAGCGTTAGATACTTGCAACTACATACATCTAACACGAAACACTAAACCCATTATAAAATGAAAATTATTTAAAATCTTGGGCAGCTCTTCTCCTCTTTTTACCAACGTCGTTTATTCCCGAAATTCATCGACGTACAGTTTCAACGCACTCTGTACAGGATATTACATAAAGTGCGGTAAAACCAGGAGGTGACAGGTATATAGACGCAACCACATTTCACGCTCGTACGTATATACAAGCTTCTACCAACTATAATCAGAAACGTCCGTATGTATGTACACGCCAGGAAAATAGATTTTCATTGTCACCAACTCCTAAACTTTATAACTCTATTCGTAGTATTTATATGTTAGCGAACGAATTTCGGTTATCAATAGAGGCCGTCCGTAAATTACGTAAGGGTAATTTTGGTTGTTTCTTACCCCTCCCCCAAGGACAAGAATTTGCAAGATTTTATATTCCAACTCTCCCTCTAACCCAGAGCTGGGCAAAATTGTACTCTACTTACAAATTACAAAGTACAATTAAAATGTAATTGTGTAACTGATTACACATTATTTTCTGTAATCGTTAATTTAGGTAGTTGACAAATTTGTGGTCAAGTATCTGAATTAGAGCTCTTACTACCTGCCCGCCCGGGTACTCGAGTACCCGGGTATCCATGAGATACCCGAGTAGATGAGATGTGATGAGATAGTGGAGAATTTAGATTTGACAGCCGATCGTTTGTCGACTTTCGATCATTTTCGGCTAACCTCGATAATGAATGGAATAAACATCAAGCAATTAAATGTGGTATCTGTATCAGAATGTGAAAATTGCGAACTGTCAACGTCCTTTGCACTTACAATAGGGTAGTTCGCTCTATTGCAGTGTCTGCCCCTATTAGTGTGTCTTTATATTTAAATAAACCATAGTGCTACTGTAGAAGCCTGAATCTGACGTAACATTTATCATTCAATGTTGTTAAAAGCCCGATATAGCAGTTCCCACTGGGGAGTATGATACACCATTGGAAAGCTTAAGAGTAGAGGAGTCACGGGTACCGCAAGCGTCCCATTCCGAAAATATAGATTAAAAAATGTACACCTGGCATTGATGCACTCTTATCTAATCGCAACCAACTCCCTCAGTCGATGCAAAGTAACACTCGGAAAATCCTAGGAACATGCACTGATTTTGGGTTTTCGTTCACATCATTTGTCGGAGTTTGCTGCGGCTAGATCTGTTTAGCGGGCCTTCCGCCGTCTTTAGTGAGATTTAAGATAAAAAAATTTATTTCAGAAATAAATAAAACGGCACGTTTATTAGTTTGAAATGAGGATTTCAATTTTTTATATTCGATTGTTAAATACATTAAATACATATGTTTGATCAACAAATCACATTCTTATGGTTCATATTTACAAATATTTAATCTCATTGTTTTACATACAATTCCTATCCTCTACTAGGGCGCATACTCCAGGTATCGAGAGAAAAAATTATACAGTTTGCACACAGTTCATGGAAGATCGTCTTTCGGAGGAGAATTTGGCCATCATATAATAGAGAATGGAATATTAGCAGTAGAGTGAACGCCATGGTCCATGACAATGCATCTAAAACTCTTTTGAAACGCTTGGAAATTCCAAGCTATACGGGGAAATCGAGAGAAAATTGAACAGGTGCTTGCTAAAGCGTCCTCGATGTCTGTGGCCATCGATATATGGTCATCCCGATTGTAAGATTCCTATTTATCCCCAAGGACGCATTTCATAACAGATAATTGAGAGATAAAAAACTTCACATTTTCCTCGCATGATATAGAGGGACGACATACCGTCGAAAATGTCACAGCCGTTATAATAGGAAATGGGAATGCAGGAAGATTGGAACATTACAATATTACAAATAAATTAATTGCTCTAGAACATGACAATGCGACTAACATGAATGCAACAACCAATTTATTAGAGATTAAATTATACAGCGTTTCGTATACTGCATAAAATTGACAGTATTCATAAAAGACGCCCTTCATACAGTTGAAAAACTCTCAGATGCGGTATGGAAAGGTTTTAAAATAGTTCGGCATTTTCATCATTCGAATTTCGTGACTTCTACGCTGCAAGACGCCCAGAAGGAACTGAACGTACCAGAACAGAAGTTAATTCAATCCTGCCCGACCCGATGGAATTCAACGTACAGTATGTGTGACGGTCCTGTAATAAACCGAAACGTAACAAATTAAATATTAACAATAGAAACGGAACCAAATTAAATATTAATTTTAAAACGATTCAATTTAGCGACCATAGAATTATGTTCTGAAACTAAGGTAACTATTTCCTTAGTTCTGCCAATCATCCATGGCTTAATTAATTATCATTTAAAAGACAATGATTGGGACACTGTATAAGCTAAAGAATTTAAGAACATTTGAGAAAAATTTAAAAAACCCAACTGCTTAAAAAGCGAACTAAAATGATAAAAATAATAATAAGATGACAATTTAAATTAACTCAATTGTCTGCAGTCGGAGGCCTTAAATCCTTTGATGCTAATGATTTGATGTAATTACATTCGAACATTTATTTCGAAATAGAAAATTACATAATGTCTTAATAAATATTGTGTATCGCCGTTCGCCCTAATTAAATTTGATGGGCTATTAACACCGCTAACAGTATTCTCCGCACAGACAAAGAGAAAAACATAAGTTACAAAATACGCTGAAGTTGAAATATCAAATTATAAGCATGAATTTGCACTGATGTTGTCCACTTCTTTTTGTTACCAGCTTGAAGCACTCCCTTTAGTCATTGTGGTACATGCAGTCTGGTAAAAACATCCGTTGCTCGTAGATTCGATATACATTCATATAGTGACAGTGCCCATCAAATTGCTTGTTTTCTTGACCCTAGAAGAAAAGATTTAACATTTGAAGATAGCGCATTAAAAATATAATTATAGATTCTATTCACAACAAGATTGGAAATATATCAATTAATGAAAATAATACAGATAAGGATAATACCATTTCAAGTGCTTCAGGAATTGATATGTATATGGACAAATATAAAAACCTGGCAGAATTGGCAAAAATGTATTTAAGTATTCCGATTACATCTGCCAGGTCGGAACACGCATTTTGTTCAGCGTGGTTACTACCTGGAAATGTAGATTTATTAGTATTTTTACATCAAAACAGAAATGTGTGGAGGTTAAGTTGCGAACAGAATCGTGATTCGAAGTCACACAATATTTCTTGTGTAGAATTTATTATTCTACTTACCGTTGCGCACTATACTACGGTGCGGTGCGGAAGTAACCTAGTGCCACCGACACCGACGACTCACTGATTCCTCACAGCAAAAGACATTTTATCACAATATTCATAATCGTAACGCGCACACAATACTACATTCAATTGCTTGAAGTTTATTCCGTTCATTACTGATGTTAGCCGAAAATGATCGAAAGGCCAAAGGACTATCGGCTGTCCAATCGAAATTCTCAACTATCTCATCACATTTCATTTACTCGGGTATCTCATGGATACTCGGGTAATTTTTGTCTACCGGGGGTCTCACCGGATACCCGAGTACCCGGGTACCCGGATACCCGGGTCAAAACAATAGCTCTAATCTGAATTAACAATTACAGAAAATAATATCTGATGAATTACACAATTACATTTTAATCGTAATTTGTAATTTGTAATTAGATTACATTTTGCCCAGCTCTGCCCTAACCTTACGTATATTCTGCATTGCATTTTTTCAGTTATTAAAATTAATTCGTGTGGGCGATGAAACATTGTTTTTTAAGTTACTCATGTTGAGGAATAGGTTCAAAAAATATTACGTAAGGCGGTACCTGACTTCCCCCTTCCCCCTTTGTAAAAAAACGTAAGAAAATCGCGACTCCCTCCCCCAAAATCGTAATTTAACGTAGGGGAATGTGGTGCAAGACGGACTAGCGGGGTAAGATGGGAAAGCATTATTTATAAAAAATGGAAGGTACTACCGTATACACGTAAACATATCAGCGAGTTCGGTGCAAAAGAGCATCGGTCTGAAAATAGCAGTGTTACAGACCACGCGTGTCACGAGTTACGACGAGATATTACATTTTTCTAATAACGATATAATTATTCAGGAAGTTTGTAATAGTGTCACTTTATTTATGTTTATGTTATTTAACTAAAACCGGTAAGTTAATTTTCCTTATTAGTTACTTTTTCATAAATTCTGAGTTTTCACTAAGATATGGTTAAGGTTATTTTATAAAAAGCATGTGAAGTATTAAATACGTATTGGGGCAAGACGGGATCGGATGAGTGGGGCAAGATGGGACGTCCCCATCGTTGGGACGTGCCATATTACCTCATTTAACGGACTTTATCTACGAATCTTGTCTTTGTTGTAGATCCATATTTTGTAAAATGGTAAGAACATACAAGAAAAAGACAAATAGAGGCGAATGGTCTAAAGAGAGTATGAAGAAAAAAAGTAGCCGAATAGAAAATGACAACAAATTCACAAAAACGAAAAAGGGCTTCAGAAAAATCAAGACTAACGTCAATTAAAAAAAGAAAATAGAATTTCTTCACATTCAAACTTGTTTCTTTATGAAATGTGTCAGTAAGAAAACATGTTTCGTCTTGCCCCCACAGCAATCCCATCTTGCCCCATATGCGGGGCATGATGGGAAAATTGAGTTACTTAAGAAAAAGATGTTTATTTTAGTTTTTGGTCCTTGTGATCTCCTTTCTGTTGCTGAAATTTGAAGATGAAAATATACTGATTCTAAAAATGCTTTAATAAATGTTAAAAAAAGAATATATTTGATTTCCTCCACGTTTCTGCTTAGCTATACCGTCTTGCCCCACATTCCCCTAATTTAAGGACAACCCCGCAACAGTAAGAATTTATAATCGTCGTTTGCACAGTAACGCCAACGATTGTCTTAAGATCCAAGAATCGTTCGCCTCGACATTTGTGCGCATTATCCCTAACACTCCCATTCTCGAGGCCCTGGAAGTAACACGAAGATGGTGCAGAAAAGGATGAGAAGAACGGGTGCTTGGGAAACAAGCAGAGCGACAACGTAAAAGCGACACGCTGTTCGTTTCGCGGTGGTCGCGATAAATATTTCAAACGCAAGAGGAGATGTCACTGTTCGCCTGGCATGTCGATACTGGGGCTGGTGCTAGACGAAAGCTGACGCTCCTTCGTGTATATGAATACCAGCCACGGCAACGTGACTGCACGGGAAAACCAGTATCGCTGGGGAAGAAATTTTCTCAGCGAGCGATCTTAAAAAATTGATGCCGCCGCTCGTCCCAGCTCGGTTTTATCGGCGCAACGGGCTACTAAACGTGCCATTTTATTGGATTGTCCGGGTTGCAAATACTAGACGCGGTTCGGTAGCCGTGTACAAATCTCGATGGTAAAATCGACACGTCGAAACGGCCAACGGACTTTCATTGTACCACGTAAATTGTCTGCAGGGAAAGAGTGGTGCTTGTCAATTTAAAATTCGAACGCGGCGTCGCTGATTCTGATACCGGATACGCTGTGTAAAAGTCTGCTCCGAACACATTTGGAGCTGCTATTTACCTGCCTGTAAACGAGTCCCTTCTGGAGAGGATTCCAAAATATATTTTTGAAATGGCACGAAGGAGTGTTTGGAAATGTTTGGAACTTTGGATAGGTGGAGGGATTTGATTTAACACACGACAATATTTAAAGAATAAGAGGGGAAAACAAGGAATGTAACAAAACAGCTTTATTGAGAAAATTAAGTTTTAATACTTTAGTCCACCAGTAAACAAACAAGGTTCGATGAACTTAACTGTATTGTTAATAACATGAACAATTTATACTATGATTAGGCATCAGAAAAGAACTCGGCTAAAAAGGAAATTGTTTTACATTGTTTTAATATCTTTCAAGCGGAGAATACTGCAACAAAATAAATGTCCACTTCTATTATTACCAAAACTAGGATGTCGAAGAGATTAAAACGATTCCACAATAATTAATAAATAATAAGAAGGATCGACATAAAAATAAAATTCTACAAGTTTAAAGATACTTCCTTATATCCCAAAACAGTTAAATGGAATATTAGCAATAGTTTTTTAAAAAAAATCCTAAATTTCGGGGGCTGGTCACAAGAATCTCCCCTTAAAGCGCTAGCGTCTCTTAAGATGATAACATGGGGAAATTGTAATTAAAAATTCATTCTGTGATTGTTAATTTAGACAGATATACCTCACTTCGTGTCGCAATAAATTTTAAGGCCAGTCTTTGTAATACTGATTAAATATTATGCTCACGAATAATTTGCAACCTTGGACAAATACTTGGATAATAAAAACTATAAAATTATGATAACGAACATAATTATTGTCGTTATCCTATCAGCCTCTCGAAACCGACCAGATCCATAAAATTCCTGTTTCGCAAAATTATTCAAAGTAATAAGTGATTACGATACACAAAACCATCCTATATAATATTTTACTCCTATACAGTATTATTAGAATTTTAGGCATGTTTGTAATTTAATTCTGAAGTGTCAATAGTAGAGTGCGCAATGAAAAAAAAAATAATTACTTCTCTTCGGTATGAAAACGAATAACACTAGCTGCATTAAATTCTAAAAACTTGCCATTCAAATTGAACACTGGCGCCTGGTAGGTAATACTCACTTAAGGCTGTAATTACCTAATTGACTTTAAGTACCTCGAAACGGCGTTTAACAATGTAAAGCAAACAGGTCTGCAATTTTCTTCTATAATTGGTGGCCGGTGTGCGTGAAACTTCCTTTTCCCTACAAGAATACTAAACGATCCCTGTAATATCAACATGTACTCGCAACAACTTCATTATCTTGCAAGAACGATCTCGAAACGAGTACTTGGAAATGCGATAAAGGTTAAAAAAAATTACGTTTCGTTAATATAACATTCAAATAAAATATGTTATTTTAACAAATTCATGCAAATACTTACGATTCTAAAATTAAACGAATATTATTTACAGAATAACTTTCAAAGACATTTTTATCCAAAAGAAAGGAGCCGTTCGAAGATTTGGCCTAAAGACGACAGGCGGGGACGTAAAAAACGGGAGAAGAATCTCTGAATGGCATAGTTATGAAACGGTTGCAAAAACGTCCACAGCTTCAAAGATCTCGAAATTTGGTAGCATTGAAACCGTGGCTATTTTTTCAGTTGCACAACGTTGAACGATGCTTTTTTATAACTCCGCAAATGCACGGCGCGGGTACACGGCTGCTATCAAAGCCGAAACTTTGTTAGCACGGTTAGGAGGAGCTGGCCGTAGCGGCAGGTGCTGCGAAACCATGCTGTGGCGTACAAACAACCTCCTGTAATTTCCGTAAAAATGCACAAAGCGTCGGCAAACGTGGCGATCTCGTTACTTTAAACCACCGTCCTGCCGGCGTAATCGAGGGCATTGTTTGTTGCTCGCAAAACAACCGGCATGGCCGAAAAAAGGCAGCAGCAATGTAAATAGGGTCATTCCAAAATGAAAACCTGCGCCAGCGAGCCGGCCCCTCGGATCCCCAGCGCGAAAAAGCTTGAACGTCGAAATCGTCTGGGCTCGAACTGGCAATATGAGAGTTTAATTTAGAACGCACACTGTGCGCCCGACGCGTGTACCTAACCCTGTGACGCGCCGCGCCGTGTCGTTGAGCGAAATCGAGCGAAAACGCGCGACGAAATAACGCTTGTTAGACAACGTCGAAGCAATTTCCTGTTCCCTGTCATTTTTCAGAGATTGTCCTCTTTCACGTTTCCTTAATTCGATTATTAATTCATAAGCATTTGAGACGAGGTCACTCGAAGTTTTATTAATAAATAGAACAGGGCGAATGGTAAAAACGGAATGTAGTGGGTTTCGGATTTTGGTGGTGACGTTGGGAAGATTCTTTGATATTTGAATGAGATATGAAGATTGATTTATTAGAATCTTCGATATTATGTGATTCGTGGATTACGTTGTAGTCATAAAGACACAGTAATGGTAACGAATAGCGGAAGATATTCAGAGAAGGAAAAGCTTCTTTATATTTCTTTCTTTATAACGTGGTGTAGAGCTGTTTTATATTTTTTGGTAGGAGATGAGTAACTATTTTGTGAACAGTTTCTTTGTAACTTGAATAGTTACAGCAATATGAATTGTGTAAAGGAACCGTAAAAATAAGAATTAATTGATTTGTGTATTATGAGTAACTGGATAAAATTGATAAACGCTTGTAAATTACATAGTAAATATATTTGGGGGACTGAGAACAAAAACGGAGTACCTGATCCACATTTTTTGCGAAATTGAGTTGGTAGCAATAATATATTTCAATAGGCCCTACTAATCATATTAAATAGGAAAAATGATTTTTTTTACTCTGAATGCCTCATTTCATTTAAGGTGTTGTGAGCTATTGCGTCGCCTGTTTTTGGAGGTCGTAAATCTCCTACAGCGCAAACGTCACTCTCTCTGCGGTGTCTTATGACCACAAGAGATCGCTGGAGAAGGTGTGATTAAAGGTTGATCTTGAATGAACTGAGGCACTGCACATTTAACGATAATAATGAAACTGTATTTAAAAGAACTAACTTGAACAAAGGTGACTATGACAATTAACAATGTGCTGTATGAGTCCCTCCAAGTTACTTGTGCGAGGTATACATTTAGACTACCTTGGGACCAGGGGGCAGAATCTCCAGCAAAAGTTTTGGATCCGTATTTCAACGCCATCTAATTTATGAAAGATTGTGTTTAGAACTAAAATTCAATATGGCGACTCAAACAGGGAAAATTGAAATACGGTCAGAATCTGCGTACTGCAATATAGAATAAGAGATACATTTGTTGACATGTTAAGAATATTTGGATACGAAATTCAGGTGTTAAAGAAAAACATTTAATTAAATTTGCAATAATTGAATGTAATTAAATATTTTTCATTCACCTGAAGTTTCTTATCTAAACCTTCCGATTTTTTTCTATTATTATTGGCATAATTGGACATTATTTTGCCAACAATAATTGATAATGCCAACAAATATATCTCTTACTCTACATTTTGTATAAGATACTTAATTGTAAAAAATACAAGTAGAGATAAGGATTAGTGACTGGCTCAGATTTTTCTTTGAAAAATGTTCCTTGTATTCAATTTAACAGTTTGCTTAAACGCTATAGTGCTAAGTAGTTATATTAATTACTTATATCACATTGTTCATGTATGTACATATATATTCCTTCGTTCGTGACCTTCATATACATGGTGTTCCTCTTCGTTTTCGAGACAATTGACTTTAAACTTCACGTAAATATGCGTGCATCGTAGGCGCTTGAGACGCATGTGGAGGTCAGGGGAATGTTACACGGGCAGTATACTGTTGACCGATACATCATAGCCAGATTTCACCCCAAGCAGGAACCGATGAGTTCTATATACAACATAAAGGATATTTTACTTATTATTATTGTAATTATCATAATTATTACCAGTATTACATCATGCATACCTGCAACACCCGTACCAGCCTGGTGCACTTTGCCTGAACCGTACTCAGTTCAACCATTGTTCACTCCTTATCACATTCTTACAGAAGCTGTGTCTCTATATTGCTGTTCGAAGTACAACTTGGCACTATGCATCGCCAATGTACTGTTGGTCCTCTCCGTCCTCTCCCTGCAGCTAACAAAAATCATTTTTCTGTCTCTTAATAGCATTTAACGAGTGCATTTCAAAATCATTTTTAATATTTTTTTACAGTAAATTGAAAGTTTTTGATAATAGAGTTTATAACCTAAAAATATAAAAACATCACGAATATTCAAATAAACAAGTGTCTCAAATGTAACTCAGACCGTACATAAAACTATCTTACCTGTCACCCTCTTTGCAGTTGCTCCATTCTTCTGCACATTCATTGTAAGTTATTAAACAGTAAACACATGTAAACACTAGCATTTCACTTATTTTCACTTATAAGACAGTATAAGTCTCAGCCGATCGTGTATATACAGACACAAACACAACTATACCGCGACAGCAACGCCACCTAAATTATGAAAGCCTGCTGCTTCCGGTCTAAACGCTATTCCGGAAGTTCCTATCTTAGTTTCTGCCCCCTGCTTGGGACTCTCTCGCTGGCGACAAGGCTACGTCGAAAATTCCCATTAGGGGTGGAGTTTTACAAATGCAGTGGTAGGAAACGCAGTCTATTGGCAGAAATGATTTGGTTGTAGGTGGTAACGAACTATAGGAAAGGGAAAACTGATCAAAGTGTTGGTGAATCCGTGTGATGGTTGTCGCGAGGCCGTCTGTTTATTATCACGGCGATCCTGGGACCCTTGGCCCTGACTTGGGCTGATCGCCTGCGTTTCCGTTAGTAAATTTATGAGTTTACAACGGTCCCAGGTCTACGAGGCGCGGACTGACAGACCAAGTGTCTGCCATATGACGGCTTTCGAAAAATACAAGGCGTCCTTGTGCGTCCTTGGTGGCCCGGCAACGAGCTAACGCTCAACATAAGGCAAGATGAATAAAGCAAGGCAAGGCAAGATGAATAACGCCTACAAAACAGATCATTTATTGCATTTTATTTAGATTTTCATATTTGCAGTTTATTGTAAATTCACATTCCCATAGTTATAATAATAAATAAATTCAATAGCTTTAATATACTTGTCTATGACAGTGAAGCTTGAAAATTGAAGAACTAGTAGACGTACGTATAATAAGTCAGACAATTGTGTACTGTTACTGTCTGCGGAAGTAAATGCTTCATCAGTCTCTTTACGTCAAACATGAAAAAAGGAAAGAAAGTATGTTTCCTTTCTTACAAATTACAATACCCAACAAATTCTATGCATTCTTATTATATACAAAACATCCAAATTTACATCTCCACATGTAGCAGACTTCTTCCTCATAAATAGTCTCTTTTGTTTTGCATTTGCATCAGCTTTACACTAAAATGCCAAAATTTAAATAATTTAAACACTCTATTTTCTTCGAGTTTGTTTAACCTGTATTAATTTTCATTCACTTGTGGGCACAGAAATTGAAAATATTCAAACAGATGCTGCAAAACGAAAACAAATATCTAAGAAAAGAATGAAGCTCGAGAATAATAGATCATTTTTTTATATAAATATAGCCAGAACAATTTTTGCATTAATTTCCCCGTAAATAGACACAAACTCATATCGTGTTAAAAAGATCCACAAGGGATAGCAGAATTATCAATCACAATTACAAATCGTGTCGAGCTACGCAAGCATTCAAGAAACACGGCTTACAAATTTAGATTGCATTTATTCTACTTTGTACTGTAGAACCAATACAGCCTTAATGGTGATATATTCAAAGGACCCGCGATATCCCAGACCCCAGACAATGAATCGGATTTAAGAGGCTAATAAAGCAGGTTCCAGAGACAGGAAAGAATTAATCCGATGTGTAATCCCATCTACTCGATTAACGTTTGCTTTGACATAAAACGATAGGCAAAATCGTAGGGTCACATTGTAGTTAGATTAACAAATCGCAGCCATACATTTCGTAATAATTCGGGTGCAAACACACAGAAAATTAGCATGCGTGCACATTGCAATCGCCTGTTATTGCAAAAATATTCCATTGTTAATGCCAAATTTACCGTGTAATTTCATTAGACGCTTCCAAACGGGCAGGAACAAGTAATTACATTGCCAGAACGTTTATGTTGGCTATTTCATTCAGTAGAAAATATACAATACAGAGAAATGTATGAAAATATTTTTCACATGCGTGTTTTGGAATACAATGCAATATAAACCTTTACACTAGGCACAGTTTCGTTAAAAAAAATGTATCGTTTATGTGAAAAGTTTTTTCACAATTTCCATTGTTGGGGAACTACAAACGCAATGAGCAACTAGACAGAACCGAAAAATATGAAAACAAAAATACCGTTCCGTTTTCCAAGTTTCCTATATGTTTGGTATAACGCTAGTGAAGGAATTGATGAATATTTATGTACATGGAAGTGTGCGGTATCCTGAAAATTCAATAAACTGTTTTCTACCTCTCAACGTATTGGTCGCGATGAATTTCACCTCGCGTTGAGGTTTTCCCTTTTAAGACTATTTACCATGATATTTTGTTATCTACGCAGACTGTAGAACCGTTTTTCAAAGGCAGGTTTTTTATTTTTGAGCGTAATAACAAGATAAAATACAATAATTTTTGCGTCACACTACGTATAACGTGATGCAATCTGAAAAGAAATGATTGCGCCCGAAAAAATAAATCGAAGATGTGAAATGATTTATTTTTTACAAAGTTCCATTTTTGAAATAAAAACGATTTGTAACGTAGCTGAAGCACATGTTTAAATTAAATCTTTTTATTAGTCTCCCTTTTTTATATTCAAAGTATATAATATTACAAGTTAGTGTTGCTAAAAAATAAGTACAACGCAATCTTCGATTTATTTTGTTACGTTAATTTTTGGAGTTATTATGTCGGGGATGCCTAAACCCTACCTAACAATTTTTGTTTAATAATCACAAAGGACCTTTGCTTATTTCACTGTTGCTTGAGACAAATATTAATAACTACTGATAATCAAGTTATACTTAAAATTGTCTCGAGAATCTACTAACAAAGTATTCGTATTTCTTTCCTTATCACTCTCTATTAATTATTGAATATTCAGCCAATTAAAAACGATCTGCAACTGATGGTCTATTGTAAAAATAAAATAATACAGAGCAAAACCAAACAATGAAATGTAATCAAGGATGCTTATTTTGCCAGATTTTCGATCCTAATAAGTCTCTATGCACGAGATCTGATGTAGAATGAGATTTATTTTCAGAAAGAGAAATCCGTTGATCTCATTCGCTGCGACCGGGATAGTTCTTAAATTAATTATGAGCACTGTGTTGCCGATGAATGGGGGCCCTTGCAATCTGCTGCCAAGTTTCTTTCATGTCAGCTTCAAGTCTTCCCTGCCCGTCGGAGATTCTGTTTATTAACCGTGCTTTCAGCGACTGTGTGTATTCGCCGAGTTTCGACGACTCGGCATCACTTTAAATTTTGATCCTGCGTCTCGTTAACTAACTCGTAACGAGAGAGCCTCACGTAGTTAAGCAGCCGTTTCCTTTTCTTTTCCGCGGGCACACTCGAATTGAACAAGCTGCTAAAGGGGTGCATATAAAGCGTATCATTACGAGAAGGGAAACAGGCCGAGCCATCCGCATTGCCATTCTGGAGATATCGATAGGCATGAGGACGGGGAACGGTTACTTTCGTATACCGACTGCATCTTGAGCAACGTTTCCCCTTGTTGATACAATACTCGAAGCGCTATTTTTTGCGTTAAAGAAAAACGAGTGGAATAACACTTAAAGTAGAACTTCGATAACCTATGCTTTGTTTAACTCAAATTCTCCTGAAATCGATAGAAGTTCGCACAGAAATCGAAATTAAGGTTATTAGAAGAAACTTTCATGTGGAAGTTAAGGAAGTGTCGCATGACGAACTCGAGTTTTTTTAGAAGTTATGGATATTTGAATAAAGTTATAGAAAAACCCTAAAACTACATAGATGAGTGAAAGATATATATACACTAGGGTGGATCTTATTTTAGACTTTTGAATTTTCTTCCCGGCACCCCGCAGAATAGTTCCAAATAATAAAAAAAAATCTATGTAATGTTTGAGCCCGATCGGATGACGGAAAAAGGTGCCTCTGGGCCCTTGAACATTTAAATAATTATTTAACAGCTTACAGAGTCGATTTTATATAATATCCTGCAAGTTATTGATTACATAAAAAAATATGTTCAACAAAAGTTGTAGATCCAGACAAGGAGCGTCTTTTATGTTGTATTACTTTTTCTCGTGCGATTTTACAAAGCTTTTTTCTATTATTTGGTACTATTCTGAGGGCTGCCGTAAAGAAAATCTTCTAAAAAAATTTCGCCAAGTGTAAATAAGAACCACTCTAATATATATCCATAGAAAAAATCATAATCTCCTTGAAAGTTTTGAGAAAGATATATTTCATAAAAAATACTTCATGCATCATGTAGCTGCCCTTTAAAATTAGACAATGGTTAGCCACCTGACAGTTTATTTTAAGAAATAAAAAAATATAAAGAAATACCCATGTTACGCCTTTTTTAATGAATGTATTCATATTCGAGGAAACGCATTTTTTGTACCTGTATATTTATATATTCTTTATTTTTTTACAAACTCTATTTATTTTTAGATCATTACAGTTTGTTTCGTACTATCCCACCTTAAAGCACACAACACGGAATAAATTGCTTTCGCCCACTTGTACATAAATATTTATTCCCTGTACCCACGGGGACCCTTTTAAACCCACAGAACAGCGTTCCCTCGACCGCCTTTATTTAGACATCGTTACACGGTCGGAAGCGCGGAAACAAACTAATCCACACGGGATAATAAAGTACGCACATCACCTTTGAGGCGCGACGCACTCTGTCTATCTGCCAAATAATAACGATCCCAATTATCTTAATAACGGCTTCGTTCGCGCGGCAATAATTTGGAGCTTCTGAACTCGCAATTCCAAAATGCCTGCAATTCCTTCCATTGCATCGCGCGATCTCGCGCGAAACGTACCCTCGCCAACAACCCTCCGCCCCACTCCCTCGCTCCTCTAAACCATCCCCCACACCCCGGACCACCCCCTCCAACCGAGGAACGCGTAACGATGCGAACAGGCACAAAGGAAACAGACATCGCGATGTAACGCGAACGAGCGAGAGAATGTCAGAGCGTTTGGGGCCAGTGGGTGAGAAAAAGAGCGGGAGGAGAGAGGTGGGTGAGCGAGCATAGCGAAACGAGAGAATGCATTACGCGGGGCTTGTACATACAGCCGCGTGCATCCGAGCCTCTTCCATTCGGTTCGCCACAAATGAATATCCGATTGCTTCTATATAGGATCCACCGTGTATATGTATATCCGTTATCCAGCGATACCTTTAATCGTGCGTTATCTTCCGTGAGCAATCGATAATCGTCATAAAATCGAGCGTGACTATGTCACGAATGGTCGTTTCGGAATCTGGAAATTCGACGGTTCGCCACTCTGCCGGCAAACTGCATGTCGGATCGTAACGCGGATCGTTCGACGGCGCTTAAGGTCGGTTTGCAACGCGTGTCCGGTTGGACTTAGGGTCCCTTCCGCTGGCAATAGTATTGTCGACCATTATTTAATATCCCTGTAGTGATATTTACATTTTATTTGGGCGAAATTTGAGTTTGGGTCCCGCTCTAAGCTTTCCATTTGTGCAAAAAGATAATGGTGATGCTGACAAACTTTTTCCCACCCCTGACGCCACTTGTCATCGGTGTTTTAGGTGTATTTACATTATCTTATTTTACTTCTTAATTTTTATTTCTATAATAAGTGCAAGTTATTATTCATTATGTAGATATAAAAAATAAATTTGCATCTTTTAGGATATAAAGACGTCAAACCTGGTAAAAGAAAAAATGATATTAGGAGTTAACTTTAGCGTAAAAAAATTTCTAACATTTTATAATATTTGATACTTTCCTCATTTTGTTGTCATTTTAATTTTTAAATCAACAGTCAGCAAGGGTGCAATCGCTAGTGGCACACTCTGTGCTGAGCTTTGCGTCAATTTTCTCAATGTTTACTGCTTTCCTTTTAAAATAATTAGAAATCACACTAACAGTTCATTTTCAAATATCTTTTCCAAGTTTGTCCTTTAATATTATTTATTTGTAAATCATTATTTTCCGTTATAATTAAATATTATTTAATCTTATTTAGAATAAATTTCATTTTTTGAAGATTTACGTATTTTATTGTGCTTTATTACAAAGAAAATGTACACCCCTGGCCCCAAAAATATTAATCTGGCCTTTTTTGAGTGTGTTGTTGTAGGGTAATCTTATAGCGTGCATAGTGGGTGTTCTGGATATAAATGAAGTTATTAAATCGAGAATAATAAGATTGATAGAGTTGTAAAAATTTAAAAGTATGAACTTTTCCCGAAGAAATATTTGTGCGGCTGCTTTTTTTCCACTTTAAACCAGCGATACCCCTGTCAAATGAAGTTATTTGAAATACCAGTCTGGAGATACTGAATTGTTTTGCGGCAACAGGCTCTAAAGTAATTATCATGGCAATAGGAGCGGGAGAAGAAAGTCGCGGGGACGAGAACTTCCCAAAGAGAAACCGTTGCAGGCTGTTTGTTTGAATTCAGTAAAATTGAATTCAGTAATTGGAGTCGGAATAAAATCAACAGAGTATTCAAGGCTACTGGAGGATTATCCAAGCCATACCGTTTCACTATTCTTCTTCCTTCTCCAATTTCATAAATCTATACGCCTCGACATTTGCAATTAACGGTCCCTATAGCAAACTTCTTTTAATAATACAACGATGTGTGTAACACTGAGGCAAAAAAAATTGCACTTCCATTTAGAAAATCCGGGCCGTTTTTGTATTTCTTTCATTTGCTCACTTAAATTGCAAATAAATAACGGAAGTGTCTCCACGTGCAAACTTATTGCTACAATTTGGTAAACAATAACATGCGCATATGAAAAACGAAAATGGGTTAACATACATGAAACTGCAACGATTGGCAAAAAAAGATTTAAATTACTGCAGGTCGTTTCTAGATCGTGTTTTCAAAGACACAAGTGCTTTCTTAATTGGAGTTTTCATGAATAACTGTATGCTCAGCGAAAGTTTCAAAAGAGATCTGTCAGAAACGTGTTTTAACCTTAACGGAGTCATAGACTTAAGGCAAAAGAATTTTATATCCTCAGTAGTGTAGGTTATATTCAGATCTAAATCTATATCCAGAAATTTCTACATTTCGTTTTCTGAATGTCAGTAATAATATCGCTCACGTTGAAACTGATGAAGAAAATTGGAGTGTACACTGACCTGCGAACGTTTTGATTTAAACTGATAAATCTTGAGTTGAAAGCGCGTTCAAGTATGGTAGCAATCGGAGTGTAAAATTTTTAAGAACTTGAAGGCTACTTATGCTTATTTCATTACCAGCTTTTCAATATTTTAAAAGATAAAATGTGCAGCAATATGATATATATTTCGAATTAAGTTTAATCTCATTAGTTTATCACATTTTCTCAAGATAGTTACGTTATGTTATTTATATTAAGATCTAATTTTATAATAGTTAAAGATCTAATTGTATATCAAAATATAGAAGGTATACTCTTTTTTCGAATTGTTTAAATAGCTTGAAAATAAATATGTTTCAGTTTTTAGGGCATTATTGATCAAATTAAATAAAATCGTTTAATTTAAAAAAATAATTATATATATTTTACTTCTACTCTCTCCTTCAAAACTGTTATCCGTTTCTATTAATGTGATTCAATATGAATTTTACCTTAGGTTTGGTGTTCTCATTAAAAATCTCGCTTACAAGGGGATTTTATTTTAAAAAACCGTAATATAGTGGTTTGAAAATATCTACATACATTTATTCACATTTAAAGTACATTTCAAATTTTTTTTAGCTACCAATATATATAATTATTTACATATTTTAATTATGGTTGATATGATTGCGATCGTCAGACTCATCTAAAACAGAGAAATAGATTGAGACGTTTAAGCATTTATATGTACATACATATTCTACTTTACTTTCTATAGTCTTTTATAGGTCTATAGTAATAAAAAGAATCGTTCGAATTCAGTAATTGCATTCCAGTCAGTCAAATGTTTCAGTTCCTTCGATATATTCCAACAGATAGGCCATTTTAGAGCTGAATGAAACATTCAAACTGTTCGAAACTGCCAAGCACTTGACTTAGTTCTGGTGCTGGAGCCGAGTCAGGCTTGGCTCGCTTTTTTCGAGTACTCGAACAGACCTATTCTGTATTCCTGCGTCACCAAACCGTTAAGTTCTGTCTAGAGCAGTCATTCCCAAACTATATTACCCATCGCTGTCCTGATTTTCCATTTCACTGTCGGAATTTGTATTTACTAATTTAATAACCCAGGACAAACCTCGTTTTCTTCTTCCTAAGTACCTTAGTATACTTTTCGAGAATAAAACTGATGGGGCTAGGGAAGAAGAAGAAGAAAGGAAAGTTCTGAACCTCTTCAATTTTAATCGCAGGAATTATATGCAAACTGATTTAATAAAATTACACTTTTCAGAAGGGAGAAAATCTTCAAATTTATCTCCTGTGGTTATAATCCAGGGTTCTCGAAACTCAGTTTATAAATGTTAAATATCTTGACAGTGATCTCTATCTACAGTGGGGGACAAAAGTATGTGGACACTTTTAAAATCGTATAACTTACTCGAAATTGGTTCAACGATTTTTTTTAGAAGCTAGAAGGATTAGTTCGCTAAGTGACGTGTTTGGTCGTTTTGAAAAAAGTTGCAATAAGTCGGAATAACAAAAAAAATAGGAAAGATCATTTTTTTAACTTTTTTTGTCTGTGCTCGTAATGAAAATTTAAAAAATGCCTTTTGTAGATTGACACAAGCTGTATACACCCCAAAAATTTCATCAAAATCGATTAACGTTGCTCTGAGCTATAAACGCTTAAATGTCGCAAAATAAGGTCGAAAATCACGAAATACCCGAAATCAGCGGTTTTGGACCTTATTCTGTGATCTTTAAGCATTCATAGCTCAGAGCATTCTTTAAATTTTCATTACGAGCACAGGCAAAAAAGTTGAAGAAATCATCTTTCCTATTTTTTTGCTATTCCGACTAATTGCAACTTTTTCAAAACGACCAAACACATCACTTAGCAAACTAATTCTTCTAGCTTCTCAAAAAACTCAAGTTGTTTGGAAATCAATTTTGAACAAGTTATACGATTTTAAAAGTGTCCATATACTTTTGTCCCCCACTGTATACTTATATAATCGTGTGTCACTGATTCATCACCGTCCAGCCCAAACCGCTGACCCTAGACACATCAAATTCGGAGGGTACCCATATTCCTTTTGCGACGTAGGTGCTCGATAAGAAGGGGTTTTTTGAAATATCAAGCTGAACAGGGTAAAAAAGGGTGAGGGAAGTAAATTCGATAAATTCGAAAGAATGAAAGGAGTCGACAGCTTTAATGCATGAAAAATGTGTGTTGCAATCGTTTATAGTGTATTAGAACATTTACTCTGACAGTACAATATACATGCATATGCATTTCGCTCGTGTTTCTCGCGTGTATACATCGTTGATTTTTAAATGGGTTATATTGAAATCACCAGTCAACATTTCATGGTCCACGCCATTGTTGACATAGACATTTCATTGGCCAAATATTTACCGATATACAGTAATGCCTCGTTAGTGTCCCGTTTTTACCATGCGTTATAATCCCGCCCACTATCCCCACCATTTCTTGGAATCCTTCGGTCGAGAGTGAGAGAACGAAAGAGACGACGGCAACTTCATGTCAACTGTTTCGTTCCCTCTCGCTCTGCTCTTGGGTTTTCTCACTCGCGGCATCGGCCGTACGGAATAGTCTTAGAGCATATACTACTCCAAGGAAATAGTGTCCGCATCGCGTTAGTGTCCCGCCGCCACACAGTGCGTTGAATCAATGGGAAGTTGGGACATAAATCATAACTTCCGAACTAATCACTTTTCGACCTATATACCCCAATACTTTTTTAACCAGAATATATAAATGGATCGATTGGTGTATAAAAAAATATACAGTTGCCTTCAAAAAAATTGAGGTGATCTTGATTTTTTATTGAATAAAAAGTTTTTTATCAATATTTACTTTGGCAATATGTTGTCAACTGAATACTGACTAACTTTTGTTCGAAACATTTTTTTATCAAATTATTTTTATTACGTGCATTTGAAGTTAGAATTTTTTCATTGAAATATATTTTACATACATATATAAGCTTATTTAGACTAAAAAAGGAGACTCTAAATAGTTAACGTAATTTATTGTTAACATAAACTTTTAATAATAATACATAAAAACCGTAAACGTAATTATTCATATAAAACATAATATAAAAAATACTCCATTTTTTAATCAACTTGACATTTCATCATCACTTTCAATTTTTATAGCAGGACATGTTAAATCAGATGATGAACATGAATTATCTGATTCCGTTATGATATAGGATTGAATGTCCTTATCTCGAGTCTTAGATTTCTTAGAAACAGGGTTTCTTGATTGAGATATTAGACGATGTTTTCTAAATTCCTTGTGGCTTGCTTCCAAAGCTTCTTCAGAGAGTTGACCAATCGGTAAATCAAAATTGGAAATTATGTCAAGGCCATGAATTAAAAGTTTATGTAGGCTGCTGGGCATGTAATACCAACCGTACAGTTGTATATAAAGATCTTTAGTTACCCGCAAGATTTCCTTAAATTTAGGTAAATAGATTTTTTCCCCACTGGCAATCACTCTTAAGATTATAGAGAAATTCTCAATTAATTTCTCATCTATACCTGTAATTTCTGAAGTTACTTTTGGGTTAGCAAAAAAACGTCTAGCGGTATTTCCGTCGTTAGTGGATCCAAAGCCAGGTTTCGGTTTGTCCACGATTAGTCCCATTCTTTCCTTAAAAGATGTTTGTATATGTTTTTTTTCGATTTTGTAAAATCGTTTTATTGCTGGCACCACGCACCTGCCAAGTTTTTAAGGGCAATCTATACCCAATGTGCAGCAAACACTCAAAGCTTCGAATCCAGGCATGAAGAGAGGAGATCCCAAAACGATAGTTCTCCTGCTTTGGTGTTCTATTGTGAACGTTTTCCTTATTCATCTCCTTTGGAGTCGCGCCACAAATGTAGCACTTGGATGCGGCTTTAATTCCGGACAAGATATTAGTTACACTACCATCTATCATGGTAAGTAACATTTTGTAAGAAATGTTAATATTGCAACCGTTTTTTGAAGTGCAGTAATTTCTAAGTTTATTGATTAATTCATTCATTGCATTTTCTTCATTTATGATAAGTGTTGCATTTTCTTTAATAAATGTAAATTTGAGAGGCCTACAATATAATGCTGAGGAAGGATGCGGATTTTTCCATAACTCCTTACCGGTGTTACCATTTACCAATTTAAGGGGACAAAAAGCAATTAAAAACAAAAATTCGTCTGTGTTATCTGAGTGAACAAATGTTTGTTTGTATGCACTGTGCCCGGAACTTCCATCAAATCCCCATTTACATACTAATGTTGTTGTTGTTGTACTTTGATCTATATCTACGAGTGTAACAATACTTTCGGCAGTTTTGTTTAATATTTCTTGAAGGTCAACCCCCGCTGTTGTTTCCGTTATTTTCGTGTTCACTGGAAGAAATTGTTTTTTAAACTGCTTTAGTGCGTACAGACTGGGGTAACAGTCTTTATGCACGGCATTAACCGTTGCTCGTAATAAATCGTATTTTCTTTCCGATAGGTCTAAATCCAAATATAAAGTCAATGCTTTTGGGGGTGATAATAAATTTTCAGATTTGTTTTTATTTGTAGCAAACGATCTTGCCGAAATTGTCGCAGCATAACTTAATTCCTCCGATTGCCATAAGTGAACAAGAGTCTCGACCCTACGTTTCTTAGTTTTCTCGGACGATTCTTGAAATTACTTTTGAGGTCTACCGCGACTATGCCTAGATATATCTCCATTTGACGAATGTTCTACCGAATTCTTCACGCTTTCTGGTATATTAAACTCGCTCTTCAACCAAACTTGGTGTCGTTTTCTGAATAAAGTTTGATTGCGCGAAGATGCTTTCCATAACCTACGAATAGTTAAGTCAAAAAGGCTGCACGTTTTCCGCAAATCGGTATCAATCGTTTCCACACACTCTTTTATATTCAAAAGAACCAAAATGTGGTCATAAATTCCATCTATTTTTTTTTCTGGTCTAAAGAAAACCACTTTTCAAAGACATCAGAATTGCTGATGCGCACACGTCTTCCTAAAAAAATTTATTTCTCAAATAATTGCAGATAGTAGCAGGAAAACGCGATATTTTCATAAAGTATACAGTTAGGGGAACCAAATATAAAAAAATCACGCATACGTTTTGATACGTATTTTTTAAAAAGTCGGTTGAAATAAAATTTTCATTCTCGGGACTAAGAAGTTTTCTAATGATCAGTAAGGGCATAAGCCTGAATAATAACTTTGGAACACACATACCCATAATACTAGCATCCATTGTGAATAAAATGAGCCAAGAATAATAAATTTTCTTAACGTCTAAATGAAAAAACAGAAAGTAACTCTACCGCGTATGAATTTCCAGTGACGTTTGAAGTCCTGAGATTCCAAGTTAAGATGGTAAATAACATCGTAAACAACTACGGTATCCTAGCAACCATAACCGAACTCGATTACCTGAACATCTTGATGTAAATATTAGATGATAATTATCACCCTGTAAAATATTTGATTTTTCACTTTTTGTCCATGCATCAACGCACTGTGCGCCAGCCCCGATCGTCGGGATTCTAACGAGGCATTACTGTATACATTCACTGAGTTATACTATTGTCAGCATGTACATATTGTTGTAATAAAAAAATACTATTACACAATAAATACATTGGCACTGCCATGAACAAATATTTAGGTCAGTAGAGTTTGTGTCAATGAACCAAAGGCCCTGAAAATATTATCACTAATTTCAGTGTAATCCTATTCATATACATATCACCAAACTTCTGGACTTAAATTACTTAAATTGTTTTAATCTCGAAGACGAAACGTCGCGCTAATACAAAATGACAAAAGTGCCTTTCGATTCCCCGAGATTATAATTCAGTTAAAATTTAAAAACAACTGAGTTTGTGTTATCGTAGATTCAGTTTCGATTTAATCCTCCAATTCATTGAATCTTCGAATTTCGTTCGTCACTATATCATGCCGAATACTCTGTTCACATCTAACAATAAGGAGTTCTTAGTTCATATCATCAATATTTTTTAGTCGCATGCACCTCTAGGGGTTATTAGCGACTACTACATTACACTATTTACATTGCATTATTTTTGTTCCACAGTACTATGTTATACTTGTATATTATAATCTATGCAAGAGCCGTACATTATACAATTTACTATACTAATATCATCAATATTCCACTGTAGCCTTTAGGTCCTTTTGGTACGAGACACTTCTCTGATTCACGATTACTGTCTCTAATATATTCACTTGGCAAAGAAAGCATTGATTTAAGGGGGGAGCCTGGTGTAACATAGCTGCAAATCGAGGCATGTTTCGAGAATTTTTTTTAAAGAAAGTATTTAAACGATCTTTATCAGATTAAGGTAGATAAAAAAATTTTATTAAAAAAGAGCGGCAAATAACAGAGTTATACGGGCTTATGCCAGTCCGTTGGCGACGCAATTGTTCTACTGCTGGCAACGTAGCGTCTATTGTATTCATTTAAAACAAAAAATCGAACAATTTTTGTTTAGTTTATGAGTGCAGGCACAAACCATATAAATTCATAACATAAATTTAAAAGATGTAAAATTGAACAAATGGCGGCCTCTTGAAAAAAGTTCACTTTATGCAACGAAATTTTGCTTTAAATGTGTAAAAACAGTTATTTATTTAAACAAAATCATTATACCAAATGCTAAGTTCTATGCAGAAATTGTTCACAAATATCCGTACACAAGGCCCAGTCAATCGGTTGAATATTTTTGTAGTTACATTGTTCCCCAATTGTAAAACTGTCGTTTCGAGAAAAACGCATTTAAAGTTTTCTAGTAAACTGGTGCTCCGTAGCAACACCGGCTATATCCGCTTTAATTTTTCGAATTTCATTTTGCGACTTTGGGAACATATTATCGTGACATTCAACTATTGATTTGTGCAAAAAAAAGTCGCTTCATTCGCCGCGCTACATCAGGCTCCCCCCTTAAAGAATATAGAAAAAGAAGGAAAGTGTGTGAATATATCTGAAATACAATTCGCCAGGCACAAAAGTATCTCGTGTGGAATCGACCCAGACTGCCATTGCATTGGACGTTAAAACAAGGAACTGTTACCGAAATATATTACACTTGTTACAATGCAATCGGTCCTGAGGCGCAGGCCCTCGCCTGAATTGCAGGTAGCAGAATCGATGAGTCAATCTCTCTCAACACCTATACATGCTCTGAAACACGCAAAGGTAGACGTACACTCCGAGAACTCGTACAGCTTAACAAATCAGCGAGATCGGCTAAATACTCCAAGTGCCGAACTCGTAAAATCCAAATCTCAGGAACTCGTAAAGCGGCACGTGCGCTGTTTACCCTTGCACATGGAAACGCGACGATGCTACAAATCTTTAATTAGCGATGATACATGTTCGGGTGCATAAAACGGAACGATAGTAGTTCTGCGTCAGTTCGATGAGAAAACTTTCGTTCTGGCGAAAGGGATATAATAGTGATGGGTAATAAATCAGAGAAAATATTCCAACTGCATTAAATATATTCGTTGTCGCTACGATGCTTTTGGTAAAGCCAGCCACTGTCAAGATTTATATTACTAGTTTAAATTATCGAGCTTCTTTTATCTAGAACATCAGCATTTGTGGAAATGTGAAAGTCAAACAATACAAATTTTAATATATAAAGCAGAAAGGGTTTGTGTGTTTGTCTGTCGCCTAAAAACTTTCGAACGGTAAACTCTGGGGTCATGAAATATGTTGCAGCTCATTATGTCTAACTAATCCAGATGAATGTGACTATTTTCACAAAAAAATTTGTAAAAAAAAATAAAACTTTTTAAAAAAAATAAAACTTTTTTAAAAAAAATGAAACTTTTTTAAAAAAAATTAAACTTTTTTATAAAATCATAATCTAAATTTCGGGCGCAGCGGAGTAGTAAAGCTGGTGTAATATATTACAAGTTTGTGTAATGGGTAAAAACCAAAGAAATAACCAGTTAAATAATGCAGCACTGGAAATTTCATTTTCCTTATTTTCAACATCCACCTTTTAGTCATTGTTGAACACGAAACCGTAATAGGCATGACTTTAGACATTATCAGTACTCCCATCAGAAATAATCAGCCTCTCCCGCAGCATCCACAGTTATTCCGGGTTGTGTTCCATCAGAATATGCAATGTATCATGCACAAATATTTACGCTCCATCCAATCATCAGCGACAACAGAATTTGCTAAAAGCAGATGCGTCGGTGCACGTGTTTTGCGGCCGATTTACCTTGTCGATGATTATAATCAGCCTTATCCACGCGTCCCCCGCCGCGATGCACACATGCACGAGTTAAAAAGAATGCAAACATTGCACGATACAATTCCATGAAGCTGAATTTTAATGTTACGAAATAATTCCGTATTTCTGATGTACGCTTTCCGAGGTTTAACGCGATAAAAGTTTTTCCTTGTTAAATAGAAATTGTAATATCGGAATATCGGCAGAGGTGTATGTGTGTGCTGACGCTGCAAATAACGAAATTACAATAATTTTTCGTTTTTAACGGTTTTAACTCTAACGTCCCCATTGTTTGAATTGATGTACCTTCATTGTAAAATAGTTAGAACACTGTAACCTACTTTGCCAGAGTTTTTTGCAGAATTCCAGGCGAACATTTTCGGTATATTTGCAGAGCGTGTTTAATTAAACGAATTCGTCTCAATTCCTGTAAAAAATGTCACATTTAAGCACGTACACGGACTTTCAATTTGCACAGATACGATAATTAAACGCACTGATTTCGCACATTCATTAGGCAAGTCTGTGTATTGCTGTTTAATTTGTTAATTATGAGTGACACTAGTGATGTGACTGTTGCTATAATTATAGAGAGAGGGGTGGAATTAACTGAACATGTAGGTTGAACGCATTTGTTTCATATAAGAATCTTCCACTCCGGAAATTAAAAAGTATGTGGAAAGAATAAAGAGGTAAAGAAAGATTACACCTGACACCGTCACAGAAAGATTTCACGGCGGGTTTTTGACGTTGAAATAATTATCTTCTTCAAACAGCATCGTAAAAGTGGTTCTTCACGTTCGTATGAAAGATAAGGTTTCAAAGCCTTCACAGTGTAAATCGTATTACACGATAAGAATACTATTAGGATTACTTGATAAGATTCTGTATCTGTAGCAAATTCTGCTTGAAGAGTTTTTCAAAATTACGTGTGTACTATTACATATGTGATACGTGTGGAAGGATACACTATGGTTGATCTATACTACTAGACTGCGGGAAGAAGCAATACGAGAGCTAGGGAAAGGAGAGTGGAGTATCTATAGTCAGGCACAACTAGGAAACCAGAACATATGTTTGGAAATACATCCTGTATAATTTTGAGTATGCAGATTATTTTACAAGTTGTATCAAAGACGACTTGCAGATATTAATAAAATCGTTACAAACGTGTACAAATTTCACCCAGATCTAGTTTAAAATTCTTAATACATATAAGTATGCTCGATTTAAAGCTTTCGGGAGTATGTACAAAATAATTATTCAAATAAGAGTTATTTAACTTTATTTGAGGAATTTATGTATTATTAATATAATATTTAACATTTCAAGTAATATTTTATTATTCTAGAAAAATTTTTTCACAAAGATTCCAGTATCAACTTTATTTCTTAAATAGAACCATATATTTTTGCTTTGCACACAAGTTTTATAAAAAAAATGATATTGAGATTGGTAATACACTATCGATAAAGTCTTTGCAGCAGACGTAGTAAAATTCCCTGTGCGTTAAAAAGGAAATACAGTTATAGCATTTTAATAACTTTAAGTAATTAGGGAAAGAACTCTAATCTAGGGATACTTTAGCAAAAATTTAACGATACTAACAATTACAACAAGTAACATATAATGAAAAAAATATGTGTAGCATATCAAATTATTAGAAATATATTAATACTAATAGTCGTCACTTTGATTATTCAAGTTTTAACGAAATTTTAATTATGGAAAGGGTAAATAAATGCGAGAAGAAAAAATTCCATAATGTTAAGTGGTCTTATGATTTTAATTTACATAAAAAAGTTGCTTACAGAATTATACAGGTTTCTTTTATTCATATTCTGCCCTGCATTGTTGTCAGTTCTCATTGAAGCTTCTATTTCGAGTTTATGTATATATCTAGATAAAACAGAGGGCAAAGAAAAAATGCCAGAATTTCATTACTACTGCCTCACTGAACTTTTTCTTGACTTTGTCGACGTAAATGTTAACATTTTTAATTAAACCAGAGCTTCCTAAATTGAAACCTTCCTGGTACATTGTTGACGGAGAGAAGTTACCTTTTTCTATTTGTTTTTTAAGCATTTGACACAAATTGAGTTTCGTGTAGAGCTACTTCTTCAAACCAAGACACGATGAAATTCAATGGAGTTGCGGAACTGTGCAACTTTCATAACTATTTGTGCTCATTTTAAATTCCATATAAAACCGTCCATTCTAAGTTTATTTAGTTCTATTTGCAGTTTTAGAAATTCCATTTTCTCCCTGCTTATTAATTGAGCTCTCACGAAAAGAGACGTAACGATTCTTTAAAAATTAGAAAACTAATGAAACGACCAAAGTTTAATCGAGATAGTACTTTCTGCTCATCGCATGAGATGGTAAAGCGCGATTTTTGTGGTTTCTGACTTTCTAATTCGAGTACTAGCGCTCGTAATTTGCAGGTGTACATTGTACTATGCTTTTAATTCATTCGCACATTACATAAAGGCTTTAATTTTTTAAGTTAAGTTAAATACTTTAATTTTTTAATTTCAATTATAGACTTTAATTTTTTAATTTAAGTTAAAGACTTTAATTTTTTAATTCAAGTATAGACTTCAATTTTTTAATTTAAGTTAAAGGCTTTAATTGTTTAATTTAAGTTAAAGACTTTAATTTTTTAATTTAAGTCTAGAAGATATCAAGCAGATTCCTAGAATTATAAAATTTTGCTCATGCACTCATACATGCACTTTTCACTAAGACAATATTGAACCACATACAGCAAAATAAGCTCCATACCTTGTCGAGAAATAATTAACTGTCCATCATGCTCTCCACCCTTACCATCACCACAACTCATCTGTTTCCATCCTTACACAAATCCTTAAGTAGGTAATCAAGGGCGCTCGGAGTTGCCCTCTGCCTTTTGAGAAAAAAATCGTTTATTTTTAAAACTGATCTTTATTAAGTGAATATTTTTAAATTCCGGTTTTAAATTTTTAATTAAATCCAATTCGTCAATGTCATCACCAGGGTTGTTCTGTTCATTACTATATTTTTCGTTACCGTCACCCCAAAGTTGCCCTCTCTCCCCTGTGGAAAAAAGTTTACAAACGCCCTTGTAAGTCGCAAATGCAGTCTCTGAATATTTGCAATTAAAAAAATCGCACCTTCGTGCAGATGGAATACCTGATCCACCACAAAATGAATCACAAATTAATCCCATCACATTGTTCTCCTTACAAAAACACAAAAGGTGCATGAGATAATCAAGATATTCTCACAGTCCCAGTAAGTAGTGTCTACCATTACTGAGCCGAATATATCACAGTTGCACGATTCGCCTGCAACGCGTCAAGTTCGCCGGTCGCTTGGACCTCGTGCCTGTCGCATTTCACAGATTAAAATTCCTGCGAACACGGAAGTGAGCGGCGCGATTGCAGCATCGTACGTGAATCAAGATATTACTTAGCAACCAGTTGGGAGAGAGATGAGAATCGAGAGGGATGGGCGCGGGTGGGAAAGACACGCGATACAACGAAAGGCGAAGTTCGTTGTTCTCGAAAGTACAGCGGGCGCGGCTGGAGAAACGGAAGTGTGGGTGAAACAGTAAGAGAGCGTGCACGTGGCCAGCAGCAGGCTTTGCTCGTGTGTCGCTATTATGCCGGATGCTAAATGCTCGCGATGGTCCCAAGGCTGCACGACCCGCAGGAAATGTCTCCAGGAGCTGCCGCAATCGTAAAAATCCCGCAGCGGTTCGCATGTCGCCTGCTTAATTCGTGGGAGTCCTCGTTTCGTCGCGACTCAACGCAGCGACGGTGAAATTAACATTTTTCGATTACGAGATCATTGAAAGGTAATGAATATTGGTAAAATAGGGCTGATTATACAGTTCGACAGCCATCATTTGTAACATTCAATAGCCGCTTCTTACAGATTTTCGTGCGCGTGGAAAAAAATGTTTGTCGCCATCACCCTCAGTTTTGGAGAAATTCGATTTTGAAAACAAATGCTAATTTTTAACTTTGAACATTTTTTTTGTCGAAACAGTAATAGTTATTCGGTTGCTTGTTCCGCTAAATTATTCTATCAACCCTCCTGAATACAACGATATAAGTTATTAGTGCATTATGAACATTTAAATACGTTTAAACAACGATTAAAGGGAAAAGGACACTCGAAATGCACCAATTTTTTCAGATATCTTTCTAGATATTTCCAAAACCAAGGGTCTAGGGGGAAATCTGACTACTCCACGCGATGCTGCAGACATTTTTCCTGTGGAAAGAATCAACAGAAGAGTCTAAGTCACGTTTTGTTTTTAATACAGAAGCGAAATAGTTTGGCAAAACGTGCGGCGCCGACAGTGGGAGTCACGTGCGTTAAGTGATTGTGTTACGCTGAACGGCAGTGGATCGCGCGCCGCCGTTGACTACCACTGACGACGACGCACGATTTGCCAAACTATTTCGCTTCTGTATTGAAAACAAAATGTGACTCACCACTTCTGAAGGAAAAATGTCTGGTGTATCACGTGGAGTATTCAGATTTTCTCCTAAACCCTTAGTTTTGGAAAATTAATTTTAAAGATATCTGCAAAAATGACTGCATTTCGGGTGTTCTTTTCCCTTTGATCGTTCTTTAAACATATTTATATGTTCATAATTAACTAATAACGTATATCGTTGTATTCGAGAGGGTTCATAGAATAATTTGACGGAAGAAGCAACCAAATAACTATTACTGTTTCGACACAAAAGATGTTCAAATTTGAAAATTTGCGTCCTTTTTTTCAAAATCGAATTTCTCAAAAAAATGATGGCGATGGCGACAAACTGCAATTTTGTGGTGGAGGTTAGTGTATTTTGGGTGATTTAGTGTATTTTTTATGTGATCTTGTGATGCCAGGGTCGTGTCCGGATTCAATTGATATTTTCGCCTCTGCAGTTGGAAGCTTCTGCACTCGCCTAATATATGGTTGATCGTTATTTCGATATTAAAGAGATTGCAGTACGATGTAGTTCCGCTTTATTTTGGAGTGACCAGCTCTAAGGTGGCCACTCCAAACTCCACTCCAGTTCTAGGTCAGTTCTTAGTGGAATCGTAAAAGTAGCAGGAAGCGGACTTACTTATCTTATTAAGCACATGTTTCTCAAATAAGTATACTTAAGTTTCTTAAGTACGAGCTTCTATCACTATATTTGTGAAACTTCTTTTACTTCATTTCGTACCTCTAACCAGTTTACTTAAGAAGATTATCCAATTATGGGAGATCTTGTATTTAAAAGGTGAAAACGTTAGATAAACACTTGGTGGTTTCCTTTCAATTAAAGTTTCAATTTGGATTTCTGACTCTGGCTAACTCTGGTGATATTGTTAAACAGTGTTTATCAAAAGATTAAATAATTTCGTAGAGTTCTTGTGAAGACGAATGACGAATATTTTACCCAGAAACGTGTGAACTTTTAGAACATGTATATCAATTAATTTCAGTTAGTGTCACGATGAGGAAGTGTGGCCCAAAATATGTCCTTTTTTGCAATAAATATTACATATAGAAATTAATGTCTCCAATTGTATAAAACAGTTTAATGATTGACCGAAACAGAAAACGTATCAGAGAATTGTAATATGAATATTTCATTTCCTTCTCTGCCTGTCAATAGAATCGTTCAATCAGCTCGCCTAGTAGATTTTGTCACAGGTGTACACACACTCGATGTTAGAATCTCTATTGATTTATTTGAAATAAATCATGAATAATCGAGGGCTGCAAAAGTAAAAGTTGGTCGAAGTTCCTTCGATGGCAAGTGCAGCAGATGCTGCCATAAATTTGCCACGATAAGGAAGCTGTTCTTAAGAGGCTATTAGGTATTGGGACTCTGAATTCGGAAATCTAAAGATAGTTGCAGTTTAGTGAAACAGATTTCGCAATGAGTAAACTGAGATCATGATAATTTAATAAACTTTCGTAAAATTTTAGGAGCATATACTAAGAGAAATTAATATTGTCTGTAGGTACTTGAAATGATTTGAAGCAATTATGTAACTTCTGTTAATTCAAAGAATTCACAAATAACAAAACTGAAGGAATTGATGAGTTTTAACTATAATATTATGCAAAGAATACACGTTTTATATGATAAAATATAGCGAAAATTGCGAAGTTATTGTGAAGCACAGTTTTGAAGAAAATGCTGAGGGAAGTCGATTTAACCCATAACTTGTACCCTACACTTTCCAGGAAAATAGCGAACTTAAATTTTTATAGCTTAAAAGACTGCCGTTGTGCTTTTCTCTTTAACATGTATTAAAAAGAAGGTTCCTGTAAAAAATACGGTCGATAAGGGGTAAATGTAATACGAGTGAATTAAAAAATAATATTCGATATATGTAGAAAATATAATGAAGCAACCAGAGCATTATATTATTACTTGAGCACCCACTTAATTCTAGGCAGGATAGATTAAAGTAAATATTTTAATAACAAAGTTAGAAAGACATTTGTTAGTTTCATGTTTCTAAAAACAGAAATCAATATTCTTCAAAAAAGAAAACAAAACTGCTAATTTCATAAAAAAAGACCCTATTTAGAATTTCCTTTTTTTCAAGAAAATTTGTATTACCTGCAAAATCATGACATATTTTTAATAAAATATCTCGTATCTTTATCACGTAAAATATTGAACGAAAACCAGTCGAACTGTAGATTTAATTCTTCATTACAAATTGTAACTTACACATTCATGCGTTTCATTTTCCCAATAAAGCAACTCGTACAATTTAATCGTTGCAGAATATTGTATCGTCATCGAACTTATTATTATTAAATAAATTTCGTGGCATGGCGGCGCAATTTTCTTTCCTTTTTCGTTTAAATTCAACGAAAACTAAATTTGTGTTCCCCGTTAACGTAATTGATTTCGATTCTTTTACCGAATAACATGTCAACTTTTCAGCCCTATTATTTACGTGGTCGTAGCGGAAAATCAATTTACGGAAAATTGAATGCAATCTCAGGTGTGGTCACTTTGTAAAGATTAAATTAAAATTGTAGTTTGTTGAAAACTTATTGAAAAGCTTCAATTATTAGTAAACAGAGCTAAAATTTTTTACAATGTTTTTGTTTTCAGTAAACTGTAATTTATTATGTCGTAAAATAAACCACGTGTAAAACTGAAATGAACGGAACGATTCGATAATTTTTTTTAAACTGTCGATCGAAATTATGAATGGTCACTTATGTAATTATCGTACAACCTCTATTAGGATTTGAACTATTGCATGTCATGCTGACGAATCACTATTATTGACAGTAATGATAAAGCAACATTTTAGGCCATACCGTTTTAATTATGTAGGCGTCACATCTGCACAGTAGACAGGATCGATAGCTAATTGGTATCTATGTGAAAGTATCGATATGTATCTATTATATCCAGAATATACCTAACATCGATGCCACATATTACAATGCTGCTCAGTAGCTATTCAAACTACTATGTAGGTATGTATACAGTGAATAGTGACGAGAATGATACACGACACACTACATGTTCACGGTGTTCGATCAATTTAGCACCAAAGCAGGTAACAGGAAATCTCAAATGTAATATTAAAATGCCAGATAATTTTGATATTTTTAATAATTATTATTCTGTTTGAAGTAGCACATTGTCTTATCTATGTTTGTCCATTAGTGGTCGTGCATATTTCGTGATTGACTCAGTTTTTGTTCTGATCTTAATGTAGGTAGGTACATTAATTTCTCTTTGTTGCTTCCTAGTTCTAGTTTTAATTTTAGTTTTTTTTTTAGCTACAATTAGACTTCTAACAGATTTTTACTTCGATCTGGTTTAATGCATTACTGGTTTTTTCTTTGTATATTTACTGAGTAATAAAGACAAATAATAATAATATCTTTTTTTGTCCAATCAGATTGCCACTTTCTGAAAAATACTGTTCGATTTGGATTGAAAGTGACTGCATTACAAAAACTAGTTTCTACAATTTTTAATATTCTATGTTTCTCGTCTCTTCAATCTACTAGGGGATCCCTGCTCTCTTCAAAATTTACGCTCGTGACGAGCAATGTTGCACAATAACTCAAACATTAACGTAGCAATCAAGGGTGTACCATTTGTAGGTTAATAAATATTCCGAGTCGCACTTATTTCAAACGAGGCCACCACGCCAGACGCGTTGAGAGCTCTTTATCATACAGTCACTTTCTGGAGTGCTCCTCTCTCGTAATGCATAAGTCAGGCAGTTAATGCACGTCGTCCTTATAACAAATACAGCTAACTAAGCGCAAAAGTGGGCGGCGTCCGCGAAAGCTTATTACTTGATGTTTACAGCCGCGAAGAAACTTGGCCGTGGTGCAGAGCGGGGAATCACAGTTTCGTAACTCGACAGAGAAGTTCCACCGTAGCTCCATCACCATACCGAACGATTTCAAACGAGCCCTGACGACCCCCGATCTCATAAGTAACTCATTTCGCTTTGGAGCTTCAACTATAGAACACAAACGTTGTCCAGTATATGTGTAAACGTACCTCGAACACAGACGCTCGTCATTTTTACGATATTCAGAGTGCTTGAGGGGGGATTCTCGTGTAACAACCCCCAAAAGTAATTGATATTTAGGATTTCTTTTTAAAAAATTATTATTATTATTGGATTAAACTCTTTCGGGATATAAGGAAGCATCTTCAAACTTGCAGAATTTTTTTTATGTAGATTCTTACTATTTATTCATTATTGTGGAATTTCGTTAACCTCTTCGGCGATCTTGGTGTGACGTGTATGATTGGGAAAAGAAGAAAGATTTCTTAAAGTTAGATAGTTTACACTGGGACCGAATATAAAAGTTTTATTTTTTTTATCGATGTAAAGTAAATTTACCGAAGGAAAAAGTTCCTCTTTTTCAAACGCTATAAGTTGTCAATTTTGCATTTTTTTTCTTTAAGTTAGAGTCAATCTCAGAGTAAACTATCTAACTTTAAGAAACTTTTCTTTTTCTTACAATCAGATGAAAGTGACAGGTGCTACACGTACCGCCAACAGAAGTTACATCGTCGAAGAAGTTAACGAGATTCCACAATAATTAATAAATAATAAGAAGCATCGAGATTAAAAAAATATTTTCTGCAAATTCAAAAATGCCTCCTTATGTCCCAAAAGAGTTTAATGCAATATTAACAGTAGTTGTTTAAAAAATATCGTGAATATCAGTTACTTTTACACGAGAATCCTCCGTTAAGCTAGTAAAGTGTAAACCAGACTATCTTTAAAAATATCTGATTCCAAAAAATGCTACCATACTGTCGAGCCGTTACCAACAGCAGTTTATCTATATGATTTCCTTGGAGAATACCGCTGCGTCATGCAGACAATGTGACGGCCAAAAGAATTCCATGTAAATGGGTTAGCAATGAAAGCGTTCGTCAATGTTTGCCAGGAAATATTAATTCGTCTGGTATAATTTATACGGTAAAGTATTGGTGTATCAGTCGGCTTGCTCATTCGGATTCAGACACGTGGGATCAACGGCGGAATGTATATTCATTGGCAAATTGAGGCAGTCGCCCTCACATTCGGTTTTCGAACGTCTAGTTAATAATACGTAAGCAATTATGCCGCTGTTGTTTATTAATGCCCGTCGTGTTACAATATAGCGATTATGACGGTGATGCTTTATGTTTTGGCGTGTGGCTGTTCATTAGCGAACGTCAATATTTATTAAGCGCACCAGCTGGATAGCAATGCCGCACGGGCAATCACAAACATCACGAAGTGATCGAATAATGCGTAAATACGGCTAATAAGAGCCTGTGCAAAGCAATAATAGGATGACCTATTAGTCCGACTGTAATCGCATAAACTATCCGTTTCTGGAACGTAAATTTTTCGAGGTTTTGAAAAACAAAGTTCCCTTGGGTATACAAGGCTGTCAAACAACATCCAGACACTCCTAAGCAATAAAAATCAATATAAAAAAGAATTATGCTTCTTAAATGGAACAAACATCTTGCATTATATACCTATAAAACAAAACATAATTACACCAACATACACACACAATGTGTATATTGTGCATATAACACACAACTGTATTTTAACTGAAATATAAACAATTAATATTGTACAAAGAACATTGCTAGTCACTTTAATTTTAATGTAGATGTATAAATCGTGGTCACTAATATCCCAACGGGGGATGTGACAATAAATAATTAAAGTTTCCTTGGGACAGGTTGTAACTTGATAATGCATTATGGGAACATTCCTAATAGGCCACGATCAAATTTTATAATATAAACTAATTCCAATAGTAACTCTTAATATTTACTACTTTTGAAAATAATCGTTTGTACTCTCCTCTCATTAGATATCAATTAGAATTTTTCTAACCGAAAGTTTTAGCATTGTATAAATATCTACTGAGAACTGTGTGATATTTTATTTACATATAAAGTCTATTTTGACACTGATTCAGCATTCTGATAGTATTATCTTGTTCAACGCATTATTAAATATGCAAATTACGTACGAATAACGTTAACATTATTTTTGTGATACGGATATAGTGAACCTTTCACAACAAGTTTGAAAAACTTTTATTGAGATTCGTATTTAAAATAATGCTCGTTTGAAGCATTAGAGCAGCGCTGTCCAGAGATTTCTCTCGCTGTGCGAGAGAAAGATTGGAAGGGGAAGATGGCGCGTGAGGGGCCCCTACGCTGGACAGCGCTGCATTAGAGGGACATAGTTCCAGCCGTATTGGCTTCTAGGCTACGTCTGACCATAAACAGGCCTTCTTCCCTTGCTATCGTACAATGTGCTTCACTCCATGCCTTTAGTGAGTCTCACAAATCAATCATATTTTCGTATATTTTCGTATATGCACAACTCACGGACACAACAATCGTGAAATTCCCGGAAACCAGCGATTTTCGACTTTATTCTGCGATCTTTAAGCGTTTATAGCTCACAGCAACGTTAACCGATTTTTATGAAATTTTAGGCATGTATACAACTTACTTCAATCTACAAACGGGTGTTTTGAATTTTCCTTACAGGCTCACACAAAAAAGTTTAAAAATGACATTTACTATTTTTGTTTACTATTCCGACCAAGTGCATTTTCTTTCAAAACGACGAAACACATCACTTAGCAAACTAATCCTAGTAGTTTCTCAAAAAAACTCAACACGTTTGCATTAATTTTATCAAAGTTTTGCGATTTTAAAAGTTGTAAACTTTCTTTCGTCCGCCATTGTATGAATTACCTTAACAATTATTTTGATAAGAAATTGCAAAAATTAAAAGGAATTTTACAATGATGTACAAATTCTGTTAGGAGTTCCATTAAGAATTCTCAAGTTATATCAGAATTCATTTTGTTGCAATTTTCCCATTTTTCTTTCCATATGAAATGAAAAAGTCTTTTTTATGATGAAGTAAGCAGAAAATATCATTAACATCGGTCTATGTAATATTAAATTTCAATACTATTTCTTGAGATCCTACTGCGTTAAAACATCGATTTTCAACGTAACGTTACAGAACAAATGAAACATAATTATAATAACACACGTATGTCTACGAGAAAAGTAATTTAAAACACAAGAAGCAGGTGTACCTATGTGACTACAACCGTAAGGGTTGCTACTGTTTGAGGTGTAAGCTATATTCTTTACGAAGAGTCTCAACATTTCGATAGCAGCGCAGCTATTTCCATCAAGGGTTTGAAGATGCACTCAAGGCGTTGAGGACACAGTGTATCTTCGGACCCTTGATAAGATAACTGCAATGCTAGCGGAACATCGAAATACTATTCCTAAAGGGCATGGCTAATACCAGGAAATCTCAGCTACTGTAACACATGAAATAAACTTGTGCACATTGAAAATCGAATAACACATATACATCGACAATTAGATTTATAGCATGGGTACAGAAAAAAAATATAAGAAAATACAAAGTGTTAATTATGTTCGCGTGAAAAGAACGAATCTAATTTTAAACAGTTTTCATTGCAGCCTGGACTTTGATTTCTAAAATTAAAAACAATGCTTTCTTTCGTGAGAGAATAATTACAAAGTGATTTAAGGTTTTCTTTTTCTCACAAGTATTTATCAAAATAATTTAATATAAAAGAAGACGCGGCGAGTATTTACTGAGGATTCCAACTGTTCTTACTATTCCACGTCTAAGACTCGACCCTTTGAACTGCTTTTCATTACAAGAATAAAGGCGAAGGGAAAAGTCGGGTGAGGGTGATTGTACAGTCTATTCCAAGTTACCGACTACCTTCTTTCCGCAATTAAATACTCGGACTAGGCGCGATTTAATTAACGAGTCCATGGAACGTCATATTTATACACGGTGAAACGCGCCGCGGCGGCCACGCCCTTGCAGAAGGCTATTTCCACTCAGCGGACGTTTATTCCCAGCGGCCACGGAAGATTTAAGGAACATTAACGTAGCGCTGTTTCGCTGTTTCAGACTTCGGCATAACGACGGGCCGACAGGAGGCGCAATATCCCTGCGCTTTTGTTTACAACAGCAATGAGACACGGAACGGTACGTTCGCGTCGCCAAACTACCCTGGCCTTTATCCACGCAACACGGAATGCCACTATTTCTTCAACGGCCAGCCGACCGACCGTGTCCATCTTCATTTCCACTTCTTCGACGTCGAGGGGGTGCCACCGTAAGTAGAATTTCGTTATGCAACTAATTATTGAAACTGTTACGCAGAGGTAAATCATGATCAATGGATCATAAAGAAAATAACTACATGGAATCGAAGTAGTGTATAAGAACTGGTAAGGGGAAGAAAGGTTGTTGTATAAAAGGTGTAACAGAAATAGATGGCTAAACGAAAAGGAGAAAAAGGGTGGTATACTTAAATGGGGAGTCTGAAAATTCTTACTTTCTGAGACACGAACATCTTTTGTTTGCAGAGGACACTAACAAGGAAGCTGGGGTAATCCGAAAATTCTGATTTTTTTTTTTAAACTTTGTTAGTGGGTAGAGGATTTTAAACTTTCATAGTCACACGGGGGTGTATCGCACCCCGGGATATATGTATATCAACATTTCTGTAAATTTTTAGACCTTAATAATAAAATTTAAAAAAGTGGTGAATTTTAACAGCAAACAAAATGGTAACTCAAAAATGAGGCTGGGGTACAGTGAACCCCATGTGACCAATTTTTGATCACGGAGGGTTAATAGAAGTATCACACAATTTTTCTTTTCTGCTAGTTTTGAAGACTTTCAGCGTAAAATCACCCCTTAGGGGGTGACACCACTGTAACGGCACAAAACCGTAGTGTTCCTTTGACAATAATAATTGTTTCTGGGTAAACAAAGAAATAAGTCGATAATCTGTTTAAACACCCTTATTATTATACATCTTAAGTAGGTTCAACCTATTTTTTTCTTTTCTTTATTTCAAAATGGCATTTTAAACGGTTTTTCTTCGATACCACGTTTTTTGAATTGGCAGTAATACCATTGGAACAAATTTTATTCGATTCAATTGAAATTGTTACAGTAGCTTCTAAACTACATTCTCCATCGAAATACGTATCAATATTGTAAACTATTGTTTTTCTTAGAAGTGGCAAACATTTGAACATAAAATTCACTTTCTAGCTCGATTCATCCACGTCCAGCACCATTTTCAGCTCAAAAATACTACATAACTTTAAAAGTTTTCAACAAATAGTAAAATCGGTACGTACTTCGATGAAGAATGTAGTTTAGAAGCTACTGTAAACATTTCAATTGAATCGAATAAAATTTGTTCAAATGGTGCTGCTGGCCAATTTAAAAAACGTGGTTCCGAGAAAAATGCATTTAAAGTGCCATTTTGAAAAAAAAGAAAAGAAAAAATAGCTTGAATCTACTTAAGATGTGTATAATAAATGCATTTAAACAGATTTTCCACTTATTTCTTGATTTACCCACAAACAATTCTCAAAGGTACACCACGTTTTTGTACCGCTATAGTGATGTTACCCTTTAAAGGTTAATGTGTATATCTTAAAAACTATAGCAGATATAAAATGGTTGTTACGATGAAAATTTAATGGTTTTTATATTCTATGAAACTATGTAATCAAATTGTTTAAAATTTCTATCGCGGGATTTTTTTTTATTTAAACTAGTTTTATAGAATATGAAAAATCATTAAATTTTCATTCCAACAGCTTTTATATATCTGCTATAGTTTTTAAGATAGGTATACCTACGGTAAAATAAGCAAGCACACATTAACCTTCAAAGGGTGTGTTTACCCCGATGGACCAAAAAGTAACAGAAAAGAAAAATTATTTAATACTTCTATTCAGATCCTCTACCAATGTATAACGTTTAAAAAAATTTGAAATTTTCAGATTACCAAAGTTCCCTGTAAGTTATCTTTGTTATCCAACATACATTTTCAGTATATATGTTTTTTATAATAATTAGAATAGTAAAATGAGTAACTGCATGTACCTGAATCTATTCAAACACGTTTATACTTTGCTAAAAACCGATCTCCATATTACAAATATCGATTCCATGTTTGCTACATATAAACACTTGTCATTTACATTCAACGCACGAGATAATCATATCACACCATCGTGTCTCCCTATGAGTTTTGATACTGGTTTACTAACCTGCTACTGATACTGGTTTACTAAGTTTTGAGTCCTGCTGTACTAACCTGCGTAAAAAGTCAGCACCAGTAAAACTCTCATAAAGATATTTCAAGCCTACAAGATACACAATCGACAGCTCTATCGCTGTCGGAATTCCGCGCGTCGAGTCCTCCCGCCATCCGTTTCGTCACTCAACGTGACGAGGTTAGACAAAGTGAGCATCCTTAGTCAACCAGGAGCCTGGTGGAAGCCGATCGATACTAGTTCGATTGGGTTCCCCGGCGTACTTCGGCGTTCCACTAAATCAAACTGCGTCAAACAAAGTTTCGAGCTGCATATTGGACTCGAAGACGCTACGTCCGAGGAAAGTCCGGTAACCGATAGCCTGAAAGCCCATCAAAACGTGAAGCACTTGCCCCGCCGTGGCCAATTAACGAGAGCAGTTGATTAACAAGCACATTAGCGAGCGTTGCAACAACTCGCAGCGTAATCCTCGCTGCGCGATATTACGCCTGACGGAATCGAAATATTATTACAGGCGAAAGAAAAAGCTAGCTGCAGAATAACCTAATTGGGCCATATTAAGTGGCTATCGATAATCGTGCTGTAACGGAGGCGCCACGTTCATTACTGGAATCCGCTAATTACCCGTGTTTCGCCAGTTTCTGACCAACTTTTAAACAATCCTGCCTAGAGGAAGCGCGAAGTAGGTCTCGCGGTTCCATCAATTCTACTTCCCACAAATGGCCTTTCAGCTTAAAATGTCAAGGTCGACTTCTTTCAGAGTCTCCGGGATGGGTACACCTGTTATCACAGCCACGCCAGTGTCTCGGCCGTGGAAATAGGTATTTCAATCCTCGCGCTCCTTCGAGAACGACATCCGTAAATATCGCGTTTAAAATGGCAGTTCAATTAAGCGAAGTGCAACGGCGTGCGCGACGCTGGGATCATCGGGCCCCCATCTCGAAGCAGAAAAGATACATCCCCGTTCGTAAATCCGAGCTTTAGTAAACAGTGGACGATAAATGTTCGGAAACGGGAGGAACGAGTGATGATCTATCAGAGGAATTGCCACTTATGTCATCGGTACAAGGAGCCTTTCGCAATATATATATCTCCCTCTCAGGTGGTAATAGCGAGCATCGCTCACGTATCAATATTTCTTACGGCAGCTATACATTATTTGCGGTAGCGAATGCATTCTTCCGAGCCGCGTAAATCGTCGTTATCAGTGCCATTTATTCGACGAATCATCGTTTCCCCTTGCCTTTAATTACGGGCTGCAAATACTCGCAATACCTAGCCACCCCGGTTCGTAATATTTCCGTTATATTTTCGCAGTGGCGATGGCCGGGAAGCCGTCAGGCGCGTGACGTAGCGTCGACCATGGACGTTGCCATTAAAGTTATTTTCGCCCCGGTGTCGAAGGGAGCAAAAAGTCGAGGTTGGCACATCGCGGGGCCCGCTGCAGTCGCTTCGAAATAAAGCGTTATTTCTGACGCCCCGGCGTTCCCGAAGTTTAATCACGGGTTACGTAATCGGGGATTCGTGGAGTCCGTTGAAGCGACGGGAAATATTTATGGGGGCGCGAGGTGCGGGATAAAAAGCTCTTGGGCACGGACACGGCCGAGAATGTTTGATTGTGAAGTCGCGCTAGCCGAGGGGTCTAGGCGTCGTGTGTATTAAAATTATGCATGGGGAGAGCCAAGATTGAATTACTTATGGAGTTGCCGGTCCACTGCTATGAAAGCAATTTATGAACGCGCGCCAAGGAGACCGAGAAAAAGCATTCGGATCTCCTCGATATTCCCCGCGAAAAGGTGAATATTTCAAGACCTACCCTTTCCTCAGACACCTCGCCGTCCATGTATATCAATTTGCCGGGGATTGTGTGACGTACAGCATCGCCGAAAATATAAAGCCATCGGGCGGGCGACGAACTTAGATACTTCTGAATAATACACGCGCGGTTTTATTTTGTACCGAGTCGAAAGGTGAATGTTGTACAGAGGCTTCCTTGGTCAAATAAGTCGTGCTGTAAACGGTCTAGGAGCTCCGAAATATGTGTTCTACCATGTGGTAACTAGGGTTGCCAACTTTTTTCTGAGTACTTTACGGCCAAATGTGATAAAAAATATAGTACATTATAGTACATTTCAGAGAAAAGTGATGCAAAATAAAACTACATTAAATTTAAATGTATATTTTTTGTGCATTTTACATTATTTAATAATTCATTGTCAGTCAATGATTTTATTGCACTGAAAGTCTAAATTAACTTATATGGGGGGCTTATTTTTATGAGAGATAGACTGGCTCTGTTTCTCCCTTCCCGCCACTTCTTATTTATTATAGAAAAAAATCTGTCTGTTAAAATTTAAATTCGCTAATTACAGTTTTGATGTCGCCAAAGAAAAATAAGTAAAAATTGTAGAATTTTATCGATGTGTCGGAAATATAGTATTTTTACGTACTACATATATCTTTTTCTACCAGTATATAGTACACTAGACAAAAATATAGTACAATACTGTAAATTATAGCACGGTTGGCAACCCCAGTGGTAACGGTGTATCAAACAAATCGAGCTTTTTGCAAAGATATGAAGTGTTGTTACGTAGAGTATTTATATTTTTTTTTAGTTCAGTGATCGTTAAACAACCTTTAATCCTAAAATCGTTTGCTAAATTCGTTGTGTACATGCAACCCCTGTGTAACACGGTAGTTAGGTTCTTAAACAGTGGCGTGTTATACGGAACTAAGAAAAGGTACAAACACATGATTAGGTTCCAACAACAAATAAAAATACAATGTTTTGCTTTCATAACTATCAGAAACATGTTATTAAAAAAAATAGAAAAAAATGTTTAAGTTAAACGATATTATTTCAAATGCACTATGAAGTAAAAAAGAATTATTTTCTTGTACTAAAATTTCGATGGGGATATGGCACTTTAAATAAAATCGTGGGGCAGGATATTTCAGGGCCTTCCATCGCTCATTTCAACGCTTGATTCTGTATTGCATTGATTCGTAATCTGTTATGAAATATAATTCCTGTTGCTTGACTAAGTTTATGCTTTCCTACTTTTCAAAGTAAAATTTTGAATATTAGAATTTTCTAATTGTGTTAGAAAATTATATAAGTTTAATACCTATATAAGTTTAAGTTTATTATCTCATAAAAAAGAATCATTGCAATGTCATCGATTATGCTCTAAATTTTGTTCTACTCGTTACTCTCATAATACTTCACCTTCTCAACCCTCTAACCACCCTCAAGAACACATTCACCGTCGTGCATGCACAAACAGACGCGGGCTGCCACCTGTTTATGTATTCCGAAACACGTACATACATCCTAGAAGCTTCATCACTTACAGTTCCATACTTAGGCCTATTTAGTGTGATATACAGATTATACTACTGTCAACAGAATCACGCGAAGTGTTACACCATATCTCCAGAGTTTCAACTTATGCGACAAGATCGCCACTGAAATGCTACTTCACTGTACTCGAAAGACCTGTGAAATTAAAGATATTCAACTCATCAGCATGGAAATACAATTTCTATTTTTAAATGCCTCATCAACTGAAGAGTTCTTGTAAAAAACGCCGTAAGTGGCAACATTCAAAAAAATATATCTGAAAATGTTCTGTGTACCAATGGTAATACAATAGTTTAGAATTTTAGTGCAATTTCCCATTGCAAATAAGTTAACACTTGTACTAAAAGCTAGTACCTCTGGTACGTACAACACCACTTCTGTAGAAAACAATGTAAGTGCCAATTAACTAGGGACGGACAGAATTGGCACTTACAGTGCTTCCAAATTTAAATCAATGGCACAATCAGTTTTCTCTCCAACTAACTTTTTTCATGAATTTGGACTATCTTAATGCAAAAAAAATTGTGATGCATTTGGGTTATTGTATACTATTCCAATTTCGTGAATAATATAAAGTCAGGGAAGTTTTTTCTCTCTCCCGAAAAAATTGATTTTTGGCACTTACAGTGTTTTCTACAAGGACTCTTCAACTATTGAGTTTTATACAGACGAGTGAATGTCAATCTATTCTGTATGTATGTAGCTATGAAACGTGGTGATTCAAATCAGAAATCTAATATTGTTAATAGCAAGGTTCCCTGAAGGCAATCGTAATAACCTTTAACCATCAATTTTCAGCCCATATATGAATAACAATATGTAAACGCGTATATGTTAAAGAAGAATGAAGCTAATATAAAATCGTTTAATTAAATTAATTTGCGAGGAGAAAAAGTAAATTAACGTGTGGCCTCAAATTTTCAAGAAAAATCGCTACGATGAAATAGGTGTACCTATAAGCTGAAAATTATCGCGCCACATTTCCGCACAATTTCATATACGATCGATGGCAACGCGTTTAAAATACATTAATAAACGTAGGTCTGCGCGAAATTAAAGATAAATATTATCGGCATATACTGGAAACATTCGTGATTAAAATTATTACGTCTCTGATAATATCGAAAAAACTGATAACTACGAGTGCTCGGAACGAAAAATCTATATTTCCGTAATAAACATACCGAGAAGTGTGTAATCTCCGGTTTCTGTTTTCGTGCTCCCGCACTGTATTTAATATTGAGGGAACTCGCGTTCCTTGATACGTTCGAACCGATTCTTCGGTATAATATTGAATGAAATACCCAGGTACATTATATTACTATCCAATCCGTAAAATCACCACGACCTAGTCTTAGTACCCTCGATTGAAGGCAGTGTGTTTTAAAGGGATCAGATATTTCGCAGGTCAGCGGTTTTCAAACAGAGGAAACGCGAAGGAATTTCAACAGCGGTATAAATTACCGATATTTTCAGAGCAAGCAAAAGTGATCCACCCACTTCGAAGCATCTATTTGTAAATTCCGATATTATGAAATTTCTCGTTAAGGGGGGGCAAGCATTTATCCTTTCAATTCTTTGACCCACCACGTAAAAGTAGTTACTTACACAATAAAATAAGGTAATTATTTACAAAGGGCAGTTCTCGCCGATTTCGATGGCCTTCAAATATGTTGTCTCAAAATTAACATTCTGAACAACTTTTTCCTATACATGCAACCGTCGCTGAGCTTTAGTTTTAGAGATATTTGCAAAAAACTGTGATCGGTAGCTGGTTTGAGTTACACCCAAATTATGTACACCCTTTCGTAAATAATTACTTGAAATAATAAAATTATATTGTTTGAAATATGTTTAAGAGCTCCCTTCACTGTGTAAGGAAGAAAAATTCCTGTAAATGAATTACGAATTGTAATAGAAGTATAATATTTGTTTGGCAGATGCGATCCAGTGTCCGCAAGCGACTTCGTGGAATTTTCGAATTACATGTCCAGGGATCGGAAGTACGCGAGGCATTGTGGCCAGCTGAAGGAGTTCGACGTCGGGAGCGACAGAAAGTTCTTTCGCGTGACTTTTAAGAGTAACGACAGATACGACGGGACGGGATTTAACGCTACCTACGTGTTTGTGGACGAGGAAGGAAATTATACAACAAAGCCACCAACGAGTAACGCGTCAACGTTAAAAGGTAAAGCTCGACTTCCTTTCTTCCTCGGATCTCGTTTCCCTTCGTACGCGAATTTCTACGTTTCCTGCACAATGCTGACCTTCTTCGCTCCTTTTACTTGTGCCCTCACACGACGCAGGAGAACCAGAGTCTCTGAAATACTAATGTACACCACCGTTTTCTCAATTGTGCGGGGAGGAATTTATGCGCAGCTAATTTAAAATGCACACGAGCATGCAGTACCTTACTTTGGTAGACAAAATGTACGATCTTGATGAAAGGAGTGCTGGAAATTTTAAATAACGAGAGTTGAAGTAACCTTGAAAAGGTGCAATGTGTGAATGCATTCTTTAAATTCTATACAATGAGAACGTAATTTTACTCTTGTTTACGCAGTAATTTAAAGAATTCATGTATATGGTTTCGATGGTTAAGGTTGCCACCCGTACCTAATTTAAACTCAAGTCGGGGAGACCAGGGTTGGTTGTCTCAACGGGTAGGTTGACTAATTGTTAATAACATTGCACCGACATATGCCCTACTGCGAAAAAATTTACTGTAGAAAGAAGTCACTTCTACTACCTATGCCATGCATTTATATCCGACCCCGCACGTTTTTTAACAGTTATCAGCGTTTGTCGAAACATTGACTAACGTAAGTAAATATTTTGTCTTAAAGATTTTATGTTTTCACGCTCTATATAGGCACAATGGAATAAATGTTAAGAGACTATTTTAATGTTTGTTTATTTGACGATCTATTAACATAGTGTTTTTGTTTATTATTGCAAATGATCGGTCGGGGTTGGTTAACTTATAACGTTAATAAAGTTTAAATTGTTATTTTGTTATTAACAAGAAAGCGATTTTTATTTTTTGTTTAAATTTCACTATGTTATAAATACATTATAATTTATGTTTGAGTTGAAAAATTTCAGTTTATTTTTAAAATATGAAAGAAAGATAATTAATATTTTATCATGAAACAACTCTTGTGACATTGAGTTATTTTATTACTACTAAGATAAGTTAATAATAACATTTTCTTAACTGATTGTATCTATAGTCAAATTACCCCATACTGTAAGTCTACCAACCACGGTCACGACGCTGGTTTACCAGAATGGAAGGTATTAGAAGCATATTAACCTTTAAAATAGCGTATTTCAATTTCCAAAAATGTTTATATATATATAACGTATATTTTGTGCAGAATTAGAAGACTTGCACACAGCCCCAACAGGTGATCTGTCGGTCCAAAACAGTAATAAATTTTTTGACATTCTTTAATTTCAAATACACGGTATGTCTGAGTTTTTTTGATACTGCTAATTAAGAAACTGTAGTCGGATTGAAAAAATTTTTAAAATCGTATAAAAATAGTGTGTTTACTCAAAGCCCCAAAAAGGGCTTCGCCGGTCCCCTAAGGGTTAAAATACCTTAATTATTGTCACATTGAGTCAACTTTAATAATTTAATCAGATAGCCAAATGTATGCCCTATGAAATATACTAACCGTTTTAATGATATTTCATCGACATAATTTATTAAAAATCTGACACTGAAAAACTGGCCTACCAGCCTCGGTCTCCCCTACCTTACGTTATTATACGTAAATGTACCTACTCTATATTTTTGAATAGTAATAAGGTATACGAAAATACTTTATTTCGCGATAAATGATACTACGTGAAACGTAATGCAATGTTATTGTACGTAGTTCCCAAACGTACATGAAGCATGATCATCTTATGGTAATTTCTTATCTTCTGTCTGTTCCTACTACCTCAGCATTTACTGAGAAGTTTTCTCTGCCGTGAATGTGAAGTGGCGGGATGAAAGAAACAAGGCCTCACTTAATGTAATAAAGAACGAATTATTTATATATTTTAATATGAATATTGAGTGCAATATCAGTTATTTAAAAATGATAAAAAGTTGCTCTGTAATGCTAAAAGCAATGAAAAATATGTTCGAAAGGAATAAAAACTAATAAGAGCCGAAACTACTTTTGGTTTTGTCAAGCGTACTTTGTTTTATACTCTACGGAAGCAAATTTACTTTATTTTCCTTTAAACAGGGTGACAACCCTATCGATGGTACTTCCTTAACGTTTGAAGACATAAAAAAAGAACATATTCATATAAAAATACACATAGTACCTATCCTTAAAAAAATAGCATGCACATTACTACACGTGCAAAATAAATTTAATCGCAGAAATATAAACCCCAAAACACAATGCAACATTTCCTTCTATCAATTTCTCCCATCTCTACTTAGAAAAAGCTACAAGCTCTATACAAAAATTTATTTCAGCAATGTTTCAAACAACCAAATACACCAATACACTAAACAAAACCAAACTAAAGAATTTTAATTCAACCATCCTGCAATCAGCGCCATGATTATGATATTGACACTTGCCACGTATTTGCATATAAAATCTCGCAGCAATTCATTGTTAATATTCATATTCTATTAAAAGGTTCGGTGCCGTGCAGCTGATACTACATCTCAGCAACGCAATAGCGAGTTAGGGGAAGGCTCACGAAACGTAGTTTGCCATGCAAACACTGTTACAATTCTGCCGCTGTGAAACGCACGATGTGTGCGTTTAATATTCTCACGCGTGCGCGAACGTTGCCGCCGGTAACCGTGGAAATTCTCGAAATTTTCCGCGAAGCAAAGATAACCGGTACCCGGCTTTGAAACATCGAGCACGCGCCATCATCGGTTCATCGCCCAATCCCGTGAATAATAGACAGGTTACATCCGGAAACAGCGGAAGCTTGCGCTATTGTAAAAAAAGATTATACCGCCCGATTTATAAGAGGATTTGTCATAGACGGGGTCGACGACTCCTGGCAGCTCTGCCCTGCAGATATTGATACAGGAAATCGAATTTTTGTGTACCCTCCTCCATTATTAAATCACACACGCAAGACGAACTAGTTTTCTTTAAAGGCACGTAAATCGAACGGCCAGAAGGCCGTGCGTGGAACGGAACGCTAAAAGGCTGGTGCGCCACGCGAGCCCCGCGATTACATGCAGTGTGGACGTTCTTGTAATTTTAAGCTACGACCGAGCCAGATATTATTTCCAGCCGGCGATATGAATAAAGCATACAGCAGCGGACGAGCTAATGAATCGCGAATTAAACTCTCAAAAGTTGTGTAAATACGGGCAGATTCGCCAAGAAATAAATTCTGATCGCGTATATCCTCGACGTATTATTCTGGGCGAAGTGTTTTTGATTGGACGAATTTAAAATCATTTTTAAAACAAAAATAAATTATTGAACGCATAATTAGAAGTCACATCATTTTATCAATTTCTTGTTAGCTATTGTGTGACGTAAAAACGTACGTGAATTTTATGTTAAATGCTAATGAAACGGTACATTCCAAAGTAAAACAGCCCTTTCTATTTTGCACATGTTTCGTACACGCACATTGGGAGATTTTTATTTAAAAAATGGCCTCGTTCACTCTGCGGCTGCCTTCGTTTTCACGACACTACACATGTATAGCAAAAAAAGTAGGAAAACGGGAAACGTATTCTTGAATCCGCGATTGCAGTCTCCTCCTCTACATTTAGATGCGATGTAAAACGCGGGATAGAGGCCAATCGCGAAGACAAGAATCAAGTTTCCCGGATATAAAGGGAAGCCGAACAAACTTACGGAAGCCTTTGGGGCGATATACTTTAAATTGCACTGGAATCGGTTGCTTCTTTTTCTTCGATTCCCTTAGTCGTGCAATAATAGAGGGTCACATGTACGTGCATAAATTGATGGACCCGATTCGTGCAAAGTTTGTCGCGAAATCAATTAAAGCTGCTCGCTTCAACCTGCCCGCCAGGAAATAAATCGCTACAAGAAACTTGCCGAGGAGAAGACAATCACTCGGCCGTTTTCGGTGCCTTTTTGTCGATAATAGAACGGTCTCTGCTTATTTACTTCCGCATTACCAAATGCCAACGCAATCGAATGGCTTCCATACGTTTTGACATTCGTTCGCGCGAGACGAAGGTGAAATTGTCAATTACTTCCACGATAGCTGCAACAGAGCTTGACTTCTGGGGTCATTTCAGACTTCTTTGGAGCTTAAATTTGATCAGAATTGCAATAGGTAAGTTCATAGCATTTATAGAGGAAATACATATATGTATGAATGAAATAAGAATAATTAGGAGTGAGTTTGAAGCTAATTTTAAATTCTCGAAACTCGAATTCGAAACTTTGTAAAGCTTCGAAACTCTCGAAACTGTGAAATGTTAATTCTGTTTTGTAAATGGAATATCTGGCTTTAAGAACCGAAGTCAAACTTTTTTTGCATATATCTCTATTGAACAATAATATAATAATATTCATTTGATACTTCTTTTTATCTGGGTTTCGAGAGTTTTGAATCGCGGAAAAAGTGGAAACCTTCGAATTCTCGAAACTCGAAACATTCTTGGGTTTGGAGGTTTCGACGTTTCAAGAAACCCATCCCTAATAATAATTGATACACTCGCGAATGCTTAAGTAATGAGTTACGATACAGGGAATAATTAACACGATAAAACTAATCCACTATTTTACCCACATAATTTCTCGAAAAAAGTATGGGACATATTTCTTACATTCGCGACAAAAGCATTAGAATTAATTTAAAAATTTGCCTCTGTATTCACGACATTCAAGTTTGTATAAATTCATTGAAAATATTAATATACAAGGTGTTTCCGAAAGAAGTGCAACACTTTGAGAATCTATTCCACTCATTTTGAGAATGGAAAGCTTGTGTTGAAAAAATGAAAAATTCGGAGCCTGAAAAAGGTCAAAAATGTGTAAAGTACTTATAACAGGGTAGCTGAATAATAGTAGCATAGAAATTAAATGCAACAGAAAAGTTTTCCTCTGTCGAACTTGTATTAATAATTTAGATTTTAAAGTTTCACTGATCTGTTTAGACGAAGTCTACGTTAAAGTTAAGTAGGTATTAATTATTAAAGAACTTAGATTTAATTTATTCTATGCAAAAGTAACTATTACCTCCATTGCCATTTTTTTTCACTAGCAAGCAACAACATTTACATTTTTCAAGATAATTAATACTTCATTAAACAAAGAAGACCAAGTTACAAATTAATCTTCAGAAGCATGAGGTCTGCCCAAGCCTCAGGAGTTCTCCTAGGATTAAGTAGACTCTCCCAATAAAGAGTCAGAAATAGCATTCTGGATTCAGCATCAGCCCGCGTAATCGATTATATATATATATATATATTCGTTATTAATAGAAGATATTCGTTACTGTACACAGTAATCCTCGTCGGTCGCGATTGTATCATAATTTATGAATAAATTGGTGATGGGATTAATTTGAGAAAGAAATCACGAGGTAGGTAGTTCGATTGAATCGTGCGAAAGTTAAATGGAATCGAAATTACTGTAACAGGATCGCGGTATAATCTCGGAAATTACCTCGGCGATCGTACGTGAAAACTAATTACATTTACATATAAAAACGATACAGTGGCGGGAACCGTTAAAAATCGAGAAATACTAGGATGATCAACAAGTAGCCATAACGAATGGCGCTGGTCCGTAGATTTTCCGCCATGGGTGGAGCTTTAAAGCGCCCAATTAATATCGTACCGATGACCAGTAATAGCGTGCCCGATCACACGGTTCCGGATATAACATGTCTCTACATTAATTGAATGGATTTAATTTATATGTATAATGATACATTAAATACCAATCTCAGCGCCCTGTACATTAATTTAAATTGAACTAGTTTATATACCCCGAAAATACTCCGACCCCGTTTTGTTCGCTGAAAGTAATATTCCATTCAAATTAAAATGGCAATTAATTCCCCATATGTGAAGCTGTTGCGAACTTTTTCACATTCCTCGTCCATTAAACGATATTAATATTTTTAACGTGCTTAATTGCCACCACTGTACCCAGCGTTCATTACGAAATTTCTCGTGGTTGTAATTAGTATAATAAAACAACAGAACAATTACTTATTTGCAGGCGAGTAAAAGGTGAATTGAAACTGATTTCTGTAAAGTATTTTAACTAGATAACTAAGTAAAACTGGTTTTGACTGTGTTGCTGATGATAAAAAAAGGCAAAATGTCTTCAGATGCTTTCAAATCAAGCTACAAAAAGTACAATTGTACTTTCACAATGAAAGGGATTTCATATTTTGTTGTAGATATTATAAGCAGTGTATTTTTTTTGTAATTTTAAAGATATTTTCATTTTAAGATTACAAAATACGTAACTCTCAATTCTCGCAACGCATTTACATTATCGCACATACGTTCTTTAAAGCATTTTGTTAAGAATGTGAAAGATGTCAAGATTATGTAATATAAAATTCAAATCTAATATAAAACTAATATCCATGCCATCTAATATAAAATTTAGCAGATCTTCTACAAAACAAGTTCCCTTCACCCCACCTAATCCTTAATTAAGAAACCATACTAACCTGCCGTAATAAAATACTTTAAACAAACTGAAATTGGGGGGAGAGAATGCACGTTAAACTAAATGGAAAATTGCGTACGTGTTGCGACTCGAACGGAAACGTGTATGGACAGTGAAGCAAACAGTACAATTCACTAGCATCAACCCCGTGCAATTTAGTCGATCATGAAAGCAATTAATGCGCTCAACTCAATTTTCTCGTACAGACACTGGCCGGAAAATTCAACTGAACGGGGGAAAAAACAAAAAATGTTCGGCTAGACTAAACTCGGGCAATTATTAGTCGCGTTGCACCCGGAGGGCTACCGATACAATAGAATTGGACAGCATTGTTTTCAGGACAAGCTGCGAGCGGAGCACGGAGGTGGCGTATTTATAGTCGAATATAATACCGTGATCCCTTCGACGTTGCATTCGTCAGAACGCAGAACGGCGTACAGAGAATTCAATATTCCCGATTACATTATTTTACCTCTAATATTTACCGCGACACGATCCCGTAAGATTGCATAATATCCCGATTCATTATGAAACAGAAGCCCTCGCTTACTTCGTACTCGGCCTTTTTCCCTCGCGCATCCCCTCGAATGCAATTACCTCGAAGGTATACGTTCGACTGTGCCCTATTGCAGGATTTTTCCGATGTCTGTATCGCGGCGGAACGAAAATCCCTGCCGGTCGTTTGCGATGCAGATCAACGCGAGAATTTTGCTGCGATGCTCCCCTCTTGTCGTAAAATTGTACCCCATTGAGCGTTGTTACGGGAATAAAAATGTACCTCTGGCACTTGGTAAATTCATACAAACGGCTGCTTTCGAACTAAAGGATCGGTAAACAGGGGCCTTCTTCTGAAAAAATGGTAATAGTTATTAATAACGTAGATGTTTACTTAAGTAATTCAATAATGAAAAATTAGTAATTACTCACCGTGATTGTGAAAGATAGGTTCCAGGAATTTTTGAAACGAGATTTTAACGATTCTGGTGGACGAAGATATGCTGAATTTAAATAAGCTAATGTTAATTTTAGAACTTAAGGAATAGTCTGCCGTTTAATCAAACTTATATACAAAATTGTAAAAAATATTGACAAATTTGGAGATCAAATTATAAAGTACCTATCTTACAGAAATAAAAATCACATGCTGTGCATTAAGATACTTAACGATAGGGACTTTTATGATGGAAAATAATGTTCCGAAGAGAAACAAATATTCTTCTATTTAGTGTAAGTTTTGCACATGCCTGTAATGGACACAAGGAAGTTCGAATCACCAGTTCGTTCTAAATAAGAGGTTTATTAATAAAACTTCTGAACTTTCCAACGAATCTTAATATATAAAGCAGAAAGTGTTTGTGTGTTTGTCTGTGGCCTAAAAACTTTCGAACGTTAAACTCTGGGGTCACGAAATGTGTCCTAGCTCATTATGCCTAGCTAATCCAAATGAATGTGAGTATTTTCAGAAAGAAATAAATAAAAGTTTTTTTTATAAAACCAGAATCTAAATTTCGGGCGAAGCTGAGTAGTAAAGCTAGTAAGTAATAAGACTGACTTCCTGACAAATTCTGAGAGTTGGTGAGAAATATCTAGGGGTGTTAAAGGCCAGCTGGAAAAATAATAGTAGGGGTAGGATAGGGAAGCTTCAACAAAATATCAAGCCTACGGTAACGTAAGGTTTGTAAGGGTACGGATGACACATTGTTTTCGAGTGTTTGCAAGCAAGAGTGATGAGGTGTTTGCAAAAGGAGAAAGCGAAAGATATTTGTAAGCACGAGTAATTTCAGAGGCGAGTACATTACATACAGTGAGTAACGAAAATTTTCGAACACTTTTTAAAATCGTATAACTTTTTTAGAATTCGTCCAAACGACATGAGTTTTTTTTGAGAAGCTAGAAGGATTAGTTTGCTAAGTGACGTGTTTCGTCGTTTTGAAAAAAATGCATTTGGTCGGAATAGCAAAAAAAATAGTAGGGGTCGTTTTTTAAGTTTCTTTTGTGAGCCTGTAATAAAAATGAAAAAAAAAACGTTTGTAGATTGAAGTAAGTAATCAAAATCGGTTAACGTTGCTCTGAGCTCTAAACGCTTAAAGATCGCAGAATAAAGTCGAAAATCGGGAATTCCCGAAATCAGCGATTTTCGACTTTGTTCTGCGATATTTAAAACGACGAAACACGTCATTTAGCGAACTAATCCTTCTAGCTTCTCATTTTTTAGAAGCCTGTATGCTGTACCTACCTTAAATCACACACAATTAGTAAAGAATTATTCTGCCACAAATCATTTTGCATAATCCTGTTTATATAATCCTCCACTAATAAGACAATATTCCTTCGTTTTATCACGGTCGTCGTGTCAAACGGGTATTCGCAGGAAAGCGTAAGGAAAACGGATGTCACATACCAGAGGCTGTTTGTGTTATCGTAAATGCCCCTTATCGCATCCTGCATCCGTTATACCTTACGTGATGAAACGGATCGATGTCAGCCACCCTCGGCCAGGGATGTAAAAAAGATTTTTAGAACGTCGTTATCTCGATTGTGTCAAGGTAATCAAAAGACCTGTTTCCTTTTGTTTTTTGTTGAAGGTACATCGATGCTGGTGTTGCTGCTCATAAGCCCCCTTCTCTTCGGCAGAGTTGCGCTTTAATCACGATCAGTAACTACTTGGACGGGTCTTGGCTCAATTTACAACGAACTATAACTTCGAGGACAGGAGCCATCCAAAATCCTCCATTATTCTCGGCGTACCAAGGAAAGTGGCAACATGTATTCGCGTCATTGAAATTGCCAAAGGGATATCAGAGCCGAAGCTCCCTGGAGACACATAGGACACCGTAAATTCATTTATTAGATCTATCATCTCGCTAACCCGATGACGATCACTCTTCATCATTCCTCGACGACCACCACGGAGAAAAAGCACTGGCAATGAAGTATTGACATTTGCCCAGGGAACAGGTTCGATTGGAAAATAGAAAAAAATATGATGCTGACATGTACAAGACACGAGAAATAGAAAATCTCTTTTTGTTATTCAGACTTGCTTCAAGAATGAGTAATTCATTTCTTTAATGGAAGTGTTTTATATACCTCACTGACTTGAAGCTGCTGAATTATTCTTGACAAGTGTAGAACTACTTCAAAAGAGTGCATAAAAGAAACTTGTTTTTATAGTTCTGTTTTGCAAAGTGAAACCAACTGAATTGCCAAAACTGCACGCTTTTTTCATAAATTACGATTATTATTAAATTATGTAATTTTCATTAAGTTTCACGTTCGTATATATATATATATATATACGTTGTATAATTATGTGAACAATTGATAAGCTTTTATTGGGTAGTGGGCTCAATCAAAGTCCGTTTTTTTTTTGGTATTCGAATCGCACCAATCGTATATTATTCGCGACCACATCTGGTATAATTAAGCAAAGAATCTCGTGGGTGTTCGTGATCTTTGAATTTTTCAGTCGAGGTGCCTCCCTGTTAGTATACTTAATTTAATGAACACGTACGAAGAGAAGACACTACGAGAGTTGTATAAGTAACATGGGATATGTCTATTATTTGTTGTAGCGTGACGTATACGAAAGTGCTGAATTGTTAATGTTTTTCTCCTCGTACGGGAACGAATTTATTAAATCGCTATAAACTATCTGTCCGACGAATTCCACGAAAGTCATACGTATAGTGAACAGAGAGAACACGAGAAATTCGCCTTCCTAAGTACACAATACTCTACGGACATATTTATTATTACATCCTCTATACGACTGTGATGTTTCCACTCCTTCTTAGTTTACTAGGAAACGTATACAAGTCTGATTATACGCGAGAAAACGTAGTTGTTCGTGAAAACAGGAGTAGCTGGCTGAACGGTTGCGAATTACCGTTCCGACTGCCCAGAAAGAAGATCTGTGGTTGACGTTTTACTATCAGGGTTTCGATACGATTAAATATTGGTGAGTGGCGGCGAACCAGACGGACGTGCATAGTAAGGGAACGTAATTACTCGGATTCAAATGGAAATGTGTGTGTTCGATACACGGAATGATTCGTACTAGAGACGATCATTGAATTGAAGTGATATTGAAATATTCGAAGAAAGAGCAATAACATTAATGATCGATCACGATGATTGCAGTCTCATGACTGTCATAACTATTGGGAAACAGTTTGAAATAATTTTCTGGACGTGGATAAGAGCAGTTAGTTCCATTCGGTATATGGTTACGTAGAATTAGGTAGTAAAACAATTCGTGAAATCTGATTTCTCGTTAATAATATTTCACAACACGTTTGGCTAACTTTAAAAATTATAAATTCTGGATCACGCATGGTCTTTTAAAACTGACTTTGATTCATATACGTTCCCACAAAAATCCCCATTCTCAATAAATTTGTCGTGCAAAGTGAACGCGTTGATATCTCGATCTAATCTCGTGGACCTGCAATTTAAGAAAGATAGGTATTTCTATCAAAGTAAAACGATAAGTGAACTCTGTAGCAAACATTTTCCTTAGTCACAATATCTTAAATGTAGCGATAGTTTCGATACAAGATGAGACAAACATAATTCACAATCGAAAGGAGACGGAAAAAGAAAATAACCTTGCTGCAAGACGATGTATAAATTTCGTGTGATCAAGTTTCGCCCATCCAACGCGCGATCGATAAAGCTAAAAAATGTTGAACGATCGATGGAAGGGGATGCTAGGGCGACATGAAGGGAGCGCATCGGCACCGCCTCAACGCGGCGGAAAGTCATTAACGCCAGAGTTAACGATAGTTCCACAAAACTCTATCGCACAAAGATCCCCACTTTCCTGGAAAATTATTTCAAACTATAATCGTGCGAACTACAAGCCAAGCCCGCGTTCTCGAGTTTATCGCGGCGAGCATAACAGCGGCATGAGTGGCGCGGTTTTTACAATTACGAGAGCCACCGAATGCGTCGATAAGCTGTATAACGAAGGCAAACATATGCGAAGGAGAGGAGACAGGAATAAAGGAACCGCGAACACGACGAGCGTCGATGCTCGACGTTAACGCAATAAGGGAAGGTCTGACGATGAAGTATCCAAGAATGATTTGAACTCTCGCGAATTCAATATCAAATTTATGTATCGAACGGTACATAAGAATAGGTAGCAATACTGTCATTGTGTATGTTAGACTACTGTGAATATTTTTTAATAGGTTTATAATGCGTTGACTACTTTTCCCAAGTTTCTAATTGATTTATAAAAAATAGTGTGACTGTGCGATTTACGATTTGAACGAGAACGAACGGGTGAGAAAGTAAGAGAGGTACTGTAGGATGTATATGAGCAGTTCGTGTTTCCGTTCATTGTTATTTATATGTTGTCTATATGAGATGGAGATCGCAGAAACACTATTAGGAAGAGTTGTACACCTAAATTGGCACTATGAGATACTTACGTATAAGTAACACGTTGTAAATACTGTTATATTTAATCCGTTCGAATCGCTGTCGCTAAATGTTTGATTTCCCACCGACAACATCAGGCGTAAATGGAGTCGAGCCATCTCTCTCGAAGAAACAAGGTAAATCGTAGCTTTGGTCGTTCCAGCTGACAATTGTGAGTCTACTAATTGTGCCCCTTTAGTTCCGCACAGTGTTACGCATCTATATTAATTTCCACGTCGGCGAACCGATGTACTCTTTCATTTCGCGGCGCAGCTGAAGCCTGGCGAAATTAGCCTGTCGTTTGTATTAGAAGCTAAGTGTTAAAGGCAGAGAAATTCCGTATTACGTATGTACGTACGCGCTTCTGAACGTAGGCAGAATACTTTATCTGGTTCCAGCGAATTAATTTGCCACGGTACACAAAGCACTGGGCGTTGAGTTTGCGATGATTAGCGCGGCTTCGTTGCGTTATAAGATGGATCTATGTGTACGAGAACGACTTAACTAGCTGAATAGTCATTGAAACTTCAAACCTCTTGCGATTTACGACGAAACGAGCGCTCCGTAATTAGGCAGGATGTTCAGGGGCGGCCTAGCAGCAAGTTCCTGAGCCCGATCACACAAATGAGAAATAAAAGTAAACTTTTATCCTTACACGCCGCATGTTACTTGGGACCTGCGAGTTATCAATGTTGCGCCTGGGGCGCTCCACACTTTGTCCTGCGGTTAATACTACTCAAAAGCATCGTAGTCATGCTCCGGGCAACGCTCAGCCGTTGATCGGAGCATCGACTATGGTATCCGCCGCCAGCGGATGTATTTTCTTATTCTGTTTTGAGGCTCTTGCCGGATCATCTCACGCATACGTTACTGAACTGTAATGCAATCATCGTTACTGTCCTAATAAACCTTAGCATATGAATCCGTACGAAACGCGTGGATGTCATTCTTCACGGGAAAGTTTCGGTAACACCACCACCAGACTACATAAATGCTTTAAAACTCTTCCTTCGAGATGTTTCAAGGTAATATTTTAAGTGAATTAGATTTAGATTATAAAATTGGTAAGAGAAATTAAGGGGCCACTCCTATAATCACGCCGCAAAATTCGACAACATTTAGGTTCTTTTTCTCAGTGAATACAATGATTAACAATGTCAAACTTTTTTTATTTATTTCTAGTTCGATTTTTACCTCCAGATAACATTGGAAAAGCATAATTAAAAGTGTATTGGACAAATTGTTCCGTATACATTATAAGTAACTTAATAAATGAAAAAAAGTTTGACATTGTTATTCAAAGTATTCACTGAGAAAAAAACCTGAATGTTGCCGAATTTTGCGGTTTGATTACAGGAATGATCCCTTAATGTATATTATAAAAAATCGTTTCTTGGTAGATTGGAAAGCTATTTAGACTTTATTCCATGGTGGTATATAAAAAAATATAAAGACTATTTATTCACTTTATTTTCTTTCTTTTTATAAAAACTTTACGTGCAATGTTCCATTTGAAACAAATATAGGAATATCCTTCAAACTCTCTGGAGCATATTCGACAGAAATAGACGTGTTACGTAAAAAATTGCTTCCGATTACCTATATTAAAAACCACATTTTTTTCGCTGTCTCCAACAGATCTTAAAGAAGCAGTTGACAGAAGAAGAGACGTTTTATGCGTTTACGTTTCAAGATTACGTATTGTTTATATTATGAGCTTCAGCTTTCAATTGGATACGGATTTACCGAAATTTTCCTGAAACAACGTTTACCTTTACCGAATAATATTCTTATTCTTCTGGAGTAGAAGTTGCATATTTTTATTCCACTTTCGTATGCATTTGATTTCTTTAAATCTTAATCGATGTAGAACTAAATAATTTTCGTTGTGGTATTAGCAATAGCAAAAGGTATTAAATTACGCTCGAGTAACAAATATAATGAATTATCACAACATTATTCGACAAGTAAGGAGTGATCTAATAAATGCGAATGAGCAGAAAGTTACAAGCGTGTAAAAACCCTTTGAGTCCTGAGAATCCTTCTGTAATCTTTAAGAATTTATATTTGCAGCTGGAGTATTTAATCGAAAACATTCGCAGCACTGTAAGTATTAAGTTTGATTTTGTTTCTGTATAAAATTAAGTGAAAATTACTTACTTCCTAATATTCTACTCGTGAAAATGCGAAGTCTGTTATATTTTTCTGTATTCCTTATTTTTTCAAGTACAATTTAACCCATTTAGTGATAACTACTTACAAGGATCGTTCGGCAACCCGGAAATTCAGAAAATTATGAAACTTGGTGTGCAAGTAGAGTAATTCATCCGTAACGTAACCCTCTTTTTTGTTGGTGTCGTAATGTAATTTTTGGGAGTGAAATCACCCCTTGAAAAAAATGCAGTTTTTTATTCCGTGGAATATCTTGAGAACAGTGGGATATATCGAAAAGAAGTTTCAACAGAAGGTACATCGTTTTCTTATATCTACAAAACCGCGTAAAAATAATTTTCGAAAAATCCGTATTTTTCAAGTTACCCCCACCACCAACCCTTGATATTAAGGTTTTGTATATTGAGAATATAGGGTAGACCAGGGCGAATCGGATCACTTTGTGTTTGACGGTAAAAAAATAATAGTTAAACATTAAAAAACTAATTTTTTATTATATATTCGTGACCAGTACATCTTTGGCTTGAACTTGAATATATAAAAATTGAAATTAAACATACAAATGTTTCATTTATTAACAAAAAACGAAACAATGAGAAATATCCGATTCGCCCCGAAACTTAGGGCAAATCGGCCCACCCTGAAATTTATAAAAAACTAAAATTTGCATAACAAAACCTTTAGAATCAACTTAAACAAATCTAATTTAATGACAGTGAGGTCAAGTGACACTACTTAGCACACAGATCGGAAGGATATTGCCGTTTTTTGCCGCCTCTATTAGCACAATTCTCGTGGCACCACTCTTCTCAGACAATATTTTGAAAATGGACGAATTAATTTTTCACCGCAGTAAATACAATGCCATCTTTTTAAAAACATTTTTTTTAGATTTAATTTTTATCACAGCTTTCTTTATTTTTTTTTTTTTGACACCATGATTCCTGATTGCTCTTTTTTATGTACCTACGAACCATCTGTATATAAACAATTATCATATTTATAATCATGAAAATACTCAAAGGAAAAAAAAGAGTGATTCGATTCGCCCCAAGTAACGTGATCCGATTAGCCCCATATATAAGTATTTCAAAGATTGTAGAATGCATAAACATATAATGATATAATAGTCTAAAATGCATTCAGTACTAAATTTGGACACCGTGTAAACTATTAACAATCAGCACATTTGAATTTTCAAGCTTACTTTTTATTTTAAATACGAAATTGCAGATTACGTAGGTTAGATACGTAGGTTAGATACCAAAATTGTAACGTTCGTACCTAACCATCTCACTGAAAACGTATGCCAATTCTAAATACTGACTTAAAACAATTGACGAGCTATTGCAGTAGATAACGAGCATTCATCGCGTTTTCCGAAGGGGGTGCTCGAAACCAATGACGTTGCGGGCATGTCACGGATGGGGAAAACTCTAGTAGTGTGCGTGTAGGCTCGTACCCTGAAATCAGCATGTAATCGTTACATGCTGATTTCATTGCGATTAAATTGATTTGATTTGTGGTTATAAGCTGATTTCAAGTCGTTTGGATTTGTGGTTAATTGTTATATTTATTGATGATTGGGTAATTTTTTAAACCCCTGGGGCGGTTTCTTTTTCTTCGTAATTTTATATTGTCATCCAAACTACGTATGCCTGCAAAGTTTCAAGTCTATTAGATAGTTGGAAGTGGGTTAAAATTGAGTTTCTACATTTGAACTAAACAAACATACATACAAACAAACTACACGCACACTACTAGAGTTTTCCCCATCCGTGACATGCCTGCAACGTCATTGGTTTCGAGCACCCCCTTCCAAGCGAGCTTTGGAAAAAGCGATGAATGCTCGTTATCTCGGGCCGCCCATCGGGGCATCGCTGATTATTAGAGGATCGCCTCTAGGAGCCCGAAAAATAGGAACAAGTTCACATGCTCATAACTATGGTAAAAATAGTCGTATCGATATTTTGAAAATATAGTTTGAAAACATGGAATCTCTACTTTCAGCTGCGTTTTTCAAATTTTAGATGCATTGCTTTTCGGCAAGGTTATAACAATATAAAGAGCACTTGGTAAATTTTAAAAAATTTTCTTCAACCTTGCGATGTTCCACGGGGAGTATGGATTTTTTACACAAATTCCATTTAGACCAATCGAAAGCAGCTACTTTCCTGTGTAAATAGAAAGTAATAAATTTCTTGCGCGATTCTTTTTGGCCGAGTTATTCAACATTAAAGTAAAAACAGTTTTTTTTACTTTAGTTGCTTCTATACTGCATTTCACAATAGAGCATACCGATTTCACGCAAGCACGACCTTCAGGAGGCGTTGCTACGCTCGACTCCCCACTTAACCGCCTATGTTTTTCTCCGTCGCATGGCCCTCTACTCTCTCTGTTAACTTTTCGTGCACTGTTTACGTTGACAACGGCCAGGTCCCGCGTTATTCCTCGGAAATTACCATGACCAATCGCATGCAGTTCAAACTGTGGGTGGTAGTGGGAGCTGCGCAGATCGGTCGCAAATCGGTAGGGGCGTCGGTATGCTCTGCTATGGAATGCAGTATAGCAAGCGAACGAATCATCGTACGTTCCTGAAGAAAGCAATAGAAAGAGGTCAGTCTTTTCTCTTTACGATGCATGTTCGACTTTTTCGACTCGGTTAAAATTTCTATCTCTAATGTCCTTTCCAAAATATGCTTAAAAATTGCACAAATTCCATTTTCTCTTCAACTCGCTGTATCTCCATGAGAGATAACCGGAACATCATTGTCTTAAGCTCATTTATTTTTCAACTAATTATTTTTACGCGGTTTCGTAGATATAAGATAACAATGTACCTTCTGTTCAAACTTGTTTTCGATATCTCTCACTGTTCTCAAGATATTGCACGGAATAGAAAATTTTGCATTTTTTTCAAGGGGTGATTTCACGCCCAAGAATTGCATTATGGCACCAACACAAAATTGGGTTACATTGCGGATGAACTATTCTACTTGCACACCAAGTTTCATAATTTCCGGTTTGTCGAAGGTCCCTTGTCAGTGATAAAACATATTGAATTCATTACACATTCCTCATAACTAGGGGTCGAATGAAACTATTAAAATTTTTAATTATGAAACAACTGTTATTTCATAACTATTATATTTTCTGCTCCAAGAAAACTGTTATAAAATGCAGTGTATTAACTGAAACTTTTCTTCCATACATTTTTCTGTAAATAAGAAACTTTTATTTTCTTCAAAGTAGAAAAAAGTTCTAATTAAACCGGAACATTCATTCTGCTCTGAAAAAGTTGAAGTTGTGACAAGCAAATTTCCTGGAAATGTTGTGGAGTAGATGGATCTGAAGTTGAAACCTTCGGTGAAAATAATGGTAGGGTAAGTCCGGGTGAGATGGTCATAATTTCGTTTAGAGTTTGCTACAGCCAACCTATTTGAAATAAAGCAACGAAAATGATGTAGAACAAAACTTCTATCCTTTGTCTACATGTCCGTTAATATCAATAAACGAAAAATTATTATTTAATATACAAATTTTACAAATGAATAAAGGTGTCATTGCCCATGTCGCCCTTAATGTCCGGGAAAGATGGTCATATGTACTTTTCAGGCTAACGAGTTGTGGTCCTTAACTGGTTATCCCAGATTCTTTCCAGTTTTCATCCTCCTTCGTTTTTGCCCGCTCAAAACTTCTCTGGGCTCTTGCTGTGAGTCTTCTAATCCGCATATATGACACACAGTGTCAAACTCTGTGCAATTTTCATGGGCCCAATAACCACATGACTTACATCTTAGCCAATCTTGTTTTTTTGGGTTTCGAAATAATTTTCTCCTAGTTTCATCAAAATATCTGAAATTACATCAAATACAGCTATGGCCAGCTCTCCTGGACAACAATTGACCATCTTTCCCTTAATGCCCTGGTAAGATAGCCATTCCCCTTTCGCTTAGACTAACAAATGTAACCCCGAATACTTTAAGGTTAAAAACACTGTAAACAATGCACTATCGAAAATACATCTTGAGAATTAAAAATATTCAGCATAAATAGCACAAACAAGATGACCAAAATATTGATCAAACATTTTGAAGCACTAGCTTAAATTTCACAGTGGAATTACAAACCTTTGAAAACGTTCTATTCCCACACATTGAACTGAGAATGCTACTTTTCTATGACACTTTGTACCCACGGCGTGGCAGCGCAATCAGGCGTTTCCTTCTAGAAAATACTGTCACTGCCCATCTCTTCCGTATAACCATCTCACCCCGACTTACCCTATAAAAATCACAATGTGCTTTCACTTCTATATTTATCCTGCTTTAAATTCTTTAAATAATACTATTTAAAAAATATTCGTAAGTCTTATATTTTACCCTTAAATATCTGTTCTAAAGTGTATAATCCTCGAAAACTTATTAATCGAACATAAAATAGCTGTTAATATGCAAAGTTAAATTAAAATAGAAAGTAAATGATTTAAAAGTTAAAAATTCGATAAATAACTTTTATTTCATAAAAGTTAACAGTTTCATTCGACCCCTGCTCATAAAACATACAATTGCGAAATGAAATTTACAAATGCATAAAACAGGATAAAATTCCATTGCACCAAATCTTCGCTCTTTTCACGTAATTCTGCTTGATCCTCTAAAATCAATTTCAAACAAACCCACTAATTATACTTAACAACATTTGAACTGTTGTTGCCAGGACAATGTGGTAATTTTACATTCCGCAGGAAAATTCCACTGGAAAATCGTGTCATTTGGTTCGTATGTCATATTCACAATTCATTGAAAATATGAAAAACGTGAATACGTGAATGCTGCGAAATTTCGCAGTGTAACGGCGCTACTCAAACTGGCCATCACGTCAGCCGTTTATATCGAAAACGGCGACCGACCAGAATATCGAATAGGCAGAAACTTCCGCAGGCATTCACCGCCACGTAAAACCGCTTTGTGGATTTACCACGGAAACCTGTTCATCATTTTCATGTCCCATCTTCTCCTCTCACGACGCGGGGTTCTTCTTGTGCGGAAACAAGCCCCATGATGCCCAGGAGACGGTTAAATTCCACCGTAACTCCGCAAGATCGTTAAGCAAAGAAAGATCTTCCACTTCAGCTTAAGGAGCTATGAAATGAGAATTCTACCCTTACCTCGTGCAAAACGTCTGAGCATAATTGTTTGAGATAATTATCTCTAGTAATTGGAACGCAGACGGATGTCAGGGCGTGCGCTACAAACGCTCCCACGACAATAAAGCATCGCTGTATTTTAACTAAATTATTTTTCTAAAACGGAAACGCGAGAATAATCACGAAGGGGGCGAAGGGTGTTTGTTACTTGAACACCGTTGGTTATTTGCCAGGTATACGAGGGTGTAAATGTACGTGTAATAAAATGTACTATGGAGAGTATTCTTGCAAGATGAAAAAAAAGAAAATTGGTGAGTCAAACAAATATACCTACTTTATGTTTTTGGTTACGATGTTCTTCTTTGTTCAATTGATCAGGTGAGCATATAATAACTGTACTACACACTTTATTTTGCAGACGACACCAGGGATTTTAATAAAGTATAATATATTAGGCTGGCCCTTATTTATACGTTTCGATTTTTTGTGTATTTTTTGCTCTCACCTCCTAGAACGGTGCCATTTGATAAAAAAAATAGTCCCTGAAAAAGTTTATTGCAATCAGACAACAGGAAAGGGTGCCGACCAGGCCTTAAAGTTTAGACTTCATCAATAGTTTGGATTTAAACAATTTCTAAAAAATGGTACGCCCTATCGAAATTTTGTCCAAATAATATTAAAAGAGCCTTCAATTTTCTACAATTATTGTGTATATCATTTTTTCGTGCTTCCAACCGTTTTTTAGATAATAGCGTTTGAATATAGAGACGTTGGCACTACGTGCGTATAGACAATACGTCAGGTCGTACAGGTGGGACGCCCGAAGTGCAGACCACTCTGTATTCAAAGGCTATTATCTAAAAAATAGTTGGGAGCACGAAAAAATGATATACACAGCAATTGTAGAAAATTGAATGCTCTTTTAATATTATTTGAACAAAATTTCGATAGGGCTTACCATTTTTGAGAAATTCTTCAAATTCAAACCATTAATGAATTCTAAACTTTAAGGCCTGGTCGGCACCCTTTCCTGTTTCCGGTTACAATAATCTTTTTCAGGGACTATTCTTTTATGAAATGGAACCATATTAGGGGGTGAGAGCAAAAGAAATCGCAGGTTGAAGATAAGTCACCGTAATAATACATATTGCCAATGCGTTACTACGCGCGACCGGGGGATGGTTAAGGTCTTAATTTTATCGTTCCATGTCACTTCAGTAAATGCACAGGATATATATGACCAATTGCTTAGCATCCAAACAGGCAATTAGATCCAGAGATCTGAATCCTCTCGATTACTATCTATGTGACACCTACGATACATCATTTACGCAGTATGTATACCTTAACAACATCGAAATAGTTCAGGCTTGCCACAATATCCGCACTTCCTCTTGACGAGAAATTTTTTGAATCAGAACAGAAGTATTTAAATAACAATATACTTAAATTGTAGCCAATTCGATTATTTTCCACAAACAGAAGAAATATTTTGAAAACGATTTTCCAGAAATCATTAAAACCTCGTGTTACCATATTGAACTAAATCTATCATTAATGAAGTCGGTTAAAAAATACATTTTATGTCACAACGTGCACCGTTCGATCCACACCCAAGCACGTAGCGGCACATAACGGACAGCATTGGTACTTCGGAATTCGCTCCGCGCGTTACAAACTGGTACCTTTTCAAACAGCCCAAAGCGTTATCTACAGTCGCTGAACAAGACGAAAATGAGAGAAAGTACGAATCTTATCAATCTCTCCATTGCCCCTCTTCAATTCTCATTTACTTAATACTTGATCAAACGAGCGTTTAGAGTCAAGTAAAAATCCCTCGACCTAAATTTCCCAGATCAGGATTCCCCCCGAACTAAAAAGAGCAAAGCGTATCCGATCGATTCGCCGTTTTGACAGCTACAAACAAATCACCCTCGCTGGGAAATTACCAATCAATCTGTCACACCACTCCCGTGTAGAAGGTTAGCACGTCCGACGCCCAGCGTCGCGATGCTTTGCTTCGCCACCACCGCCAGGTAAGCAAGTGTGGCGCGTGGGCTTCCCCGTCGGGAGAGCTCGGCTATCCTCGCGGCTGACTCGTCAGGCGGCGTCCCTCGCGGTTCCATTCACTCACACAGGCCCGCTCATTCGGGGAGCGACTGGCGCGTGACAACCACGGGCTGGCAAAGAAGAGAGGTGCGCGATCGACATAAAGGGACGGCCGCCGGCAGTCAGTATACGTGAACTGTACTTGCGCGCGCGCACGTGTGCAGTACTGTAATATCGCGTGGGCGAGGTAGCCGTGCGTATGCGTGGCCGGGCGTGCGGACGAACTCGAAGCCGAAAGGGGAAAAGTGACGCGTAAGTGTAGACGGAGCGGCGTCGTCGAGCGCGGGCAAGTGGGTTCGCATTGGTAGGGACGATTAGCCGAAAACGCGCAGCCGCGCGCTGATCCTTTCGGGTGGGAGGCGATCAGCTGTAGGCACGCCAGCAGCGAGATGTTCATCCTGCAGAGATCTATATTGTGAGTACCTGAATATTTTGCATAAACTGCGTAACACGAAGGGATCGACAATTAAAAAATCGTCGTCAGCCTGGGGCGCGCCGATACACGATTAAGGGACGCGCGTGCGCGCCGATTCGGATCGGCAAGAGACGTGAAATGAGGCAGTGGAACACGCGAGAAGGGCCCGTGGTAACCTAGCTTCTACCGCAATGCAGTGCTGAAAATAGGAGCGCGCTGGGAATCCGCCGATCGATACGAGGCCACACTACCCGCGCGCTCTGTGGGACAGTGCCAAACGGAATCGTATCGCGCTCGCGTCCAGGTGTATTTCAACATTTTGCCCTGCCGTTTAGCCCTTCTGGCTTTTGGTCCACATTCGTTCTTTTTGCAAAGTACCTGCTCCCTGACCACTAAGTATCGCGCAAAGGCCGTCAGGACCGCTCTGTTTCATCCCCTCCATCATCTCCCGTATCGTCCTTTCTTGCGTTCTAGGAGCGTCGACCTCCGAACGACCTCATGAACGCTGGAATAATTCGGAGATAAAGGGACGCTCCCTGATGGAACTTTCCTACCGCGGTTAATCTGGATTAATACCTGTGGCCGACACTTTACAGCATTCCCTTCTTTTCGATCCCGTGGCGCATACGATGCCAGAAACCGCCTCGGTTACAGATTCCCTTTAGCACAGCTGTTGTCGTTTTAACGAAATTGTTTTATTGTCCTCTATATATCTGTATAATTACGTTACAAAACGTGCTTTGGAATTTTCGCTAGCGATACCTACACTTTCTTAAACCGACATATACGCCGCATCTGTCTATTTCCGTAACATCACAGTGTGGGCCGTTTTTCTGCCGATTCTTGGAAATGATTAATGTATCGGGTTTCTCTCGAAGCGACGAATAAAAATACTCTCAGATTTTGTCTGCTTTTACCATTGACACGCGCTAATTATTTCCACTCACCGCGTAGGGTATTTTTAACTCCCTGCGAAGAAAATTGAAGCAAATATAATAGTAATATTTATTAGACGGATAATACCTAAACAATATTTTCTGGTTCATTTGTATGATGAGTATTACAAACAGAGTCTTGTTTCTTTCTCTTATTTTTATGCCACAAAGCAATAATGACACTCCTAGTAGGACATTGACAACGCCTACTGTTTACATGGCATTAGGATCCTATTACCATATACTTTTGCTAATTGCCAGTTTCATAAAGACAGTACACAATCCAAACACTTAGGAACTATAGTAATGTTAAATTTATACAAATATATTAGAGTGCTCAAACAATTGTTTATGGAATATCTGGAAATAAGTAGGATATGCACATATGGTTGCTATGTAGCAACGGTAATTGATGTATACCCTCCTTAACGGTATAGAACAACGTAACGAACCACCCATAGCTATTCTTATTATCAATGTCATGTTACAAACTTGCCGATGTAATCTTTGTTATCAAGGCTGCTTAATGAAACTGCTGTCATTTCTTCGAAATTAATTCAAAATTGTAGTATTGCCAAAGTACACGTTGAAACAAGCTCAACAGTAACACTTGAAGAATTTTTTTAATGTCTCAGATTAGTCTAAATTATATGTGTATTGAATTAAAGCACAATTTTGTACCCTTCAATTTCTTGAGAATATTTCACGAAATTTAGTTTTTTAAGTTAATAGTCCCCTACACCTCCTCGCATTTCTCGTCAGTTATCAATTATTTCTGTACCTGTAGGTACACTGTCTCTTCGCCCCCTCTAATTTAACGTTCTTGTAATTATTATTATTGCATATACCGTCCATTATTTTACATTCTTTATTGGACAGTAATGCAGAACAGTTTTCTTCTTTTCATTGAACAGTTTCCGTCTTTTGCTTCATTAATAAGCAGTTGGTCATAGGAAAATGTTGGTAGATTACGCCACACATCATGGCCCGTGGCACTTCATGCCGTTAAAGTTATGTATATCGGTGCTTTACGTAACCTGTTAAATCGACTAACTTACATAATGCACGCCAACTATGGTTTTGCTCCTTAGGGCGAATGGAGGGAATTTTGTAAACCTCACATGAGTTATTTGGAGAGGATCTAGACTGAAGTCACGTTGAGGTAACGATAAAGTACTCTGAGTAAACAGTCTACTGCTAATTCTTTTCCTGTCAAGGAACGACCCATTTATAAGTCAAAGTTGTATATATCTGCATATTTGTGTTTGCTGCGCAACTATTTTTTACCTTGTTCCTCTTCGTTCTTCGTATTAGAGTTCTTATCTTAATACCCTCAGAGGTAGAGTAAGTTTAAATCAGAGAAAGAAAGAAGAACAGAGTTTAAATCAGAAAAGATTAATCTAATCTACACACACTTCAAAACTAGTGGCGGTTTCAACGATTCGCACTATTCAACATTTTGCCTTTTAGACATTTAAACTCAAACTTTGTATAATTAACAAAACTCGAAGAACACAAATCTTTTGCCTATTCACACTTCAGTTTGAGCAATCTATACTACGTAAACGTCATAATTTTATCGCAAAACAATAATAATAACAATAATCCTATATGCATTGACTTTCATCAATTTTGCAATCAAGAAAATTGTCTGTTACACTTGATATTTATACTGCAAATCGTACGTGAATGCGTATAATAAATCGCGAATAAGAATTTAATAAGAGAAAGTACCGTATAATGCAACTTATACTTACGTGGATATTCACGTTTCTACATATAAATATCCGTGCTCCCATGTGGGGCGACGACGTCATTCGCTGTCACGTAGCACCCATTCGATGACGAGGAAACCGTAATAATCAAGGTCACCATCTAATGGTGGAGGAGGGGGGAGGGCGAAGCCGATCCCACATGTGGCGTTGTATTTATAAAGAAGACAATTTCAATTTGATTCCAACGAAGTTGAAACTTTCAGATGCGATAATTTATATTCTGTGAAGGAACATTTAATTACGAATTTAGTTACGAACATTTAATTAGTAACTAATATTACTTCTGCTGTATATACAGTGAGTGACCAAATTATTATAATCAAACAAAAAGGTTCGACAGTTTGTAAGTTTAAGCGATGGAATGGGTATATCTCTGCGAAAAATGGTCGCAAAAAATATTTAACATACGCTTGAAGTTTCTAGTGTTTGGATTAAGGACTCGAATTTTGTTTTGATACTGTTTTATCAAGATGAAGCATACGAAACGAAGTTTCAGAAATTTTTGCCTAGTTTGAATGTATGCACAGTCCAACAAATTTTTTATCCGGTAAATCCAACGAAGAACTCTTATAGAACAAACATTTCTCTTTAATTTCGCTTTTTTTTGTTTTGTTGTATGATTTTTATTGACCGAGTTATTCACGCCCAATGCAACAAAGGTACTTTTCACTTTGAACATCTGTAACTTGCGAACTCATGATCGTAGGCAATTTTTCATGAGTGTTTTGGAGAGCTAAGAAAGTTTCCTTTCAGAATCTTTAGTTGCCAATTTACGATTTTTTTTAACCGTATTAAATCCATTTTAATATGATCCCAAAAATTGACGAAAATGTTTTAAGTATAATAATTTAGCCATCCTCTGTACTTGTATCTGTTTAGCAGAATAACAATGCATTGCGAGAAATGCATACTAGTAGGTATGCAATAATAACAGATTTTATATTCGATGGAAAGCATTCGTAGGGGGATATTTTTCTGGGTTATTTCTTTAAATCTGGCCGCACGCCACTGAAATAATAATAGATTACCCCGTTCTCGTTCAGAAATGCCATATTTTTATTGGAGGTAGATAAAGCTTCTTCTCATTGTTAATTGAACACCAAAATACTTCATGTGTTGGTTTATGTGTCAGGAAATTATAGAAACAATAAATAAATGTTTTTGCATTTTGCCATGCCTTTTTCTCCTAGCTTATAAACCATATACAACTTCTTAATCGGAATACTTTATTTTAAAATATATCTCAATGAAGAAAAATGCTGCAGAAAAACGCTCGAAACTGTTTTCAGTTTAAAGAAATTAAAAAGAGTATCAGTTGTAAAATACTGATATGAGAATATTGTATTATTTTATTTAAAATTTTGCGGGAAATATAATAGTGCAAGTGAATGGAAGGTGCAGTCGGAAGGTGCACGTGGTTTCATAAACTATTAATGCTGTGTAGTGTGAACAAATTACTCTATTACTTTAGCAATTTGTTGGTTCACTAAACAATAAATGCAGATATGTTTCTGCAATACTTGTATCACTTGTGGCATAGAATTTGTTCTTATTCAGTTAAATGCCACTTTGAAACGGAAGTCCTTCGAACTAGCAGCTCACTTCTAACTCTGCTCGTAAAACGTGATCAATTACAGTGACGGGTTTAATTCCCTACTTTAAAGTTATATCCAGATCAAACCGATGATCATTTGTTATACGATCTCGTGCTGTTATCTGTGATTCATGACAAATTAAGGAATTATCTCGGTCTTAAGTGTTTCGTAAACAGATATTTGCACGCTTTATTGATACATTCGAAGTTATCTTTAGCAGGAAACGAAACAAATTACAGCACGCAGGAATATTGTGATATACTTATCAATTTGGCAAAAAGTTTAAAGTATTTTATCCTTCATTTAACTCTAAATTATCAGAGCTACGATATGTTTTTGTTGCCTGTTTTCTTGAACTATATCGTTAATTTCTTTGGCAACGGCATATATAAATTGAGGACCTTGCAGCAAGAGGAGTGCAATAAATTAGAAAAAACCGTTTATAAAATTATTGCTTTCACTTAACTTTGAGAAGAGAACGCAAATTGAAAAATATTTATTTTCACACAATAAGTAATAGTTATTGAATCAATAAATTTTTATTTCTATTTTCGGTGAATTTTTCAAATCTGGACCTGCCCGAAAACAAAAATATTGCACAAAACAGTAATGGGTACAGGTTCAAAATTTGCAATAAATCGCTCATTTGTTGTTGAATTTATATCAAACTTACAACCAATCGATTTCGAATTTTTTACGCATATTACATGTCATAACTCAAACAGTGTATAATTAACAATTGAAGCTTGAACATATTATGTCTAACTTTATCGTCGAATTCTGTAGAACACACTATGAACGTCATCTTTAAATACTCCTACTCTAAAAGTAGTAATAAAATCTATCAGAAATTATTTGTCTAAAGCCTCGTAAAGCGCGCCGAAATGAAAGCATTAAATGTGAAATACAATGTTATTAATCTACATTTATGTTGTAAGACAGACTATACTTTATAAGACGCATTCACGTGGAAAATGCTAATGTTTCCTGTATTAGTCGTTCATTTTAATTGGATAATTAATCAGCAGCATATAGTAGTCAAGGGCGGACCCCCCCCCCCCCCCTCCAAGGGTAATAAAATAGAAAATATTAAGACATTGTGTATTATTCTGTATAAATAATTAGTAATAGAGATATTAAAATGTAATTACAAACAAATTTTAAATCTTGTAAAAGAAGGATAAAAAATGTACATATGTACTTTTACATATTTCGCCCCCTCCAAGAAAAGCTCCTGAATCCGCCTCTGATAGTAGTTGCTAATAAATATATTATGACACGGCAAGGTATCGACTTATCGACATTCTGCACAACCTCTTTTGTACGATGGTTCCAGCATATCTTTAATCAATACATATCCCTCTGTGACATTTGCAATGCCACGATGCTTCGGTTCGCATAATCTATCATTAACCGTTCGATGAAAGAGCACTTTCAGAAACAATTACTGACCTCGACGATAGGGGTTTTTAATCTCAGAATAATCTTACTTCGACCTTCTTATACATTTTACTCCACTTTAATCAATTGCATTGTATAGGCTGACACCTCAAGTACGTACTCAGCTTTATCTACCTAATGACCGCATTCCAAATTAGAAACGAAGTGTATACTTTTAAATTGATAAGGAAACATTATTACTTCAAAAATTAATATTTTTACCAGAGGATGTCATAAAAAAAGGTTTCCCAATTCAGTCTCATGGGTGATTTTCATGGATTTTCGTCTATTTAAAAATGCCTTGACAAGAAAGTGCGTATATTGAAAAATAGGTTCGATATTTATTCACATGAGTTAAATAAACATTTCAATTTAATTTGGTATTAAAAACTTAATAGCAGGGGAATCATGTAAATAGACATCGATCAAGTATCTGACATCTGAGTATTTCAACATAATGCATCGAGCATTTAAATATTTACACTAGCTTGGGGGGATCGTCCTTAAATTACGTAAGGCTTTTGGGGAGGGTGTTCCCGAATTTCTTACAAAGGGGCGGGGGAGTCAGGTCGCATCTGGTGTAATGTTTTTTAACCTAATTTTCAATCAGAGATGGGCAAAAAATTATTTGAAATAAAAATTTGTGTAGAAAAATTGAGAGATGGGCAAAAAATTATTTGAAATAAAAATTTGTGTAGGAAATTTTAGAGATGGGCAAAAAATTATTTGAAATAAAAATTTGTGTAGATATTTTTAAATGTGTAGATTTAAACGATATTTCATCGTATAAATGAAATCGAGTTAAATTAATTATATAAACCTTTAAAAGAATGTTAATAACTGAAAAAATATAATGTAAAAAATATTACGTTTGGAAGGGGGGGGGGATGTTGGAGTATAAAATCTTACGAATTCTTATATTGGAGGGAGGAAGGGGGTAAGAAAAAGTCGCCGAAATTACCCTTACGCTATTTAGGGACGGCCCTTGGCTACCAAAGTACCTCAAAAATAAAAAATCAACTGTTCCTCTCGATTCGCTGAAGCAAGTTTCATTTAACTATCTCTGCGCCACGTTCGCCCCCAAAGGAAGTAAGAATACGTTTACTACCTATGTCCCTCCTAATTACATCGTTCATCTCATTGGCGTTTGTATTCTATGAGTACATACGAGGCAGCATGCCAACGAGGTTGTTGATATCGCGACTTGTTGATTTACATCCCCCTCTAGCATGTTTAAAATATTTGGCAACGTAATTCGTGCGCGGTTTATCGCCCTCCACATATGCAACGGAGCAACGTTACGACCCGCAACAAGTGTTCCGACGAAAAAGATCGTCAATCACGATACGTCGAGATTATTGGTGAATGAATCACGTGTTATGTGAATGACATTAATTGTTGTTCCCCCGACATGGATCTGATCGAATCTCACGCCTACCTGTTCCGTAAACTATCCTCAAATAAGTTCATTCGTTCGTTCCACACATTCAGTTGGGTGTACTAATAATTGGGGGTAATAATTTAGAGGAAAGCAAGTCGAAGGAAAAATTGTTCTCATAGGAAATGCGGTACGAAATTGTAATTATTTTAAATGGCACTTGAATTAGATAGGAAATGGCACTTGAATTAGATAGGAAATGGCAACTATTATCAAATTTTAGCTGGGAAATTAATTTTATTAGGGCATGTGTCCCTAAGGAGTCGAGAGGCATGGGCCCCTGTTTCACTACGCATTTATTTTGTCTCAGCGTGAAGAAAATTTAATATGATTTTGCTCGGTGAAACGTACATGCTATTATATTACGAGGCACACAGTGGAATAAGATTACATTCCCGGAACGAATTAATGACAAAGCGTTTATACTTGATCCTTTATATTAGTAGACCTTGATATAATAGTACTGAGTGTCGCACCCAGAGGGGGCAAGGGTTTCTGGCACCCTGAAAGAAGGGACTTTGTAAAAAGAAAAGAAAACTGGATTTCATTCTTTAAATAGATTTTGAATTGTATTGAATCTGTATTAAAAATATTTTTATCCGTTCAACTCGGCTCCTCTCAAGATTAAATTCGGAGTCCGCCACTCATACCACCTGTTTAATATTTCCCTTATTAACATTGTTATAAACAGATAGGAACATAGATGAAAATTTATATTCATCCCTTTGGGGACATAATTCTTTCAGACTAAATTTTATAATACTTCACTCTAGCAAATTATCACGTACCCTTCACTTTTTTTATTAAGAATTCAAACTTAAAATCCGAAACTGTAATAAAAATCGTTAGCGGTAGATATATGTAGATGAAGATATCTGACAAAATTCCAAAGTGTACAGAAAATATTCCAGGTGAATAACGGGAAAAAGTATAGGGTAGACCGGGGGCAATAGTAACAGGAGGTCGATTGTAACACGTTAAATATCTCAGAACATATGATAGATATTAACACAAATTTTGAATATATGATGAAGAATGACATTTGGAATACACACATCCATGTTCTGGCAGTATAGATACACAATAGACATGTATACCGAAGAAAATGACTTTTCGATACCCTAAAGTAACTTTTTCTTACTGACTTAAAATTGTAATATAAACACAACCTTTGCAAGTATGTGCTTTTCCTTTTATTTAATCTTTAATCTGACCTTTTTTAAAGTAATACTGATCGTCACTTAGAATTTTTAACGGTCTCGTTAGTCAAAATTTATAATTTAAGTCTAAAAGCATGGTCGGGGACGATGTAACATCGACAGTCGGGGTCGGTTGTAACACTTTGTCCGCTTTTCATATATACCATATATACTGATGCTGCTGAAATACTAAAGATAAAAGTAGAATATAAAGAGAAGCAAGAGAAAAGAATGAAGAAAAATAAGGGGCAGAAAGGAAAGAATTCTTTTAATAGCTGTAACAATTATGTGAATAATGAGTCTAGTGACAAAAAAGGTAAAGAATATTATTGTCTGATGTACATAGAATCCTATAGCACAAGCAAACCACACGAAAAATTGGTCGAATGTACTGTGTGTAAGGATTGGGCACATGAAGCATGCACAGGCTACATGTTTTATATTTGCCACAATTGTGATGCTGAATAATAGGTTACAATTTTTACTTTTTTCAGTCATTATTATAATTTAAAATCAATAAATATATTAATTTTGTAAAGTTAAAGTTGTGTTACTATCGACCCCATGCAGTGTTACAACCGACCCGGAGTCGGGGACGGTTGTAACACTTTGTCCGCTTCTACTTTTTTATTAATAACCTGGATATTACTTAACAAACAGCGAATCTGTTGTGGCTCAATAAGTGTCAGATAAGTAAGTAAGATTTTCATATAAAAGACTTTTGTTGTAACTTTAATAGTTTTTGCATAATCGTATTCCAAAGTCAAAGTGTTACTACTGCCCCCGGTCTACCCTAATCTATTTTTGTACTTTTGTGGTAGATCAAGTAGCAGCAGGAATTGTGCAGCACCATGGGCCCGCATCCTGCCATCGTCTCATCCTGCTGCGAAGGATATTCAGCAGAGGGACATCCACGAGGTGTCTGGCGATGTCGTACCTATCAATATGGTGAAAGGTATTGGTCACCTGAGAGATCCCCGACTTAACAAGGTATAGGATACTTACGAAATTAATTTGAATGCGTTAACCCTGTCCCACGAGTAGCGCAGCACCAAGTAAAATCAAGTTAATATCTCGTTTTGCCTTTTTCTTGTACACTAATGATGCATACCTACAGTTTTAAATGGCAATAATATAACATCTAGTGATAGGTATTTGATATTCTTGGTGTCGATATCTCTATGAACTTCTCCATGGCTCCTTATTGTTAGAGTTGTACTAATCACACAGTTAATAGCGGATTTAAGGAAAAAGGGACAGGTGGCAAACGTTGTGGGACATTCTATATACACAACATAATTACAAATAAATCTACACGCGTGTGGTATGGAAATTATGGGAAACAAAAAAATTAGTGTTTGGATAAAATCATAATTTGTTTGGAAGATGGGGCCCTGGGTAGGGTTTATACAAAAAACAACTTTTGAAAAAACCGGTTTTCGAATTCCACTATTTCCAAATAACCGGTTTTCGAATTTTCACAAAAAAATATAATTAAAATAGTAAAGAAATATTTGTATTTATTTTAAAAAAATGTCAGTTTTCTTAATATTATGGAATTAGAAAAATATAACAAAATAAAATATACTGTATCTATACAAAACCAAAAAAAAATTAAAATAACTCAAATCCGTACAAGTACGTACAAGTTTTGAGTTCATTTGATACTTATGGATCTATAAAAATATAACACAATACAAAAGACTGCATACAAAACCAAATGAAAAAAATCTAAAATCCATACCAAATATAAATGTTTTAAAAGGTGATACCAAATTATAAATCTTTATTCCATTTAGTACTCTTTTTTGAAAATATGAACTCATGAAGATTAGTTTATAGTATACTGTTACCTACTACAATATGCTTGTGTACGAGGCGATTTCAAGTAAAAATGTTAACGTTTTTAATTAAATAATTCATTCATTTCTGTATATTAATTCTAGTATATAAAATTAAATTAAATTTAAAAAACCGGTTTTCGAATTTTACAAATTTATAAATAAAAATCAGTTTTTAAAAACCGACAAACCCTAGCCCGGGGGAGGGGGCCTTGTGGGCAGGGGTCCATGCAGCAACTGCTCATCAGCCGCCTGTTAAATCGGGTACTGCACACAGCTATTATTACACTTTACAGCGAATTTCTTACAGTAATTAATTGCCACCCCTCCTCTGTTGAAGCTGAATAATAAAATAATTTTTTGAGTTTACTCAGTATCAATATCAAATTTCAATTATCAAATGAGTTATCAAAATTCAAAGCAGAATAAGATGCTGTATGTATACTCTGCAGATCTAAGACATCTGTCTCCATATGCACGCGAGTGTAGATACTCATATAGCGAAGGTGCAAATGGTAGGTAGGTACATGCAGCGAGGGAATACTGTACCACATTCTCTGGTATATTTAACGTATAGAAGGGGAAAGTTTTCCAATATTTCTCGTATGTAGGACGTTGAGAAATTTTTATCGCTAAACTATATTTATCGTAATTTCTCCAAACACATTCAGTCACACCTCACATAGTCCTAGACACGTCAAAGGTAGTTATGAAGAATTTATTGTTTCCCACGCATGTATGACAAGAAATATTTTTTTCGTACGTTCTCGAGCAGGGTTTGGCATTTACTCTGCAAGAGAGGATATCCCTGGGTATACACGGTCTGCAGCCTCCAAGGTTCAAAACTCAAGAAGAACAACTGGCTCTGTGCAAGGCTTCAGTTATGAAATACACTGAAGATTTAAATCGGTATCTTTACCTTGTGGAATTGCAGGTAAACGGAAGCGGATCTATGCAACTGCTTATAACAGAATATACCGATAGAATTTAAAGATAAGGGGGAAAAAACAGGGAATGTCCAGTTTTAATGATTTTGCAATGTATAACGTATTTTGTTGGTGGCAACTGGGACCACAGAAGTGTCGAATCACAGAGGGTTATAAAGTAGAAATGGCCACTCTTCGTACTGGCACTACATATTTCTGATTAATTTAAACTTGCACTATGTCAGGAGCATCCTTGTTTTGATAATAATAGAAGTGGACATTTATTTTGTTACAGTATTCTGCAGTGTTTCACTTGAAATATATTAAAACAATGTAAAACAATTATCTCGTTGCTCAGTTCTTTTCTGATGCCTAATTATTAATTAATTAATTAGAATATAAATTGTTCATATTATGCACAATACAGTTAAGTTCATTGAACTTTGCTTCTTTATTGGTAGACTAAAGTATTCAAACTTGATTTTCTCAATAAAGCTGTTTAGTGACATTCCTTATTTTTCCCCTTACCCTTCAAGTATGGGATAACGTGTGAACATTATCATAATTCATCATTCAAAATGTTCGTTTCTCGTAGGAAAGAAATGAGAGATTATTTTTCCGCCTGCTAAGCGAGAATATCGAACAAATGATGCCGATTGTTTATACTCCCACCGTGGGATTAGCCTGCCAGAAGTTCGGCGTCATATACCGCAGGCCCCGTGGATTATTTATCACGATATACGATAAAGGCCACATTTACGAGATCCTGAACAATTGGTTCGTATATCTAAAGTTACAATAAACTCGTCGCGTATTTATCGACGATAGGGCTTTTTTTACAGATTTAGTAAAAAAAACGAATGAATGTTACGTTCCACGCCTTTCGAAGAATTCAAAGCACAAATTTTTAATCTCATCTCGAATTATAGTCGACTGAAAGAAACTAAGAACTACGAATTACACACTGTAAATATTCCTGGGAAATGTAACGCATGTGCTGACGCGACTCTTAACTCGATTTCCGGTATCATGTGCTCACATGTACAACAACAAATAGAGAAACGTATAACACATTCACAGGCCAGAAACAAAATTACACTATTCTCACGGTTATAATAGCCGCTCTCAAATCGACTATTAAACTCTGTAATCTCTTAGACATGTGTAAACGTTCGAGTACTTCGTTTGCAAATAAAAATACAAAGAGTGTATTCATTGTTCGAAATAGTTAAACAGGTCAATTAAAATTCGTTCCAATGTAATTTGCAATTATCAGAACATAATCTAGTCTATACAAACTTAAGATACAAACTTTTGAGATTATTAACCCTTAGTTGACAATCTGGATGTGAGCCAACCATAAACTGATTTTGACGTTCTGTACCTTTTCCAATACGTAGATTCTATGTAATATCGTGGATATTCGTGGAATATCTCTATTTTTTCAATTACCGAAGTAGCCTACTTTTTATATGCAAATAAATACCTTTTTTTCTAATGTCGATTTACAAAATTTTTTTTTTTGAAAATATTATATCTGAACAACAACCATGTAGAATTTTAGCTTCTAATATTGAAATTTGTAAAATTTACCATTTTTTTAAGATTTTCTTCGTTTTTTCTCGACACATGGTAATCAACAATCTTTTTACAAAAACTGTGATAAAATTGCAATTAAAAAACTATTGGGATACATTTCAGTGACCTTGAAATTGACCCACAATTTTTTTCATAACGATAGAATTCTTAAGATGAGAATTGCAGTCGTTCAAAAATTGCTCTGGGTGTGAGCCACCCAGTATGTCAAAGTAAATTGAAAAAAGAGGTGTGTCAACGAAGGTTTAATACATTCCATTGATACAGTTATTTACAAAAATATCCGTCCACCCTACATATATGTAACATATTTTGCATATTAAATCTGGCTCAAAAGAATTCGGAATTCTAATTCACATTAATATAAACCTCGATTAATATACTTTTGTTTTGAGTACCTTCAATCATTGAAAAATTGCACACAGTTTATTTAAAACAGTATTATTATCCGTGGAAATAGCAAAACTGGTGCAAAAAAATATTCGCCCAAATTCAGACGTAATTACAGTAAGTTAATATTCTTCTAATATTCTTGCTTTAATCTATTATAATTCTGTGAAATTCGGACTTATCTTCTTTCATTCTTCTAAAAAAAATTTCTTAACATTTCAATGGTAAATTAATCAAGGTTTATACCAATGCCAATTATAATGTGCAATTCTGAATTTCACATAACTTAAATAAGTAAGGTGGATACTTTTGTGCGTAACGGTATGCGTAAGAAGTATCTGTTTCCGTATTGCACCCTTTACAATTACAATTAAAATTGGCAATACCGAAGATTATTCCCAACACAGGCCGGAGCAAGCAGTGCGCGCGATTTGCGTAACGGACGGGGAAAGAATTCTCGGTCTCGGTGACCTGGGAGCTTGCGGAATGGGAATTCCCGTAGGGAAATTAGCTCTCTACACAGCGCTGGCGGGCATAAAACCGCACCAATGCCTACCAATTACCATCGACGTGGGGACAAATAACGAGCAGCTGAGAAACGATCCTCATTACATTGGTCTGAACAAAAAGAGAAGTCAAGGCGGCGAGTACGACGAATTGATCGATGAATTTATGGCTGCTTGCGTGATGAAATATGGCCAGAACGTGCTGATTCAAGTACGCACTCGAAAGCAACTACATCTTCTCCCATTTATTCCCGTTATCGCCATCAAACACATGTTCCTAAATCGTTGCAGTTCGAAGACTTTGGGAACCACAACGCCTTCCGTTTCCTGGATAAATACCGCGACAAGTATTGTACATTTAACGACGACATACAAGGTACTGCTGCGGTTGCGGTCGCTGGCATTTTAGCTTCCAAGCGAATAACGAAAAGGAAAATGTCTGACAACAAGTTCGTTTTTCTGGGTGCTGGCGAGGTACGTGACTCTGGCAGCAGGACTTTTTGGACTCGGCCAACTTTATTTCGCGACGAGATTTATTTGCAGGATGGAACTACTTCCGAAATTTATTTTACGTAATCACAGGCTGCTATTGGGATAGCCGACCTTTGCGTGAAAGCAATGGAAGCGGATGGATGCACGGAAGAGGAAGCTCGCAATAATATTTGGATGATGGATATTGACGGGTTGCTGGTTAAAAATCGACCGGAAGGTAACCTGGACGGTCACAAGGTCTGGTACGCGAAGGATCACAAGGTGATGAAATCGCTACTCGATGTTGTAAAGGAGGTGAAACCGACCGTTCTGATTGGTGCGTAACCTTTTGTACATCGACATGCATCGATTTCTGTCTAAAGTAGAAATATCTAAACAGGCGCGTCGGCAGCTACGGGGGCATTCACACCTGATGTATTGAAGGAAATGGCCAAAAACAATGAAAGGCCGTTGATTTTTGCATTGAGCAACCCCACCAGCAAAGCTGAGTGCACGGCTCAGCATGCGTACGATTATACCGATGTACGTAACATCATCTCTCCTTATTTTGTGCAGCTACTCAGAATTTCACTTTAGATTTTACCGAGAATAATACATGTTCTCCTATTATTCTTTGTGCACATCCTACTTTGGAAGCCTTAGTCTATATAAATTACAGTAGAACCTCGATTATTTGCCGGAATTGGTCGGGGGGGGGGGGTATATTCGGTTAACCGAATGACTATGTTTTAATGTGGGAAGAGTTATTTCTTACTTAATATTCGATAAGTGTAACGGAACTATAATTACAAGTCTTGTAGTCTCCCAGTTCTCCTAATTGTAAATCGCTACTACACAGATCTTGCTTAACATTGCTATTTCAGATGAGCTGCTTTATTTCTGTTCCATACTAGCTAATCTAAGGTCTGTTTCTAAAGCAGCACATGCTTGAAAATGATTGAAAATTTATTATTAGCAATGTATTCTTCCTTATCTACTTCTTCATCGCTGGTATAGCTTTCCGTGACCTTTTCAATGATTCCATCATCAGCCGTTTCGTCGCTCGAGTCACATCTTTCCATCATTCTCACCACAATCTTTACATCCTGCAGGATTCTAGGTAGTTTCGTTAATGAATTGATTTATTGAGTTTGTAACCAATACATATCCCTAGTAGCAATTTATTCCGAACTTTTCTTCGGATACGCCCATTTATACTTGTTAGATGACACTAACCGGATAATCGAGCATTCGGTTAGTCAACGTTCGGATAATCGAGATTCTACTGTACCGAAAAATCTTCACAACAGACGCGTTACTGATGTTATAAGAGAAATGTTTGCACTGCAGGGAAGAAGTATTTTCTCGTCGGGCTCTCCGTTCGGTGAAGTGAACTACAAGGGGAAAATCTTCAAGCCTGGGCAAGGAAACAACGCTTACATATTCCCCGGAATCGCGTTGGGCGTCATCGCGACCGGATGTCACCACATTACCGAAGATCTCTTCCTTATTTCAGCCCAGGCAGTTGCTGATCACGTAAAAGACGAAGATCTTGAGATGGGTAGCCTTTACCCACCGCTAGGGACCATTCGCGAATGTTCCATCGAGATTGCTGTTCGAATTGCTAACTACGCTTACGCGAAAAGTAAGTCCTTTGCCCTCAATATCGACTGACTTTATTTCAGAATAAAGTTATTAATTCAGAACAGTTAATCCAAGATTGATTTTTTTTAAATAAATCTTTTACTTCTTCGAATAATTTTTTAGAATTCTCAGAAAACTTGCGTACTCATATACATGAATAAAATGAGATATATCCACTGTATTTAAACAGCATAATCCTGATGTAAGTTTAGTGATACTGAAAGGAAGGTTGCAAATATATTTAAATTATTATTCCGTTTTTCAGCTGGATTAGCAAGTGAGTACCCAGAGCCCAAAGACAAACGCGAGTTTGTTATGAGTAAAATGTACGATGCCAACTATGACAGTCCACTGCCAAATCTTTACGACTGGCCAGGCGATTATGCTAAACCTCGTATTTTACCAGAGCAGTAAGTATCTCGTCATTCACACAAATCCTAAATGACCAAAGATCCCCGCAGCCACTACGATTTCACAATAGAGGCACTTTAGATAGAAGAAAGCGTTTTAGCAACAATTTGAAGAATCAAAGAAACGACACGTAGATCCGTAGAATTTAGTTGCAGCGGTTAGAACGTATTTAGAATAGCAATAACGCGTTAAAGAAATAGTGAATTTAATAACAAACAGGATTGCAGCGATACTACCAACACCAAGATAATTTCAGATTCACCAACACTTTAACGTGCACGCAGCTTTTTACTATCTAGATCTATCGCAATTCCTCTCGCAGTACTGCTTAGAATGCAGTCCTATATTGCTTCATTTCTCAGGACTGCAAAAAGTATTAACAATTCTTTCCAAAACTGGAATATCATATTCCACGAAGTAAAGTCTTTCAGTAGATGTACGCAATTAACTTTGAATGCTCGACTCTACGCTAGTACTGTTTGCATTTTGGTATCGTTTCCTTTGCGAAGAAAAAGAAGTAATAATTAAAAAAACCCAGATAGCACACGACGTCCTACAAACTTCCATTCATTGTTTGTTTGAACGTCTTGCGACCTGGACATCTCCAAGACTTCTTTAAGACGTCTATGTGCTACCTGAGAACAGTTGTAATTATTTTCTAAACAGAAAGAAGAAAAATGCGATATGATGATAGGCAAATTCGATAATTTTTTTTCTCTTCGCAGATTGAAACACGCGTTATAACTGCTTGTTGTTAGGAATCGTAGTTACTCCATTATCTATTAGCGACAGTATTCTTTCTCTATCATCAGCTCGTTGCTCGTCAGTGATTGACTTCGGTGCAGGCCGCTGAAGCTTAATTAATTTTTTTCAGAGACACTGTAGAAATCCGCCACAATTTAAAACATCTGTAGCGGATTTCGCCGAGCGGGACATTCAGAGGCTATCATTGTTACCATTATCGATAAAAAAAATGCAAAAAATATCGCTGTGCCCTGAATCGAAAATGTTAAAGCAGGTCGTAGCAAATACAGACAACAGTGCAGTTTCAAACAGTTTTAGCTGTAAGGACTGTTACTCTGTCGATGACTAATGCCAGTGCTTTTACCGATGTAACTTGCACGCAGTGTTAAAGCACGAACGATAACAAAAAAAAAAATAAGCGATGACATAGTGCTATTATTACAGCATCGAATGTCGCAGTAAGCTAACATTGCCGTATTTTAATGATTTTCCTCCATCCCATGCGCAGTATTAGAATCGTTAGTTTACCCACTCAGGATTAACAATAGAATGTATTTGACCAAAGTTTACGGAATCGTTGTTCACGTACGCTTACTGGCAAAAGTTATGAAACAAAGTAATCGTTTGGGAATTACTGTATATTCTTTATCTTCTGAGATACATAGGTTGGAAATAAAATTAGCATAAAGAGATAACATTTCATACATCAACGTACACTAACAATTAGTGTTTTTTCGAATACACTTGTCTGAAGACTACGATTAATATTGGTCGAAGGAAGAAAACAAAAACTTTGTGACAAAAGTTAAAATCACCCTCAGTTTTTAACTGCCATTTTTTCTTGAATGATAGGGGAGAATTCATATGCCAGTGCAAACAGGTATTAAATTTGGGGGTTCTGAATAGTTATAAATTATATTTAAAAAAACACTGTATGTTGATGCATGAACTGTTATCTCTTCATGCTAAATGTAGTCCCAACCTATGTATCTCAGAAGATAAAGAATATACAGTAATTCCCAAACGACTATTTTAAATTCCTAAACTTTTGTCAGTAAGTGCATGTATATCCTACAACTATGTTGTACAAAATAGACGATCGGAAGAAACGGTATAGTTGCTTCCTAGATTGAAGTACTCACACACTGCATGTTATAATTTCACCCCCTATACACATTTGTATGGTAAAATTTGTCGATCGGCAAACAGTAAATGTCAACGAATCTAAATGAAAAATTTCACGAGCACAGTGGTATCGTGTGAATGCGATTTTAGTGCTTCCCATTTATTCTCAGTTCTCCAATAACAATTCCTCTCTTTACGCTTTACTTTAGAAAAGAATGTACTTTCAACATAGAAACAAACTCCTCCTGGTTGTATGTTCAAGGTCCCCCGATTTTTCCTCCTCCGATGATCACCAAACGAACACCTCCGAAACTCGTAATCCCACTGCAAACAACCTCGATACTTCCTCGACATCCAATAACTACCAAGGTTCCACGTTCTGAAGATGCGTGGGTGTACTTGGTGCATGCTTTAACGCTAACATGTTTTTACTTTGCGATCTTTTGTATTATATCTATATACACTACTATTGATACACATTTTTTTAAGAACTTAAATAAAGATTATTGTGAAACTACAAAGTTTCATAATTATTTGAATTTCCGAGTTCGGGGTCTTCCCTTGAAAGTATGCGAGGTATCGTTGTTGAGACAACATTCATATTATGTGAAACACTGGTCAAAATAATCATAAACGACTTCGTACTCGTAAATATTGATGTAATTAAATGTATGTTCCTCAAAGCTTCCTGTGTTTTTTCGAGCGATCGAGGGAACATCCTCGAACAATGTATTCTGTGCGAATGAAATAGCAAGGAATATTTTTCTCTACGTGAAGAGTGTCCATTTCCGCGTATGCGATAGTGCAAGCGCAATCCTTGACCGTTAACATTTCATTCTAGACTTATAACGGTGTATAGCTAGTGTCAAACTCTCGCATGCTGCACAACACGTAATCCTGAGGTACCTTAGAAAACGTGGTGTGCATGCAGAAGATGTGCTTGTTATGTGTTGCAATGTGATTAACCATTGATTAGCAGGAATACCGGTTATTCAGCCCGGGCATTATACGCAGGAACGTGTTTGTTGCCACGAATTTTGCTGGTTTTTACTTTTGATTACATAGACATAACTATGATGGTGCGTTTAGCCAAGCGACACAACTTCTCTTGCGGTGTCATTACTGTGTGATACGTGAATGTTAAAAAGGAATGGTTATCGGTGTGTTTGAGTTTGAATTTTATCTTAGTCGCTTGGTTAAACAGGAAATATTATTTAACAAAATGTTATGCCACTATTAACCGAGTTCTTCTTCCAACAGATTATGACGTGTTGGCGAGTCTAAAGACAAGGCGACTACTCTGACCTATACACGCTCGTTTTTAGTTTAATTCTGTCAAACGCGAAACTAAGCGATTTCGAAAAGTGGCTAGTATTCGTCATCCTTCAAACCGAATCGTCGTTGTGAAACGTTATCAGGGAATTGATAATACGAATGGAGGGTACCTTGTTTCATGACACTCTGTACTTATTTATTGTTAATGTAATTCCGTAATCGTAGTTTCTGCGATGACGTATACGATTCCAGTATGAAGGCTATTCGCTAATTTCGAAACTGATTTTCGTGGACCGAACGTTTCGACTGGAACTATTTATTTTATTTATTTATATACGCTGTACGCTTTTGCGTGCCATTTCAACATGGACGATTGTCTCTGCGCATGAAACGAGGCATGCCATGGAATCGAAGCCTCCTTGAACGGGAATTAGTGAATAGTTATTGCTTATAGTAATTATACCGCAGTTATGTACGACAGATTATCGAGCGTATTAATTTCTGCGTTAGTGTATCGTCAGGTCATTTCCAATATAGCATATGTATCAAATAATTGTGTCAAAAAGTTTACAGGCATGGTCGTCAAAAATATGTAGTTTGAATGTTCTATCCTGCTCAGTGCGCGACAGAACGCCACAACAATTTCTTGCACCGCTTCCCCGATTTCAGAACGTGTCTGTATGCACGATGATCAGGGAAAGCAGGAAAACATTGTAACATCCGAATCTTTTGTACCGTACTGTAGTCCACTTTTACTTTAAGTAAATATACAAGATGAAAATTCTGTAAGAAGGTTCCTACATGTTACGCGAAACAGAAACTTTGAGCAACAACATCGATTAGATTGTAATTACTGCCACGGCACAAATGTAACGGGACACCTACCATATAAACTGTTCGAATTCGCAGTGTCTATGTATGTATGCAACCCGTGATGTGTCGCGTAGCGAGGGGAAAACGGGATGTAAGTTACTCAAATGTCACTGTTCGCTCGTCAGAATTTGTTACTGGACGAATAAATTGTACTCTAAACTCTAAGGCTATGAATAAATGTTAAATCATGATCGTTAGCGCGCCCATTTATTTCACCAGATTCTCCTCCCGACACAACGTTCAGGAAATTACTTCGATCAGGTGCGGAGAAGGATGACAGTGTCGTGTTCGTTAAACAAAACTTTATGAAAATGATTCAACTATGTACACAATTATAAAAATTATCTTCATTGTTAAATATTCTCATCCCTTTCCACGCACGCGCGTGTAAAATTTATTTACATAACTGATATATTCTTGCTTTAGCAATGGTATAAAACACAAATAGCACCAATTAATTCTGATAAGTTCATTCTGCACTGGCACATTTGCTTCAAACAGCATTCTGCTATCTAAGTTCTAGTACTTTTGCATGAACTTCGTGGTACTAATTCTTTATACGAATGTTCGGTACCCAAGAATCCTGGGACCACCTTATAGATAATAGCATAGAATGTATATCGTATTTACTTTAGGCACTATCGTCAGAAACATTTGGTTCGTAATCAGGATCGTCGTCGTCGTCGTCCTCCAAATCCAAATCATCCAGATTTTGAAACAAACTCTCGTCTACCTTGACAGCATCTCCTAAGAATTTAAGTTTATTAAAGTTATATTCTTATATACCTTTTGCACCTCGATGTAGTTTAAGGGTGTTAGGCAGTCTTTCCTGTCTAAAATGACGCATTTCTATCTCAATTAATTACAAAGAAACCAATTGAAACTGAGACTCGTTCTTTGGCATGAAGTTTATTAACATTATAAGCTTTAAAATATATGTTTGTTTAGTAAAAAATGTGCATTATATATTACGCTACTGATGGATCATTAAATAGGCTTTTTAAAAAAGTTTCTTTTGTTTCGCAGTGATAACTCAAAAACGGAGGTTCCAATCAATTTAAAACAAATATGAGCTACTTCACAAAATGTGTAGTTACGGACCACACTTAAATTAAAGTTAATGAAAACTCTTATTCTTTATGAAAAGAAACTAAGACCTCATCTTTTGGGGCTTGGGAGATGGTAAAACCTCATCAATGGGGTTTTAGTTTCTTTTCATTTAATTTAGGTCTGGTCCCAAACTACACATTTTGTAAAGATGCTCGAATTTATTTTAAATCGATTCGAACCTTCGTCTTTGAGTTATCACTGCAAAACAAAAGAAACTTTTTTAAAAAAGCCTCTTCAATGATCCATCTTTAGCGCCATATATAATGCATATTTTTGACTAAACAAACAAGTTTTTTAAAGCTTATGATTTTTATAAACTACATGCCAAAGAACAAGTCTCAGTTTCAATTGGTTTCTTTGTAATTAATTGAAACAGAAATGCTTCATTTTAGACACGAACAACCGCCGTTAAACAACCTATCCTTAAACAAGCAAAGTATTCTGAAATATTACCGTCATCCAAAAATTTGAGATCGGATTGATCTAACGTTTTGTCTGTCATGAATAATTCTCTACCAGTTAATTTCTTCCCCTCGCGTTCGGCAATTTCTCTTCGTTTTGTGTATCCCATTTCATTGTCGAACTTTTCTTTCCAACATAAGAATGTCTCTACCGTGACTCGAGTTCCCTCAAACTTTTTCTGAAATCACAGGAAGCATGGCAATGTTGGTTTCGTGTATTTTAAACTTATAACGTCTTACCCTCTCCGCTTCTTCCTCTTCCTTAAGCTTCTTCGCAGCAGATTCTTCTCTGTTCAATTTAATTTTGTCCCATTGAACGTTGAGCCATTCTTGAGCAGCACTGACTAAGGTGAATACCATAACCATTCCAAGATTTTCATTCATTTGTTCTATTAAATGTTCCTTTAACTTTTCATCGCTTCCTTCCTCAAAATTCTCTTGTTCCTCTATCGATATAAGGAGAGATTCATCTGGATATTTCGCTGTGTACGTAAATTCTAAACGACAACTAAGGCCATTTACCGTGTCCGGCTCGTATTCTTCTGTCTTAATAGGTATGGCAAATGTGTAGAACGGTTCATCAGCTAAAACTGTAACAAATCTCGGTTGACAAAGTTCGATGATGCGAAATAGAAATACAGAGCTCGATACGAATTTGTTATTTTTTTAAATGAACGATATAAATGCGAATGAAATAATAGTGTGTTTGTTATTCAAATAGATTTATAGGTTAAACGGCAAAGCATACTTTCCAGTTCTCCGCAGTAGATCGATTCTAAAGCTTCGATCTCATTGTATTGCTCGTCTTTGTAATCCATAGTGTTCGGAACGAAATTAATCTGTTAGAAGCTTCTTATGTTACGTGTTTAATTGATTATTTTGAAAGGATTGCAAGAAAACATGTTACGACCATGACAGCAGCGGTTAACAGCGCTGTACTATCGGGCGAATGAAGAAACGGAAATTTCTGCTCATTTATGATCCCGGTTAGGCTTGATCACTTTTGCATAGTTATATCGCAAACGAGGTATAGGATAGATGAGGATAGGCCGCAGAACACTTTAGGGAAGTTTTTCATGCGAACTAAAATACCGACTAGACCAGGAATCAATGGTTGTGATTTGTGATCATAGGCAGACGATACCTCGTCTGTGATGTTGGGTCTATTCTACCCCATAAAAAACTTGAAAAAAGTAAAAAAATTATGCCAAGTCCATGAAATCAAATAATTTACAAAACATAGAAGATAATAATAATTACAAAATAAAAACATTCTACACCAGATACCCACGGCCTTCTTATCCAGTGGGCTAAATGGGCTATACTAATACATATGTTGAAATGCTTTTTTCATTTCTATTTTTTATGAGAAGAAAGACACGACAACCGTTAAATCTATACGATGTACCGCCTCGCACCGATTGGGAAGGATGCTATTTATACGGTGTATAGAGTTGGTATTTACGTGAGGTACTGGGGCGCCAAATTATTTTAGCCCGGAGCACTCAAATTTGTTAAGGCCCTGCAGATACCCCGTCTGTGGTTTCGCTTCGGCTGTGATCACAACCACCAGTGCCGCTACTGTCGTTATTGTCTGTAATATCAATATGATCACGGTGTCTATTACACCGTGATCATAATATTAATAGTAGCACCACAGATGAACTATACCTGGTCTGTGCTTGGAGGAACAGGGAAGTTGGATTGTAAATTTGTAGCAGTTTCTTGTGTAGGTAAAAAACAATTTTAATTATATTTAGTTTCAATTCTAACCGCTAGTAGGATAGAGATCGGATTCCAGTATGAATCGTTAACGTTGCATGCGACACAAAAATGGTAAAGAGCTTTTATAGCGCTATGACTTTGCCCAAAAGCAAAACAGCTAAAATTTAAAACAAATAGCTGAAAGTAGAGATTACACAGTTGCAAACAATATTTTAACGATATCGATACGACTATTTGTACCAGAGTTATGACCATTTGAATTTGCGCCCCATTCTTCGGGTTCGTACATGCGATCCCTTAATTTTTTTGAGAAGTGCATTATGAACTATTATTATTTTAGGACAGTGGTTGGCAAACTGATTAGTCAACAGAGTCAAATATCAACAGTACAACGTTTGAGATATCTTTTTAGAGCCAAATTTCTTAAACTTAAACTATATAGATAGGTACACTGTTTATTAACTTAATAAACTTTAATTAAAGTTTGAAGTCTTAATTAAACTATAGGTACACTGAATAAAACTTGATATTATACTTAATAATGATCTTATTTATTGATAAAAACGCATGTGGTCATTTGTGGCAGAGCCGCATTCAAGGGGCCAAAGAGCCGCATGCGGCCCGCGAGTCGCGGTTTGCCGACCACTGATCCAAACGAGATCCAAACAGAACGATGCGTTCGCCCCCCCCCCCCCCCGGTGCACTGGCACCTCTCCTGCCGAGCCCCCCCGCGGGGGGGGGGCATCCTGGAGGGGGTTGCAAGCACCCCCTCCGGTTAAACTCTTTCCGAGTTCTGATGGGGCGGCGCGATGGAACCACACAACCCATCGCCCCTTGCTCGGACCGCTGCTGCTAAAGGCCAGCGAGCCCTCGCTCGTCTGACCTCCACGGTCCCGCAGGCCTGTGGGCGGTAATAGAAAAAAAAGAGAAGACCAGCCACACTGTAGATGGACCGCCACCCCCCGACGCACGCTCCGAGACCCCAGTGCTCGGAGCGCCCACGCTACGGCCGGAGGTGCGCAGGGGGGCGGCGGCCGCCCCGAGGCAAACCTCGAATGTTTCTTCGCAATTGGACATGCTAGACTGCGATGTAGTTAGGGTAAAGGCAGGTAATATGGAACACCTGATTTCAAAAGCTTGTCAAAAGCAGGGGAATTTGTGTTTTTTAATAAAACTGACACGGGGGGACGAAGGAACTAATGCATAATCATATTCACATAGTCAAATATCAAAAAATCCAATGGTTTTGCAATTATAATAAAAAAACTAAAAGAGTGAAAATCAGCTGTTCGAAAAAATGGGTCTTAATATGGAACACCTAGGAAATTTGCAAAGAAAACTAAAAAAATCTCTATTTTCTTTTATTAAAAATGAAGATTTATTAAGTAAAAGATATATATATAAATAAATATACGTCATTTTTGGAATATATTCCTGTTTTCTGCGTGTCCTACACGTTGGGCACGTAAATAAATACATCGGAAGCTCCACATTCTTTGTGTGCCCCCTGAATGCAGCGAATACATTGGGTCTACTTTTCAGTGTCATTATTTTTATAATTACCATCGCAAAATAAGCATTCCGCATCATCGCCGACATCGTCATTATCAAATTCATCTATGTTACTCGGTATGTTCCATATTACGTGCACACCTGTTCTGACAAGAAATTAAGAATTATACTAAGAAAAAAGTAACTTTATTGGTTTACTTTTGTTGAATAATCATGAACACACATATTTATTGATAAATTATACCAAAATAATACTTTATAACTTACCTTCACTACAATATTTAACTATTTGATGCACTTTTCAGAAACTTTTACACCTCATGAAAAATATAAACGTTTCTTTTTCAATGATGGATGCCCGACTGAGGCTCAATTGACAGTATCATTGTCTATTGTATCTAGGGATCTAATATACACGATTGCCTGAAGAGTTCGTTATTTATTTATCGAAATTTTACGAAGTTCCATATTACGTGCCATTCCATATTACCTGCCTTTACCCTATATGCCGTAAATATAAAGATTTATACGTTTCAGCAAATTGTCTTGAAGTGGGATTGGTTAATTTCACAACAAATACAATATAATACAACACAACACTTTGAAGCAATTGCAATGAATGGCGTCGACGGACGCTTCTGGTCGCTTCCAGCTTCACATACTGTTTCTAACACCATCTAGTGTATAATTCTCTCAATTATATTGCGTACAGCGTTACCTCACGACTGTCGTTACCACGAATCCCGTGCTAACAGACAGTCCATTTGAGTGTCACGACCCTGCTCAGCATACGCTGAACTAAGCCAGACATGCCGAGGTCAGGTCCCACGTGCGACCTAAGAACCCGGCGCTCCGCGTCCCACTCCGGGCAATCCTCCATTGTGTGGTCGACCGAGTCCACGTCACCAGAGTCGCAGTGGTGACACCGCGACGCCTCACGACCGATCCAGAATAGGTACTCGCCGAAGCATCCGTCTCCAGTCAAGATCTGGGTCAGACGGAAGAAGAGCCTGCCGTGGCTACACCCCATCCAGCGGTCGAAAATGGGACGGAGCGCCCCGACAACGCGCCGACCGATGTGCTCGGGTCGCGCCAGCCACTCTAACCATCGGTCCTGCATTAGCTGCTGGGCCTGAAGGCGCGCCATAGACAGCCCGTCCGCCGGGCAGTCCCCGGCCTCTCGGAGTTCGCGGATCGTGGAATAGACTTCCGCGTCCATCTCTGCGAGGAGGTGAAACAGGGAGGACCTGCCCAAGGCGGACAGCTCGGCGTACGCAACCGTGCTGTACGCTCGTACGGCCCTCAGAACGACCCTCCTCTGCACCTTCGCGAGGAGATCCCTCCCCGCGCGGCACGTCCCCAGATCGCTAGCCCATATCGGCGCTCCGTAGAGCGCCATGGATCGAACGACGCCGACATACAGGCGCCGAGCCCCGTCCGATGGACCCCCAAGATTGGGCATGATGGTCGAGAGTCGACCCATTTGTTTTACCAATCGGGGACCCAGCGCCCTACAATGGCGCGTCCAGCTCCAGCCAGGGAACCGAACCCTAACCCGTACCCGGTTCGGTACGCCGTACCGCCGACTAACCCGTCTAACCGGGTAACAGAATTCCTCTGTAACCCTTACTAACCGAGTTAACCGGGTTAATGCGGTTACAGTAATATTGGAAGAATACAGGGGTTGGAGTGCGTATTAAGAAGTGAGAAATCTTCGACTTCCTGTATTTCTAATCAGATCTTTCGCCGATGAAACTGACACCATGAACGATGTAATTCGGAAAAAAATGAAGGAAATTCCATGCAAAATTCATTTCCATAATCCGAGGCTATTTTCGTTAATAATAGTCCGATTTACATGAAATTTGGTATGATTATCATCGGAAAAACATAAGGAATCCATCGACATCACTTCCATATCGATACGATAAAGACTAAAGAATTATTTTTTTTTGAATCGGGTATGAATCCTCGGCCGACCGTAGCGAATTGGGGTCGGCGCCCCGCAGTTAAGGGGTGAAAATGTGAAATATCCATTTCAACGTAGTAATAAATTCTTTATTCTTTATCGTATCGATATAGAAGTAAAACCAATGGATTCCTTATGTTTTCCTGATAAAAATCATACCAAATGTCATGTAAATCGGACAACTTTTACACAAACAATTTGTATTCCTTATGTAAAAGTAATCCGATTGACATGAAATTTGGTATGACTTTCATCAGGAAAACATAAGGAATCCAGTGGTGTCACTTCCATATCGATACGATAAAGAATGGAGAATTTCTTAATACGCTGAAATGGATATTTCACATTTTCACCCCTTAACTGCGGGGCGCCGACCTCAATTAGCTACGGTCGGCCGAGGATTCATACCCGATTCAGAAAAAAAAAATTCTTTATTCGTTATCGTATCGATATGGAAATGATATCGATGGATTCCTAATGTTTTTTCGATGAAAATCATACCAAATTTCATGTAAATCGGACTATTTTTAACGAAGCCAGCTTGAAATCATATAAATCGATTTTCCATTGAATTTCTTTCATTATGGTCCGAATTACGTCGTTCTTGGTGTTAGTTTCATCGGCGAAACATAAGAGATCGATCGGTGTCGTTTTCCTAAAGATCTGATGAGAAATGCGGAAATCCTGGACAATTCTCAAGTTTTAATGGTATTCAAACACCTTCGAGGGCCGAGAGCCATAAAATTCGGTGAGGCACTCCGGGGGCTTGTCCTCGCTACGGGGTACCAGGCCGCATCCATCGTTAGGCGTAGCTCCTTGCCTTAAATGACTGTCTAGTCTAGACAAGACTGTCTTATTTCGCCAGTAACCGGCTCGTAGCGGGTTAACCGGGTTACTTCGGTTTCTTCTAGAATTTAGGAACCGTTCCCTCGCGGTTACTGCGGGTTACAGAAACCTTCCTTGGTTAACCGGGTAAGGGTTAGGGTTACTAGGCGGTTCGGATCCCTGGCTCCAGAAGCTGTCCAGCTCGAGCCCGAGATACCGCATGGATCGCGAGACCAGGACGCAGGCTCCGCCGACGTAGAGGGTCGCGCGCTTGGGGATACCACGGCCCGTCCGGTTCGACAGCCAGATGGCCTCAGTTTTGCCGACGGCCACCCTCAATCCGAGCGTCCCTATCTCGGTCTGTATTCGCCGCAGCGCCTCCTCCGCACGGCAGACCGCCGTCCTCCAGAGCGGCCCCGCAGCCACCACTAGAGTGTCGTCCGCATAGCAGACCATCGACACCTCCGGAGGGGGCATCGGCACCCGCAGCAGCGCGTCATAGGCCAGGTTCCATAATATGGGTCCCAAAACCGATCCCTGAGGAACCCTGCGGCGCACCGGAGCCTCCCCGTTGCCCTCCCGGCTGATGTATCGCACCACCCGCCCGCTCAGATAATCCCGGATCAGCCGGCGGAGATAGAGCGGGATCGCGTGATATAGCAATGCCCTGTCGATCGCCGCCCATGAGATGGAGTTAAACGCGTTCGGGATGTCTAACGACACCGCGACGCAGAACCACCCCCCTCCGTCGCCACCCCGGACAGCTCCCTCACCTTGTGGATCGCGTCCATGGTGGAACGCTGCCGTCTGAAGCCGTACTGGCGACTCGATAGATCCGGGCCAGCACCGGACTCCAGATGCTCAACCAAGCGGGCGGCGATGACTCTCTCGAGAAGCTTGCCCGCCTCATCCAGGAGGTCGGTCTACAAGCCGACGGCGACTCGGGGGGCTTACCAGGCTTACGCAACAGGATCAACCTGGCCTCATTCCACACCGAGGGGAATCTCCCGGTCCTCAGCACCGCGTTGAATAGTCGGACGAGACCGCCGCCCAGGGCACTCAGCGAGTGCACCAAGACCCTGCCCGGAACCCCGTCAGGCCCCGGGGCCCCTCGTTTGGCGCGACACCGCGCCACAGCCGAGGCGAATTCCTCGTCACCGATCTCCAAATCGTCCGACCAGCCAGTCGGTTGACCCAGCCGAGGATCTGCAGCAAGAGCAACGCCGTCTCCCCCCTCCAGGGGGGGAGGGGGAAAAGCGTCGCCATGACTTCGCCGAGGAACTGGGGAGTCAGGCCCTCGGTGACCGGGGGCGACCAGGGCCCCATTTTGGAAGCGATGGCCTTGTAGGGACGTCCCCAGGGGTTCTCCTCAAGGATTGCGAGGAAATCCTCACGGGATTTGGACTTGGCCCTCGCGATGGGCCGCCGCACCTCCAAGCGCGCGTGCGAGAAGACGGTGCGCAGCTCCTGGAGCCTCTCCTTTGTTACGAACGGGTCGGGGGCGGGCATTCGAATACCGGCGTCACGCTTCTACACTAGCTTTACGCAGGACGTCGACCTCGGCGCACCACCAATACACACTCCCCCGACTCCCGCCCCTGGTACTGGTCCGGGGCATCGTGGCATCGCAGATCTTTTGCATAACCTTGCGGAACCGTTCCGCCCAGGCCTCCGGGTCGTCGAGGGTGTCGAACGGCAGTCCCGACCAGGCGACAATGGCGGCAGCCAGCCGAGCCGCGTCGGGATCCAAACTCCCGAGCCTCCAACGCGGAGCCGGGCGTCCAAGGGAGGCCGGCCGCGCGGGGGAGACGGACGTCTCGATGAAGATGTAGAGGTGGTCTGAAAGCGTCGCCACCTCCTCCGCCACCCGCCATCCGGTCACTCGGTGGAGTGGGCATTAAAGTCCCCCAGGACGAGGACCGGCCGCACAGTGGTGCCTTTTCCCGAAAAGCTGGCCAAAAGTCAATTTCTGAAGTGAATAGCAGCTTGTTGATAGTATGGTACATTTAATATATATACATCAGTGCAACAAATGCCGTTTGAAAATTTAAAATATAGTGGTCGGTTAATGAGATATAGGCTATCAAAGTTGACGAAATTTCGTACTTTTTAGATGGCTTGAAAACGCTCGCACGTTTAATGTATCAGGCAAAGTTTATTTTTAAAAAATTCATATGTAACACATTTTACCATCAAGATACGTGTTATAAACATACATTTTGCACATGAGTAATGCAAAATATCTTTGAAGTTACTCTTGTACTTCCCTTCTCAAGATGTCCTAAATCCTACTCATATTTTAGTACAACGGAAGGAAAATAGTTACTTTATTCACCGAACTTCACTCAGTTAAAGGTTTCTTGACGTATAGTAATATGTGAAGTATGATATCCAATTGCAAAATCTTGCGCATATTTGCGCCTTTTTAAGATATCTGCATTTAAAGTGCCTATTAGTAGATATCTATCTACGCTCTCCGTGAACGAACTCTTTCAGGTCTGCACTTTTTGGTTTGTGGGAATTTTTTTCATAGACAATTATTAATAATAAGAGTTTAAATCTGAACTTCAAATTTTTTTAAACAAAATGGCGAATCCAATATGGCGGACATGTATATTAAAAAGTTGATAGATCTGCACGAAAATTGGTATCCTATTGTTTTTTGGGTCGCTGATTACGAATCTGAACTTCAAAATTTTGAAAACAAAATGGCGAATCCAGTATGGCGGACATGTATATTAAAAAATTGATAGATCTGCACGAAAATTGGTATCCTATTCTTCTTTGGGTCGCTGATTACGAATCTGAACTTCAAATTTTTGAAAACAAAATGGCGAATCCAATATGGCGGACATGCATATTAAAAAATTGATATTACTTGTGCTCTCTGAGCTTTCATTTACATTTTCTTGGTGACATACTACCATTTCGAGTACTTTCAGAGGAATTTTTTTTTGTGGTTTGGAATAGCGGTCGTAATCAGCGACCCGAAAAACAATAGGATACCAATTTTCGTGCAGATCTATCAATTTTGTAATATACATGTCGGCCATATTGGATTCGCCATTTTGTTTTCAAAATTTTGAAGTTCAGATTCGTAATCAGCGACCCGAAAAACAATAGGATACCAATTTTCGTGCAGATCTATCAATTTTTTAATATACATGTCGGCCATATTGGATTCGCCATTTTGTTTTCAAAATTTTGAAGTTCAGATTCGTAATCAGCGACCCGAAAAACAATAGGATACCAATTTTCGTGCAGATCTATCAACTTTTTAATATACATGTCCGCCATATTGGATTCGCCATTTTGTTTTCAAAATTTTGAAGTTCAGATTCGTAATCAGCGACCCCGAAAACCCCCGACCACGAATTTCTGACAAAATTGTAGTACGTTTAAGGGTTTTGCCGCTTTTTTGCGATTTGTAACCACTGTGGGCCGGCTCCCGGCTGCGACAACAGATGTCGCCATTTGGTCCAGGGCTACCCCGAAGCCCCGAAGGTCCAGGGAGGGTCGGGCATAGCATCCAACCACCGTGTACTCCCCCCATTCCACCGCTACCCACCCGAGTCCACGCCCGGCGACGCGACATGACGGGGCACCTCTTTCCTGCCACCACGTGATGGCCACGAGGCCGCTCAGGTCGCTGCCCCAGTTCGGCCGGTCGGGCACCCAATACGGCTCCGCGATTACCGCCAAACCTATTCTCCACTCAGCGCGCGTTTGCTCGAAGAGGCTCTGCGCTGCGCTGCAGTGGTTCAGGTTTCCCTGGAGGATCCTTAGTCCGCGCGGCATTGCAGAACTGATGCAGTGACCTCCTCCCGGTCCATCCCCGAAGGCCGCACCGTGACTCCCCTTGAGGAGTCGGACAGCTCATTCTCGCCGATGCCCTGGCTTGGTCCGGGCGCCTCCCCCAGAGCGGGAGCCTCCTCGGCGGAGGTAGGGGCCGAACTCTCCGGAGTTGTTAGCCCTTTCTCCTCGGGCCCGGGCGCGTATGCTTTTATAAAAGCCTTTCTCCTCGAGTTCGGCAACGTTCCTGGAGAGGGAGATCCCTCGTCTCCTTTCACGCGAGACGACTTCGGAGACCCGTTCGGAGATCCGCCGTGATTCCTTTTCCTGTTCTCTTCGCGCCGCTGCATCTTTGATTTACGAGGAGACTTCTTCTTAGCGCTTTACACCACCTCCACCTCCATTTCCGTCGAAGCAGGCTCGACAGTCGCGTCGCCCCCGTCGGGTCCACTCGTCCCGGACGCATCGGGTGGCGCTGTGGCCTTCCCCCGTGGCTCCCCTCTAGTGTCAGCCTGCATTCCCCCACGTGCGGGAGGGAGGCAAGCGGCGCTGCCCACTCTGTGGTCCGCGGGTCTGTTCCCGTCCGCGGAGAGCGGGCAACGGGGGGACGCAGCACTGGAAGGCTCTGGTCCGCCGCGCGCTATGGTGTAGGTTTGCTGCGGAGCACTCCCGCGGGCGACCGCTCGCCCGTCGCGGCTTCGGCTTCTCCGACAGCCTGGCCTCCTCGTCCGTATCGATATCTCGGGACCTCCAGTCGACAGCAGAAGCGCCGCTCTCCGCCGCCGCCGCCCCTCCCCCGTCGTCCGAACCAAGACCGGCAAAATCCTCCAGCCGCAAGGGGCTGCCGCTGTAGCGCGCCGCCGAGTCTGCGGGCGGCACCAGGTCGAGCGCGGGTAGCTCGTCCATGCCACTGGACCCCCCGCGCGTCGTGTCCCCCACAGCCAGGACTCCGGGCCGATGCTCGGATTGATCCCCCACACCGAAATCCTCCAGCAGTGCATCCGGCGCCGGCGACGCCCGGATGGATGCCGCCGGAGATCCCTTGGGATACCGCTTCGCCGCCAGCTGAATCCCGGATCCCCATCGCCGTAGTTTACCCCGGAGACTCGCTAGGACACCGGTGCCGCTCACGGGGACGCTGCTGATGACCCTCGGCCCGGGCCTGATCTTCCAGGTTCTAGCCTTGGGGGCCTTCAGGTTCTGGACGAGCCCCCCCCCCTCACACTGCGCCGGAATTCCCGACGACAAGGAGGGACCGGCCCTCTCCGTCACGCCAGATACCACCACCATCCCCGCGCCGCTCGCGTGCCGCATCCCGAAGAGAGAGCCCTGCGCCGAAGGGGGAGGGGAAAGGGGCTCCAGGCGTCCTGAGGAGACCCCCCGTCGTCCCATGGTCCCGCTGCAGGGAAAGCTGGGGGCTCTCTCTTCTGGATTTCTTTTTTACCCTCGGCGTCACTCCCCTTTCACCCGTGTAGGAGCTGTAATCGCCGCCGACGTTCCGCGGCGGTCCTACTGCGCTCCCTCCCTCCTCCGGAAGTCTTGGAGACCACGAAACCTCTCGGCGTTTTGCGCCCGTCGAACCCTCGCCCTCCGATCGCCGTGGCCGTGGTTTCCCGTTCCCCGATTTCTTCGCCGTGGCGCCGCGACCTAGGCTCGATTCGGGACCGTTTCCAGGGACTACGGCCGTCCTTATCTCAAAATAGCTATCATCGCTGCTAAACAGCGAGTAGCTGTCCTTCTCTCGGGGTGTCCCGTACTGCTTCGGAGGGGAAGCAGTGTCCCTGGCACACACCGAGTCCATTTCAGGTCCAGATACCTGGTCCGTTGTAACCCATTCGTAGTCCGTATTGAATGAAGCCATGTCGTCATAATATTTCTCGTCCCGTGGAAGTTCTCCCATGCGGATCCCCCCTTATAGTCTATCCAGGCGCGCGCGAATCCCGCGACCGCCGGATGGGAGGTTAGGAAACCGTCGTCCCTAATAACGCAGTCAATACTCGTCGGGGATCGTTTCTGTGCTGCCACTTCCATACACAACCCCCACAGAACCTCACTTAACACACAATTCACGCACTGGAAACCCAATTTCACATCAAAAACCTTTGAATTTCGTGAGCGCAGAAAAACGTCAACGTGATGACAATGGCGCCACCGTCCAAGTCCGTATAGGATAGACCTATCACGCAATGTAATTTTGTGTCACACGCTCGGGCGGCTCGCAAGCCCCCTTACTATTTTCGAGTCACACCCAACGTTATCGACTCAATCTAAAATACGATTACAATGCTACGAGTGGTAGGAATTAAAATTAAAATTTATAGTGTTATGACTATTTTCAAGAAATATGTTGTACATTTCCATTCATTAATAGATTTTCGTACATGAAATAAATATATTATAACATTTGTCCTATTTACTATTGTTTGGGAATGAAGTTAGTTTCCCACGCCGCCACACTCATTTTCATGGCAGCACCTCGCGGACCGCGACACAGCGCCACTGATCTACCAGCGAGCCGCTCGCCAGCGCCTATCGATCGACCAATCATTGAAGATCGATAGGCCAATCAGCGCTCCGCATTGAAGATCTAGCGGAACGGAAAAGACGCGCAAGCGGAAGTCCGCCATTCTTGCACTCTCTTGTATCTCTTTGCCGGTAACGGTCACGTGAAATAGTGTTGCGCATTTTGTATTTTTCATTTGCTCAGCTCACGCTCAACCAGTGTATTTTTACAGAGAACTGTCTCAGCTCATTGAACACTCAGCTCATTTGAACACTCATCTCTCAAGTACGCGCAATTAATATAATTGCGCGGACGCCACGTGTGCACCACGCGGTAACTAACAGTTCTCATTTATTCTGCAACGCAGTGATAAGTATTGTCACTGCGCCATTCGCTCACTGTTCACAGTGTTTTTAATAAACGTTGACGAAGTGTTCTCACTAAAACTGTGTACTTCAATTCATAACCTGTCTTAGATTCATCTCTTCGCACTCTCAACTCTCCCACGCGCTCAAACAACTATAATAGACAAGTTAGGCTACTAAAAATATTTTTCTTATTACAGGTGAAACTTGGGAATATTTCGACGTGGAAAGCTACTTTATGGGGGCCAAATGATGGAAACCTCAATAATGAACACAAGAAAATAGTGATTTTATATAATTTATACTTTATTGTAACGCTGTAAAGGCCTCTTAGGCGAATAAATTGAGAGAAACTTGAAACAAACTGTATTACAATTCAGAAATACCCTTTACATATTCATATCCAAATTCCAAACTTGTAATTTCAAATATCTATGGTATTTCCTTAAAAATACCATAATATGCAGCATGCGTGCATTTTTTAAAGCAACTCTTATATCTGATTAGAATATTTGACAAGCACAGCTATCGGCTCGGTTTTAACCGATTACCAGGTCTCACCAAGAGGAGGTTGCTGTGTTTCGAGACCCGTAGAGAGATAGATGGAATCAAAGTTCCGTCGATCTCTCTGTACATGAAAACCTTAGCTTACTAAACCAAAAAGATGGATGGAAGCAAAGTTCCATTGATCTCTTCAGTAGGTATACTAAGCCGATTCTGGATCAACGCGTGGCGAGGGGGTGAAGCGGGGCGAGGGAACTGCAGCGGCGGCAAGGGGGAGGCGGATGGGGGGACCGCGACCCTGGATCAGTGGAGGGCGAATGGGCCTTGAAAGCAGGTGGAGGGGATACCTTGGTGACACGTCACGCATCGTATGAAGCGATCCGCAACCCTCTTATCGCCTCAAAGCCATATCGCACCCCTTGAATCGAGTATATGAGAGAGAGGTACGATATTTTCGTATATCCCTCTCTCTATTCCTCTCTGGGACCATAGTCAAAACAAACGGTGGTACGACGACGCGTAGAAGATGCAAGTCGAAACCTGAATTTTCGTATCGCGTAATCCGAGAATAATGCGCGGAGAGGTACGATATTTTGTACGTCTGTCTCTCTCGCTCTCTAGGACCATAGTCAAAAACATACGGATACCGAAGGTCACTTTCCGAGAATAATGCGCAGCAGCATCGGCGCGCGCAATCTCGAGACCGCGAAATACAAAGTGGACGGCGGCAACGTTTGAACACGGAGCGTGAGAGAGGTACGATACTTTGAACAGCTCTCTCTCTCTCTCTCTCTCTCTCTCTCTCTCTCTCTCGTTGTCGAAGGTCAGAAAAAACATACGGTGGTACGACGACGCGTAGAAGATGTAAGGTAAATCTTATAGTTTGTTATCGCGCGAACACCGTACCAAAAACATATAGCTGTAACGATGAAAGGTCTGCATCCGAGGATAATGCGCAGCAGCGATGCGCGCGCGCTATCTCCGAACCGCGAAATTCAAAGCGGACCGGCGCACTTCTAATTATCGTCGCCCGAAGGCTAGATCGCACCCGCGATAGTGGCGGTGTTCGAAAAGAATATAATGCGTAAAAGCGCGATACGACTTAAGGTATGATTCTAGGTATCCCCCTGTATGTAAGTGTAAGGGGGTGGGGAGATTTAAGGTAGGGATGTTCGTATATTTAAGGCAGCTCGCATCTTCGACAGGACAAAGTCGCGAATGGTAACGCGTCGGAAAGAGTCTTTTATTTCAAGTGAGTGCGTACGCGTAAATAAGAAGAACATGGATACGTTCAAGAACGCATGTTTGATGCTGTCTCGGATGTCCGAACTTTTGAAAACCACCGCGGAATTCCGCGATTGGATGGACAGTTGCGACCAGACGATACGTTACATGGTCGCGTATCAACGAGGCGAACGCATGCCGGTGTGGGAGAAGCAGCGGATGGTGTCGTTGCTCGCGCGAACCCAAACATTGCGCGCGATAGTGCGAGGACGTTTATCGCGAGTATGGCGTGGACACGCTGCACGAGTGACGTCGACACCCAAGGTCGTGTGGGAGGAACTTGAAACCGCGTTCGAGAAGCGTTTGTCGACCGGGGCGGTGATAAACGTGGAGGCCGTCGGTCCACGCAAATTCTTTCGGAATGTCCGTCGAACGGTGATTTCGCGCGTTACGAACGCTATCACGAAGCACCGCAGCGTATCGGTGAACACTGTGCTAAACGCGGAATTCATGTTGCGGGACGAGACGGACGTAAAGAGTTTCGCAACGCGTAATTACGTACTTTTTATGACGTCAAATGTTCGCGAGTGGTGCGCGAAACAAGTGGTAGCTCCGACGTTGGTCGCGATGGAGGAGTTTCAGGAGCGAGAGAGTGGCTGGACATTACGGGCAGTACAGTGTAGCGTGCGTAGCGCCGTGTCTCGAGCGGAGTAGAAGGCGACCAGGTAGGGTCATAAAGTTCAAACGAAGGTTTCGTAGCCGTTGGACTTTGCCAGGCGACGAAACCTCCCCTGTCTCAGGACTCGGGGTTTTTCCTAATTTTGCACACGGTACGCGTTGCTTTCGGTTTCTGAAGGGACGCGACCGTGGACAAGGCATTCGGCTACGAGTAAGCGTCTTGAGCAGTCGTGTTCTCCATCCGCTCAATTGAAATCGGAATACAAGTTTTTGTGTCTTACCTTCACAAGTAAACAAGATTCTTTGTTGAGTTTAATAAGATGCGTCATTAATTACCACCCTCACGTCTTACACCTCAACAGAATCTCCTGATAAACGTAAACCAGCATAATCCATTGCGTGCCGGTTGTGACGTTGTTACGCTATGCGCCAGCCTGGCGCCGATAGACAAGGATCAGCCCAAACCCGCGACAAAGGACCACCATAACTTCTCGTTAGATCCACTCGATAGCAGATCTCTCCGGATCTTCGCAATAGATCTTAGCGCTAGATCTCCAACGAGGATCTTCCCGCCTAATTTTCCCGCCTGATTTTCCCGCCAGACTTTCCCGCCAAAAAGCAGAGGAAAGCGTCGGGCCCTCAAGGGGTATAAAACCCTTGGAGTTCCACCGACGCCAGTCACTCCAGTCGAGTCGCGTTCCACATTCCACGCTTAGACGTTGTCGCGAACGGACGTGGCCTCGTTTCTGTTTACCATACCTAGTGTCTCATACATAGTGATTCTTGTGATTCTTCAGTGCGCGCTCACGTTAGCTTCTTCGCGGATCCTTACTTCACTCAAAATAAGTGTAACATAGTACCTAATTTATTCTGGAGACCTCTGAGGAGGGTTTCGAACCCTTAATAACCTGGGATCCGTCCAAGGACCCACTTACAGGTCCCAAGAATGAAGGGCCATCTCTCGATGCCCTCACACAGAAGAAAATGGTAAGCAACTCTATTTTTATGGACTCAAAATCTGACCCAGCTTCTGCTTCCACACTTCCGTCAAAAAGACGAGCCCAGAATCCCTTGGACCACTCCTTTGGTTCAACATCTCCTAATAACTCTGACTCTCAGTCAAGTACAAGCAAACTCTCAGTTATGGCTCCTCCCGAAAAACACCTTGGGAAAAAAAAGCATAAAAGAGCGGCAAAAAGCGACCATAATTTGACTAAGGACAGTCTCGATAAGCCATCCTCCACTTTACCTCGGAATAAACTCCCGAATATAAACGTTTCCTTACCTCTATCGCATTCTTTTGAGGGAGTAAACTCTCTCATTAAGGACGTACAATCCATGCCAAATATACCAGTCTCCAACCGTTTCTCGGTATTAGATGCCTTCAAACCTAGCGATGAAATTCCACAGCTATTGTCCTCTAAGGGGAAAAAAACCTCCCCGGAAGTAAACACGGCTCCTAATAATACTACGCTTCGTGCCGACCAACCTGGCACTCCGACCGCTACCTCTCCTTCTGTTCCGACTCGCCCAGCGAAACCCCCTCCGCTGTATATTTCAAATTTTAACTACAATATATCTAAATTTGAGTCCGAATTAGCGGCTGTTTTTGGAAAAACTTTCCAAATCAAGTACTTGGGGAGTAAAATTAGGCTTCAATTCGAAGAGGTTGAATCCTTTAAAAAATTTAAACAAGCCTTGTCCCAAGACAACATTCCCTATTTTACTTTCACACTAAATTCTGAACGAGGGCTAACCATGGCCCTAAAGGGTCTTCCGGAAACCCCTCCCGAGGAGATCTTACTCGAATTAAAGGCAAAAGGCCTAAACCCAATCTCATGTGTTTCCCTCAAGGGTAAGGGCAACATACACTCACTTTTCTCTATCTACAAGATCATCTTCCCCCAGGGAACCGCACCCTCCACAATATCCAAAGTCAATGTTCTGTTCAGCACAAGAATTTATTGGGAAAAATTTTTCTCAAAAAGAAACTATACGCAATGTTTCTGCTGTCAAGCCTTTGGTCACTCTGCGGCCAACTGCGGGCTGCCCCCCAAATGCGTGAAATGTTCCGGTTCCCATCGGTCTGCCGACTGCCAAAAATCAATCGAAATACCCCCAAAGTGCATCAACTGTAGCGGGTCACATACTGCCAATTACGGACAATGCCCTGCCCTCCTCAAATACCTGGAAAAAAGAAACAAAAATTTCAAAACCAATAACGGGGTAGCCTTTAACGTTCGTACCTTTCCAACTCTAAATCCTACGTCCAACGTTGTTACTCCCTCAACGTCCCGCCCTACCTTATCCTTCCCCTCGGCTCCCCGCCCATACGCGGAAGTTGTTGCTGTAGGTTCTCGCGGCCACGGCTGTATTCCCCCTCCCCAATCTCCCACGCGGCCCCTCATACACACGAGACCCACGAACTCCAAGCTAACGGGGTAGGAACAATGCTTGATCTCTTCGGAGCCATTAAAGAACTAAACTCACTAGTTGATCTCTCCCACATGCTATCTCTTACAAGAACCTTAATTGAAAAACTCCGTCCCTGCCGTACGGCAGCCGAAAAATTCCAGGTTTTCTGCACGGTACTCAATTACCTTGATTAGACTAATGTCCTTACCAACTATAATGCTCTGGAACGCCTCGTCGCTTTATCATAAGCGTAACGAACTGATTCGTGCGGTCGCCGGACTGCAACCGGGAATTATCCTCATAACTGAGACCTGGCTTACCCCTCAGGTCACTTTTTCGCTGCCTGGCTACGCTATGGTCCGCGCTGATCAACCCACTAAAAAAGGAGGAGTGGCAATTTTTATCCACACCTCTATCCACTATACCAATTTTACAGTGAATACACCTTTACCGCATGATGCTTGTTTCATCAAGCTCTCAGCCCCAAAAATTATTATTGGGGTCAGTTACGCGCCTCCCTGTGCCATTAAGGACGAGCACCTTTTTGATGCTATGGTTCGCCTGGGGTCCCCCTTCCTTATAGGGGGTGACTGGAATGCCAAACATAAAATGTGGAATAATTTCGCGGAAAATAGAGCTGGTAGAATCCTATACGAGCACTCTATTAAGCACCAATACCGGGTACTTCATTCTGACGATTTTACTCACCAAACTGGCTGTTCCAGACCTTCCTTAATTGACTTCTTTTTATCTGACTATCATGCGGATTTCAAATGTACAATCTCGGACTATTTTAACACTACCCATCGTCCAGTCATTTTGACCTGCAATCATCCAAACGGACCACACAGCCTTGCCTCGTCCGTTGACTGGAGGCTCTATAAAGAGAACACTGCTCGATATAACATCAAGAACAGTTTTTCTTCAACGCAAGAAATCGACTCCTGCATCCAAAATTTGACCTCCCACTTACATGCTTGCCGTAGACGTGCAGTGACTCCGGATAACACTCACATCAGTAAAAACGCCTATTTGTTTAACGACTCCACACTTAACTCCCTAATACAGCGCTGTCCAAGGTCGCTTACGCGTAAGGACGGGGTTCTCCCACTCTCGTCCGCGTTGTCAGGGATACCGCGCGACGCTAAAGAGGCGCCATGACAGACCAGCGCGTCCGTCGTCGAGCGAGCTCGGACGCCCGATACGACATGTGTATTAGTGACACGCAGCGTCACAGCCAGCCAATGCTACTACTTCCCGCGAATTTCGGATTATTCGTCTTTTGTTTAACGTCTGAGGAGGTCAACATGGGCGAAGACGCTAGCCCGTCATGGCCTTCTTAGCGTCGCGCGGTCTCCTTGACGATGGAAGGCACGCTGTGCGAGAGAAAGATTGGAAGGGGAAGCTGGCGCGTGAGGGGCCCCTACGCTGGACAGCGCTGCCCTAATACGTCACCGACGATCTCTCCGGCGTCGCGGCCAAATCCTGGGAGCAGGAGTCGTCGCCGAAGAAACCCGAGATATAACTGCCACAATTCGGAAGAGAATCTCGTTCCTACGAATCCTTGACTGGGACCGGACTCTTCGGGCCTTTAAAAAGCCGGATCCCACCTTTTGGCGTACGTACAAAAAGATCACTTCGACATCTACTAATAGATCTTTACCACCGCTCCGTAATGGACCTGTCACCGTGACTGCTGACCTCGAAAAGGCTGAGCTTATAGCTTCCTTCTTCTCGAACATCCATAGAGATGCAGCAAATCTGTCATCTCTCAATGACGATAAAGTCAACGAGTACGTCTCCTCTATCTCTGTCCCGGTTCCTGCAAATAGAGTGCCGCTATTAGTCTCTCCCGCAATTATCGTCAAACACATTAACAATATGGCTTCCAAAAAGGCACCCGGTTGCGACGGCGTATCTGTACCAATGCTGAAATATGCGTCTATCAAAATTTTCTGCCAACTGTATTACATTCTCACCGCATCCATTTCCTGGGCCTATTTTCCTAGTGCCTGGAAAACCTCCAAAGTGGTGCCCATCCTAAAACCAGGCAAACAGCGCGAACTCTTAGCCAGCTATAGGCCAATTAGCCTGCTCTCGGTCATGGGCAAACTATACGAAAAAATCATTTATGCTTACCTGTCCCAATTCTTGGTTGACAATGGTATCTTAACTGATAGGCAGTTCGGCTTCCGCGCGGGTCATTCCACCATTCAGCAATCACTACGCATCGCACAGCACATAACCCATGAGCTAAATATCCGAAGGGTAGTGGGCATGGTTCTGCTCGACCTGTCCAAAGCCTTCGACTCGGTGTGGCATGATGCCATTCTTTACAAACTTCACTGTATTGGGCTCGCCCCTGGGGTAATAGCGATCATCGCCTCTTACCTTACTAACAGGCATTTGTTTGTCTCTTGCTCTGGCACCAGATCCACGCTACACCGAGTCGAGGCAGGGGTCCCACAGGGCTCAATTTTAGGCCCCATCCTTTTTAACATTTTTATCAACGATATACCATCTTCCATGGGCTGTGATTTCGCCCTTTACGCGGACGACACCGCACTCTACACTTCCTCATGGAAGTACAAAAACCTGGTAAACAGACTTCAACTGTATCTTGACACTGTCCTGAACTATTTTTATGAATGGAAATTACAAATAAACTCCAACAAAACGGAGGCCATCATCTTTACACGCAACAATAATTTTCTTGCAGAAAGGCGTAATTCCATCATTAAAATTAATAATACCCCCATACCTTGGTCAAACGAGGTTAAATACCTGGGCTTAATTTTTCACTCCAAGATGCTATGGGATGCAGCAATACAGGATCGCATCACCAAGACCCTCAAAGTGTCTGGTTGCCTTTACAGACATATCAGTCACAAATCACCACTCAATCTACGAATACGAATACATATTTACAAAACGTGTATCAGGCCTGTACTCACATATGGGGCCCAGGTCTGGTGGGGTACCTCCAATCACAATAAGATTAAATTACAACGCATTCAAAACAGGATTCTACGAATAATCTTAAATACCCCGTTCAAATATCCTACTCACAATCTTCACGTCGACGCCAAAGTTCCCCCTCTAAATGATTTTATTAACAAGATTAAACACAACTATCTGGTCCTCGACCACGAAAATCCCCTAGTTCGTCAAACTGGAACATATGACACTAATAAAATCCCCTATAAAATCAAAATCCCTTTCCCTATGTCCTTCTAACCTCGCGCCTTCCCTCCCTTACCTCACATTCTCTCACTTTCCCCTATCCCTTCCCCTCCCCCCCTCCCTTATAATCAGATTTCTTTTTGATTACAGCCCGCTAATCTCTCTACTCAGTCGCTTCTTTTCGCCCTTTAAACTGGTTTCTGACTCTACAAGGATTCACCACTCTGGATTGCCAGAAGTCGCTTAACCACGCATGCATTACCTCCACCCTGCTTACTACACAAGCATACGCCTTCAAACCTTCATGTTTGCCGCTTCCCGCGCCTCTATCTTCAGCTGACTTCAACAATTGAACACTGCACTCATACCTAGTACCTTCAAATTCTCACTTACAGATCTAAAATAACCAAGCCCGTGCGGTTTTTTGAAAATTTTCCGCAACTTACTGCTTAGCCACGGCTTTCACTTCTACTTGGTAATACCAATCCACTCATTGGCTGGTAACTAGGCTTCCGCTTAGAGGGACAGCCTTAAGAGGGGGACCGGGGGGACGGAGTCCCGCCCCCCCCTACAGTCAAAATTAAAAAAAAAAAAAAAAAGACGCCAGTCACTCCAGCACGGACAACCGATCTATAACCATTGTCACGCGTTCGCTACCTTAAGCACGGTTTTCTTTCTTGTAAATAAAAGTCTATTCACAATCAACTCTCAAGTTACTGAGAAAGCACCAGTGCCTTCTCTACTTCGTAACAACGTGCCGCTTCCGCGAGTGGTCGCAACGAAAAAAGCGGTGGTGAACGTGCAGTGCAACGACAACGCGAGTTTTTTGTGGTCCATCGTCGCCAGTCTGTTTCCTGCTGATACGAACGGGAATAGGATTGCGTCGTATCCACATTATTCGACGGTGCTCCGTACGGAAGGCGTGCAACTTCCCATGTCCATGGATCAGGTACGGAAGTTCGAGGTGGCGAACGACATATCCGTGAACATTCTGCAGAAACTGGCGTCTGATCTCGGCAAAAACAGACTAACGATTCTCAGACGCGAGTTCCAACATCTCCCGGACGAACAATTCGATCTTCTCACCAGGAAGGGGGTCTTCCCGTACGATTACGTGATGTCGTACGACAAATTGAACGACACGCGACTACCGCCTCGTGACGCGTTCTACAATCGCTTGAACGATAGCGAAGTGTCGGAGTGTGATTACGCGCACGCTACGAACGTGTGGACGTGTTTTGGTATACAGACGTTAGGCGAGTACAGTGATCTGTACCTGAAGACCGACGTGCTGTTGCTCGCCGACGTGTTCGAAAACTTTCGCAGTGCATCCATCGCCAGCTACGAACTGGATCCTGCGCATTACTGTACGTTACCGGCGTTCACGTGGGACGCGATGCTGAAGTACACGCGCGTCGAATTGGAGCTGCTCACCAACGTGGACATGCTGTTGTTCGTGGAGCGTGGTATACGCGGCGGCCTGAGTCAGTGCTCGCACAGGTACGCTCGCGCCAACAACAAGTACCTGCCGACGTCGATGTACGACGCGTCGCAAGCATCAACGTACTTGATGTACTGCGACGTGAACAACCTGTACGGATGGGCGATGTCGCAGGCGATGCCGTACAATGGTTTCCGATGGCTAGACGAGGCGGCAGTGGTCGAATTGGGCAAGGCGATGACCGCTGTGGACGCGAACTCCGTGCCGAAGGACGATGGACCGGAGGGGTACCTGCTGGAAGTGGATCTGGAGTATCCGCCGGACATTCACGACGAGCACGCGGACCTTCCGTTCTGTCCTGTGCGCGAGCAAGCGCCCATCGGTAAGGAGAGCAAGCTGATCGCCACGCTCCGCGACAAAGAACGATACGTGATCCACTATCGCTACCTGAAGCAGTGCATTCGACACGGACTTCGAGTATCGCGGATTCATCGCGTTCTACGTTTCGATCAGAAACCGTGGTTGCGCGACTACATCCAACTGAACACGGACTTGAGAACGCGAGCCACCAGCGATTTCCAGAAAACACTGTACAAATTAATGAACAACGCGGTGTACGGGAAAACGATGGAGAACGTTCGAAAGCGAGTGGACGTGCGACTAGTGACGCGGTGGGACGGACGTTACGGCGCCGAGTCGTTGATCGCGAAACCGAATTTCCACAGTCGCGCGATATTTTCTGAGCACTTAGTCGCTATCGAACTGCGTAAATTCAGAGTGAAATTCGATAAACCCGTATACGTAGGCATGAGCGTGTTGGACGTGTCCAAGGTATGCCTGTACGAATTTCACTACGACTATATGCGTACAAAGTTCAGCGATAGGTGCAAAGTGTTGTACACGGACACCGATAGTTTAATGTATCTGCTGCGTGCGAGGACGCTTACGAGCAGCTGAAAAGTGACATCAGTGCGCGCTTCGACACGAGCGATTACGCGGTGGACAACCCGTACGGTATGCCGCGCGTAAACAAGAAGGTACCGACTGCCAGGCTTGATGAAAGACGAGAACAACGGTGCCTTGATGACAGAGTTCGTGGGACTGCGGTCTAAAGGTGGCCGTTCCAATAAGCGGCTACAGCCGCCAGCGACTGCGACCGGCGGCTACAGCCGCTGACGCGTTGACTGGTACAATGGAAAAGCATTCATCCCAACTCCTATGGGCGGCAGCGACTGCTGCGGCCGCGCCAGGGTTGCTATAGCCTATGCGCGTTTGGTTCATGAGCAGCCTAAGCTACTCGAGACACAACACAATGCCACGAGTGTCTGTTTTCCGCCGTAACAGCAGAATCTCCTAGTCGCACAGCGGCTGCCGCTCTACTGCTCCAGAAGCAGTCTAGCGACTCTAGCCGCTCTGCGATCCATCTCAAATTCGGACAGATTATCCAGAAATAAGGAAAGAAGTCAGAATTCATAACTTATGGAATTATGTTTTTTTATATATTTCTTGTAAACTAATAATATGAGCTCTTGTAAAAAAAGGTAAAAATATCATGACGGCTACATCTGATCTACGTGTAAACACATGTCAAATTTGTTGTTTTATGCAAAATTTTAAGTGATTTCTTTCAAAGTTTGTTAAAGTAAAGTTAAAGGGGTCAGAAATAGTTAGTATCGATTCTGCAAAATAATAGCAAATAATTCGTTATATACATTTATTTTTCTATAAGAAACCCATCGAAAAAATATCAGTATTTTTCGACTTTTTAGTTACCTTCCGCGAACTTGTATAATCAACATATATTTGTCTTTGCAACTGCGAAAACAAGATTTGACAATAGTTGCTAATAATGGAGTAATCACTTGTATTCTATATCGTACAGTGGGCCTGAATCCCAAGAAATAGGGGAAAATGCAACATTCCATTTTTCGCGTTGTAAATGCTGAATATTATTAAGCAAGTTCATAAAAATTTGAGTTAATATACAACTCATAACAAAGTTTGAGGTTATTTAAAAAAATAACGTCAACAATTTCAATAAAACTAAAAAAAAATGATAAATACATACTATGGAAAGTGTAGAAATAATAACTTGAAAACCGAACGTTTCCCCAGCGTGTGACTGAAACCACTAATAAAGTACCAAAAAACAGTTTCCAATTTTTTCAATCACGATTGAGTTAAAAAATAGAAAAAACAAATTAATAGATGTAAAAATATTAAATTATACACCACTAGAAAGGAATAGGTTTATCCTATTTTTTGCCACAATTTGAATTCCGATATTTTAAAAGAAACACCCAGATGTCATTGACTTCTTCAATCCGGTAGTAAACAGAACACGATGTACATATAAAGAAAAACGGCTAGTCTTTCACTGTCTTCGACGATCCTCGAGACCTCATACAACAATAGACCCTCTTTTCAAGTGCTCGAAAAGGGCCTGTGCGGCGCGTCGTTGCACTGGTGGGGGCCATGGCGTCGACGCTTAGGTATAGAAAATACCATTTGCGACGACGCCAGTTGGAGTCGCTGGCGGCTGTAGCCGCCGGTCGCAGTCGCTGGCGGCTGTAGCCGCTTATTGGAATGGCCACCTTAAGATGTACGCGACTCGAGTGTGCGACGCGTCGGGAACGTCCGAGACGAAAAAAGTGAAGGGTGTGACTCTTCGCGGAGTGTGGTCGCGAACGAGATACGCTTCGAGGACTACGTGCGGTGTCTTCGCGAACACGCGGAAACTTCCGTGGGGACACTGTAGGATTCCCCAGTGCGACGAGAGTGATAGTGATACGTATATGGTTAAGTAGATACAGTAGTTATATGTATATATGTATATATGTAAAAAATGTCGCGTACGATATATATGTTGTCATGTATACGAGTATGATGCACTGTACGAACGTAGAGGGGGTTTTTAGTGGGTATGCCAGAAATGGAGAGTCCCACATAACCCCGACGTAACCGGTGTCGGGGTATGCGTAATGCATTTTCCCCCTCTTTAAACAAAAAAAAAAGTATGGATGGATGGATGTAAAATGTTTATTAATATACTTATATATATTACTACACGTCCAAGTAAATAATGTACAAGTATCGTGTAATATTGTTGCTTTATTTTTTTTTACAATACAAATAATGAAATAAACGATATAAATGTAAATTCTGTGTGAAATGTATAGTTATTTAATTAATAGTAATAAAGAGTCGCTGTTGCGTCACAAAACATCCTTCTTCCGTATCCACGAGTTCTTGGACGAGTCGAATCCCAACCATTTCACGTACACCTGGTCTCCCTTGCGACGAATAATCTTCTCGATCAGTTCGTGCTCGTAGAATCCGCCCGAGATCGGCTCTCCCGCGGAATCGCGTAAAATGTACGTCACAGGTTGCGTTCGCTGTACCGCGATGTTTTCAAACACCTCGGTCGACCAGTTCGGCGTGTATCCCTTCTCGAAGATCGTCTTGAATTTGCTCACGCGTACTTTGTCGCCGACTTGGAATTTCGCGGGTAGTCGTCGTCGTTGCTCGACATCCGACGACGATACGACGAACGGTAAACGAGTCGCGGAGGTGACATCGACGGGTCGCGCGTTGATCGTACGATGTTTACGATGATTGTAGGTGCGCACGAGCGTCGGTAGCAGATCCAACCAGCGATAGGAGGCGTTCAAGGAGAATCGTTTCCACATCTGATTCTTCAGCGTACGATTGAAACGCTCGACGATCGACGTTTTCTTCACGCTGTACGTCGAGTAGTGGTTGATTCCGCGAGTCTTCGTCGATCGTCGAAACGCCGCGTTGTAGAACTCCTTTCCCACGTCGGTTTGTAGGTTTCGTGGACATCTACCGCTTCGTCGCAACACGGTCGCGACGCCTCGGTCACGTCGCGCCCGCTTTTCGTTTTCACGGGCACGGCCCAAGCGTACTTGCTGAACGTATCGATGATCGTGAGTATGTAGTTGTAGCCGCGATTGTGGGTCGCGTACGCGCGCATTTTCACCAAATCCGCCTGCCACAGATCGTCGTAGCCTCGAGTAACTACGCGTCTCCGCGGGAAATTTTGAAGGTCGAGGCATGTTGTATCAACGTGCCCCGAGTAGGGGCTAGTTGTTACACAATACGGAGCAAGTTGTTACAGGATTAAATTTTACGAAACGAGGTTTATTATGAGTAATATAATTATATTTTCTTGAATAGAAGTAAAGTTATTAATGGTAAGAATCTATTATAATGAATATACAATAAAAAATGTATTTTAAAAAGAAAAAAAACTACTGAAATCAGTTGCACTAATTATCGTCTTCCGTTTCATAGGGGACTCGCAAATTAATGCACACATAAAAGTGATTTTTAGGTTTTGCACACTTCTCATGTGCCCACTTTTTGCACTCTATGCACTGAATCCACTTTGTAACAACATGCCCCTTTCCCTCTGTAACAACATGTCCTTTTTCGTATGTAACAACATGCCCCTTGTCTTGTGTAACAACTTGCCTCGGTTGACACCATTGTGTATAAAAAGCTATAAGTTCATACCAGTTTGGTGTATTCTTATGTTCTTGGTGCCAATTTCTAGCTAAAGGAACACTGATTCAAACTTAGTAATATTAATTTGCATACATTTATCTGTCTGTTCGGTAGAAAAGATTGAAGTAGAAAGAGAAAAGTTACTATTGTAATCACTTTATTGATCCCCAATGGGGTTACAATCTCCTCGCACTCTTCTCCTTAACATTTATCCTATATCTACCTTAACCTAACTTATCTTAACTTATCCTATGTCCTTAAATCTACCATCGCCCGCTCGCTCGCTCGCCTCCGCATCGACCTCCCCCCTCTCACGCACGCCCACGCCCCCTCCTCCGCCTCTTGGACCTCCGCTTCCGCACGCTTCCCCTTCCACTCTCAATCCTCTTCTCACCCATTCACCATCCATTCCTCCACTTTCCTCTCCTAAGCCTTCTCTCCTTCTCTCCAATCTCCTCATCCACTCCTCCCCCTCCCCTCATCCCCCAATACCTCTATCACCACCTCCTGCCACCCCCTCTCCGTTCCCCATCCAGAGCATACTTCCCAGACGTGCTCCCACGTCTCCTCCCCTTGTCCACATATTCTACATCTCCTCTCCTCCTCTCCCTCCCAGTATCTCCCCGCCTTCATCTCATTACCTAATCTAAACCTAGCTACCCTATTCCACCTTTCCTCCCCCCACCCTTTCTTCAAGTACTCTGGTACCCCCACCCCTTTCACTCTCCCATACCAAACATTGTATTTTGCACTTCTTATCTTCCCCCACCTCTCCTCTTCCTGCAGCCTCCTCTCCCTCCTCACCAGCTCCTCTCCCCTCATCTGTCCCCTATCCCTCCCCCTTTCTACCTCCTCAACCGTCCATCCCCTGTCCTTAAAGTACTTCTCCCTCTCCTCTTCCCATCCCTGCAACACCTTCCCCCTCTTAAGCCTTCTCTTCATTTCCTCCCAACACTCCCTCGCCAACTCTCCCCCCTTCCCCTCCTCCAAACTCCTCTCATACCCCCATGCCCTTAGCCCCGCCCCTCCCTTCAACATCCCCCTCTGCAGTTCCTCCCTGACCATATACCCTGGGGTACTCCTATCTACTCCCAACACCCACTTCAAGTACCTTTCATGTACTGCTTCTATTTTTTCCCTCTCTCTCCACCCCCACACCTCCACCCCATAATTCATTACTGCCCAGACCAGTTTATCAAATAACCACAGCCTTCTCCCCCAGTCCTTTCCAAAAATCCTTTTCCCCAACCCTCACACCTGCCCCATCACCGCCGCCCCATTTCTAACCCTCTCCTCTACGTGTTTCTCCTGCCCCCCATTCCCCATCACTGTATACCCCAAGTATTTAAAACTCCTTACCTCCTCCAACTCCTTTCCTTTCCATCTCCAACTCACCTTACTCCACCTCCCACCCCCCCTTCTACACCTCATCACCTTAGTCTTCTCTATATTTACCTGCAGGCCCTTCCCCTCGAAATACTTTTCTAGCTTCCCCATCATCCTCTTCATCCCTTCCACGTCCTCTGCCAACACCACCACATCGTCCGCGTACGCTAACGTGTGGATCTTCCTTTCCCCCAGCCTCACTCCCCCCCAGCCACCTCTTCCTAACTCCTCGTCCATATCCGCTATTAGGAGCGTAAACATAATCGGACTCATCGGGCACCCCTGCCTTACACCCCTTGCCGTCCAGGAACACTCCCCCTCCACCCCCCCCCACCCTCACCCTTCCTATCGTCTCCCTCAATACCTCCTCACATCTCACCACCAACTCTTCCCTCACCCCCCTTCCCCTCATAGCCCTTATCAAGACCCCCCTGTCCACCGAGTCAAACGCGGCCTTTAAATCTACAAATAACACCACCATTTTTCTCTCCTTCCTCCCTATTTGTCTGTTAATCAGATAATTTAGTGTATAAATGTGGTCAATACACCCTACCCCTCTCCTGAACCCCGTTTGACTCGGTGGTAGCAGTTTTTTCTCCTCCACCTCTACCCTCAACCTCTCCGCCAGTACCGACGCGTATATCTTATACGCCGTCTGCGTCAGTGTGATCCCCCTGTAGTCCTCTACTCTTCCCCCTGCCCCTTTCTTCACCACCGGCACCACCACCCCTTCCTTCCACCCCTCTGGCCACCCTTCCCCCCTCCAGACCCTGTTACATACCTCCCACAACCCCTTCTCAACCTCCTCGTCCCCGTACTTCCACACCTCATTTGGGATCCCATCCCCTCCCCCGGCCTTCCCGTCCTTTAAATTCTTTACCACCCTTCTGAATTCCTCCCATCCTATCTCCATCTCCCCGTCCTTTCCCCTTTCCTTTGCCCCCCCTTTCACAACCCTCCACTCCACCCCTCCCAATAAACCCTTAAAATACTCTTCCCATTCCTCCATTTTTATTTTCTCATTCACCCTCCTTCTCTTTCCCCTCTCTCTGTTCACCACCTTCCATACCTGTCCTTCTGTCCTCACCCCCTCTAGCTCATTTTCCCACCGCTCCATCTCCTTCTTCTTCTTTTCCTCACATAATTTCCTATAAGCCCTTTTCCTTTCTCTATACACCTTACCGTCCCCTCCCTCCTTTCTCCACTTTCTCAATTCCTTCCTTACCTTGCTCTTCTCCTCTCTGCACCACTCATCCCACCATCCTCCCTTCCTTTTCCTCTCTTCCCCCGCCTCTGACTTCTCCACCGCATCCTTTATCCTTTCTCTCAACTCCCTCCACTCCTCCTCCACCCCCCTTATCCCCTCTTCCTTTTCCGCAAAGCTTTCCCTAAACTTCTTTCTCCCTTCCTCAGTCCAATTCCCTCTTCCTCCTCCCCTCCTCCCACCACCTTTTCTCCTCTCTACTCCACCCCCTCCCTCTCCCCTTAACCATACCACCACCGGATGGTGGTCCGAATCTATCCTCTCCCCCACTTCTAACCTCTCCACCTTTTCCCAGGTATCCTCATTCCCCAACGCATAATCGATTACCGTATTTGCCCTCCCACCGGTAAAAGTCCATTCCCCCTGCTCATCCCCCTCCACCCCCCCGTTTATAATACTCCAACCTCTTTCTTCCAAGTAGGCACATAGCCTCCTCCCATCACTATTCCCCTCTTTATCCCTTGACCTCCTACCCCCCCTGTCTCCTCCCTCCTCATCTTCCCCTCCCCAGACCCGTCCCCCTTCTTCCCCTGTCCTAGCGTTAAAATCTCCCCCTATTAGCCCCCTCACTCCCCACTCCCTCTCTTCCATCCACACCCCCAGGTCCTCCAACTTCCTTGTCAAATCTCCATTTACATATACCCCCACTATCCTCCACCACTCTCCCCCCAACTTTACCTTCTTCGCCATTATCCCCTCTCTCCCTCCTTCCTCCTCCATTCCCACTTCCAACCCCTTTCTCACCCCCAGTAACATCCCCCCTATTGCCCTACCCATCTTCTTCTCCCTCCGCGCCCACTGTTTATCCCATACATACCCCCTTGGCAACCTCCTCTCTACATTTTCCCATCCTCTTTCCTCCATCCACGTCTCACTCAGCACTAACACGTCCCACTCCTCCAATCCTTTCCAAAAATCCCCGTCTTTATTCCTTAAACCTGCTACGTTCCAGAATACAATCTTGTACCTACTCCCCCCTCCCCCTTTTCTTCTACCTCTACCTCATCGCCACCCCCCTTTTCCCTAACCCTTCGTTTCCCTGCTCCTCCACCCATCTCTCCCTCAACTCATCCCACCTCCTCACCTTCCCGTTCACCCAGATCTTCTTATATCCGACCTGCACCTTCTTTCCTCCCTCCCTTTCCCTTGCCACCTCACTTTCCACCTTCCACTTCGTCCTTCTTTCTTCTTCCGTTAAATCATCCTCTATCCTTTCCCTCCTGCCCCTCAGCTGAGAAAAGTTACTATTAGTACCGAAAACACAAAAAACTGTAATAAAGTGACAACGCGTAAACTGACTACAAACAAACAACATACACAACTGTGTATGGTTGAAACACGTCAGCCACTTCATCGTCGAAGTGATAGTGCAAGCGAAAAAAATTTAAACTGCTTTGTAACAACCTGCCCCTGTAACAACTAGCCCCAGTCTCCCCTAATCCTCGACCTTCGTGCGTGATCGCACCGACGTTGCGTTCTCCGCTAATCAACGCCGACACGATCTTTCTGTACTTGTAGCCCTTGTTGCCTAGCGTGGGTTTGCTAGCCGAATGGTCCCGGCGATGCGCGTTTGTCGACAACAAGATTTCGCGATACGCGTCGAGATCGTCGCTCGTGTATACATGCTCGTCAGGCACTCGCTTAAACAGCAGTTCGTACAAGCCTCGCGTGCCCGCGTATCGCTTGCCTTTCACGCTAACATCGTCGTCGTCGTTCTCGCCAACGGTGAGCACGGAATCACCTATCATCAGCCGTTCGTCGTCGTCCAGGTACACGCCGTACACGTTGTCGATCACTTTCTTGGTGTCGGTGAAGAACAAGCGCAGATATTCGCGCGACACCGGCCCGCTGACGTTTCGGGTGTACGCGTCGAGATTTTCGACTGCGATGGTGGGGGTTTTTGGATCTAGAACTTCTCGAATCGTTTCGTCCATCTCGCCAGGGTCGTATTCCTCGGTTGTTTCGTAGTTGGCGCTGTCGTCGTCGTCGTCGTCGTTCGAATCCGGAAGCAGAGTCGTTTCGGGTCGTATCGTCGGTTCGGCTGTGGCCCGAGTAAAGGATAATCGTTTTTTCTTCAAACGTTGTTGTTGTTGCTGCTGCTTCCGCTTGACGATCGATGGTATCGCTGGACTGGTTTTCAACGTCGCAGTGTTCTCGACCAAGTGTTTCAGCGGTTCGACGATCGGACGCGCGCTCTCCTCCGCGGCAGCTTTCGTCGCGATTTTACCGAGTTTCAGGCTCATGTACTTCCGTCGTATAGCGTCGCTGATTTTAGCGATTTTCTTCTTCGTCTCGCCGTCTCCCGGCTGTTGTCTACGACGCCGTTTCTGTTTCCTTTCTTGTGGTTGTTGTTGTCGTTGTTGTTGCGTTCTCTCCATGTTGACGCCGCTAGTCGCTGCTCCGTTAGACATCCTCGTGTTGCTCGACGAAGGACTCGCGATCTACTGAGGTTCGCGAGCTACCACGAACTCGTTAAATCCTCGTCGATACCGACCATCGTACATGACGCGGTCCTTATCGATGACCACGAAATCTTAGCGTCGTGTTCAACATCTCGCGCACAAGTCGTTGAACGCCTCGAACGTCATGTCCGTGTTCACGTGATCGTTGTACACGCGTCGCAAGTTCGTCCTGTCCTGTTTGAACAGCACGAGAAAATTCACGTTGCCTCTGATCAAGTGTTTCAGTATTCGCGCGTACGATTGGCACAGGTAGAAGCAGTCCACGTTCGCGTGCCTGCCCATGGAGAAGTATTCGCGGATCGCGTTCTGTTCGTCGCAGGCCACATCGTCGAACACGAAGATCGAATCGGGCAGAGCGTCTCTCGACGGAACGATCTCGGCGGTGTCCGAGTAGGGAAAGTACCCGAGTCCTCCGACGCGCGACAACACTCGCTCCAGATACCGATACTTTGGCTGTCGCAACGATTTCGAGTACACGTACACGTTCTCGAAACGCAATCCGTTCGGACTCTACACCAGGCTGAGAAGCACGTTCGTTTTTCCGCACCCGGACGGACCACAGTTCGGCAACAACGAACCGTGCCTGCACGAACGACTCTCGTCCCACGTCGAATCCTCCAACGTCCTGTTCGCGGTCACGTGAATAGCGTTCGGTTGTTTCGCGAATTGCATGCTCTCTCTCTCTCTCTCTCTCTCTCACGCACCGAAACCGTACCGTCACCGCTATTTATACCCGCGACACCTGTCGAACGAATCAGAATCGTAGCGCTCCTCGAATCGATCGCTATCGAAGAAACGTCGATTTACGACTGTCCTTGCATCCCCGTGTATCCACATTTTCACGTGTATGGTTGCGTCGGCAACGCGTAGACCAACGAGAACGAAGAAGAAGTCAACGAAAACAGGATCGAGACTCGTGAAGAAGATCATAAACCGTTTACCGATAGAGCTACACATTCCGGGATATCAGTTCTGCGGACTGGGCACGCGTTTGTCGAAGCGATTGGCTCGCGGCGACGAAGGTATAAATCCGCTGGACGCTGCTTGTCGGGATCACGATATCGCGTACTCTCGTCGAAAGGATTTGGAGGGACGACACGAGGCGGATCGAACGCTAGCCGAACGAGCGCGAGAACGAGTGTTCGCGAACGACGCGACTTTCGGTGAAGAAGCAGCGGCGACCGGAGTGTGGGCCGCGATGAAAGCTAAAACCAAACTCGGTATGGGTATGAGAAGAGGAAGAAGCAGACGAACCACGAAACGGAAACGCGAATCCAGAGGACGACTTCTCCCGCTTCTTCTGCCCGCTCTGTCGGCTATCGGGGCATTAGCCGGTGCAGCGGCGGGTATCGCCAAAACGGTCAACGACGCGAAGGCAGCGCGAAAACAGCTGGAAGAAACGGTGCGTCATAATCGGGAGATGGAAGGGAAAGGACTGTATCTGGCACCGTACAAACGCGGCGCCGGCATGAACTTGAGACGACGACGACGGTCGAGGAAAAAAAAACTCCGCTCGGCCAGGCTCGCGGCGATAACCCGACAGCAGCTACGACAACCACCTATGACTAACCTGCAATTAGAGCGCGAGTGCATCGACGTACCGTTCTTTCGGGGGGTGTTTATGTGCGACACGCTCCCCGCGCGCGTACGACCGAACGAATGCGTTATCGCGAATCTGGACGAGAATCGCGGCGAAGGCACGCACTGGGTGGTGTACGCGAAACACGGATCGCGCGTGCAGTAATTCGACAGTTTTGGGAATTTGCGACCACCCGCTGAACTGATCTATTATTTCGGACGGGGTACGACAACCACGATCACGATCAAGTACAATCACGATCGCTTTCAACGGTTCGATCAGACCAATTGCGGTCACTTGTGCGTACAATTTCTGCGACAAAAAGCTCTGGAATTTTGGCCTCGACGCTACCCTAAATAAATTCGCGCGCAACCGTACGTTCGAGTCATTTTCTCTCTCTCAGTCTCGCTAGTGTAACCTACCGCGGTACGATGTCGCTCACGCTCACGTTAACGGGTCGGAGCTGCGTGCTGACGGTCAATTATTTTCCACCGATAGATTTGAGCGACGGACAGTACGAACTAGGACTCGCCGACTTGGAGACGTTTCACACGATACCGAACATCGACGCGAGCAACGATAAATTCTACTTCGTCCCGAACACGAACACCGCACTACCCAGCGTCGATGTCGCTCGCGAATACGTTACGATCCCCCACGGTTCCTACGAATTAGACGCTATCGCCAAGTACCTGAAGCAACGATTGCTCGAGCGATATCCTCGAAGACGCGGTGACAACGAGAACGATTCCGACTCTGACGAGTATCCACTAGTGCTACGAGCTAACAACAACACCATGAAAAGCGAACTGCGCTGCTCGTTCTTCGTGGACTTTACGAAACCGAACAACGTGGGCTCGTTGCTAGGATTTTCCCAGACGCGTGTCTTATTGCCGAGAACGTGGCACGAGTCCGACGAACCCGTGAACATTATAACCGTTAACGTGATCAGAGTAACGTGCAACGTCACTATCGCTTGCACATGCAAGCGCGATAAGATAACGTGAGTGCATATGTAGCATGTTGGTGTTCGATCACGCGTACGACTCATCGTCATCGCTCACCGCTGCTACCGCTCCTCCGATCTCTGCACCGCATTATCGCCAAAACGAAACATCTTCACCGCCACCGACAACGCTGATAAAGACAGGGAGCGGAACAAGAAGAGGAAGAAGAAGAGGAACAAGCGGAAAGCCGTTGACTCGTCGAATCGCGCGTTTCCTACGATCCTTGGGATTCGTCGTAACGTACTGACATACCACTTATACACACATGTCTAACACGATGTATACCATACTGGACGTGACGAGTACACCGACTTTCGACGATCGTATCACGAAGATCGAGGTGCACTCTTACAATCCGTACGCCAACACGACGTTCGACAACAACGATGAGATAAGAATACCCGTTCAGCAACAAAATGTGTACACGCTCCCGTGCGAAAGTTATCTCTACGTCGAAGGACGTCTCTCGTTGATGGCACCCGCGACAACGGAACAGGACGCGAAAGCCTCTGCGAGAGTGTTTTTCTGGACAACAACTGCGTCGCGTTCATGTTCGACGAGATTCGGTACGAATTGGACGGAGTGGAGATGGATCGTTCCAGGAATCCGGGAATCACAACCGCGTTGAAACATTACGCGTCGTTGTCCGTAGACAGGAGCAAAGCGCTGATGAACGCCGGTTGGGACCATACCATCGCGCATGACCGCGACATTTTTAGTAGCGCATCGTTCAATTTCTGCGTACCCATGAACACGTTACTGGGATTCTGCGAAGATTACAGACGCATCCTGATGCACGCGCGACACGAGTTGATACTGATTCGCGCGCGACTCGATACGAACGCGATGTACGCGGCCGCTCTGTCCTCTGCGATACTACCGAAACTGGAGATACGCAAGATACAATGGCGTATGCCGCACGTCGCGTTAGAAGACACTCGAAAACTCGCGATGCTACGTCTCCTGCAAAGCGATTGACCGATCGCGATGAGTTTCCAATCGTGGGACCTGTACGAGTATCCGTTGCTGTAAAAGACTACGAAACACACGTGGACAGTCAAAGCCTCGTCGCAGATCGAGAAACCGCGATACGTGATATTCGCTATGCAAACCGATCGAAAGAACAATCTCCAGAAAAGCGCGAGCAGATTCGACGCGTGCAAACTCGCGAACGTACGATTGTTTCTGAATTCCGAGACGTATCCGTACGACGACCTGAACTTGGATTTCGATAAATCTAAATACGCGCTCCTGTACGATATGTACGCGAAATTTACCCGTTCGTACTACGGCCACGGCGAACCGTTGCTGAACACGGTCGAATTTTTGCGATACGCTCCTATCGCGATCATAGATTGTTCTCGACAGAACGAGTCGGTGAAGAGCGTGACGGTGGACGTGTGAATCGACTTCGAGTGCAAAGAGAACGTACCCGCTAATACCACCGCCTACTGTCTCATCATACACGATCGCATAGTCCAATACAACCCTTTGACGAACGTGGTGCGAAAAATTACGTGATTCCAACGACTACGTCTATGACTACCTACTATACCGAGGAGGATACTCGCAAAAACGTCAGTCGCTCATCTGCAGCCGCCGGTGACAGTTGTTGTTGTTGTTGTTGTACTACATACTACTGCGTACTAACAATGTTATCCGTCGTGGTCGACCTGCAAGGCTTCAAGACCGAACACAACGCGTTCGTCGCCAAAGAGATCGCGATTCTTGCGAACAATCGCGACACGGAAACGACCATCTGTCATTGGATCTTCGAACCAGGGTGCTCCTACGCTCGCCTGTCGTCGTTCGAGAAGCGTCAAGCATCCTGGCTTACGGCGCATCATCACGGGCTTCGCTGGTCCGACGGCTGGGTGCCATACCACAGGCTCCCGGAACTGCTCACCCGCGAGCTCGCTACCGTTGACGTGGTGTTCATCATGGGCGTGGAAAAGAAGACATGGTTATCGCAACTGCTCCTAGGAACATACCCAACCATCGTGGTTATCGTCGAGATGTACGAGAAGAAGAAGAAGAAGAAGAAGAGTAAGAATGACTCCGACGACGACGACGACGAGGATGGCTCCGACGTTGACGACGACTATTGTGGTGGAGTCTTGCCTGGCACGTTCGTTCCTACACTCAAAACAATGCCTGGAAAGAACATCGTACGATGCGCTTTCCACAAAGACGGCGGCGGCGACGGTTGTATGTGCGCGTTGGAAAACGTGCAAAAAATTTTGAAGTATATGCGGTCCTAAATTTACGGTGAGTGGCGAGTTTCTATATATATTATATGTGAAAACAAACCTACGATCCGCTAACCGTTTCATTCTGTCGCTGTTTCCAGATTCTACGGAGCGCGTGCAGTATGGTTTTATCCTCCTCGTACATCATAGACGCTTATTGATATTATTGTTCTACGAAGCGTATACAGTATTTTTTTTTCTTCTTACTATTCTTTCTAAACGTATAACTTATACAAAACTGATTTATATGAATAAAAAAAATACTATTGCTCGTAGAAGAAGTATATCTTTCTTACCCTCCTCCACATCCTACAACGTCGATGTTCCATTTTTTTTAACTATTACCTTTTATGAAAGTATATAGTTTTAAGCTAGTACATGCGTAAATAAATCTCGTACACTTGCTATACGTATAAAACAAGCTCTATTTTTCTTTTTCTCCACCTCCTCCTTCTCCTCCTACTACGACGATGGCTACCACCTCCACAACCAACAAACTATACTTTTGCATATGTGTGAGTATAAAACACTATAAAAGAGGCACCGATCGGTCTTGCGGACCACAGTACATCGCGTACGTTCGCGCATCCACAGTTAGTATCCATAACCGTTCAGCAGACTCGGCTGTAGCGTATATTCAACATGTTCAACCGACATTGCACCGCTGCTACCTACATGGACGAGAACCACCTCAGCCGCTGCAACGATATGAATTTTTCTACCGCACAGCGTCGTTCGAATATAAGGTACGTAGTACACTTTTGCATACTTGTTGATTTACACGAAACCGTTCGATTCATCAATTCTGTGCATCATCGCCGAAGAAAGCCGTCGTACGAATCATGGGACGTGATTACCCACTGACCTTGACTACCTACAAACGCATCGCAATTGGAATTCGTATCGATCGGGATTCGTGCTGCGTTGAAATCGCCATAGTCGACAACAAATTCAACGAACTGTGTTTCCCCATGTCTACGTGGAAACTTCTACTGCAGCAAGGACCGGAGATACTTGGACGGTTCCGTAACGACACAGCTCCGTCGCATCAAGATTCTATCGTCGTCGATCATTTACGCATCGACTTCACGCGAATCAACAGTCAAGGAATTGCCAAAATATCGGATGGCAGTTCTACCATCTACATGGCCGAAGCTACGATCCGCCAAATACGATCGCTGTATCGATCATACTTTCTCGTGGTTGTCGGAAATTCTAGACTCCGTAAGCAGCAAAGACGCGTCCTTTGTCGCCATTATACGCGCCGCTACGACACCGACCACGGATTATGAAAAGCTTATTTCCGAAAGCGAATATTTCGAACCGCATTCTTTGTTAGATTGTGAACTATTAGCGTTATGCTTGGATTCGATGATACGCGATGCTCGCAACGTATCGTACTAATGTATAGGTACATGTCTACATACTTTACCAATAAATACAGTACTTTTTCATACGAATACCTGTATTGTCTGATACCTTACACGATCCTTAGACATCCTCGAAACATCTATACCTCTTATTACGCATTTCGAATAGCATACACTCTATTGTTTAGTCTCCTGAACTGTTACTATACTCGCGTGACCATGAATCACTCATATTCTGATGCTACGTGATCGCTTTTAGGCATATGCGTATTATTCTTAAAAGTTTACCTTCGATCATTATCGCAAACAGAAGCTCGCCGCTGCCTGCTTTGAATTTCTCGGTCTCGAGATAGCGCGCACACCGCTGCTGCGCATTCTTCTAGGAAGTGCACCTGCCACCGTTACGGTTCTATGTTTTCGTTTTGTTTTTGACAACATGCAGGTTTCGACTTGCATCATCTTCTACGCGTCGTCGTACCACCGTATGTTTTTTCTGACCTTCGACAACGAGAGAGAGAGAGAGATGTTCAAAATATCGTACCTCTCTCACGCTCCGTGTTCAAACGTCGCCGCTGTCCGCTTTGAATTTCGCGGTCTCGCGATTGCGCGCGCCGATGCTGCTGCGCATTATTCTCGGAAAGTGACCTTCGGCATCCGTATGTTTTTGACTATGGTCCTAGAGAGCGAGAGAGACAGACGTACAAAATATCGTACCTCTCCGCGCATTATTCTCGGATTACGCGATACGAAAATGCAGGTTTCGACTTGCATCTTCTACGCGTCGTCGTACCACCGTTTGTTTTGACTATGGTCCTAGAGAGGAATAGAGAGAGGGATATACGAAAATATCGTACCTCTCTCTCTCATACACCCGATTCAAAGGGTGCGATATGGCTTTGAGGCGATAAGAGGGTTGCGGATCGCTTCATACGACGCGTGACGTGTCACCGAGGTATCCCCTCCACCTGCTTTCAAGGCCCATTCCCCATCCACTGATTCAGGGTCGCGGTCCCCACCTCCACGAGTCGCGGTTCCCCTCGCCCCGCTTCACCCCCTCGCCACGCGTTGATCCAGAATCGGCTTAGTATACCTACTCTCTTCGGTTTCGAAATAGAGAACTGCCAAGCAATAACACTACTGGTGAGCATGAAAGGAGTATTGGATAGCGCAGTTCCTACCACCCTAATGTCCGAGTCGAAAGGGGAAAGCGCTCGGCGTCTCCCAGAGGCGATTCCTGTTGCTCCGACTCATGCGACTCGCCAGGAGCAACACTAGGTGTGACCTGACTCAAGCCGTCTTACGCGGAGATTGGGCAATCGGACCAAGAGACTTATGCAGGCAGTGTACCAAGCGATACACCCCCTACGCCCAAAACTTTTCCCTTTCGACAAGAACACCAGGGGATGAAACTGATCCACCCATACCAATTCCATGGTCAGTCGCTTGCTTCCGGAAACGGAAGCAGCGGCGACGTCCTCATCAGAGATGAGGAGCCAACGAAAGAGCAACAAAGCTAATGATTCAGTGATTACTTGGCAAATTTACATGGGGCCTTAAATACTTCATGCTATAATAACTTAGCCTAGGCTTCCTTAGATGTCTTTTGTCATCTTTACTTTTCACTATTTTGTCTCCCTTCCCCGCAGAAGGGTGAACCTGAAAAGCTGTAACAATCAAACACGTTATATGAGCAATGGTGTAATATGCTTGAGGAGGACCTAAGACAAGACATATTACTCTAGTGTCAATTGAAATCATTTGGAATGACAAAGAGCATACACGGGCATGCAAAACCATCGTAGAGATACGTGAAGGTTGTGCACGAAATGTAAACCCATCGATGAGATGCATGAGAGGGAACGAGTCACGCAAAACCATCGAAGAAATACATAAAATCGAATAAATGACGCAAATCCATCGAAAAAATACATAAAATTGAATAAATGACGCAAAACAATCGAAGAAATACATAAAATCGTATAAATGATGCAAATCCATCGAAGAAATACATAAAATCGTATAAATGACACAAATCCATCGATGAAATACATAAAATTGAATAAATAACGCAAATCCATCGACGAAATACATAAAATCGTATAAATGACGCAAATCCATCGAAGAAATATATAAAATTGAATAAATGACGCAAATCGATCGAAGAAATGCATAAAATTGAATAAATCACGCAAAACCATCGAAGAAATGCATGTTATAGAAGCAATCACGCAACACCATCGAAGAAATACATAAAATCGAATAAATTACGCAAAATCGGAATGGAACAATTCAGGGTGTCCAGGGTGTCCAGGGTATCCAGAGCGTCCAGATTGTCCAGAGTGTTCAGGGTCCCGAGGAGCTTCCGCGTACCCGGAGGTCCTGCCGGCTCGGAGGACCGACGACGACTGAGGATTTGGAGGTACATGTGGTACTAATAAGCACTTTGGGGAACAACAGCCGCGATCACAACAAGGTCGAAAGCTAGTTAATTATTCGACAAAAATTGATATTTTCACTGAAATATTCATTCCAGTGACTATTACTATGAAAAATCATGTTAACAACATTTACCCTAACCGTCCAGTATAAATAATTATTAACTATAATCGATACAACTGGAAATATCACGCAATTAGTAACATTTGGCCTTGGATTAACAAATGATTTTCTACGCCGAATGAATTCTATTTTATTCTCAATGTTTAATCGTTCGATAAATGAATGTTAATGCTTATACATATTACATAGTATTATTTATAATATATAAATACATTTTATTTGAACTGGGTGTAAATAAATAGCGCTCCGAATCTACATACATGGCGAAAACTTCGCAGCACTTCGAACATGATTCAAAGCTTAAAACTCTTGAACATCTTGATAAGTCTTGAGTTTTGATAGGTCTAGGAAGTATTGGATGTATTAAAAGTCTTGAAAGTCTTGAAAATGAACATCTGGTTGTCAAAAATTAACCAGGTTGATCGGCCAGAGGGTTTCACCAGGGTCGTAGTTTACGACTGTATTGTCCCGCGAGTCGGCGGTGGACATAGATACGTGTCCAAAACCTACCAATACTTTGAAGCAAGAGTTTCAAGACTTTCAAAACCTTCAAGATCTATTAGGACTCTAGACTTTTCAAGACTTTCAAGAGTTTTAAGCTTCGAATCATGTTAAAAGTGCTTAAAAGTACTCGCCTAATATTCAAGACAAATTCGAAGCGGTTCAAAGCGAATCCCATCACTACCTGCGGGACTGTCAGTAACAGCGTGAATTCTTAATACTGTTACGTTTTCCGCTCGACATAATATAAGTTTAATGTAAAAGAACAGAACATGAACAAGAACAGTGATAACGGTAACAGGAATACAATCTCTAGGGCAGGGGAATGTAGGTATCGAAACGTCTGCTTGTTAAGGCGGCTGACTCTCGAATGACAGCTTGACAGGCGATCGTCCCGATCGCCTTCTTCTCGCTGTCTCTTGTCTTCGTCGCGAGCACCAGCGGGCCATGAATCTTCTACATAGGGTGCTCGCAACACTGCTCCCCCCCCTCGGGAAGCGGTCGTCCCGACCGCTGCAGGTTCTCCGTCGACTGCAGCTGCACCCTGGCCCGGAAGAGTGGGAAGGACTCTACGTGGCCTCTTCCGTCCGTCGCCTCGGCATTCACCTTCACGTCCAGCGGAAAAACCACCCCAAAAACCCTGGGCAAGGCGTGGGTACGTGGTCCTTTGCGTCTCTACCCTCCACTTGCGTTTTCGGACTTGTGCACTTCTTACTTGAGGGGATTTCATCTTCTGCGACGACGCATCTTCTTCTTGGGCAGAGACGGGCGGAGGGACCTAGTCTTTCTTGGTCGGGACTCTTTGCGCCTACGGTATCCCTGATCCAGTCCCTCGCTGTCCTACGGCGGAGTTCCGGCGTGTATCCCTCGATGCCTCCGGAACGTCCCTCGGCGACTGCGTTGCTCCAAGGCTGCTACATTCCTTGGTTCAGCCTCTCCTACATGATGCGCCGTGGTTCACTTTGCAAAAAGGACAAAGAAAACAATTTAATTCCCTCCTATTTGCCGGCATCCGGTGGAGCGGCCGGAACGGGGGACGGAAAGGCGAGGCAAACACGAAAGCAGGGGGTTACACTTATGAGCATTGCTATCGGCCCGCTCCCCGATCAATCCACCCCGATCCGTCCGCCCGTCTTCTCTCTTCTAACTGCTCCAGTTTTCCAATCCTTGACTTCTAGATGGCCCCAATCCTCTTCGTGGCATCTGGTGCTGCCCCAGGGGACCGTCTCGGTGCAGCTCGTCAACGGTTCCGTCTCCGCGATGCCCCCCCCCCCGACCGATCCGTGCAACTGCGTCGCACGTCCGTCCGGTGGTTGGGGATACCATTTCCCGTTTGCTGTCCACACCTTGCGCACTGCTACCTGGGGACCCCTCTGAGTTCCACACCGGAGCACACTCCGGGGCTCAGGACGTACACTTCCAGGGGGGCTAGCGGGGCGGTTTCACGTATGTCCGCGCCCCGCTGCGGACCACCACGCTATTGTGGCACATTCGGGGAATTCGGAACCGCATCCAAGCCGCGGTAGCAGTCCCCCGACACCTTGTCCCTCGTCGTGGGGTATCGTGTTCCCTGAAACAGACTCAAGAAAAGGGAGGGCCGGGCCACGGAAGCAGACCCCGCAGCCCAGTCCACCAGATTAGCTTCGTCCAATCTTCTTTCCTGAGTCCAGCGTAAGTCCCGCGACGTCTTCACTCCTCTCGCAGTTGTCCCGATTTCTTTTTTTTTCGAACGAGCGCCTCTGCTGTACTCAGACTCTTCATCCTGGGCCTTCACTTATGGGTCGCCGACTCCGTGACGGTATTCGCCCTCGAACTCCCTCCGTCACGACGCGTCGCGGATCTCTCGACGGTATTCGCCCTCGAACTCCCTCCGTCGCAACTTCGTACACAGCTATCCCGCGACGGTATTCGCCCTCGAACTCCCTCCGTCCGGTCTTTGTACTCAGCTATACTGTGACGATATTCGCCCTCGAACTCCCTTCGTCACAGCTCGGCAACTCCGCGCACTCCAGGCGCCTCCACGTTGCAACAGATCCGCACGCCCTCACGGCAGCACTATCCTGGCTCCGAGTGTTGTCGACCGGTGTTCCCCCAAATCGGTCGAGCCCAGGTACCATCGTCTCCGACGGCCTCCCTTCACTCCTTTTCTTGACGCTGTTCCTCTCAATTTCTCGATTCGAAGCAGTTCCTCTGGAGATGTCCGGCCTTTCCACACTGCCAGCAGTTTTTCTCCGTATAGTCCGTTCGATCCTCGGGTTTGTGGAACCTTCGCTTCTTGGCCGGGTACCTTTCAAATGTGTCGGAGAGTATAGCCTTGCGTTTTTCCGAGTATCGTTCTCGCGATTCAGCTGCGGAGCTGCGAGACATTGCCTCGACGGCCTCGATTTCTAAAGCTCTAGTCACTGCAGCTCTTAGGGTCGTGAACCCACCGAGACGCAGTTCCCGCTGCATGTCAGAGCTCGACAATGCCGCCACAAACTGACACGCGGCAAGCCTGTCACGGGTCTCCAACGGGCAGTCCGCGAAAGCGGACTGCGCTAATCGCTCGATTTTACTGGCAAACGAGGAGATACTCTCATCTCTCCGCTGCCTATGGTTCTGGAAGAGTACATAGCTCAGGTTTGACAAATTCTTCGCCCCATAACGGAACTCGAGCGCGGAAACCAATTCCGCAAAACTTTCGCATTGGGCTGAGGAGAGCGTCGTAAGGACGCTTCTCGCTGCGCCCCCAAGGGAAGCGATCAAGGCAGTCGCCTTCTTTTGGTCGTCCCAACCATTTGCACGCGCGATCGTGTCAAACTGCACCCTGTACTCCTCCCACGAGCTTTTCCCGTCAAACATCGTCGGTTTCACAGCGTATCCCAAACTGAGAACGCGCGATTCCGACGCTGGGGCAGCGGCGGGCGCACCGACGGGTACGGGGACATGTGCCGGGGAAACACTATTCACAACGCTATTAACAACACTATTTACAACAGGCACATACTCCCCACCCGGAGGGACCGTGCCGCCCCCAACCGAACTATGGCCGTACTGTAACGAAGCGGTTACGACCTGTATCCGCTCCTCCATGTTCGACAAGCGCGCCTCAAGAGCCGCTTGCGTCCGTCGGTCGGCGGCTTCCTTTTCCTCCCTGCGACCGTCCTCCCTCTGCCACCGGGCCTCGTTGTCCCTCCGCAGTTCCCGTAACTGTCCCGCGATGCCTAGTTGGAGGCTGGTAAACAGCTCCTGCAGGGAGGGGTCGCCCATCGCTCCGGAGGGAAGTTCCGCAGGGATCGCGGAAACCGCGGAAGCGCGAGTGGGCATGCCGCTCCGGGCGGGCATCCCACTTCTGACACCAATGTTACGTTTTCCGCTCGACATAATATAAGTTTAATGTAAAAGAACAGAACATGAACAAGAACAGTGATAACGGTAACAGGAATACAATCTCTAGGGCAGGGGAATGTAGGTATCGAAACGTCTGCTTGTTAAGGCGGCTGACTCTCGAATGACAGCTTGACAGGCGATCGTCCCGATCGCCTTCTTCTCGCTGTCTCTTGTCTTCGTCGCGAGCACCAGCGGGCCATGAATCTTCTACATAGGGCTCGCAACAATACTTTAGGCGTGCAATAATTGAAGGGGTTCTACTACAAGCAAAGTACTAATAAACAATGTCATCTTGCAATTTATAGCTTACACGGGCTTTGAAGAAATACCATTTTTGAGCGCCATAGTGTCTTGATCCCCAAAATGGATTTTCGGCGAGAAATCCGCGTGAGTCGTTGACAAGCCGAGTCAAAGCATAGCGTAGCAAAAGCCTGCCTTCAAACAAGTCACACGTATACAAGCACGCACACACCTTTCAGCATTTCAACCCATTTACGTAAACACAAGGAGAGTAACAGGAGAGTACCAAATGAGTACATCGATAGAAGAGGTTGAATATCTAATTAAAAAGCTGAAAGATAAAAAAGCCCCTGGCTATGACATGATAACTGGGAAAGTCATCAAGGAATTACCACACAAGGCTATACGATACTTGGCTATCGTGTATAATGCAATGTTAAGAATTGGATACTTTCCATTAAGCTGGAAGTGTGCAGCAATCATACTAATCCCTAAGCCTCACAAACCTCTTGACTGTGTTAAATCCTATAGACCAATATCCTTACTTCCAATCCTGTCTAAAATCCTTGAGCGAATTATATTGAGGTATTTACAAAAAGAAAATGATGAAAAACAACTAATACCTAACTATCAATTTGGTTTCAAGAAAAAACATAGCACAATTGAACAAATTCACAAGTTAACAAGTAATATACTACAAGCATTGGAAACCAAACAATACTGCAACTGCATATTTACGGACATTGAAAAATCATTTGATAAAGTACCCCACAATAACCTTATATACACTCTAACGGAAACTCTTCCACTGCCACTGATACGAATACTATCCAGCTACCTAACAAATAGACACTTTTTTACCAAATTTAATGACACCTACTCTGAGGCTAGGACTATAAAAGTTGAGGTACCACAGGGAAGTGTCCTGGGCCCAACACTATACTCATTATACACAGCAGACGCTCCTGAAATTGGCGAAGGTAAAATCTATACATTTGCAGATGATACAGTTATAATGGAAAGCGGGAAGAACATACAACAAACTACCAACAAACTGCGGGAAAACTTCATCAAGCTCAAGAACTGGATGGACGAGAAACTCATCAAGACAATACAGATAAAAGCAGCAATATATGCTTCACACTGAACAGAAAGGATATTCCAGATATAAAAATTGACAATGCAATAATACCACAAAAGACTGAAGTGAAGTATTTAGGGCTGATATTGGATAAAAAGCTTACCTGGAGTAAGCACATAAAGGAAACTAAAAATAAAATGGTAACAAAAACCTTCTAGTGGTTAATAAGGAGAGGTTCAAGACTGAAGGTTGATCTTAAACGACAAATATACATCTCATTAATTAAACAACTGTGGACATACGGTATACCACTATGGGCTACAGCATCAAAATCCAACGTTAAGAAGATAGAAACTGAACAGGCAAAGATTCTGAGACTAATTAGAGAAGCCCCATGGTACGTCAGGAACGATGACATCAGAAGATCTTTAAATATCAACACTGTCACCAGTGAAGTGCAAAAATACAGCCTAAAACACAGAAATAGAATTGAAAATCACATTAATACAACAGTAACCGACTGCTACATGCCCATCAACCGCAGACTCAAGAGAAAACACCCAGTAGATCTCACTACAACCATGCAAGTTCAGTAGTGCAATGCTATGATCAACCTAGTAATGTTAAGGCGTAAATCAACCAAAGATTTTTATCTTTAACCAAAGACTTTTATTTTTTTTTTATTATTTATACTAAGAATAGTACTACTTAGTTATATTTTTATATCTTACAACATAGTAATATGCAGTGTGTGAGAGAAATCAGTGTGGATAAGAAATCAGTGTGGATGAGAGACTGTACATGTGTGAAGGCACCTTAAGGATACAAATAGTTTCTAATGTCAAATGGGCAAAATGTAACTATAAATGAAGATAATAAAAAAAAAAAAAAAAATTATGGTTCGGTAACACAGTTTGGGTGGTGACACAAACATCCATAAGGTGATAGGTCTATCCTATACCTCGTCTGTGGCACAAAGCCTTTTTGGCTGTCTCTACAGATAACTTTATATTTGACATAACCGACGGGGAAGAAAACGACTCCTGTTTAGAATGTGCGACGTTTTCGTCCTAGTTCTCCTGGTGGCCGCTAGATTGGGGCTCAAGGAGAAAAGGTTGACCTTTTGCGCATAATACGACTACAATCTCTACTACTATAGTCTCATTAATACATATGAATATGCCTTCTAAGTCACGACGCCTCTCGCGACGGCCAGGGGAACTAAACAGAAATCGGCACACAAAATCGCTGGGGTAAAAGGTACAGAGTCGGAACACCTGTCTATTACACCATGGTAGTGACTACACGCTCGCTTTGTAAACGTCTGGCAAGGTCTTATCACCGCTTATAGACTGCCAGACTATTTTTTCTATTGGTTTTACAACATAAACAATTATTCCACAAAATTTCAGCTTTGTCGCTATGAGTCGATTTTTTTTATCATGTTTGGAGGTCTGCCAGACGACTAAGGTCCCCGCGGAGGGCTGTCAGACTGCGATTTTCTTATTTTGTATTAAATTGTTTATTATTGGGTGGAAATTCAACCTTGTCGCGATGAGTCGGGGATGCTCTCAAACTTGACATGTTCGAGGGCGTGCCCTCCGGCCCTGTCCCCGGTCTCGACTGCCAGACCGCGCGTTCCTTGACTTTCAGCATAAGGTTAATTAGAAAAATGATAGAAAAACCTTGTCGCGATGGGACACTAAAAATGTTCACTGGCTCCCGAACTATTTTAGGAGAAAGAGGTTTAGAGATTTGTACGAAGGACGTCGAGTTTGGCCTGCCCTTTATCTGGAATTTTTTACAAAATATATTACAAATATGTACATACAGCGATGAAAATAATATAGAAAATATAAAAATTTAATTTTTCAATAGTGTAGATAATTTTGTATAACACGTGTTATTTCCTTTGGCTATAAGAAGTCCACACTACCTCTGCGCCTCCTAGGGAGGGCTTTGCCCATTCTTGGTGTTTTTGGAAGATTTTTAAAATCAAGTTAAAATTCAAAAACCGTTTTAAGAAAAGTATGTTTTCCTTCTTAATATGTAAGCTATTAACATAATATTACAAAATAATTTTTTAGATTCTATAAAATCATAGAATATAATAACTATTGCAATTTAACAATTATGTTTTTTTTATTTAATATTTGCGTGATAGTGATTGGTACAAGCGTTTCAAGTATTTTTGAGTTATCGTCGCGGCAGTAGTGGCTCATGTATGTACAAATTATAGCAATTAAGTAGGGAGGCCTACCTGGAACGGTCAAAACAACATGCTTTTTGGGAATTTTTTCTAGAAAAACCGATAAACTATTAGTATTAAACATTAGTCTATTGAAAATACATCTTACGAATATTTCAGTATTTTTTGTGGTAAAAAGTATTGAAAGGTTTGTGAGTTGGAGACGATGTCCGGGACGTCCTTTTTTTAAGCGGTTTGCGGTGACAAGCGTAGCTCGGTGCAGGATTACCCAAAATTGAAAATTTTTAATTTTTTTTTTTGATAATATATGAAATTATCTAGGCACTATCGGGCCCGATGTGGAAGAATTATTTTGAGACAAAATGGCGGTTGTACAAAGTTGAAGCATTGATATTTGGCAAAAAATCGCTCGTTTTTCGACTGTAAAAAGATCTAGGCAAAAAATAAGGAAAAGCTCCCGATAGCGCTTAGAGTTTTAACCCTAAAATAAGCCTGCAAAGTATCGAGTAAATCTGTTCATTAATTTTTGAGTTATGTGTATCATCGACTTTGAAAACATTATTTTGAGGAAAACGCGTTTAATGTCTTGGTTCTGAGCACTACATCAACGAACGCCTATCTACTTACACGCATATAACTTTGTCAATTTTGGTCGGATTAACTTGATACTTGCAGGGAATATTTTCAAGATATTGTACTTCAAGAAAATATAAAAATCAATTTTTTGCAAATTTCTAGGTAGGCCTCCCCCCTTGCGAAATATTATATGCGGTAGAATATAATACTTGTTGCAATTCACAAATAATATTCTTAAAACAGAATTTGTTCCTAATGCAATAATTTCAGCGTTTGGAATAATACATATAGAATATGCAAGACGTTAATCTGCTTTTATGTTTAGTCTACTTGGGTTCAACAACATTTGTACTTGTATGGTTTCGAAGAAGCCTCAATGACTCTTATGAGTGTCAGTTCACATATAGCCGCGATTCAACAGGGTTATTTCCCTGCCGCTGCTTTACATTACTTTTGAAAAGTGGAAGATTACAATAAAAAGTGGGACCGATGAAAGGTAAGAATTGTTCGTGTTTTATTTCTCTCCCTTCCATTTTATTATGGAATGCAATTGTCATAAACGTATGTAGTAAAACTTAATAAATAATTAAATCGAGAAGCTTGAATTTATAAGATCCCACAATAATTATATGAACGCATGTGATTATTAGCGCTATCTCCTCATCCTCATCCCTTATATTTTCATTAAGCCATCTAATATTGCAAAACTTAACGAGCTACACATATGAATTACACATTCAATAAAAGTATTGCTATATTCAGTATACTTTTGTCCTTCCTGATATTTAGCTCATTACTATGAACTGTGTAACAACCGGAGTCCCCAATAAATTATTTTAAGTAGTGTATTTTATTGTCACTATTTATATTACACGGTCAAAACAGTCTATATTGATATATGTCGATGGTTTTGTGCACAAATATTGTATGTCCACTTTTTATGAAATTTGAATTTACATATGCAACAAATTGTTCTTGATTGTTTCTTTATGTTTCACAAATTTGTCAAAAATAGTATTTTTTATTGTCCCTGAATCTTATGTACTATTGCATGTTTAAACCTATTTTTATCGAAAACACTGAAACACTTTATTCTATATTTTTGTCTTATTTTTTTATGTAGAATCAACGCCGATTCCGTTGTGCTAGTAGATTCGCGATAAATACTCTGTATTAAAATGCAAGACGGATTGATCTATTATATAGAAGTTATTTTTATTTCAATAGGAGTAAAATAAAATTATAATTCCCTGAATATTACGATTTATTGAAACTCTTCGCATGGTGGAGAAGAAATCCTTCTCGATTTTCCTAAATTGTTATTTGTACGTTTCATAAATTTGTAAAGTACAGTTCACAATATTTGTATTGTATATAATAATATTTTTAAAGAAGAAGTAACTTTTACATAAAACAAATATTTTCTTCTTTCAAGCTTGTTGAAATTATAATTTTCACGTGTAGATAGTACGATACGTAATATCGATATGCTTGTGTGAAACGATTATAAAACACACAATTTTCAAGTTATGAAACAATAAAAGTTGTAAATTCTTCGAGTTACAATGTAAGATAGTAATTTTCATTATTATTAAACTTAAAATAGAACTGATGAATACAAACATCCCTTCTATTTTAATATCCTTATGTACACATCTTGACCTCTGTGATGTAATGAATACTATATTTTTAAATTTGTTAGGTACCGTTTTACTCTTCATTGTATCTGGGACGCTAGGTCTCTTTGAAGAGATGCTTGAAGTGGATTCGTCTTCCAATAGTAACAATTGTTCCACTACTAGCAGCTTTAACATGTTCCGTATATCAAGTGAGACACAACGCAATGAAACGGAAATAATAGCCCAAGTACTAATTGATGAAACAAAGAACGATACAAATATAACGCATTTGAAAACATTTGCCGCGTCTAAGAATTGGAATGATCTTCAACCGAAGCTGAAATTTCCAAACATTAGTTTGGGTAAACAATATAAAATATCCAGCCTACATCTAGACCAAGGAATATTCATCTTCGACTTTCTACGGAGATTTTTGTCTATCATTCAACCTTTCGACGTACCCGCTGGTAACGTATATTTTATTACGCATTAAAACTTCATATACATACTTTCTGTATTGAATACTATATTAAGGGGACATTCTACTCTCTCGGTCGAAAAATCCGCCACTTTTCGGTGATCGTTTTTAAAATAAAATAAACACTTAACGTTTTCGAATTTCTGGGGGTATATTCTACCACTCTTGAAATACAAGAAAAAAATCTCTGTTGTTTGTTTATTTCATTTTTTTACATAAATATTTCGCAGTGAAGTTGGCGGCTTCAAAATTGCTGGCGGTTGAAATTTCAGACGACTGGATCATCGGAAATAAAAAAACCAAACATATTTCTAATTCGCAGGAGTATGGTTATCTCGCTTACCACGAAAGAACAATTTTGAACCAAAATCATTCAAATGGGAATCGATCAAAGTTGACAGTACCGAAAAGGGCATTTCTTTTCTGTTCAATAGATATAAAATGTGGGAAAATATTAAAAAATCTTAAGATATTTGTGGTTAGCGAGAGAATCATACTCCTGCAAATTAAAAATATGTTTGGTTTTTTTGTTTCCGTTGATCCAGACGCACAGTGGTGCAAAATCCCCAAAACGTGGCAAAAATTCCAAAAATGTCTCTAAATCAGATACTATTATATTTAATGACTTATTATATAAAATAAAGTGTATATATGGAAAAACAAGTTGAAAAAATGATTTCTTCCCGTATTTTTTCTTAATAGATTACATTATTTTATTATGATTTCATAGATCATCAATACACAATTTGTATGATACTCGTAACAAATATTCCAAACAACAAATCCAGGCATAGGAAGCCAATCCAAATTTTAAATAACTTTCATAAATTGGTTGGTTTTGCCACGTTTTGGAGATTTATTTTGCACCACTGTGACCAAGGTCGCAAAAAGTCGCAGACTTTTTTTTTATTATAATGTTCATATTTATGTCTATTTTTAACTGAAAAAAGAAATTTAGGTGGGACTTGAAGGACCTTAATTATAAACAAAAAAATTATAATTAATGTCCAAATTTGCAACTTTTTCTTTATTTTACTCGTTTAGAGTAAAGTATTTATCGCATTAAATAGTATCCATACAATAATATTTAAAAACTTCAAGACTTAAAAACAAAAACAACAAAAACTGGAAAGAAACATTTTTTTTAAAATATCATATAACGCCGTTGTTGTTAACGCCATTTTTCTTTTTATAACTTATATTATAATCTACGATCGATGTATTTTAATATTGCTACGTCAATTTTTTAAAATACCGTTTCCACAAACATCGAGTTTTTGCCACGTTTGGGGGATTTTGCACCACTGTGAGACGTCCGAAATTTCAACCGCCAGCAATTCTGAAGCTGCCAACTTCACTGCCAAGTATTTAAGTAAACAAGTCAAATAAACAAACAACAAAGATTTGTTCTTGTATTTCAAGAGTGGTACAATATACCCCCCGAAATTTGAAAACGTTAAGTGTGTATTTCATTATAAAAACCATCACCGAAAAGTGGCGGATTTTTCGACCGAGAGAGTAGAATGTCCCCTTAACAGAACCTATTACGTTAATATGGTGGCGTTGTTATCTATGCATATTGAACTGTAAAGGAAATAGTTCATATACATATAATAGTAAATTAAATAGTCCATTAAATAACTGATAATTTTTAATACACATTCGATGCTAACACAGTATTTAAAAACCATAATAGTAATTCTTACTACATATGTATATGAATCCACCATCTATTTAATTTAAATGCTTATTTTAGTCATTTTGCATAACAGGAACATAGATTTTTTAAAACTACTTGCTCTTCACAGTGTGAAGTTCACACTTTGACGGATTTCAGAATCGTGTGACTCGATAAAACTGAGGTGATTTTTGTGAATTTTTTTCGAAGAAATGGTATATTGTTTCTTTTTGAAACCTTTAGGATACTTAAATGAACATCTAAGAAAAGCGAGAATATTTTTTGTTCTGTAAAGTAATTTGTTTATTCTAAACTGTGGGGGTATTTCTTCGCGTCCTCGCCGTTGAAGTAGTAAATCGGCGTGCAGCCTACTGTCCGTTGAACTCACCCAAAACAAAAAATCCAGCACATTTCATATTCTTTATGAAATTACGTGTCGTATGAACGTAAATATGTAGTAAGAAATGCAAAATGGAGCAAATGGCAGGATTTTAGAGAAAAAGTTCCGATGTTCACGGCAGACTTTCGCCTTTATTATGCCATAGAAGTAACTGGAATTAAAAATATCATTAAATATGTTGGTTGATCCGGTTAGGAATGTATTAGTCCATATGCTTGCATAAGGACAAGTCATTTGGTTGAATAATTTTTTAGATATGTTGTACACCGATTCACTACTTTCAGGTCATGGACGCGAAGACATACTTCCACAGTTTGCAGTAAATAAATTATTTTACACAAAACGAAATTTTCTCAATTACCTTAGATATTCAATTAAATATCCTAAAAGGTTAAAAAAAAATCATTGAACCAGTTCTTTCGGAAAAATTCGCAAAGATTGCCTCATTTTCGTCAAGTTACACGTGTCTCTAGGATAGTTATATAACATTCTACTTTTTTCGGGCACATTTTTTCTGCAAAATATTATAGTCATGTATAAATTGTCGAGCAAGTGCATGAATTGACAAAATTATTAAAACAAGTTCTCTTAAACTTTTTAGACTTACTGATGGACGCAATGGAAGACCGGATCAGTATGTCAAAACTAATATCCGAGGTGAGTTGAATAATATAATACAGATAAGGAATACAACCACGGTCATTATTTACTATCTCAGGATTTTTGAAAGTCCTTCACGGGATTCGGAGACTAATCCCGGGATTGGGTAATAAAAAATTTCAATAATTAAAGTGATTTATTATATGTTAAAATTCTAAAACTTTATTTAGCCTCAAACATAAATTAAAATCGTTTTCAACAATAAAAACACTTGAACAATGAAGAATAATAAAGTCTGAATAAATGCCCAATAAAGACTCATCTCTTTGTTTATGCTTGTCAATAAAGAAATATAGTTGAGTTAGTTATATACGACTTAATATTATTAAATGAAACATTATTATTATGAAAAGACCATGACAAGACAATGTTTTTCATTGTGTTTATTTTTATATTTTTCAGTTGTTCATAAAGTAATTCACATTTTTACAAAATCCCGAATTCCTCGGGATTAGTTATACCGCACAAAATTACCGTTTTACAAAAAGGTACAAAAAAGAGCGCCAAGTATATAATCCCTTCAAAAAGAATCACGTTTAAAAACATTGTCGTAAATTAATACCCTTCAAAAAGAATCACATTTAAAAACATTGTCGTAAATTAATATCCATCAAAAACAATTCCGTTTAGAACATTGTCGTAAATTAATATCCTTTAAAAACATTGTCTTAAATTAATACCCATCAAAAAGAATCCCGTTTAAAAACATTGTCGTAAATTAATATTTACAAAAATAATGATATACAATTGCGCCAATTATCACAATGGCTATTTATACAAAGACAAAATCACAATGGTACAATAAAAAAATGTATTAAATAATATTAAGCAGATATATTTTTATACAAATAAATATTTTAAAAGAAAATATACAACAAGTACATAAAGGTTCTTTCCAACTGCGCTTAAGATGACACAACTACATATACGCAGCTAAAATGCTGTGTTCATTCGACTACTCATATCGCGGACATTTTATAAATAATGTGAAGATAAAATGTAACATCTAGACCAGGGGTGCACACTAAGTTTGCCCTAGGGCAGTCGGTGCGCCCTCGAGCTCGACCGTGGAATGCTCACCCCCCACTCCTGCGTGTGCGTTAGCCATCTCAAGGGGTGGGTGACTCAGGCACCTGGATACGGAGGGTTACTTGAGATTTGAAAAATGTTTAAATTTTTGTATGCAATAATAATAATTTTGTTCAAAGTTATAATGATAGCAGTAAGAAGGGTTTAAAAAAGTTTGTGGCTGGCGTAGTCATCGAAAACAAAAACCGCAAAATTTTTCTAAATCTATATGAGTGTGTTTATCGCGTAAACTAGAATGAAGTAAATATTTACGAAAATCCAATTTTGCAACACAGAAATCTAACAAATGCTTTTCCAAGAAATTAATGTTTCCATTTGAAATACAACCATTTTTGTGCTTTTCAACATTATTCATTCGACATGACGAACCACCCTCATATAGATTAAGAAAAATTGTAGGTTTTTTGTTTCAGACGATTACGACAGCCAAAATCATGCTCGCCAGCAACAAACTTTTTTCTCAAACCCCTCTTACTACTACCATTATAAATGTGAACCGAAGTATTATTATTGCATACGAAAATTTGAACTCATTTTTTAAAATTCAATTAATAAAAGTACAGAGATTGGAATTATAATACTCAATACTTTTCTTTTAAAAATTCCCCAAAATGTGCCTTATTTTCGAAGCGTCAAACTCTGGAAATCCCTGTGGCAGCCTGTGAGGCTCCGCTCCCACTACTCCAGCAGCTCCCCACTCCGTTGCCGGACTCGCTTCTACCTGAACGAGCTCGGAGCTCGAGCTCGAGCTCAGCTCGAGCTCAGATCTGAGCTCGCGCTCGGAATTGGGGGTCCTGTGCATGCCTGATCTAGACATTTGCCTAGATGTCCGCGGCCTGGAAGTCAAATATTTGGCGTGGCCAGGCAAGGTATTCTCAGATCATCAATATCCATACCCTCCCTCTCGCAGGCCTTCAGATAATTTGTCCATTTAAAACTCATACAATACGAGTACATTTTCATTCTATTGTGTTTTAAAATAATTGTAATTGTAAGATCATTCATCGACACCGATACCTATCCTCTCACAAGCTTTCACATAATTTATCAATTTAAAACTCTGACAATATAAATACACATTCTTTGTTTTGCGTTTTTAAATAATTCTTATTCATCAACACCTTGACCTTGCCTGGCCACGCCAAGTATTTGACTTCCAGACCGCGGACATCTAGGCAAATGTCTAGATGTTACATTTTATCTTCACATTATTTATAAAATGTCCGCGATATGAGTAGTCGAATGTATGAACACAGCATTTTAGCTGCGTATATGTAGTTGTGTCATCTTAAGCGCAGTTGGAAAGAACCTTTATGTACTTGTTGTATATTTTCTTTTAAAATATTTATTTGTATAAAAATATATCTGCTTAATATTATTTAATACATTTTTTTATTGTACCATTGTGATTTTGTCTTTGTATAAATAGTCATTGCGATAATTGGCGCAATTGTATATCATTATTTTTGTAGATATTAATTTACGACAATGTTTTTAAATGTGATTCTTTTTTAAGGGTATTAATTTACGACAATGTTTTTAAACGTGATTCTTTTTGAAGGGATTATATACTTGGCGCTCTTTTTTGTACCTTTTTGTAAAAAGGTAATTTTGTGCGGATTTCACACATTTTGTAGTGTTTACTGATATTAATTTACGACAATTTTTTAAATGGGATTCTTTTTTATGGGATTATACATCGGTTCGCTACCATGCTTATTTATTATCATTTTTTTGTAAGAACAAAATATAAAGATCTTTAGCGCCTTTGGGCCATTGCCTTTTTTTAATTTGCACGTCATCAGCTTCAATCCAACTACTAGTCATTCCTTCTTCTTTACATATACTGGTGTAATGGCCATCCTCAATACATGAACCACTATGAAATATAGCATTCATAACTTTATATGATTGTCCAGCTATTACTACTTTGGTTGTGGGAATAGTACATATATTAAATTTACGTATTGCTTTGACTATTTTATCATTTTGTAATGAAAATAATAGTAAACGAATAATCACTATATCTTTCGTCAATATTAATTCATTCTTAAACATAATAGCATTTCCTGTACACTGTTCACATGATCCGTTATCTAATTCATACCAATGTGAAAATGTAACGTTTAATAAATCGTTAAGATTATAGCTTCTTTTTTTCAAATTGATAATAGGTATTGAAACAACTAAATTATCAGAAGTAATTCTTTTTGTACAATCACAAGATTTACAACGAGTAGTAGAAGTTACTTGATGCTCTACCAATTGTCTTATACAATCATATTCTGTGCACAGGGTTATAAGAAATTCAAATACATCTCGTTTTACGTTTATTGAAAAATGTTCTCCTAAACTTTGCCGTACTGTATATGTATTTAAATTGCGCATTCCATTTTCATATCGATGCATTAATATCTTCAAAACATTTGATGATTCATTACAATTAAACAATTGTTTTCTAATGGCACTCAAATGTATTAAACATTGTATAACTGCATTTGCGTAACATGAAGCATTATCTGTATTTTGAAAACCGTGTAAAACCCAAAAAACATTTTTTTGTAATAATGTTTGAGTTTGACAATTTTCTTGGACAGAATCAATTAGTTTTGACAATATCCATGGAACATCTTTCACTTTCGAATAGCGTTTTTTTGAAAAAGTAATTATGTCTGCATCTGGTTTGTACTTAGATCTTAGCCGATTATATTCCCTAATAGCTTTTTCGTCAGCTATTACTGACGAGGGATCAAAATTAATCAAATGCAACCCTTCTGAAGACGTTACTCGTGATAATGCAACATAAGATTGGCCACAATTAAATATAGAGTTGCCTATGTCTATAATAGCACTTTGTAAACTTAATCCTTGACTTTTATGAATTGTGATTCCATAACTCAAACACAATGGAAATTGTTTTCTAATAACAAATGCTCTATCCACTACTTCAAATTTAACGCTTACTCTTTCAATGAAATACTCTAATCCTGATGGTAGAAGCAGTTTAATTTTCTCTACATAATCGGTAGACATATCTTGCACAACTGAAATTACCTTAGCTATGGTACCATTCACAAGACCCAAAGTAGCATCAATGTTACGCCTTATCATAACGTTTGCTCCAATCTTAATTACAATTTTCTTTGAAAGTCCAGCAGTTTTAGAATTATCGTCATCAGTATTGGACAATACTTTTGATACTTTCTTTCTCATATACGTAATACAGTCAATAGTATCTTCGGCAATTAATAATATCTCTTTTGCTGTAATGCGATTTAACATTGCAGCATTAAGAACGTCACACATATTACGAGTAGGCAATAAACAAACAATGTCCAACGGAAAATCATTAATAAACTGGCATAATTCGTTTAATCTGAGTTGAAACGAATCCCCAGTAAAAGATATTTTTCTATTCCCAAGAATCTCGCAATCAGGTTTTGTCACTAGACCAATACGAATTCTTGACAACAACTGTCGATACGAATCATCCCCTTGCTGACGCATGTTAATCGTTAACTCATCATAATCAAATAATGTAGTCCATAAATTAAAGAACCGACATGTTTGTTAAGTTTATCATTTGATAATTGTACAAAAATTTGGTCTTCGTGTACAGGAGGTAATTGAAGCAGATCACCAAATAAAAGAACGTGCTTTTGACCAAACCAACCGTCTTCACAATCATTGGTATCAAATATTTCAGACAATCGAAAATGTATATACATAAAAGTTAAATTTGATATCATTGACACTTCATCAATCACAAAAAGAACAACATCTTTGAGATTTGCGCGTAAAACTTTTAATACATGATCAGATAATTGTTTATACTTTGGCGTTAGACCATGTTCAACGGGTAATTGAAGTAATCTACGAACTGTCAAACCGTCTATATTAAACGCTGCTATACCAGTAGGTGCCGCTACAGCGGAATCTTTATTGAGATATTGATTTATCCAACACTTAATGGTTTTAATTAAAAAACTCTTTCCCGTTCCACCTTCTCCGCTAACAAACAATCGTAATATCGAATTATCTGACCTTACAGTATCAATGACTCTGTGGAATACCCTTTTTTGATCGGCATTTAATTTTGCTATCATTTCAGACACATCAATTTTTTCATCAATTTGATTACCAAGATCCCTAAAATCTTGCATTGCTTCACCAGCTTCTACATTTTGAGCGCCTATCGGATTATCAGGGTCATCCTGAGACACGTTTTTCTGTAATTCTTCATCTAATTGCCGAACTAACTCTTGTGCAGTTTCAAACGCTTTTTTCAATTCTTCTAGTTTTTCGTGATATTGTAATGCTTTCGTAAGATGTAGTTTTACATTATGCAATGCTTCCATATAAGTATCACAACTATTTTTAAGATCCTTTAATTCCCGCCATGGTTTAAACATAAGCAATAAAGAAAAGAAATAATCTTCCGGTCGATTATTAACATTATGTCTATAATGATTAATAAGACACTCACGTTGTCGCCGTTTAAGGGAGAACACCACTGTGAAAGTTGAAAAAATTTCGATTTTTTTTTCTTCACTTTCGTAATGTTTAACTCTTCAAAAATACTCTCTGAAAATTTCAAGTTGATATTCGAAGAATTGACGAAGATACAGTGCATTTTGTGAGACGCGTCACGATGCCGTTCCGAGCGCGCTATGTTAGCGGCAAATAGCGCGCCGACATTTTTCTTACCCACTGTTCCTCCACATTGTTAAAGGTTATAAATTTTGGGTTTTTCCCGTTTTTACGCACGGTACGCTGTTCGTTCGAGAATCGAAGAAATGCAACCGTTGATCGGGCATTCGAGTGACAGTGAACGTCACGAACTGAAGTGGGATTTTTCCCGTGCAAACTTTAAACGCGATTTTCTCGAAACGACATTTTTCTAACTGATCGAATCAATAGCTCTGTCAATTTTTATCCGATCGACTTGAAATTTTGATAGGATCTTTAAAACAAGAGTATCTTCAGTTGTACGTACCGATTTTTTGATCGAAAACATATTTTTTTAAATACGCTCGAAAAACTATCCATTTTTTTGCGGATTTTCGAAACTTTTTCTTCCCAAGCGCACCATTTTTACAAAAATAATTTTATTTAAAAATCGGTACGTACAACGGAAACTACACTCATACCGATTATATTAAAAAAATAAAAATTGATTTCAGAGTTGCCGTTCCAAAGATATCGTTTCGATAAGCGACCTATGTTTTCTTGTGAGGGATGTAGGAGATTAACTGTATATGGAAATCTATGCATGTTTTTTGTATTACTTTTTTTTTATAGTCTCTTAAGACATTGTACTAAAGATAGGTAATAACAATTTTATAATAAATCTGTATGTTGTCCCTTAAAAAAATCTTAAAAATGGGCTCATTTTTCCGGCCGTCACAGTGGTGTTCCCCCTTAAGATAATGACTATTATCTAATTTATAATATTCAATATTATTATTTTTCGGTTCGATTGTCGTGATATCATACCATTGTGCGAATTCATAAAGAGACACAGATTCTAATTCTCCAGATCTATTCGGATAATAATTATCTATTAAAGATGGACAAAATATATCTGTAGATTCACCACCAAGAGCTTCAATTTCTTTACGACTTTTTAATTTCCTCTGTCGTATAGGATTAACATCTAACCATTTAATAGTTGTATTTCGATCAGTTCCATATAAAGGCATACCTAACAACGTGTCAGCAGCCTCAAGAGCTCCACATTCTCTATTGCTTATGGATCGTAAAGCAAAATTCCAAAGGACACTTGCCAATGACTTATTTTTATTATTTACACTATTTGCAAAATCACAATCGGAGAGTTCACTTTTCCCTGCTTTATTCAAATATTTAGTAACATACCAAGTGAGCAGTGTCGATTTTTCACCAATAAACTGTATATCCATATTGCCTTCCCACGCAGTAAGTATAACAGGATTATAATCATTAATATCAACTTCATTCTTTGTTCGAGGTAGATCGTATAATCTACTCCTATGTTTTAATTGTTTTCTACCTGCTATCGAAGTTGCCACGTCTCTCATATTTAGTGTGTCAGTAACAGGACGAGGAAACCCAAAACGACACCTCCGAATAACTTTAAATCCTACTTTTTTAGCCCGAAGGCAATAATCATTATGTTTGTGTCTTTGGTGCGTATTAACACGTCTATGCAATAATGGCGAAATATTTTCATGTGGCATTTTGCAGCTTATATATTGTAAAATAAATTTAGAGACTTCTTCCATAGAAGATTCGCCGAAAATTGGTGCACCTTCAATCCAGATTAATAAATGAAAATGTTGTATACCTCTACCTTGATATTCTCGTCGCCAGAAATAGTGTGTTACTTTACCAATCGGAGAATCTTCTGAACAAATAAAAGCAAGCATTGCTCGAAATTTATTATCAAGAAATCTTGATGTTGATACAGGATCTTTAGCAACAAGTAAACTAGTGGTTAACGAAGAGTCTTGCCACCCATTTGCGTCACGAATATATTCACCTAAATCGTCCCATAACCATTCACTAGGACTTAACGTTAGAAACCATGTCGCAGGTCCGTAATGTTGTGCCATACAAAATAAATCACTTCTCGGTCTACGCCAATATTGTTCCGTATTTCGAAGTGAAGAAAACATTGAATTTAAGTTGGACTCCAACGCTTCTTTCGACATTGCCTCTAAATACTCTGCAACTGTGTAACGAATTCGTGTATGAGTTATATTCATTTTACGGTAAATTCAACGACGCAACTGACGAATATTCGCGTTATTTAATAAATAAAACAAATATTGTTGATTTAATCTAAATTGTGGACACTTAGATGTGAAGCGACATTTAATAAATTCGTGCTCTTGAAGTTTGATCGGTCTACTTTCATCACATTGTCCATTAGAACCAAATGGAAATAAATCTGGAAAACACATCAAATCTAAATTCTTTTTACGATTATCTAAAGGTATGTCCTGAATTTTTAACATTTGATATAAAGCAGTCGCAGTTTTATTTCCTTTTTTTTCATATAGAGGATATATAGTATATTGCTCATAATAGCTATCATCTTTATCTTTTTGAGTTAGCATTGCCTTGCGCTGATCGTCCAATGCAAGTTCTACATGATCTTTTGTCTCTTTCACATGTAATTCTAAATTATGTAATGGTTCACAGTCATCACTTGCATCATTTTCTGATTTTTGCATTTCAAATTCTACGTTATCCAAATTTCCTAAAAACAATTTATCATGAATATCGGGCAGTAAAATTTCAGAATATAAAGGATTATTGTTTTTCAACCATATTAAAGCTTCAAACACTTTTTTAATGTCCACTAAATCTTCCTAGATAATTTTTTTTTAGTTGGAACATTTCGAACTAAAATAAATTCATGATTTAAATTTATTGGATCAGTGTCAGAACATAACTTATCGAAAGTCTGTTGTAAAGGAAGTGGTAAATGAAACGTTCTACCTTTAACTTTTTGTATCCTTTGTCGTGCAGGTGTTTTCTTATTAACAACTGTTCCCATTTTAACAACAGTTTGAAAAGCTTTAGCTCTCTGTAAAAGCAATTTCTCAAATTCGTTAAGAGATGATATTACCTCAGGCATATCATTTACCGAGAGATTATTTAAAATACAATAAGCAGGCATCCAGCCACTACAAATTTTTTTATCACAATACTTACATATGTATTGCGGATAAATTTTTTGTTGCTTTACATACACCATTAAATCTTTCCAAATTCGATTATCCCTCCGCATTTTTTGTTTACTAATTTTAAAAACACTTCTTCTATAACAAAGTCTCTGACACGATATACAACTATACCGCGGGGTGTCCAGTGAACATTTTCTTAGAACCATAAATGCATTATGATATTTTGAAACAATATCATCATCACTTAACATTATTGCAGTTTGCTGAAGCTTATACATATCTGCTATTTCTTGTGCTAAAGTTACAATTTCATTTAATGTATTCAGATCAGCAGAATACAATGCTTTGTCCAGATACAACATTTTTTGATAAAAACCTTTAACTTGATATATAAAACGTCTAATATTTCTTACTTTGGGGAAATGAGGCGACAATAACTGCATTGGAACAGACATCGCTTTACAAAGATTTAAATCAATATAACAGCCATGCGTATGGCCTAATTTATCATGATTTGAAGTTTTCACAGTACACTCGTAAATGTTTTTCATTAGTTTGGGTAAATTCTTCAAAGTAGATATATTTACAGCCTCCAGAAATTTATGATACCGGGCAATTAGAAGCGGATCATTAATTTTACATAAAGAACTGCACGACCACGATTTTTTTGCTCGTGCTTCAATCAAAGGTAATACATTTTCAGTCTGTCCTTTCATATTTATTATTAATGGCTCCGTTATAGTGACTTCAGATGAATTTATATTGTAATATGTAGAATCAACAAAATAATTTTCAGACGAAGCTGTATGTTTAGATCTGCCACACAGCGCGCATAATTTGTCATCCACCGTAGAACATTCTGCAAAAACAGTCAAACATGTTTCTGATTTGTTTTTAAGCAGAGTTAACATTTTATTCATATTACGAACATAATTATCTCTAATGTGTATACACCAGCGTACGACTTTCTCAACTTCTAATCGTTTTTTAATATAACCTTTACTGCAATCTGTAATATTGAGCTTGTGTCAAATATTTTTAACGATTACTTCCGCAGAATCGCGAATTTTCATAGAAATTCTGGACCGAATCACAGCATATTTTTTTCTAATATTTTTGACAGTATTGTTCTTAGCAAGTATTAAATTACTTCTCTTCTGATTCTGATAATATCGCTTATTGTAAAGCCTCTTAAAATCCTGTTTATATCGACACCGAAATTTAAAACGGTTATTTTCAATGTCTCGTTGATATCGAAACCGTCTTTTAAAAAGAATATTCTCCCGTTTTTTTTTTATATCGTTGTACTTGTTTCGCGCGATTATTTTCCAGATGTTCTTGATATAGACACCGTCTTTTAGCATTTTTTTTAGCATTATTGTCTAAATCTGGCTCATCAGATAGACATCGCTTTTTATTATTACTTTCTAAATTACAAATTGCTTTAGCCTCTTTTGTTTTTACTTCTGTTAGTGAAAGCACTTCCTGAGGGGCACCACAATTTAAATCTTGAGGAAAATGCTCTACAACATTGGTTTCAAACATTTGTATGTTACCAGCTTTCAAACGTCTAATATTTGTTTGATTCAATAAGAAAAATAGGTATTGCACGTCCAGTCGAAACTGAGAATGTTTAGATTTAAGCCGTGCTTTAATATATTCATAATCAGTCAAATAGACTTCTCTATGCTCGTGTTCTCCATGCATTCCATAAGGATACAAATGTGGGAAGCATAGGAGATCAACGGTCTTACAATAAATATCAATTGGCGCGTCCTCTACCTTTTTTTGCTGATATAATGTAGTCGCTTTTTCATTAATCCTTTTCTCGTATAATGGATAAATTGTGTATTGTTCGTAAATATCATCGTCTTTATCAACTTGACTTAACAAGGCAGGTAATTTGATTTGCTTATCAGTGTTTTCGGCTGTTTTGTTTTCTTTTTGTGCGTCGGAGTCGTCTATTTTATATTCAATTTCCGGCCAATCATTTTTTAATAATTCATTTGGATTTGGAGGCAAAATGATATTTTCATATAGGAGATTTATCTGTTTCAAACGTACCAAAGCATTATACACGTTTTTTACATTTACAAGATGTTCCCAAACCGTTTTCGCTTTTGTTGGTAAACTACGCACCAATATGTAAAATTCTGGATTGATATTGATTGGATCTGTTGGTTTACAAATCTTTTTGAGCGTTTCCTCTATTGGCAATGGCAAATGAAATGTTCTTCCTTTTACTTTCTGGATCATATGTTGATGAGGTATATTTCTTTTGGCTTTCGAGACAGTTTCCATTCTTTGGACAACTTGAAATGCTTTTGCTCTTTGTATAAACATTCTTTCATACTCGTTTAATGCAGATATTTCTTTTGGCATTTCTTCAACATATAACTTATTTTTAACGCAAATTGGAGGCATTTGATTCCTTTGAAATTTTTCCTTACAATATTTGCATATGAAATCACTGTACAATCCGTTTTTCTCTGCGAAAACACTAAAATTTTCCCATGATTCAGATGTCAAGGGCTTCCTCATATCTGCAATTTTGATCACTTCTTTACGGTAGCACAGTTTTTCGCATGAAATGCATGCATTTATAGCAGTATCTAATGTTCTTTTGGTCAATTGTTTAAAAGCATTTTTATATTTAGACATTATGTTTTGTTCATTAAGATTATTTATTTCGTACGATTTCGATATCGTAGTTCTACTCTTTTCTATCGCTTCTTTACTAATTTTTGAGAGATATTCTATATCAGTTTCATCCAATCTCTTGTCAAGATTCTTTATATTATTACACTGTTCCAAAATTCTACAAATAATTCTCTTTATAACTCTTACATTGACAAAATGGGGGGCTAAAAGTAAAACTGGTAAAAATGTCGAAGAGCACGTATCAGGTTCAACATAACAAAGAAATGAATGTCCTAATTTGTGGGACATGTAACTTCTACTGCAAGATAATAAGTTTTTGGCAAATTTATAAACACTCTTTACTTTGAGGCTGTCAGCAGTCTTCAACAATGCTTGATACCTTTGTATAATGGATACGTTATCAATTTTACAAATATCATCACACATCCATATTTTTCTTTCGTTCTTGTTATTGTCGTCTATTACTGATAATGGTAATACGTTCATAACTTGGCCTTTCTCATTGAGAATAAGAAGTTTATTTTCAATTGGCAGAGGTTCTAAAACTTTGTCAATATTCACAATATTTACATTTTTAGACGCTGATTGATCATCCAATTGTGCAAATTCATTTTCTTGTGCATTTAACTTAGAATTCTTTATCAGGAATTTGTGTTTGTATGCCGCCTCATAAAAGTACGGTTCAGAAGACGGCAAATGCTTTGAAAATCCACATAATGCTTCAATCCTATCCGAAATATTGTATTCTGGACAATTGTTAGCTCGAGTCAAAGCAACCTCTGCTTTTTCTTTTAAGATTCTTATATTTTTTTTCAAATAGAATAAGTAGCTTTTCCTTTTCTGCATGCACCATTTATAAATTTCCATAGCTTTTAATCGGCTACTCACTACGCATTTCTTTTTCATTTCTGAAAGAAGAGATTTTGAAATATTCTTTATATATCTGTCAGAGGAAAGATGAAATTTTATCCTATAATGGATATTTCGGATCTTTCCAACTTTTGCAATGTGTTGTTTTTTGCATATACTGTAATATTTTTTATCATATATTTTTCTAGATATCCGATATCTAAGATTATTATATCTACGTTGCTTTTTTTTTGGAAAATTTGGAACTGTGTTCTTTGGGTGTAATTTCTGCAATTTTCTATGCTGAAGTATTCGTAGTTTATTTTTCCTATAATAGTTACGATTATAATGTTTTCTTCTTTTTGCTAACGTTATCTGTGAATAATCAATTATATTCAGAGCATCATTATTCTCGGCATCGTTTTTTGGTGAATCAGTTTGCAAAATATGTTCCGCCATATTAGAAGAAGTTTTATTTAATTCGTTAGCAAAATTTCTTTGATCATTATATTGAAGTACAGGAAACATGTCTATGACATTATCCTTTAACATTTTGATCAAATGGTCACGCATTTTATTACGGTCATATTGCACTTCAGTAGGTTTTACTTCTAATGCAAGTGACACGGCATTAGCTATTGCGTACACGCCACAATCATTGAAATTTGTTTGCATCTGTACCGAATCGAGAAGGATACCTTTTTCCTCGAAAGGATAAAATGGAAATAAACGTTTTAAAACAATTTCATGGTGTCGATGTACAATTTTTTTGTTCAGAGAATCATATATATGAATAAAGTTTGTATCATAATAACAGCAAACCCAATGGCCACCTGTGCTATCAGACCAATCATCGTTCGCTTGGCTGTATAAAATTTGTATATGTTCTTTCGATTTGTCTACTGGGATTATTACATCTGGACGTTGTAGCAAAAGCGTAACTATGGGTTCATAACCATGAGATTGTCGCAGAATATTGTGAAAATGGTTTATATGCGTGTCTTCTAACCACTCCCCTATCTGAATGATCTTTTCATCTTTTTCTGACAAATCTAGTTTTCTCAATTTCATCGATCGTGGTATTGTTGTAGAGTTATTTGCCGTCGAAATCGTATGCTTACGAGAACGTCTCAAATCAGTTACTATTTTATCATTCTTAAATTCATTATCATCGACATAATTACGCTTTCTTCTTTTTGCTACCGTTATCTGGGAAAAATCAATTATATTCAGAGCATCATTATTTTCGGCATTATTTTTTGGTGAATCAGTTTGCAAAATATGTTCCGCCATATTAGAAGAAGTTTTATTTAATTCGTTAGCAAAATTTCTATGATCATTATATTGAAGTACAGGAAACATGTCTATGACATTATCCTTTAACATTTTGATCAAATGGTCACGCATTTTATTACGGTCATATTGCACTTCAGTAGGTTTTACTCCTAATGCAAGTGACACGGCATTAGCTATTGCGTACACACCACAATCATTGAAATTTGTTTGCATCTGTACCGAGTCAAGAAGGATACCTTTTTCCCCGAAAGGATAAAATGGAAATAATCGTTTTAAAACAATTTCATGATGTCGATGTACAATTCTTTGGTTCAGAGAATCATATATATAAATAAAATTTGTATCATAATAACAGCAAACCCAATGGCCACCTGTATTATCAGACCAATCATCGTTCGCTTGGCTGTATAAAATTTGTATATGTTCTTTTGATTTGTCTACTGGGATTATTACATCTGGACATTGTAATAAAAGCGTAACAATGGGTTCATAACCATGAAATTGTCGAAGAATATTGTGAAAATGGTTTATATGCGTGTCTTCTAACCACTCCCCTATCTGAATGATCTTTTCATCTTTTTCTGACAAATCAATTTTTCTCAATTTCTTCGATCGTGGAATTGTTATAGACTTATTTGCTCTCGAAATCGAATGCTTACAAGAACGTCTCAAATTGTTTACTATTATATCATTCATAAATTCATTACCATCGACATCAGTCAAATATATCTTGAAATTGCTTTTTTCTCCTTGTAACTTAGTTTGTTTGTTTATAATATTCCCATCTTTCAGAAATGGTTTATATCGCTTCAATGTGTAAAGTTCTGCATTGTCATTTATTTCTGACTTATATTTTTCACTTTTTTCAGGAGTTGTCACATTTATGATCGCTTTATTCATATTATTATTATTGTTTGTAATATTACTCCAAGACGAATAATTATGTTCCATAAAAATATTTGTACCAATATTACCGTGAGATAGCTGCCTAACATCTACCTTGATTCCTCGATTTTGAATATTCATTCGTAACCTTTCGTAACATTTTTGCCGTGCAACTTGTAACGGCAAAACTTGTTGTGGAATTGTTACATTAAGATCTTGGGGAAAATGTTCGAACTGTATTTCTTCGGTCAATAATTTCAACAGGTGATTTCGCATAAGTGTTGTATTATAGTAAACATTTTGTGGTTTAATACTAAATGCTAATGAAATGCCAATTGCTATAGCCATGACTCCACAATCCCTTGTATTTTTTTGTTGTTGAACAATCGGAAAACGAACAGTTTTTTTCGTAATTGTAATATGAGGATACAATTTTTCCAAAAAAAGTTTTTGCTCCTTGTGTAACGGATCCGCGAAATTCTGCAGCGTATCGTATATGTAAATATTTGTCCCGTCATAGTAACTGCATGTCCAATGTTGTGGACGATGCAAAATTTGTATGTGGTCCCTATCTTTCCTAACGGGTTTGATTTCTAGAAGGTTATATCTTAGATACGTAGGTCGAATTTCGTAATTAGCGGCTTTGTTCAATAAGTAAGAAAAAGCCGACATATGAGAATCCTCAAGCCAGCCATCGTTTGACTCACATCTTATAATTTTCTTATCCTCCTCGGTTAAATTTATATCAGGATTATTAAAATTTAGGTCTTGTGTTATAGATCTCAAATCTTTATTTTGTACATGTACAGACATTTTGGTTTTTTAAATATTATTTAACTTTAAACTTTATTGAAAGTTGGTATACTCGAAAGAGAAGGCGCACTGCAGCCTATCGAGTGATGTTATAAGATAAGGCGCGCTGCAGCCTGTAAAACTTACTCGGAATAGCGCACAGCAGCCGACCGAGTGTGTTTTACTTACTTTTTGAATATTCCAATCTGTAAAAAAACAAAAAATTTGTAATGAACACTACTATCATACGTATTATTATAAATAAATGTAAAGGTCACTTACGAAATATTATATTTGTGCCTTAGTTTCTCCCACTAAGCAGAATGGAATGTCCTTCCAAGGGACTTGATACTAAAAGGATACACATTTCACTAAAGAAACAGGTTAATAAAAATCTGCGCAAACTATTATTTGACTGGGTATAAATCTGTTCTATTCATTGAAAATATATTCGTTCATTATACATACAGCTTAATTAAGATAATAATGAAGCATACTTACATGTAAGAAAATAATGAAGAATTTTCGATTGCCAGGAATGTCTCAGCCAATACGAAAATGAAGTGAGCCCCGGTCGCCCGCTTCGTTTTGTGCATGATGTAAGGACATAAGGTGTGATCGTGCGCAGCCTTCCAGATTAGCCAATGACGTGCCCTTCCCAAGATCGTCCATATTGGATTGTCAACCAATACGACGTCCTATTACATTCGTGTAGTCTTGTTCAAACTTGGCGCCTCTAGAGTTTACGCTACACGAAGTTAGGTAGTACATTATAAACCCCATAATGTAAATAGGCGGCCATATTTTAACATGGCGGAAAGTGGGAAGGCGCAGTAGAAGACGAATATGAGCTGCTGGCCGAGCACACCTTATGTCCTTACAACATGGTTTTGTGTTTCGCGCGACCCTAGACTTACATGCCCATCGGTCAGAGCGAGCCCTGCTCGTACACACGGCTCAAACGATTATGGCCGATCGAGTTTCGATTGCATTCGAGCTTACTATATATATAGGACTGACATTTTTGCATCGCTAACATTCTACAGTATTTCATGAATATGGTGAGAGCACTTCCAAGCTACAGGTTCCCGTCTAGAACACTTCTATTTCATGAGGAAACATCACTGTGACACAAGAAAGAATGACTTTTGGCCTTAGAGCATAAGGATTTAATTTATTAGAGGTGAAGTTTCTAATTGTATGAATATATACCTCGTATTCGATATGATGAATTAATATATATATGTTGAAAAAAATTTCTTTCTTGTTCTTTAGTTTATTTAGTATATTTATTTTTGGGTTGAAGCTGATTTTTCTTTCCAGCTGCGCCCACGTATATTTTGATACAAATACATATTTTAACGAATAAATATTTTATTCAAAATACTTGGCGCCTGTCTCCAGCCGCTCCTCTTATGACGCTTCGACGTGTATCCTCCTGTAATCAGTAATAATAATAATAAACGACAGCAAGTATATTATTATAATAATTTATACATTGTTGGCACGCGCAGGTAAATATGTTATATTGTAAAAACATAAACAGGTATTTAATTAAAGTATTAAGAAATAATACCATGTGCCCTGGCCGGGCCCTATGGTGGAGATGGTGGAGATGATGGTGGTGGTGGTGGTGGCGTTGGTGGTGGTGTGGTGGTGGTGGTGGCATTGGTGGTGGTGGGGGAGGGGGCAGCGACGTAGTTGCGACTGTCAGCGACAGCAAACCGGCCTGGGCTCCCCTGATATAAGCTAAAGTCAACAATTTTTATTATATTGTTAAAAGATAAAAAATACCAATTAATAATAAAATTAGGAATTAATACCGTTTGTCGCCGGCTGCTGTGGTGGTGGTGGCGGCAACGCCGCCGTTCTATAGGTACCTTGTTCGCTCCCGGCATCATTCGAGTCCAGTGTGTTTTCTACTGGGCAAGTTTATGTGGCTCTCTCAAGAATCACTACTTTGGAAGGACTGCACTTGATTAACTTTGACCCGCAATCTGTGGCAACTAGTGAATGAACGGCGGCGTTGCCACCACCGCCACAGCAGCAGGCGACAAGCGGTATTAATTCCTATTATTATTATATTAATTAGTATTTTTTATCTTTTAACAATGTAATAAAAATGGTTGAGTTTAGCTTATATCAGGGGAGCCCAGGCCGGTTGGTTGTCGCTGGCAGTCGCTGGTTCCTCACTCTCAAACCCTGCCTCCAGCCGCTCCTCTTATGACGCTTCGACGTGTATCCTCCTGTAATCAGTAATAATAATAATAAACGTCAGCAATTATATTATTATAATAATTTATACATTGTTGGCACGCGCAGATAAAAATGTTATATTGTAAAAAACATAAACAGGTATTTAATTAAAGTATTAAGAAATAATACCATGTGCCGTGGCCGGGCCCTGAGGTGGAGATGGTGGTGGTGGTGGCGGCGGTGGTGGTGGTGGGGGGGGGGGGCAGCGACGTAGTTGCGAATGTCAGCGACAGCCAACCGGCCTGGGCTCCCCTGATATAAGCTAAAGTCAACAATTTTTATTATATTGTTAAAAGATAAAAAATACTAATTAATAATAATATTAGGAATTAATACCGTTTGTCGTCGGCTGCTGTGGTGGTGGTGGCAACGCCGCCGTTCTATAGGTACCTTGTTCACTATCGGCATCATTCGAGTCTGGAAAAAATGAATTTGAATAAATGTATACATAAAATTTTTAAAATTATTTAATTCTTCTGCAAGCTTATTGTTAATAAAACTCACCATCAAGTAGGGCGGCCTCCCGCATTTTCTACAAAAATTAATAAACAATTAATTAACCAAAAAAATCATCCAGAGTTCATAAAAGTGGCGTAAGATAGAAGAAAGTCATGCGTTAAGCATATATAACAAAAATAATAATATAGCGACTTACCTTGTTAATTGATTGAGACAATAATTCAATGTTCTATATGGTGGAAAAACTCGTGACATTTCCAAACTTTTGATAACTGACACAGGCAAGTTGTAATTGATTGACAGCTAGGTGACATTTACTAGCGAACCGAAACCAGCGGTTTTTTGCCTTTTTTGTAAACTGCGCAACCGCATTTTCAGCAAAACTATTCCGGATAACTTCAGCTTACGAAAGGCGACATCTACCCGCGTGAATTGGAGAAGTAAAACGAGAATGGCGACATCTACTAGCGTCAAGTACAAGCGTTACGTGCGGACTGACTGTCTCGTAAAAAAAAGTGTCCTTTTCCTAAATAAAAATTTTGCATAATTGTTTTATCTTTTAGAAAAACAGCTTGATGCATTAACTAAAACTACAAATGGGTTCGAAAAAAAATAATTATTCGCTTAATCATGTTAAAACACCGGGACTATGTCATAAGACAAGAAAAAAGACCAAAATAGCTACGGAGACCTGTCAATTTCGCTGTCATTCGTGTATAGATACGTGGTCGCTCGGTGTGCCTGGGGAGAGGGGAAGGGGGAATTAGCTTCCAGACGCGACCGCGTCTGTTGATATGTACTATGGCTGACGAAAAATTCCTTGGAGAATCAGAAGAAGAATCTTACCATTTTCGACAGATTCATGAGACGATATTACGATATCTCTGTCATGCGTGGACCGATTTTATTGAAATTGGTCTTATTCGAAAGCTTATATGCGGTTTACATCAGAAAAATGCCTTTAAATTTAGAAAATATTGCAGGCGTGATGAGATATTAATGAAATAAGTTTCAGGTTAGGTTGGAATAGCTGTGCGTCGAGTAAAGATACACGGCAGCGACAGGCATATACAAGGTGTCTTTTCTTTCATGTACTTGGCGTCGAGACGCTACCGCGTCTCTAGATACTTGGCGCGAGACACTACCGTGTCTCTTGATCAAATCCCGGGAGTTTTGGAATCCCAAATCAGCCCCCGATAATGTATCCCGCGGTTGTATTCCCTAAATACAGAATGTCTCACGTATAATCCGCCCACCGGTAGACACGCCACATGACACGGGTAATGCAGCGCGCTGTAATACTGACAATCTGGCCCGAAACATGGGTTTGGGGGCATACATTGTTTGTCCTTATATGAGCAAATTTTGGGCTGAGCGAAATCTCATTCGAAAGTTGAAGGTTCAATGCTGCCCGCTCTGGTCATGGTTTAAAGAGATTGTGTTGATATGTGATAATATGAGTGTCCAAAGTAGAGAACAAATCGACAAAATACACTCACAGATTCCAAGTATTTGTAGGCAGAGATGGGCAAAGACAACATCTAAATAACATCTAGATAAAAGGTACTTTCCGTTTATCCGTTATTTGAAGATCGGATAAGATGATTCATTTGAAGTCCTTTCATCTTTGATTTTAAATAACGGTCCATCTTTCATCTCATTTTCATCCTAGAATGTCAAATAACCGGTGTGAGCCTTTGCGGCCTGACCCGCGCGTGGTCCCCTACCGGTCAGATTCTACAGAATCTGAATTTGTTTAATTTTCATCGTATCAATATGAAAGTGACACCAATGGATTCCTGGCGTTCTCCCGATTATTTGGGAAAAAAATAATTTAAATCGGACTATTTTTAACGAAACGGGCTTTGAATTCTGCAAATAAATTTCCCACGTAATATCCTTAATTATGGTCCGAATTATATCATTTTTGGGGCCATTTTCATCGGGAAGACATGAGAAATCGATTGGTAATATTTTCATCAAGAATATTGCCAAAAACATGAAGATTTTATGTGGCCCGTCGGTTTTATTGCTCTCGGCTGTCAACGGGCGGTCTACTGGGGCCCGAAGGTCTTCGCTCGCAGCGAGAAAGCAAAACAGTGGGGTGGGTACGTCTTTCCCGATAATCCGAGGCCAAAGGCTTTTTAACAATCGAAAGATTGTACATAAATATTCTTTCTGATGCTTTCGCCTACAATTATTATGGTGGGTTAATTAACAAGAAACGACAGTTTGCCAACGTATATTCATTGTTGGGCCTACAATTATTATGGTTGGTTAGTTAACAAAAAATTTACAACGATGATTAAATGTCGTCTTACAAACGTCAGAAAATTTGCTACATCCAGAAACCTGTTATTATATTCCAAGTTGTGATTTTTCTTTCCTTATTTATAAATATGTAATGAGGACGTTGTTACGCTATGCGCCAGGCTGGCGCCGATAGACAAGGATCAGCCCAAACCCGCGACAAAGGACCACCATAACTTCTCGTTAGATCCACTCGATAGCAGATCTCTCCGGATCTTCGCAATAGATCTTAGCGCTAGATCTCCAACGAGGATCTTCCCGCCTAATTTTCCCGCCAAAAAGCAGAGGAAAGCGTCGGGCCCTCAAGGGGTATAAAACCCTTGGAGTTCCACCGACGCCAGTCACTCCAGTACGGACAACCGAGTTATACATATTATTACGCGTTCGTTACCTTAAGCACGGTTTTCATTCTTGTAAATAAAAGTCTATCTACAAATAAAACTCTAAAGTTACTGAGGAACCACGAGTGGCTTCTTAACAACGTCTGTCTTAAGACGAATATGAAATTTTAAAGAAAACCATACAATGTTGCCCCCTAAGACGTGACAAATAAAAAATTCCACATTTCTCATCGGATCTTGCCGAATGTGGTGTGAATCGATTTCTTATATTTTCCCGATGAAAATGGTCCAAAAACGACACAAATCGGATCGTAATTAAGAAATCTTCATAATAAATTGATTTCCATAACTTCGTTAAAAATAATTAGATTTATATAACATTTGATATGATTTTCATCGGAAAAACTTAAGAAGTCCATCGGAGTCACCTCCATATCTATACGATAAAGTATAAACAATTATTTTATTTCTGAAACAGGTATGAATCCTCGGTCGACCGCAGCGATTCGAGGTCGGCTCCCCGCGGTCGAGGGTGAAATATTCATTGCAGCGTATTAAGAATTTCGATATTCTTCATTCTTCATCGTGATGATATGGAAATGACACCAATGGATTCCTGGTGTGCTCCCGATTAAAATCATACCAAATGTCATGCAGATCGGACTACTTTTACATAAGGAATACAAAATGCTTGTGCAATCAAAATTCTAGAACACTAAAAAGCATAAAATAAAATTTAAAAAAGCAATTTTTAAAACATGCTTTTATATAAAATGTACTAAACAAAATAATTTTGTTACCGGCCTAAATGATTGCCTTAAACGAATTCCCTCATATGACCAAAAATAAAAGCGTGGGCGTAAATATTGAAATGCCCTTTCTATATATAATATTTATAATCCTTTACGTAGTTTAATACATTAGTTTTCGCATTCTGCTAGAGATCAGTCTAATTCCTCAATAGAATATGAATACAGTATTGTCTCCGTATATGCTCGGTTTGGTGCACCCGATACGGGCTTGTCGCTATCCCCACCACTTCTATCTCACTCTTGTCCAGCGAAGGCGAGAGTGAGATGGAACGAGAGCGAGCGAGAGCCATTGAAAGCGAGCGAGGACGGTACGTGACAGACGACGCGTGGATGTTTTGTCTCACTCCGTCTTTCGAGCGCCGTGACACTCCGTCCTTTGCGTGCGCGACGGGCGTGCGCGATGGTTACAAACACTTACGGAGGTACGGGAACCGCTTCGCAAAATCTTAGCGCAGGCCCGGCTCAAGTCTTTTTTGCGCCCTAGGCGAACTTGTAAAATTCCGCCCTTTATTATAATACATTTATTTGAGATTATTTATGACTTTACTGTGCAAAATTAGGCAACTCCTAGGGCGTAAGGTTGACAAGACGTGCAAATTGGTCTTTTTATTGTAGACATTGTTAAAAATAAATTTTTAAATGAAGTACTACAAATTGTACTACAACGGTTTTAAACTACGAGTAAAAATTAAGAGTAAGGATATGAAGAAGCTCAATTAAATGTATCATAATAAATGGCGGAATTTGGCAAACTCGCCTAGGGCGCAAATAGTCTGGGAGCCAGTGAACATTTTTAGTGTCCCATCGCGACAAGGTTTTTCTATCATTTTTCTAATTAACCTTATGCTGAAAGTCAAGGAACGCGCGGTCTGGCAGTCGAGACCGGGGACAGGGCCGGAGGGCACGCCCTCGAACATGTCAAGTTTGAGAGCATCCCCGACTCATCGCGACAAGGTTGAATTTCCACCCAATAATAAACAATTTAATACAAAATAAGAAAATCGCAGTCTGGCAGCCCTCTGCGGGGACCTTAGTCGTCTGGCAGACCTCCAAACATGTTAAAAAAGTCGACTCATAGCGACAAAGCTGAAATTTTGTGGAATAATTGTTTATGTTGTAAAACCAATAGAAAAAATAGTCTGGAAGTCTATAAGCGGTGATAAGACCTTGCCAGACGTTTACAAATCGAGCGTGTAGTCACTACTATCGTATACTTCGTCGATGCAATGGTAAAACAGCTGTCGTTTTCTTCCCCGTCGGTTATGTCAAATATAAAGTTATCTGTAGAGGCAGCCAAAAGGGCCTTGTGCTCTCTATACGCTCGATTCATTTGCAAACGTCTGGCAAGATCTTATCACCGCTTATAGCCTGCCAAACTATTTTTTCCATTGGTTTCATAACATGAACAATTATTCCAGAAAATTTCAGCTTTGTCGCTATGAGTCGATTTTTTTTTTAACATGTTTGGAGGTCTGTCAGACGACTAAGGTCCCCGGGGTGGACTGCCAGACTGCGATTTTCTTATTTTGTATTAAATTGTTTATTATTGGGTGGAAATTCAACCTTGTCGCGATGAGTCGGGGATGCTCTCAAACTTGACATGTTCGAGGGCGTGCCCTTCGGCCCTGTCCCCGGTCTCGACTGCCAGACCGCGCGTTCCTTGACTTTCAGCATAAGGTTAATTAGAAAAATGATAGAAAAACCTTGTCGCGATGGGACACTAAAAATGTTCACTGGCTCCCGGACTAAAAATACAGTCGTGCCGTGCCTGGCTATCTGACTGTCGCGCGCATGCGTCGAGCATTCACTATTCTATCTGATTGTGAGCGCTGGCGCCTTCGCGCATACCCGCCGTGCATGCAAAGCGTTCCATCTCACTCCCCCCTTCGGCCAGAAAGAAGCGAGAAACGAACACTCGGAATAGGGCTCTGTGCTCGATACGGGCTCAACCAGCGAGCAAATACGGAGAAAATACTGTATATAGACAGTAATACTATTTATATAAAAAGGCCATTTCAATATTTACGCCCCACGCTTTTTGATCATATGAGGGAATTCGTTTAAGGCAGTCATTTAGGCTGGTAACAAAATTATTTTTCTTTTTTTTAGTACATTTTAATAAAAGCTTGTTTTTTAAATTTTTCTTTCATTTAGAATGTGAAGAAACTAACATTCGCAGTTCTTACAAGTTCGCGCTTCGGGACCGGCGGTGAGCGTCTTAAGGTCATGGTTACAGTCGACGCGTTTTCGCGCGAATTGAACATTACGCAAAATCCAGTGATATCAATGGCAAAGTCGAAATAGATCACACCGATGTATGTTATTGTTTACACAGAAACCCAATCGATTTTTCGGGCGAAAATGCGTCCACTGTAATCACGGCCTTTCTCGCTTTTTTTCTTGCCGAAGGCGTGAGCGAGTCGGAGGGCCGGAGTGCGGGCCAGGAGCGGTGCAGGGCCGACGCAGTTGATGCTTTGTCTCGCTGTTTTTCGGGTGCATGATATTCCGTCCTTTGCGTGCGTGACGGGGGATCAGGCATCCGAGGGACGCACAGTGGAGTATTTGACCCTAAATAATTCAATGAGGTATATTACAGTTAGAACATTTCAATAATGGGTAATTATTTAGAAGTTTTCCATCCTCACCGATTTCAATGATTTTTGGATGTGATATCGGGGACACGATTCTGAACAACTTTTTCCTATACATGTTACCGTCGCTCGACCTTCGTTTCCGAGATATTCGCGAAAAACTGCTGCTACTGCTACAATGTATTCTGCTGTAAACCTACCTACAGTACACATTCGTGAGAGCGTATGCGTCAGCATGGGACAACACAAATGATGAAGCTGACCCTCGTTTCTGAGATATTTGCGAAAAACTTCTGTTGATTTATTCCGACGCAACGCCTTCCACTTTCCAACTTGACCCGGGTATTAGTATTGGTTTGGCTAGATCAGTGCGGGGGCGCGTAAAGCATGGTACCGAACCGATGTGCTGGCGCCGCCGAACATAGTCGGGATGTCCAACAAGTGTTCTTGAAAGCACTCTGTTTCTAGCGAAAAAATTATGTTTTAGTTAAACTCAAATCGGTTCGCTGCCATGCTTTACGCGCCCGCCAGCGGGCGCACGCCCCCCGCACTGATCTAGCCAAACCAATACTAATACCCGGGTCAAGTTGGAAAGTAGAATGCGTTGTGTCGGAAAAAAGTGAACAGAAATACTGTACAGTGAGACGATCGTGATGAGGTGATTAAAACAATTTTCCTTCAAATCCATGAGGCAAAGTTTACCAATGTATTTTGCGCATATCTTAAAAAGTAAGGCCGACCGAAGGTTACATGTATAGGAAAAAGATGCTTAGAATCATGCCCCCTACAACATATTTCAAGGTCATCGAAATCGGTGATGGTCATGCTAATCGACAAGTTTACTGAAAAAGTTGTTCAGAATGACGTCCCTGACAACATATTTCAAGGTCGTCAAAATCCGCGAGTTTGCCCTCTATCTATATCATTACCAAAAACTTCAAATGATATATTTTGTTATTGTTAATAAATTCGCCTTTTTATGTACTATAAAAATATGTGAAGAAAAATATATAGCGCTATTTTAAAAACACAAAATACCTCTAATTTGTTATGCAACAAAGATACTTTCAAAATTTTTCTTATGGGAATAAATTCTTCATGTTACGTATGGAGACTGAATGCAGGTGTCGCCCACGCCGCGATGGGGCGTGATGTAGCTAAAAAACGAGAGAAAAGTTCAAAATTAGTAAATTGGTGGAGCTTCGAAGGAAAAATTACGATTCTGCCTAAAAATTCTCATACTATTTATGGAAAAGAGTAATTTACTTTAATTTATTTATAAATGTTTTATGTTCATCGACTATAGTTGGTAATTGTTTAGCTGTATACCCCGGGACAAATCAATTAAACAAATATTTTTTCGTGAATTCGACCCATAGAATTGAAAAAAGTAGTTTTGAGAAAAGAGCGTTTAAAGCTTTCTGTATAAAAAAATAACAGTTATTGGAAATTTACAGCACTCTGATACTAATCTGCTATTCCAGGTCCACGTAACAAACCCTCCGCTTCCTCGTGGAACTCACTTGTTCAATTTGGGGAAGTTTGCGAGCTCTTTGAGCCTCCTTGGAGCTGCTTAGACCTCAGCGCTCCTGCCTCGTAACTCTCTGAGCGACGTAGGTTTCGGCAAATAATTTAGACTCATGTCTAATATTGGTATCCTGAACCTCATATTTTTACCGCCCGAATTGTATAAAATTTTCATTTGCAGTTACGAGGCATAACTAACATTTCTTGCGACTCCCTGATTTCGCATCAGGTTCGTCCGTACTCCTAACCAAAATACTGCCAAACCATATTCCTTGGGAAACACCCCTCTCGCCGCCTCTGGCGTTGCTGCAGCCCTGGCTCGTAACAATATTAATGAAATTGTTTCAAAACTTTTTGCACCTTCAACTACCTATGACAACAGAATGAAATATCGTGGTGACCAATAAGAATCCTTTTCCTCAAAAAGAATAGCCAATTTCCTTTTCAATTCTTCAAATTAGCCTTCAAAATCACTCTCTTTTGAAACATGGCATCAGAAAGTTTATTGCACTTTGGAGAGTTTGTCATCGTCGCATAAGAAAATAATCTTTCTACGGGAACCGATGATGGCAGTGGAGTATTATATTTGAGGAATAATTTTTTTATATATGGATATCTTTCTAAAATGTTTAATTCTTTGCTGTGCTCTTGGAAAAAGTTGAATATCTGTAAATATAAAATGTCAACAGATTAGGAATATATATGTCCCACTATACCTATACACACTTACTAAAGGAAAAAGTATACCTCGTGCTGCATCACACGGATATTGTGCAACTTCTGACGCGGGCGTGTCTCCAAAATCGTAAAAATCGTCGGAACTAGCGGATGTAGACGGTTGCATGATTACATGTTCGTTGTTCGCTTTCATTTCTTCAACTATCGCGCGTTTGATCTGCTCCATCAGTCTGGTACGCTGAGGACTATTAATACAGGGGAACCATTTATTCCGAAACTGCGGATGCGTTACAGTAGCCAGAGCGGCATTCTCTGACTCCATTGTGGTGAGACCCAAATAGTCTTCGAATCTCAAATTGAAACTGTCGCGAAGGCACACACTGAGGGGTTGACAAAATTTCCAATGACTTTCCGCTAGTTTTCCCAATTTTCGACGTAAAATCACTAAACATGGCATAAGCATGCCATAGAAAATGTTGTTGCCTTGTAGAAGATCTATCGCATGCGCAATTGGCGCTGTGCATTTAATATGCTCTTCTACCCATTAATATGCTCGTCACCCATTTTGTCTTTAATTTTCAAAATTTGTCGCAGAGAGTCATATAGAGAGTTCCACCGTGTCTCGCCCGGTCGTTTAAGTGTATGACCAATTGTTTGCTCTATTATTTCGGCGGATTTTGGCCATATCGCCGCCATCCACAGCATGTTGCACTTCTCCATCACATCTTTATGAATTAGTGATAGCGCTTCATCGTTATTAATTGCGCGTACCATATCTGATGTAACGCACAAATTAAGAGTGTGTGCAGAGCATCGAATGTGGCGAGGCAGTGAATGCTGTAAACACATCGTCCAATCTGCGTTCACTGGCATACTTTCTTCTGTGACTTCTTCATCGGAGGAACTATCGTCGGGAGAACTCGCGTAAACCTCTTCTTCTTCATCTTCCTGAGTAATGAGGGATTCCTGCACGCCAAACAATCTAAATGCTTTGGCAAAGTTACTACCATTATCAGTGATCGTTGCCACAATTTTTCCAGTAGTCAAACCAAACTCTTCATGAATGCTGTGTAGTAAATTATTGATCCTATCAAAAGAATGTAAACCGGTAAAGCGGCTCTGGCGTGCCGCCGATTTTCTTTCATTATTTTTGGAAATCCAGTGTACAGTGACGCCAAAAAAACTTCGTCGCCTTGCTGACCAAATGTCTGCAGTCGTGCAGACAAATGCGACAGATCTGAGTTCGGTTTTAAGGTCGCACATATTGCCTGTATAAAGTTCATTGATGATTCTGCCCAGTGTACGCCGACTAATTTCATTCATTTTACCACCACTCAAAATTTTAACTAATTCCCGAAAGTATTGACTCTCCACCGACTGCAATGGAATCATTGCAGTAATGACGTACTTTGCGAGAACCATTTCAAACTGAATCTGTCTAAGCCTCCCTCCTTCGTTAGACGCAGATACTCTTCTTTTTTCGGACGGATTCCAAACAATATTCCTCAAATTCATTGGAATGTTTTCGCTTCAAATGCGAGACAAAATTGGATGTAGATGTAACTTGGCCTTTAATTTCAACTTTTGGCGATAAACAAATTTGGCATTGTCCGATAATGCCCCTGCCGCTGGATTTTTCCTTTACAACTGAGAAGTATTTCCCAGTTAAAATGTGAGGCACGTGCTGCTGTTCCATAACCGGACCTTGACTTGCAGTCGACGTCGACGCGCGACATGTAAGGTAAAAGGCCCTATTATGGCACAGATGCTAGAGAGGGATATGATATTTTCAATGATTTTAAATAATTAAGAACCTAAATGTTGCTAATTTGTGCGTTATTAAATTATTTCGTGTTTTCTGAAGTAGAAATAATCGTTGTTCTGTAAGTATAACGTTAAAAAATAATTATATGATTGAAAAATAGGAGTGATGTACACGTACGTATTTATGGCACAGCTTTGAAGCTCGTGTCCCTGGTGTTCCATACTATATGTCCCTATTTATGGTACAGATAAAAACATAAAAACCACTATCTTTTCTTATATTTCAGTTATTTTTATAAAAATAATATATATATATATATTTATGTACATTAGTTTTTAAAAAGAATGTGGTGGACAAAATAATAAAAAACATAAAAAATATTTTTTAGAAATGAAACTATATTTATTTTGTTTCGTTAATTTTTTTTTGTATTTGGTTTATCTTCTCTTGCAATTTCTTTTTTTCTGCAGCTATCAGTCTTTTTTCTTCCTGCAGATTTTTCTTTTTGGCAATTTTTTCTTGTTTTATTTTTTCTTTCTCTTCCTTCTGGAGCTGCTCTTGCCACCAGGAATCGGAGGTTGCAGCCGCTAGCTGTTTCGGTTTCCCCGAACCTTCGACCTTCACCCTCTTCTTTTTAGGCAAATATTTTGTGGGCAGCGTAAATGCCTCTGTAAAACATTTGGTTTGGCCAATGTTGCTATCTGCTATGGATGAAAATGTTGTATTGGTACGTGTATTCTAATCTATATTTTTTTAACAGCATTCGACTTACCTTGATTAGCAATCATCGCAGCATTCTCCTTCTCTGTTGTCTTATCAATTACATTATTATTTAAATTAATACTACTCTCTTCTATATATTCAAATATAACATTTTCTTGAATGTGCTGCGGTATAGTACATTCGTCAATTACGTCTAAAACCTTTTCCGGTATATTATCTACCTGGTTTTCTAAAATCAAATCGTCTATCTGATTTTCGCTAACTTCTGGAGATACTATTTGAAATTTAAAATCTATTAAATTTTCTATGCTCCTGACAATGGGTTTCCCTTTCAAACCATCATCTAAATTGTATAAATAAAGAACAGGCCTCATAATTTCATTTAAATAAATCACCATTATATTAAAAAATAAATTATTAATTGATTGTAACTAAAACAAACTGATTGAAAGTAAAAATTGATTAAAAGCGAAAAATTGGTTACAAGTAAAAAATTGATTACAAGTAAAAAATTGATTAAATGTAAAAAAGATTATTTCTGATTTTGAAAACGTCATAAGTAAGTATTTATACCGACAGGTGTTTCCCTAATCTCAAGCCAGTACTCAAAAAGTGCTTTTTTTTCAATGTTCCCAGTCCATGATCCAATTAATACAGCATTCTTGAATTCCAGTAATAGTTCTGGAGTTAGTAGTTCTGGAGTTAATAGTTCCTTTTTTCAAAAATTCTTAAATGCTGTTCATCAATTTGAGTTACATTATCAGAAACTTGGTTTTCTTTTATTGTTTCCTCATTCTCAGTAGAAATATTTTTACTCTTTTTTTTCTTTTGCAAAACATCATAATCAACAGCATTAGGATTAAACGGCACTAGTCCAGATGCTTTGAAGCCACTTTTAATGATATTTTCTTCTTCTTTCATGTTATCAAGTGTTGTTTTCAACACTTTTGGAAAATTTTCTTTCTTTAATCGCATTAAATTGTTTTGAATTTTCCACTTTGAAACAGTTTTTTTCCACATTTGCTTAAAAGGGTGGAAGAAGGCTATGTCCAGAGGTTGCATGATGTGGGTACAATTGGGATGAAGTCCTATGATCTCAATCTGCTTGTTTCGACAGAAGGATACTAATGGTACAGTTACGTGTGAAGCATGATTGTCTAAATATATTATTATTGGGAACTCTATATTTTCCCTTAAAAGCCATGGGTAAAAGACGTTTGTCATATATTCATAGAATGTTTCCGTTGTCATTCATCCATTCTCTGATATGCCGATGCCCCAGCCCTTTGGACTATTTTCAATAATATTTTTGGGTACACTTTTCATGTAAGCAAACATTAGCATTGGCGGGGCACGAGTACCTGCTGCACTGTACATGAAAAGAACAGTGAGACTTTCTTTCCCAGCATCTGCAATTTTGTATGCTGAGCGACATCCTTTTTCTGTTAAAACTTTTTCAGAATCAGGACACATTAAAATATTTGTTTCGTCGCAATTAAAAATTCGATTTGGAGAAATGTCCAGCAAATTTTTATTCTTCAAATAGCTTCCTTGCACGTTAAACCACTCTCTTAAATCGTCTCTTGTGACAGCAGCTCTACTTAATATTTTATAGGTTAGTTCTACAAATTTTCAAGCCAAATTTTGTAATACACTTACTTATACGTATGTTTGATGAAAATAAAGGTTAAATATGATAATTGCTTTAAGATAAAACCAAATAAACTTCGAAGTAAGACTTTTTTAAATAAATATCACACTATTTACGCTTCAACCTTGCTGTGCCATAAACCAGGACTAGGCGTGACTCAACAGGGCCATGGAACATGGGACAAGCGAATTATCGTCCCATAAATACGGACTTCTAGAAAGTCAATGTACATAATGTTGGAACAGCTTTATAATTAATAAAATCACCACCGGATTCGAATTTGTTTTAATTAATTAAAATCCACGAGTTTTCAACTTTCGAATAAGCTATTAAACATCTTTTAAAACCATTGAAATTTGTTAATATGCTTGAAACAAAGAAGTAAGTATATCTGTATTTCAACTCGAATAGCAGCTAATTTTGTACCAACTTAGAGACATGGACACTTCAACATTTTTTTTTATGTTAAATGCATTGATACAACATTTATATTCATACACATACAAATATTTAGATAGTAATGTTTATAAATATAATTTTATTTAAATTATTATATATACATATATATAATATTATTCACTTTTTCTTGTAGTGTTTCATAAATTGGGACACTGTGCCATAATAGGGCCTTTTACCTTATCGGCGAGGAGAATGTTTTGCACTTCGCAGTCACTGTCACTCATAATAAAGTCAATATACACTACACTTATTCAATAGTCTTAGATAAATATGTTAATTAATAAAAAAGTAATTGTTCTAAAAATGAACTAATAATTGAGTACATATAAGTAACTTATACTAAAGTATTTGTACAGTTTGATATTAAAAAAGTTTTAAAATGATTTCCGAACTCTGCGATTCGCTCTTAATGATTTCCTTCAAGAGACTGATTTTAGGATTTTTTGAACTGCGTGTCCAGGGATCACAGTGCTCGTCGGCTTAACTGCGCTAGATGGAGGGGGAAACACTTACAGGAGCGGTGGTAATGTGTGCGTGACTGACGCAGGCGCAGTTCATGCACACATTACTACCGCTCCTGTAGGTGGTTCCCCCTCCATCTAGCGCAGTGAAGCCGACGCTCACTGTGCATGTCTCCCACGCAGGGATACCGACCTTTTCCCTTCGCGTAGGGGAGGGAGAACACATGCAGTATTGTCACATCAGCACACACACAAAACAATGTTATATGAATTATTCCTGAATAGAAAATAAATTTCTTGTTTTCTAAATATACAGTAAAACACCCTTAAAGTTTTGGAAAGATTCGCTTTACATTTGTTAAGAAAATAATTCTTAAAAATCACCATATTTTCAGGGTCCTAAAGCACGTTCCTCCCTTAAGGGGTTACATCTATCTAGAGTTTCGAAAAAAGCATACTAGTCCAGGAATTTTCGGGGCGAATAGTATATGTGAAAATCATACACAATGTTTTTCTACTAAAAGATGCATCTTTTAACTATATTATTCTAAATTTTCATGAAATATTATTATCAACTAAAAGAAAAAATCAATGTGGATATGAGTCGCCTTTTTTTAGAAGCATTACCTGGTGGACTTTCCCTAGTCTAAGCGATGCATCTGAAAGCAAGAATTCAAATAGATTTTCAAAATACATGATATTCAGAAGTACCTGAAGGTCTCACAACGGATGTGATATCCCACTATTTTTCGCGCGGTACTATTCTAAATACTTTCCCATATATCTCAAAATCACTCCACCAAAATCCATTCAATGGGTTGAGTATCTCCTTTTACCGTTCATAAAACCCCAAAAGTCTAGTTACAACGAATATTTGGCGTACGTGACATAAATATGTCTAATAATAGACGTACCGTTTGTAAAAACCCCGGAAGTCCTATTGCGACTTATTTCTTAAATATGTCAAGGTTCCTACCGCGCGTACCCCCGCAACATTCCTGTAAGGATACATAAATATGAGGTCCCGAGAGGCCGGAGATTCATTATCATTCAATTTCTGTGTTACTAAACATATTATTATTCAAAGATTCGTCTTGTTCAGTGATACTGAACATTCATTATTCGAGTTCAGTGTGATACAAAACATTACTATTATTCATTATCTTTCAAAGATTCGTGTTGCTAAACATATTATAAATTCAGTGACCAACAATCACCGTTCATCAAACATTGTAAGATATTACAATTACCATTTTTAATATTGTATATCACCACCATCATTTATATTTTGTATTACCGTTTCTATTGCTTTCTATATTATTGTGTCTTATTAACGCTTATTGCGTATGTCATTCTTGTATTATTATTCGTATTATTTTCATTATCTTTATATTATTTACTCTTATTGTCGTTCATATTATCTTGCATATTAACGCTTATTGCGAACATTTATTTTGCTTTCCATATTAACACTTATTGCGAACATTTATATTGCTTTCTATATCAACGCTTATTGCGATCATTTATTGTTTGTATAACTATTCATATTATTACTTTCTATATCAACGCTTATTGCGATCGTTTATTGTTTGTATAACTATTCATATTATTACTTTCTATATCAACGCTTATTGCTTATGTCAAAATACTTAATCATCACATATTATGTTTCATGTCCATATTCATATATTGTGCTTAATTACCATTAAACAGTAATAACGTACTCGTGCTTAAAGTAAATAAACCTCTTTATTTTTAAATCACGCTTCGAATTATTGTGTGCATCCTTTGGTTACAAAGATTCCAAACCAAGACAGGCTGCCGCATCAGCTGATTTCTGTTGTGAACGCGAGAACGCTTACACTGTTTACAAACATACTTTTGCATGAGCCGCGCAATTCACGAAATATTACGTGTGCTTTTCTTACATAAATGCAACGGTAAATCCTCTTACCAAAATCAAAACAAACATAAGGTGCTCTAACGGGTGTTCCCCGGGTGTGTATTCACTATTTAAACCTTCCCTGGTCGATTAGAGTGTTGGATTTGAGATTCGCGCCTAATCTCCCTTTAGATTCAGCGTGCTGGATGCAAGATTCGCGCCTGGGTTCCGTTTCAATATCCTCAGCGTGCTGGATGTAAGATTCGCGCCTGATCTCCCTTAAAATCCTCAGCGTGCTGGATGCAAGATTCGCGCCTGGGTTCCCTTTCAATATCCTCAGCGTGCTGGATGTAAGATTCGCGCCTGACCTCCCTTCAAAATCCTCAGCGTGCTGGATGCAAGATTCGCGCCTGATCTCCCTTAAAATCCTCAGCGTGCTGGATACAAGATTCGCGCCTGGGTTCCTTTTCAATATCCTCAGCGTGCTGGATGTAAGATTCGCGCCTGATCTCCTTCAAAATCCTCAGCGTGCTGGGGCAAGATTCGCGCCTGATCTCCTTCAAAATCCTCAGCGTGCTGGATGCAAGATTCGCGCCTGGGTTCCTTTTAAATATCCTCAGCGTGCTGGATGTAAGATTCGCGGCTGATCTCCTTCAAAATCCTCAGCGTGCTGGATGCAAGATTCGCGCCTGACTTTCCTTCCCCCCAATAGTCATCGTTCCTAAAGACCTCACCCGGGACGTGACACGGAAATACTTGCAAATACACACACTGTAAATATTACAATGCCTTCTTGCAAAATAGAAAATTTTTTTCAACTTTCAACGGTCGCCCCTTTTTTACCAAAATACAATATTCAAATTGGGAGAACGTCAGGTACTTCTGAAAGTTATTTATATTTAAAATCTATTTGAATAAACACCGAATGCTTTCAGATGCATCATTTGGCCTAGGGCAGCGCTGCACAAGGAGCTGTTTTCATGAGATAATATTATTAAGTAAAGGAAATACCGGCTTGAATATGAGTCGTGTTTTTTTAACCATTAACTGGTGGACATTCCCTAGGGCCCACGACTCATATTCAAGCCGGTATTTCCTTTAGTTAATATTATCTCATAAAAATTTAGACTAATATAGTTGAAAGATGAATCTTTTAGTAGAAAAACATTGTGTATAATATTATCATATTATAATATTCCCCCCAACAATTTCTGAACTAGTATGCTTTTTTCGAAACTGTAGGGAGAACTATTCATTATTATCGTGAAATTCATTATTATCGTGTATAGTCGGCAATTTCGTATTTTTCGAAGCGAAATTCCTTTTATTCCTTTACAATCGGGCAATGCTTATTTTCGAAGCGTTCATCGGGAAACATTTGGCTGCCAGATGTGGAATAGGGGGCAATCGACATCGTCCCGTTTTTTCAGGAATTTCGACTTTCTTCGTTTCGAGTTAATCCGTATATTGTTCTGTCGGCGGGTGGTAATTTGGTAACCAACAGTAGGTACCTGTGTGTACCCTTGTCCACCGCCGACTCTCGGGGCAATTCCGTCATAAACCGCGATCATTCCGGCTAATTTTTGGGACCAGCTGGTTGTACATACATTTCCTCCACCTCGTCAAGACGGCGAAGGTACCCCCCCCCCCCACCGACGAATTAACACAGGGGAGCTCCCTCCTCTTCCTCAAAAGTGCAAACAATTGGAATTTGTCACCTCCCAAAATTCTGGACAACGCGTCTATCACCCGAAAGTCGGAAAAGTTAGCTCTTGGTAAAGTCATCGTTCAACTTATGTTTTAGCTCATATTTACATAAATTAATAATTTATACCAGAAACTGTAAATATTTCATTAACTCATTTATAGAAGCCTCCAATAAAAAGACTAAAGGTCCGCGCACACATATCCGTTCCGTTCCGGCGTAGCAGTGGTAAGAAGAGATCCTCTACGCCCTTCTTCTTCTTACCATTGGCATGCCGGAACGGAACTGACACGGAATGGATATGTGTGCGCGGACTTTTATGCGTGCGCAGACCTTAACGATTATGCTACCTTTGTACAGTCTATGCTGCAGCCATTAGAAAATAATTCATTGGGCAGAGCAGACCTTAAATTATAAACAAAAGGACATGTTTTTCCAATCTCTCTTAACGTTTGGACAATAATTTTTTCCATTTTCGAGCGCTAGTCCCCTTATTGCATCCTAGCCTTCAATTGAGAAATTAAATTCTTATTCAATTATGTGTTAGTTCTGCAAACCACAGAATATATTGTTCTGGTTTTCTTTTTTATAATTTTATCCTTAATGCAGTGCATGCATATATCGGACGTAGCGGGTCACTAATGGGATGTGTCTTTGATTGTAGCGGTGTTTGAATTTTTTTCTACAATTTTTGTGTCTGAATGCTTTAAATTTTTAGCCACTCAACGCCACACCTATACCGGCTCCCGTTAATGTCATCAAGAGACACGGTAGTGTCTCGCGCCAAGTATATAATATCCCCAAAAAAAACTTTAAAAAGGAAAAAATACGCCAAGTACATGAAAATGTCGAGGACAAAAAAAAGTATTATCAAAAATCACAAAAAAAAGAAAATAGTATACATGAAGAAGTCGAGGAAAAAAAAGAGTATTATCAACAAATAAATATAAAAAAAACACAAAAAAGACAAAGAAACATGAAAAAGTCAAGGACGAATAAAGTATAATTAACAAAAAAAATCACATAAAAAATAAAAAATATAATTACAATATAAACAAAGATGTGAAATCAAAATGAGCTGCAAGTACATCACAAAAAAAAAGAAAATAATATAATTACAATATAAAAAAAGATGTGAAATCAAAATGAGCTGCAAGTACATAAAAGTACTTTCCAACTGCGCTTAAGATGACAACTACATATACACAGCTAAAATGCTGTGTTATTCCATTACTCATATCGCGGACATTTTAATTAACCCATCAAAAAGAATCCCATTTAAAAAACATTGTCGTAAATTAATAGCTTTACAAAATTAATGATATACAAAAATTGCGCCAATTATAACAATGCCTATTTATACAAAGAAAAAAATGTATTAAATAATACCCATCAAAAAGAATCCCATTTAAAAATATTGTCGAAAATTAATACCCATCAAAAAGAATCCCATTTAAAAACATTGTCGTAAATTAAAATCCCATCAAAAAGAATCCCATTTAAAAACATTGTCGTAAATTAATACCCATCAAAAAGAATCCCATTTAAAAACATTGTCGAAAATTAATATTAATTTATTAATGTTCTATATTTAACTTTACAAAAATAATGATATACAACAATTGCGCCAATTATCACAATGGCTATTTATACAAAGAAAAAATCACAATGGTACAATGAAAAAATGTATTAAATAATATTAAGCAGATATATTTTTATACAAATAAATATTTTAATATGAATAAATATTTTATTCAAAATACTTGGCGCTGCTCTCCGAATTGGTGTTGCTAAACTGAATAAATATGTATAAATTGCAATAATCTTTTTCTTTCTTTCTTGTGCGTGCGTTCGTGGATGTGTGTATGTGCATATGCTACGAATGGTATTCGAATTAAATATATATAGAATAAATCTAACAGCGTTTCTAATACTCGTATGTATATGTATATGTTTATATATTTTAGATCGCAGCGCCAAGTATTTTGAATAAAATATTTATTCATATTAAAATATTTTTTCCTCGACATTTTCATGTATACTATTTTCTTTTTTTTGTGATTTTTGATAATACTTTTTTTTGTCCTCGACATTTTCATGTACTTGGCGTATTTTTTACTTTTTTAAAGTTTTTTTTGGAGATCTCACTTCTTTTTACCAAGCTAATTCATGTACTTGGCGTAATTTTTTTACTTTTTTAAAGTTTTTTTATGGGGATCTCACTTCTTTTTACAAAGATAATTCATGTTCTTGGCGTCTTATTTTTTTACTTTTTTGAAGTTTTTGATTGGGATTCAGAATTTCAGCTTCTTCTTTTTTACAAATTTTTCTCTGTCACGGGTACTAAAAGTAAGGATAAAGTAAGGAAATCCCAATAAATTATAAATTCTGATCTATCTTCGTTACACGTCCACGCGTTTACGGCGCACTGCAGCCTATCGAGTGATGTTAGAAGATAAAGCTAGTTTGTAGCGAGTAAAGCTTACTCGGAATACTCGGAATAGCGCAAAGCAGCTCAACGAGTGTACTTTTATTATTTTTTGATTAAGGATAAATTCTACGTAAGTTTAACACCTTCCCCAAAAAAAACATGTGCACTGCATTGCCGATCTATATGTATTATATGAATGTATAGTACTTTGTGTGCAGTACATAGTGCGCGAAGCAGCTTATGGCGCTGAAAGCAGCCTTTGGCGCTGAACGTATTTATCATTGAACTGTAATAACAACCACAATTAACATCTTTCGAAGAAAAATATGTATGCATTTTTAGCATTTCGTGGCCAAGCTTGTTTTTCTACTCGTAAATCATCAACGAATACCCACGTTGTGCCCTTACCCCTTACCATACTCGTGTAATGACCATCGGAAATACTTTTACCGTGGTGGAAAATCGCTGCCTTAAGTTTATAACAGTGATCTACCAATTGTATTTTAGTAGTAGGCATTGCTTTGATGTTGAAATTTTCAACTTTCGTTGTTCCACTACTATCGTGATCGAACAAATGTAATTTTGCAATTAGAATTTGTTTGGAAGCAGTTATATCGATTTTCTTCATTGTATTTGAATTTGAATTATCACAATTATTGCAAGGATCTTTCTGATTTTTCCATCCTGTGAAATTGTGTTTTATTATATCTTGAAATTCAAATGTTTTTTTTTTAACATCTTGGGCAGTGCAAGATGTACCACACAATTTGTACTGATAGTAGTACTTGTGTAATTACACGCTAAACATCTTAATACTGTTGTTATTTCGTGTTGTACTGCATTCTTAATAAGAATCTCATGATCACAAAGAGAGGTAATAAACTCAGCTGCATCATGCAGCTGATTGTAAGCGTATTTTTCCCCTGCGAACTGCCGTAATGATATTATGTTTGGATTTTGATCCGATTTATATTGGTCCATAAAGACTTTTATAATATCATCAGCTTTTTCCGTCGAAAATAAGTTTTCTCTTATAGATGAACAATATAACATGCATTGGATTGAGGCATTCGCATAACAAGACACACCATCAGAATTCGGGAGACCTCTCACGTTGTATTGAGTGGTATCCGCGATGTGATCATTAGTATTCTGACATTCGGAAACATTATAATTAGGTACTGCCCAAACAGCATCACGAACTTTGCGAACGCGGTTTTTAGAAATTGAAATAGTCATAAGATCAGGTCTATATATTTTCCGCAATCTATTGTACTCTATTATAGCCGATTCTTGTGCCTTTACGGAAGATGGATCATAATTTATAAGATGCAGCCCTTGTAATGTGGTCACCCGTGAAAGAGCAACGTAAATTTGTCCGCAAGTAAATATTGAATTACCTGCTTCTACGAGAGCATTCTGCAAGCTTAGTCCTTGACTTTTGTGAATAGTTATACCATAGCTGAGACAAATCGGAAATTATTTTCTAATAACGAACGCTGTATCCATTACTTCAAATTTAACACATACACGTTCTATTATATGTTCTTGCCCAGTGGGTAATATAATTTTCAATTTTTCAACGTCATTATCAACACCTCGTGTAACTGAAACAAGTTTAGCTATGGTACCGTTAACAAGACCTAGCGTAACATCAATATTTCTTCTAATCATGATTTGCACTCCTACTTTAACAATTACGACCCTTGCAAGTCCCGCCGTTCGGGAGCTATCGTCGTCATTATTGTTTAGTACCTTTGACACCTTTTTTTTCAAGTACGGTGCACAATTCATTGTATCATGAGCGATCAAATGGATTTCTTCGGATGGAAATCGACTCAGCATTGCAGCGTTCAAAACATCACACTGAACACATGTGAGAAGTAAACACACCGTATTAGATCCCACATTAAGCATGTAATCACATAATTCGTTTAATCGGTCATTACAACAATTTGTCGCTTTGAAATTTAATTTCCTCGATTCTAATAGCTTTGTATCCGAATCGGTCACCACTCCGGTGCGAATTCTCGACAAGATGTCTTTGTAAATATTATCACCCTGCTGTCGCATGTTTATTGTCAATTCGTCATAGCTAAACAAGGCAGACCATAAATTATAAGAACCTAATCCTCCAACATTTTTCTCCATACTCTTTTTGGATAATCTTCTTTACCCTCGCCTAATGGTTACGCTTTCAGCGTTATTTATTCGGTTCGTATCTTACATACAGTTAAATACTCGTGTAGTATGAAAAAAATACCATTTCGGCTTTTTGTCGAATGGACCTTCGTTTTCGAGATATTGTTTGTAATTTAAAGTTTTTAACGTACATAGTAATTCCATATATACCATCTATAGTAAACTAGACCCAAGAAGGTTCCGTGAACACAACTGTAGCGCGTCAGATTGTCACGAGGGCGGCCGGGGTTCAAGTCCCCCGGCGCAACTCATACTCCTTTTTTTTTAACAATTTTTCCCGTGGAAATATATTTTGTGGATATTACATATCATATAGTACGTTACATATTACTCTACTCAAATTTTAAGGCGAATAAGGTTAAAAATGCATTTATAACATAACATATTATTCTAATCGTCTCTTTCACCGATGTTTTCATATTCTTGTACTGCGAAAATGTTTAAGTCCGAAAGTATCGACGCCTGCGTTTGTCGAACATGTAAAGTAGGCTAGCCGTCACGTGGTCGTGGTTTATAATAAATAAATAAATTTTATAAATAAATTATATTATATATTATTCACATATTATTATTTAAAGGCTATCCCACTTCACCTGCTCGACAATCGCAGGCGTTGAAAGTTTCGGAATTAAATATTTTCGCAGTACAAGAATATGAAAACACCGGTGAAAGAGACGATTAGAATAATATGTCATGTTATAATTCACCTTAAAATTTGCGTAGAGTAATATGTAACGTACTATATATAATACGTAAGATCCACAAAATATATTTCCACGGGAAAAATTGTTAAAAAAAATACGTTAAAAACTTTAAATTACAATATCTCGAAAACGGAGGTCCGTGCGACAAAAAGCCGAAATGGTTTTTCATACCATATGAGTACTACGACCCCCATATATTGTCATTCCAAAAGCGATTTCCACATCCGTGGTGTCCCCTTGTTAGCTTTCCGGCTAAAAAATCAACAATTCAAAGAGCCCGCGGCAGAATGTGTCCGTATCTATGCCAAAAGCGGGCTCCTTAAAAAACAAAAGCGCAGCGGAGGAGCGCGCCTCATCGTTGCACGAGGCGAGAAAGCCCATTCTTCATTTTGAATACAGTGGCACAAGATGTAAGTAATAAAAAAAATATTATTCATATATTCATAGCAGAGTTATCGTTATTCATATATATTCTAGCCCGGTTATCAGTATTCGTTAGTTTTATTCGTGAGAAACTTATTTGTGATTCGCGAATTTTTTTCGTCTCTTAAATTCTGATATTCGCGAGAATCTTATTCGCCATTCGTGAAATTTTTTCGTTACTTAAATTGAGGGCTCGGATGCAATAAGGGGACTAGCGCTCGAAAATGTGAAAAAGTATTGTCCAATCGCTAAGAAAAGTTGGAAAATTAAATGTTGTTAAACTGTATTTTAAAAAATATAGTGTTGTAAAGCTCGCCACGGCACATATTTTTTCTATTTACAGTTTTTTTTATCGAATCATTAGTATTCGAGTTAAAAATTATGTATGCAAAAAACCCTTATGTTAAAAAATGTAATAATATTTAATTAAATAGTAACACTGGACATAACCCATGTTTTTCAACGTTCGCCGTTAAAAAGTATCGAGGCAATTTTGAGGTACATATATCTTGCAGCGACAAAGTTTTTCCTTAATATGCAAGGAAGTTTTTCACCAATTTTTACACTGATTGATAAATAATTGTAGAAGATATGACGATGTATATAATTGTCGCACGGCACCAACTGTCAACGCGAGTGCTAAAACTGCTAAATAGCGCATTATACGTGGCGGTTGACTGATGGTGGCGCGTGAGATTTATATACATCGTCATATCTTCTACAATTATTTATTAATCAGTGTGAAAATTGGTGAAAAACTTCCTTGTATATTAAGGAAAACCTTTGTCGCTGCAAGATATATGTACCTCAAAATTGCCTCGATACTTTTTAACGGCGAACGTTGAAAACATGGGTTATGTCCCGTATTACTTTTTAATTAAATATTATTACATTTTTTAACATAAGGGTTTTTTGCATACATTTTACGGCTTCGCTAGAGTCTTCTGAGTTTTATGTTTCAAGTCTCATAACGATCCGTTAATATTTACTCAAGTTATCGCAATTTATGTTTAAAAAAATAATGATTTCGGTCGAAGAAATTTTTTTTGTTTATAATTATTAACTCGAATACTAATGATTCGATAAAAAAAACTGTAAATAGAAAAAATATGTGCCGTGGCGAGCTTTACAACACTATATTTTTTAAAATAAAGTTTAACAACATTTAATTTTCCAATTTTTCTTAGCGATTGCATCCGAGCCCTCAATTCTGATTGCAAGCAGCGTATGATAGAAGAAAGTCATAAATCTAGCGCAAGGATATGTTTTGTTCAATTGGAAATTGGAAATTCGGATTATAAAAATAAAAATTACATTACACTACATTATTATACATTACAAAATATGTTTCTTCTCATTACTTCACGAGCCTTTCAATTATTCAATCATACAAAAAACTGTAACGTATTATATTATAACTTTATTTTATGAACGATTCGCAGTTGTAACTAGTAGTAAAATAAGAAGATATTGGACACGTTTAAGCATATATTCTAACTTATAATGTCAACAATTAGATATATCAAACATATCTGATCTGAGTTGAACATAAACGAACCTGTAAACTACAACATTTTGAGTCGTTGATAGGCACGTTACCTACGTTAACTATCAATGGAAGTAGACCGTAACTGTATAATAAGTGAAATAATACAACAAGAAGATATGAGACACGTTGAAGCATATTCTAACTTATAACGCCAACGGTTAGAAATATCAAACATATCTGAGTTGAACATAAACGAACATGTAAACTACAACATTGTGATAGTCTTTGGTACGCACTTTGCCTATGTTAAATATCAGTGGCAGTAGACCATAACTGTATAGCAAGTAATACAACAAGAAGATATTAGACACGTTGTAGCATATTCTAACTTGTAATGCCAGCGATTAGAAGTGAAACACATCTGAATTAAAATATGCTTCTATGTATCCAATATGTTCTTGTTGTATTACTTGTTAACCAGTTACCAAAGACTATCAAAATGTTGTAGTTTACACGTTCGTTTATGTTCAACTCAGAAATGTTTGATATTTCTAACCGTTGGCGTTATAAGTTAGAATATGCTTCAACGTGTCTCATATCTTCTTGATGTATTATTTCACTTATTATACAGTTACGGTCTACTTCCATTGATAGTTAACGTAGGTAACGTGCCTATCAACGACTCAAAATGTTGTAGTTTACACTCAGTAAACAAACTGACTGCAGTCTGACGGCAGATTGATGTCAGATTCGAGTATATTCTGACGTCAGATTCGGGTCCTACTATGTCCGCATTTGACTATGGTTTTGTGGTCAGAGCCTGACATCAGGATCTGACCGCAGATTGATGTCAGATTTCGATCAGATCTTGCTGACAAAAACCGCCCGCAGATTGGTGGCAGAAATCAAGCAGATCCTGATGTCGGACATAGTAGGCAATTTTATATAATAGTATAGATTTAAAAACAGTGCAAAAGTCTGTAGCGTAAATAATATATAGAACACGTTTATAAGACCGACTTGAAAGATCTGATTCCTACCATATTTTATGGAAGAAAAAAAAGTTGGTAAACCATGTATTTAAACGGGTATTATAGCATTTTTAATGTTTTACTTAGTTGTTAGTCAATTGAATGCCAGGGAGGCTCAAAATAATTATTTAAACTTTTAAAGACAGTTCTTCCACATATAAAAGAATTAATGATAACTACTATTTATTCAGTCGTCTTAGGGCGGTATTATCATCAATCGTTTTTTAGTTTTTAGCATGCGACATCCTCTACTAGTCTAGTAGATTAGTAAAGGATGCCGGATGCTTAAGACGATCTTCGTCTTCAGCAACGACTGATAATACCGCCCTTACAGTCGGGTATAACAAATATATACTCCGCAGTGGAATGCTCGCAAATACGAGTGGTACTCGAGAGCCCTGAATGATCAAGCCCTCGGCCACTTATTCCCGCCACGGTGCTATTTCGCAAGCGAGAAGCGGTCGCCCGATCGCGGCCTGGCGGGGTCGCGTCGTGAACTATGTCAGCAGAATCTGCTCTATTTCTGCCGCCTATCTGCCGTCAGATCGCGATGCGCAGAGCCTGCTCGATTTCTGCCATTAAATTGGATTAGCAGATTCTCCGCAGTGTCTGCCGCCAAACTGCTCGCAGGCTATGTCAACAGAATCTGCTCTGTATCTGACACCAATCTGCCGTCAGATCGCGGTGCGCAGAGCCTGCTCGATTTCTGCCGTTAAATTGGATTAGCAGACTCTGCTTACTTTCTGCCGCCAAACTGCTCGCAGACTATGTAAGCAGAATCTGCTCTATTTCTGCTGCCTATCTGCCGTCAGATCGCACTGCGCAGGGTCTGCTCGATTCCTGCCATTAAATTGTATCAGCAGACCCTGCCGCCAATCTGCTCTCAGGTTAAGGCAGCACAATCTGTTGGCTTTTTGCTGTCAGTCTACTTTCATCATCGAATATAACAAATCCTGTATCAAATCTGTAGTCTTTCTGCCATAAACATTTGTACTCAGGCGTTGAGCAAAATCTGCAAATACAGACGTGGCTATCTGGGCAGGTTCGTTTATGTTCAACTGAGATCACCCAGACAGCACACGACATCTTATAGACGTCCATTTTAAGTCTGTTTTACGTCTGAACGTCTGAATGTCCTGATTCGTGACAAAGACATGTTTGAGACGTCGTACGGACGTGTGAAAGACGTCTTTAAGACATCCACAAGACGTCTTTAACATGCTCATAAGACGTCTTAAAGATGTTTGTCAAGAGACATCTTAAAGATGTCTGTCAAAAGACATCTTAAAGACGTCGGTAAAAAGCCATCCGAATGGCGTCCGTAAAAAGCAATCTTAAGGCAGGACCGGCGCAAGGATTTGCAAATTTTAGCACCATTTGTATGGAATATTAAACATATAGTAACGCAATTATCGTACATTTGTTTCGTCAATTTTTCTTTAATACAATTATATGACAGTGTGTGAAGTGAGTCTAGAGGTCGAATGATGATTAGGTTAGGTTGTAGAGCAGCACTTATGCTGAACCTCGCCTATTCACAATTATTGTTATATCGTAATTGTCATGGTCCAATAAAGACATTTAATAATAATATTCTGTAAAATATTTCGCTGTAATGCGTGTTTTTTTATAAACAATTAGTACAATACATATGTAGTTAAAATTTGGAAGTGTTTATAAGCAAGTATGTTGGGTAGGTGCGAATAACGATTGCTTCATAAACGGAAAGTCTTAGGTTCGATTCCTCTCGTCACCGACATTTTTTTTTCCGAACCTGGACCTTATAAAGACGTCTTTAAGACGTCTGAGAAAAGACATCTTAAAGATGTCTGTAAGACGTCTGAGAATAGACATCTTAAAAATGTCTGTAAGACGTCTTAAAATCATCTTTAAGACGTCTTGATTCGTGACATAAGCCGTGCCGAAGACTTGTATAAGACGTGAAAACGACGTTCACGGACGTCTGAAAGACGTCTGGAACGTCTGACTCCAGACGTCTTTAAGATGTCTGTGTGCTGTCTGGGCAGATATGTTTGATATATCTAATTGTTGACATTATAAGTTAGAATATATGCTTAAACGTGTCCAATATCTTCTTATTTTACTACTAGTTACAACTGCGAATCGTTCATAAAATAAAGTTATAATATAATACGTTACAGTTTTTTGTATGATTGAATAATTGAAAGGCTCGTGAAGTAATGAGAAGAAACATAATTTTTATAATTTCGCATCATACACTATTTCAGTTTTCAAATTTTTATATTTCCTAATTTCCAATTTGCAATTGAACAATACTTACCCTTGAACTACATGTATGACTTTCTTCTATCATACGCCGCTTTTATGAATTCTTGATCTTTTTTGCTAATTAATTGTTTATTAATTTTTGCAGAAAAAACTGTAGGGCACTGTCTTAGATGGTAAATAATAAAAATTTATTATATACATTTATTCAAATTTATTTTTCCAATCATTTGATGATGAAATTTGTAATTTATTTTAGACATTGAACTAGAGTTGGGTAATTTTAATCTGACGGAGTCGCCGCGGCCACGGTCGCCACAACTACCGCCACCGTCACAATTACGGCCACCATCGCCACCACCACCACCACCACCACCACCAGCGAGGCCGACCACTGCCGATGGTAAATACATACAGATTTAAAGAAGTTATATTATACTTTTAGAATGTTTGAAAATAAATCTAAATTTAAATAAAAAACATTTTACTAATAAATATTGTTTATTATTATTACTAATTACAGAACCGCTCTTAGCGCGGCATCAAAGGAGCGGGAGGAGGGTGAGGGCCCAACTGGAAAATTGGGCAATTATGAAGGCGGTTCGGGACCAAGCCGCCCTCCTCCGGGCCATCGTTAGCCAACGGTACCGTGGCCGTGGTCATGGTCGTGGCGAGGACCGTGGCCGTGGTTTTTAAATAAATTAAATTTTATAAAATAATTTATATTTTTTAATATTAAATAATTTAATATAATAAATAAAAATAAATTTTAAAAAATAACTTTATTTTTTTATACATATTTCATTTGCTCCTGCAGCAGGGTCACTTTCTCTTTCAGCTGTTAAAATAATTCTCTTCGTCTGCATCGTTAACTGAAATAGTATTTACTAATTATTTATAATAATAAGTTATCACACGTGCTCATATGTAAAGATCATTGAATGAATAATTGCGTATGCAAAACCCTACCTGCAAATTTGTGCGTACATAGTCTGACGTAGATCACACTGCATCATCTTCTGCTTCGAGTATATGTAGACAAAAAAAAAGAAAATAGTATACATGAAAAAGTCGAGGAAAAAAAGAGTATTATCAACAAATAAATATAAAAAAAAGACAAAGAAACATGAAAAAGTCAAGGACGAATAAAGTATAATTAACAAAAAAATATAATCACATAAATAAAAAATAAAAAATATGATTACAATATAAAAAAAGATGTGAAATCAAAATGAGCTGCAAGTACGTCACAAAAAAAGAAAATAATATAATCACACAAAAACAGAAAATAATATATTCACATAAAAAAGAAAATAATATATTCACATAAAAAAGAAAATAATATAATTACAATATAAAAAAGGATGTGAAATCAAAATGAGCTGCAAGTACATCACAAAAAAAAGAAAATAATATAATCACACAAAAACAGAAAATAATATAATTAACAAAAAAATATAATCACATAAATAAAAAATAAAAAATATGATTACAATATAAAAAAAGATGTGAAATCAAAATGAGCTGCAAGTACGTCACAAAAAAAGAAAATAATATAATCACACAAAAACAGAAAATAATATATTCACATAAAAAAGAAAATAATATATTCGCATAAAAAAGAAAATAATATAATTACAATATAAAAAAGGATGTGAAATCAAAATGAGCTGCAAGTACATCACAAAAAAAAGAAAATAATATAATCACACAAAAACAGAAAATAATATAATCACACAAAAAAAGAAAATAATCTAATTACAATATAAAAAAAGATGTGAAATCAAAATGAGCTGCAAGTACATAAAGGTACTTTCCAACTGCGCTTAAGATGACACAACTACATATACACAGCTAAAATGCTGTGTTATTCCATTACTCATATCGCGGACATTTTAATTAACCCCTCAAAAAGAATCCCATTTAAAAACATTGTCGTAAATTATTATTAGCTTTACGAAATTAATGATATACAAAAATTGCGCCAATTATCACAATGGCTATTTATACAAAGAAAAAATCACAATGGTACAATGAAAAAATGTATTAAATAATATTAAGCAGATATATTTTTATACAAATAAATATTTTAATACGAATAAATATTTTATTCAAAATACTTGGCGCTGCTCTCCGAATTGGTGTTGCTAAACTGAATAAATATGTATAAATTGCAATAATCTTTTTCTTTCTTTCCTGTGCGTGCGTTCGTAGATGTGTGTATGTGCATATGCTACGTATGATGTATTTTAGATCGCAGCGCCAAGTATTTTGAATAAAATATTTATTCGTATTAAAATATTTATTTGTATAAAAATATATCTGCTTAATATTATTTAATACATTTTTTCATTGTACCATTGTGATTTTTTCTTTGTATAAATAGCCATTGTGATAATTGGCGCAATTTTTGTATATCATTAATTTCGTAAAGCTAATAATAATTTACGACAATGTTTTTAAATGGGATTCTTTTTGATGGGTTAATTAAAATGTCCGCGATATGAGTAATGGAATAACACAGCATTTTAGCTGTGTATATGTAGTTGTGTCATCTTAAGCGCAGTTGGAAAGTACCTTTATGTACTTGCAGCTCATTTTGATTTCACATCTTTTTTTATATTGTAATTAGATTATTTTCTTTTTTTGTGTGATTATATTATTTTCTGTTTTTGTGTGATTATATTATTTTCTTTTTTTTGTGATGTACTTGCAGCTCATTTTGATTTCACATCCTTTTTTATATTGTAATTATATTATTTTCTTTTTTATGTGAATATATTATTTTCTTTTTTATTTGAATATATTATTTTCTGTTTTTGTGTGATTATATTATTTTCTTTTTTTGTGACGTACTTGCAGCTCATTTTGATTTCACATCTTTTTTTATATTGTAATCATATTTTTTATTTTTTATTTATGTGATTATATTTTTTTGTTAATTATATTATTTTCTGTTTTTGTGTGATTATATTATTTTCTTTTTTTTGTGATGTACTTGCAGCTCATTTTGATTTCACATCCTTTTTTATATTGTAATTATATTATTTTCTTTTTTATGTGAATATATTATTTTCTTTTTTATGTGAATATATTATTTTCTGTTTTTGTGTGATTATATTATTTTCTTTTTTTGTGACGTACTTGCAGCTCATTTTGATTTCACATCTTTTTTTATATTGTAATCATATTTTTTATTTTTTATTTATGTGATTATATTTTTTTGTTAATTATACTTTATTCGTCCTTGACTTTTTCGTGTTTCTTTGTCTTTTTTTATATTTATTTGTTGATAATACTCTTTTTTTCCTCGACTTTTTCATGTATAATATTTTCTTTTTTTTTGTGATTTTTGATAATACTTTTTTGTCCTCGACATTTTCATGTACTTGGCGTATTTTTTACTTTTTTAAAGTTTTTTTTGGGGATCTCACTTTTTTTTACAAAGCTAATTCATGTACTTGGCGTAATTTTTTTACTTTTTTAAAGTTTTTTTTGGGGATCTCATTTCTTTTTACAAAGCTAATTCATGTACTTGGCGTAATTTTTTTACTTTTTTAAAGTTTTTTATGGCGATCTCACTTCTTTTTACAAAGATAATTCATGTTCTTGGCGTAATTTTTTTACTTTTTTAAAGTTTTTTATGGCGATCTCACTTCTTTTTACAAAGATAATTCATGTTCTTGGCGTCATATTTTTTTACTTTTTTGAAGTTTTTTTTGGGATTCAGAATTTCAGCTTCTTCTTTTTTACATATTTTTCCCTGTCACGGGTACTAAAAGTAAGGATAAAGTAAGGAAATCCCAATAAATTATAAATTCTGATCTATCTTCGTTACACGTCCACGCGTTTACGGCGCACTGCAGCCTATCGAGTGATGTTAGAAGATAAAGCTAGTTTGTAGCCAGTAAAGCTTACTCGGAATACTCGGAATAGCGCAAAGCAGTTCAGCGAGTGTACTTTTATTATTTTTTGATTAAGGATAAATTCTACGTAAGTTTAACACCTTCCCCCAAAAAACATGTGCATTGCATTGCCGATCTATATGTATTATATGAATGTATAGTACTTTGTGTGCAGTACATAGTGCGCGAAGCAGCTTGCGGCCGTGGCCGGGGCCGGGGACGTGGCCAGAGCCGGGGTCGTGGATGGGGGCGGGGCCGTGGACGTGGCGGCGGCCAATAACATATAAAAAAATAAATTCGTTATTTTCATACATAAAAATGTGGTTATTTCATTTGCTCATGCAGCAGAGTTACTTTCTCTTTCAGCTGTTAAAATAATTCTCTTCATCTGCATCGTTAACTGAAAAATAGGACAAATTTACTAATTATTTATATAAATTATCACACGTGCTCACATTGAATGAATAATTGCGTATGCAAAACCCTACGTGAAAATTTGTGCGTACATAGTCCAACGTAGATCACACTGCATCATCTTCTGCTTTGATGATTATCTGTAAATATATAATATATTATCACACGTGCTCACATTGAATGAATAATTGCGTATGCAAAACCCTACGTGAAAATTTGTGCGTACATAGTCCAACGTAGATCACACTGCATCATCTTCTGCTTTGATGATTATCTGTAAATATATAATATATTATCACACGTGCGCACATTGAATGAATAATTGCGTATGCAAAACCCTACGTGAAAATTTGTGCGTACATAGTCCAACGTAGATCATACTGCATCATCTTCTGCTTTGATGATTATCTGTAAATTATATATATATATATAAAGCCTCGTTTTAATAATTATATACAACTTAACGTAGAACTTATTAATTATTTATAGAAATAGAGTGGCCTTTTGCTATAGTGAGTGTAGAGACTACATAATGTATCCAAAGCAGGTGAGAGCATATGGCAGAAAGTCTTGTTGCAGGAAATTTAAATGCTAATGGTAATAATTCAGCGAAAATGAATGAGGAGATCCAATATTTTTAACGCACAATTTATTGGTGTTGGAATAAAACTAATAATAATTTAGTATGTTTATTGGTGAATTGAAATAATGGGAATCTAAAAAATTAATGAATAGCGTGACAACTACAGTGGATTTTATTAAAGTATTACGAATGTCTTTCACAAAAGATTGAAAACCATCAAGGGAGATGTGTTTTCAGGGTACTTTCTTAACCCCTCAGTGTGGTATGACGAGCAGGACTCGTCATGAGAAAAAGGTCCTCAACGACGGTATGACGAGCACTGCTCGTCATGGGACGTGAAGCGGAGGCGTCAGCATTAGGCCTTGGGACCACGGTCTATTGGACACTCGAATTAGAGGCGTGTTGTGCACTTCCCAAATACTTTCTGTAGGCCTTGGGGAGGAGATATGTACAGAGTGATCTTAGAGCCACTGGACTCAAAGAGGTGCTGTCTGGCATCCCGTGGCGAAGGCAACCCTCCCGCAGTGCCTCACCGAATTTTATGGCTTTCGACCCTCGAAGTGGTTGGAATACATTAAGATATGAAAAATGTCCCGGATTTCCGCAGGTATCATCAGATCTTTGCGAAAACGGCGCCAATCGATTCCTTATAATTCGCCGATGAAATTAACACCACGAACGACGTGATTCGGAGCATAATGAAGGAAATTCCGTTTAACATTCATTTGTATAATTTCTTTCTAGCTTCGTTAAAAATAGTGCGATTAACATGAAATTTAGTACAATCTTCATCGGAAAAACATAAGGAATCCATCGGTGTCACTTCCATATCGATACGATAAAGAATAAAGAATTATTTTATTTCTGAAACAGGTAGGAATCCTCGGCCGACCGCGGCGATTCGAGGTCGACACCCCGCAGTCGAGGGTGAAATATTCATTACAGCGTATTAAGAAATTCTATATTCTTCAGCGTATCGATATGAAAATAACACTAATGGATTCCTTATGTTTTTCTGATGAAAATCGTACCAAATGTCATGTAAATCGGACTACTTTTACATAAGAATAAACAGATACGAGGTATGTATTTTGTGCCCGCCCAAGTATTTACTTTTCCAGCAGAGTCGACCAATAGCACTCAAGTTTGACAATACTTCTTCAGATCCGCTATGTAGTAACACCTTAACAGCAGGGGTCAAGGTTTTAACCAATGACATTCATCCCGCAGTTAGGAACTGTTCTGGACAGAAAATCTTCCAGCTTGAGGGGTTAACTAATGTGACTTGCTCTACATTGCAAGCAGTACACCATAATCTATTTTCTTAATAATTCTTAATGCTATGTCTTTTGATTGACAAATTTTGCCGATTTACCTTATTTGACAAATTCCCAGAAACTTGTGCGAAACAAGATGCTCTGTCTATCTATCTATCTAATCTTCTCCGGACAACCTCCAAGCCTGTGCATCCCCTTCATTTCTATCCAAGTCCTCTGCGTCTCCTTCATTTCTAAATATAATATATATAAGCTTTACATAAAATCTCTAAATTGCTGGTATAAAAATATCTGGCAATTTAAATGCAATGCAATTTGTTAGAATTAATATTATTTTGTACATGCATGGTATTATTATTTAATACATGCATGGTACAAATTTCCAGAAACTTGTGCAAAAGAAGATGGTTCTCTGTCGAACCTTCTCCGGACAACTTCCAAGTCTACAACTCTACATACTAACTCGATTTAAAAAATTTTGGCGACTTACCTTGTTAATTAAGACAATAATTCGGTCTCCAAATAATGTAAAAACTCGTGACATTTCAAATTCGGACAATTTACTTTATTTGACACTAAGCACATGGTAGGTTATCTCTGTCTATGTAGCTATCAGATTATTTGTTACGTGGTGTTAGAAGATAAAGCTAGTTTGTAGCCAGTAAAGCTTACTCGGAATACTCGGAATAGCATGGTGAATGGTTATGGGATGATGATATGGCCCGTTTCAATTGCCTTTTACAAAATCATTCCAATTATAGACCTGTTGAAACGTGGCAAGTGCAATTACTTCATCAATATTATTCAATTTTTATACAGCTCGTTGTCGAGAGATAATGCGAATGATAATTGGTTACTGTAGGGAAGAGGTCATTGGGTATGCAGCTATTACGACAGATAAAATATATTTATTTATGATTCTTTAAATAATAAAAAGTTAGAGAAGGATCAAGAACAATTCTTGAAAAAATTGTTTCCAGCATATGACTTTATTCAGAATCCTGTCAAATTTCCTACTGTGCAACAACAACCGAAAGGTAGCGATTGCGGTGTTTTCGCAATATAGCCTTTGCTGTTTCGTTATTATTTAATATTAAACCTGAAAAAGTACAATATAACCATAGTTTAATGCGACCGCACTTGATAAAAATGTTTGAATTCAATATTATAGACCATTTTCCTCAAGACCTAAATTTTAGTGTCCCTCATAAAGTGCTTCCATTAATAGCAGTAAAAGCAAAAGAGGTTAAAGCGACTTGTAAGTGCACAATACGTCAACGTAAAAAAATGGAACCACTGAAATCGAGCTTATTACAAACAACTTGCGATTTTCAGCAATCTGAGGACGGATTAAATTTGATGTAACGAACAACCGAATAACTATTACCGTTTCGGCATAAAAAATGTTCAAAGTCGAAAATTTGCAGTTTTTTCAAAATCGAATTTCTCAAAAACTGAGGGTGAAAACCTATAAGAAACGGCTATTGAATGTTACAAGTCCGAAAAAAGTAAAAATTTGTCGCACTGTGTTATATCAAAATTAATGCTCAAATATTAAGAATTAATACCATGTGCCTTGGCCGGGCCCGGCGCAGGCTGCTGCTGATAGGGTGGTGGTGGTGGTGGTGGTGGCGGTGGTGTTGGTGTTCGTGGTAGTGGCGGCGGCAGTGCGTAGGTCCGTAGTGGGCAACTCGGTGGTGTGCCCCCGCATACAGCAGCCGTTCGGCTGCCACTGGGAACTGCTGTTCCCATGTTATTATCATTGTCTGGAAAAATAAATTTGAATAAATGTATACCATAAAAAAACTTTAAAAAAGTAAAAAAATTACGCCAAGTACATGAATTATCACAAAAAAAAAAGAAAATAGTATACATGAAAAAGTCGGGGAAGAAAAACAGTATTATCAAAAAATAAATATAAAATAATCACAAAAAAAAAGACAAAGAAACTTGAAAAAGTCATGGACGAATAAAGTATTATTAACAAATAAATATAATCACATAAATAAAAAAGAAAATAATATAATTACAATATAAAAAAAGATGTGAAATCAAAATGAGCTGCAAGTACATCACAAAAAAAAGAAAATAATATAATCACACAATAATTAATTACTTCATCTGTAAATTTATCATTAATAATAATAATGTATTAACAATTAATAATACCGTTTGATTTGGGTGTATTCTCCCCAATGGCAGCCGAACGGCTGCCACTCGGCACCGCCATTATCATATCATCATCGTCTGGAAAAATAAAAAATTTGAATAAATGTATATATAAATAAATTTTTTTATTAATTAATCAATTAATTAATTCTTCTGTAAGTTTATCATTAATAATAAAACTTACCAGCAAATAGGGCGGAGATCTGGGTTTTCTAAAAAAAAAAATAATAAACAATTAATTAGTAAAAAAGACCAAGAGTTCATGAAAGTGGAGTATGTTAAAAGAAAGAAAGTCATACGTTAACTATCAGTAGAAGTAGATAGTAACTGTATAGCAAGTAATACCACAAGAAGATATTAGTCACGTTGAAGCATATTCTAACTTATAAAGCCAACGATTAGAAATATCAAACATGTAAACTACACATTATGTAAGTCGTGGATAGGCACTTTGCCTACGTTAAGTATCAGTGGACGTAGACCGTAACTGTATAACAAGTAATACAACAAGAACATATTGGATACATAGAAGCATATTTTAACTCAGATGTGTTTCATATTTCTAATCGTTGGCGTTACCAGTTAGAATATGCTTCAATTTGTCTAATATCTTCTTATTGTATTACTTGTTATACAGTTACGGACTACGTTCACCGATACTTAACATAGGCAAAGTGCCTATTAAAGTCTTTCATAATGTGGTTGTTTACGTTCAACTGAGATATGTTTGATATTTCTAATCGTTGGTGTTATAAGTTAGAATATGTTTCAACGTGTCTAATATTTTCTTGTTGTTTTACTTGCTATACAATTTTACAGTCTACTTTCACTTATACTTAACATAGGCAAAGTGCCTATACCCAAGGCATACAAAATGTTGTTGTCTAGAGACGCGGCAGCGTCTCGACGCCAAGTTACATGCACATTCGTTAGTCTTATTATATTCGTGAAAAATTTATTCATTAGTTTAATTCGTGACAAGAATAAATTCAGATTTCCCGCGAACTAGATGCTCCATGACAAAGGATCCTGTGACGAATAAATCTCACAAATCACGAATAAATTCTGACGTATAAAACTAACGAATATAAAACCGGACAACTTCCAAGTCTGCGACTCTACATAAAAAAATCTATTAAATTAATTTGGCGACTTACCTTGTTAATTGAGACAATAATTCCGTCTCCTATTTAGTGTAAAAACTCCTGACATCTCAAATTTGGACCATTTACATTATTTGTCACTTGGAAGGTTAAGATTGGTAGGTTATAAAGTTCAATATTTAAAAAATAGTTTGTACAATGACGGACGACGATCCCTGCCGAATAATCCCGAGAGTCGACGAACGAAGAACGAAACATGTGTTAGTTTCGTTTTGGCTGAAGGTGTCGCGTAACGCGTACGTATATATACGTAATGTTTGATGACGAAAAATTTCTAAGAGAATCAGAAGAAGAAAAATCCTACCGTTTCTGACAGATCCATGACATGATATTACGATATCTCTGTCATGCGTATACCGATTTTATTGAAATTGGTCTTATTCGAAAGATTATATGCGGTTTACATAAGAAAAATTCCTTTAGATTTAGAAAAGATTGCAGGCGTGATGAGATATTAATGAAACAAGTTTCAGGTTAGGTTGGAATAGCTGTGCGTCGAGTAAAGATACACGGCAGCGACAGGCATATACAAGGTGTCTTTTCTTTCATGTACATGGCGTCGAGACGCTATCGCGTCTCTAGATACATTTTTTCTTTGTATGAATAGCCATTGTTATGATTGGCGCATATTATTTTCTTTTTTTGTGTGATTATATTATTTTCTTTTTTTATGTGATGTACTTGCAGCTCATTTTGATTTCACATCTTTTTTTATATTGTAATTATTTTTTTTCTTTTTTGTGTGATTATATTATTTTCTTTTTTTGTGTGATTATATTATTTTTTTTGTGATGTTCTTGCCGCTCATTTTGATTTCATATCTTTTTTTATATTGTAATTATATTTTTTATTTATGTGATTATTTTTTTTGATAATTATACTTTATTCGTCCTTGACTTTTTCATGTTTCTTTGTCATTTTGTTTTTTTTTATATTTATTTGTTGATAATACTCTTTTTTTTCCTCGACATTTTCATGTATACTATTTACTTTTTTTGTGATTTTTGATAATACTTTTTTTTGTCCTCGACATTTTCATGTACTTGGCGTATTTTTTACTTTTTTAAAGTTTTTCTTGGGGATCTCACTTCTTTTTACAAAGCTAATTCATGTACTTGGCGTAATTTTTTACTTTTTTAAAATTTTTTATGGGGATCTCACTTCTTTTTTCAAAGATAATTCATGTTCTTGGCGTCATATTTTTTTACTTTTTTGAAGTTTTTTATTGGGATTCAGAATTTCAGCTTCTTCTTTTTTACAAATTTTTCCCTGTCACGGGTACTAAAAGTAAGGAAATCCCAATAAATTATAAATTCTGATCTATCTTCGTTACACGTCCACGCGTTTACGGCGCACTGCAGCCTATCGAGTGATGTTAGAAGATAAAGCTAGTTTGTAGCGAGTAAAGCTTACTCGGAATACTCGGAATAGCGCAAAGCAGCTCAACGAGTGTACTTTTATTACTTTTTGATTAAGGATAAATTCTACGTAAGTTTAACACCTTCCCCAAAAAAAACATGTGCACTGCATTGCCGATCTATATGTATTATATGAATGTGTAGTACTTTGTGTGCAGTACATAGTGCGCGAAGCAGCTTATGGCGCTGAAAGCAGCCTTTGGCGCTGAACGTATTTATCATTGAACTGTAATAACAACCACAATTAACATCTTTCGAAGAAAAATATGTATGCATTTTTAGCATTTCGTGGCCAAGCTTGTTTTTCTACTCGTAAATCATCAACGAATACCCACGTTGTGCCCTTACCCCTTACCATACTCGTGTAATGACCATCGGAAATACTTTTACCGTGGTGGAAAATCGCTGCCTTAAGTTTATAACAGTGATCTACCAATTGTATTTTAGTAGTAGGCATTGCTTTGATGTTGAAATTTTCAACTTTCGTTGTTCCACTACTATCGTGATCGAACAAATGTAATTTTGCAATTAGAATTTGTTTGGAAGCAGTTATATCGATTTTCTTCATTGTATTTGAATTTGAATTATCACAATTATTGCAAGGATCTTTCTGATTTTTCCATCCTGTGAAATTGTGTTTTATTATATCTTGAAATTCAAATGTTTTTTTTTAACATCTTGGGCAGTGCAAGATGTACCACACAATTTGTACTGATAGTAGTACTTGTGTAATTACACGCTAAACATCTTAATACTGTTATTTCGTGTTGTACTGCATTCTTAATAAGAATCTCATGATCACAAAGAGAGGTAATAAATTCAGCTGCATCATGCAGCTGATTGTAAGCGTATTTTTCTCCTGCGAACTGCCGTAATGATATTATGTTTGGATTTTGATCCGATTTATATTGGTCCATAAAGACTTTTATAATATCATCAGCTTACACATCAGGACACACTCTATTGGGTGATCGCCTTGATCATTTTCTTCTTGTTCTACAGTATTCAACACGTTCTTTTCAATTTCTTCCTTTATATGATCACGTGCTTCTTGAATATCCGATATTCGTTCGTGATATTGAACTGCTTCTGTCAATTGTGGTTGTAGCGACAAAATAGCTTCCGCATATGTGTTAAATCCATTTTTCAATTCGTCGGTGTTTCTCCAAGGTTTGAATAATAATAATAATGAGAAATAATAATCCTCAAGTTGGGTTTGAACATTGTACTTATAATGATTGATAAGATAGCCTCTTTTCCTTTTTTTCACAAATAAAGATGCACGGATTTCATAATATTCAGTTTTTTCAGACGGTCTAATTTTAGTAACGTCATACCACATAGCAAAATCGTACAGATGCTTTGATTCTAATTCCGTAGGTCTGTTAGGATAGTAATCATCTATGAAAGATGGACAAAATATGTCTGTGGATTCACCTTCCAGATCTTCAATCTCTTTGCGAGTTTTCAATTTCCTACTTCTCATTATATTTACATCCAACCATCTAATAGTAGTACTGTAGTCAGTTCCATGCAATGATAATCCTAATAGAGTATCAGCGCATTCAGGCGCTCCACATTCTCGATGATTTAGCATGCGCATTCCAAAGTTGCATAGAAGGCTACCTAATGACTTAGTAGAATTTATTGCTGCCAGTGTCCGTAGCGTAACTTTTTTCCGGCTTTGACACATACTTAGTACAGTAACATGTTACCAACCCTGTCTTTTCCCCAATATATTGTATATCCATGTTACCTCTCCAAACCGTGAGAATGGGAGCATTAAAATCATTGATACGGACTTCCTTTATTGAACGTGGAAGATCATAGAGTCTACCTTTTGCTTTCAATTGTTTTCTAGCGCCTATAGAAACAGCCACATCCCTTATTATCAAAGTAACTGTAACTGGATGTGGAAATGAAAATCTACATACTTTACAAGAGGAATGTTTAGTTTTTTTGTTGCGTAGACAGTAACTATTGCATTTATGCATTTGATGTGCAATTACTCGTCTATATAATTCTGGCGACACTTGCGGTGATGGTAATCTGCAAGTGACGTATTTCATTATGAATGCTGCTACTTCTTCCTTCGTTGATTTATCGATTATGGGAGCATCTTCAATCCAAATTAAAAGATGAAAATGTTGTAATCCCCTGCTTTGATATTCTCTGCGCCAAAAGTAATGAGTGACCTTGCCAATCGGATTGTCGGGCGAACAAATGAAATCCAGCATAGCGTGGAATGTATTATCTATAAATCGAGCAGTTGAAACGGGATCAGAAGCAATGAGTTCGTTCGGGGACATTTTAGCCACCGATGGGCCGTTTACTTCACGAAGAAATTCTATTAAATCTGTCCATAACCATTCACTTGGACTGAGCGTGAGGAACCATGTGTAGCTGGTCCATAATGGTGTATCATACAGTTCAAATCATTTCTCGGTTTTCGCCAATACTGTGCTGTATTACGTAATCTGGAAAATATAGTGTTCAAGTTCGTTTGTAGCTGATCTTTAGAGAGTTGCTCTAGAAAACCAGCAGCTGTGTATTTTTCACGTGGATTTACAACGTTCATTTTGTGAAAAATTCCAGCGTTCAATTGCCGCATATTGGTATCGTGTAATAAATGAAAAATATATTGCATGTTCAATCGAAATTGCGAATGCTTGGACATCAGTTTGGACTTAATGAATTCATGATCAGACAAACGAACCAATCTTTCTTCATGCTGTCCATTCACCCCATAAGGATATAAATCTGGGAAACATTTCACATCTAAGTGTTCAGCAGGATAGCCCAACGGAATGTCATGAACTTTTAGCATTTGATAGAGTGCGGTAGCAGATTCATTAACCCTTTTGTCGTACATTGGATAAATCGTAAACTGCTCATAATATGAATCAGATTGTGACATTTGCGTTAATAATGCACGTTTGTTGTTTTCATCGATATTAAGTGTTTCACCTTCAACGACCTCGATAGATTCGTTATTATTATCATTGGCAACAACTTCTTCTTGAAATTCTGTATCTGGTAATTTGGCACTCAGCAATAAATTGTGCGATTGTGGTAAAACAATTTCCGAGTATAGAAGATTGTTGGCTTTCAACCACACTAAGGCATTCCATACTTTCTTCAAGTCAACTAACTTTTCCCAAACTATTTTAGATTTTGTTGGAACGCCCCGCACCAATATGTATAATTCATGATTTTGATTTAAAGGTTCAGTCGGAGGACAGATTTTTTTTAAATTTTCTTCTAACGGCAAGGGAAGATGAAATGTTCTCCCCTTTACTTTTGGAAACATGTTTATGTGGCATATTTTTACGCATTACTGTATCCATTCTCACAATCGTTTGAAACGGTTTAGCTCTTTGAATGAGAATTCGCTCGTAATCGTTCAACACTGCTATTTCTGGAACTGAACGTACATCAAGCTTATTTAAAATACATTTTGGTGGTATGGAATCGTTGCGAATTTTATCGTGGCAATATCGACAAATAAAATGCACGTCACCAACTTTGTATCCAATATGATTTAACAACGTTTGCAGTACATTTCCCTTATATGTTCTCTTAGAAATATCAAGCTTATGAACCTCTCTTTCAAAACAGAGTTTCTCGCAGGAAACGCACGTGATGCGTGGTGTGTCCATAGACCGCTTTGTGAAAGCTCTAAATGCTAAATAATATCGAGATATAATCTCTTCTTCGTTCAAGCTTATTTCAGTATTATTTTTTTGAAACGCTTCAGCTTCTTTCCGAGCTTGCAGTGTTATTCGTTCAAGTGTTTCAAGGTCATTATCGTTTAAGGCTTTGTCTAAATTATGTAATAGATGTTTATAAATGCACGCTATTCTGTATATCATTCTCTTCAAATTTCGTAAATCCGGAAAGTGAGGTGCCAAAATCTCAATGACTAAAAACTTGGACTTACATAGTTTAGGGTTTATGTAACAACCATGAGAATGACCAACTTTTTCAGTATGCACTTTATTAGAACAGCTACTGATCAACTTATGTACCTTTTTTAATGACCATTCTAACAATCGTTTGAAGAAATCCTGTAAATTATTCAGAATTTCAACATCTTTTGTTTTACAAAGATAACTACAATGCCACGCTTCTGTCTTCTTCTTCGATTTCAATACAGGTAGAACGTTTATAGCTTTCCCTTCCGAATTCAGTATGATTGATTCAGAACCGGTGGAAGTATGGTACGAACTTTCCGCAAAATATGATTCTGAAGATAATGTATGTCTGGATTGTCCACACAAAGCATTAATCCTGTCATCAACTTCTAAACATTCCGCTGCGCGCGTTAAGGAAACTTCCACTTTTTGTTTACAATCTTTCAACAGTTTCCTCATTTCCAAAATGCACTTTTGCCTAATATTAAAACACCATTTTATTATACGCTCAGCTTCCAATCTACTTGCTTCTCCGGACGGCATGCTAATAATTTTTGAAAGTTTTCTAATATAAGTTTCTTTGTTATGTTTGGTTGTTATATTGTTATTTGTTAGAGCAATATAACGATACTTTTTTATTATTTTCAGAGCAGCACTACGTTTTGCTACTTCATTATTATAATCATCTCCTTTACGTATTTTATCATCATAATATACCTTCCGCTTTTTGAAGCTAACTTCTTTATTTAGCTGATAATAATTTTTTCGCTTTCTGCATTTCACTTCTTTATTTGCGTCATAATGCACTTTTGCCTTTTTGATTATACCTTCTTTATTTAGCTGATAATAATTTTTTCGCTTTCCGCATTTCAGTTCTTTATTTACATCATAATGCACTTTTGCCATTTTGATTATACGTTCTTTATTTAGCTCATAGTATTTTTTTCCCTTACTGCATTTCACTTCTTTATTTGCGTCATACTGCATTTTTTTATTTTTTATTATACCTTCTTTGTGTGCGTAATAATATTTATGATTAGAAAGTTTTTTGCCTTTCTCCCCTTTTTTACAATCTTTGCCTTTTTTTCATATTACACTCCCCTTTCTTTGCTTTATAAACAGCTTTTCTTTTTAAACTAATTTCCTCTTTATGCCTTTTATAATAATTAGATTTGTATTCTGTCCTATTCCATGGTACGCATACATTGGTGATTTTTGACTTCGAAACAAATGGTGGATCTGTCTGAATTAGATTTTTGTCACTAAGTGGTACATTCTGAACTGAGAATATTTTTTCATCTTTTTCATTAGTAAAGTCACTTTGACCAATTTTAAATGGAGGATCATTTCCACAAGAGGGATTTTTATCAATTGTACTATCAATCGCAGATTCATATTCGTACACACAACGTGTTAATTGTTGATGATCCTGAATACATGGAAAATGTTCTATACGATTAGATCGAAACATTTGGATCAAATGTTGACGCATCAACGCATGATTGTACGCTACTTTGTCTGGTAATATTTTGAATAATAACGAGACAGCAAATGCAATCGCAAAAACTCCGCAATCCTGATTGTTAGGTTGAGCTTGTACGTATGGAAATTCAATTAAGTCTTCGTCAACTTTGCCGTCATGTTTGTTCAAAAAAGGGTATAACTTCTCAAAATAAATTTTATGATGGCGATGCAACTTCTTGTAATTCAGAGAGTCATAAATATAAAGTCGTCTTTCGGCATATTTATAAAAGTTACAAACCCAGTGCCCCCCAGCATTGGTTTCAAAATTATCGCATTGGTGCAAAATCTGTATGTGATCCTGATTTTCAGGAACTGGTTGAATTGTAGCAGGAAATTGAATTCTCCACGTCTCCCGTGGTTTATAATTAGTGTTTGCTTGTAATAATTGATGAAAATATTCAATATGATCATCTGTTAACCATTCGCCTTTAATGATAATTTGCATATTATTAACCCTGAGCGGTAGGATATTAATACTACTATTAATTACAGACATGACGAATTATACTTTTATTTATATATATAAGATAATTCTATTATGATCAATAATATATATATAAGCGTGGCGATTATGCAATCGCGGATGCCCAACTTTATTGAAAGTTGTTATACTCGAGACACGGCGCACTGCAACCTATCGAGTGATGTTGTAAGATAAGGCGCGTACGTATGCAGCCTGTAAAGCTTACTCGGAATAGCGCACAGCAGCTGCTCGAGTGTACTTTGCGTATTTTTGGAATACTCCGACCTATAAAAAAACGAGAAATTTGTAATAAACACTAATATCATATGTATTATTATTATTATAAATAAATGTAAAGGTTACTTACCAAATATAATATTTTTACTTTTATTTCTCCTGCTAAGAAGAATAAAACGTCCTTCTAAGGGACTTGACACTAAAAAGATACAAATTTCATTAGAAAAATAGGTTTACAAAAATCTGCACAGACTATTATTTAACGCGTGGAATGAAACAACAATAACCTATTCGTTGAAAATATGTTCGCTTCATTAAGCGTACGGGTTAATTAATAATAATGTCTGTATACACGTGTAATGATTTGTTTATGTTCGTTTCATTATGTGCACAGCTTAATTAAATAATAATAAAGCACACTTACATGTAAGAAAATAAGGAAAAAATTTCGGGTGCTGGGACATGCGTGTCTCTGCGGATATACGAAAAAAAAGTGCGACTCTGGGCTCACGTCCCTGTCGGTCAAAGCGAGCCCTCCTCGTACCAAGAAAATGCGCCACCGTCGGGCGAGATCTTCTTTACCCTCGCCTTTTGGTTACCCCGTCAATAATTCATGTACTTGACGTAATTTATTTACTTTTTTGAAAACTACGAAAAGAAACCATATGCACCGCATTGCCGATCTATCTATATATATGCAATAGTACTTTGTATACAGTACATGGTGCGCGAAGCAACTTATGCATTATTAATCTTTTCCATTCATTTAAATTTACTTTCTGTAAAGAGTGACCCAAAAATGAGGCCTCTTTTAGCCCCTATTTGGTCCCACGATTTTGGTACTGAATTTCATGCGAAACGATACCTTATGATGAGACAAATTCACAAATAAAAATCAAAATCAAGAAATATAAATGTCTGTGTTATAGGTGTTTTTTTTTAATATATCGTCCACCATATTGAATCGGCCATTATGAATTTTGAAAATCTAAGTTCAAATTCGTTGTTAGCAGTCAGCAAAACCACTGGGAACAATTCTTTAAATTATCGGACTGATATAAAAGTCCATACATCGAAGCGTATGGGCTGACGCGTTAATGAATTTTCACTTCTTTTACCTCCCATATCTCAGAAACTAATTGTCACCTCAACTTGAAAATTTATCGTGATTCATGTCTCATCATAAGCTATCATTTGGCATAAAATTCAGTTCCAAAATCGTGGGACCAACAACGGGCTATTTCTTGGGTCACTCTTTTATTATATTAAAACCTTGTTATAACTTCGCTTTATATTATATTATTTTATTATAAATGACAAGAAAACATATATTTCTGAACGCAAAACGAAACGAACAATTTCGATAATCGATATTTACTAAAACGTACTCTTTGATCGTCAAATGATTTCCTCGCATCTAGACCAGCTTCAGAGAGAAACTATAATATATACGATGGATTCCGACCAGATGACCGAACACGATGTAAGTAATAAATAAAATATAATAATAATAATATAAAAATACTATACTATTCATATATACTTACAGCAGCGTTATCGTTATATATTCATACACGAATAAAACTAATGAATAAATTTCTCACGAATATAATAAGACTAACGAATGTGCATGTAACTTGGCGTCGAGACGCTGTCCCGTCTCTAGACAACAACATTTTGTATGCCTTGGGTATAGACACTTTGCCTATGTTAAGTATAAGTGGAAGTAGACTGTAAAATTGTATAGCAAGTAAAACAACAAGAAAATATTAGACACGTTGAAACATATATATATGCTTCTATGTATCCAGTATGTTCTTGTTGTATTACTTGTTATACAGTTACGGTCTACGTCCACTGATACTTAACGTAGGCAAAGTGCCTATCCATGACTTACATAATGTGTAGTTTACATGTTTGATATTTCTAATCGTTGGCTTTATAAGTTAGAATATGCTTCAACGTGACTAATATCTTCTTGTGGTATTACTTGCTATACAGTTACTATCTACATCTACTGATAGTTAACGTATGACTTTCTTTCTTTTAACATACTCCGCTTTCATGAACTCTTGGTCTTTTTTACTAATTAATTGTTTATTATTATTTTTTTTTTTAGCCAACCCAGATCTCCGTCCTATTTGCTGGTAAGTTTTATTATTAATGATAAACTTACAGAAGAATTAATTAATTGATAATTAATAAAAAAATTTATTTATATATACATTTATTCAAATTTTTTATTTTTCCAGAGGATGATGACATGATAATGGCGGTGCCGAGTGGCAGCCGTTTGGCTGCCATTGGGGAGAACAAACCCAAATCGAACGGTATTATTAATTGTTAATACATTATTATTATTAATGAAAAATTTACAGATGAATTAATTAATTATTGTGTGATTATATTATTTTTTTTGTGATGTACTTGCAGCTCATTTTGACTCATTTTGATTTCACATCTTTTTTTATATTGTAATTATATTATTTTCTTTTCTTGTGTGATTATATTATTTTCTTTTTTTTTGTGATGTACTTGCAGCTCATTTTGATTTCACATCTTTTTTTATATTGTAATTATATTATTTTCTTTTTTATTTATGTGATTATATTTATTTGTTAATAATACTTTATTCGTCCATGACTTTTTCAAGTTTCTTTGTCTTTTTTTTGTGATTTTTTTATATTTATTTTTTGATAATACTGTTTTTCTTCCCCGACTTTTTCATGTATACTATTTTCTTTTTTTGGGGGATATAATTCATGTACTCGGCGTAATTTTTTTACTTTTTAAAATTTTTTTTATGCTATACATTTATTTATTCAAATTTATTTTTCCCAGACAATGAGAATAACATGGAAAAAGCAGTTCCCAGTGGCAGCCGAACGGCTGCTGAATGGGGGGGCGCACAGCCGAGTGGCCCACAACGGACGTACGCACTGCCGCCGCCACTACCACCAACACCAACACCACCGCCACCACCATCACCCAATCAGCAGCAGCCTGCGCCGGGCCCGGCCAAAGCACATGGTATTAATTCTTAATGTTTGATCATTAATTTTGATATAACACAGTGCGACAAATTTTTACTTTTTTCGGACTTGTAACATTCAATAGCCGTTTCTTATAGGTTTTTACCCTCAGTTTTTGAGAAATTCGATTTTGAAAAAAACTGCAAATTTTCAATTTTGAACATTTTTTATGCCGAAACGGTAATAGTTATTCGGTTGTTCGTTACATCAAATTATTCTATGAACCCTTCCAAATACAGCGGTATAAGTTATTATTACTGCATTATGAACATTTAAATATGTTTAAACAACGATCAAAGGGAAACGGACACCAGAAATGCACCCATTTTTGCATATATCATTCAATTAATTTTCAAAACTAAGTTGACGCTTCGTCAACTGTCTGCTGCATCGCGTGGGATAGAGTCAGATTTTCTCCAAGACCCTTAGTTTTGGAAATAAATTGAATGATATTCGGCATAAAAAATGTTCAAAGTCGAAAATTTGCAGTTTTTTTTCCAAAATCGAATTTCTCAAAAACTAAGGGTGATGGCGACAAACGGGTTGCGGATTCGTTTTCAGTGCACGAAAACCTATAAGAAACAGCTATTGAATGTTATAAGTCCAGAAGCTGTCGAACTGTGTAACAGATCAAATAAAAATGACTACAATTATTTTATTTATTTTTAATAATTACAGGCGAATATAAAACTGCGCGTCACAGGAAGAGTGGCTGGCGGGTCCGGGCCCAGTGCGAGAAGTGGGCAATGCTAGAAGCTGTCCGTGGTCAGGCGCAAAGCCTGCGGTCCCAGGCCACGACACTAAAAGCCCTTGTTTTGGCACAGTGTCGTGGCTGGGGCCAGGGCCGCGGTCGTGGTGGTGGTGGGGGCCGTGGCCGTGGTCGCCAATTATAAAAAAAATAAAGTATTAATCAAATAACCATGGACAAGAATCATTTAATTTTTCTTTAGACTTCTCGGCGTGCGATTACAGTTTTTATCAAGCGAGTAACCGTGGACAAGAATTATATTGATAAATTGTCGTCATTCTTTGGTTCTATTTGAAATATGTCGCTCGGTTGATCGAAACTGCAGTTGTTCGCCACTTGGGAATTCTCGCGATTGTAAATTTTTTTTTTTTTTTTTAAATATTTACCACGTTTGCCGCGCTGTTTCGTAGACTTTTAAGAATGACCCAGGCAAAGTGTTTAAGAAGATTACCGCGCTTGAAACCCTTTTGCAAGGGAATATTGACTTTTTAAGGAAAGCTCGTTTCTCCCATACAGCACACCTCGTCTTAGAGACGTCTAGTTTATGTCCATTTTAGGTCTGAACGTCTTGATTTGTAACAAGACGTCTCTGAGATGTCTTTAAGACGCTTTTTGGACGTCTTTAAGATCTGGTATACAGCAACTCTGTTATCGCGCTCGGCCCAAAAATTTTCGTGACAACAGGTAGGTATATATGTATATATTATATTATAAAAACAGATTCGAATATAATTTTCTTTAATGTCAAAATCAAAATAAGAATTAAATAGAATTTTATACACATTGATTAAACTTACGGTTCATGGTTCCTAATTTTCAGAGCACGATGCTTCAGAATAATTGAATTCCAATTGGATTTATAAATGGTAGAATATTTTAATTAATAAGAAACTTAATCTTCTAATTTACATTAATATTCGTGGCATTTCTCAGAAATGCTTAATGTCGTGTACGTAATATGTTCCAACGTATCCTATTGTATTTCAGATAATAATAATATTAAACATTGTAATAGTACTTATTATATAGCATACATATAATTTTATTCATGAATCTACATATAATAGTGTTTGTAATTATTTAATTATTAGGTATTCTGCTGTGATATCGACACATGGTATATAAATTTTGTGAAACTTTTTATCAAACGTATTTAAACAGAGTTTCGCATACATATATACAAATAAATTTGTAAACTCATGGAATCTTCATATGAAATAAAATTACTTGGAATGTAAGTCTCTTATAATTAGTTGTCAATCTATGAATGCGAGACGTAAAAGGCAAAAGAATGATTTTCTGCCTACGTTAAACTTATAATGATATAAATTAAAAATAGTTTGCTGGAATAAAAACATATGCTTAATTACAATATATTATTTTTGTACATGCATGGTACAAATTTCCAGAAACTTGTGTGAAAGAAGATGCTTCTCTGTCGAACCTTCTCCGGACAACTTCCAAGTCTGTGCGTCCCCTTCATTTCTATCTATAAGAATACATAACAAAAATCTATTAAAACATTTTCGTGACTTACCTTGTTAATTGAGACAATAATCAGTGTCCTATGTGGTGTAAAAACACGTGACATTTCCAATTTTAACAACTTACCTTATTTAACACTTGCCAGGTTATAATTGATTGACACTTGCTAGGTTATAATATAATTCAATACTAGATATATGTATAGCTGGTAGGAAGCAATTAAGAAGTCGCAGTAGATTATACGACTTGCCCCGTGACAAACAAGAAGTAAATATTAACGATTATAACCCAATTGTCTTAACAGCATGGGAAGGAAATATGGATATCCAATTTGTAGGTGAAAACTCAACTACTCTGTGTTGGTATTGCACTAAATACGTGACAAAACATGAAAAAAGTTATGCAGCTGAAATGTTTGTAGACGTTGAATCAACAAAATCATTATGCGCCCGCTTATGGAATATTGGAATGCAAGGTTTAAATAATAGAGAATGCGGTGCTCTAGAAGCTGCCGATACTTTGTTAGGAATGTCTTTATACGGTACGGATAGCGAAACAACTATTAGATGGTTAGACGTCAATGTAATCAGAAATCGGAGAGTGAAACGCAAAGAAGAAGTAGAAAACTTGGATCCCGAATCGACTGATATATTCTTCCCAAATATAATTGACGATTACTACCCAAACCGACCAGTCCAACACGAATCGATGAGTTTATACGAGTTTGCAAGATGGTACGATACGAAAAAGGCACAAAATAATGATGATTGCAATAAAGATGATGTTAAAGATAATAATGATGATAATTCCGAACTCCAATGTTTCGAAATAGGAAATAAGTATTTCAAAAGAAGAAAGAGACCTTATTTGGTAAATCACTACAGGAATAATTCGAAAACTCAGCCTGAAAGATATTTCTATGCCCTACTATTGTTGTTTCAACCTTGGAGAGATATAGATGAATTGAAAAATGGATCTGAAACGTACTCAGAGTCATTTTTAGCAGTACAAACTATTTTAGAAGAAGCAATGAAATATCATAAAAAGTTGACTGATTTAGAAGAATGCATTGAAGCCGTTAAGGAAATGGTAAATGAAAAAACAAAAGAACCATCTCAAAATAATCCTATCGACCGCGAAGAAAATGCATTAGAATGTGATCCTTTCGAAGTTGGCGATGCGATGAAAGATTTTCATGACGCTGCTAATAATAACGTAAACGGAGAGGAACTTTTGGAAATGATTGCTGGCTTGAATATTGATCAAAAAAGTATTTTCGAAAAAGTAGTTTCGGCTTTAAATTCAGAAAATGAAATTTAGAGACTGTTTGTCAGTGGAGAAGGTGGTACCGGTAAGAGTCGTTTGATTCAAGCTTTACAGGGTTATATTAAACAAAATTTGGGAAAAGAAACGGCTGTAATGGCGCCTACCGGAATCGCAGCTTTCAATGTTAATGGTTTGACAGTACACAGACTGTTTCAATTACCTGTCGAACATGGCGGTACAACAAAATATAAACAATTGTCTCACGCCGTGCTCAAATTATTACGAAATGAATTGAAAAATGTTTCATTAATAATAATAGATGAAGTATCGATGATATCAAATGTTATTCAATACTTATGAATGTGACGAGGGCTGGTTCGGTAAAAAGCATATACTGGTAATCGGAGATTTACTACAACTCCCTCCAGTTCGTGAAGATCCTTGTTACGTGCAAATGTCTGCCGAACAGGTACAAAAGTTTCTAGGTTGCTTAGCAGGTCACAATTTATTCCGTCAACTATTATCGAGAATTCGTTTGGGCACACTGTTGACTTCAGATATGCAATTGTTGCAAACGAGACAACTAAAATTCAAGTCGACAAGTTATTCAATGAAACTTGATGAATTATGTGAATACATCATTCGTTTACCTGCTGACACTGTTTGCCTGTTACCTACATGCCACCTGTGTGATACTCTAAACAGTGCAATGCTTGGAAAAATTGATTCTGAAAAGATCGAGCTTATTGCTCAGGACCAGCTGAATTGCTCAAAATTTTTGAAAAATAAAGTAACGAAATTATTACATAAATACGAAGAAGATCATTCACGAACTGCTGGTCTGGTCAAAAGTATTACAATAAAAATTGGAGCGAGAATTATGATTCGTAGGAACGTCGACGTCACTTTAGGAATAGTTAACGGTACTATTGGAACAATCATTTCAGTCACCCGATCTATTGACAATAAAGATGATATCGACAAAATAACCATTATCCTTCCAGGAGGCAGAGAATGCGCTATAGAAAGAGTATCCGTTAAATTTGAAGTTATGGAAAGGGTGTTCGTTGTCAGAAAACAATTTCCCATATGTCTAAGCTATGGTATCACAATACATAAAAGTCAAGGCTTGAGTTTGGCAAATGCTATCATTGACGCTGGCAACAGTGTGTTTTCAACTGGGCAAGTTTATGTGGCTCTCTCAAGAATCACTACTTTGGAAGGACTGCACTTGATTAACTTTTACCCGCAATCTGTGGCAGCTAGTGAATCGGCAATTCTTGAATATAACAAATTAGGGGCCACTCATGATCCGCCACTTCCAAGAAACGAAATTCGAAACATCAAACATAAAAAAATTGGAGACAATTTGTGGGCCGTACCCAAAGGAGTACTAGCTCATCAAATTCCCATTGAGGATAATGCTGAAGATTGTATAGAAATTCGTGGAATACCTAACACTGATCAAATATCAAGTTACGCGAATGCTATCATGCAATGTATTGTACAATGTAATGTAATCAAAACAAAATTATTAGAGTTTACAGAGTTCGACGAAATTCGAGATTTCATAAATGATTACTCGGAACAACATAAAAAAATAACTTCTTTGAAAATTAGAAGTTTCGTAGGAGGCAAAGGGTCTAGCAGGGTAAGCATGGTCAAAAACGGCCCTCATGCCGATTCTTGGAGTTGTTATTTTTTAAACAATGCTCCTTGCCTGAAACACCATTGTGTAAAGTTGTAGATCGCTACCCCCTCTTTTAAGGGTAGTACGGGGGTAAACACCCTTAACGTTATTATTTTTTTTCTCGGTTACTACTTAAGATATTTAAATGAAAAAAATACGAAAATGTAGCTACATACTAACTGTATTTCATATATTTTTGTCTAAATTATAAATAAATTATTAACGGTAGAAAAAAAATAATTAATTTTTTGGGGGTGGTTTTTGGAAACAACCCTTTGAGTGACCACCTTCAAAAAAATCAAGAATAATGCTTTGTTATCGAGCTATTATAGAAAAAAACCTAAAGATTGTCGAGATGGTGGAACATGGTTAAATAAATTAAAGAAGATCATTATATTATTATTGATTATTATTTATTAATCCTCGTCGCTATTTACGTCAATAACTGCCGTTGTGTCAGTTCCATCAAATATATTCGTTAATATTTCGGACGGTTTAACTATTTTGGCTTTAAAACGCCCGTGCGATAAATAATAAATAATCGCAGCGACGTGCGAACAACAACCCACTGTCCTATTCCCATTCGCACAATCGCACGTATATCGCTGTATTGCCGTGTAGCTAGTAGAATTTGGAATATATTCGATATAGCATTTGTATGTTTTGCGATTGATATGTCGCGAGCGGACCTTCATCCTTATAATGTTAGTGGTTTCCTTTAAATACTCCACGGTCAAACAATCTTTATTATTCATGAGTTCAGCAAGATAACATACTGCCTGTGATAATTGGTATGTGCCTGTAAATAATATTCAGTATTTAAGTATTTTTTGTTCTTTAATGTAACATATTCCTTGCGGCATCTATTACGTACCTGTAAATAGTATTTTTAAATCCTTTTCTGTCAATTCTGGAAAATCCATTACAGAGTCGGCAGTCATTACAGCAAAAGGTTTCTTACGGCGACTTAATTTTTGAGTCTCTATTAACTTTTGTAGAGTATTCTCTTGTACTTGGCGCAGTTTCATATGATTGATAATTAAATCTGCAAGCTCTGGATCTGATTCTACTCTTTTTCCGAACGTATTGTGCAAAAAAGAAGCTATACGACATATTGATTTAAGGGTCGGTAAGAGTTTATTATCCATTTTATGGTGCAAGAGGCGATATTTTTGACCAATTGCACCATGCACCGCTTCTACTACCCATCTTATTTTTGTAATGAACCGTGATGCATTTGCCTCTTCCGATGTCAATTGCATTCGCTTCCCTTTACATGCCGGCATCAAAACATTATATCCCTGATTTTTCATATAAGTCACAACATCTCGGAAGCCACGGTCAACGATACAATAATCACCCGGTCGTAAAAGTGTTTTTATTCCGGTGGGATCTTCTAACAGAGTTTTTAATATTGTCGCATCATTCATGTTTCCGTTGAACGGTCCTGCTGTATCAACTATATAACCATTTGTTGTGCATATTGTGAATGGTTTGCATAGCGATGTTTTTTTTTTACCGGAATACGACTTTCTCTGGTATTCATTATTTCTACTTTTCTCGTGTCGAACGTAAGTTCCGTCAAATATTACTGCTAATTGAGATTCTCCAATTGCAAAAAGTTTTTTTGTAACATAGGCGGTTTCATTGAAAATTAAATCATCTCTGGATTTTGCATTTATTCCAAACTTGCTTGGCAAAATATCCTTCTCAAATGCAGTTACAATTTGGTGAAAATATTCTGATACTTGCTGTTCCCGTTCCAGACCAAATATATTTTGAATTATCCCATTTGAACTACCGCTTCTAAGTTTAAATAAAAATATAACTAGAGACTGCGTCACGGTTCGAGATTCACTATTTCTCATACTAAGCAACATGCTCTCCAATTTTTTAATACTTTCCCACTTAAACCCAGTGAATGCGTACAGTTGTTCTTCACTTAAAGAAAAGTCAGCTATTTTATTAAATAACGATGAGTCCACATTTATTGACAGTTGTTCCAAAAATAAGGAAACATCTGATACTTCTATTGAGCTGGATGTGGAATGAATACGTAGCAACTGCAAATCGTTTGTGTAAAATCGTTTTTTAAAAATATGTGTACGACAACACCGATTGCCTTTCGGAATATAAATTCTTTTCTGTGTAAATACTTGGAGGCGTGCTTCTAATGGTATCACGATATGTGGACCGCGTGACTGGCATAAAGTGCAATAATTATGAGTCGAAGCAACTCTTTTGAATGGTAACTCTACGACGGTGTGTGATGTCTGGCTACTATCCCTTGCATAGAAGTCTGAATCCATTGTAATATTATGAATATCACTATTCATATCAGTATCACACGATTTTTGGTTTCTATAAATAATTAATCTGCATTTATTGCAAAGTACAGATCCAACTGTCACAATGTTGGTACAGTGTTCCTGATATTTAACTGCATCGTCATCCTTAAAAATTCGTTTCACTCTTCCCGAGATTTTTTTTCTATCTACGTTACATTTAATGCATTTCTCACTACTATTGTTATTAGACATTTTTCTAAATAGTAATGTAGTAATCTTATATATTTCTAGATAATATCCTTAATCTAAATAATTCTAACTAAGCGAATAATGTCAAATAATACAATAAAATCTGGTCTTTTCTTCGTACAAATTGTTAGACCGCCTGCGCGTAACGGTGAAGGTAGCTGCGGAACAACGCGCATGCGCTAAATTCGAACATTTCCCAGATATTAATATTTGTATGGAGCTTTACCTTGAATATGCATTAAAGTGAACATAATTCTCGCGTGTATTTCATACAGTATACTTCTAATCTTCGAGACAAATTGTTTACATATTCTCAAGTAAGAGAATTATAGTGTGACATACAAATATTAATATCTGGAAAATGTTCGAATTTAGCGCATGCGCGTTGTTCCGCAGCTACCTTCACCGGCAAATGCATAAACTCTTACCGACCCTTAAATCAATATGTCGTATAGCTTCTTTTTTGCACAATACGTTCGGAAAAAGAGTAGAATCAGATCCAGAGCTTGCAGATTTAATTATCAATCATATGAAACTGCGCCAAGTACAAGAGAATACTCTACAAAAGTTAATAGAGACTCAAAAATTAAGTCGCCGTAAGAAACCTTTTGCTGTAATGACTGCCGACTCTGTAATGGATTTTCCAGAATTGACAGAAAAGGATTTAAAAATACTATTTACAGGTACGTAATAGATGCCGCAAGGAATATGTTACATTAAAGAACAAAAAATACTTAAATACTGAATATTATTTACAGGCACATACCAATTATCACAGGCAGTATGTTATCTTGCTGAACTCATGAATAATAAAGATTGTTTGACCGTGGAGTATTTAAAGGAAACCACTAACATTATAAGGATGAAGGTCCGCTCGCGACATATCAATCGCAAAACATACAAATGCTATATCGAATATATTCCAAATTCTACTAGCTACACGGCAATACAGCGATATACGTGCGATTGTGCGAATGGGAATAGGACAGTGGGTTGTTGTTCGCACGTCGCTGCGATTATTTATTATTTATCGCACGGGCGTTTTAAAGCCAAAATAGTTAAACCGTCCGAAATATTAACGAATATATTTGATGGAACTGACACAACGGCAGTTATTGACGTAAATAGCGACGAGGATTAATAAATAATAATCAATAATAATATAATGATCTTCTTTAATTTATTTAACCATGTTCCACCATCTCGACAATCTTTAGGTTTTTTTCTATAATAGCTCGATAACAAAGCATTATTCTTGATTTTTTTGAAGGTGGTCACTCAAAGGGTTGTTTCCAAAAACCACCCCCAAAAAATTAATTATTTTTTTTCTACCGTTAATAATTTATTTATAATTTAGACAAAAATATATGAAATACAGTTAGTATGTAGCTACATTTTCGTATTTTTTTCATTTAAATATCTTAAGTAGTAACCGAGAAAAAAAATAATAACGTTAAGGGTGTTTACCCCCGTACTACCCTTAAAAGAGGGGGTAGCGATCTACAACTTTACACAATGGTGTTTCAGGCAAGGAGCATTGTTTAAAAAATAACAACTCCAAGAATCGGCATGAGGGCCGTTTTTGACCATGCTTACCCTGCTAGACCCTTTTTGCAAAAAGTTCAACAAGACGCATCTGAATTTCTTTTAGCATTATGTAAAAATTTACAAGGGCTCCGAAAAATAATTCAATTGGAAATGACAACATCTGTACAGTGCAGAAAATGTCCTCATAAAGAAACAACCACTAACCAGCATTATATTCTCCCCTTGCCCGTAAAAGAATTGTGTTTAAAGTCGAAGAAAGGTATATCTTTACAAGATTATGTTAACATTGCTTTACCGATTGGTTGGAAACCGAGTCCGCAAAAACCATGCGAACAATGCTCGGAGCAAATGTTTACTAAAATTGAAATAACTACTCCGCCAAAAATTATTATAATAAAACGACATAATAAAAGAAATTAATTGCAAAATAACAGCTGCTCCACAACCGATATCAATATGTAATAAAAAATATAAATTACTAAGTGCCGTATTTCATAACGGTCTTCATCCTCAGAGCGGTTCGTATTCATGCATGATACGTGATGGTAGATCAGCATGGAAATGTATCGACAACGACAAAATTAACCAAACGAAATGGCCCAAAAACGCTAAAAATGCGTATATTCTTTTTTTGCAACGTCAAAAATGAAAATAAACCATACTTTTTAAACGATTTTATTCGGAATTGATCATTTGTTTGCTTCATATCTGAAAACACAAATCTAAACCAATTCCAGCAATCCAATTGTCATGAAATTTTGCAGGCGAGCGTAGTACGGATGACAAGACAATATTGTAAAAACCGAATAACCCTGAGGGAGTGAAAAATGCATCCAGGCAGCAAAAAACAATAAATATAATCCATAACCACAAATCCCAACCACTTGAAATGAGTCACACGCGGTTTTACGAAAAAGACAAAAAGCCGCTGCGTTCGGATAGCTAGTCGCATCACAAATTCCGTAAATACACAATTTATATCGAGAAATGATTCGTTAAGAACGAGTTGAGAAAAAAAACATTGATTGAAGGTGTTCTCAAACAGGAAAGGATAACTTTTGGCAGCAATAAAGATTGCAAAGGGAAAATGTATAATTTCGAGGAGAAAAAAGAATAATTGAGACATTGCATTATATTATTAAAAATTAAACGAAATTAAATTAGATGGGGAAATATTATATGTATATGTATATTATAATTTATTATAAATTTGAAGGAACTATTTATAAATATTTCTTAACAAAATACGGCCGCCACGGCGACGGAACGGAGCAATTGGTTGGTTGGAGAATCACGGCTTAGAGCATATAAACATGGAGAAAGCAGGCAATGGGCGAAAATGTAGACAGCGGTAGAAAGAGAAAGATATACATGCGAGACACCCACTCTCTTTCTAGCACCAGCGTTTTTTTTATATGTTAGAAAGAGAGAGAGTGTCTCTCATGTATATTTTTCTCTTTCTACCGCTGTCTACATTTTCACATAATGCCTGCTTTCTCCATGTTTATATGCTCTAAGAACACACGGCTTGAGCAAAACGCAATCTTAGATAGTATATGCTCTAAGAACGTAATGAAGAATTACGATAGATCGATATTTACAAAGAAAAGGTCTTTGAACGTCAAATGTTTACCGGGCATCTAGGCCAGCTTCATAGAAAAGCTAGAAAACAGAAGTAGCAAATCATGGCAGGCGAGAGGATGGAGACTGACCAAGAAATTGTAAGTAATAAAAAAATACTCTAATATTATTATTATTCAAAAACACATAGCAGAGTTGCGCTTGGCCTACGGTATCAGTGGAGGTAGACCGTAACTGTATAATAACAAAACAACTAGAAGATATTAGACACGTTGAAGCATATTCAAACAAACATGTAACGTCAACGAATAGAAATATGAAACACATCTCAGTTAAAATATATATGCTTCTATGTATCCAATATGTTCTTGTAGTATTACTGGTTATATAGTTATGGTGTATGGCCACTGAAACAGAAAAAATCATTTTCTTCTATCATACGCCGCTTTAATAAATGAAGGAAGATCATTTGGGTAAACTAATTATTTATTAATTTTTGTAGAAAATACTGGAGGACGCCCTTCTCGATGGTAAGTTAAAAAAACGGTAAACTAACAAAAGAATTAAATAATAAAATTTTTAAAATATACATTTATTCAAATTTATTTGTCCAGACTTGAATGATGCTATTATATTGATGGCGGCACACAAGGAGCCAGGAAACGCGGCGGCACAACAACAAGCACAGCAATCAGCCGCAGCAACGGCGCCGCCGCAATCAGCCGCAGCAACGGCGCCGCCGAAATCAGCCGCAGCAACGGCGCCGCAATCAGCCGCAGCAACGGCGCCGCCGCTGCCAGGCGCACATACGGCGCCAACGCCGCGACCACGACCATGTCCCCCGCAGCAATATACGCAGGGTCCAGCCACGGCAGATGGTATGATTTCTTAATAATTTAATTGAATACCTTTTTATGTTAAAACAAAATAAAAATTGTTCGGTTTTGCCTATATCAGAGGAGGCGAACATTTTTCTGCACGTGCCAAAAATCTATAAATTAAAATAATATAATTGTTGACGTTTACTAATTACAGGAGGATATGCAACGCAAAGACATAAGAGGAGCGGCTGGAGGGTGCGAGCTCGACGAGAGCAGTGGGCCACCCTCCAGGCTGTGCGGGCGCAGGCGGTGAGCCTCCGCGCACAGGCAAACACACTTAGAGAACTGGTACACGCCCAGACATATGGCCGTGGCTGTGGCCGTGGCCGTGGCGGACGTATTATGTTTACAATATCACGAAAAACTAGAAGAATTGAAAAAAGCGTTTGAAACTGCACAAGAGTTAGTTCGGCAATTAGATGAAGAATTACAGAAAAACGTGTCTCAGGATGACCCTGATAATCCGATAGGCGCTCAAAATGTAGAAGCTGGTGAAGCAATGCAAGATTTTAGGGATCTTGGTAATCAAATTGATGAAAAAATTGATGTGTCTGAAATGATAGCAAAATTAAATGCCGATCAAAAAAGGGTATTCCACAGAGTCATTGATACTGTAAGGTCAGATAATTCGATATTACGATTGTTTGTTAGCGGAGAAGGTGGAACGGGAAAGAGTTTTTTAATTAAAACCATTAAGTGTTGGATAAATCAATATCTCAATAAAGATTCCGCTGTAGCGGCACCTACTGGTATAGCAGCGTTTAATATAGACGGTTTGACAGTTCATAGATTACTTCAATTACCTGTTGAACATGGTCTAACGCCAAAGTATAAACAATTATCTGATCATGTATTAAAAGTTTTACGCGCAAATCTCAAAGATGTTATTCTTTTTGTGATTGATGAAGTGTCAATGATATCAAATTTAACTTTTATGTATATACATTTTCGATTGTCTGAAATATTTGATACCAATGATTGTAAAGACGGTTGGTTTGGTCAAAAGCACGTTCTTTTATTTGGTGATCTGCTTCAATTACCTCCTGTACACGAAGACCAAATTTTTGTACAATTATCAAATGATAAACTTAACAAACATGTCGGTTCTTTAATTTATGGACTACATTATTTGATTATGATGAGTTAACGATTAACCCCTCAGTGTGGTATGACGAGCAGGACTCGTCATGAGAAAAAGGTCCTCAACGACGGTATGACGAGCACTGCTCGTCATGGGACGTGAAGCGGAGGCGTCAGCATTAGGCCTTGGGACCACGGTCTATTGGACACTCGAATTAGAGGCGTGTTGTGCACTTCCCAAATACTTTCTGTAGGCCTTGGGGAGGAGATATGTACAGAGTGATCTTAAAGCCACTGGACTCAAAGAGGTGCTGTCTGGCATCCCGTGGCGAAGGCAACCCTCCCGCAGTGCCTCACCGAATTTTATGGCTTTCGACCCTCGAAGTGGTTGGAATACATTAAGATATGAAAAATGTCCCGGATTTCCGCAGGTATCATCAGATCTTTGCGAAAACAGCGCCAATCGATTCCTTATATTTCGCCGATGAAATTAACACCACGAACGACGTGATTTGGAGCATAATGAAGGAAATTCCGTTTAACATTCATTTGTATAATTTCTTCCTAGCTTCGTTAAAAATAGTGCGATTAACATGAAATTTAGTACAATCTTCATCGGAAAAACATAAGGAATCCATCGGTGTCACTTCCATATCGATACGATAAAGAATAAAGAATTATTTTATTTCTGAAACAGGTAGGAATCCTCGGCCGACCGCGGCGATTCGAGGTCGACACCCCGCAGTCGAGGGTGAAATATTCATTACAGCGCATTAAGAAATTCTTTATTCTTCAGCGTATCGATATGAAAATAACACTAATGGATTCCTTATGTTTTTCTGATTAAAATCGTACCAAATGTCATGTAAATCGGACTACTTTTACATAAGAATAGACAGATACGAGGTATGTATTTTGTGCCCGCCCAAGTATTTACTTTTCCAGCAGAGTCGACCAATAGCACTCAAGTTTGACAATACTTCTTCAGATCCGCTATGTAGTAACACCTTAACAGCAGGGGTCAAGGTTTTAACCAATGACATTCATCCCGCAGTTAGGAACTGTTCTGGACAGAAAATCTTCCAGCTTGAGGGGTTAACATGCGTCAGCAAGGGGATGATTCGTATCGACAGTTGTTGTCAAGAATTCGTATTGGTCTAGTGACAAAACCTGATTGCGAGATTCTTGGGAATAGAAAAATATCTTTTACTGGGGATTCGTTTCAACTCAGATTAAACGAATTATGCCAGTTTATTAATGATTTTCCGTTGGACATTGTTTGTTTATTGCCTACTCGTAATATGTGTGACGTTCTTAATGCTGCAATGTTAAATCGCATTACAGCAAAAGAGATATTATTAATTGCCGAAGATACTATTGACTGTATTACGTATATGAGAAAGAAAGTATCAAAAGTATTGTCCAATACTGATGACGATAATTCTAAAACTGCTGGACTTTCAAAGAAAATTGTAATTAAGATTGGAGCAAACGTTATGATAAGGCGTAACATTGATGCTACTTTGGGTCTTGTGAATGGTACCATAGCTAAGGTAATTTCAGTTGTGCAAGATATGTCTACCGATTATGTAGAGAAAATTAAACTGCTTCTACCATCAGGATTAGAGTATTTCATTGAAAGAGTAAGCGTTAAATTTGAAGTAGTGGATAGAGCATTTGTTATTAGAAAACAATTTCCATTGTGTTTGAGTTATGGAATCACAATTCATAAAAGTCAAGGATTAAGTTTACAAAGTGCTATTATAGACATAGGCAACTCTATATTTAATTGTGGCCAATCTTATGTTGCATTATCACGAGTAACGTCTTCAGAAGGGTTGCATTTGATTAATTTTGATCCCTCGTCAGTAATAGCTGACGAAAAAGCTATTAGGGAATATAATCGGCTAAGATCTAAGTACAAACCAGATGCAGACATAATTACTTTTTCAAAAAAACGCTATTCGAAAGTGAAAGATGTTCCATGGATATTGTCAAAAGTAATTGATTCTGTCCAAGAAAATTGTCAAACTCAAACATTATTACAAAAAAATGTTTCTTGGGTTTTACACGGTTTTCAAAATACAGATAATGCTTCATGTTACGCAAATGCAGTTATGCAATGTTTAATACATTTGAGTGCCATTAGAAAACAATTGTTTAATTGTAATGAATCATCAAATGTTTTGAAGATATTAATGCATCGATATGAAAATGGAATGCGCAATTTAAATACATATACAGTACGGCAAAGTTTAGGAGAACATTTTTCAATAAACGTAAAACGAGATGTATTTGAATTTCTTATAACCCTGTGCACAGAATATGATTGTATAAGACAATTGGTAGAGCATCAAGTAACTTCTACTACTCGTTGTAAATCTTGTGATTATACAAAAAGAATTACTTCTGATAATTTAGTTGTTTCAATACCTATTATCAATTTGAAAAAAAAAAGCTATAATCTTAACGATTTATTAAACGTTACATTTTCACATTGGTATGAATTAGATAACGGATCATGTGAACAGTGTACAGGAAATGCTATTATGTTTAAGAATGAATTAATATTGACGAAAGATATAGTGATTATTCGTTTACTATTATTTTCATTACAAAATGATAAAATAGTCAAAGCAATACGTAAATTTAATATATGTACTATTCCCACAACCAAAGTAGTAATAGCTGGACAATCATATAAAGTTATGAATGCTATATTTCATAGTGGTTCATGTGTTGAGGATGGCCATTACACCAGTATATGTAAAGAAGAAGGAATGACTAGTAGTTGGATTGAAGCTGATGACGTGCAAATTAAAAAAAGGCAATGGCCCAAAGGCACTAAAGATCTTTATATTTTGTTCTTACAAAAAAATGATAATAAATAAGCATGGTAGCGAACCGATGTATAATCCCATAAAAAAGAATCCCATTTAAAAAAATTGTCGTAAATTAATATCACTAAACACTACAAAATGTGTGAAATCCGCACCAAATTACCTTTTTACAAAAAGGTACAAAAGAGAGCGCCAAGTATATAATCCCTTCAAAAAGAATCACGTTTAAAAACATTGTCGTAAATTAATACCCTTCAAAAAGAATCCCGTTTAAAAACATTGTCGTAAATTAATATCTACAAAAATAATGATATACAACAATTGCGCCAATTATCACAATGACTATTTATACAAAGAAAAAATCACAATGGTACAATGAAAAAATGTATTAAATAATATTAAGCAGATATATTTTTATACAAATAAATATTTTAATACGAATAAATCACAAAAAAATAGAAGAAAATATACAATATAAAGAAATATATGAAATCAAAATGAGCTGCAAGTACATAAAGGTTCTTTCCAACTGCGCTTAAGATGACACAACTACATATACGCAGCTAAAATGCTGTGTTCATACATTCCACTACTCATATCGCGGACATTTTATAAATAATGTGAAGATAAAATGTAACATCTAGACATTTGCCTAGATGTCCGCGGCCTGGAAGTCAAATACTTGGCGTGGCCAGGCAAATTAAAATATTTATTTGTATAAAAATATATCTGCTTAATATTATTTAATACATTTTTTCATTGTAACATTGTGATTTTTTCTTTGTATAAATAGTCATTGTGATAATTGGCGCAATTGTTGTATATCATTATTTTTGTAGATATTAATTTACGACAATGTTTTTAAACGGGATTCTTTTTGATGGGTATTAATTTAAGACAATGTTTTTAAAGGATATTAATTTACGACAATGTTTTTAAACGGGATTGTTTTTGATGGATATTATACATGTAACGCAAGGGTAAGTATTGTTCAATTGCAAATTGGAAATTAGGAAATATAAAAATTTGAAAACTGAAATAGTGTATGATGTGAAATTATAAAAATTACATTACATTACATTACTAAATATGTTTCTTCTCATTACTTCACGAGCCTTTCAATTATTCAATCATACAAAAAAACTGTAACGTATTATATTATAACATTATTTTATGAACGATTCGCAGTTGTAACTAGTAGTAAAATAAGAAGATATTGGACACGTTTAAGCATATATTCTAACTTATAATGTCAACAATTAGAAATATCAAACATATCTGATCTGAGTTGAACATAAATGAACCTGTAAACTACAACATTTTGAGTCTTTGATAGGCACGTTACCTACGTTAACTATCAATGGAAGTAGACCGTAACTGTATAATAAGTGAAATAATACAACAAGAAGATATGAGACACGTTGAAGCATATTCTAACTTATAACACCAACGATTAGAAATATCAAACATTTCTGGGTTGAACATAAACGAACGTGTAAACTACAACATTTTGATAGTCTTTGGTAACTGGTTAACAAGTAATACAACCAGAAGATATTGGATACATAGAAGCATATTTTAATTCAGATGTGTTTCACTTCTAATCGCTGGCATTACAAGTTAGAATATGCTTCAACGTGTCTAATATCTTCTTGTTGTATTACTTGCTATACAGTTATGGTCTACTTCCACTGATAGTTAACATAGGCAAAGTGCGTACCAAATCAAAATCAAAATGTTGTAGTTTACATGTTCGTTTATGTTCAACTCAGATATGTTTGATATTTTTAATCGTTGGCGTTATAAGTTAGAATATGCTTCAACGTGTCTCATATCTTCTTGTTGTATTACTTCACTTATTATACAGTTACGGTCTACTTCCATTGATAGTTAACGTAGGTAACGTGCCTATCAAAGACTCAAAATGTTCTTGTTTACAGGTTCGTTTATGTTCAACTCAGATCAGATATGTTTGATATTTCTAATTGTTGGCATTATAAGTTAGAATATATGCTTAAACGTGTCCAATATCTTCTTATTTTACTACTAGTTACAACTACGAATCGTTCATAAAATAAAGTTATAATACGTTACAGTTTTTTGTATGATTGAATAATTGAAAGGCTCGTGAAGTAATGCGAAGAAACATATTTTGTAATGTATAATAATGCAATGTAATGTAATTTTTATTTTTATAATCCGAATTTCCAATTTCCAATTGAATAATAGGGGAGACCGGGGCTAAAAGTTCCGGGGGGTAAGTTGTTCCGACGGTTCTATCTTCAAAATGAAAAGAGCGTTGTACTTTAAAGTATTTTTTCCGTGTGAGTGGCGCGATCAGCTCACACGGAAAAAATATTTTGAAGTACAACGCTCTTTTCCTTTTGAAGATAGAACCGTCGGAACAACTTACCCCCGGTCTCCCCTACGTATCCTTGCGCTAGATTTATGACTTTCTTCTATCATACGCTGCTTGCAATCAGAATTTAAGTGACGAAAAAATTTCACGAATGGCGAATAAGATTCTCGTGAATATCAGAATTTAAGTGACGAAAAAATTTCGCGAATCACAAATAAGTTTCTCACGAATAAAACTAACGAATACTGATAACCTAGAATATATATGAATAACGATAACTCTGCTATGAATATATGAATAGTATTTTTTTTATTACTTACATCTTGTGCCATCGTATCCAACATGATGAATGGGCTTTCTCGCCTCGTGCAACGATGAGGCGAGCTCCTCCGCTGCGCTTTTGTTTTTTAAGGAGCCCGCTTTTGGCATAGGCTGCGTTCAGCGGACTCAACCGTTGAGTAGCCGCTCAGTGATTCAGGGATTGGTGGACTGCAGTTACCACTAATGGAGAGGGAAACACCTACAGGAGCCGTGGTTATGTTTGCGTGACTGCGCCTGCGTCGTGCACTGATTTTTCACACGCGTTTAGTGAGCGGCTACTCAACGGTTGAGTCCGCTGAACGCAGCCAATGATACGGACACATTCTGCCGCGGGCTCTTTGAATTGTTGATTTTTTAGTCGGAAAGCTAACAAGGGGACACCACGGATGTGGAAATCGCTTTTGGAATGACAATATATGGGGGTCGTAGTACTCATATGGTATGAAAAACCATTTCGGCTTTTTGTCGCACGGACCTTCGTTTTCGAGATATTGTAATTTAAAGTTTTTAACGTATTTTTTTTAACAATTTTTCCCGTGGAAATATATTTTGTGGATATTACGTATTATATATAGTACGTTACATATTACTCTACGCAAATTTTAAGGTGAATTATAACATAACATATTATTCTAATCGTCTCTTTCACCGGTGTTTTCATATTCTTGTACTGCGAAAATATTTAATTCCAAAACTTTCAACGCCTGCGATTGTCGAGCAGGTGAAGTGGGATAGCCTTTAAATAATAATATGTGAATAATATATAATATAATTTATTTATAAAATTTTTTTATTTACAGGGCCGGCGTGACACTACATATGATACCGGGCGAAACCATTTTTTCGCGTCCCCTTCCTAATTTTTTACTAAAAGAAACCATCTGTTTTACTTTACATAGTTTTATCACATAGTCATCGTTTTTTATTTGAATAATAACAGAAATACTAAAAAATAAAACGGGAAAATAACTAAGTTAAACAACGATTTTTTATTGAAGCGCCCTCGCGAATTGGCGCCCCGGGCGGTCGCCCGTACCTTCCGCCGGCGCTGTTTATTTATAAACCACGGCCACGGCCACGGTCCTTGCCACGACCACGTGACGGCTAGCCTACTTTACATGCTCGACAAACGCAGGCGTCGATACTTTCGAACTTAAACATTTTCGCAGTACAAGAATATGAAAACACCGGTGAAAGAGACGGTTAGAATAATATGTTATGTTATAAATGCATTTTTAACCTTATTCACCTTAAAATTTGAGTAGAGTAATATGTAACGTACTATATGATATGTAATATCCACAAAATATATTTCCACGGGAAAAATTGTTAAAAAAAAAAGGAGTATGAGTTGCGGCGGGGGACTTTTTTTTTAGAAACATTTTTATTTACATAACAATTATACCCAAAAAATATAAACATACTAATATGTAAAATATTTAATACTTTTGCTTGCAGTCTTCAGTAGTACCTACTTACTAAAAGCTTACCTACTATTATGTCTAATTTTATTCCCTATGGTGTATTATATTGTGTAATATAATATCCTTTTAAGAGTATACAGATTGCGGTATCTTATTTTCTATCAGGTACGATATTCTTAGTACTAACTTTGGTCCGTATGTAGGAAAATATAGTAAAAAACCTACTTTCTAAAATTCAGGTACCATTTATGAACCTGTATGTCCGACTTATAATCTACATTTAGAATATGTTTGTCTATACTTATTGTAATCAATTGTTTGCACTTAAGTCTAAGTTTACAAATGGGAATTTGTGTTTTATTCTTGATTCCCTATGTCTGACTAGGTAATTGTTAACAATATCACCAGTCAATCGATTTACTTTCAATTGTGTATTATAAAATTTGATTGCACTTTCTGTTATATACTCATTGACATACTCTATATTTGCTTCTTCATGAAGATCTTTAATTCTAACATATCTGTCCTTATTAAGAACTAATCTGAGGCACTTATTTTGAAACCGTTGCAGCAGAATCATATTGGTTTTGGCTGTACATCTCCATACAGGCGATGCGTATAGGATTATTGGTCTTATTATCATCTTATATATTAATAATTTATTGTACGTGCTTAACTTTGAACCTCTAACCATAAGCGAATAAAGATTTTTATTAGCAGCGTAGCCTTTCATTTGTATTCCTTTAATATGTGGCCTATAGGTCAATCTTGGATTCAGCACAACTCCTAAGTATTTAACTGTCTGTTTAACTTTGATACTGTTATTATAAATTCTTATGGGTTGTATAATTTTATTACCAGTTTGTTTCCTAGAGAAGACTATCACTTCTGACTTATCGGAATTTAGTGATATTTTCCACTTTTTATAAAAAGCTTCAAGCATACTGACGTGTATTTGTATCTGTTTTGCCGCAACTATGGCACTGAACGAGTGCGCATATACCGCTGTATCATCTGCATATATAGCAGTGTGTGTCTTTGGAAACAAAGGTATATCATTAAGGTATACATTAAAGAGTACTGGACCCAATATCGAGCCTTGTGGCACCCCAGCTTTTATTTGCATTTCCTCAGACTTTGAGTCGTTAATTATTACTCTGAAATTTCTTTCCCTCATAAATGAATAAACAATCTTTATAATTGTACTCGGATAGTTATATTGTATCATTTTATTTATAAGTCCCTCTACCCATACTTTATCAAATGCCTTCTCAATATCTAGGAGCATCATTACTGTAACTTTACTATCATTATAATTAGATACTATATCATTAGTAATTCTTAAAACTTGCTGTACTGTGTTATGTTTTTCCCTAAATCCGAACTGCTGATCTATAATAATTTTATTAGCTCTTTCGTGCTTCCTGATTCTTTTTAGGATGACTTTCTCTGTAACCTTAGCTAGCGTGGGAAGTAGACTTATTGGTCTATAACTGGATGGACTATTTTCTGGTTTACCTGGCTTGTTGATAGGAATAATGTATGCGCTTTTCCACTGTTGTGGAAAATGCGACAATTTAAATATTGCATTTACTATGTAAGTTAATTTCACTAAAGCTTTCCTACTAAAGTTTTTGAGAATAATATTTTGAATTGTATCTGATCCTGGGGCTTTTAATGATGGTAGGTATTTTAATATTCCTGCGATTTCTTTAGGAGATGTAATATGATTTTTCCAATCTTGTGTTTCATTTTCATTTTCCCACATATAATCTTTAACTGTTTCAATTATATTCTCTTGTTCATAAGTATTATGTACTAAATCTATATCATGGACCTTTTCAAACTGGTTTGCTAGCATGTTCACTTTTTCTTTATCTGTACTAGCTGTTATTGTACCTGCACATAAGGATGGGATAGGATTGTACTTCTTCTTTAACGCCTTTGTCATTCTCCACAGTGAATTATCCCTAGGATTTAATCTGTTTAGCTTATTTTCCCATTTTTTATTCCTATACTCAAATATACGTTTTTTAATTAACTGTGTTAGACTCAAAAATTCTATCCTATACTGTTCCTGCCTTGTCCTTTGCCACCTTCGCCTGATTCTATTCCTATCCTTTATTATATCTAAAATATCACTCGGCAGTTCTTCTTTACTACTACCTACTTCTATTTTTTGAATGACTTTATTAATAGTATTTTTGATTTTACTAATGAATTCTGTTACTGTATTTTCTAGTTCTTCCTTTTCAGTGATTATGTTTTTAATTTGTATGTGCTCATCCAGCACCCTTCGGAAATCTTCCCAGTTCGTGTTTTTATAGGATAAAATTACTTTTTTCGGCACATTTTTTAGCATATTACCTAATTTAAGTATAATTGGCCTGTGATCAGAGTTTAATGCATTTTTTACAGAGACCTGAGAAATGTTGTGGATGCCCTTATTAACAACTATATCTATTGTCGTTGGAGTCATGTTATTCATAGGATAGTGTGTTGGCTCGTTGGGGTATAGGATCGCACAATTATTCTGTTGGACAAACTTATGTAAGGTTAATCCATTCCTATTGGCAACATGACAGCCCCAAGCCTGGTGCCTAGCATTGAAATCGCCCACCAATATCACTCTGCTACTAACGCTCAACATATTTCCTAACTCTATATCATTAAAATAATTTCTAGGATTATTATAAATTGCTACAATACTAACGTTATTTTCAAGCGTAATGCATACGTATTCCAGAGATGTTCTTTGGTTTACCTTAACAACTTTATATGGTATATGTTGTTTGATTAACATTGCTACTCCTCCTGCCGCATTATGTCTACATTGTTTTAATGTAATATAATTTCTGATATTTAGATTATCAGTAGCTTTCAATTTGGTTTCATTTATCAACATAATGTCTATATCTTGTCGTTTTAAAAATTCTACTAATTCTCCTATCTTGTTTCTAACTGTCGCGGAGACAAGACACGGGAAGAGAAGGGGTAGTTCGCTGATCGCGCGTGGTTCCGCTTGCGTTGTCCTCCCTTCAAATTAAATACGGGTCCCTTATCTCTCGAGTATAAACACGGGTTGGAATATCAAAAGGAAAGTTCGTTCGACGTATTATACGTTGTGATACATATATGTATATATAAGCCGCAGGAAGGAGATTATATTATGACCAATCGGAGCTGCATTCCTTGCAGTTTCCACCTCTTCTTGCACCGAATCATCGCGCGTCTTTCTGTTTTGATATTCGAGCGCGTGTATAGACCAGTGTTGGGTAAAGACACGAATTTTCGATTTAATACACGACACGTGTCATAAATGTAATAAATGTCGTAAATGTCGTAAATGTGTCGTAAATGTCGTATAGCTGAAATGAAAACAACTAACCTAAAATACATTTTTCGTATAGGTTATGAAGAAGTGCCAATTTATTAATAATTATAATTGTGATTAAAAAAGTTAAATTAAATTAAGTTACACTGACGAAAAATGGATATTGATAGGTTAGTAAAAGAGAAATGCATTGCGAAACCAAGAATTTCGATACGCCAACTAGTGACAGAAAATTGAATTACTGAGAGTAGGTCGAAATCCGTCGAAGTCCATATGATTATCAGTGTTTAAATAGAATAGATATGTTGTGACAAACGAGTATTTTTAAATTTCTTTGAACACTAAATTTTTACTTATTCGAATAATATATACTTATTCGGAATGTTTGGTGGAACCGGATCTACTTTCAATAGTTTGCCAACTTACCATCAGAGGGCTGAAATCTAAGCCACGTCTCCAATAAGTTTCCCAATATAGAATAACAAATATAATTTGTTTAAATTAAAAATTATGTTAATAGAAAGACTATTTTTATTTTAGGAAAAGAAGCAATCAATTAAAATTACAGCACCTTACTGTTCATTTTGTCCAATGGAATTGTATAATTGTTCATATTGTAGATTTAAATGTATTGTATTTAATGTTTTTCTCGATGGAACTACATAGTCCTTATTTAGTACATGCACAAAAGCTTTAAAGTGGCTTAATTCCATCACGCTGAAAGGGATATTGCGCCAAAAAAAGAAATTTGTTTACAATTTATCAATTTCATTTTTTCTGAAACAGATATTTTTATTTACATAATTTTCAATTCAAATAAATTTGATTTTTCATCGTACATTTATTTCTAATTACTTTACCTTTCACGATTCATTTTTTACTAGTTTTATCTAAACAATTACAAAACAATAATTAAGAGTATTAAGACCAAGACCTCGCTTTGGAATACTTTTTTGGGGTTATGAACGCGGCGATTATACGTAGTTTTCGACATTATTGACGTATTCTACAGTATTCTATAGTATTCGCATGCAACCAACAAGCGAGTCAGAAAGAACTATATTTTTCCAACACTTTAATTGCTGAAACCTTAAAATAATGAATATTTCTATTTACGACATTTGCGACAAATGACACGTATAAAATGGACTTAAAAACGACATATTATACATACATTTACGACACGTCGTAAATGCATTTACGACGCGGCGTAAAATACACGACCCATCACTGGTATAGACTCGAACGATAAGGGATCCGTTTGTAACTTGAAGGGTGGGACGACACGGGGCGCAGGCGGGTCCCCGCGCGCGCTAACTACCTGTTCCTGGGTCCCTACGCGAAGGGTATTGGTATTTTAATTGGGAGAACGCCAGGAATCCACTAGTGTTACTTTCATATCGATACGATGAAGAATAAAGCATTTCTTAATACGCTGTAATGAATACCCCCAAAAAAACTTTAAAAAAGTAAAAAATACGCCAAGTACATGAAAATGTCGAGGACAAAAAAAGTATTATCAAAAATCACAAAAAAAAGAAAATAGTATACATGAAAAAGTCGAGGAAAAAAAAGAGTATTATCAACAAATAAATATAAAAAAAAGGCAAAGAAACATGAAAAAGTCAAGGACGAATAAAGTATAATTAACAAAAAAATATAATCACACAAATAAAAAATAAAAAATATGATTACAATATAAAAAAAGATGTGAAATCAAAATGAGCTGCAAGTACATCACAAAAAAAAAGAAATAATATAATCACACAAAAACAGAAAATAATATATTCACATAAAAAAGAAAATAATATATTCACATAAAAAAGAAAATAATATAATAACAATATAAAAAAGGATGTGAAATCAAAATGAGCTGCAAGTACATCACAAAAAAAAAGAAAATAATATAATCACACAAAAACAGAAAATAATATAATCACACAAAAAAAGAAAATAATCTAATTACAATATAAAAAAAGATGTGAAATCAAAATGAGCTGCAAGTACATAAAGGTACTTTCCAACTGCGCTTAAGATGACACAACTACATATACACAGCTAAAATGCTGTGTTATTCCATTACTCATATCGCGGACATTTTAATTAACCCATCAAAAAGAATCCCATTTAAAAACATTGTCGTAAATTATTATTAGCTTTACAAAATTAATGATATACAAAAATTGCGCCAATTATCACAATGGCTATTTATACAAAGAAAAAATCACAATGGTACAATGAAAAATGTATTAAATAATATTAAGCAGATATATTTTTATACAAATAAATATTTTAATACGAATAAATATTTTATTCAAAATACTTGGCGCTGCTCTCCGAATTGGTGTTGCTAAACTGAATAAATATGTATAAATTGCAATAATCTTTTTCTTTCTTTCCTGTGCGTGCGTTCGTGGATGTGTGTATGTGCATATGCTACATATGATGTATTTTAGATCGCAGCGCCAAGTATTTTGAATAAAATATTTATTCGTATTAAAATATTTATTTGTATAAAAATATATCTGCTTAATATTATTTAATACATTTTTTCATTGTACCATTGTGATTTTTTCTTTGTATAAATAGCCATTGTAATAATTGGTGCAATTTTTGTATATCATTAATTTTGTAAAGCTAATAATAATTTACGACAATGTTTTTAAATGGGATTCTTTTTGATGGGTTAATTAAAATGTCCGCAATATGAGTAATGGAATAACACAGCATTTTAGCTGTGTATATGTAGTTGTGTCATCTTAAGCGCAGTTGGAAAGTACCTTTATGTACTTTATGTCTTTTTTTATATTGTAATTAGATTATTTTCTTTTTTGTGTGATTATATTATTTTCTGTTTTTGTGTGATTATATTATTTTCTTTTTTTTTGTGATGTACTTGCAGCTCATTTTGATTTCACATCCTTTTTTATATTGTAATTATATTATTTTCTTTTTTATGTGAATATATTATTTTCTGTTTTTGTGTGATTATATTAATTTCTGTTTTTTGTGATGTACTTGCAGCTCATTTTGATTTCACATCTTTTTTTATATTGTAATCATATTTTTTATTTTACAACTTAACGTAGAACTTATTAATTATTTATAGAAATAGAGTGGCCTTTTGCTATTGGGATTGGCTGCGCTGCGATACGCTATCTGGTGGTGAAAATCAGAACCTAACGAAGTAGGTCGCTGACTGTAGCAGCATATTGAAAGTGTGTAAATAAATGGAATAAAATTTACATTTTAACTTATTTGTGGTATCATTTTTGCGTGTAAATTGTTTTACTATAATCAATTTACTTTTAGTTATGGAGGCCGGAGTCAAATTTGATCCAAAAGCTTCGAAAAGCAAAATATTTTGCTGCGTTTTCGGCTGCAATAGCAAAGCCTGTAGGAATCTAGAAGTCAGCTTTCACCACTTCCCTAAAGCCGGCAAAGTGCAAATTAATCATATAAATAAACTAGGACAATCGGAAATGATTGACAGAAGAAAGTTGTGGGAAAGAAATTTAAAAATGGGGAAAAAAGTTACACAAAGTATGAGAGTTTGCTCACTTCATTTTGTTAAGGATGACTACACTGTATACACAAGACCTGGTAAATTATTATTTTCATATTTTCTATTGAATTATTCAATTTTAGTATGCATATCAATTGTATTATAAATTTCAATCATTATTTAAATATTTAACTTCAAAATATAATCAGCTAATATATTTACATTTGATAAAAACAAAATTTATATTCTGATAGATAATAAATAATTAGTTAAGCGGTCAATTTTTTTACATTACTTTAATTTTTTAGAGTATGAGGCATTTTCCATAAACACTTAGTATCGGTGCATGACACTAACTCCAAATTATTAACTTGAATTCTATTTAAGTGCAAGAAAACAGCCACACTATGTTTACATTTTTCACTCAATCCTGCTTTACAAGAGCATTTCGCATTTATAATCTTTCCAGTGGCAGAAATAGAACCCGTTATTTCGTGTGGATTATTTTTTAAATGAGAAGTTTGTAAACAAAATGCAATAAAGTTAATGTAATCATTGCTGACACTTGTCCTGCCGCAAAATATCACATGACCCGCATTTAAAATGCGTTCACCTTCCACAAAATTGCGGCATGACGGTGTAGAATTGGTAAAAACACATATCTCGTTTATGGTAGGCTTCATTATAATAAATTAAATAAGCAATAACTGCACTTTATGCGTAAATGGTACGTCAACGCCGTATTGTAGATTAGAATCTGTCAAAATCGACCTACTCTGTCCGCCATATTTGTTTGGTGACGTCACGAGTGCCAATCCCAATAGTGAGTGTAGAGACTACATAATGTATCCAAAGCAGGTGAGAGCATATGGCAGAAAGTCTTGTTGCAGGAAATTTAAATGCTAATGGTAATAATTCAGCGAAAATGAATGAGGAGATCCAATATTTTTAACGCACAATTTATTGGTGTTGGAATAAAACTAATAATAATTTAGTATGTTTATTGGTGAATTGAAATAATGGGAATCTAAAAAATTAATGAATAGCGTGACAACTACTGTGGATTGTATTAAAGTATTACAAATGTCTTTCACAAAAGATTGAAAAGCATCAAGGGAGATGTGTTTTCAGGGTACTTTCTTAACTAATGTGACTTGCTCTACATTGCAAGCAGTACACCATAATCTATTTTCTTAATAATTCTTAATGCTATGTCTTTTGATTGACAAATTTTGCCGATTTACCTTATTTGACAAATTCCCAGAAACTTGTGCGAAACAAGATGCTCTGTCTATCTATATATCTATTTAATCTTCTCCGGACAACCTCCAAGCCTGTGCATTCTCTTCATTTCTATCCATCCAAGCCTGTGCGTCCCCTTCAATTCTACTATCCAAGCCTGTGCGTCCCCTTCATTTTTATCCAAGACCTGTGCGTCCCCTTCATTTCTATAATATATAATAAACTTTACATAAAAACTCTAAATTGCTGGTATATACAAAAACAAGTATCTGGCAATTTAAATGCAATGTAATTTTTTACTACAATATATTATTTTGTACATGCATGATACAAATTTCCAGAAACTTGTGTGAAAGGAGATGCTTCGCAGTCGAACCATCTCCGAACAACTTCCAAGTCTGCGACTCTACATAAGAAATCTATTAAAAAAATTTTGGCGACTTACCTTATTAATTGACACAATAATTCAGTCTCCTATGTAGTGTAAAAACTCGTGACATTCCAAATTCGGACAACTTACTTTATTTGACACTTAACACTTGGTAGGTTATAAAATTCAAAATAGTATATATATATATGTATGTACAATGACGGACGACGATCCCCGCCGAATAATCCCGAGAGTCGACGAACGAAGAACGAAACATGTGTTGGCTGAAGGTGTGTGTGTGTAACGCGTATACGTATTATGTTGACGAAAATTTGGCTTGAAGAATCAGAAGAAAATCTTACCGTTTCTGACAGATCCATGACATGATATTACGATATCTCTGTCATGCGTGGACCGATTTTATTGAAATTGGTCTTATTCGAAAGCTTATATGCGGTTTACATAAGAAAAATGCCTTTAAATTTAGAAAATATTGCAAGCGTGATGAGATATTAATGAAATAAGTTTCAGGTTAGGTTGGAATAGCTGTGCGTCGAGTAAAGATACACGGCAGCGACAGGCATATACAAGGTGTCTTTTCTTTCATGTACTTGGCGTCGAGACGCTACCGCGTCTCTAGATTTCACCCTCGAGTGTGGGTCGCTGACCACGATTCGCTGCGGTCGGCCAAGGATTCATACCTGTTTCAGAAATAAAATAATTCTTTATACTTTATCGTATAGATATGGAGGTGACCCCGATGAATTTCTTAAGTTTTTCCGATGAAAATTATATGAAATGTTATGTAAATCTAATTATTTTTAACGATGTTATGGAAATCAATTTATTATGAAGATTTCTTAATTACGATCCGATTTGTGTCGTTTTTGGACCATTTTCATCGGGAAAACATACCCTGATAACCAGATCTGGCGGCAGGATCTGCCGGCAGCTGCGGTGCAGTCTACGTCCGCATTCGACTACGGATCTGCCGGCAGAGTCTGCGTGGCAGGGTCTGCCGGCAGATCCGCGGCAGATCCTGCCGCCCGCCTGACACATCCAACAGCGCCATCTGTAGGCCGCAATAGCCAAACAATTCCCTCTGCGTGACGTCACATGGACATACGCACCAACACATGTGTACGGTGATTGCTGTAGGTGTATCCCTACTCCCACACAACAAGCAAGCAGATTCTACAGTTTATTAAATAATTAATTCTACTTATTTCAAAAAGTATTTATTCATTGTTTAATAATACATGATTGGCGATTACAATTGTTACAAAATAATATAGGGAGCGCATATAAATTTGAAGAAGAACATTCAATATTTACATTTATAAATTCACATGCAATACGTCCCGTAACCAGTGGTACCTATTAAGTGCGATATCACAAAATTTTCTATATTTTCGACTTCTTTTTTCCTGTAGAATCACCATATTCCGTATTGTGTTAGCGCTGAAAACAAATAGAACATTAGTATAAAATTAAACGTAACATATGAATAAACAGGATACATGCGATACTTACTTCAGCTCCATCTCCGCACAGCACACACCCTAGGCGATCATCCATGCTCCTGCGAACATTAACATTTATAATAAAACATGTGTTAAATTATTATTTACGAAACAAGACGTTAAATATTTGCACTTCGCGCATAACCCTATTTTTCTGTCTTGCAGATAATGTGACTCCCGATTTCCGCGACGTAGATAATTGGAAATTATTTAATTCCATAATTACGTTTGCCTTCTGGATACGTCTGGATGATTTGTCTGGATATTGATGGATGAAATGACTTGGAATATTCTTCGATTTTGCCGGCACTGACTGCCACTGCCAGTGACTGCCACCCCGGACCACGAAAACGAACGCAAACTGGACGTAGATTGTTGACCAATCACGAGTTTCGGTACTATGGCGCAGCCAATCCGAGCGTAACCCACTGTACCGCCAAATTGTTACACGTGGTACATCTACATACCGTTTGTTCAAAGTGGTATCCGTCGTGCTTGAAGACGAATGGTCGAAAAATATTCTATGTGATCCTAAAGCATCAATATCCAGTCAAATCATCTCGAAGTATCCAGAAAGCAAACGTAATTATGGAATTGAATAATTTTCAATTATTTACAAAATAGTAATGTAAATAATAATTTAACACATGTTTTCTTATAAATGTTAATGTTCGCAGGAGCATGTATGATCGCCTAGGGCAGCGAAGATCAGGTGGGCGGTCCGAGGACGCTAGCATCCATGCGTCTTCTACGGGCTGCGTGGAAGAGGGTGCTCGAAGCCAATGAAGCGGCGGGCATGCCACGGACATGGAACCTCTAGTAGTGTACGTGTAGGCTCGTACCCTTAAGGTGAAGTTCCAGGACGCGTGGCTCGTCGACTCACGGTCGCCAAGCCGACTCGCCGAACCTGGACTAGCCAAGCCAGGAACCGAGCCACGAGCCGTGGAACTTCACCTTTAGGGCCCAAGAGCACACTACTAGAGGTTTCCATATCCGTGGCATGTCCACCGCTTCATTGGCTTCGAGCACCCTCTTCCACGCAGCACTTACAAAACGCTATGGATGCTAGCGTCCTCGGACTGCCCACCTGATCTTCGCTGGCCTAGGGTGTGCTGTGCGTAGATGAAGCTGAAGTAAGTATCGCATGTATCCTGTTTATTCATACGTTACGTTTAATTTTATACTAATGTTCTATTTGTTTTCAGCGCTAACACAATACGGAATATGGTGATTCTACAGGAAAAAAGAAGTCGAAAATATAGAAAATTTTGTGATATCGCACTTAATAGCTACCACTGGTTACGGGACGTATTGCATGTGAATTTATAAATGTAAATATTGAATGTTCTTCTTCAAATTTATATGCGCTCCCTATATTATTTTGTAACAATTGTAATGGCCAATCATGTATTATTAACACGTTCCCTGCCGCGTGGGGCGTATACGCCCCACGCTGAACTTTCCGTTCAAGCCATTTGGTATTATCATTGTAAAATGAAGAATTTTTTAAATTATGATTTTTGCACTATTTTAATTATTGTAAGGCATACGCCAGAAACAAAATACAAATGTAAAGCGTGGGGCGCATACGCCCCACGCGGCTTGAACGGGAAGTCTTCAAAAAACGGTCTGGCAGGGAACGTGTTAAACAATGAATAAATACTTTTTGAAATAAGTAGAATTAATTATTTAATAAACTGTAGAATCTGCTTGCTTGTTGTGTGGGAGTAGGGATACACCTACAGCAATCACCGTACACATGTGTTGGTGCGTATGTCCATGTGACGTCACGCAGAGGGAATTGTTTGGCTATTGCGGCCTACAGATGGCGCTGTTGGATGTGTCAGGCGGGCGGCAGGATCTGCCGCGGATCTGCCGTGGATCTGCCGGCAGACCCTGCCACGCAGACTCTGCCGGCAGATCCGTAGTCGAATGCGGACGTAGACTGCACCGCAGCTGCCGGCAGATCCTGCGCTCTCCTGGCAGACCCTGCCGTCAATCTGCTTGCAGACGGCCGGCAGATGGTTATCAGGGTAAGGAATCGATTCACACCACTTTCGCCAAGATCCGATGAGAAATGTAGAACTTTTTATTTGTCACTTCATAGGGGACAACATTGTACGGCTCCCCGTGGTCTCGAGGGTCGAAGTCCTCGAAACCCATCGAGGCACGGCTTGTCGGCGGCATTGCCTTTGACTCTTGAAGACTCTAGGGAGAGGATAAAGGTCCGCGCACACATATCCGTTCCGTGTCCGTCCGGTGTCCGTCATATCCGTGCGGTGTCCCTAATTTCACTGACAGGAGGCCTGCTCTGGCCCTGTCAGTCCCAATTCAGTCGTTTCTGCAAGCCTGCTGTACAATTTTGTCAGACAGTAGGTGACAAGAGTATTCGTACACCCTTGAAAACAGAATAACAGCTTTAAAATTGGTTCAAACTACGTGATTTTTTTAGAAGCTGGAAGGATTAATTTACTATCTAGAGACGCGGTAGCGTCTCGACGCCAAGTACATGAAAGAAAAGACACCTTGTATATGCCTGTCGCTGCCGTGTATCTTTACTCGACGCACAGCTATTCCAACCTAACCTGAAACTTATTTCATTAATATCTCATCACGCCTGCAATATTTTCTAAATTTAAAGGCATTTTTCTTATGTAAACCGCATATAAGCTTTCGAATAAGACCAATTTCAATAAAATCGGTCCTCCCATGACAGAGATATCGTAATATCGTCTCATGGATCAGTCGAAAACGGTATAAGAAAAATTGTTCTGATTCTTCTTCTCCAGTCATAAATTTTTGTCGACATAATACGTATACGCGTTATACACGCACACCTTCAGCCAAAACAGAACTAACACATGTTTCGTCGACTCTCGACGGATCTCGATGGATCGACTTTCTCGCAGGGATCGTCGTCCGTCATATATATATATCTATACTCGAGCTCATTTTAGAAGGAACTTATTTCGCGCATGTTGAATGAGCTCATTGGTTCCAAGGGAGCATTTGTTTGATGTATAGCCAATAGTAGCTTGTTTCGGCGCCAACATGCGCAGAACCGATCTAAACTCGTCGGTCGGCAAGTTCCTTCTAAAATGAGCTCGAGTATATATCTAGTATTGAATTATATTATAACCTAGCAAGTGTCAATCAATTATAACCTGGCAAGTGTTAAATAAGGTAAGTTGTTAAAATTGGAAATGTCACGTGTTTTTACACCACATAGGACACTGATTATTGTCTCAATTAACAAGGTAAGTCACGAAAATGTTTTAATAGATTTTTTTTATGTATTCTTATAGATAGAAATGAAGGGGTCGCACAGACTTGGAAGTTGTCCGGAGAAGGTTCGACAGAGAAGCATCTTCTTTCACACAAGTTTCTGGAAATTTGTACCATGCATGTACAAAAATAATATATTGTAATTAAGCATATGTTTTTATTCCAGCAAACTATTTTTAATTTATATCATTATAAGTTTAACGTAGACAGAAAATCATTCTTTTGCCTTTTCCGTCTCGCATTCATAGATCGACAACTAATTATAAGAGACTTACATTCCAAGTAATTTTATTTCATATGAAGATTTCATGAGTTTACAAATTTATTTGTATATATGTATGCAAAACTCTGTTTAAATACGTTTGATAAAAAGTTTCACAAAATTTAAATACCATGTGTCGATGTCACAGCAGAATACCTAATAATTAAATAATTACAGACACTGTTATATGTAGATTCATGAATAAAATTATATGTATGCTATATAATAAGTAAGTACTATTACAATGTTTAATATTATTATTATCTGAAATACAATAGGATACGTTGGAACATATTACGTACACGACATTAAGCATTTCTGAGAAATGCCACGAATATTAATGTAAATTAGAAGATTAAGTTTCTTATTAATTAAAATATTCTACCATTTATAAATCCAATTGGAATTAAATTATACAGAAGCATCGTGCTCTGAAAATTAGGAACCATGAACTGTAAGTTCAATCAATGTGTATAAAATTCTATTGAAATCTTATTTTGATTTTGACATTAAAGAAAATTATATTCGAATCTGTTTTTATAATATAATATATATATATACCTACCTGTTGTCACGAAAATTTTTGGGCCGAGCGCGATAACAGAGTTGCTGTATACCAGAACATGAAACAAGTCGACGTCAGCCTGGTCGAATCGCATTGGAACGAAATGATAGAACAGCCCACATAGCACAACGTCTGGTAAAGTCTTAAAGACGTCCAAAAAGCGTCTTAAAGACATCTCAGAGACGTCTTGTTACAAATCAAGACGTTCAGACCTAAAATGGACATAAACTAGACGTCTCTAAGACGAGGTGTGCTGTATGGGAGAAACGAGCTTTCCTTAAAAAGTCAATATTCCCTTGCAAAAGGGTTTCAAGCGCGGTAATCTTCTTAAACACTTTGCCTTTGGTCATTCTTAAAAGTCTACGAAACAGAGCGGCAAACGTGGTAAATATTTAAAAAAAAAAAAGAGAAATTTACAATCGCAAGAATTCCCAAGTGGCGAACAACTGCAGTTTCGATCAACCGAGCGACATATTTCAAATAGAACCAAAGAATGACGACAATTTATCAATATGATTCTTGTCCACGGTTGAAACTCTTGGTGCCATGAAAGATTTTAAAGACGCGGGAAACAAATTTGACTGTGGTGATCTTCAAGAAATGATTTCGGAATTGAACCATGATCAGAAGCGGATATTTGATACAGTTACGAAATCTTTGACGTATAAAGATAAAATTCTCAGGCTTTATGTGAGTGGAGAAGGTGGCACTGGGAAAAGTTTTTTAATAAAAACTATCAGACATTGGGTCTAGCAGATTATCTGAAAAGACACAGCAGTAACTGCTCCTACTGGAATCGCAGCTTTTAATATTGAAGGTCTTACCATACACCGATTATTTCAATTACCTGTAGAACATGGGCATACCGCCCAGTATAGGCAACTTAGTGATGCAGCCCTTCAAATTGTACGAGATCAACTAAAAAACGTTGCTTTAGTAATCATCGATGAAATTTCGATGGTGCCTAACGTAACTTTCCTGTACATACATCTGCGACTTACAGAAATATTTGATACTACAGATTCCGATGATGCTTGGTTCGGAAAAAAGCCTATGCTGCTATTTGGTGACTTACTACAACTTCCTCCTGTTCACGAAGAACCTGCTTTTATACAACTATCCAATAAGAGTATGGAGAGAAATGTTGCAGGGTTAGGTTCTTATAATTTATGGTCTGCCTTGTTTAGCTATGACGAATTGACAATAAACATGCGACAGAAGGGTGATAATATTTACAAAGACATGTCGAGAATTCGCACCGGTGTAGTGACCGATTCGGATACAAAACTTTTAGAATCGAGGAAATTAAATTTCAAAGGGACAAATTGTTGTAATGACCGATTAAACGAATTATGTGATTACATGCTTAATGTGGGATCTAATACGGTGTGTTTACTTCCCACATGTGTTCAGTGCGATTTTTTGAACGCTGCAATGCTGAGTCGATTTCCATCCGAAGAAATCCATTTGATTGCTCATGATACAATGAATTGTGCACCGTACTTGAAAAAAAAGGTGTCAAAGGTACTAAACAATAATGACGATGATAGCTCTCGAACGGCGGAACTTGCAAGGGTCGTAATTGTTAAAGTAAGAGTATAAATCATGATTAGAAGAAATATTGATGTTACACTAGGTCTTGTCAACGGTACCATTAACCATAAACTTGTTTCAGTTATACGAGGTGTTGATAATGACGTTGAAAAATTGAAAATTATATTACCCACGGGGCAAGAACATATAATAGAACGTGTATGTGTTAAATTTGAAGTAATGGATAGAGCGTTCGTTATTAGAAAACAATTTCCGATTTGCCTCAGCTATGGTATAACTATTCACAAAAGTCAGGGACTAAGCTTGTAGAATGCTGTTGTAGAAGCAGATAATTCAATATTTACTTGCGGACAAATTTACGTTGCTCTTTCACGGGTGACCACATTACAAGGATTGCATCTTATCAATTATGATCCATCTTCCATAAAGGCACAAGAATCGGGTATCATAGAGTACAATAGATTACGAAAAAAATATAGACCTGATCTTATGACTATTTCAATTTCTAAAAAACGCGTCTCCAATGTTCGTGATGCTGTTTGGGCAGTACCTAATTATAATGTATCCGAATGTCAGAATACTAATGATCAGTATCACATCGTTGATACCACTCAATACTACGTAAGAGGTCTTCCCAATTCTGATGGTGTGTCTTGTTATGCGAATGCCACAATCCAATGCATGTTATATTGTTCATCCATAAGAGAAAACTTATTTTCGACTGAAAAAGCTGATCATATTATAAAAATCTTTATGGACCAATATAAATCGGATCAAAATCCAAACATAATATCATTACGGCAATTCGCAGGAGAAAAATACGCTTACAATCAGCTGCATGATGCAGCTGAGTTTATTACCTCTCTTTGTGATCATGAGATTCTTATTAAGAATGCAGTACAACACGAAATAACAACAGTATTGAGATGTTTAGCGTGTAATTACACAAGTACCACTATCAGTACAAATTGTGTGGTACATCTTGCACTGCCCAAGATGTTCAAAAAAGAAACATTTAAATTTTAAGATATAATAAAACACAATTTCACAGAATGGAAAAATCAGAAAGATCCTTGCAATAATTGTGATAATTCAAATTCAAATACAATGAAGAAAATCGATATAACTGCTTCCAAACCAATTCTTATTGCAAAATTACATTTGTTCGAACACGATAGTAGTGGAACAACGAAAGTTGAAAATTTCAACATCAAAGCAATACCTACTACTAAAATACAATTGGTAGATCACTGTTATAAACTTAAGGCAGCGATTTTCCACCACGGTAAAAGTATTTCCGATGGTCATTACACGAGTATGGTAAGGGGTAAGGGCACAACGTGGGTATTCGTTGATGATTTACGAGTAGAAAAACAAGCTTGGCCACGAAATGCTAAAAATGCATACATATTTTTCTTCGAAAGATGTTAATTGTGGTTGTTATTACAGTTCAATGATAAATACGTTCAACGCCAAAGGCTGCTTTCAGCGCCAAAAGCTGCTTCGCGCACTATGTACTGCACATAAAGTACTATACATTCATATAATACATATAAATCGGCAATGCGGTGCACATGTTTTTTTTGCGTAGGTGTTAAACTTACGTAGAATTTATCCTTAATTAAAAAATAATAAAAGTACACACGCTGAGCTGCTTTGCGCTATTCCGAGTATTGCGAGTACAAGCTTTACTGGCCACAAACGCGCTTTATCTTCTAACATCACTCGATAGGCTGCAGTGCGCCAAGAACATGAATTAGTTTTGTAAAAAGAAGTGAGATCCCCAGAAAAAACTTTAAAAAAGTAAAAAATACGCCAAGTACATGAAAATTTCGGGGACAAAAAAGAATATTATCAAAAATCACAAAAAAAAAGAAAATAGTATACATGAAAAAGTCGAGGAAGAAAAACAGTATTATCAAAAAATAAATAGAAAAAAATCACAAAAAAAGACAAAGAAACATGAAAATGTCAAGGACGAATAAAGTATTATTATCAAATAAATATAATCACATAAATAAAAAAGGAAATAATATAATTACAATATAAAAAAATATGTGAAATCAAAATGAGCTGCAAGTACATAAAGGTGCTTTCTAACTACGCTTAAGATGACACAACTACATATACACAGCTAAAATGCTGTGTTATTCCATTACTCATATCGTGGACATTTTAATTAACCCATCAAATAGAATCCCATTTAAAAACATTGTCGTAAATTAATAGCTTTACAAAATTAATGATACACAATAAAAGACAAAAAAAATGTCCGCGGCCTGGAAGTCAAATACTTGGCGTGGCCAGGCCAAGGTATTCTCAGATCATCAAACAATACCCATACCTCCCCCCTCGCAGGCTTTCGGATAATTTGTCCATTTAAAACTCAGACAATATGAGTACACTTTCATTATATTGCGTTTTAAAAAAATTGTACGATCACTCATCGACACCGATACCTTTCCTCTGACAAGCTTTCACATAATTTGTCAATTTAAAACACTGACAATATGAATACACTTTCATTATTTTGCGTTTTTAAATAATTCTTATTCAGCGACACCTTGGCCTGGCCACGCCAAGTATTTGACTTCCAGGCCGCGGACATTTTTTTTGTCTTTTATTGTGTATCATTAATTTTGTAAAGCTATTAATTTACGACAATGTTTTTAAATGGGATTCTATTTGATGGGTTAATTAAAATGTCCACGATATGAGTAATGGAATAACACAGCATTTTAGTTGTGTATATGTAGTTGTGTCATCTTAAGCGTAGTTAGAAAGCACCTTTATGTACTTGCAGCTCATTTTGATTTCACATATTTTTTTATATTGTAATTATATTATTTCCTTTTTTATTTATGTGATTATATTTATTTGATAATAATACTTTATTAGTCCTTGACATTTTCATGTTTCTTTGTCTTTTTTTGTGATTTTTTTCTATTTATTTTTTGATAATACTGTTTTTCTTCCTCGACTTTTTCATGTATACTATTTTCTTTTTTTTTTGTGATTTTTGATAATATTCTTTTTTGTCCTCGAAATTTTCATGTACTTGGCGTATTTTTTACTTTTTTAAAGTTTTTTGTAGTTTACCAACAGTTAAGCCATTTATAGAAATGAGTGGGGGAGCACGTCTTTGGTTTAGAGCTGTGAAATCGTCCACAAGCTGCGTGGATCGTTGTGTGAAAATGCTCTATAGTTTGCACGTCCTGTTGAAACGCACATCCAGCTCCATTTCCCTAACACCCAGCATGCATGCATCCGATCATACCCTCTATCTTACCACGCAAAATTCAAATACGAAACTCTTTTCATTACAATCATTAATAATGATCAGAATTATATCATGTTTGGTATCATTTTCATTGCAAGAACTCCAGCAATCCATTGGTGGTATTTGTATGGAGATCTAATATTAATTATAGAAATTTCCATTTTCATTACTGAGCGGCCTATTGTTCTCCTTGTTTTTATGGCTCTAGGGTCTAGGACCCCCGAAGCGCGTGGTTCGAGATCTTCGACTCCAGAACCTTTCACGGTCATAAAAAAAGGTCCTCCCTTTCACCTTGCCGTGATTTCAAGACTCCGTCAGTCCAAACACCCAAATATCGGTGGCAACCAAATTTTAGTTTCACTGAACGGATAGGGGTTCTACACTGACATCTGCTGACATCCGTGACACGGACAAGTGTGCGCTGCTCCATTGTAAAGCACGCAAACGAAATTTTTTAACACTGATCCTGTCGGCCCGGAACTGATGGGTACGGAGAGGCCCTCGAATTTCACGGAACTGACAAGTGTGCGCTGCTCCATTCCAAAACAAGCAACCGATACCTTTTACGACCACGGAACTGACACGGAACGGATATGTGTACGCGGACCTTAACCCGTTACCTGCTTTCCTGATTCCATAATCAAATTAGAGACATGAAAAAAGCTTGTAAAAATACATAACCAAAATCATGTTTTCGAGCGTGAAAGAAAGATACGTATCATTTCAGGTTGGAACTGCTTTTTTTAGGTCTACAAAAAAATTTGTAGACCTAAACGCGTTCCTACGTTCTCTTGATGATATATTTTGAAAGTAGATACCATCACATAACTGTCCTGCAAAAATCAGCTGCTATTTCTTGCAACTTTAGCTGATATTAATGTTTAAAGTGTGAGAACGCATGAAATTTCGGGGGGATAAGTGATTGGTAGAGGAGAAGTTTCTGTTTCAATGGGAGAGCAGAGGATTTTAGTAGGTAATAAAAACGTGCAATAATGGACGTGGCTTTCCGGGTTGCTTCGGCGATCCGTTTAGTCCACGTGAGCCTAGAGTCTATATGGGTTCCCAGGTTTTTACCTGATTTTTGAATCTTGATGGTGGAGTTGTGTATCTTTAACGCGGTAGGTATCTTTCTTTTAAGTAGTCTGTAGACGCTCAATATTATTGTGCAATATATTGCACAATATTTTTGCTCTGTGCCCCACACGGTCAATAATATTGTGCAATATTGAATATTGCACAATATATTGAACGTCTAGGGGCTGCTTACGGTCAATATTATTGTGCTATATATTGCAGAGTGTCTAGATTATAATACCCCCTTAATTTGAAGAGAGGACGACGCTGGTGGAACCACGTGCAGTCAGCGGACTATCCCTTTTCTTTCTGTATTTCTCCACGATGCGTATTGATACAGGCTGATTCTGGAGCTCCGCCCGACAATGGGCGTTGTTCATATACAATGGGTCTGGGTCAATTACAAAAATATAAGACAGAATTGCATTGTTTGATTATTATCAGCTGAAATAAACTGGTAAAAAGTTACATCAATCATATCTGATTTTTTTTAATGTTTATAGCACGCACAAAATAAGGAGTAAGCTCAAAAGGTTTTGTTTCTATTTCTTATTTCGCATGTACTTGATATTTTTATTATCCAATATCGTTTAGATTCATTAACCCTCTAGTGCATAGATTTTTAATTCAGTTGGAAAAATTAGACTACTCTAATTTGGAGATGAAAAGACCAAATCCGATGTCTGTTTTCAATTTGGAGGAAATAATAATAATAATAATAAATTTCGCAGCGTGCGTAGCTCAAAAATGCACTTCAAACTAGATTTCTGTCAAAATGAAAACTCAGATTGACATGTTTCTTAGACCAATATGTGCGCTGTGACATTAGTTTAGGGCTGGCAAAAGAATTCCCAATTCCTGGATTAAACAGGTGCCCGCCTTAAGGCAGGCGTATGCACTAGAGGGTTAATTACTAAGAAATTGATGAGGTAAGATTTAGGTGACCAGATATTGGCAACTCTCCCCTAATTCGGAAAACAATGAAGGAAATTCCATGAAAAATTAATTTCCATAACCTCAATAGTCCGATTTACATGAGATTTGGTATGGTTTTCATCGCCGATACATAAGGAATCGATTGGTGTCGTTTTTGCAAAGATCTGATGAGAAATGCGGAAATCCTGGACATTTCTCAAGTCTAAATTCATTCGTTCTTTACGATCGATAATTTATTATTTTTCCAAGAACGTTTCGACAACATCTGCTTGTCAAATTTTTATAGGCCAATAAAAAACGTGGTGACATTGTTCAGTCTGAGTTAATCCGTATATTATTCTGTCAGTGGGAAGTGCGTACGATGACTTCGGACGCGCAGTTACCGTCGTCAACCGCCAACTCGCGGGACAAAATGGTCATAAACCACGACCCTGGCGAGACGCTCCGGCCGATCAGCCTGGTTAGATTTTGGCAACCAGATGTGTCATTTTCCACCTCTACTTCATCAAGAAGGAGTGGGGTCTTCCTTCGCCCACGAATTCACAGAGGGAAGGTCCCCCCTCTTTGAGGAACTGTGTTTCCATTGTGTGTTTCATAATTATATTAAAACAACAATTACTTTCATATTATTTTCTCTTCTTCATACAATAAAGAGAAAAATATGAAATAGTTCAAAGTGGAAACCTTATACCAGGTATACCAGGTATACCGATACCCGGAGTTCAGACAGTACAAGGTTTACCACTTAACGAGCTACGCTACAATCTTAATTAATTGGTCTATCTCACGTCAATTTTTCCATTTATATGAATATTGCGCAATAATATTGAACGTCTACAGACCGCTTTATACGTTATAAGAATGGACTCGGTTTTAAACGGGATATTATAAGTTGTGCTGAATTTTTTTATGCATTTTATTGCTTTATGAGGTGAGGGGTTGGACAATAAAAACATTAAAGAGGGTGGGAGAGGGGACAGAGCCTTGCGGGAATGACTGTATTAATTTAGCAAAAGGTAGTGGATGGTTGTGCGAAAGGAGGTGATGTGTTTGTTAGCCCTTCAGTCCAAACGGAATCGAAGGCCTTTTCGGTATCGAGGAGGACCATTGCCGTGGTATTCTTGCTGGTTATATGGTATTTAATATCACTTGTTACCTACCCTTGCTAATTGATGTATAGTGGAATGTTTTTTGACGGAATCCGAATCGGGTGGAACGGATAATGTTATGCTGGTTTAAAAAGGTGGATAGCCGGGGGAGAATGATTCTTTCAGCTAACTACCCAATACATTTCCTCGAAAACAGTGGCAATTTCTAGTTACATATCTAGTACTAATTGTTTATAAAAACTGCGCAGTGACGCCAAATATTCTACGAAATATCATCATTCGACCTTTAGACTTATTCCTTCAAATTTCACATTCGACATTTAATCATCGTTGTAAATTTTTTGTTAACTAACCAACCATAATAATTGTAGACCCAACAATGAATATACGTTGGCAAACTATCGTTTCTTGTTAATTAACCCACCAGAATAATTGTAGGCGAAAGCATCAGAAAGAATACGTATGTACAATCTTTCGATTGTTAAAAAGCCTGTGGGCTCGGATTATCGGGAAAGACGTACCCACCCCACTGTTTTGCTTTCTCGCTGCGAGCGAAGACCTTCGGACCGTAGTAGACCGCCCGTTGACAGCCGAGAGCAATAAAACCGACGGGCCACATAAAACGTTCATGTTTTTGGTAATATTGTTGATGAAAATATTACCAATCGATTCTTCATATCTTCCCTATGAAAATGGCCCCAAAAATGATATAAATCGGACCATAATTAAGGATATTACGTGGGAAATTTATTTGCAGAATTCAAAGCCCGTTTCGTTAAAAATAGTCCAATTTAAATTATTTTTTGCCCAATTAATCGGGAGAACGCCAGGAATCCATTGGTGTCACTTTCATATTGATACGATGAAAATTAAACAAATTCAGATTCTGTAGAATCTGACCGGTAGAGGACCACGCGCGGGTCAGGCCGCAAAGGCTCACACCGGTTATTTGACATTCTAGGATGAAGATAAGATGAAAAATGAACCGTTATTTGAAACAAAAGATGAAAGGCCTTCAAATGAATCATCTTATCCGATCTTCAAATAACGGATAAACGGAAAGTACCTTTTATCTAGATGTGATTTAGATGTTAACTTTGCCCATCTCTGCCCAAAACCCATGTTTCGGGCCAGATTGTCGGTATTACAGCGCGCTACATTACCTGAAAAACACATTTCAACTTTTCTCGTAACCTGGTGCTCCGTAGCAAAACCGGCTATATCCCCTTTAATTTTTGGAATTTCGTTTTGCGGCTTTGGGAGCATATTATCGTGATATTTAACAACTGATTTATGCAAAAAAAATCGATTTCTTCGAACCACTACACTAGACTCCCTCCCCCCTTAAATGTATAAAAGAAGTTATTTATTTAAACATTACCATTATACCAATAACTTCATTCTATGAAGAAACTGTTCACAAATATCCGTGCACAAGGCCAAGTCGATTGGTTGTATATTTTTTGAGTTACATTGCCCGCAAAGTGTACAACTGTCGTTCCGAGAAAAACACATTTCAAGTTTTCTCGTAACCTGGCGCTCCGTAGCAAAACCGGCTATATCCGCTTTAATATTTCGAATTTCGATTTGCTGCTGTGGGAGCATATTATCGTGTTGTTTAACTATTGATTTATGCAAAAAATTGATTTCTTCGACCCACCACATTAGGCTCCCCCCACCCTTAAATGTGTAAAAGAAGTTATTTATTTAAACATTACCATTATACCAATAACTTCATTCTATGAAGAAACCGTTCACAAATATCCGTGCACAAGGCCAAGTCGATTGGTTGTACGTTTTTCGAGTTACATTGCCCGGAAAGTGTAAAACTGTCGTTCCGGAGAAACACACATTTCATGTTTTCTCGTAACCTGGTTCTCCGTAGCAAAACCGGCCATATCCGCTTTAATATTTCGAATTTCGATTTGCTGATGTGGGAGCATACTTTCGTGATGTTTAACTATTGATTTATCCAAAAAAAGAAAATCGATTTCTTCGACCCTGTGTACTAGGCTCCCCCCTTAAATGTGTGAAAAAAGTTATTTATTTAAACATTATCATTATAGTAATATCTTCATTCTATGAAGAAACTGATCACAAATATCCGTGCACAAGGCCAAGTCGATTGGTTGTATATTCTTTGAGTTACATTGCCCGCAAAGCGTAAAACTGTCGTTCCGAGATAAACACATTTCAAGTTTCCTCGTAACCTGGTGCTCCGTAGCAAAACCGGCTATATCCGCTTTAATTTTTCGAATTTAGTTTTGCTGATGTGGGAGCATATTTTCGTGATGTTTAACTAGTGATTTATGCACAAAAAATTGATTTCTTTGACCCACTACAATAAACTTCCACCCCCCTTCAATGTGTGAAAAAAGTTATTTATTTAAACAATATCATTATACCAATAACTTCATTCTATGAAGAAACTGTTCACAAATATTCGTGCACAAAGCCAAGTAGATTGGTTGAATATTTTTTGAGTTACATTGCTCGGAAAGTGTAAAACTGTCGTTCCGGAGAAACACACATTTCATGTTTTCTCGTAACCTGGTTCTCCGTAGCAAAACCGGCCATATCCGCATTAATATTTCGAATTTCGATTTGCTGATGTGGGAGCATACTTTCGTGATGTTTAACTATTGATTTATGCAAAAAAAGAAAATCGATTTCTTCGACCCTGTATACTAGGCTCCCCCCTTAAATGTGTGAAAAAAGTTATTTATTTAAACATTATCATTATAGTAATATCTTCATTCTATGAAGAAACTGATCACAAATATCCGTGCACAAGGCCAAGTCGATTGGTTCTATATTCTTTGAGTTACATTGCCCGCAAAGCGTAAAACTGTCGTTCCGAGAAAAACACATTTCAAGTTTCCTCGTAACCTGGTGCTCCGTAGCAAAATCGGCTATATCCGCTTTAATTTTTCGAATTTCGTTTCGCTGATGTGGGAGCATATTTTCGTGATGTTTAACTAGTGATTTATGCACAAAAAATTGATTTCTTCGACCCACTACAATAAACTTCCACCCCCCTTCAATGTGTGAAAAAAGTTATTTATTTAAACAATATCATTATACCAATAACTTCATTCTATGAAGAAACTGTTCACAAATATTCGTGCACAAAGCCAAGTAGATTGGTTCAATATTTTTTGAGTTACATTGCCCGGAAAGTGTAAAACTGTCGTTCCGGAGAAACACACATTTCATGTTTTCTCGTAACCTGGTTCTCCGTAGCAAAACCGGCCATATCCGCTTTAATATTTCGAATTTCGATTTGCTGATGTGGGAGCATACTTTCGTGATGTTTAACTATTGATTTATGCAAAAAAAGAAAATCGATTTCTTCGACCCTGTATACTAGGCTCCCCCCTTAAATGTGTGAAAAAAGTTATTTATTTAAACATTATCATTATAGTAATATCTTCATTCTATGAAGAAACTGATCACAAATATCCGTGCACAAGGCCAAGTCGATTGGTTGTATATTTTTTGAGTTACATTGCCCGCAAAGCGTAAAACTGTCGTTCCGAGAAAAACACATTTCAAGTTTCCTCGTAACCTGGTGCTCCGTAGCAAAACCGGCCATATCCGCTTTAATATTTCGAATTTCGATTTGCTATATTATTGTGTTGTTTAACTATTGATTTATGCAAAAAATCGATTTCTTCGACCCACCACATTAGGCTCCCCCCACCCTTCAATGTGTGAAAAAAGGTATTTATTTAAACATTATCATTATAGTAATATCTTCATTCTATGAAGAAACTGATCACAAATATCCGTGCACAAGGCCAAGTCGATTGGTTGTATATTCTTTGAGTTACATTGCCCGCAAAGCGTAAAACTGTCGTTCCGAGAAAAACACATTTCAAGTTTCCTCGTAACCTGGTGCTCCGTAGCAAAACCGGCTATATCCGCTTTAATTTTTCGAATTTAGTTTTGCTGATGTGGGAGCATATTTTCGTGATGTTTAACTAGTGATTTATGCACAAAAAATTGATTTCTTCGACCCACTACAGTAAACTTCCACCCCCCTTCAATGTGTGAAAAAAGTTATTTATTTAAACAATATCATTATACCAATAACTTCATTCTATGAAGAAACTGTTCACAAATATTCGTGCACAAAGCCAAGTAGATTGGTTGAATATTTTTTGAGTTACATTGCCCGGAAAGTGTAAAACTGTCGTTCCGGAGAAACACACATTTCATGTTTTCTCGTAACCTGGTTCTCCGTAGCAAAACCGGCCATATCCGCTTTAATATTTCGAATTTCGATTTGCTGATGTGGGAGCATACTTTCGTGATGTTTAACTATGGATTTATGCAAAAAAAGAAAATCGATTTCTTCGACCCTGTATACTAGGCTCCCCCCTTAAATGTGTGAAAAAAGATATTTATTTAAACATTATCATTATAGTAATATCTTCATTCTATGAAGAAACTGATCACAAATATCCGTGCACAAGGCCAAGTCGATTGGTTGTATATTCTTTGAGTTACATTGCCAGCAAAGCGTAAAACTGTCGTTCCGAGAAAAACACATTTCAAGTTTCATCGTAACCTGGTGCTCCGTAGCAAAAACGGCTATATCCGCTTTAATATTTCGAATTTCGATTTGCTGCTGTGGGAGCATATTATCGTGTTGTTTAACTATTGATTTATGCAAAAAATTGATTTCCTCGACCCACCACATTAGGCTCCCCCCACCCTTAAATGTTTAAAAGAAGTTATTTATTTAAACATTATCATTATACCAATAACTTCATTATATGAAGAAACCATTCACAAATATCCGTGCACAAGGCCAAGGCGATTGGTTGTACGTTTTTCGAGTTACATTGCCCCCAAAGTGTAAAACTGTCGTTCCGAGAAAAACACATTTCAAGTTTTCTCGTAACCTGGTGCTCCGTAGCAAAACCGGCTATATCCGCTTTGATTTTTCGAATTTCGTTTTGCTGATGTGGGAACATATTTTCGTGATGTTTAACTAGTGATTTATGCACAAAAAATTGATTTCTTCGACCCACTATAATAAACTTCCACCCCCCTTCAATGTGTGAAAAAGGTATTTATTTAAACAATATCATTATACCAATAACTTCATTCTATGAAGAAACTGTTCACAAATATTCGTGCACAAAGCCAAGTAGATTGGTTGAACATTTTTTGAGTTACATTGCACGGAAAGTGTAAAACTGTCATTCCCGAGAAACACACATTTCATGTTTTCTCGTAACCTGGTTCTCCGTAGCAAAACCGGCCATATCCGCTTTAATATTTCGAATTTCGATTTGCTGATGTGGGAGCATACTTTCGTGATGTTTAACTATTGATTTATGCAAAAAAAGAAAATCGATTTCTTCGACCCTGTATACTAGGCTCCCCCCTTAAATGTGTGAAAAAAGTTATTTATTTAAACATTATCATTATAGTAATATCTTCATTCTATGAAGAAACTGATCACAAATATCCGTGCACAAGGCCAAGTCGATTGGTTGTACGTTTTTCGAGTTACATGCCCGCAAAGTGTAAAACTGTCGTTCCGAGAAAAACACATTTCAAGTTTTCTCGTAACCTGGTGCTCCGTAGCAAAACCGGCTATATCCGCTTTAATTTTTCGAATTTCGTTTTGCTGCTGTGGGAGCATATTATCGTGTTGTGTAACTATTGATTTATGCAAAAAAATCGATTTCTTCGACCCACCATATTAGGCTCCCCCCACCCATAAATGTGTAAAAGAAGTTATTTATTTAACCATTATCATTATACCAATAACTTCATTCTATGAAGAAACCGTTCACAAATATCCGTGCACAAGGCCAAGTCGATTGGTTGTATATTTTTTGAGTTACATTGCCCGCAATGTGTAAAACTGTCGTTCCGAGAAAAACACATTTCAAGTTTTCTCGTAACCTGGTGCTCCGTAGCAAAACCGGCTATATCCGCTTTAATTTTTCGAATTTCGTTTTGCTGCTGTGGGAGCATATTATCGTGTTGTGTAACTATTGATTTATGCAAAAAAATCGATTTCTTCGACCCACCATATTAGGCTCCCCCCACCCATAAATGTGTAAAAGAAGTTATTTATTTAACCATTATCATTATACCAATAACTTCATTCTATGAAGAAACCGTTCACAAATATCCGTGCACAAGGCCAAGTCGATTGGTTGTATATTTTTTGAGTTACATTGCCCGCAATGTGTAAAACTGTCGTTCCGAGAAAAACACATTTCAAGTTTTCTCGTAACCTGGTGCTCCGTAGCAAAACCGGCTATATCCGCTTTAATTTTTCGAATTTCGTTTTGCTGATGTGGGAGCATATTTTCGGGATGTTTAACTAGTGATTTATGCACAAACAATTGATTTCTTCGACCCACAACAATAAACTTCCACCCCCCTTCAATGTGTGAAAAAAGTTATTTATTTAAACAATATCATTATACCAATAACTTCATTCTATGAAGAAACTGTTCACAAATATTCGTGCACAAAGCCAAGTAGATTGGTTGAATATTTTTTGAGTTACATTGCCCGGAAAGTGTAAAACTGTCGTTCCGGAGAAACACACATTTCATGTTTTCTCGTAACCTGGTTCTCCGTAGCAAAACCGGCCATATCCGCTTTAATATTTCGAATTTCGATTTGCTGATGTGGGAGCATACTTTCGTGATGTTTAACTATTGATTTATGCAAAAAAAGAAAATCGATTTCTTCGACCCTGTATACTAGGCTCCCCCCTTAAAAGTGTGAAAAAAGTTATTTATTTAACCATTATCATTATCAACAGACGCGGTCGCGTCTGGAAGCTAATTCCCCCTTCCCCTCTCCCCAGGCACACCGAGCGACCACGTATCTATACACGAATGACAGCGAAATTGACAGGCCTCCGTAGCTATTTTGGTCTTTTTTTCTTGTCTTATGACATAGTCCCGGTGTTTTAACATGATTAAGCGAATAATTATTTTTTTTCGAACCCATTTGTCGTTTTAGTTAATGCATCAAGCTGTTTTTCTAAAAGATAAAACAATTATGCAAAATTTTTATTTAGGAAAAGGACACTTTTTTTTACGAGACAGTCAGTCCGCACGTAGCGCTTGTACTTGACGCTAGTAGATGTCGCCATTCTCGTTTTACTTCTCCAATTCACGCGGGTAGATGTCGCCTTTCGTAAGCTGAAGTTATCCGGAATAGTTTTGCTGAAAATGCGGTTGCGCAGTTTACAAAAAAGGCAAAAAACCGCTGGTTTCGGTTCGCTAGTAAATGTCACCTAGCTGTCAATCAATTACAACTTGCCTGTGTCAGTTATCAAAAGTTTTGAAATGTCACGAGTTTTTCCACCATATAGAACATTGAATTATTGTCTCAATCAATTAACAAGGTAAGTCGCTATATTATTATTTTTGTTATATATGCTTAACGCATGACTTTCTTCTATCTTACGCCACTTTTATGAACTCTGGATGATTTTTTTGGTTAATTAATTGTTTATTAATTTTTGTAGAAAATGCGGGAGGCCGCCTTACTTGATGGTGAGTTTTATTAAAAAATAAGCTTGCAGAAGAATTAAATAATAAAAAATTTTATGTATACATTTATTCAAATTCATTTTTTCCAGACTCGAATGATGCCGACAGTGAACAAGGTACCTATAGAACGGCGGCGTTGCCACCACCACCACAGCAGCCGACGACAAACGGTATTAATTCCTAATATTATTATTAATTAGTATTTTTTATCTTTTAACAATATAATAAAAATTGTTGACTTTAGCTTATATCAGGGGAGCCCAGGCCGGTTGGCTGTAGCTGACAGTCGCACCTACGTCGCTGCCCCCCCCCACCACCACCACCGCCACCACCACCACCACCGCCGCCGCCACCACCACCATCTCCACCATAGGGCCCGGCCACGGCACATGGTATTATTTCTTAATACTTTAATTAAATACCTGTTTATGTTTTTTACAATATAACATTTTTATCTGCGCGTGCCAACAATGTATAAATTATTATAATAATATAATTGCTGACGTTTATTATTATTATTACTGATTACAGGAGGATACACGTCGAAGCGTCATAAGAGGAGCGGCTGGAGGCAGGGTTTGAGAGTGAGGAACCAGCGACTGCCAGCGACAACCAACCGGCCTGGGCTCCCCTGATATAAGCTAAACTCAACCATTTTTATTACATTGTTAAAAGATAAAAAATACTAATTAATATAATAATAATAGGAATTAATACCGCTTGTCGCCGGCTGCTGTGGCGGTGGTGGCAACGCCGCCGTTCATTCACTAGTTGCCACAGATTGCGGGTCAAAGTTAATCAAGTGCAGTCCTTCCAAAGTAGTGATTCTTGAGAGAGCCACATAAACTTGCCCAGTAGAAAACACACTGGACTCGAATGATGCCGGGAGCGAACAAGGTACCTATAGAACGGCGGCGTTGCCGCCACCACCACCACAGCAGCCGGCGACAAACGGTATTAATTCCTAATTTTATTATTAATTGGTATTTTTTATCTTTTAACAATATAATAAAAATTGTTGACTTTAGCTTATATCAGGGGAGCCCAGGCCGGTTGGCTGTCGCTGACAGTCGCAACTACGTCGCTGCCCCCTCCCCCACCACCACCAATGCCACCACCACCACCACACCACCACCAACGCCACCACCACCACCACCACCATCTCCATCATCTCCACCATCTCCACCACAGGGCCCGGCCACGGCACATGGTATTATTTCTTAATACTTTAATTAAATACTTGTTTATGTTTTTACAATATAACATATTTATCTGCGCGTGCCAACAATGTATAAATTATTATAATAATATACTTGCTGTCGTTTATTATTATTATTACTGATTACAGGAGGATACACGTCGAAGCGTCATAAGAGGAGCGGCTGGAGACAGGCGCCAAGTATTTTGAATAAAATATTTATTCGTTAAAATATGTATTTGTATCAAAATATACGTGGGCGCAGCTGGAAAGAAAAATCAGCTTCAACCCAAAAATAAATATACTAAATAAACTAAAGAACAAGAAAGAAATTTTTTTCAACATATATATATTAATTCATCATATCGAATACGAGGTATATATTCATACAATTAGAAACTTCACCTCTAATAAATTAAATCCTTATGCTCTAAGGCCAAAAGTCATCCTTTCTTGTGTCACAGTGATGTTTCCTCATGAAATAGAAGTGTTCTAGACGGGAACCTGTAGCTTGGCAGTGCTCTCACCATATTCATGAAATACTGTAGAATGTTAGCGATGCAAAAATGTCAGTCCTATATATATAGTAAGCTCGAATGCAATCGAAACTCGATCGGCCATAATCGTTTGAGCCGTGTGTACGAGCAGGGCTCGCTCTGACCGATGGGCATGTAAGTCTAGGGTCGCGCGAAACACAAAACCATGTTGTAAGGACATAAGGTGTGCTCGGCCGGCAGCTCATATTCGTCTTCTACTGCGCCTTCCCACTTTCCGCCATGTTAAAATATGGCCGCCTAGTTACATTATGGGGTTTATAATGTACTACCTAACTTCGTGTAGCGTAAACTCTAGAGGCGCCAAGTTTGAACAAGACTACACGAATGTAATAGGACGTCGTATTGGTTGACAATCCAATATGGACGATCTTGGGAAGGGCACGTCATTGGCTAATCTGGAAGGCTGCGCACGATCACACCTTATGTCTTTACATCATGCACAAAACGAAGCGGGCGACCGGGGCTCACTTCATTTTCGTATTGGCAGAGACATTCCTGGCATTCGAAAATTCTTCGTTATTTTCTTACATGTAAGTGTGCTTCATTATTATCTTAATTAAGCTGTATGTATAATGAAACGAATATATTTTTCAATGAATAGAACAGATTTATGCGCAGTTAAATAATAGTTTGCGCAGATTTTTATTAACCTGTTTCTTTAGTGAAATGTGTATCCTTTTAGTATCAAGTCCCTTGGAAGGACATTCCATTCTGCTTAGTGGGAGAAACGAAAGCACAAATATTATATTTCGTAAGTGACCTTTACATTTATTTATAATAATACGTATGATAGTAGTGTTCATTACAAATTTTTTGTTTTTTACAGATTGGAATATTCCAAAAGTAAGTAAAACACACTCGGTCGGCTGCTGTGCGCTATTCCGAGTAAGTTTTACAGGCTGCAGCGCGCCTTATCTTATAACATCACTCGATAGGCTGCAGTGCGCCTTCTCTCTCGAGTATACCAACTTTCAATAAAGTTTAAAGTTAAATAATATTTAAAAAACCAAAATGTCTGTACATGTACAAAATAAAGATTTGAGATCTATAACACAAGACCTAAATTTTAATAATCCTCATATAAATTTAACCGAGGAGGATAAGAAAATTATAAGATGTGAGTCAAACGATGGCTGGCTTGAGGATTCTCATATGTCGGCTTTTTCTTACTTATTGAACAAAGCCGCTAATTACGAAATTCGACCTACGTATCTAAGATATAACCTTCTAGAAATCAAACCCGTTAGGAAAGATAGGGACCACATACAAATTTTGCATCGTCCACAACATTGGACATGCAGTTACTATGACGGGACAAATATTTCCATATACGATACGCTGCAGAATTTCGCGGATCCGTTACACAAGGAGCAAAAACTTTTTTTGGAAAAATTGTATCCTCATATTACAATTACGAAAAAAACTGTTCGTTTTCCGATTGTTCAACAACAAAAAAATACAAGGGATTGTGGAGTCATAGCAATTGGCGTTTCATTAGCATTTAGTATTAAACCACAAAATGTTTACTATAATACAACACTTATGCGAAATCACCTGTTGAAATTATTGACCGAAGAAATACAGTTCGAACATTTTCCCCAAGATCTTAATGTAACAATTCCACAACAAGTTTTGCCGTTACAAGTTGCACGGCAAAAATGTTACGAAAGGTTACGAATGAATATTCAAAATCGAGGAATCAAGGTAGATGTTAGGCAGCTATTTCACGGTAATATTGGTACAAATATTTTTATGGAACATAATTATGCGTCTTGGAGTAATATTACAAACAATAATAATAATATGAATAAAGCGATCATAAATGTGACAACTCCTGAAAAAAGTGAAAAATATAAGTCAGCAATAAATGACAATGCAGAACTATACACATTGAAGCGATATAAACCATTTCTGAAAGATGGGAATATTATAAACAAACAAACTAAGTTACAAGGAGAAAAAAGCAATTTCAAGATAGATTTGACTGATGTCGATGGTAATGAATTTATGAATGATATAATAGTAAACAATTTGAGACGTTCTCGTAAGCATTCGATTTCGAGAGCAAATAAGTCTATAAGGGGAGTGGTTAGAAGACACGCATATAAACCATTTTCACAATATTCTTCGACAATTTCATGGTTATGAACCCATTGTTACGCTTTTACTACAATGTCCAGATGTAATAATCCCAGTAGACAAATCAAAAGAACATATACAAATTTTATACAGCCAAGCGAACGATGATTGGTCTGATAATACAGGTGGCCATTGGGTTTGCTGTTATTATGATTAGTAATTGATAACAAATTATGAAAAAAGTGATGAAATCCCCCCCCCCCCAAAAAAAAACATGACTCATGTATGAAAGAAGCTAATTCCCTTTAATTCACTAAAAAAGTTCACCAGCAAAGATTGTGAAATCATCTTTGCTAATTCCAATTGTACCTTTAATTCACGAAAAACATTAAAAAAGTTCTCACGCAAAGATTGTGAAATCAACTTTGCTAATTCCAATTGAATTCTCGTTCTCCGTTCGAACACTGATTCCTCTGTCACTTTTTAAATTAAAAAAGTTCACATGCAAAGATTGTGAAATCAACTTTGCTAATTCCAACACGAAAAAAGTTCTCACGCAAAGATTGTGATCATCTTTGCTAATTCCAATTGTACCTTTAATTCACGAAAAACATTAAAAAAGTTCTCACGCAAAGATTGTGAAATCAACTTTGCTAATTCCAATTGTATTCTCGTTCTCCGTTCGAACACTGATTCCTCTGTCACTTTTTAAATTAAATTCTCGTTCTCCGCTCGAACACTGATTTCCCTGTCACTTTTTATACTTGATATTCCTTATTGGCCACAAATCAATTCAGTGGTCAGATTTTCAGCTTCGGTTTTAAGGAATTAGCGGGCCGTTGTATTTTTATTATCCCCCCCTCCCCCCCCCCTATAAACATGACTGATGTATGAAAGAAGCTAATTCCCTTTAATTCACGAAAAAAATTAAAAAAGTTCACGTGCAAAGATTGTGAAAGCAACTTGGCTAATTCTAATTGTATTCTCATTCTCCGCTCGAACACTCATTCCTCTGTGACTGTTTATATTTGACAATCCTTTATTGGCCACAAATCCATTCATAAAAACACAACGGCCCGCTAATTCCTTAAAACCGAAGCTGAAAATCTGACCACTGAATTGATTTGTGGCCAATAAGGAATATCAAGTATAAAAAGTGACAGGGAAATCAGTGTTCGAGCGGAGAACGAGAATTTAATTTAAAAAGTGACAGAGGAATCAGTGTTCGAACGGAGAACGAGAATACAATTGGAATTAGCAAAGTTGATTTCACAATCTTTGCGTGAGAACTTTTTTAATGTTTTTCGTGAATTAAAGGTACAATTGGAATTAGCAAAGATGATCACAATCTTTGCGTGAGAACTTTTTTCGTGTTGGAATTAGCAAAGTTGATTTCACAATCTTTGCATGTGAACTTTTTTAATTTAAAAAGTGACAGAGGAATCAGTGTTCGAACGGAGAACGAGAATTCAATTGGAATTAGCAAAGTTGATTTCACAATCTTTGCGTGAGAACTTTTTTAATGTTTTTCGTGAATTAAAGGTACAATTGGAATTAGCAAAGATGATTTCACAATCTTTGCTGGTGAACTTTTTTAGTGAATTAAAGGGAATTAGCTTCTTTCATACATGAGTCATGTTTTTTTTGGGGGGGGTACCAATAACTTCATTCTATGAAGAAACCGTTCACAAATATCCGTGCACAAGCCCAAGTCGATTGGTTGTATATTTTTTGAGTTACATTGCCCGCAATGTGTAAAACTGTCGTTCCGAGAAAAACACATTTCAAGTTTTCTCGTAACCTGGTGCTCCGTAGCAAAACCGGCTATATCCGCTTTAATTTTTCGAATTTCGTTTTGCTGATGTGGGAGCATATTTTCGTGATGTTTAACTAGTGATTTATGCACAAACAATTGATTTCTTCGACCCACAACAATAAACTTCCACCCCCCTTCAATGTGTGAAAAAAGTTATTTATTTAAACAATATCATTATACCAATAACTTCATTCTATGAAGAAACTGTTCACAAATATTCGTGCACAAAGCCAAGTAGATTGGTTGAATATTTTTTGAGTTACATTGCCCGGAAAGTGTAAAACTGTCGTTCCGGAGAAACACACATTTCATGTTTTCTCGTAACCTGGTTCTCCGTAGCAAAACCGGCCATATCCGCTTTAATATTTCGAATTTCGATTTGCTGATGTGGGAGCATACTTTCGTGATGTTTAACTATTGATTTATGCAAAAAATGAAAATCGATTTCTTCGACCCTGTACACTAGGCTCCACCCTTAAATGTGTAAAAGAAGTTATTTATTTAATCATTATCATTATAACAATAACTTCATTCTATGAAGAAACCGTTCACAAATATCCGTGCACAAGGCCAAGTCGATTGGTTGTACGTTTTTCGAGTTACATGCCCGCAAAGTGTAAAACTGTCGTTCCGAGAAAAACACATTTCAAGTTTTCTCGTAACCTGGTGCTCCGTAGCAAAACCGGCTATATCCGCTTTAATTTTTCGAATTTCGTTTTGCTGCTGTGGGAGCATATTATCGTGTTGTTTAACTATTGATTTATGCAAAAAAATCGATTTCTTCGACCCACCACATTAGGCTCCCCCCACCCACAAATGTGTAAAAGAAGTTATTTATTTAACCATTATCATTATACCAATAACTTCATTCTATGAAGAAACCGTTCACAAATATCCGTGCACAAGGCCAAGTCGATTGGTTGTATATTTTTTGAGTTACATTGCCCGCAATGTGTAAAACTGTCGTTCCGAGAAAAACACATTTCAAGTTTTCTCGTAACCTGGTGCTCCGTAGCAAAACCGGCTATATCCGCTTTAATTTTTCGAATTTCGTTTTGCTGATGTGGGAGCATATTTTCGTGATGTTTAACTAGTGATTTATGCACAAAAAATTGATTTCTTCGACCCACTACAATAAACTTCCACCACCCTTCAATGTGCGAAAAAAGTTATTTATTTAAACAATATCATTATACCAATAACTTCATTCTATGAAGAAACTGTTCACAAATGTTCGTGCACAAAGCCAAGTCGATTGGTTGTACGTTTTTCGAGTTACATGCCCGCAAAGTGTAAAACTGTCGTTCCGAGAAAAACACATTTCAAGTTTTCTCGTAACCTGGTGCTCCGTAGCAAAACCGGCTATATCCGCTTTAATATTTCGAATTTCGATTTGCTGATGTGGGAGCATACTTTCGTGATGTTTAACTATTGATTTATGCACAAAATGAAAATCGATTTCTTCGACCCTGTACACTAGGCTCCACCCTTAAATGTGTAAAAGAAGTTATTTATTTAAACATTATCATTATAACAATAACTTCATTCTATGAAGAAACCGTTCACAAATATCCGTGCAGAAGGCCAAGTCGATTGGTTGTACGTTTTTCGAGTTACATGCCCGCAAAGTGTAAAACTGTCGTTCCGAGAAAAACACATTTCAAGTTTTCTCGTAACCTGGTGCTCCGTAGCAAAACCGGCTATATCCGCTTTAATTTTTCGAATTTCGTTTTGCTGATGTGGGAACATATTTTCGTGATGTTTAACTAGTGATTTATGCACAAAAAATTGATTTCTTCGACCCACTACAATAAACTTCCACCCCCCTTCAATGTGTGAAAAAAGTTATTTATTTAAACAATATCATTATACCAATAACTTCATTCTATGAAGAAACTGTTCACAAATATTCGTGCACAAAGCCAAGTAGATTGGTTGAATATTTTTTTAGTTACATTGCCCGGAAAGTGTAAAACTGTCGTTCCGGAGAAACACACATTTCATGTTTTCTCGTAACCTGGTTCTCCGTAGCAAAACCGGCCATATCCGCTTTAATATTTCGAATTTCGATTTGCTGATGTGGGAGCATACTTTCGGGATGTTTAACTATTGATTTATGCAAAAAAAGAAAATTGATTTCTTCGACCCTGTATACTAGGCTCCCCCCTTAAATGTGTGAAAAAAGTTATTTATTTAAACATTATCATTATAGTAATATCTTCATTCTATGAAGAAACTGATCACAAATATCCGTGCACAAGGCCAAGTCGATTGGTTGTATATTCTTTGAGTTACATTGCCCGCAAAGCGTATAACTGTCGTTCCGAGAAAAACACATTTCAAGTTTCCTCGTAACCTGGTGCTCCGTAGCAAAACCGGCTATATCCGCTTTAATTTTTCGAATTTCGTTTTGCTGATGTTGGAGCATATTTTCGTGATGTTTAACTAGTGATTTATGCACAAAAAATTGATTTCTTCGACCCACTACAATAAACTTCTACCCCCCTTCAATGTGTGAAAAAAGTTATTTATTTATACAATATCATTATACCAATTACTTCATTCTATGAAGAAACTGTTCACAAATATTGGTGCACAAAGCCAAGTAGATTGGTTCAATATTTTTTGAGTTACATTGCCCGGAAAGTGTAAAACTGTCGTTCCGGAGAAACACACATTTCATGTTTTCTCGTAACCTGGTTCTCCGTAGCAAAACCGGCCATATCCGCTTTAATATTTCGAATTTCGATTTGCTGATGTGGGAGCATACTTTCGTGATGTTTAACTATTGATTTATGCAAAAAATGAAAATCGATTTCTTCGACCCTGTACACTAGGCTCCACCCTTAAATGTGTAAAAGAAGTTATTTATTTAAACATTATCATTATAACAATAACTTCATTCTATGAAGAAACCGTTCACAAATATCCGTGCACAAGGCCAAGTCGATTGGTGGTACGTTTTTCGAGTTACATGCCCGCAAAGTGTAAAACTGTCGTTCCGAGAAAAACACATTTCAAGTTTTCTCGTAACCTGGTGCTCCGTAGCAAAACCGGCTATATCCGCTTTAATTTTTCGAATTTCGTTTTGCTGCTGTGGGAGCATATTATCGTGTTGTTTAACTATTGATTTATGCAAAAAAATCGATTTCTTCGACCCACCATATTAGGCTCCCCCCACCCATAAATGTGTAAAAGAAGTTATTTATTTAACCATTATCATTATACCAATAACTTCATTCTATGAAGAAACCGTTCACAAATATCCGTGCACAAGGCCAAGTCGATTGGTTGTATATTTTTTGAGTTACATTGCCCGCAATGTGTAAAACTGTCGTTCCGAGAAAAACACATTTCAAGTTTTCTCGTAACCTGGTGCTCCGTAGCAAAACCGGCTATATCCGCTTTAATTTTTCGAATTTCGTTTTGCTGATGTGGGAGCATATTTTCGTGATGTTTAACTAGTGATTTATGCACAAAAAATTGATTTCTTCTACCCACTACAATAAACTTCCACCACCCTTCAATGTGCGAAAAAAGTTATTTATTTAAACAATATCATTATACCAATAACTTCATTCTATGAAGAAACTGTTCACAAATATTCGTGCACAAAGCCAAGTAGATTGGTTGAATATTTTTTGAGTTACATTGCCCGGAAAGTGTAAAACTGTCGTTCCGGAGAAACACACATTTCATGTTTTCTCGTAACCTGGTTCTCCGTAGCAAAACCGGCCATATCCGCTTTAATATTTCGAATTTCGATTTGCTGATGTGGGAGCATACTTTCGTGATGTTTAACTATTGATTTATGCAAAAAATGAAAATCGATTTCTTCGACCCTGTACACTAGGCTCCACCCTTAAATGTGTAAAAGAAGTTATTTATTTAATCATTATCATTATAACAATAACTTCATTCTATGAAGAAACCGTTCACAAATATCCGTGCACAAGGCCAAGTCGATTGGTTGTACGTTTTTCGAGTTACATGCCCGCAAAGTGTAAAACTGTCGTTCCGAGAAAAACACATTTCAAGTTTTCTCGTAACCTGGTGCTCCGTAGCAAAACCGGCTATATCCGCTATAATTTTTCGAATTTCGTTTTGCTGCTGTGGGAGCATATTATCGTGTTGTTTAACTATTGATTTATGCAAAAAAATCGATTTCTTCGACCCACCACATTAGGCTCCCCCCACCCACAAATGTGTAAAAGAAGTTATTTATTTAACCATTATCATTATACCAATAACTTCATTCTATGAAGAAACCGTTCACAAATATCCGTGCACAAGGCCAAGTCGATTGGTTGTATATTTTTTGAGTTACATTGCCCGCAATGTGTAAAACTGTCGTTCCGAGAAAAACACATTTCAAGTTTTCTCGTAACCTGGTGCTCCGTAGCAAAACCGGCTATATCCGCTTTAATTTTTCGAATTTCGTTTTGCTGATGTGGGAGCATATTTTCGTGATGTTTAACTAGTGATTTATGCACAAAAAATTGATTTCTTCGACCCACTACAATAAACTTCCACCACCCTTCAATGTGCGAAAAAAGTTATTTATTTAAACAATATCATTATACCAATAACTTCATTCTATGAAGAAACTGTTCACAAATGTTCGTGCACAAAGCCAAGTCGATTGGTTGTACGTTTTTCGAGTTACATGCCCGCAAAGTGTAAAACTGTCGTTCCGAGAAAAACACATTTCAAGTTTTCTCGTAACCTGGTGCTCCGTAGCAAAACCGGCTATATCCGCTTTAATATTTCGAATTTCGATTTGCTGATGTGGGAGCATACTTTCGTGATGTTTAACTATTGATTTATGCACAAAATGAAAATCGATTTCTTCGACCCTGTACACTAGGCTCCACCCTTAAATGTGTAAAAGAAGTTATTTATTTAAACATTATCATTATAACAATAACTTCATTCTATGAAGAAACCGTTCACAAATATCCGTGCAGAAGGCCAAGTCGATTGGTTGTACGTTTTTCGAGTTACATGCCCGCAAAGTGTAAAACTGTCGATCCGAGAAAAACACATTTCAAGTTTTCTCGTAACCTGGTGCTCCGTAGCAAAACCGGCTATATCCGCTTTAATTTTTCGAATTTCGTTTTGCTGATGTGGGAACATATTTTCGTGATGTTTAACTAGTGATTTATGCACAAAAAATTGATTTCTTCGACCCACTACAATAAACTTCCACCCCCCTTCAATGTGTGAAAAAAGTTATTTATTTAAACAATATCATTATACCAATAACTTCATTCTATGAAGAAACTGTTCACAAATATTCGTGCACAAAGCCAAGTAGATTGGTTGAATATTTTTTTAGTTACATTGCCCGGAAAGTGTAAAACTGTCGTTCCGGAGAAACACACATTTCATGTTTTCTCGTAACCTGGTTCTCCGTAGCAAAACCGGCCATATCCGCTTTAATATTTCGAATTTCGATTTGCTGATGTGGGAGCATACTTTCGGGATGTTTAACTATTGATTTATGCAAAAAAAGAAAATTGATTTCTTCGACCCTGTATACTAGGCTCCCCCCTTAAATGTGTGAAAAAAGTTATTTATTTAAACATTATCATTATAGTAATATCTTCATTCTATGAAGAAACTGATCACAAATATCCGTGCACAAGGCCAAGTCGATTGGTTGTATATTCTTTGAGTTACATTGCCCGCAAAGCGTATAACTGTCGTTCCGAGAAAAACACATTTCAAGTTTCCTCGTAACCTGGTGCTCCGTAGCAAAACCGGCTATATCCGCTTTAATTTTTCGAATTTCGTTTTGCTGATGTTGGAGCATATTTTCGTGATGTTTAACTAGTGATTTATGCACAAAAAATTGATTTCTTCGACCCACTACAATAAACTTCTACCCCCCTTCAATGTGTGAAAAAAGTTATTTATTTATACAATATCATTATACCAATTACTTCATTCTATGAAGAAACTGTTCACAAATATTGGTGCACAAAGCCAAGTAGATTGGTTCAATATTTTTTGAGTTACATTGCCCGGAAAGTGTAAAACTGTCGTTCCGGAGAAACACACATTTCATGTTTTCTCGTAACCTGGTTCTCCGTAGCAAAACCGGCCATATCCGCTTTAATATTTCGAATTTCGATTTGCTGATGTGGGAGCATACTTTCGTGATGTTTAACTATTGATTTATGCAAAAAATGAAAATCGATTTCTTCGACCCTGTACACTAGGCTCCACCCTTAAATGTGTAAAAGAAGTTATTTATTTAAACATTATCATTATAACAATAACTTCATTCTATGAAGAAACCGTTCACAAATATCCGTGCACAAGGCCAAGTCGATTGGTTGTACGTTTTTCGAGTTACATGCCCGCAAAGTGTAAAACTGTCGTTCCGAGAAAAACACATTTCAAGTTTTCTCGTAACCTGGTGCTCCGTAGCAAAACCGGCTATATCCGCTTTAATTTTTCGAATTTCGTTTTGCTGCTGTGGGAGCATATTATCGTGTTGTTTAACTATTGATTTATGCAAAAAAATCGATTTCTTCGACCCACCATATTAGGCTCCCCCCACCCATAAATGTGTAAAAGAAGTTATTTATTTAACCATTATCATTATACCAATAACTTCATTCTATGAAGAAACCGTTCACAAATATCCGTGCACAAGGCCAAGTCGATTGGTTGTATATTTTTTGAGTTACATTGCCCGCAATGTGTAAAACTGTCGTTCCGAGAAAAACACATTTCAAGTTTTCTCGTAACCTGGTGCTCCGTAGCAAAACCGGCTATATCCGCTTTAATTTTTCGAATTTCGTTTTGCTGATGTGGGAGCATATTTTCGTGATGTTTAACTAGTGATTTATGCACAAAAAATTGATTTCTTCTACCCACTACAATAAACTTCCACCACCCTTCAATGTGCGAAAAAAGTTATTTATTTAAACAATATCATTATACCAATAACTTCATTCTATGAAGAAACTGTTCACAAATATTCGTGCACAAAGCCAAGTCGATTGGTTGTACGTTTTTCGAATTACATGCCCGCAAAGTGTAAAACTGTCGTTCCGAGAAAAACACATTTCAAGTTTTCTCGTAACCTGGTGCTCCGTAGCAAAACCGGCTATATCCGCTTTAATATTTCGAATTTCGATTTGCTGATGTGGGAGCATACTTTCGTGATGTTTAACTATTGATTTATGCACAAAATGAAAATCGATTTCTTCGACCCTGTACACTAGGCTCCACCCTTAAATGTGTAAAAGAAGTTATTTATTTAAACATTATCATTATAACAATAACTTCATTCTATGAAGAAACCGTTCACAAATATCCGTGCAGAAGGCCAAGTCGATTGGTTGTACGTTTTTCGAGTTACATGCCCGCAAAGTGTAAAACTGTCGTTCCGAGAAAAACACATTTCAAGTTTTCTCGTAACCTGGTGCTCCGTAGCAAAACCGGCTATATCCGCTTTAATTTTTCGAATTTCGTTTTGCTGATGTGGGAGCATACTTTCGTGATGTTTAACTATTGATTTATGCAAAAAATGAAAATCGATTTCTTCGACCCTGTACACTAGGCTCCACCCTTAAATGTGTAAAAGAAGTTATTTATTTAATCATTATCATTATAACAATAACTTCATTCTATGAAGAAACCGTTCACAAATATCCGTGCACAAAGCCAAGTCGATTGGTTGTACGTTTTTCGAGTTACATGCCCGCAAAGTGTAAAACTGTCGTTCCGAGAAAAACACATTTCAAGTTTTCTCGTAACCTGGTGCTCCGTAGCAAAACCGGCTATATCCGCTTTAATATTTCGAATTTCGATTTGCTGATGTGGGAGCATACTTTCGTGATGTTTAACTATTGATTTATGCACAAAATGAAAATCGATTTCTTCGACCCTGTACACTAGGCTCCACCCTTAAATGTGTAAAAGAAGTTATTTATTTAAACATTATCATTATAACAATAACTTCATTCTATGAAGAAACCGTTCACAAATATCCGTGCAGAAGGCCAAGTCGATTGGTTGTACGTTTTTCGAGTTACATGCCCGCAAAGTGTAAAACTGTCGTTCCGAGAAAAACACATTTCAAGTTTTCTCGTAACCTGGTGCTCCGTAGCAAAACCGGCTATATCCGCTTTAATTTTACGAATTTCGTTTTGCTGATGTGGGAACATATTTTCGTGATGTTTAACTAGTGATTTATGCACAAAAAATTGATTTCTTCGACCCACTACAATAAACTTCCACCCCCCTTCAATGTGTGAAAAAAGTTATTTATTTAAACAATATCATTATACCAATAACTTCATTCTATGAAGAAACTGTTCACAAATATTCGTGCACAAAGCCAAGTAGATTGGTTGAATATTTTTTTAGTTACATTGCCCGGAAAGTGTAAAACTGTCGTTCCGGAGAAACACACATTTCATGTTTTCTCGTAACCTGGTTCTCCGTAGCAAAACCGGCCATATCCGCTTTAATATTTCGAATTTCGATTTGCTGATGTGGGAGCATACTTTCGTGATGTTTAACTATTGATTTATGCAAAAAAAGAAAATTGATTTCTTCGACCCTGTATACTAGGCTCCCCCCTTAAATGTGTGAAAAAAGTTATTTATTTAAACATTATCATTATAGTAATATCTTCATTCTATGAAGAAACTGATCACAAATATCCGTGCACAAGGCCAAGTCGATTGGTTGTATATTCTTTGAGTTACATTGCCCGCAAAGCGTAAAACTGTCGTTCCGAGAAAAACACATTTCAAGTTTCCTCGTAACCTGGTGCTCCGTAGCAAAACCGGCTATATCCGCTTTAATTTTTCGAATTTCGTTTTGCTGATGTTGGAGCATATTTTCGTGATGTTTAACTAGTGATTTATGCACAAAAAATTGATTTCTTCGACCCACTACAATAAACTTCCACCCCCCTTCAATGTGTGAAAAAAGTTATTTATTTAAACAATATCATTATACCAATTACTTCATTCTATGAAGAAACTGTTCACAAATATTCGTGCACAAAGCCAAGTAGATTGGTTCAATATTTTTTGAGTTACATTGCCCGGAAAGTGTAAAACTGTCGTTCCGGAGAAACACACATTTCATGTTTTCTCGTAACCTGGTTCTCCGTAGCAAAACCGGCCATATCCGCTTTAATATTTCGAATTTCGATTTGCTGATGTGGGAGCATACTTTCGTGATGTTTAACTATTGATTTATGCAAAAAATGAAAATCGATTTCTTCGACCCTGTACACTAGGCTCCACCCTTAAATGTGTAAAAGAAGTTATTTATTTAAACATTATCATTATAACAATAACTTCATTCTATGAAGAAACCGTTCACAAATATCCGTGCACAAGGCCAAGTCGATTGGTTGTACGTTTTTCGAGTTACATGCCCGCAAAGTGTAAAACTGTCGTTCCGAGAAAAACACATTTCAAGTTTTCTCGTAACCTGGTGCTCGGTAGCAAAACCGGCTATATCCGCTTTAATTTTTCGAATTTCGTTTTGCTGCTGTGGGAGCATATTATCGTGTTGTTTAACTATTGATTTATGCAAAAAAATCGATTTCTTCGACCCACCATATTAGGCTCCCCCCACCCATAAATGTGTAAAAGAAGTTATTTATTTAAACATTATCATTATACCAATAACTTCATTCTATGAAGAAACCGTTCACAAATATCCGTGCACAAGGCCAAGTCGATTGGTTGTATATTTTTTGAGTTACATTGCCCGCAATGTGTAAAACTGTCGTTCCGAGAAAAACACATTTCAAGTTTTCTCGTAACCTGGTGCTCCGTAGCAAAACCGGCTATATCCGCTTTAATTTTTCGAATTTCGTTTTGCTGATGTGGGAGCATATTTTCGTGATGTTTAACTAGTGATTTATGCACAAAAAATTGATTTCTTCGACCCACTACAATAAACTTCCACCCCCCTTCAATGTGCGAAAAAAGTTATTTATTTAAACAATATCATTATACCAATAACTTCATTCTATGAAGAAACTGTTCACAAATATTCGTGCACAAAGCCAAGTCGATTGGTTGTACGTTTTTCGAGTTACATGCCCGCAAAGTGTAAAACTGTCGTTCCGAGAAAAACACATTTCAAGTTTTCTCGTAACCTGGTGCTCCGTAGCAAAACCGGCTATATCCGCTTTAATATTTCGAATTTCGATTTGCTGATGTGGGAGCATACTTTCGTGATGTTTAACTATTGATTTATGCACAAAATGAAAATCGATTTCTTCGACCCTGTACACTAGGCTCCACCCTTAAATGTGTAAAAGAAGTTATTTATTTAAACATTATCATTATAACAATAACTTCATTCTATGAAGAAACCGTTCACAAATATCCGTGCAGAAGGCCAAGTCGATTGGTTGTACGTTTTTCGAGTTACATGCCCGCAAAGTGTAAAACTGTCGTTCCGAGAAAAACACATTTCAAGTTTTCTCGTAACCTGGTGCTCCGTAGCAAAACCGGCTATATCCGCTTTAATTTTTCGAATTTCGTTTTGCTGATGTGGGAACATATTTTCGTGATGTTTAACTAGTGATTTATGCACAAAAAATTGATTTCTTCGACCCACTACAATAAACTTCCACCCCCCTTCAATGTGTGAAAAAAGTTATTTATTTAAACAATATCATTATACCAATAACTTCATTCTATGAAGAAACTGTTCACAAATATTCGTGCACAAAGCCAAGTAGATTGGTTGAATATTTTTTTAGTTACATTGCCCGGAAAGTGTAAAACTGTCGTTCCGGAGAAACACACATTTCATGTTTTCTCGTAACCTGGTTCTCCGTAGCAAAACCGGCCATATCCGCTTTAATATTTCGAATTTCGATTTGCTGATGTGGGAGCATACTTTCGTGATGTTTAACTATTGATTTATGCAAAAAATGAAAATCGATTTCTTCGACCCTGTACACTAGGCTCCACCCTTAAATGTGTAAAAGAAGTTATTTATTTAATCATTATCATTATAACAATAACTTCATTCTATGAAGAAACCGTTCACAAATATCCGTGCACAAGGCCAAGTCGATTGGTTGTACGTTTTTCGAGTTACATGCCCGCAAAGTGTAAAACTGTCGTTCCGAGAAAAACACATTTCAAGTTTTCTCGTAACCTGGTGCTCCGTAGCAAAACCGGCTATATCCGCTTTAATTTTTCGAATTTCGTTTTGCTGCTGTGGGAGCATATTATCGTGTTGTTTAACTATTGATTTATGCAAAAAAATCGATTTCTTCGACCCACCACATTAGGCTCCCCCCACCCATAAATGTGTAAAAGAAGTTATTTATTTAACCATTATCATTATACCAATAACTTCATTCTATGAAGAAACCGTTCACAAATATCCGTGCACAAGGCCAAGTCGATTGGTTGTATATTTTTTGAGTTACATTGCCCGCAATGTGTAAAACTATCGTTCCGAGAAAAACACATTTCAAGTTTTCTCGTAACCTGGTGCTCCGTAGCAAAACCGGCTATATCCGCTTTAATTTTTCGAATTTCGTTTTGCTGATGTGGGAGCATATTTTCGTGATGTTTAACTAGTGATTTATGCACGAAAAAATGATTTCTTCGACCCACTACAATAAACTTCCACCCCCCTTCAATGTGTGAAAAAAGTTATTTATTTAAACAATATCATTATACCAATAACTTCATTCTATGAAGAAACTGTTCACAAATATTCGTGCACAAAGCCAAGTAGATTGGTTGAATATTTTTTTAGTTACATTGCCCGGAAAGTGTAAAACTGTCGTTCCGGAGAAACACACATTTCATGTTTTCTCGTAACCTGGTTCTCCGTAGCAAAACCGGCCATATCCGCTTTAATATTTCGAATTTCGATTTGCTGATGTGGGAGCATACTTTCGTGATGTTTAACTATTGATTTATGCAAAAAAAGAAAATTGATTTCTTCGACCCTGTATACTAGGCTCCCCCCTTAAATGTGTGAAAAAAGTTATTTATTTAAACATTATCATTATAGTAATATCTTCATTCTATGAAGAAACTGATCACAAATATCCGTGCACAAGGCCAAGTCGATTGGTTGTATATTCTTTGAGTTACATTGCCCGCAAAGCGTAAAACTGTCGTTCCGAGAAAAACACATTTCAAGTTTCCTCGTAACCTGGTGCTCCGTGGCAAAACCGGCTATATCCGCTTTAATTTTTCGAATTTCGTTTTGCTGATGTTGGAGCATATTTTCGTGATGTTTAACTAGTGATTTATGCACAAAAAATTGATTTCTTCGACCCACTACAATAAACTTCCACCCCCCTTCAATGTGTGAAAAAAGTTATTTATTTAAACAATATCATTATACCAATTACTTCATTCTATGAAGAAACTGTTCACAAATATTCGTGCACAAAGCCAAGTAGATTGGTTCAATATTTTTTGAGTTACATTGCCCGGAAAGTGTAAAACTGTCGTTCCGGAGAAACACACATTTCATGTTTTCTCGTAACCTGGTTCTCCGTAGCAAAACCGGCCATATCCGCTTTAATATTTCGAATTTCGATTTGCTGATGTGGGAGCATACTTTCGTGATGTTTAACTATTGATTTATGCAAAAAATGAAAATCGATTTCTTCGACCCTGTACACTAGGCTCCACCCTTAAATGTGTAAAAGAAGTTATTTATTTAAACATTATCATTATAACAATAACTTCATTCTATGAAGAAACCGTTCACAAATATCCGTGCACAAGGCCAAGTCGATTGGTTGTACGTTTTTCGAGTTACATGCCCGCAAAGTGTAAAACTGTCGTTCCGAGAAAAACACATTTCAAGTTTTCTCGTAACCTGGTGCTCGGTAGCAAAACCGGCTATATCCGCTTTAATTTTTCGAATTTCGTTTTGCTGCTGTGGGAGCATATTATCGTGTTGTTTAACTATTGATTTATGCAAAAAAATCGATTTCTTCGACCCACCATATTAGGCTCCCCCCACCCATAAATGTGTAAAAGAAGTTATTTATTTAAACATTATCATTATACCAATAACTTCATTCTATGAAGAAACCGTTCACAAATATCCGTGCACAAGGCCAAGTCGATTGGTTGTATATTTTTTGAGTTACATTGCCCGCAATGTGTAAAACTGTCGTTCCGAGAAAAACACATTTCAAGTTTTCTCGTAACCTGGTGCTCCGTAGCAAAACCGGCTATATCCGCTTTAATTTTTCGAATTTCGTTTTGCTGATGTGGGAGCATATTTTCGTGATGTTTAACTAGTGATTTATGCACAAAAAATTGATTTCTTCGACCCACTACAATAAACTTCCACCCCCCTTCAATGTGCGAAAAAAGTTATTTATTTAAACAATATCATTATACCAATAACTTCATTCTATGAAGAAACTGTTCACAAATATTCGTGCACAAAGCCAAGTCGATTGGTTGTACGTTTTTCGAGTTACATGCCCGCAAAGTGTAAAACTGTCGTTCCGAGAAAAACACATTTCAAGTTTTCTCGTAACCTGGTGCTCCGTAGCAAAACCGGCTATATCCGCTTTAATATTTCGAATTTCGATTTGCTGATGTGGGAGCATACTTTCGTGATGTTTAACTATTGATTTATGCACAAAATGAAAATCGATTTCTTCGACCCTGTACACTAGGCTCCACCCTTAAATGTGTAAAAGAAGTTATTTATTTAAACATTATCATTATAACAATAACTTCATTCTATGAAGAAACCGTTCACAAATATCCGTGCAGAAGGCCAAGTCGATTGGTTGTACGTTTTTCGAGTTACATGCCCGCAAAGTGTAAAACTGTCGTTCCGAGAAAAACACATTTCAAGTTTTCTCGTAACCTGGTGCTCCGTAGCAAAACCGGCTATATCCGCTTTAATTTTTCGAATTTCGTTTTGCTGATGTGGGAACATATTTTCGTGATGTTTAACTAGTGATTTATGCACAAAAAATTGATTTCTTCGACCCACTACAATAAACTTCCACCCCCCTTCAATGTGTGAAAAAAGTTATTTATTTAAACAATATCATTATACCAATAACTTCATTCTATGAAGAAACTGTTCACAAATATTCGTGCACAAAGCCAAGTAGATTGGTTGAATATTTTTTTAGTTACATTGCCCGGAAAGTGTAAAACTGTCGTTCCGGAGAAACACACATTTCATGTTTTCTCGTAACCTGGTTCTCCGTAGCAAAACCGGCCATATCCGCTTTAATATTTCGAATTTCGATTTGCTGATGTGGGAGCATACTTTCGTGATGTTTAACTATTGATTTATGCAAAAAATGAAAATCGATTTCTTCGACCCTGTACACTAGGCTCCACCCTTAAATGTGTAAAAGAAGTTATTTATTTAATCATTATCATTATAACAATAACTTCATTCTATGAAGAAACCGTTCACAAATATCCGTGCACAAGGCCAAGTCGATTGGTTGTACGTTTTTCGAGTTACATGCCCGCAAAGTGTAAAACTGTCGTTCCGAGAAAAACACATTTCAAGTTTTCTCGTAACCTGGTGCTCCGTAGCAAAACCGGCTATATCCGCTTTAATTTTTCGAATTTCGTTTTGCTGCTGTGGGAGCATATTATCGTGTTGTTTAACTATTGATTTATGCAAAAAAATCGATTTCTTCGACCCACCACATTAGGCTCCCCCCACCCATAAATGTGTAAAAGAAGTTATTTATTTAACCATTATCATTATACCAATAACTTCATTCTATGAAGAAACCGTTCACAAATATCCGTGCACAAGGCCAAGTCGATTGGTTGTATATTTTTTGAGTTACATTGCCCGCAATGTGTAAAACTGTCGTTCCGAGAAAAACACATTTCAAGTTTTCTCGTAACCTGGTGCTCCGTAGCAAAACCGGCTATATCCGCTTTAATTTTTCGAATTTCGTTTTGCTGATGTGGGAGCATATTTTCGTGATGTTTAACTAGTGATTTATGCACGAAAAAATGATTTCTTCGACCCACTACAATAAACTTCCACCCCCCTTCAATGTGTGAAAAAAGTTATTTATTTAAACAATATCATTATACCAATAACTTCATTCTATGAAGAAACTGTTCACAAATATTCGTGCACAAAGCCAAGTAGATTGGTTGAATATTTTTTTAGTTACATTGCCCGGAAAGTGTAAAACTGTCGTTCCGGAGAAACACACATTTCATGTTTTCTCGTAACCTGGTTCTCCGTAGCAAAACCGGCCATATCCGCTTTAATATTTCGAATTTCGATTTGCTGATGTGGGAGCATACTTTCGTGATGTTTAACTATTGATTTATGCAAAAAAAGAAAATCGATTTCTTCGACCCTGTATACTAGGCTCCCCCCTTAAATGTGTGGAAAAAGTTATTTATTTAAACATTATCATTATAGTAATATCTTCATTCTATGAAGAAACTGATCACAAATATCCGTGCACAAGGCCAAGTCGATTGGTTGTATATTCTTTGAGTTACATGCCCGCAAAGTGTAAAACTGTCGTTCCGAGAAAAACACATTTCAAGTTTTCTCGTAACCTGGTGCTCCGTAGCAAAACCGGCTATATCCGCTTTAATTTTACGAATTTCGTTTTGCTGATGTGGGAGCATATTATCGTGTTGTTTAACTATTGATTTATGCAAAAAAATCGATTTCTTCGACCCACCACATTAGGCTCCCCCCACCCATAAATGTGTAAAAGAAGTTATTTATTTAACCATTATCATTATACCAATAACTTCATTCTATGAAGAAACCGTTCACAAATATCCGTGCACAAGGCCAAGTCGATTGGTTGTATATTTTTTGAGTTACATTGCCCGCAATGTGTAAAACTGTCGTTCCGAGAAAAACACATTTCAAGTTTTCTCGTAACCTGGTGCTCCGTAGCAAAACCGGCTATATCCGCTTTAATTTTTCGAATTTCGTTTTGCTGATGTGGGAGCATATTTTCGTGATGTTTAACTAGTGATTTATGCACGAAAAAATGATTTCTTCGACCCACTACAATAAACTTCCACCCCCCTTCAATGTGTGAAAAAAGTTATTTATTTTAACAATATCATTATACCAATAACTTCATTCTATGAAGAAACTGTTCACAAATATTCGTGCACAAAGCCAAGTAGATTGGTTGAATATTTTTTTAGTTACATTGCCCGGAAAGTGTAAAACTGTCGTTCCGGAGAAACACACATTTCATGTTTTCTCGTAACCTGGTTCTCCGTAGCAAAACCGGCCATATCCGCTTTAATATTTCGAATTTCGATTTGCTGATGTGGGAGCATACTTTCGTGATGTTTAACTATTGATTTATGCAAAAAAAGAAAATCGATTTCTTCGACCCTGTATACTAGGCTCCCCCCTTAAATGTGTGGAAAAAGTTATTTATTTAAACATTATCATTATAGTAATATCTTCATTCTATGAAGAAACTGATCACAAATATCCGTGCACAAGGCCAAGTCGATTGGTTGTATATTCTTTGAGTTACATTGCCCGCAAAGCGTAAAACTGTCGTTCCGAGAAAAACACATTTCAAGTTTCCTCGTAACCTGGTGCTCCGTAGCAAAACCGGCTATATCCGCTTTAATTTTACGAATTTCGTTTTGCTGATGTGGGAGCATATTTTCGTGATGTTTAACTATTGATTTATGCAAAAAAATCGATTTCTTCGACCCACCACATTAGGCTCCCCTCACCCATAAATGTGTAAAAGAAGTTATTTATTTAAACACTATCATTATACCAATAACTTCATTCATGTAAGTACACGTTATGCTCTTCAGAGTCTCTGAAATATCGTTTGCTTATAAGCAATTTTTATATGCTCTATTGAAGTCGTGTAAGAATTTTTTCAATACCTATGAAAGTTTTTCAAGTATGTATGTTCTATACTGTCCGAAAGCCTTTACCTTTTTATTATGTATCTTGTCGTGATTATTGATATCTGAAAATGACAATAATGTTTCATTAATAATGTTAAAATCAATAATGTTTCTTGTTTAGTTTAAAATAATTTGTTTTAAATTTTACATTTTTTAATCTTTTGTGCCAATGCGCATTTTTATAAACAGTTGATTTATATGCCTTGCAACTTAATACACCGTAAGGTGAAAAATTTGTTATCGAGGTGTGGAAGGTGAGCACGAGGAGCGTATAGTTCATGCGTGGGGAGGTATTTTGATTTCGAGTCCGCATAAGCTATACATTTTTTTCAATTGAGAGAGGAATTCTAACCGTCGAGCAAAAATTGATATGAAATTTGTGAGTGCTTTTTTCGGAAAGTGAGCAGAGGATCCATTTCAAATTGTAAGGGTATTTTTGTATACTTATGAACATAAGGAAAACCATTAGTTAGGAAATATAAATATTAGTTCAAAGAATTATTTATACAATTGTCAGGCGACTCAGTTTCTGTGTGGCGTGCAGCACAGAAACTGAATTTTGGAAACAAGAGATATTTGTATGATCTACAAGAAGAGGCGAAATAATTACAAAACAACACACAATTGTTGCTGCAATCCATCCACAATTGTTAAAGGTAAGAGATTAGAAAATAAATTTCATATAATATTAATTGACGGCATACTTGACCAGAGGAACGGTGGCATCAAATTCTTCTCAAGTCATTTTTACTCATCAAAAAGAATCCCATTTAAAAACATTGTCGTAAATTAATATAAATTTATTAATGTGCTATATTTAACATTACAAAAGTAATGATATACAATTGCGCCAAATATCACAATGGCTATTTATACAAATCAATCAAGAGACACGGTAGTGTCTCGCGCCAAGTATATAATATATATGCGCAGCGCGAGACACAGAGTGGCTCTATTACGCCACGACTCGCTATCAAGAACCCTGAGATTTCCGAAACTCAATAACGGCTGATCCGATTAGATTTTGAATGGTCTTAATGGATAGCTTGGGTTTGATTTACATAAGAAAAGTGCCTTCGTTTTGTTCCTACGGGCCTTATGAGCTGAGATATTTCGATGTAAATTTGCAATTTGCTGAATTTTATGTTCGTAAAATTCAGACCGTCATCGTCATCGTCCTACACTTCTAGGCAAGATGGGAGTATGAAAGGGTGAGGAAATGTCTCTCAGGCACGTCGTTCATTGGATGCGGGTTTTGGCCAATCGCGTAACAAATAATCTGACAGCTACATAGACAGAGATAACCTACCATGTGCTTAGTGTCAAATAAAGTAAATTGTCCGAATTTGAAATGTCATGAGTTTTTACACTAAATAGGAGACTGAATTATTGTCTCAATTAACAAGGTAAGTCGCCAAATTTTTTTAATAGTTTCTTATGAAGAGTCGCAGACTTGAAAGTTGTTCGGAGATGGTTCGACAGAGAAGCATCTTCTTTCCCACAAGTTTCTAGAAAGTATACAATGCATGCACAAAATAATATATTGTTTTTATACCAGCAAACTATTTTTTAATTAGAATTTTTATGTAAAGCTTATAGAAACGAAGGGGACGCAGAGGCTCGGATAGAAATGAAGGGGACGCACAAGCTTGGATGGAAATGCAGGCGATGCACAGGCTTGGAGGTTGTCCGGAGAAGGTCTGAGTTAGATCTCTGTCCTTGATATAGACAGAGAAGCATTTTGTTTCCCACAAGTTTCTAAAAATTTGTCAAATAAGGTAAATCGACAAAATTTGTCAAATTAGCATTGCATTAAGAATTAAGAAAATTATAGTAGAAATATCAAACATCTGAGTTGAACGAAAACGAACATGTAATAAATTACAACATTATGAAAGTCTTTGATAGGCAGTTTGTCTATGTTAAGTATCAGTGGACGCAACAAGAAGATATTGGATACGTAGAAGCATGTTTTAACTCAGATGTGTTTGATATTTCTACAAGTTGGCGTTACGTTCAACTCAGATGTTTAATATTTCTACTCGTTGGCGTTACGTTCAACTCAGATGTTTGATATTTCTACACGTTGGCGTTATAAGTTAGAATAGAATATAAGCTTAAACATGTCCAACATCTTATCTTTTACTGTACTACTAGTTAATTATATAAAAATATATAGAAATAGAGTGGCCTTTTGCTGTAGTAAGTGTAGAGACTACATAATGTGTCCGAAGGAGGTGAGAGCATATGGTAGAAAGTCTTGTTGCAGGAAATTTAAAAAATTCTAATGATAATTTAGCGAAAATGAACAAAGAGATTTTCAATATTTTTATTGGTGTTGGTTTAGATGTTTATTGGTGAATTGAAATATTGTTAATGGGAAAGTAATAAAATTAATGAATAGTGTGGGAACGACTGTGGATTTTAATTAATATAATTAATATATCTTTCACAAAAGATTGAAAAGTATCAAGGGAGATGCGTTTTCAGTGTGCTTACTTCACTAATGTGACCTGCTCTACCTTGCAAACAGTCCGCCATAATTTTCTTAATTCTTAATGCAATGCTAATTTGACAAATTTTGTCGATTTACCTTATTTGACAAATTTTTAGAAACTTGTGGGAAACAAAATGCTTCTCTGTCTATATCAAGGACAGAGATCTAACTCAGACCTTCTCCGGACAACCTCCAAGCCTGTGCATCGCCTGCATTTCCATCCAAGCTTGTGCGTCCCCTTCATTTCTATCCGAGCCTCTGCGTCCCCTTCGTTTCTATAAGCTTTACATAAAAATTCTAATTAAAAAATAGTTTGCTGGTATAAAAACAATATATTATTTTGTGCATGCATTGTATACTTTCTAGAAACTTGTGGGAAAGAAGATGCTTCTCTGTCGAACCATCTCCGAACAACTTTCAAGTCTGCGACTCTTCATAAGAAACTATTAAAAAAATTTGGCGACTTACCTTGTTAATTGAGACAATAATTCAGTCTCCTATTTAGTGTAAAAACTCATGACATTTCAAATTCGGACAATTTACTTTATTTGACACTAAGCACATGGTAGGTTATCTCTGTCTATGTAGCTGTCAGATTATTTGTTACGCGATTGGCCAAAACCCGCATCCAATGAACGACGTGCCTGAGAGACATTTCCTCACCCTTTCATACTCCCATCTTGCCTAGAAGTGTAGGACGATGACGATGACGGTCTGAATTTTACGAACATAAAATTCAGCAAATTGCAAATTTACATCGAAATATCTCAGCTCATAAGGCCCGTAGGAACAAAACGAAGGCACTTTTCTAATGTAAATCAAACCCAAGCTATCCATTAAGACCATTCAAAATCTAATCGGATCAGCCGTTATTGAGATTCGGAAATCTCAGGGTTCTTGATAGTGAGTCGTGGCGTAATAGAGCCACTCTGTGTCTCGCGCTGCGCATATATATTATATACTTGGCGCGAGACACTACCGTGTCTCTTGATGTATATTTCAAATATTAAAATACTTTTAATGTTTTTAAAACATTTGTATATAAATATCGATCATTGTCATATAGCTAGAAATCGAAAAAATACATAATTAATGTGAAAAAAAATATGACCCTGTGGGACTTTGAAGTTCCGAGGCTCGAACCTACGTTCACAAAAAGTTTGCAACGATTCAACATTCGGACACTTTACTACTACGCCATTGACGCCGTTGAAATTAAAATAGACATTTTTGACTATAATGTTACAGCATGTTTAGTTCGTTTGATTCCTACACTGTTTTGCTGCATGTGAAGACATTGAAGATTGCATAAAAGACTTATTCCATAAAGTATGTACAAAAGTTCGACCTATTAGTTACTCTGACACGGAAAAAACGGCGAAAAAATCGATTTCTAATTTTTTTTACTGCGGCACACCAAATTGAAAAATCTGACAAATTCAAGACAATAGTAACAATGATGCGGACTTACTTATTCATCAAAATAACTTTAATATGTTGCTTTCATTAAGATCTACATACAATATAAAAGTAGAAAGAAATCAATCTGTTAACGTCAGAATTTAAAAAGGTTCAGCCACTTTTTCACCATTTTTTAATTTTTTGTGCATTTTTTTTTAACAATTTTTTTAACAATTTTTTTCAATGTACATGGGTCTCAATTTTTTTTGCCTGGTTTACAGTTCAAACATCTCTCAACTCTATCGTAGTCACCTCTCATCGCGCGAACGTCTATGTAAGTTCTGCATCCACCGCTAGGTGATGCCTTCGGTAGACGATTTCTCGCAGCTGTTTTGTACCACGAGTTCCATAAGAGGCCAGTTGTTTTACGAATTGGTATCGCTTCTCGGCCTTATGGCTAAGATCAAAGTGTAGTATCTGTTCTTATCAGCTTAATATCTGATACACTCCCCATTGGGGAGTCAGAATATTAATCTGATTTTTGGAAACTGACGGAGCGTTGGTGCTTGCTCCACCTCCGTCGCGAGTCAGCCTGGCATTGCAGTGCCGCCAGGATTGGCTCAATACTCTCATTTCCAAATACAATTCTGACTCCCCAAACCAACAGCCATAAGCCCGAGAAGCGACTCCAAAAGTCGTGCGGAAAGAGTTTTACACGAGCGGGGAAATTTTTCAAAGTTCCGCGACCCATCTCTTCCGCCAGCGCCGACTTCCCAGGACCAGGACTTGGAGCAGGACGAGCCATCCAACAGCCTACGACCGAGTGAGTCTTTCCTCTATCTTCTTACTGTCGCTTTCCCCCTCTAGGCACCGTTCGCTGAGCGAAGTCACGCTCTGACGTAACTCAGTCGCGCGGTGACTAGGTTCCCCCAGCTGATTGTGCAGGCGGTTGAGCTCTCCCTCTCCCGCCGTACCTCAGCTGATTCCTATATACCTCACGTATCTCTCGCGACCTTTCCCAAAACAATCACCGGTTTACCGTTGGTTGTTTTCCGAAAGGTTTAAATTGCACTTGTGGAATTTCGCCGTTCTGCGAGTAATATCGCAGTCCGGTGCACCACAGTGCATGCGAGGGGTGCTCCTTTCTATTCCCGTTGGATAGATCAAAGGAAGAGGTGTAATAATTGACAGAATTGTCGACAGAGGTGTCGTTTTAAACGGCACCTGTCATTTTAACATCGGACACACACCTCTTCCAGAGATTTATTCGACTCCTTCTTGCTTCTCTACCGCGGGTAGAACTATCTTTTACGCGATCGATCCCTGCTTGGGGATCGACTCTAGCTTTATCTATTCTAGTCTACTTTATTTTATTCTTGACTCTCGCGATAGGGAGGCCTTTCCTCTTCGCTTCCGCGTCCTTCTCTATCGCCCGCTTTCTCTCTCGCTTTCTCTCTCTGTGCTTCCTTCGTCACTTCTCTCTGTCTCCCACTCTATCGCTATCCTTCTTTCTTGCACGAGCTCGGTCGAAATTGGCCGAGGGGGACTTCGTCGGCGTTGCCCATATCAGCCGTTCTATTTTAGCTTCGTTCGTTTATACACTTTTACTCGTATTCATTTTTCTATACAGCGTGACGTCCTATTTATTTATTTTATTGTTTTTACACTGTGACGTCCTATTTATTATCTATTCTAGTCATTTTATTTACAATTTTATTTCTTGAGCAACAGATCGGCTGATACATACCTGTGATCGTTCCCTATTTATTCCTTATACATTCTGTTACGCGTTTTATATATATTTGTCCATTATATTTTATTGTATTGTACATCTATCTATTTTATTACATTCTATCCGCGTATACTAGAAGCGAAAGGGCAACGCCAGCGCTCCTGACTGGCCTGGTTTTATTTTACCTCGTTTTATTATACTTTAAGCGCTTATATTTTATCCCCGGTGTTATATTCTATTTATTCTACGTCTCTGGTCTTATCTATTTTATCTTCTATACATCTCGGCGACTGCCTAGATCTTTATCACCTATACGCACTATACCGCTCTTTCATCACATTGTAATCTTCTTCTAATAATTTCTCGCGTAGCTATTCCACGCCGCTGTGCTGCTAACATTATCACCCTCATCCACCGCGCCGTCGTCTCACTTGTATTTGCACCCCATCTTTATTTATTCATTTCTGTGGTACTCGCGCCCTGTTCGTTTATTTATTTATCTATTCTCCCGGTCTCGTCGTTATTTATTCTGTTCTACCGTGTACCTATTTATTATATTTATTATTTAGCCATCCGCGCCGTTCATCCCGTCATTCGCGCCGTCCATTTGTACCGCTCATTGCGATCATTTTCACCCTCATCCACTGCGCACCCACACACTCGGGAGGCTTCCGTCGTTGGCCCGGCGACATAAATTCCCCCCCGTTCTAGCCATTTTCTATATACTTTCCCTTTTTATCTTTCTCTCTTTCCCCCTCTTTTATCTCTTTCTATTCATTCCAAATGGCTTCGCCGGCTCCAGCGACGGAAGTTACCGTCGAACTTCCGGTCACAAACTTTATAGCGTGTCCCGAGTGTGCAAAGAGACAATTTGCAAAAAGTAGTTTTCGGTACAGGGGGTACTTGGAGTTCGCCCAGCACGTGAGGCGGACCCACGCGGGGTGGAAACTAATTCCTACCTGTCGGTACTGCGGCCACGTGGGAACGGGTAAATACCCCACTAAGGATGTCAACGCCCACGTGGCCAAATTCCACCCCGCGTCCGCGAGTGCTGGGACAGCTCCGAGTGCGCCCAGTACCGAAAGGGTGCGCAGCCCAAGCAGCAGCACAGGCGGCGGAGGCGACCCCTCGCAGAGTCGCCCTTCAGGTTCGGGGACTGCGACGGTGCCCTCCGAGTCACGCACGGCAATTCCCCCCGTGCGCCGGACAACAACCCCCCCTGTCCCCCGTAAATCTACCCCCCCAATTACCCGCAACGCGACCACGACGGCAGTGGCAAAGAGGTCGTCGACGGAGAGGGTGCCCGTCACGGCCAAGCCGCCCCCATCCACCACCAGCACCACGAGGGCGGCAACAACTGCCACCCTTAGTACTCGTCTATCGAAGGGGACTGCTGCTTCAACTGCAGCCACCACCACCAAGGCGACCGGGACCGTCGCCACCACCGCCCGCTGCAGCACTCCGCCCACCACCTACGCGGAGGCTGTGGCACGGAACCAGGGGCCCTCCACCACCACCTACTCGAGGGGGAGCGTCTCGACAGCCAGCCAGTCGTCAACCAGGGGAAGTTTGGAGAAGCCGCCCACGAAGAAAAGGTCACTGGGCTCACCCAAGAGCCCAGTGACGAGAAGATTAACGAGGTCCTCCAGTCTGCCTCCGAGGTCTACTGTGGCCTCAAGGTCCACCACCTCCTCCACCACCATCAAGAGGGGGGTAGGGCGCCCTAGGAAGGAGCCGGCGCCCTCCGTGGACAAAGAGGCCACCACCACCACCAAGAGGGGAACGGGGCGTCCAAAGTCTTCTTTGAAGAACCCGGTCCCCACAGAATCCTCGGAGGCATCGACCCCCCCTCCTGGACCTTCAACATCGGCCACCACCATCGGGCAAGTCCAGGAGGAGAGGACCTCCAAGGATAGGGCGGCCTCCACTTCACCGAACTGGCTGGTGACTCCCCCTCCGCAGACGAGCGGCCCATTTCCGTCCCCTGTGGCTGTTGTGACGTCATCGACTGGGGCCACTTTAACCACGAGTACAGTCACGACGACGTCTCGTGGTGGCCCCATCATGACGTCATGTGTATTCACCAGCCACAGGGTCAACATCATTACGGCCCAGCCGCTCGTCTTCCAGCCCCTGGTTCCCATCGAGGAGGAGGGGGGCCAGGAGGCCCCCCAAAACACCATCACCCCCACTAGGACGGAGGAACCTTGGGAGACGGTCCCGAGAAAGAACCGGGCGAGGCGAAGGATCGCCTCAAGCAGCAGTTCCTCGGAGAGCGACGAGGAAACGGGTGGCAGCAGCGTGGGATTCCGGAGGACGCCGGGACGAGGGAGGATTCCGTCCCCAACGCCATCGCCACCGGCGCCTGTGCCACCCACGCCGCCACTGCCGTCTCCAGAAATCGTACCCCCCCACACCCTCACCCCCACTGTAGATATAAGGTCGCGTTCACCGTCGCAGTCACCACCTGAGCCCCACCCTACCACGGCGAGCGATCGCCGAGGGGGCCCGCGGTCGGCTGCTGCCGGTGCGTCGGCGGGGACTCGGTCTTCTGCCCCTTCGACGCGTTCTCGACGTGGACAGCCCCGGGGCCGTCCAAACTCGCGTACCACTCCCTTTTCCCAATCCGGTCGTGGGCACGAACCTGCCCTCTCTCCCCCCGCGATATCCAACCCTCCCCGGCGTCCTGGGCGCGATGCGAGACGAGCCGACGCGAATCTACGCGAGGCTCTTATCTCACGCGCCGAGGGCGCCCAGACGATCGGGATCCTGGAAGAGGTGGCCAAAGATTTGACCACCTTCTTTCAGTCTCGGTCGGCTAAGGGGGGGGTGGGGCAACCGCCCCGCAACCGCCAGCATGGTCGTCCCAGGGCCCCCGAACAGCAGGGCCCGGAGGACCATGTGAAGAAAGCCACGAGGCTGCAGCGCCTGTACAGGGAGAATCGTCGTCGAGCGATGGAGGAGGTGCTGACGGGTCCTTCCCCTCACTGCCAAGTCAGTGCGGAGGAGGTCGGCCAGTACTTCCGAAAAATGTACTCGGCGACGGTCCCCCCTGTGGGCGAGCCGTATGCGTGGACGGAGTGGCCGACGGACGAAGAGGGCGAGTTACGGGACGCACTGGTGAGGCCTTTCTCGGCGTCGGAGGTGGAAGCCCGTCTGAAGCGGACGCACAAAAGTGCGCCCGGTCCAGACGGGGTCACCTACGACGAGCTCAGGAAGGCTGATCCAGGGTGCTCCGTGCTCGCCTCGATGTTCAACGCCTGCCTTCGCACGGAGGCCATTCCGGAGTCGTGGAAGTCCTCCACCACCGTACTCACGTACAAGAAAGGGGACCGAAGCGACCTTTCTAATTGGCGTCCGCTCGCACTCGGTGACACAGTAGCCAAGCTGTTCGCCGCGGTGCTGGCGGACCGGTTGATGGATTTCGCGGTCAAGGGAAAACGGCTGAGCCATCCTCAGAAGGGTTTCTTGAGGCATGAAGGGTGCCATGAGCACAACTTCATGCTTCAGGAAATCCTGGAGGACAGTCGGAGAGAGGGTAGAGAAGCCGTGGTGGCGTGGCTGGATCTGACCAACGCGTTCGGGTCGATCCCCCACGACACCCTGTTCGACGCCTTTGAGGGGGCCAAATTACCCCTCAACATCCAGAAGGTCATGCTCTCCATGAACACTGGATGCACGACCAAGGTCCGTACCTCTCAGGGCTTTACTGAGAATATCCCCATGCTGGCTGGAGTCAAGCAAGGTTGTCCGTGTAGTCCGATGACCTTCAACCTGGCTATCGAGCGAGTGATTCGATCCGTCGAATCACTACCGATGGGCTATAGGTTGGGGGAGGAACTACACCGTGCATTCGCCTACGCGGACGATATTGGTCTTGTGGCGGCTTCACCAGCGGAGATGCAGTCCCTCCTCGACGAGATCCAGAGGGCGGCGGCTGCGGCGGGGTTGAAATTCAACCCCAAGAAGTGCGCTACCGTTCACCTTCGGGGGAAGGGTAGCGCACAGAAATCGCAGCCAACCGTCTTCGTTCTCGACGGTGAGGGACTGAAAGCTCTGGGAGAGGGTGAGGCTTATGAGTACCTGGGAATTCCGGTCGGTTCCCGGGTAAGCCAAACCCCTACCGCCACCATCATCCGGATGATGGAAGACGCGAATGCCATCGACTCATCGCTCCTCGCCCCGTGGCAGAAGATGGACGCTCTCAGGACGTTCATCCTGCCGCGGCTGGATCATATCCTGAGGGGCGGTGCAGTCGAGAAGACACCGCTAAAGACGTTTGACAAACTTGTCAAGCGTCTGGTCAAGGGCTGGATGAATCTCCCCCAGCGTGCCAGTGCGGAGGTAGTTTACCTCCCCACTTGGCGGGGCGGAGCCGGGCTCATTCCTATGGCGGACCTGGCCGACGTGCTCACGATCGCGCACGCCTTCAGGATGTTATCCTGTAAGGACGGTGCGATCGCTGAGCGGGCCAGGACCTCGCTGATGAATGCAGTCCGGAGACGAACATCCGTCCAGCCCACACAGGAGCAGGTCGCCGCGTTTCTCTCGGGCTCGCTCGAGGGACCCTTCGCGTGCGATCTCCAGGGTGACCCTGGCCTGTGGACCCGAGTGCGAATGGCTTCGCGTCGCCAGGTAAAACGCCTACACCTGGCATGGCGGTACGATCCCCTGACCAAGGAGATTCTTTTAGAATGCCGAGGTTCAGAGGGTCGGCGGACCATAATCCCCCCGGGCGCAACTTCTCAGGTGATTCGTCGCCTGAGAATTGCTGTACAAGAGAGTTACTTGTGCTCTCTCCTGGCAAAACCCGATCAAGGGAAGGTTTTCCAGGTGTCGTCGCGGTCCGGAGTCAGCAATGCCTTCCTCCGCGACGGCAGGTACGCCCGGTTTGCCGAGTGGCGCTTCATTCATCGCGCGCGCCTCGATGTCCTGCCTCTTAATGGGGCTCGACGCTGGGGCTCGGGCGATAGGCGCTGCAGGCAGTGCGGTTATCCGAGTGAGACGTTACCTCACGTAATCTGTCACTGCCTGCCGCACTCGGCCGCTCTGCAGCTTCGTCACGACGCGGTTATGGCGCGGGTGGCGAAGGCTTGCAGAGTGAAGGGAGCCATCCAACTAAATCGAAGGGTGGAGGGAGTCAACGGCGATCTAGCTGCTCTCAGACCGGACATTGTTGTCCGGGACGAAGCAGCGAAACACATCCACATCATCGATGTCACCGTCGCGTTCGAGAACCAGCGCAAGGCCATGGAGGATGCTCGACGATCGAAGATCGTCAAGTATACTCCGCTTGCAGCTGCATTGCACGCGTCGGGGTATTCGGTTGATGTGGATGCGATCGTCGTGGGCGCCCTTGGTACGTGGGACCAGGGCAATGAGCCTGTGTTGAAGCGTCTCGGCGTTTCACCGCATTACGCGGCGCTGATGCGCCGGCTCATTGTCACTGACACGATAAGATGGTCCCGTGACATATACGTCGAGCACGTATCGAAGATAAGGCAGTACCAGCTCCCGTTCGACGCTCCTGCCGCTATGCCGCACGCGGGCCCCCTCGCTGACCGCTCCCAGCCTGGGCTACTCCCCGATCGACTTTTACCATGAAAACTCATATATATGATCGGGAGTAAGGGCGGCCCTAGCAGAAGAACGGGGCGCCTCACATCTCTTGTCTGCGTTCTTCTCTTCTGTTTCCCCTTCTATACTTAATCTATCTACCCCTATTTTTCGCTATCTCCCTACCCACATTGAAATGGCCGCTGAGGACGGTCACTGTAAGAGCACGGAATTACCATGGCAGCTTCGCCGAGACTGACGTCAATCCAAGAGATTGTACCTTGTGAGCCCCACTACTCTGGGAGGAACCATTTTTTTGTTAAACACCCCAGCGTAACCAGCATTTGTACGGGGTGTTTAAGCATTTGTTGTTAATAAACACTTTCGTATCTGTTCTTATCAGCTTAATATCTGATACACTCCCCATTGGGGAGTCAGAATATTAATCTGATTTTTGGAAACTGACGGAGCGTTGGTGCTTGCTCCACCTCCGTCGCGAGTCAGCCTGGCATTGCAGTGCCGCCAGGATTGGCTCAATACACTTATTTCCAAGCACATATTCTGACTCCCCAAGCAACAGCCATAAGCCCGAGAAGCGATTCTGAAGTCGTGCGGAAAGAGTTTTACACGAGCGGTGACATTTCACGAAGTTCCCCGACCCATCTCTTCCGCCAGCGCCGACTTCCCAGGACCAGGATTGGAGCAGGACGAGCCATCCCACGGCCAACGACCGAGTGAGTCTTTCTTCTCTTTTCATACTGTCGCTTTCCCCCTCTAGGCACCGTTCGCTGAGCGACGTCACGCTCTGACGTAACTCAGTCGCGCGGTGACTAGGTTCCCCCAGCTGATCGTACAGGCGGTTGAGCTCTCCCTCTCCCGCCGTACCTCAGCTGTTACCTATATACCTAACGTATCTCTCGCGACCTTTCCCAAAACAATCACCGGTTTACCGTTGGTTGTTTTCCGAAAGGTTTAAATTGCACTTGTGGAATTTCGCCGTTCTGCGAGTAATATCGCAGTCCGGTGCACCACAGTGCATGCGAGGGGTGCTCCTTTCTATTCCCGTTGGATAGATCAAAGGAAGAGGTGTAATAATTGACAGAATTGTCGACAGAGGTGTCGTTTTAAACGGCACCTGTCATTTTAACATCGGACACACACCTCTTCCAGAGATTTATTCGACTCCTTCTTGCTTCTCTACCGCGGGTAGAACTATCTTTTACGCGATCGATCCCTGCTTGGGGATCGACTCTAGCTTTATCTATTCTAGTCTACTTTATTTTATTCTTGACTCTCGCGATAGGGAGGCCTTTCCTCTTCGCTTCCGCGTCCTTCTCTATCGCCCGCTTTCTCTCTCGCTTTCTCTCTCTGTGCTTCCTTCGTCACTTCTCTCTGTCTCCCACTCTATCGCTATCCTTCTTTCTTGCACGAGCTCGGTCGAAATTGGCCGAGGGGGACTTCGTCGGCGTTGCCCATATCAGCCGTTCTATTTTAGCTTCGTTCGTTTATACACTTTTACTCGTATTCATTTTTCTATACAGCGTGACGTCCTATTTATTTATTTTATTGTTTTTACACTGTGACGTCCTATTTATTATCTATTCTAGTCATTTTATTTACAATTTTATTTCTTGAGCAACAGATCGGCTGATACATACCTGTGATCGTTCCCTATTTATTCCTTATACATTCTGTTACGCGTTTTATATATATTTGTCCATTATATTTTATTGTATTGTACATCTATCTATTTTATTACATTCTATCCGCGTATACTAGAAGCGAAAGGGCAACGCCAGCGCTCCTGACTGGCCTGGTTTTATTTTACCTCGTTTTATTATACTTTAAGCGCTTATATTTTATCCCCGGTGTTATATTCTATTTATTCTACGTCTCTGGTCTTATCTATTTTATCTTCTATACATCTCGGCGACTGCCTAGATCTTTATCACCTATACGCACTATACCGCTCTTTCATCACATTGTAATCTTCTTCTAATAATTTCTCGCGTAGCTATTCCACGCCGCTGTGCTGCTAACATTATCACCCTCATCCACCGCGCCGTCGTCTCACTTGTATTTGCACCCCATCTTTATTTATTCATTTCTGTGGTACTCGCGCCCTGTTCGTTTATTTATTTATCTATTCTCCCGGTCTCGTCGTTATTTATTCTGTTCTACCGTGTACCTATTTATTATATTTATTATTTAGCCATCCGCGCCGTTCATCCCGTCATTCGCGCCGTCCATTTGTACCGCTCATTGCGATCATTTTCACCCTCATCCACTGCGCACCCACACACTCGGGAGGCTTCCGTCGTTGGCCCGGCGACATAAATTCCCCCCCGTTCTAGCCATTTTCTATATACTTTCCCTTTTTATCTTTCTCTCTTTCCCCCTCTTTTATCTCTTTCTATTCATTCCAAATGGCTTCGCCGGCTCCAGCGACGGAAGTTACCGTCGAACTTCCGGTCACAAACTTTATAGCGTGTCCCGAGTGTGCAAAGAGACAATTTGCAAAAAGTAGTTTTCGGTACAGGGGGTACTTGGAGTTCGCCCAGCACGTGAGGCGGACCCACGCGGGGTGGAAACTAATTCCTACCTGTCGGTACTGCGGCCACGTGGGAACGGGTAAATACCCCACTAAGGATGTCAACGCCCACGTGGCCAAATTCCACCCCGCGTCCGCGAGTGCTGGGACAGCTCCGAGTGCGCCCAGTACCGAAAGGGTGCGCAGCCCAAGCAGCAGCACAGGCGGCGGAGGCGACCCCTCGCAGAGTCGCCCTTCAGGTTCGGGGACTGCGACGGTGCCCTCCGAGTCACGCACGGCAATTCCCCCCGTGCGCCGGACAACAACCCCCCCTGTCCCCCGTAAATCTACCCCCCCAATTACCCGCAACGCGACCACGACGGCAGTGGCAAAGAGGTCGTCGACGGAGAGGGTGCCCGTCACGGCCAAGCCGCCCCCATCCACCACCAGCACCACGAGGGCGGCAACAACTGCCACCCTTAGTACTCGTCTATCGAAGGGGACTGCTGCTTCAACTGCAGCCACCACCACCAAGGCGACCGGGACCGTCGCCACCACCGCCCGCTGCAGCACTCCGCCCACCACCTACGCGGAGGCTGTGGCACGGAACCAGGGGCCCTCCACCACCACCTACTCGAGGGGGAGCGTCTCGACAGCCAGCCAGTCGTCAACCAGGGGAAGTTTGGAGAAGCCGCCCACGAAGAAAAGGTCACTGGGCTCACCCAAGAGCCCAGTGACGAGAAGATTAACGAGGTCCTCCAGTCTGCCTCCGAGGTCTACTGTGGCCTCAAGGTCCACCACCTCCTCCACCACCATCAAGAGGGGGGTAGGGCGCCCTAGGAAGGAGCCGGCGCCCTCCGTGGACAAAGAGGCCACCACCACCACCAAGAGGGGAACGGGGCGTCCAAAGTCTTCTTTGAAGAACCCGGTCCCCACAGAATCCTCGGAGGCATCGACCCCCCCTCCTGGACCTTCAACATCGGCCACCACCATCGGGCAAGTCCAGGAGGAGAGGACCTCCAAGGATAGGGCGGCCTCCACTTCACCGAACTGGCTGGTGACTCCCCCTCCGCAGACGAGCGGCCCATTTCCGTCCCCTGTGGCTGTTGTGACGTCATCGACTGGGGCCACTTTAACCACGAGTACAGTCACGACGACGTCTCGTGGTGGCCCCATCATGACGTCATGTGTATTCACCAGCCACAGGGTCAACATCATTACGGCCCAGCCGCTCGTCTTCCAGCCCCTGGTTCCCATCGAGGAGGAGGGGGGCCAGGAGGCCCCCCAAAACACCATCACCCCCACTAGGACGGAGGAACCTTGGGAGACGGTCCCGAGAAAGAACCGGGCGAGGCGAAGGATCGCCTCAAGCAGCAGTTCCTCGGAGAGCGACGAGGAAACGGGTGGCAGCAGCGTGGGATTCCGGAGGACGCCGGGACGAGGGAGGATTCCGTCCCCAACGCCATCGCCACCGGCGCCTGTGCCACCCACGCCGCCACTGCCGTCTCCAGAAATCGTACCCCCCCACACCCTCACCCCCACTGTAGATATAAGGTCGCGTTCACCGTCGCAGTCACCACCTGAGCCCCACCCTACCACGGCGAGCGATCGCCGAGGGGGCCCGCGGTCGGCTGCTGCCGGTGCGTCGGCGGGGACTCGGTCTTCTGCCCCTTCGACGCGTTCTCGACGTGGACAGCCCCGGGGCCGTCCAAACTCGCGTACCACTCCCTTTTCCCAATCCGGTCGTGGGCACGAACCTGCCCTCTCTCCCCCCGCGATATCCAACCCTCCCCGGCGTCCTGGGCGCGATGCGAGACGAGCCGACGCGAATCTACGCGAGGCTCTTATCTCACGCGCCGAGGGCGCCCAGACGATCGGGATCCTGGAAGAGGTGGCCAAAGATTTGACCACCTTCTTTCAGTCTCGGTCGGCTAAGGGGGGGGTGGGGCAACCGCCCCGCAACCGCCAGCATGGTCGTCCCAGGGCCCCCGAACAGCAGGGCCCGGAGGACCATGTGAAGAAAGCCACGAGGCTGCAGCGCCTGTACAGGGAGAATCGTCGTCGAGCGATGGAGGAGGTGCTGACGGGTCCTTCCCCTCACTGCCAAGTCAGTGCGGAGGAGGTCGGCCAGTACTTCCGAAAAATGTACTCGGCGACGGTCCCCCCTGTGGGCGAGCCGTATGCGTGGACGGAGTGGCCGACGGACGAAGAGGGCGAGTTACGGGACGCACTGGTGAGGCCTTTCTCGGCGTCGGAGGTGGAAGCCCGTCTGAAGCGGACGCACAAAAGTGCGCCCGGTCCAGACGGGGTCACCTACGACGAGCTCAGGAAGGCTGATCCAGGGTGCTCCGTGCTCGCCTCGATGTTCAACGCCTGCCTTCGCACGGAGGCCATTCCGGAGTCGTGGAAGTCCTCCACCACCGTACTCACGTACAAGAAAGGGGACCGAAGCGACCTTTCTAATTGGCGTCCGCTCGCACTCGGTGACACAGTAGCCAAGCTGTTCGCCGCGGTGCTGGCGGACCGGTTGATGGATTTCGCGGTCAAGGGAAAACGGCTGAGCCATCCTCAGAAGGGTTTCTTGAGGCATGAAGGGTGCCATGAGCACAACTTCATGCTTCAGGAAATCCTGGAGGACAGTCGGAGAGAGGGTAGAGAAGCCGTGGTGGCGTGGCTGGATCTGACCAACGCGTTCGGGTCGATCCCCCACGACACCCTGTTCGACGCCTTTGAGGGGGCCAAATTACCCCTCAACATCCAGAAGGTCATGCTCTCCATGAACACTGGATGCACGACCAAGGTCCGTACCTCTCAGGGCTTTACTGAGAACATCCCCATGCTGGCTGGAGTCAAGCAAGGTTGTCCGTGTAGTCCGATGACCTTCAACCTGGCTATCGAGCGAGTGATTCGATCCGTCGAATCACTACCGATGGGCTATAGGTTGGGGGAGGAACTACACCGTGCATTCGCCTACGCGGACGATATTGGTCTTGTGGCGGCTTCACCAGCGGAGATGCAGTCCCTCCTCGACGAGATCCAGAGGGCGGCGGCTGCGGCGGGGTTGAAATTCAACCCCAAGAAGTGCGCTACCGTTCACCTTCGGGGGAAGGGTAGCGCACAGAAATCGCAGCCAACCGTCTTCGTTCTCGACGGTGAGGGACTGAAAGCTCTGGGAGAGGGTGAGGCTTATGAGTACCTGGGAATTCCGGTCGGTTCCCGGGTAAGCCAAACCCCTACCGCCACCATCATCCGGATGATGGAAGACGCGAATGCCATCGACTCATCGCTCCTCGCCCCGTGGCAGAAGATGGACGCTCTCAGGACGTTCATCCTGCCGCGGCTGGATCATATCCTGAGGGGCGGTGCAGTCGAGAAGACACCGCTAAAGACGTTTGACAAACTTGTCAAGCGTCTGGTCAAGGGCTGGATGAATCTCCCCCAGCGTGCCAGTGCGGAGGTAGTTTACCTCCCCACTTGGCGGGGCGGAGCCGGGCTCATTCCTATGGCGGACCTGGCCGACGTGCTCACGATCGCGCACGCCTTCAGGATGTTATCCTGTAAGGACGGTGCGATCGCTGAGCGGGCCAGGACCTCGCTGATGAATGCAGTCCGGAGACGAACATCCGTCCAGCCCACACAGGAGCAGGTCGCCGCGTTTCTCTCGGGCTCGCTCGAGGGACCCTTCGCGTGCGATCTCCAGGGTGACCCTGGCCTGTGGACCCGAGTGCGAATGGCTTCGCGTCGCCAGGTAAAACGCCTACACCTGGCATGGCGGTACGATCCCCTGACCAAGGAGATTCTTTTAGAATGCCGAGGTTCAGAGGGTCGGCGGACCATAATCCCCCCGGGCGCAACTTCTCAGGTGATTCGTCGCCTGAGAATTGCTGTACAAGAGAGTTACTTGTGCTCTCTCCTGGCAAAACCCGATCAAGGGAAGGTTTTCCAGGTGTCGTCGCGGTCCGGAGTCAGCAATGCCTTCCTCCGCGACGGCAGGTACGCCCGGTTTGCCGAGTGGCGCTTCATTCATCGCGCGCGCCTCGATGTCCTGCCTCTTAATGGGGCTCGACGCTGGGGCTCGGGCGATAGGCGCTGCAGGCAGTGCGGTTATCCGAGTGAGACGTTACCTCACGTAATCTGTCACTGCCTGCCGCACTCGGCCGCTCTGCAGCTTCGTCACGACGCGGTTATGGCGCGGGTGGCGAAGGCTTGCAGAGTGAAGGGAGCCATCCAACTAAATCGAAGGGTGGAGGGAGTCAACGGCGATCTAGCTGCTCTCAGACCGGACATTGTTGTCCGGGACGAAGCAGCGAAACACATCCACATCATCGATGTCACCGTCGCGTTCGAGAACCAGCGCAAGGCCATGGAGGATGCTCGACGATCGAAGATCGTCAAGTATACTCCGCTTGCAGCTGCATTGCACGCGTCGGGGTATTCGGTTGATGTGGATGCGATCGTCGTGGGCGCCCTTGGTACGTGGGACCAGGGCAATGAGCCTGTGTTGAAGCGTCTCGGCGTTTCACCGCATTACGCGGCGCTGATGCGCCGGCTCATTGTCACTGACACGATAAGATGGTCCCGTGACATATACGTCGAGCACGTATCGAAGATAAGGCAGTACCAGCTCCCGTTCGACGCTCCTGCCGCTATGCCGCACGCGGGCCCCCTCGCTGACCGCTCCCAGCCTGGGCTACTCCCCGATCGACTTTTACCATGAAAACTCATATATATGATCGGGAGTAAGGGCGGCCCTAGCAGAAGAACGGGGCGCCTCACATCTCTTGTCTGCGTTTTTCTCTTCTGTTTCCCCTTCTATACTTAATCTATCTACCCCTATTTTTCGCTATCTCCCTACCCACATTGAAATGGCCGCTGAGGACGGTCACTGTAAGAGCACGGAATTACCATGGCAGCTTCGCCGAGACTGACGTCAATCCAAGAGATTGTACCTTGTGAGCCCCACTACTCTGGGAGGAACCATTTTTTTGTTAAACACCCCAGCGTAACCAGCATTTGTACGGGGTGTTTAAGCATTTGTTGTTAATAAACACTTTCGTATCTGTTCTTATCAGCTTAATATCTGATACACTCCCCATTGGGGAGTCAGAATATTAATCTGATTTTTGGAAACTGACGGAGCGTTGGTGCTTGCTCCACCTCCGTCGCGAGTCAGCCTGGCATTGCAGTGCCGCCAGGATTGGCTCAATACACTTATTTCCAAGCACATATTCTGACTCCCCAAGCAACAGCCATAAGCCCGAGAAGCGATTCTGAAGTCGTGCGGAAAGAGTTTTACACGAGCGGTGACATTTCACGAAGTTCCCCGACCCATCTCTTCCGCCAGCGCCGACTTCCCAGGACCAGGATTGGAGCAGGACGAGCCATCCCACGGCCAACGACCGAGTGAGTCTTTCTTCTCTTTTCATACTGTCGCTTTCCCCCTCTAGGCACCGTTCGCTGAGCGACGTCACGCTCTGACGTAACTCAGTCGCGCGGTGACTAGGTTCCCCCAGCTGATCGTACAGGCGGTTGAGCTCTCCCTCTCCCGCCGTACCTCAGCTGTTACCTATATACCTAACGTATCTCTCGCGACCTTTCCCAAAACAATCACCGGTTTACCGTTGGTTGTTTTCCGAAAGGTTTAAATTGCACTTGTGGAATTTCGCCGTTCTGCGAGTAATATCGCAGTCCGGTGCACCACAGTGCATGCGAGGGGTGCTCCTTTCTATTCCCGTTGGATAGATCAAAGGAAGAGGTGTAATAATTGACAGAATTGTCGACAGAGGTGTCGTTTTAAACGGCACCTGTCATTTTAACATCGGACACACACCTCTTCCAGAGATTTATTCGACTCCTTCTTGCTTCTCTACCGCGGGTAGAACTATCTTTTACGCGATCGATCCCTGCTTGGGGATCGACTCTAGCTTTATCTATTCTAGTCTACTTTATTTTATTCTTGACTCTCGCGATAGGGAGGCCTTTCCTCTTCGCTTCCGCGTCCTTCTCTATCGCCCGCTTTCTCTCTCGCTTTCTCTCTCTGTGCTTCCTTCGTCACTTCTCTCTGTCTCCCACTCTATCGCTATCCTTCTTTCTTGCACGAGCTCGGTCGAAATTGGCCGAGGGGGACTTCGTCGGCGTTGCCCATATCAGCCGTTCTATTTTAGCTTCGTTCGTTTATACACTTTTACTCGTATTCATTTTTCTATACAGCGTGACGTCCTATTTATTTATTTTATTGTTTTTACACTGTGACGTCCTATTTATTATCTATTCTAGTCATTTTATTTACAATTTTATTTCTTGAGCAACAGATCGGCTGATACATACCTGTGATCGTTCCCTATTTATTCCTTATACATTCTGTTACGCGTTTTATATATATTTGTCCATTATATTTTATTGTATTGTACATCTATCTATTTTATTACATTCTATCCGCGTATACTAGAAGCGAAAGGGCAACGCCAGCGCTCCTGACTGGCCTGGTTTTATTTTACCTCGTTTTATTATACTTTAAGCGCTTATATTTTATCCCCGGTGTTATATTCTATTTATTCTACGTCTCTGGTCTTATCTATTTTATCTTCTATACATCTCGGCGACTGCCTAGATCTTTATCACCTATACGCACTATACCGCTCTTTCATCACATTGTAATCTTCTTCTAATAATTTCTCGCGTAGCTATTCCACGCCGCTGTGCTGCTAACATTATCACCCTCATCCACCGCGCCGTCGTCTCACTTGTATTTGCACCCCATCTTTATTTATTCATTTCTGTGGTACTCGCGCCCTGTTCGTTTATTTATTTATCTATTCTCCCGGTCTCGTCGTTATTTATTCTGTTCTACCGTGTACCTATTTATTATATTTATTATTTAGCCATCCGCGCCGTTCATCCCGTCATTCGCGCCGTCCATTTGTACCGCTCATTGCGATCATTTTCACCCTCATCCACTGCGCACCCACACACTCGGGAGGCTTCCGTCGTTGGCCCGGCGACATAAATTCCCCCCCGTTCTAGCCATTTTCTATATACTTTCCCTTTTTATCTTTCTCTCTTTCCCCCTCTTTTATCTCTTTCTATTCATTCCAAATGGCTTCGCCGGCTCCAGCGACGGAAGTTACCGTCGAACTTCCGGTCACAAACTTTATAGCGTGTCCCGAGTGTGCAAAGAGACAATTTGCAAAAAGTAGTTTTCGGTACAGGGGGTACTTGGAGTTCGCCCAGCACGTGAGGCGGACCCACGCGGGGTGGAAACTAATTCCTACCTGTCGGTACTGCGGCCACGTGGGAACGGGTAAATACCCCACTAAGGATGTCAACGCCCACGTGGCCAAATTCCACCCCGCGTCCGCGAGTGCTGGGACAGCTCCGAGTGCGCCCAGTACCGAAAGGGTGCGCAGCCCAAGCAGCAGCACAGGCGGCGGAGGCGACCCCTCGCAGAGTCGCCCTTCAGGTTCGGGGACTGCGACGGTGCCCTCCGAGTCACGCACGGCAATTCCCCCCGTGCGCCGGACAACAACCCCCCCTGTCCCCCGTAAATCTACCCCCCCAATTACCCGCAACGCGACCACGACGGCAGTGGCAAAGAGGTCGTCGACGGAGAGGGTGCCCGTCACGGCCAAGCCGCCCCCATCCACCACCAGCACCACGAGGGCGGCAACAACTGCCACCCTTAGTACTCGTCTATCGAAGGGGACTGCTGCTTCAACTGCAGCCACCACCACCAAGGCGACCGGGACCGTCGCCACCACCGCCCGCTGCAGCACTCCGCCCACCACCTACGCGGAGGCTGTGGCACGGAACCAGGGGCCCTCCACCACCACCTACTCGAGGGGGAGCGTCTCGACAGCCAGCCAGTCGTCAACCAGGGGAAGTTTGGAGAAGCCGCCCACGAAGAAAAGGTCACTGGGCTCACCCAAGAGCCCAGTGACGAGAAGATTAACGAGGTCCTCCAGTCTGCCTCCGAGGTCTACTGTGGCCTCAAGGTCCACCACCTCCTCCACCACCATCAAGAGGGGGGTAGGGCGCCCTAGGAAGGAGCCGGCGCCCTCCGTGGACAAAGAGGCCACCACCACCACCAAGAGGGGAACGGGGCGTCCAAAGTCTTCTTTGAAGAACCCGGTCCCCACAGAATCCTCGGAGGCATCGACCCCCCCTCCTGGACCTTCAACATCGGCCACCACCATCGGGCAAGTCCAGGAGGAGAGGACCTCCAAGGATAGGGCGGCCTCCACTTCACCGAACTGGCTGGTGACTCCCCCTCCGCAGACGAGCGGCCCATTTCCGTCCCCTGTGGCTGTTGTGACGTCATCGACTGGGGCCACTTTAACCACGAGTACAGTCACGACGACGTCTCGTGGTGGCCCCATCATGACGTCATGTGTATTCACCAGCCACAGGGTCAACATCATTACGGCCCAGCCGCTCGTCTTCCAGCCCCTGGTTCCCATCGAGGAGGAGGGGGGCCAGGAGGCCCCCCAAAACACCATCACCCCCACTAGGACGGAGGAACCTTGGGAGACGGTCCCGAGAAAGAACCGGGCGAGGCGAAGGATCGCCTCAAGCAGCAGTTCCTCGGAGAGCGACGAGGAAACGGGTGGCAGCAGCGTGGGATTCCGGAGGACGCCGGGACGAGGGAGGATTCCGTCCCCAACGCCATCGCCACCGGCGCCTGTGCCACCCACGCCGCCACTGCCGTCTCCAGAAATCGTACCCCCCCACACCCTCACCCCCACTGTAGATATAAGGTCGCGTTCACCGTCGCAGTCACCACCTGAGCCCCACCCTACCACGGCGAGCGATCGCCGAGGGGGCCCGCGGTCGGCTGCTGCCGGTGCGTCGGCGGGGACTCGGTCTTCTGCCCCTTCGACGCGTTCTCGACGTGGACAGCCCCGGGGCCGTCCAAACTCGCGTACCACTCCCTTTTCCCAATCCGGTCGTGGGCACGAACCTGCCCTCTCTCCCCCCGCGATATCCAACCCTCCCCGGCGTCCTGGGCGCGATGCGAGACGAGCCGACGCGAATCTACGCGAGGCTCTTATCTCACGCGCCGAGGGCGCCCAGACGATCGGGATCCTGGAAGAGGTGGCCAAAGATTTGACCACCTTCTTTCAGTCTCGGTCGGCTAAGGGGGGGGTGGGGCAACCGCCCCGCAACCGCCAGCATGGTCGTCCCAGGGCCCCCGAACAGCAGGGCCCGGAGGACCATGTGAAGAAAGCCACGAGGCTGCAGCGCCTGTACAGGGAGAATCGTCGTCGAGCGATGGAGGAGGTGCTGACGGGTCCTTCCCCTCACTGCCAAGTCAGTGCGGAGGAGGTCGGCCAGTACTTCCGAAAAATGTACTCGGCGACGGTCCCCCCTGTGGGCGAGCCGTATGCGTGGACGGAGTGGCCGACGGACGAAGAGGGCGAGTTACGGGACGCACTGGTGAGGCCTTTCTCGGCGTCGGAGGTGGAAGCCCGTCTGAAGCGGACGCACAAAAGTGCGCCCGGTCCAGACGGGGTCACCTACGACGAGCTCAGGAAGGCTGATCCAGGGTGCTCCGTGCTCGCCTCGATGTTCAACGCCTGCCTTCGCACGGAGGCCATTCCGGAGTCGTGGAAGTCCTCCACCACCGTACTCACGTACAAGAAAGGGGACCGAAGCGACCTTTCTAATTGGCGTCCGCTCGCACTCGGTGACACAGTAGCCAAGCTGTTCGCCGCGGTGCTGGCGGACCGGTTGATGGATTTCGCGGTCAAGGGAAAACGGCTGAGCCATCCTCAGAAGGGTTTCTTGAGGCATGAAGGGTGCCATGAGCACAACTTCATGCTTCAGGAAATCCTGGAGGACAGTCGGAGAGAGGGTAGAGAAGCCGTGGTGGCGTGGCTGGATCTGACCAACGCGTTCGGGTCGATCCCCCACGACACCCTGTTCGACGCCTTTGAGGGGGCCAAATTACCCCTCAACATCCAGAAGGTCATGCTCTCCATGAACACTGGATGCACGACCAAGGTCCGTACCTCTCAGGGCTTTACTGAGAACATCCCCATGCTGGCTGGAGTCAAGCAAGGTTGTCCGTGTAGTCCGATGACCTTCAACCTGGCTATCGAGCGAGTGATTCGATCCGTCGAATCACTACCGATGGGCTATAGGTTGGGGGAGGAACTACACCGTGCATTCGCCTACGCGGACGATATTGGTCTTGTGGCGGCTTCACCAGCGGAGATGCAGTCCCTCCTCGACGAGATCCAGAGGGCGGCGGCTGCGGCGGGGTTGAAATTCAACCCCAAGAAGTGCGCTACCGTTCACCTTCGGGGGAAGGGTAGCGCACAGAAATCGCAGCCAACCGTCTTCGTTCTCGACGGTGAGGGACTGAAAGCTCTGGGAGAGGGTGAGGCTTATGAGTACCTGGGAATTCCGGTCGGTTCCCGGGTAAGCCAAACCCCTACCGCCACCATCATCCGGATGATGGAAGACGCGAATGCCATCGACTCATCGCTCCTCGCCCCGTGGCAGAAGATGGACGCTCTCAGGACGTTCATCCTGCCGCGGCTGGATCATATCCTGAGGGGCGGTGCAGTCGAGAAGACACCGCTAAAGACGTTTGACAAACTTGTCAAGCGTCTGGTCAAGGGCTGGATGAATCTCCCCCAGCGTGCCAGTGCGGAGGTAGTTTACCTCCCCACTTGGCGGGGCGGAGCCGGGCTCATTCCTATGGCGGACCTGGCCGACGTGCTCACGATCGCGCACGCCTTCAGGATGTTATCCTGTAAGGACGGTGCGATCGCTGAGCGGGCCAGGACCTCGCTGATGAATGCAGTCCGGAGACGAACATCCGTCCAGCCCACACAGGAGCAGGTCGCCGCGTTTCTCTCGGGCTCGCTCGAGGGACCCTTCGCGTGCGATCTCCAGGGTGACCCTGGCCTGTGGACCCGAGTGCGAATGGCTTCGCGTCGCCAGGTAAAACGCCTACACCTGGCATGGCGGTACGATCCCCTGACCAAGGAGATTCTTTTAGAATGCCGAGGTTCAGAGGGTCGGCGGACCATAATCCCCCCGGGCGCAACTTCTCAGGTGATTCGTCGCCTGAGAATTGCTGTACAAGAGAGTTACTTGTGCTCTCTCCTGGCAAAACCCGATCAAGGGAAGGTTTTCCAGGTGTCGTCGCGGTCCGGAGTCAGCAATGCCTTCCTCCGCGACGGCAGGTACGCCCGGTTTGCCGAGTGGCGCTTCATTCATCGCGCGCGCCTCGATGTCCTGCCTCTTAATGGGGCTCGACGCTGGGGCTCGGGCGATAGGCGCTGCAGGCAGTGCGGTTATCCGAGTGAGACGTTACCTCACGTAATCTGTCACTGCCTGCCGCACTCGGCCGCTCTGCAGCTTCGTCACGACGCGGTTATGGCGCGGGTGGCGAAGGCTTGCAGAGTGAAGGGAGCCATCCAACTAAATCGAAGGGTGGAGGGAGTCAACGGCGATCTAGCTGCTCTCAGACCGGACATTGTTGTCCGGGACGAAGCAGCGAAACACATCCACATCATCGATGTCACCGTCGCGTTCGAGAACCAGCGCAAGGCCATGGAGGATGCTCGACGATCGAAGATCGTCAAGTATACTCCGCTTGCAGCTGCATTGCACGCGTCGGGGTATTCGGTTGATGTGGATGCGATCGTCGTGGGCGCCCTTGGTACGTGGGACCAGGGCAATGAGCCTGTGTTGAAGCGTCTCGGCGTTTCACCGCATTACGCGGCGCTGATGCGCCGGCTCATTGTCACTGACACGATAAGATGGTCCCGTGACATATACGTCGAGCACGTATCGAAGATAAGGCAGTACCAGCTCCCGTTCGACGCTCCTGCCGCTATGCCGCACGCGGGCCCCCTCGCTGACCGCTCCCAGCCTGGGCTACTCCCCGATCGACTTTTACCATGAAAACTCATATATATGATCGGGAGTAAGGGCGGCCCTAGCAGAAGAACGGGGCGCCTCACATCTCTTGTCTGCGTTTTTCTCTTCTGTTTCCCCTTCTATACTTAATCTATCTACCCCTATTTTTCGCTATCTCCCTACCCACATTGAAATGGCCGCTGAGGACGGTCACTGTAAGAGCACGGAATTACCATGGCAGCTTCGCCGAGACTGACGTCAATCCAAGAGATTGTACCTTGTGAGCCCCACTACTCTGGGAGGAACCATTTTTTTGTTAAACACCCCAGCGTAACCAGCATTTGTACGGGGTGTTTAAGCATTTGTTGTTAATAAACACTTTCGTATCTGTTCTTATCAGCTTAATATCTGATACACTCCCCATTGGGGAGTCAGAATATTAATCTGATTTTTGGAAACTGACGGAGCGTTGGTGCTTGCTCCACCTCCGTCGCGAGTCAGCCTGGCATTGCAGTGCCGCCAGGATTGGCTCAATACTCTCATTTCCAAATACAATTCTGACTCCCCAAACCAACAGCCATAAGCCCGAGAAGCGCTAGTCTTAAGTTTTTAATCGTGCGGGAGAAATTTTCGAGCGGTACAGTGCGTGAAGTGCCCAAAAATTGGATTACGCGAAAATCTCCCCACGAAGCGCCACCCAGGATACCAGCCGGAGCCAGACAACAGCCCCAGCCAGCCGACACCGTACGAGTAAGTGCTTTTTCCATTTTCAAATCTATCGCTTTGCTCCCTAGGAGTCGTTGCTCGCGTGACGTCACCCTCTGACGTAACGCGGCGGCTGACGACTAGTCCCCCCAGCTGAGCGTCGCGGTCGGAGAGTTCCGCTCCCCCGCCACACCTCAGGTGGTTTCCATTATTACCTTTGTTCTCTCTCGCGACCTTTCCCCAAACAGTCAACGATTACCGTTGGCTGTTTTCGAAAAGTTTAAATTGTACTCGTGGAATTGCAGCGTTCCGCGAGCTTTATCGCGGTTCGGTGCACCACAGTGCATGCGGGAGGGCCTCCTTTCTATTCCCTGCCGAACAAATTAAAGGAAGAGGTGTTAATTTTGACAAAATTGGCGACAGAGGCGTTACGCCTGTCATTTTAACATCGACGTGCACCTCTTCCCGAGATTTATTCGGTTCCTTCCGCTCGCGCTTCTCTTTCGCGAGTAGAATCTATTTTATCTTCTACGCGACTGATCCCTGCAAAGGGATCAGCCCTAGCTTCCTTTTATTCTAGTCTTAGTTTTAAGCGCTTTGACTCTCGCGATAGAGAGGCGTTCCGCTTCGTCTCCGCATCCTTCTCTATCGCCCGCTTTCTCTCTCGCTTTCTCTACTTCTGTGCTTCCTTCGACACACTTCTCTGTCTCCCCTTCTATCTCTGTTCTTTCTTCGCGCACTTGCTTAGTGGGTCAAGGCCGAAGGGGAATCGGTCGGCGTTGCCCCAAACAGCTGTTCGATTTTAATACGTTATATGTTGCTCGTTATTTATTTATTTACTATATTTTAACTTCCTCGTTTATACACCGCGTGACGTCTTATTTATTTTATTGTTTTATACCGTGTGACGTCTTATTTATCTTTATTTATCTAGTCATTTTACAATTTTATCCGCGCTACGAGCACAACAGCTGTTATTTATTATTAGTGATTGTCTCTTATTTATTATATTTATTTATTGTGACGCGTTTTATTTATTCATTTGTTATATTTTACCGTTTTTTTTTTGTTACCCGCGTTATAAGAGACTCGCGGGCAACGCCAGAGCTCCGGCCTGGCCTGGATTTATTCTATTTTATTATACTTTTAAGGCGTTATATTTATATATATACATATTTTATATTTTTATCCGCGATCTTTTATTTTTTTCTATTTCTGGCGTTCCTTTTATAATTATTAATACGTACCTTTTACTATACATCTCGGCGACTGCCCGGATTGACATCTTTTTAAACGTAACTATTGTATTTTATCGTGTTTTATCCGCGTCCCCCCCACTGCCCCCTGCGATATTTTACTTCGCGCCGCGGTGCTGCTGCATTCTAACCTGCGTAGACTGCGCACCCAAGCACTCGGGAGACTCCCGTTGCTGGACCGGCGAAATCTACACGACAGCCATATTTTAACTTATTCACCCCCCAGCCCCTTTTATCTATTTATATACTTATTTATTCTTTTTTATTCCTCGACCCCCTTTTAACCCAATTTTAAAATGGCTTCGCCGGTGCCAACACGGGAAGTTGCCGTCCTACTTCCGGCCACGGACGGTTTAACGTGTCCCGAGTGCTTTAATAAAAGGTCATCGAAAAGCAATGCTTTTAGGTACAAGGGGTACCTGGAGCTTGCCCAGCACGTGAGGCGAGCTCACGCGGGGTGGACATTAACGCCCACCTGCAAATTCTGCGGCCACGTGGGAAAAGGGAGATATCCCACTAAGGACGTAAACGCCCACGTGGCCAAGTTCCACCCCGCAGCCCTTAGTGCTGGGACCGCTCCGGGTGCCCCGGGTACCTCCGGGGTGCGCAGATCCGGTGGCAGCACCAGCGGAGGAGGCGCCTCTTCACAGAGTCGCCCTTCAGGATCGGTGGCTGCATCGGTCCCACCCGCGACGCGCGCGGCAATCACCCCCCCGACGCGAAATTCGACCACCCCCCCCGCGCGCAACTCTACTACCCCCCCAGCCCCTAGAAACTCGACCCCCCCCGTCCCCCGAAAATCGACCCCCCCAGCGCCCCGTAAATTCACCCCCCCCGTCACCCGAAACGCGTCAAAGGCAGCAGTGGCAAAGAAGTCGACGATGGGAACCCTCACCGCCTTCCTCAAGGCGCCCCCACCCTCCACCAAATCAACGAGGGCGCCAACCACTGCCACCCTTACTACTCGTTCCTCGAAGGAGACCGCTGTCGCTTCGACATCGACGGTCCGCCCAGCGACCGCCACTACCACCAAGGCGACCGGGGCCGTCCCGAAGCCCGTCTGTCACAGCCCGCCGCCCACCACCTACGCGGAGGCTGTGACGAGGAACCAGGGGCTCGACACGACCACCAGCTCGAGGGGGAGTTTGTCATCGTCCGGCCTCAACTCCACCAGGAGAAGTTTGGAGAAACCGCCCGCGAAGAAGGAGTCACCGGGCACTCCACCTAGCCCGGTGACAAGAAGAATTACTAGGTCCTCCAGCCTGCCTCCGAGGTCATCTCAGCCTCCTAGGTCCACCGCCACCTCCACTACCATCAAGAAGGGGCTGGGGCGCCCGAAAAAGGACTCGGCGCCCCCAGTGGGCCAGGAGGCCAATACCATCTCGAAGAAGGGGCCGGGACGCCCTAAGAAGAACCCGGCCCCCGCAGCTACCTCGGAGGCACCGATCAGCCCCCCTGGACCTTCAACATCGGCCACCACCATCGGGCAAGTCCAGGGGGAGAGGACCTACACCCTGCGGGCGGCCTCCACTTCTCCCAATTGGCCGGCGACTCCCCCTCCACAAACGAGCGGCGCAGCTCCGGTTCCCCTGACCGTGGTGACGTCATCGACTGGGGCCACCCTAACTACGTGCACTGTCACGACGACAGCGCGTGGTGGCCCCATCATGACGTCATGCGTCTACACCTCGCACGCGGTCAGGGTCGTCACGGAGCGGCCGCTGATTTTTCAGCCCCTGGTTTCCATCGAGGAGGAGGAGGGAGGCCAGGAGGCCCCCCCAAACATCACCACCCCCGCCAACTCGGAGACACCATGGGTAACGGCCCCGAAGAAGAAGAGGAAGACGTCGCAGATGAGACGGCGGATCGTCTATAGCGACAGCTCCTCGGAGAGTGACGAGGAAAAGGGTGGCAGCAGCAGGGGATTCAGGAGGACTCCGGGACGAGGGAGGAAGATTTCCCCAACGCCATCGACACCGGAGCCTTCGTCATCGCCGCCGCCACTGCTGTCCTTAATAATTCCTCCCCCCCCCACCCCCCCCATTAGTAACGTAAGTTCGCGTTCACCGTTGCAGCCACCACCTGAGCCCCAACTAACCGCGGCGAGCGATCGCCGAGGGGGCCCCCGGTTGGCTGCTGCCGGTGCGTCGGCGGGAGCTCGGTCTTCTGCCCCTCCGACGCGTTCTCGACGTGGACTGCCCCGGGGCCGTCCAGTAAATACGCGTACCACTCCCCAGTCCTCCCAAAATAGTCGTGGGCGCGAAACTTCCCTCTCTCCCCCCGCGAGCTCCAACCCTCCCCGACTTCCTGGGCGCGATGCGAGACGGGCTGAAGCGTCTTTGCGCGAGGCCCTTATCTCACGCGCCGAGGGGGTCGAGACGATTGAGCTCCTGGAAGGGGTGGCCCAAGATCTGACCACCTTCTTTCAGTCTCGATCGGCTAAGGGGGGGAATAACCGCCAACCTGGTCGTCCTAGGGCTCCCGAACAGCAGGGCCCGGAGGATCAGGTTAAGAAAGCCACGAGGCTGCAGCGCCTGTACAGGGAGAATCGGCGCCGAGCGATGGAAGAAGTGCTGACCGGTCCTTCCCCGCACTGCGAAGTCAGTGCGGAGGAGGTCGGCCAGTACTTCCGGAAAATGTACTCGGCGACGGCTCCCCCTGTGGGCGAGCCCTATGCGTGGCCGGAGTGGTCCACGGACGAAGAGGGTGAGCTGCGGGGCACACTGGTGAGGCCTTTCTCGGCGTCGGAGGTTGAATCCCGTCTGAAGCGGACGCATAAAAGCGCTCCGGGTCCGGACGGGGTCACCTACGAAGAGCTGAGGAAGGCGGATCCAGGGTGTCACGTGCTCGCCTCCGTGTTCAATGCCTGCCTTCGCACGGAGGCCATTCCGGAGTCGTGGAAGTCCTCGAACACCGTTCTTATTTTTAAGAAGGGGGACCGAAGCGACCTTTCTAATTGGCGTCCGCTAGCACTCGGAGACACAGTCGCCAAGCTGTTCGCCGCAGTGCTCGCGGACCGGTTGATGGAGTTCGCGGTTAAGGGAAAGCGGCTGAGTCAACCTCAGAAGGGCTTCCTGAAGCATGAAGGGTGCCACGAGCACAACTTCATGCTTCAGGAAATCCTGGAGGACAGCCGGAGAGAGGGTCGACAAGCGGTGGTCGCGTGGCTGGATCTGACAAACGCGTTCGGGTCGATCCCCCACACCACCCTGTTCGACGCCTTTGAGGGTGCCGGTCTACCCCTCAACATCCGGAAGCTCATGCTCTCCATGAACTCTGGATGCACGACTAAAGTCCGTACCTCCCGGGGCTTTACCGAAAACATCCCTATGTTGGCTGGGGTCAAGCAAGGTTGCCCGTGTAGTCCAATGACCTTCAACCTTGCCATCGAGAGAGTGATTCGTTCTATCGAATCACTCCCGATTGGCTATAGGTTGGGGGAGGTCTTGCACCGTTCGTTCGCCTACGCGGACGATATTGGTCTTGTGGCGGCCTCACCAACTGAGATGCAATCTCTCCTCGATGAGATACGGAGGGCGGCGTCTGCGGCGGGGTTGAAGTTCAACCCCAAGAAGTGCGCTACCATTCACCTTCGGGGGAAGGGTAGCGCACAGAAAGCCCAGCCGTCGGTCTTCGTTCTCGACGGGGAGGAATTGAAAGCCCTGGGAGAGGGTGAGGCTTACGAGTACCTGGGAATTCCGGTCGGTTCCCGGGTAAGCCAAACCCCTACTGCCACCATCATCCGGATGATGGAGGACGCGAGAGCCATCGACGACTCGCCCCTAGCCCCGTGGCAGAAGATGGACGCCCTTAGGACGTTCATATTGCCACGGATGGACTACATCTTGAGGGGCGGGTCTGTCGAGAAGACACCCTTAAAGGCGTTCGACAAACTTGTCAAACGTCTGGTCAAGGGTTGGATGAATCTCCCCCAGCGGGCCAGTGCGGAGGTGGTTTACCTCCCCACTTGGCGAGGGGGAGCCGGACTCATTCCCATGGCGGACCTAGCCGACGTGCTCACGATCGCACACGCCTTCAGGATGCTATCCTGCAAGGACGGTGCGGTCGCTGAGCGGGCTAGGACCTCGCTGCGGAATGCAGTCCGGCGCCGAACATCCGTCCAACCCACTCAGGAACAGGTTGCCGCGTTCCTCTCGGGCTCGCTCGAGGGGCCCTTCGCGTGCGACCTCCAGGGCGACCCTGGCCTGTGGACCCGGGTGCGAATGGCCTCGCGTCGCCAGGTAAAACGCCTACACCTGGCATGGCGGTACGACTCTCTGACCAACGAGATTCTTTTGGAATGTCGAGGGTCAGAGGGCCGGCGGACAATTATCCCCCCGGGCGCAAATTCTCAGGTGATTCGTCGCCTGAGAATTGCAGTGCAAGAGAGTTACTTGTGCTCTCTCCTGGCTAAACCTGATCAAGGCAAGGTTTACCAGGTGTCGTCGCGGTCGGGAGTCAGCAATGCCTTCCTCCGCGACGGCAGGTACGCCCGGTTCGCCGAGTGGCGTTTCATTCATCGCGCGCGCCTCGATGTCTTGCCCCTTAACGGTGCACGACGCTGGGGCACGGGCGACAAACGCTGCAGGCAGTGCGGTTACCCGAGTGAGACGTTACCTCACGTAATCTGCCACTGCCTGCCTCACTCGGCCGCTCTGCAGCTTCGTCACGACGCGGTTATGGCGCGGGTGGCGAAAGCCTGTAGGGCGAAGGGAGCCATCCAACTAAATCAAAGGGTGGAGGGCGTCAGCGGCGATCTAGCCAGGCTCAGACCGGATATTGTTATCCGGGATGAGTCGGCGAAACGCATCCACATCATCGATGTCACCGTCGCGTTCGAGAACCAGCGCAAGGCCATGGGGGATGCTCGACGATCAAAGATCGTCAAGTATACTCCGCTTGCGACTGCATTACACGCGTCGGGGTATTCGGTCGATGTTGATGCGATCGTCGTGGGCGCTCTTGGTACGTGGGATCAGGACAATGAGCCGGTGTTGAAGCGTCTGTGCGTTTCACCACGCTACGCAGCGCTGATGCGCCGACTCATTGTTACTGACACAATGAGATGGTCCCGCGACATATACGTCGAGCACGTGTCGAAGATTCGGCAGTACCAGCTCCCGTTCGACGCGCCTGCCGTTACGCCGCCGTCGGGCCCCCTCCCCGACCGCTCTCCGAGAGGGCTACCTACCGGTCAAATTGTTACATGATTATATCGTATAGGACCGGAGGTATGGGCGGCACTAGCTCGAATAAACGGGCGCCTCCCACACGATAAGCGAAGCGCTATTCCCCGCATCCCCCCCGTCTTCTTGTATTTTTCTTTTTTTTTATATATATATATTTATTTTATGTATATAATGGCCACGATAAGTGGCCATTCTACAAACAAAATTCTTCTTACCATGGCAGCTCGCCGAGATTGACAAACATAGTAATATGGACTGTACATCCCCTAAATTTGGGTGAAAACCATTTCTGTTAAGCCCCCCCGACTAAAAGCCAGTCACTGTATGGGGGGCTTAAACATTGTCTGTGTACAATAAACGCCTTTATCTGTTCTTATCAGCTTAATATCTGATACACTCCCCATTGGGGAGTCAGAATATTAATCTGATTTTTGGAAACTGACGGAGCGTTGGTGCTTGCTCCACCTCCGTCGCGAGTCAGCCTGGCATTGCAGTGCCGCCAGGATTGGCTCAATACTCTCATTTCCAAATACAATTCTGACTCCCCAAACCAACAGCCATAAGCCCGAGAAGCGACTCCAAAAGTCGTGCGGAAAGAGTTTTACACGAGCGGGGAAATTTTTCAAAGTTCCGCGACCCATCTCTTCCGCCAGCGCCGACTTCCCAGGACCAGGACTTGGAGCAGGACGAGCCATCCAACAGCCTACGACCGAGTGAGTCTTTCCTCTATCTTCTTACTGTCGCTTTCCCCCTCTAGGCACCGTTCGCTGAGCGAAGTCACGCTCTGACGTAACTCAGTCGCGCGGTGACTAGGTTCCCCCAGCTGATTGTGCAGGCGGTTGAGCTCTCCCTCTCCCGCCGTACCTCAGCTGATTCCTATATACCTCACGTATCTCTCGCGACCTTTCCCAAAACAATCACCGGTTTACCGTTGGTTGTTTTCCGAAAGGTTTAAATTGCACTTGTGGAATTTCGCCGTTCTGCGAGTAATATCGCAGTCCGGTGCACCACAGTGCATGCGAGGGGTGCTCCTTTCTATTCCCGTTGGATAGATCAAAGGAAGAGGTGTAATAATTGACAGAATTGTCGACAGAGGTGTCGTTTTAAACGGCACCTGTCATTTTAACATCGGACACACACCTCTTCCAGAGATTTATTCGACTCCTTCTTGCTTCTCTACCGCGGGTAGAACTATCTTTTACGCGATCGATCCCTGCTTGGGGATCGACTCTAGCTTTATCTATTCTAGTCTACTTTATTTTATTCTTGACTCTCGCGATAGGGAGGCCTTTCCTCTTCGCTTCCGCGTCCTTCTCTATCGCCCGCTTTCTCTCTCGCTTTCTCTCTCTGTGCTTCCTTCGTCACTTCTCTCTGTCTCCCACTCTATCGCTATCCTTCTTTCTTGCACGAGCTCGGTCGAAATTGGCCGAGGGGGACTTCGTCGGCGTTGCCCATATCAGCCGTTCTATTTTAGCTTCGTTCGTTTATACACTTTTACTCGTATTCATTTTTCTATACAGCGTGACGTTCTATTTATTTATTTTATTGTTTTTACACTGTGACGTCCTATTTATTATCTATTCTAGTCATTTTATTTACAATTTTATTTCTTGAGCAACAGATCGGCTGATACATACCTGTGATCGTTCCCTATTTATTCCTTATACATTCTGTTACGCGTTTTATATATATTTGTCCATTATATTTTATTGTATTGTACATCTATCTATTTTATTACATTCTATCCGCGTATACTAGAAGCGAAAGGGCAACGCCAGCGCTCCTGACTGGCCTGGTTTTATTTTACCTCGTTTTATTATACTTTAAGCGCTTATATTTTATCCCCGGTGTTATATTCTATTTATTCTACGTCTCTGGTCTTATCTATTTTATCTTCTATACATCTCGGCGACTGCCTAGATCTTTATCACCTATACGCACTATACCGCTCTTTCATCACATTGTAATCTTCTTCTAATAATTTCTCGCGTAGCTATTCCACGCCGCTGTGCTGCTAACATTATCACCCTCATCCACCGCGCCGTCGTCTCACTTGTATTTGCACCCCATCTTTATTTATTCATTTCTGTGGTACTCGCGCCCTGTTCGTTTATTTATTTATCTATTCTCCCGGTCTCGTCGTTATTTATTCTGTTCTACCGTGTACCTATTTATTATATTTATTATTTAGCCATCCGCGCCGTTCATCCCGTCATTCGCGCCGTCCATTTGTACCGCTCATTGCGATCATTTTCACCCTCATCCACTGCGCACCCACACACTCGGGAGGCTTCCGTCGTTGGCCCGGCGACATAAATTCCCCCCCGTTCTAGCCATTTTCTATATACTTTCCCTTTTTATCTTTCTCTCTTTCCCCCTCTTTTATCTCTTTCTATTCATTCCAAATGGCTTCGCCGGCTCCAGCGACGGAAGTTACCGTCGAACTTCCGGTCACAAACTTTATAGCGTGTCCCGAGTGTGCAAAGAGACAATTTGCAAAAAGTAGTTTTCGGTACAGGGGGTACTTGGAGTTCGCCCAGCACGTGAGGCGGACCCACGCGGGGTGGAAACTAATTCCTACCTGTCGGTACTGCGGCCACGTGGGAACGGGTAAATACCCCACTAAGGATGTCAACGCCCACGTGGCCAAATTCCACCCCGCGTCCGCGAGTGCTGGGACAGCTCCGAGTGCGCCCAGTACCGAAAGGGTGCGCAGCCCAAGCAGCAGCACAGGCGGCGGAGGCGACCCCTCGCAGAGTCGCCCTTCAGGTTCGGGGACTGCGACGGTGCCCTCCGAGTCACGCACGGCAATTCCCCCCGTGCGCCGGACAACAACCCCCCCTGTCCCCCGTAAATCTACCCCCCCAATTACCCGCAACGCGACCACGACGGCAGTGGCAAAGAGGTCGTCGACGGAGAGGGTGCCCGTCACGGCCAAGCCGCCCCCATCCACCACCAGCACCACGAGGGCGGCAACAACTGCCACCCTTAGTACTCGTCTATCGAAGGGGACTGCTGCTTCAACTGCAGCCACCACCACCAAGGCGACCGGGACCGTCGCCACCACCGCCCGCTGCAGCACTCCGCCCACCACCTACGCGGAGGCTGTGGCACGGAACCAGGGGCCCTCCACCACCACCTACTCGAGGGGGAGCGTCTCGACAGCCAGCCAGTCGTCAACCAGGGGAAGTTTGGAGAAGCCGCCCACGAAGAAAAGGTCACTGGGCTCACCCAAGAGCCCAGTGACGAGAAGATTAACGAGGTCCTCCAGTCTGCCTCCGAGGTCTACTGTGGCCTCAAGGTCCACCACCTCCTCCACCACCATCAAGAGGGGGGTAGGGCGCCCTAGGAAGGAGCCGGCGCCCTCCGTGGACAAAGAGGCCACCACCACCACCAAGAGGGGAACGGGGCGTCCAAAGTCTTCTTTGAAGAACCCGGTCCCCACAGAATCCTCGGAGGCATCGACCCCCCCTCCTGGACCTTCAACATCGGCCACCACCATCGGGCAAGTCCAGGAGGAGAGGACCTCCAAGGATAGGGCGGCCTCCACTTCACCGAACTGGCTGGTGACTCCCCCTCCGCAGACGAGCGGCCCATTTCCGTCCCCTGTGGCTGTTGTGACGTCATCGACTGGGGCCACTTTAACCACGAGTACAGTCACGACGACGTCTCGTGGTGGCCCCATCATGACGTCATGTGTATTCACCAGCCACAGGGTCAACATCATTACGGCCCAGCCGCTCGTCTTCCAGCCCCTGGTTCCCATCGAGGAGGAGGGGGGCCAGGAGGCCCCCCAAAACACCATCACCCCCACTAGGACGGAGGAACCTTGGGAGACGGTCCCGAGAAAGAACCGGGCGAGGCGAAGGATCGCCTCAAGCAGCAGTTCCTCGGAGAGCGACGAGGAAACGGGTGGCAGCAGCGTGGGATTCCGGAGGACGCCGGGACGAGGGAGGATTCCGTCCCCAACGCCATCGCCACCGGCGCCTGTGCCACCCACGCCGCCACTGCCGTCTCCAGAAATCGTACCCCCCCACACCCTCACCCCCACTGTAGATATAAGGTCGCGTTCACCGTCGCAGTCACCACCTGAGCCCCACCCTACCACGGCGAGCGATCGCCGAGGGGGCCCGCGGTCGGCTGCTGCCGGTGCGTCGGCGGGGACTCGGTCTTCTGCCCCTTCGACGCGTTCTCGACGTGGACAGCCCCGGGGCCGTCCAAACTCGCGTACCACTCCCTTTTCCCAATCCGGTCGTGGGCACGAACCTGCCCTCTCTCCCCCCGCGATATCCAACCCTCCCCGGCGTCCTGGGCGCGATGCGAGACGAGCCGACGCGAATCTACGCGAGGCTCTTATCTCACGCGCCGAGGGCGCCCAGACGATCGGGATCCTGGAAGAGGTGGCCAAAGATTTGACCACCTTCTTTCAGTCTCGGTCGGCTAAGGGGGGGGTGGGGCAACCGCCCCGCAACCGCCAGCATGGTCGTCCCAGGGCCCCCGAACAGCAGGGCCCGGAGGACCATGTGAAGAAAGCCACGAGGCTGCAGCGCCTGTACAGGGAGAATCGTCGTCGAGCGATGGAGGAGGTGCTGACGGGTCCTTCCCCTCACTGCCAAGTCAGTGCGGAGGAGGTCGGCCAGTACTTCCGAAAAATGTACTCGGCGACGGTCCCCCCTGTGGGCGAGCCGTATGCGTGGACGGAGTGGCCGACGGACGAAGAGGGCGAGTTACGGGACGCACTGGTGAGGCCTTTCTCGGCGTCGGAGGTGGAAGCCCGTCTGAAGCGGACGCACAAAAGTGCGCCCGGTCCAGACGGGGTCACCTATGACGAGCTCGGGAAGGCTGATCCAGGGTGCTCCGTGCTCGCCTCGATGTTCAACGCCTGCCTTCGCACGGAGGCCATTCCGGAGTCGTGGAAGTCCTCCACCACCGTACTCACGTACAAGAAAGGGGACCGAAGCGACCTTTCTAATTGGCGTCCGCTCGCACTCGGTGACACAGTAGCCAAGCTGTTCGCCGCGGTGCTGGCGGACCGGTTGATGGATTTCGCGGTCAAGGGAAAACGGCTGAGCCATCCTCAGAAGGGTTTCTTGAGGCATGAAGGGTGCCATGAGCACAACTTCATGCTTCAGGAAATCCTGGAGGACAGTCGGAGAGAGGGTAGAGAAGCCGTGGTGGCGTGGCTGGATCTGACCAACGCGTTCGGGTCGATCCCCCACGACACCCTGTTCGACGCCTTTGAGGGGGCCAAATTACCCCTCAACATCCAGAAGGTCATGCTCTCCATGAACACTGGATGCACGACCAAGGTCCGTACCTCTCAGGGCTTTACTGAGAACATCCCCATGCTGGCTGGAGTCAAGCAAGGTTGTCCGTGTAGTCCGATGACCTTCAACCTGGCTATCGAGCGAGTGATTCGATCCGTCGAATCACTACCGATGGGCTATAGGTTGGGGGAGGAACTACACCGTGCATTCGCCTACGCGGACGATATTGGTCTTGTGGCGGCTTCACCAGCGGAGATGCAGTCCCTCCTCGACGAGATCCAGAGGGCGGCGGCTGCGGCGGGGTTGAAATTCAACCCCAAGAAGTGCGCTACCGTTCACCTTCGGGGGAAGGGTAGCGCACAGAAATCGCAGCCAACCGTCTTCGTTCTCGACGGTGAGGGACTGAAAGCTCTGGGAGAGGGTGAGGCTTATGAGTACCTGGGAATTCCGGTCGGTTCCCGGGTAAGCCAAACCCCTACCGCCACCATCATCCGGATGATGGAAGACGCGAATGCCATCGACTCATCGCTCCTCGCCCCGTGGCAGAAGATGGACGCTCTCAGGACGTTCATCCTGCCGCGGCTGGATCATATCCTGAGGGGCGGTGCAGTCGAGAAGACACCGCTAAAGACGTTTGACAAACTTGTCAAGCGTCTGGTCAAGGGCTGGATGAATCTCCCCCAGCGTGCCAGTGCGGAGGTAGTTTACCTCCCCACTTGGCGGGGCGGAGCCGGGCTCATTCCTATGGCGGACCTGGCCGACGTGCTCACGATCGCGCACGCCTTCAGGATGTTATCCTGTAAGGACGGTGCGATCGCTGAGCGGGCCAGGACCTCGCTGATGAATGCAGTCCGGAGACGAACATCCGTCCAGCCCACACAGGAGCAGGTCGCCGCGTTTCTCTCGGGCTCGCTCGAGGGACCCTTCGCGTGCGATCTCCAGGGTGACCCTGGCCTGTGGACCCGAGTGCGAATGGCTTCGCGTCGCCAGGTAAAACGCCTACACCTGGCATGGCGGTACGATCCCCTGACCAAGGAGATTCTTTTAGAATGCCGAGGTTCAGAGGGTCGGCGGACCATAATCCCCCCGGGCGCAACTTCTCAGGTGATTCGTCGCCTGAGAATTGCTGTACAAGAGAGTTACTTGTGCTCTCTCCTGGCAAAACCCGATCAAGGGAAGGTTTTCCAGGTGTCGTCGCGGTCCGGAGTCAGCAATGCCTTCCTCCGCGACGGCAGGTACGCCCGGTTTGCCGAGTGGCGCTTCATTCATCGCGCGCGCCTCGATGTCCTGCCTCTTAATGGGGCTCGACGCTGGGGCTCGGGCGATAGGCGCTGCAGGCAGTGCGGTTATCCGAGTGAGACGTTACCTCACGTAATCTGTCACTGCCTGCCGCACTCGGCCGCTCTGCAGCTTCGTCACGACGCGGTTATGGCGCGGGTGGCGAAGGCTTGCAGAGTGAAGGGAGCCATCCAACTAAATCGAAGGGTGGAGGGAGTCAACGGCGATCTAGCTGCTCTCAGACCGGACATTGTTGTCCGGGACGAAGCAGCGAAACACATCCACATCATCGATGTCACCGTCGCGTTCGAGAACCAGCGCAAGGCCATGGAGGATGCTCGACGATCGAAGATCGTCAAGTATACTCCGCTTGCAGCTGCATTGCACGCGTCGGGGTATTCGGTTGATGTGGATGCGATCGTCGTGGGCGCCCTTGGTACGTGGGACCAGGGCAATGAGCCTGTGTTGAAGCGTCTCGGCGTTTCACCGCATTACGCGGCGCTGATGCGCCGGCTCATTGTCACTGACACGATAAGATGGTCCCGTGACATATACGTCGAGCACGTATCGAAGATAAGGCAGTACCAGCTCCCGTTCGACGCTCCTGCCGCTATGCCGCACGCGGGCCCCCTCGCTGACCGCTCCCAGCCTGGGCTACTCCCCGATCGACTTTTACCATGAAAACTCATATATATGATCGGGAGTAAGGGCGGCCCTAGCAGAAGAACGGGGCGCCTCACATCTCTTGTCTGCGTTCTTCTCTTCTGTTTCCCCTTCTATACTTAATCTATCTACCCCTATTTTTCGCTATCTCCCTACCCACATTGAAATGGCCGCTGAGGACGGTCACTGTAAGAGCACGGAATTACCATGGCAGCTTCGCCGAGACTGACGTCAATCCAAGAGATTGTACCTTGTGAGCCCCACTACTCTGGGAGGAACCATTTTTTTGTTAAACACCCCAGCGTAACCAGCATTTGTACGGGGTGTTTAAGCATTTGTTGTTAATAAACACTTTCGTATCTGTTCTTATCAGCTTAATATCTGATACACTCCCCATTGGGGAGTCAGAATATTAATCTGATTTTTGGAAACTGACGGAGCGTTGGTGCTTGCTCCACCTCCGTCGCGAGTCAGCCTGGCATTGCAGTGCCGCCAGGATTGGCTCAATACTCTCATTTCCAAATACAATTCTGACTCCCCAAACCAACAGCCATAAGCCCGAGAAGCGCTAGTCTTAAGTTTTTAATCGTGCGGGAGAAATTTTCGAGCGGTACAGTGCGTGAAGTGCCCAAAAATTGGATTACGCGAAAATCTCCCCACGAAGCGCCACCCAGGATACCAGCCGGAGCCAGACAACAGCCCCAGCCAGCCGACACCGTACGAGTAAGTGCTTTTTCCATTTTCAAATCTATCGCTTTGCTCCCTAGGAGTCGTTGCTCGCGTGACGTCACCCTCTGACGTAACGCGGCGGCTGACGACTAGTCCCCCCAGCTGAGCGTCGCGGTCGGAGAGTTCCGCTCCCCCGCCACACCTCAGGTGGTTTCCATAATTACCTTTGTTCTCTCTCGCGACCTTTCCCCAAACAGTCAACGATTACCGTTGGCTGTTTTCGAAAAGTTTAAATTGTACTCGTGGAATTGCAGCGTTCCGCGAGCTTTATCGCGGTTCGGTGCACCACAGTGCATGCGGGAGGGCCTCCTTTCTATTCCCTGCCGAACAAATTAAAGGAAGAGGTGTTAATTTTGACAAAATTGGCGACAGAGGCGTTACGCCTGTCATTTTAACATCGACGTGCACCTCTTCCCGAGATTTATTCGGTTCCTTCCGCTCGCGCTTCTCTTTCGCGAGTAGAATCTATTTTATCTTCTACGCGACTGATCCCTGCAAAGGGATCAGCCCTAGCTTCCTTTTATTCTAGTCTTAGTTTTAAGCGCTTTGACTCTCGCGATAGAGAGGCGTTCCGCTTCGTCTCCGCATCCTTCTCTATCGCCCGCTTTCTCTCTCGCTTTCTCTACTTCTGTGCTTCCTTCGACACACTTCTCTGTCTCCCCTTCTATCTCTGTTCTTTCTTCGCGCACTTGCTTAGTGGGTCAAGGCCGAAGGGGAATCGGTCGGCGTTGCCCCAAACAGCTGTTCGATTTTAATACGTTATATGTTGCTCGTTATTTATTTATTTACTATATTTTAACTTCCTCGTTTATACACCGCGTGACGTCTTATTTATTTTATTGTTTTATACCGTGTGACGTCTTATTTATCTTTATTTATCTAGTCATTTTACAATTTTATCCGCGCTACGAGCACAACAGCTGTTATTTATTATTAGTGATTGTCTCTTATTTATTATATTTATTTATTGTGACGCGTTTTATTTATTCATTTGTTATATTTTACCGTTTTTTTTTTGTTACCCGCGTTATAAGAGACTCGCGGGCAACGCCAGAGCTCCGGCCTGGCCTGGATTTATTCTATTTTATTATACTTTTAAGGCGTTATATTTATATATATACATATTTTATATTTTTATCCGCGATCTTTTATTTTTTTCTATTTCTGGCGTTCCTTTTATAATTATTAATACGTACCTTTTACTATACATCTCGGCGACTGCCCGGATTGACATCTTTTTAAACGTAACTATTGTATTTTATCGTGTTTTATCCGCGTCCCCCCCACTGCCCCCTGCGATATTTTACTTCGCGCCGCGGTGCTGCTGCATTCTAACCTGCGTAGACTGCGCACCCAAGCACTCGGGAGACTCCCGTTGCTGGACCGGCGAAATCTACACGACAGCCATATTTTAACTTATTCACCCCCCAGCCCCTTTTATCTATTTATATACTTATTTATTCTTTTTTATTCCTCGACCCCCTTTTAACCCAATTTTAAAATGGCTTCGCCGGTGCCAACACGGGAAGTTGCCGTCCTACTTCCGGCCACGGACGGTTTAACGTGTCCCGAGTGCTTTAATAAAAGGTCATCGAAAAGCAATGCTTTTAGGTACAAGGGGTACCTGGAGCTTGCCCAGCACGTGAGGCGAGCTCACGCGGGGTGGACATTAACGCCCACCTGCAAATTCTGCGGCCACGTGGGAAAAGGGAGATATCCCACTAAGGACGTAAACGCCCACGTGGCCAAGTTCCACCCCGCAGCCCTTAGTGCTGGGACCGCTCCGGGTGCCCCGGGTACCTCCGGGGTGCGCAGATCCGGTGGCAGCACCAGCGGAGGAGGCGCCTCTTCACAGAGTCGCCCTTCAGGATCGGTGGCTGCATCGGTCCCACCCGCGACGCGCGCGGCAATCACCCCCCCGACGCGAAATTCGACCACCCCCCCCGCGCGCAACTCTACTACCCCCCCAGCCCCTAGAAACTCGACCCCCCCCGTCCCCCGAAAATCGACCCCCCCAGCGCCCCGTAAATTCACCCCCCCCGTCACCCGAAACGCGTCAAAGGCAGCAGTGGCAAAGAAGTCGACGATGGGAACCCTCACCGCCTTCCTCAAGGCGCCCCCACCCTCCACCAAATCAACGAGGGCGCCAACCACTGCCACCCTTACTACTCGTTCCTCGAAGGAGACCGCTGTCGCTTCGACATCGACGGTCCGCCCAGCGACCGCCACTACCACCAAGGCGACCGGGGCCGTCCCGAAGCCCGTCTGTCACAGCCCGCCGCCCACCACCTACGCGGAGGCTGTGACGAGGAACCAGGGGCTCGACACGACCACCAGCTCGAGGGGGAGTTTGTCATCGTCCGGCCTCAACTCCACCAGGAGAAGTTTGGAGAAACCGCCCGCGAAGAAGGAGTCACCGGGCACTCCACCTAGCCCGGTGACAAGAAGAATTACTAGGTCCTCCAGCCTGCCTCCGAGGTCATCTCAGCCTCCTAGGTCCACCGCCACCTCCACTACCATCAAGAAGGGGCTGGGGCGCCCGAAAAAGGACTCGGCGCCCCCAGTGGGCCAGGAGGCCAATACCATCTCGAAGAAGGGGCCGGGACGCCCTAAGAAGAACCCGGCCCCCGCAGCTACCTCGGAGGCACCGATCAGCCCCCCTGGACCTTCAACATCGGCCACCACCATCGGGCAAGTCCAGGGGGAGAGGACCTACACCCTGCGGGCGGCCTCCACTTCTCCCAATTGGCCGGCGACTCCCCCTCCACAAACGAGCGGCGCAGCTCCGGTTCCCCTGACCGTGGTGACGTCATCGACTGGGGCCACCCTAACTACGTGCACTGTCACGACGACAGCGCGTGGTGGCCCCATCATGACGTCATGCGTCTACACCTCGCACGCGGTCAGGGTCGTCACGGAGCGGCCGCTGATTTTTCAGCCCCTGGTTTCCATCGAGGAGGAGGAGGGAGGCCAGGAGGCCCCCCCAAACATCACCACCCCCGCCAACTCGGAGACACCATGGGTAACGGCCCCGAAGAAGAAGAGGAAGACGTCGCAGATGAGACGGCGGATCGTCTATAGCGACAGCTCCTCGGAGAGTGACGAGGAAAAGGGTGGCAGCAGCAGGGGATTCAGGAGGACTCCGGGACGAGGGAGGAAGATTTCCCCAACGCCATCGACACCGGAGCCTTCGTCATCGCCGCCGCCACTGCTGTCCTTAATAATTCCTCCCCCCCCACCCCCCCCATTAGTAACGTAAGTTCGCGTTCACCGTTGCAGCCACCACCTGAGCCCCAACTAACCGCGGCGAGCGATCGCCGAGGGGGCCCCCGGTTGGCTGCTGCCGGTGCGTCGGCGGGAGCTCGGTCTTCTGCCCCTCCGACGCGTTCTCGACGTGGACTGCCCCGGGGCCGTCCAGTAAATACGCGTACCACTCCCCAGTCCTCCCAAAATAGTCGTGGGCGCGAAACTTCCCTCTCTCCCCCCGCGAGCTCCAACCCTCCCCGACTTCCTGGGCGCGATGCGAGACGGGCTGAAGCGTCTTTGCGCGAGGCCCTTATCTCACGCGCCGAGGGGGTCGAGACGATTGAGCTCCTGGAAGGGGTGGCCCAAGATCTGACCACCTTCTTTCAGTCTCGATCGGCTAAGGGGGGGAATAACCGCCAACCTGGTCGTCCTAGGGCTCCCGAACAGCAGGGCCCGGAGGATCAGGTTAAGAAAGCCACGAGGCTGCAGCGCCTGTACAGGGAGAATCGGCGCCGAGCGATGGAAGAAGTGCTGACCGGTCCTTCCCCGCACTGCGAAGTCAGTGCGGAGGAGGTCGGCCAGTACTTCCGGAAAATGTACTCGGCGACGGCTCCCCCTGTGGGCGAGCCCTATGCGTGGCCGGAGTGGTCCACGGACGAAGAGGGTGAGCTGCGGGGCACACTGGTGAGGCCTTTCTCGGCGTCGGAGGTTGAATCCCGTCTGAAGCGGACGCATAAAAGCGCTCCGGGTCCGGACGGGGTCACCTACGAAGAGCTGAGGAAGGCGGATCCAGGGTGTCACGTGCTCGCCTCCGTGTTCAATGCCTGCCTTCGCACGGAGGCCATTCCGGAGTCGTGGAAGTCCTCGAACACCGTTCTTATTTTTAAGAAGGGGGACCGAAGCGACCTTTCTAATTGGCGTCCGCTAGCACTCGGAGACACAGTCGCCAAGCTGTTCGCCGCAGTGCTCGCGGACCGGTTGATGGAGTTCGCGGTTAAGGGAAAGCGGCTGAGTCAACCTCAGAAGGGCTTCCTGAAGCATGAAGGGTGCCACGAGCACAACTTCATGCTTCAGGAAATCCTGGAGGACAGCCGGAGAGAGGGTCGACAAGCGGTGGTCGCGTGGCTGGATCTGACAAACGCGTTCGGGTCGATCCCCCACACCACCCTGTTCGACGCCTTTGAGGGTGCCGGTCTACCCCTCAACATCCGGAAGCTCATGCTCTCCATGAACTCTGGATGCACGACTAAAGTCCGTACCTCCCGGGGCTTTACCGAAAACATCCCTATGTTGGCTGGGGTCAAGCAAGGTTGCCCGTGTAGTCCAATGACCTTCAACCTTGCCATCGAGAGAGTGATTCGTTCTATCGAATCACTCCCGATTGGCTATAGGTTGGGGGAGGTCTTGCACCGTTCGTTCGCCTACGCGGACGATATTGGTCTTGTGGCGGCCTCACCAACTGAGATGCAATCTCTCCTCGATGAGATACGGAGGGCGGCGTCTGCGGCGGGGTTGAAGTTCAACCCCAAGAAGTGCGCTACCATTCACCTTCGGGGGAAGGGTAGCGCACAGAAAGCCCAGCCGTCGGTCTTCGTTCTCGACGGGGAGGAATTGAAAGCCCTGGGAGAGGGTGAGGCTTACGAGTACCTGGGAATTCCGGTCGGTTCCCGGGTAAGCCAAACCCCTACTGCCACCATCATCCGGATGATGGAGGACGCGAGAGCCATCGACGACTCGCCCCTAGCCCCGTGGCAGAAGATGGACGCCCTTAGGACGTTCATATTGCCACGGATGGACTACATCTTGAGGGGCGGGTCTGTCGAGAAGACACCCTTAAAGGCGTTCGACAAACTTGTCAAACGTCTGGTCAAGGGTTGGATGAATCTCCCCCAGCGGGCCAGTGCGGAGGTGGTTTACCTCCCCACTTGGCGAGGGGGAGCCGGACTCATTCCCATGGCGGACCTAGCCGACGTGCTCACGATCGCACACGCCTTCAGGATGCTATCCTGCAAGGACGGTGCGGTCGCTGAGCGGGCTAGGACCTCGCTGCGGAATGCAGTCCGGCGCCGAACATCCGTCCAACCCACTCAGGAACAGGTTGCCGCGTTCCTCTCGGGCTCGCTCGAGGGGCCCTTCGCGTGCGACCTCCAGGGCGACCCTGGCCTGTGGACCCGGGTGCGAATGGCCTCGCGTCGCCAGGTAAAACGCCTACACCTGGCATGGCGGTACGACTCTCTGACCAACGAGATTCTTTTGGAATGTCGAGGGTCAGAGGGCCGGCGGACAATTATCCCCCCGGGCGCAAATTCTCAGGTGATTCGTCGCCTGAGAATTGCAGTGCAAGAGAGTTACTTGTGCTCTCTCCTGGCTAAACCTGATCAAGGCAAGGTTTACCAGGTGTCGTCGCGGTCGGGAGTCAGCAATGCCTTCCTCCGCGACGGCAGGTACGCCCGGTTCGCCGAGTGGCGTTTCATTCATCGCGCGCGCCTCGATGTCTTGCCCCTTAACGGTGCACGACGCTGGGGCACGGGCGACAAACGCTGCAGGCAGTGCGGTTACCCGAGTGAGACGTTACCTCACGTAATCTGCCACTGCCTGCCTCACTCGGCCGCTCTGCAGCTTCGTCACGACGCGGTTATGGCGCGGGTGGCGAAAGCCTGTAGGGCGAAGGGAGCCATCCAACTAAATCAAAGGGTGGAGGGCGTCAGCGGCGATCTAGCCAGGCTCAGACCGGATATTGTTATCCGGGATGAGTCGGCGAAACGCATCCACATCATCGATGTCACCGTCGCGTTCGAGAACCAGCGCAAGGCCATGGGGGATGCTCGACGATCAAAGATCGTCAAGTATACTCCGCTTGCGACTGCATTACACGCGTCGGGGTATTCGGTCGATGTTGATGCGATCGTCGTGGGCGCTCTTGGTACGTGGGATCAGGACAATGAGCCGGTGTTGAAGCGTCTGTGCGTTTCACCACGCTACGCAGCGCTGATGCGCCGACTCATTGTTACTGACACAATGAGATGGTCCCGCGACATATACGTCGAGCACGTGTCGAAGATTCGGCAGTACCAGCTCCCGTTCGACGCGCCTGCCGTTACGCCGCCGTCGGGCCCCCTCCCCGACCGCTCTCCGAGAGGGCTACCTACCGGTCAAATTGTTACATGATTATATCGTATAGGACCGGAGGTATGGGCGGCACTAGCTCGAATAAACGGGCGCCTCCCACACGATAAGCGAAGCGCTATTCCCCGCATCCCCCCCGTCTTCTTGTATTTTTCTTTTTTTTTATATATATATATTTATTTTATGTATATAATGGCCACGATAAGTGGCCATTCTACAAACAAAATTCTTCTTACCATGGCAGCTCGCCGAGATTGACAAACATAGTAATATGGACTGTACATCCCCTAAATTTGGGTGAAAACCATTTCTGTTAAGCCCCCCCGACTAAAAGCCAGTCACTGTATGGGGGGCTTAAACATTGTCTGTGTACAATAAACGCCTTTATCTGTTCTTATCAGCTTAATATCTGATACACTCCCCATTGGGGAGTCAGAATATTAATCTGATTTTTGGAAACTGACGGAGCGTTGGTGCTTGCTCCACCTCCGTCGCGAGTCAGCCTGGCATTGCAGTGCCGCCAGGATTGGCTCAATACACTTATTTCCAAGCACATATTCTGACTCCCCAAGCAACAGCCATAAGCCCGAGAAGCGCTAGTCTTAAGTTTTTAATCGTGCGGGAGAAATTTTCGAGCGGTACAGTGCGTGAAGTGCCCAAAAATTGGATTACGCGAAAATCTCCCCACGAAGCGCCACCCAGGATACCAGCCGGAGCCAGACAACAGCCCCAGCCAGCCGACACCGTACGAGTAAGTGCTTTTTCCATTTTCAAATCTATCGCTTTGCTCCCTAGGAGTCGTTGCTCGCGTGACGTCACCCTCTGACGTAACGCGGCGGCTGACGACTAGTCCCCCCAGCTGAGCGTCGCGGTCGGAGAGTTCCGCTCCCCCGCCACACCTCAGGTGGTTTCCATAATTACCTTTGTTCTCTCTCGCGACCTTTCCCCAAACAGTCAACGATTACCGTTGGCTGTTTTCGAAAAGTTTAAATTGTACTCGTGGAATTGCAGCGTTCCGCGAGCTTTATCGCGGTTCGGTGCACCACAGTGCATGCGGGAGGGCCTCCTTTCTATTCCCTGCCGAACAAATTAAAGGAAGAGGTGTTAATTTTGACAAAATTGGCGACAGAGGCGTTACGCCTGTCATTTTAACATCGACGTGCACCTCTTCCCGAGATTTATTCGGTTCCTTCCGCTCGCGCTTCTCTTTCGCGAGTAGAATCTATTTTATCTTCTACGCGACTGATCCCTGCAAAGGGATCAGCCCTAGCTTTCTTTCATTCTAGTCTTAGTTTTAAGCGCTTTGACTCTCGCGATAGAGAGGCGTTCCGCTTCGTCTCCGATCCTTCTCTATCGCCCGCTTTCTCTCTCGCTTTCTCTACTTCTGTGCTTCCTTCGACACACCTCTCTGTCTCCCCTTCTATCTCTGTTCTTCCTTCGCGCACTTGCTTAGTGGGTCAAGGCCGAAGGGGAATCGGTCGGCGTTGCCCCAAACAGCTGTTCGATTTTAATACGTTATATGTTGCTCGTTATTTATTTATTTACTATATTTTAACTTCCTCGTTTATACACCGCGTGACGTCTTATTTATTTTATTGTTTTATACCGTGTGACGTCTTATTTATCTTTATTTATCTAGTCATTTTACAATTTTATCCGCGCTACGAGCACAACAGCTGTTATTTATTATTAGTGATTGTCTCTTATTTATTATATTTATTTATTGTGACGCGTTTTATTTATTCATTTGTTATATTTTACCGTTTTTTTTTTGTTACCCGCGTTATAAGAGACTCGCGGGCAACGCCAGAGCTCCGGCCTGGCCTGGATTTATTCTATTTTATTATACTTTTAAGGCGTTATATTTATATATATACATATTTTATATTTTTATCCGCGATCTTTTATTTTTTTCTATTTCTGGCGTTCCTTTTATAATTATTAATACGTACCTTTTACTATACATCTCGGCGACTGCCCGGATTGACATCTTTTTAAACGTAACTATTGTATTTTATCGTGTTTTATCCGCGTCCCCCCCACTGCCCCCTGCGATATTTTACTTCGCGCCGCGGTGCTGCTGCATTCTAACCTGCGTAGACTGCGCACCCAAGCACTCGGGAGACTCCCGTTGCTGGACCGGCGAAATCTACACGACAGCCATATTTTAACTTATTCACCCCCCAGCCCCTTTTATCTATTTATATACTTATTTATTCTTTTTTATTCCTCGACCCCCTTTTAACCCAATTTTAAAATGGCTTCGCCGGTGCCAACACGGGAAGTTGCCGTCCTACTTCCGGCCACGGACGGTTTAACGTGTCCCGAGTGCTTTAATAAAAGGTCATCGAAAAGCAATGCTTTTAGGTACAAGGGGTACCTGGAGCTTGCCCAGCACGTGAGGCGAGCTCACGCGGGGTGGACATTAACGCCCACCTGCAAATTCTGCGGCCACGTGGGAAAAGGGAGATATCCCACTAAGGACGTAAACGCCCACGTGGCCAAGTTCCACCCCGCAGCCCTTAGTGCTGGGACCGCTCCGGGTGCCCCGGGTACCTCCGGGGTGCGCAGATCCGGTGGCAGCACCAGCGGAGGAGGCGCCTCTTCACAGAGTCGCCCTTCAGGATCGGTGGCTGCATCGGTCCCACCCGCGACGCGCGCGGCAATCACCCCCCCGACGCGAAATTCGACCACCCCCCCCGCGCGCAACTCTACTACCCCCCCAGCCCCTAGAAACTCGACCCCCCCCGTCCCCCGAAAATCGACCCCCCCAGCGCCCCGTAAATTCACCCCCCCCGTCACCCGAAACGCGTCAAAGGCAGCAGTGGCAAAGAAGTCGACGATGGGAACCCTCACCGCCTTCCTCAAGGCGCCCCCACCCTCCACCAAATCAACGAGGGCGCCAACCACTGCCACCCTTACTACTCGTTCCTCGAAGGAGACCGCTGTCGCTTCGACATCGACGGTCCGCCCAGCGACCGCCACTACCACCAAGGCGACCGGGGCCGTCCCGAAGCCCGTCTGTCACAGCCCGCCGCCCACCACCTACGCGGAGGCTGTGACGAGGAACCAGGGGCTCGACACGACCACCAGCTCGAGGGGGAGTTTGTCATCGTCCGGCCTCAACTCCACCAGGAGAAGTTTGGAGAAACCGCCCGCGAAGAAGGAGTCACCGGGCACTCCACCTAGCCCGGTGACAAGAAGAATTACTAGGTCCTCCAGCCTGCCTCCGAGGTCATCTCAGCCTCCTAGGTCCACCGCCACCTCCACTACCATCAAGAAGGGGCTGGGGCGCCCGAAAAAGGACTCGGCGCCCCCAGTGGGCCAGGAGGCCAATACCATCTCGAAGAAGGGGCCGGGACGCCCTAAGAAGAACCCGGCCCCCGCAGCTACCTCGGAGGCACCGATCAGCCCCCCTGGACCTTCAACATCGGCCACCACCATCGGGCAAGTCCAGGGGGAGAGGACCTACACCCTGCGGGCGGCCTCCACTTCTCCCAATTGGCCGGCGACTCCCCCTCCACAAACGAGCGGCGCAGCTCCGGTTCCCCTGACCGTGGTGACGTCATCGACTGGGGCCACCCTAACTACGTGCACTGTCACGACGACAGCGCGTGGTGGCCCCATCATGACGTCATGCGTCTACACCTCGCACGCGGTCAGGGTCGTCACGGAGCGGCCGCTGATTTTTCAGCCCCTGGTTTCCATCGAGGAGGAGGAGGGAGGCCAGGAGGCCCCCCCAAACATCACCACCCCCGCCAACTCGGAGACACCATGGGTAACGGCCCCGAAGAAGAAGAGGAAGACGTCGCAGATGAGACGGCGGATCGTCTATAGCGACAGCTCCTCGGAGAGTGACGAGGAAAAGGGTGGCAGCAGCAGGGGATTCAGGAGGACTCCGGGACGAGGGAGGAAGATTTCCCCAACGCCATCGACACCGGAGCCTTCGTCATCGCCGCCGCCACTGCTGTCCTTAATAATTCCTCCCCCCCCCACCCCCCCCATTAGTAACGTAAGTTCGCGTTCACCGTTGCAGCCACCACCTGAGCCCCAACTAACCGCGGCGAGCGATCGCCGAGGGGGCCCCCGGTTGGCTGCTGCCGGTGCGTCGGCGGGAGCTCGGTCTTCTGCCCCTCCGACGCGTTCTCGACGTGGACTGCCCCGGGGCCGTCCAGTAAATACGCGTACCACTCCCCAGTCCTCCCAAAATAGTCGTGGGCGCGAAACTTCCCTCTCTCCCCCCGCGAGCTCCAACCCTCCCCGACTTCCTGGGCGCGATGCGAGACGGGCTGAAGCGTCTTTGCGCGAGGCCCTTATCTCACGCGCCGAGGGGGTCGAGACGATTGAGCTCCTGGAAGGGGTGGCCCAAGATCTGACCACCTTCTTTCAGTCTCGATCGGCTAAGGGGGGGAATAACCGCCAACCTGGTCGTCCTAGGGCTCCCGAACAGCAGGGCCCGGAGGATCAGGTTAAGAAAGCCACGAGGCTGCAGCGCCTGTACAGGGAGAATCGGCGCCGAGCGATGGAAGAAGTGCTGACCGGTCCTTCCCCGCACTGCGAAGTCAGTGCGGAGGAGGTCGGCCAGTACTTCCGGAAAATGTACTCGGCGACGGCTCCCCCTGTGGGCGAGCCCTATGCGTGGCCGGAGTGGTCCACGGACGAAGAGGGTGAGCTGCGGGGCACACTGGTGAGGCCTTTCTCGGCGTCGGAGGTTGAATCCCGTCTGAAGCGGACGCATAAAAGCGCTCCGGGTCCGGACGGGGTCACCTACGAAGAGCTGAGGAAGGCGGATCCAGGGTGTCACGTGCTCGCCTCCGTGTTCAATGCCTGCCTTCGCACGGAGGCCATTCCGGAGTCGTGGAAGTCCTCGAACACCGTTCTTATTTTTAAGAAGGGGGACCGAAGCGACCTTTCTAATTGGCGTCCGCTAGCACTCGGAGACACAGTCGCCAAGCTGTTCGCCGCAGTGCTCGCGGACCGGTTGATGGAGTTCGCGGTTAAGGGAAAGCGGCTGAGTCAACCTCAGAAGGGCTTCCTGAAGCATGAAGGGTGCCACGAGCACAACTTCATGCTTCAGGAAATCCTGGAGGACAGCCGGAGAGAGGGTCGACAAGCGGTGGTCGCGTGGCTGGATCTGACAAACGCGTTCGGGTCGATCCCCCACACCACCCTGTTCGACGCCTTTGAGGGTGCCGGTCTACCCCTCAACATCCGGAAGCTCATGCTCTCCATGAACTCTGGATGCACGACTAAAGTCCGTACCTCCCGGGGCTTTACCGAAAACATCCCTATGTTGGCTGGGGTCAAGCAAGGTTGCCCGTGTAGTCCAATGACCTTCAACCTTGCCATCGAGAGAGTGATTCGTTCTATCGAATCACTCCCGATTGGCTATAGGTTGGGGGAGGTCTTGCACCGTTCGTTCGCCTACGCGGACGATATTGGTCTTGTGGCGGCCTCACCAACTGAGATGCAATCTCTCCTCGATGAGATACGGAGGGCGGCGTCTGCGGCGGGGTTGAAGTTCAACCCCAAGAAGTGCGCTACCATTCACCTTCGGGGGAAGGGTAGCGCACAGAAAGCCCAGCCGTCGGTCTTCGTTCTCGACGGGGAGGAATTGAAAGCCCTGGGAGAGGGTGAGGCTTACGAGTACCTGGGAATTCCGGTCGGTTCCCGGGTAAGCCAAACCCCTACTGCCACCATCATCCGGATGATGGAGGACGCGAGAGCCATCGACGACTCGCCCCTAGCCCCGTGGCAGAAGATGGACGCCCTTAGGACGTTCATATTGCCACGGATGGACTACATCTTGAGGGGCGGGTCTGTCGAGAAGACACCCTTAAAGGCGTTCGACAAACTTGTCAAACGTCTGGTCAAGGGTTGGATGAATCTCCCCCAGCGGGCCAGTGCGGAGGTGGTTTACCTCCCCACTTGGCGAGGGGGAGCCGGACTCATTCCCATGGCGGACCTAGCCGACGTGCTCACGATCGCACACGCCTTCAGGATGCTATCCTGCAAGGACGGTGCGGTCGCTGAGCGGGCTAGGACCTCGCTGCGGAATGCAGTCCGGCGCCGAACATCCGTCCAACCCACTCAGGAACAGGTTGCCGCGTTCCTCTCGGGCTCGCTCGAGGGGCCCTTCGCGTGCGACCTCCAGGGCGACCCTGGCCTGTGGACCCGGGTGCGAATGGCCTCGCGTCGCCAGGTAAAACGCCTACACCTGGCATGGCGGTACGACTCTCTGACCAACGAGATTCTTTTGGAATGTCGAGGGTCAGAGGGCCGGCGGACAATTATCCCCCCGGGCGCAAATTCTCAGGTGATTCGTCGCCTGAGAATTGCAGTGCAAGAGAGTTACTTGTGCTCTCTCCTGGCTAAACCTGATCAAGGCAAGGTTTACCAGGTGTCGTCGCGGTCGGGAGTCAGCAATGCCTTCCTCCGCGACGGCAGGTACGCCCGGTTCGCCGAGTGGCGTTTCATTCATCGCGCGCGCCTCGATGTCTTGCCCCTTAACGGTGCACGACGCTGGGGCACGGGCGACAAACGCTGCAGGCAGTGCGGTTACCCGAGTGAGACGTTACCTCACGTAATCTGCCACTGCCTGCCTCACTCGGCCGCTCTGCAGCTTCGTCACGACGCGGTTATGGCGCGGGTGGCGAAAGCCTGTAGGGCGAAGGGAGCCATCCAACTAAATCAAAGGGTGGAGGGCGTCAGCGGCGATCTAGCCAGGCTCAGACCGGATATTGTTATCCGGGATGAGTCGGCGAAACGCATCCACATCATCGATGTCACCGTCGCGTTCGAGAACCAGCGCAAGGCCATGGGGGATGCTCGACGATCAAAGATCGTCAAGTATACTCCGCTTGCGACTGCATTACACGCGTCGGGGTATTCGGTCGATGTTGATGCGATCGTCGTGGGCGCTCTTGGTACGTGGGATCAGGACAATGAGCCGGTGTTGAAGCGTCTGTGCGTTTCACCACGCTACGCAGCGCTGATGCGCCGACTCATTGTTACTGACACAATGAGATGGTCCCGCGACATATACGTCGAGCACGTGTCGAAGATTCGGCAGTACCAGCTCCCGTTCGACGCGCCTGCCGTTACGCCGCCGTCGGGCCCCCTCCCCGACCGCTCTCCGAGAGGGCTACCTACCGGTCAAATTGTTACATGATTATATCGTATAGGACCGGAGGTATGGGCGGCACTAGCTCGAATAAACGGGCGCCTCCCACACGATAAGCGAAGCGCTATTCCCCGCATCCCCCCCGTCTTCTTGTATTTTTCTTTTTTTTTATATATATATATTTATTTTATGTATATAATGGCCACGATAAGTGGCCATTCTACAAACAAAATTCTTCTTACCATGGCAGCTCGCCGAGATTGACAAACATAGTAATATGGACTGTACATCCCCTAAATTTGGGTGAAAACCATTTCTGTTAAGCCCCCCCGACTAAAAGCCAGTCACTGTATGGGGGGCTTAAACATTGTCTGTGTACAATAAACGCCTTTATCTGTTCTTATCAGCTTAATATCTGATACACTCCCCATTGGGGAGTCAGAATATTAATCTGATTTTTGGAAACTGACGGAGCGTTGGTGCTTGCTCCACCTCCGTCGCGAGTCAGCCTGGCATTGCAGTGCCGCCAGGATTGGCTCAATACTCTCATTTCCAAATACAATTCTGACTCCCCAAACCAACAGCCATAAGCCCGAGAAGCGACTCCAAAAGTCGTGCGGAAAGAGTTTTACACGAGCGGGGAAATTTTTCAAAGTTCCGCGACCCATCTCTTCCGCCAGCGCCGACTTCCCAGGACCAGGACTTGGAGCAGGACGAGCCATCCAACAGCCTACGACCGAGTGAGTCTTTCCTCTATCTTCTTACTGTCGCTTTCCCCCTCTAGGCACCGTTCGCTGAGCGAAGTCACGCTCTGACGTAACTCAGTCGCGCGGTGACTAGGTTCCCCCAGCTGATTGTGCAGGCGGTTGAGCTCTCCCTCTCCCGCCGTACCTCAGCTGATTCCTATATACCTCACGTATCTCTCGCGACCTTTCCCAAAACAATCACCGGTTTACCGTTGGTTGTTTTCCGAAAGGTTTAAATTGCACTTGTGGAATTTCGCCGTTCTGCGAGTAATATCGCAGTCCGGTGCACCACAGTGCATGCGAGGGGTGCTCCTTTCTATTCCCGTTGGATAGATCAAAGGAAGAGGTGTAATAATTGACAGAATTGTCGACAGAGGTGTCGTTTTAAACGGCACCTGTCATTTTAACATCGGACACACACCTCTTCCAGAGATTTATTCGACTCCTTCTTGCTTCTCTACCGCGGGTAGAACTATCTTTTACGCGATCGATCCCTGCTTGGGGATCGACTCTAGCTTTATCTATTCTAGTCTACTTTATTTTATTCTTGACTCTCGCGATAGGGAGGCCTTTCCTCTTCGCTTCCGCGTCCTTCTCTATCGCCCGCTTTCTCTCTCGCTTTCTCTCTCTGTGCTTCCTTCGTCACTTCTCTCTGTCTCCCACTCTATCGCTATCCTTCTTTCTTGCACGAGCTCGGTCGAAATTGGCCGAGGGGGACTTCGTCGGCGTTGCCCATATCAGCCGTTCTATTTTAGCTTCGTTCGTTTATACACTTTTACTCGTATTCATTTTTCTATACAGCGTGACGTTCTATTTATTTATTTTATTGTTTTTACACTGTGACGTCCTATTTATTATCTATTCTAGTCATTTTATTTACAATTTTATTTCTTGAGCAACAGATCGGCTGATACATACCTGTGATCGTTCCCTATTTATTCCTTATACATTCTGTTACGCGTTTTATATATATTTGTCCATTATATTTTATTGTATTGTACATCTATCTATTTTATTACATTCTATCCGCGTATACTAGAAGCGAAAGGGCAACGCCAGCGCTCCTGACTGGCCTGGTTTTATTTTACCTCGTTTTATTATACTTTAAGCGCTTATATTTTATCCCCGGTGTTATATTCTATTTATTCTACGTCTCTGGTCTTATCTATTTTATCTTCTATACATCTCGGCGACTGCCTAGATCTTTATCACCTATACGCACTATACCGCTCTTTCATCACATTGTAATCTTCTTCTAATAATTTCTCGCGTAGCTATTCCACGCCGCTGTGCTGCTAACATTATCACCCTCATCCACCGCGCCGTCGTCTCACTTGTATTTGCACCCCATCTTTATTTATTCATTTCTGTGGTACTCGCGCCCTGTTCGTTTATTTATTTATCTATTCTCCCGGTCTCGTCGTTATTTATTCTGTTCTACCGTGTACCTATTTATTATATTTATTATTTAGCCATCCGCGCCGTTCATCCCGTCATTCGCGCCGTCCATTTGTACCGCTCATTGCGATCATTTTCACCCTCATCCACTGCGCACCCACACACTCGGGAGGCTTCCGTCGTTGGCCCGGCGACATAAATTCCCCCCCGTTCTAGCCATTTTCTATATACTTTCCCTTTTTATCTTTCTCTCTTTCCCCCTCTTTTATCTCTTTCTATTCATTCCAAATGGCTTCGCCGGCTCCAGCGACGGAAGTTACCGTCGAACTTCCGGTCACAAACTTTATAGCGTGTCCCGAGTGTGCAAAGAGACAATTTGCAAAAAGTAGTTTTCGGTACAGGGGGTACTTGGAGTTCGCCCAGCACGTGAGGCGGACCCACGCGGGGTGGAAACTAATTCCTACCTGTCGGTACTGCGGCCACGTGGGAACGGGTAAATACCCCACTAAGGATGTCAACGCCCACGTGGCCAAATTCCACCCCGCGTCCGCGAGTGCTGGGACAGCTCCGAGTGCGCCCAGTACCGAAAGGGTGCGCAGCCCAAGCAGCAGCACAGGCGGCGGAGGCGACCCCTCGCAGAGTCGCCCTTCAGGTTCGGGGACTGCGACGGTGCCCTCCGAGTCACGCACGGCAATTCCCCCCGTGCGCCGGACAACAACCCCCCCTGTCCCCCGTAAATCTACCCCCCCAATTACCCGCAACGCGACCACGACGGCAGTGGCAAAGAGGTCGTCGACGGAGAGGGTGCCCGTCACGGCCAAGCCGCCCCCATCCACCACCAGCACCACGAGGGCGGCAACAACTGCCACCCTTAGTACTCGTCTATCGAAGGGGACTGCTGCTTCAACTGCAGCCACCACCACCAAGGCGACCGGGACCGTCGCCACCACCGCCCGCTGCAGCACTCCGCCCACCACCTACGCGGAGGCTGTGGCACGGAACCAGGGGCCCTCCACCACCACCTACTCGAGGGGGAGCGTCTCGACAGCCAGCCAGTCGTCAACCAGGGGAAGTTTGGAGAAGCCGCCCACGAAGAAAAGGTCACTGGGCTCACCCAAGAGCCCAGTGACGAGAAGATTAACGAGGTCCTCCAGTCTGCCTCCGAGGTCTACTGTGGCCTCAAGGTCCACCACCTCCTCCACCACCATCAAGAGGGGGGTAGGGCGCCCTAGGAAGGAGCCGGCGCCCTCCGTGGACAAAGAGGCCACCACCACCACCAAGAGGGGAACGGGGCGTCCAAAGTCTTCTTTGAAGAACCCGGTCCCCACAGAATCCTCGGAGGCATCGACCCCCCCTCCTGGACCTTCAACATCGGCCACCACCATCGGGCAAGTCCAGGAGGAGAGGACCTCCAAGGATAGGGCGGCCTCCACTTCACCGAACTGGCTGGTGACTCCCCCTCCGCAGACGAGCGGCCCATTTCCGTCCCCTGTGGCTGTTGTGACGTCATCGACTGGGGCCACTTTAACCACGAGTACAGTCACGACGACGTCTCGTGGTGGCCCCATCATGACGTCATGTGTATTCACCAGCCACAGGGTCAACATCATTACGGCCCAGCCGCTCGTCTTCCAGCCCCTGGTTCCCATCGAGGAGGAGGGGGGCCAGGAGGCCCCCCAAAACACCATCACCCCCACTAGGACGGAGGAACCTTGGGAGACGGTCCCGAGAAAGAACCGGGCGAGGCGAAGGATCGCCTCAAGCAGCAGTTCCTCGGAGAGCGACGAGGAAACGGGTGGCAGCAGCGTGGGATTCCGGAGGACGCCGGGACGAGGGAGGATTCCGTCCCCAACGCCATCGCCACCGGCGCCTGTGCCACCCACGCCGCCACTGCCGTCTCCAGAAATCGTACCCCCCCACACCCTCACCCCCACTGTAGATATAAGGTCGCGTTCACCGTCGCAGTCACCACCTGAGCCCCACCCTACCACGGCGAGCGATCGCCGAGGGGGCCCGCGGTCGGCTGCTGCCGGTGCGTCGGCGGGGACTCGGTCTTCTGCCCCTTCGACGCGTTCTCGACGTGGACAGCCCCGGGGCCGTCCAAACTCGCGTACCACTCCCTTTTCCCAATCCGGTCGTGGGCACGAACCTGCCCTCTCTCCCCCCGCGATATCCAACCCTCCCCGGCGTCCTGGGCGCGATGCGAGACGAGCCGACGCGAATCTACGCGAGGCTCTTATCTCACGCGCCGAGGGCGCCCAGACGATCGGGATCCTGGAAGAGGTGGCCAAAGATTTGACCACCTTCTTTCAGTCTCGGTCGGCTAAGGGGGGGGTGGGGCAACCGCCCCGCAACCGCCAGCATGGTCGTCCCAGGGCCCCCGAACAGCAGGGCCCGGAGGACCATGTGAAGAAAGCCACGAGGCTGCAGCGCCTGTACAGGGAGAATCGTCGTCGAGCGATGGAGGAGGTGCTGACGGGTCCTTCCCCTCACTGCCAAGTCAGTGCGGAGGAGGTCGGCCAGTACTTCCGAAAAATGTACTCGGCGACGGTCCCCCCTGTGGGCGAGCCGTATGCGTGGACGGAGTGGCCGACGGACGAAGAGGGCGAGTTACGGGACGCACTGGTGAGGCCTTTCTCGGCGTCGGAGGTGGAAGCCCGTCTGAAGCGGACGCACAAAAGTGCGCCCGGTCCAGACGGGGTCACCTATGACGAGCTCGGGAAGGCTGATCCAGGGTGCTCCGTGCTCGCCTCGATGTTCAACGCCTGCCTTCGCACGGAGGCCATTCCGGAGTCGTGGAAGTCCTCCACCACCGTACTCACGTACAAGAAAGGGGACCGAAGCGACCTTTCTAATTGGCGTCCGCTCGCACTCGGTGACACAGTAGCCAAGCTGTTCGCCGCGGTGCTGGCGGACCGGTTGATGGATTTCGCGGTCAAGGGAAAACGGCTGAGCCATCCTCAGAAGGGTTTCTTGAGGCATGAAGGGTGCCATGAGCACAACTTCATGCTTCAGGAAATCCTGGAGGACAGTCGGAGAGAGGGTAGAGAAGCCGTGGTGGCGTGGCTGGATCTGACCAACGCGTTCGGGTCGATCCCCCACGACACCCTGTTCGACGCCTTTGAGGGGGCCAAATTACCCCTCAACATCCAGAAGGTCATGCTCTCCATGAACACTGGATGCACGACCAAGGTCCGTACCTCTCAGGGCTTTACTGAGAACATCCCCATGCTGGCTGGAGTCAAGCAAGGTTGTCCGTGTAGTCCGATGACCTTCAACCTGGCTATCGAGCGAGTGATTCGATCCGTCGAATCACTACCGATGGGCTATAGGTTGGGGGAGGAACTACACCGTGCATTCGCCTACGCGGACGATATTGGTCTTGTGGCGGCTTCACCAGCGGAGATGCAGTCCCTCCTCGACGAGATCCAGAGGGCGGCGGCTGCGGCGGGGTTGAAATTCAACCCCAAGAAGTGCGCTACCGTTCACCTTCGGGGGAAGGGTAGCGCACAGAAATCGCAGCCAACCGTCTTCGTTCTCGACGGTGAGGGACTGAAAGCTCTGGGAGAGGGTGAGGCTTATGAGTACCTGGGAATTCCGGTCGGTTCCCGGGTAAGCCAAACCCCTACCGCCACCATCATCCGGATGATGGAAGACGCGAATGCCATCGACTCATCGCTCCTCGCCCCGTGGCAGAAGATGGACGCTCTCAGGACGTTCATCCTGCCGCGGCTGGATCATATCCTGAGGGGCGGTGCAGTCGAGAAGACACCGCTAAAGACGTTTGACAAACTTGTCAAGCGTCTGGTCAAGGGCTGGATGAATCTCCCCCAGCGTGCCAGTGCGGAGGTAGTTTACCTCCCCACTTGGCGGGGCGGAGCCGGGCTCATTCCTATGGCGGACCTGGCCGACGTGCTCACGATCGCGCACGCCTTCAGGATGTTATCCTGTAAGGACGGTGCGATCGCTGAGCGGGCCAGGACCTCGCTGATGAATGCAGTCCGGAGACGAACATCCGTCCAGCCCACACAGGAGCAGGTCGCCGCGTTTCTCTCGGGCTCGCTCGAGGGACCCTTCGCGTGCGATCTCCAGGGTGACCCTGGCCTGTGGACCCGAGTGCGAATGGCTTCGCGTCGCCAGGTAAAACGCCTACACCTGGCATGGCGGTACGATCCCCTGACCAAGGAGATTCTTTTAGAATGCCGAGGTTCAGAGGGTCGGCGGACCATAATCCCCCCGGGCGCAACTTCTCAGGTGATTCGTCGCCTGAGAATTGCTGTACAAGAGAGTTACTTGTGCTCTCTCCTGGCAAAACCCGATCAAGGGAAGGTTTTCCAGGTGTCGTCGCGGTCCGGAGTCAGCAATGCCTTCCTCCGCGACGGCAGGTACGCCCGGTTTGCCGAGTGGCGCTTCATTCATCGCGCGCGCCTCGATGTCCTGCCTCTTAATGGGGCTCGACGCTGGGGCTCGGGCGATAGGCGCTGCAGGCAGTGCGGTTATCCGAGTGAGACGTTACCTCACGTAATCTGTCACTGCCTGCCGCACTCGGCCGCTCTGCAGCTTCGTCACGACGCGGTTATGGCGCGGGTGGCGAAGGCTTGCAGAGTGAAGGGAGCCATCCAACTAAATCGAAGGGTGGAGGGAGTCAACGGCGATCTAGCTGCTCTCAGACCGGACATTGTTGTCCGGGACGAAGCAGCGAAACACATCCACATCATCGATGTCACCGTCGCGTTCGAGAACCAGCGCAAGGCCATGGAGGATGCTCGACGATCGAAGATCGTCAAGTATACTCCGCTTGCAGCTGCATTGCACGCGTCGGGGTATTCGGTTGATGTGGATGCGATCGTCGTGGGCGCCCTTGGTACGTGGGACCAGGGCAATGAGCCTGTGTTGAAGCGTCTCGGCGTTTCACCGCATTACGCGGCGCTGATGCGCCGGCTCATTGTCACTGACACGATAAGATGGTCCCGTGACATATACGTCGAGCACGTATCGAAGATAAGGCAGTACCAGCTCCCGTTCGACGCTCCTGCCGCTATGCCGCACGCGGGCCCCCTCGCTGACCGCTCCCAGCCTGGGCTACTCCCCGATCGACTTTTACCATGAAAACTCATATATATGATCGGGAGTAAGGGCGGCCCTAGCAGAAGAACGGGGCGCCTCACATCTCTTGTCTGCGTTCTTCTCTTCTGTTTCCCCTTCTATACTTAATCTATCTACCCCTATTTTTCGCTATCTCCCTACCCACATTGAAATGGCCGCTGAGGACGGTCACTGTAAGAGCACGGAATTACCATGGCAGCTTCGCCGAGACTGACGTCAATCCAAGAGATTGTACCTTGTGAGCCCCACTACTCTGGGAGGAACCATTTTTTTGTTAAACACCCCAGCGTAACCAGCATTTGTACGGGGTGTTTAAGCATTTGTTGTTAATAAACACTTTCGTATCTGTTCTTATCAGCTTAATATCTGATACACTCCCCATTGGGGAGTCAGAATATTAATCTGATTTTTGGAAACTGACGGAGCGTTGGTGCTTGCTCCACCTCCGTCGCGAGTCAGCCTGGCATTGCAGTGCCGCCAGGATTGGCTCAATACTCTCATTTCCAAATACAATTCTGACTCCCCAAACCAACAGCCATAAGCCCGAGAAGCGCTAGTCTTAAGTTTTTAATCGTGCGGGAGAAATTTTCGAGCGGTACAGTGCGTGAAGTGCCCAAAAATTGGATTACGCGAAAATCTCCCCACGAAGCGCCACCCAGGATACCAGCCGGAGCCAGACAACAGCCCCAGCCAGCCGACACCGTACGAGTAAGTGCTTTTTCCATTTTCAAATCTATCGCTTTGCTCCCTAGGAGTCGTTGCTCGCGTGACGTCACCCTCTGACGTAACGCGGCGGCTGACGACTAGTCCCCCCAGCTGAGCGTCGCGGTCGGAGAGTTCCGCTCCCCCGCCACACCTCAGGTGGTTTCCATAATTACCTTTGTTCTCTCTCGCGACCTTTCCCCAAACAGTCAACGATTACCGTTGGCTGTTTTCGAAAAGTTTAAATTGTACTCGTGGAATTGCAGCGTTCCGCGAGCTTTATCGCGGTTCGGTGCACCACAGTGCATGCGGGAGGGCCTCCTTTCTATTCCCTGCCGAACAAATTAAAGGAAGAGGTGTTAATTTTGACAAAATTGGCGACAGAGGCGTTACGCCTGTCATTTTAACATCGACGTGCACCTCTTCCCGAGATTTATTCGGTTCCTTCCGCTCGCGCTTCTCTTTCGCGAGTAGAATCTATTTTATCTTCTACGCGACTGATCCCTGCAAAGGGATCAGCCCTAGCTTCCTTTTATTCTAGTCTTAGTTTTAAGCGCTTTGACTCTCGCGATAGAGAGGCGTTCCGCTTCGTCTCCGCATCCTTCTCTATCGCCCGCTTTCTCTCTCGCTTTCTCTACTTCTGTGCTTCCTTCGACACACTTCTCTGTCTCCCCTTCTATCTCTGTTCTTTCTTCGCGCACTTGCTTAGTGGGTCAAGGCCGAAGGGGAATCGGTCGGCGTTGCCCCAAACAGCTGTTCGATTTTAATACGTTATATGTTGCTCGTTATTTATTTATTTACTATATTTTAACTTCCTCGTTTATACACCGCGTGACGTCTTATTTATTTTATTGTTTTATACCGTGTGACGTCTTATTTATCTTTATTTATCTAGTCATTTTACAATTTTATCCGCGCTACGAGCACAACAGCTGTTATTTATTATTAGTGATTGTCTCTTATTTATTATATTTATTTATTGTGACGCGTTTTATTTATTCATTTGTTATATTTTACCGTTTTTTTTTTGTTACCCGCGTTATAAGAGACTCGCGGGCAACGCCAGAGCTCCGGCCTGGCCTGGATTTATTCTATTTTATTATACTTTTAAGGCGTTATATTTATATATATACATATTTTATATTTTTATCCGCGATCTTTTATTTTTTTCTATTTCTGGCGTTCCTTTTATAATTATTAATACGTACCTTTTACTATACATCTCGGCGACTGCCCGGATTGACATCTTTTTAAACGTAACTATTGTATTTTATCGTGTTTTATCCGCGTCCCCCCCACTGCCCCCTGCGATATTTTACTTCGCGCCGCGGTGCTGCTGCATTCTAACCTGCGTAGACTGCGCACCCAAGCACTCGGGAGACTCCCGTTGCTGGACCGGCGAAATCTACACGACAGCCATATTTTAACTTATTCACCCCCCAGCCCCTTTTATCTATTTATATACTTATTTATTCTTTTTTATTCCTCGACCCCCTTTTAACCCAATTTTAAAATGGCTTCGCCGGTGCCAACACGGGAAGTTGCCGTCCTACTTCCGGCCACGGACGGTTTAACGTGTCCCGAGTGCTTTAATAAAAGGTCATCGAAAAGCAATGCTTTTAGGTACAAGGGGTACCTGGAGCTTGCCCAGCACGTGAGGCGAGCTCACGCGGGGTGGACATTAACGCCCACCTGCAAATTCTGCGGCCACGTGGGAAAAGGGAGATATCCCACTAAGGACGTAAACGCCCACGTGGCCAAGTTCCACCCCGCAGCCCTTAGTGCTGGGACCGCTCCGGGTGCCCCGGGTACCTCCGGGGTGCGCAGATCCGGTGGCAGCACCAGCGGAGGAGGCGCCTCTTCACAGAGTCGCCCTTCAGGATCGGTGGCTGCATCGGTCCCACCCGCGACGCGCGCGGCAATCACCCCCCCGACGCGAAATTCGACCACCCCCCCCGCGCGCAACTCTACTACCCCCCCAGCCCCTAGAAACTCGACCCCCCCCGTCCCCCGAAAATCGACCCCCCCAGCGCCCCGTAAATTCACCCCCCCCGTCACCCGAAACGCGTCAAAGGCAGCAGTGGCAAAGAAGTCGACGATGGGAACCCTCACCGCCTTCCTCAAGGCGCCCCCACCCTCCACCAAATCAACGAGGGCGCCAACCACTGCCACCCTTACTACTCGTTCCTCGAAGGAGACCGCTGTCGCTTCGACATCGACGGTCCGCCCAGCGACCGCCACTACCACCAAGGCGACCGGGGCCGTCCCGAAGCCCGTCTGTCACAGCCCGCCGCCCACCACCTACGCGGAGGCTGTGACGAGGAACCAGGGGCTCGACACGACCACCAGCTCGAGGGGGAGTTTGTCATCGTCCGGCCTCAACTCCACCAGGAGAAGTTTGGAGAAACCGCCCGCGAAGAAGGAGTCACCGGGCACTCCACCTAGCCCGGTGACAAGAAGAATTACTAGGTCCTCCAGCCTGCCTCCGAGGTCATCTCAGCCTCCTAGGTCCACCGCCACCTCCACTACCATCAAGAAGGGGCTGGGGCGCCCGAAAAAGGACTCGGCGCCCCCAGTGGGCCAGGAGGCCAATACCATCTCGAAGAAGGGGCCGGGACGCCCTAAGAAGAACCCGGCCCCCGCAGCTACCTCGGAGGCACCGATCAGCCCCCCTGGACCTTCAACATCGGCCACCACCATCGGGCAAGTCCAGGGGGAGAGGACCTACACCCTGCGGGCGGCCTCCACTTCTCCCAATTGGCCGGCGACTCCCCCTCCACAAACGAGCGGCGCAGCTCCGGTTCCCCTGACCGTGGTGACGTCATCGACTGGGGCCACCCTAACTACGTGCACTGTCACGACGACAGCGCGTGGTGGCCCCATCATGACGTCATGCGTCTACACCTCGCACGCGGTCAGGGTCGTCACGGAGCGGCCGCTGATTTTTCAGCCCCTGGTTTCCATCGAGGAGGAGGAGGGAGGCCAGGAGGCCCCCCCAAACATCACCACCCCCGCCAACTCGGAGACACCATGGGTAACGGCCCCGAAGAAGAAGAGGAAGACGTCGCAGATGAGACGGCGGATCGTCTATAGCGACAGCTCCTCGGAGAGTGACGAGGAAAAGGGTGGCAGCAGCAGGGGATTCAGGAGGACTCCGGGACGAGGGAGGAAGATTTCCCCAACGCCATCGACACCGGAGCCTTCGTCATCGCCGCCGCCACTGCTGTCCTTAATAATTCCTCCCCCCCCACCCCCCCCATTAGTAACGTAAGTTCGCGTTCACCGTTGCAGCCACCACCTGAGCCCCAACTAACCGCGGCGAGCGATCGCCGAGGGGGCCCCCGGTTGGCTGCTGCCGGTGCGTCGGCGGGAGCTCGGTCTTCTGCCCCTCCGACGCGTTCTCGACGTGGACTGCCCCGGGGCCGTCCAGTAAATACGCGTACCACTCCCCAGTCCTCCCAAAATAGTCGTGGGCGCGAAACTTCCCTCTCTCCCCCCGCGAGCTCCAACCCTCCCCGACTTCCTGGGCGCGATGCGAGACGGGCTGAAGCGTCTTTGCGCGAGGCCCTTATCTCACGCGCCGAGGGGGTCGAGACGATTGAGCTCCTGGAAGGGGTGGCCCAAGATCTGACCACCTTCTTTCAGTCTCGATCGGCTAAGGGGGGGAATAACCGCCAACCTGGTCGTCCTAGGGCTCCCGAACAGCAGGGCCCGGAGGATCAGGTTAAGAAAGCCACGAGGCTGCAGCGCCTGTACAGGGAGAATCGGCGCCGAGCGATGGAAGAAGTGCTGACCGGTCCTTCCCCGCACTGCGAAGTCAGTGCGGAGGAGGTCGGCCAGTACTTCCGGAAAATGTACTCGGCGACGGCTCCCCCTGTGGGCGAGCCCTATGCGTGGCCGGAGTGGTCCACGGACGAAGAGGGTGAGCTGCGGGGCACACTGGTGAGGCCTTTCTCGGCGTCGGAGGTTGAATCCCGTCTGAAGCGGACGCATAAAAGCGCTCCGGGTCCGGACGGGGTCACCTACGAAGAGCTGAGGAAGGCGGATCCAGGGTGTCACGTGCTCGCCTCCGTGTTCAATGCCTGCCTTCGCACGGAGGCCATTCCGGAGTCGTGGAAGTCCTCGAACACCGTTCTTATTTTTAAGAAGGGGGACCGAAGCGACCTTTCTAATTGGCGTCCGCTAGCACTCGGAGACACAGTCGCCAAGCTGTTCGCCGCAGTGCTCGCGGACCGGTTGATGGAGTTCGCGGTTAAGGGAAAGCGGCTGAGTCAACCTCAGAAGGGCTTCCTGAAGCATGAAGGGTGCCACGAGCACAACTTCATGCTTCAGGAAATCCTGGAGGACAGCCGGAGAGAGGGTCGACAAGCGGTGGTCGCGTGGCTGGATCTGACAAACGCGTTCGGGTCGATCCCCCACACCACCCTGTTCGACGCCTTTGAGGGTGCCGGTCTACCCCTCAACATCCGGAAGCTCATGCTCTCCATGAACTCTGGATGCACGACTAAAGTCCGTACCTCCCGGGGCTTTACCGAAAACATCCCTATGTTGGCTGGGGTCAAGCAAGGTTGCCCGTGTAGTCCAATGACCTTCAACCTTGCCATCGAGAGAGTGATTCGTTCTATCGAATCACTCCCGATTGGCTATAGGTTGGGGGAGGTCTTGCACCGTTCGTTCGCCTACGCGGACGATATTGGTCTTGTGGCGGCCTCACCAACTGAGATGCAATCTCTCCTCGATGAGATACGGAGGGCGGCGTCTGCGGCGGGGTTGAAGTTCAACCCCAAGAAGTGCGCTACCATTCACCTTCGGGGGAAGGGTAGCGCACAGAAAGCCCAGCCGTCGGTCTTCGTTCTCGACGGGGAGGAATTGAAAGCCCTGGGAGAGGGTGAGGCTTACGAGTACCTGGGAATTCCGGTCGGTTCCCGGGTAAGCCAAACCCCTACTGCCACCATCATCCGGATGATGGAGGACGCGAGAGCCATCGACGACTCGCCCCTAGCCCCGTGGCAGAAGATGGACGCCCTTAGGACGTTCATATTGCCACGGATGGACTACATCTTGAGGGGCGGGTCTGTCGAGAAGACACCCTTAAAGGCGTTCGACAAACTTGTCAAACGTCTGGTCAAGGGTTGGATGAATCTCCCCCAGCGGGCCAGTGCGGAGGTGGTTTACCTCCCCACTTGGCGAGGGGGAGCCGGACTCATTCCCATGGCGGACCTAGCCGACGTGCTCACGATCGCACACGCCTTCAGGATGCTATCCTGCAAGGACGGTGCGGTCGCTGAGCGGGCTAGGACCTCGCTGCGGAATGCAGTCCGGCGCCGAACATCCGTCCAACCCACTCAGGAACAGGTTGCCGCGTTCCTCTCGGGCTCGCTCGAGGGGCCCTTCGCGTGCGACCTCCAGGGCGACCCTGGCCTGTGGACCCGGGTGCGAATGGCCTCGCGTCGCCAGGTAAAACGCCTACACCTGGCATGGCGGTACGACTCTCTGACCAACGAGATTCTTTTGGAATGTCGAGGGTCAGAGGGCCGGCGGACAATTATCCCCCCGGGCGCAAATTCTCAGGTGATTCGTCGCCTGAGAATTGCAGTGCAAGAGAGTTACTTGTGCTCTCTCCTGGCTAAACCTGATCAAGGCAAGGTTTACCAGGTGTCGTCGCGGTCGGGAGTCAGCAATGCCTTCCTCCGCGACGGCAGGTACGCCCGGTTCGCCGAGTGGCGTTTCATTCATCGCGCGCGCCTCGATGTCTTGCCCCTTAACGGTGCACGACGCTGGGGCACGGGCGACAAACGCTGCAGGCAGTGCGGTTACCCGAGTGAGACGTTACCTCACGTAATCTGCCACTGCCTGCCTCACTCGGCCGCTCTGCAGCTTCGTCACGACGCGGTTATGGCGCGGGTGGCGAAAGCCTGTAGGGCGAAGGGAGCCATCCAACTAAATCAAAGGGTGGAGGGCGTCAGCGGCGATCTAGCCAGGCTCAGACCGGATATTGTTATCCGGGATGAGTCGGCGAAACGCATCCACATCATCGATGTCACCGTCGCGTTCGAGAACCAGCGCAAGGCCATGGGGGATGCTCGACGATCAAAGATCGTCAAGTATACTCCGCTTGCGACTGCATTACACGCGTCGGGGTATTCGGTCGATGTTGATGCGATCGTCGTGGGCGCTCTTGGTACGTGGGATCAGGACAATGAGCCGGTGTTGAAGCGTCTGTGCGTTTCACCACGCTACGCAGCGCTGATGCGCCGACTCATTGTTACTGACACAATGAGATGGTCCCGCGACATATACGTCGAGCACGTGTCGAAGATTCGGCAGTACCAGCTCCCGTTCGACGCGCCTGCCGTTACGCCGCCGTCGGGCCCCCTCCCCGACCGCTCTCCGAGAGGGCTACCTACCGGTCAAATTGTTACATGATTATATCGTATAGGACCGGAGGTATGGGCGGCACTAGCTCGAATAAACGGGCGCCTCCCACACGATAAGCGAAGCGCTATTCCCCGCATCCCCCCCGTCTTCTTGTATTTTTCTTTTTTTTTATATATATATATTTATTTTATGTATATAATGGCCACGATAAGTGGCCATTCTACAAACAAAATTCTTCTTACCATGGCAGCTCGCCGAGATTGACAAACATAGTAATATGGACTGTACATCCCCTAAATTTGGGTGAAAACCATTTCTGTTAAGCCCCCCCGACTAAAAGCCAGTCACTGTATGGGGGGCTTAAACATTGTCTGTGTACAATAAACGCCTTTATCTGTTCTTATCAGCTTAATATCTGATACACTCCCCATTGGGGAGTCAGAATATTAATCTGATTTTTGGAAACTGACGGAGCGTTGGTGCTTGCTCCACCTCCGTCGCGAGTCAGCCTGGCATTGCAGTGCCGCCAGGATTGGCTCAATACACTTATTTCCAAGCACATATTCTGACTCCCCAAGCAACAGCCATAAGCCCGAGAAGCGCTAGTCTTAAGTTTTTAATCGTGCGGGAGAAATTTTCGAGCGGTACAGTGCGTGAAGTGCCCAAAAATTGGATTACGCGAAAATCTCCCCACGAAGCGCCACCCAGGATACCAGCCGGAGCCAGACAACAGCCCCAGCCAGCCGACACCGTACGAGTAAGTGCTTTTTCCATTTTCAAATCTATCGCTTTGCTCCCTAGGAGTCGTTGCTCGCGTGACGTCACCCTCTGACGTAACGCGGCGGCTGACGACTAGTCCCCCCAGCTGAGCGTCGCGGTCGGAGAGTTCCGCTCCCCCGCCACACCTCAGGTGGTTTCCATAATTACCTTTGTTCTCTCTCGCGACCTTTCCCCAAACAGTCAACGATTACCGTTGGCTGTTTTCGAAAAGTTTAAATTGTACTCGTGGAATTGCAGCGTTCCGCGAGCTTTATCGCGGTTCGGTGCACCACAGTGCATGCGGGAGGGCCTCCTTTCTATTCCCTGCCGAACAAATTAAAGGAAGAGGTGTTAATTTTGACAAAATTGGCGACAGAGGCGTTACGCCTGTCATTTTAACATCGACGTGCACCTCTTCCCGAGATTTATTCGGTTCCTTCCGCTCGCGCTTCTCTTTCGCGAGTAGAATCTATTTTATCTTCTACGCGACTGATCCCTGCAAAGGGATCAGCCCTAGCTTTCTTTCATTCTAGTCTTAGTTTTAAGCGCTTTGACTCTCGCGATAGAGAGGCGTTCCGCTTCGTCTCCGATCCTTCTCTATCGCCCGCTTTCTCTCTCGCTTTCTCTACTTCTGTGCTTCCTTCGACACACCTCTCTGTCTCCCCTTCTATCTCTGTTCTTCCTTCGCGCACTTGCTTAGTGGGTCAAGGCCGAAGGGGAATCGGTCGGCGTTGCCCCAAACAGCTGTTCGATTTTAATACGTTATATGTTGCTCGTTATTTATTTATTTACTATATTTTAACTTCCTCGTTTATACACCGCGTGACGTCTTATTTATTTTATTGTTTTATACCGTGTGACGTCTTATTTATCTTTATTTATCTAGTCATTTTACAATTTTATCCGCGCTACGAGCACAACAGCTGTTATTTATTATTAGTGATTGTCTCTTATTTATTATATTTATTTATTGTGACGCGTTTTATTTATTCATTTGTTATATTTTACCGTTTTTTTTTTGTTACCCGCGTTATAAGAGACTCGCGGGCAACGCCAGAGCTCCGGCCTGGCCTGGATTTATTCTATTTTATTATACTTTTAAGGCGTTATATTTATATATATACATATTTTATATTTTTATCCGCGATCTTTTATTTTTTTCTATTTCTGGCGTTCCTTTTATAATTATTAATACGTACCTTTTACTATACATCTCGGCGACTGCCCGGATTGACATCTTTTTAAACGTAACTATTGTATTTTATCGTGTTTTATCCGCGTCCCCCCCACTGCCCCCTGCGATATTTTACTTCGCGCCGCGGTGCTGCTGCATTCTAACCTGCGTAGACTGCGCACCCAAGCACTCGGGAGACTCCCGTTGCTGGACCGGCGAAATCTACACGACAGCCATATTTTAACTTATTCACCCCCCAGCCCCTTTTATCTATTTATATACTTATTTATTCTTTTTTATTCCTCGACCCCCTTTTAACCCAATTTTAAAATGGCTTCGCCGGTGCCAACACGGGAAGTTGCCGTCCTACTTCCGGCCACGGACGGTTTAACGTGTCCCGAGTGCTTTAATAAAAGGTCATCGAAAAGCAATGCTTTTAGGTACAAGGGGTACCTGGAGCTTGCCCAGCACGTGAGGCGAGCTCACGCGGGGTGGACATTAACGCCCACCTGCAAATTCTGCGGCCACGTGGGAAAAGGGAGATATCCCACTAAGGACGTAAACGCCCACGTGGCCAAGTTCCACCCCGCAGCCCTTAGTGCTGGGACCGCTCCGGGTGCCCCGGGTACCTCCGGGGTGCGCAGATCCGGTGGCAGCACCAGCGGAGGAGGCGCCTCTTCACAGAGTCGCCCTTCAGGATCGGTGGCTGCATCGGTCCCACCCGCGACGCGCGCGGCAATCACCCCCCCGACGCGAAATTCGACCACCCCCCCCGCGCGCAACTCTACTACCCCCCCAGCCCCTAGAAACTCGACCCCCCCCGTCCCCCGAAAATCGACCCCCCCAGCGCCCCGTAAATTCACCCCCCCCGTCACCCGAAACGCGTCAAAGGCAGCAGTGGCAAAGAAGTCGACGATGGGAACCCTCACCGCCTTCCTCAAGGCGCCCCCACCCTCCACCAAATCAACGAGGGCGCCAACCACTGCCACCCTTACTACTCGTTCCTCGAAGGAGACCGCTGTCGCTTCGACATCGACGGTCCGCCCAGCGACCGCCACTACCACCAAGGCGACCGGGGCCGTCCCGAAGCCCGTCTGTCACAGCCCGCCGCCCACCACCTACGCGGAGGCTGTGACGAGGAACCAGGGGCTCGACACGACCACCAGCTCGAGGGGGAGTTTGTCATCGTCCGGCCTCAACTCCACCAGGAGAAGTTTGGAGAAACCGCCCGCGAAGAAGGAGTCACCGGGCACTCCACCTAGCCCGGTGACAAGAAGAATTACTAGGTCCTCCAGCCTGCCTCCGAGGTCATCTCAGCCTCCTAGGTCCACCGCCACCTCCACTACCATCAAGAAGGGGCTGGGGCGCCCGAAAAAGGACTCGGCGCCCCCAGTGGGCCAGGAGGCCAATACCATCTCGAAGAAGGGGCCGGGACGCCCTAAGAAGAACCCGGCCCCCGCAGCTACCTCGGAGGCACCGATCAGCCCCCCTGGACCTTCAACATCGGCCACCACCATCGGGCAAGTCCAGGGGGAGAGGACCTACACCCTGCGGGCGGCCTCCACTTCTCCCAATTGGCCGGCGACTCCCCCTCCACAAACGAGCGGCGCAGCTCCGGTTCCCCTGACCGTGGTGACGTCATCGACTGGGGCCACCCTAACTACGTGCACTGTCACGACGACAGCGCGTGGTGGCCCCATCATGACGTCATGCGTCTACACCTCGCACGCGGTCAGGGTCGTCACGGAGCGGCCGCTGATTTTTCAGCCCCTGGTTTCCATCGAGGAGGAGGAGGGAGGCCAGGAGGCCCCCCCAAACATCACCACCCCCGCCAACTCGGAGACACCATGGGTAACGGCCCCGAAGAAGAAGAGGAAGACGTCGCAGATGAGACGGCGGATCGTCTATAGCGACAGCTCCTCGGAGAGTGACGAGGAAAAGGGTGGCAGCAGCAGGGGATTCAGGAGGACTCCGGGACGAGGGAGGAAGATTTCCCCAACGCCATCGACACCGGAGCCTTCGTCATCGCCGCCGCCACTGCTGTCCTTAATAATTCCTCCCCCCCCCACCCCCCCCATTAGTAACGTAAGTTCGCGTTCACCGTTGCAGCCACCACCTGAGCCCCAACTAACCGCGGCGAGCGATCGCCGAGGGGGCCCCCGGTTGGCTGCTGCCGGTGCGTCGGCGGGAGCTCGGTCTTCTGCCCCTCCGACGCGTTCTCGACGTGGACTGCCCCGGGGCCGTCCAGTAAATACGCGTACCACTCCCCAGTCCTCCCAAAATAGTCGTGGGCGCGAAACTTCCCTCTCTCCCCCCGCGAGCTCCAACCCTCCCCGACTTCCTGGGCGCGATGCGAGACGGGCTGAAGCGTCTTTGCGCGAGGCCCTTATCTCACGCGCCGAGGGGGTCGAGACGATTGAGCTCCTGGAAGGGGTGGCCCAAGATCTGACCACCTTCTTTCAGTCTCGATCGGCTAAGGGGGGGAATAACCGCCAACCTGGTCGTCCTAGGGCTCCCGAACAGCAGGGCCCGGAGGATCAGGTTAAGAAAGCCACGAGGCTGCAGCGCCTGTACAGGGAGAATCGGCGCCGAGCGATGGAAGAAGTGCTGACCGGTCCTTCCCCGCACTGCGAAGTCAGTGCGGAGGAGGTCGGCCAGTACTTCCGGAAAATGTACTCGGCGACGGCTCCCCCTGTGGGCGAGCCCTATGCGTGGCCGGAGTGGTCCACGGACGAAGAGGGTGAGCTGCGGGGCACACTGGTGAGGCCTTTCTCGGCGTCGGAGGTTGAATCCCGTCTGAAGCGGACGCATAAAAGCGCTCCGGGTCCGGACGGGGTCACCTACGAAGAGCTGAGGAAGGCGGATCCAGGGTGTCACGTGCTCGCCTCCGTGTTCAATGCCTGCCTTCGCACGGAGGCCATTCCGGAGTCGTGGAAGTCCTCGAACACCGTTCTTATTTTTAAGAAGGGGGACCGAAGCGACCTTTCTAATTGGCGTCCGCTAGCACTCGGAGACACAGTCGCCAAGCTGTTCGCCGCAGTGCTCGCGGACCGGTTGATGGAGTTCGCGGTTAAGGGAAAGCGGCTGAGTCAACCTCAGAAGGGCTTCCTGAAGCATGAAGGGTGCCACGAGCACAACTTCATGCTTCAGGAAATCCTGGAGGACAGCCGGAGAGAGGGTCGACAAGCGGTGGTCGCGTGGCTGGATCTGACAAACGCGTTCGGGTCGATCCCCCACACCACCCTGTTCGACGCCTTTGAGGGTGCCGGTCTACCCCTCAACATCCGGAAGCTCATGCTCTCCATGAACTCTGGATGCACGACTAAAGTCCGTACCTCCCGGGGCTTTACCGAAAACATCCCTATGTTGGCTGGGGTCAAGCAAGGTTGCCCGTGTAGTCCAATGACCTTCAACCTTGCCATCGAGAGAGTGATTCGTTCTATCGAATCACTCCCGATTGGCTATAGGTTGGGGGAGGTCTTGCACCGTTCGTTCGCCTACGCGGACGATATTGGTCTTGTGGCGGCCTCACCAACTGAGATGCAATCTCTCCTCGATGAGATACGGAGGGCGGCGTCTGCGGCGGGGTTGAAGTTCAACCCCAAGAAGTGCGCTACCATTCACCTTCGGGGGAAGGGTAGCGCACAGAAAGCCCAGCCGTCGGTCTTCGTTCTCGACGGGGAGGAATTGAAAGCCCTGGGAGAGGGTGAGGCTTACGAGTACCTGGGAATTCCGGTCGGTTCCCGGGTAAGCCAAACCCCTACTGCCACCATCATCCGGATGATGGAGGACGCGAGAGCCATCGACGACTCGCCCCTAGCCCCGTGGCAGAAGATGGACGCCCTTAGGACGTTCATATTGCCACGGATGGACTACATCTTGAGGGGCGGGTCTGTCGAGAAGACACCCTTAAAGGCGTTCGACAAACTTGTCAAACGTCTGGTCAAGGGTTGGATGAATCTCCCCCAGCGGGCCAGTGCGGAGGTGGTTTACCTCCCCACTTGGCGAGGGGGAGCCGGACTCATTCCCATGGCGGACCTAGCCGACGTGCTCACGATCGCACACGCCTTCAGGATGCTATCCTGCAAGGACGGTGCGGTCGCTGAGCGGGCTAGGACCTCGCTGCGGAATGCAGTCCGGCGCCGAACATCCGTCCAACCCACTCAGGAACAGGTTGCCGCGTTCCTCTCGGGCTCGCTCGAGGGGCCCTTCGCGTGCGACCTCCAGGGCGACCCTGGCCTGTGGACCCGGGTGCGAATGGCCTCGCGTCGCCAGGTAAAACGCCTACACCTGGCATGGCGGTACGACTCTCTGACCAACGAGATTCTTTTGGAATGTCGAGGGTCAGAGGGCCGGCGGACAATTATCCCCCCGGGCGCAAATTCTCAGGTGATTCGTCGCCTGAGAATTGCAGTGCAAGAGAGTTACTTGTGCTCTCTCCTGGCTAAACCTGATCAAGGCAAGGTTTACCAGGTGTCGTCGCGGTCGGGAGTCAGCAATGCCTTCCTCCGCGACGGCAGGTACGCCCGGTTCGCCGAGTGGCGTTTCATTCATCGCGCGCGCCTCGATGTCTTGCCCCTTAACGGTGCACGACGCTGGGGCACGGGCGACAAACGCTGCAGGCAGTGCGGTTACCCGAGTGAGACGTTACCTCACGTAATCTGCCACTGCCTGCCTCACTCGGCCGCTCTGCAGCTTCGTCACGACGCGGTTATGGCGCGGGTGGCGAAAGCCTGTAGGGCGAAGGGAGCCATCCAACTAAATCAAAGGGTGGAGGGCGTCAGCGGCGATCTAGCCAGGCTCAGACCGGATATTGTTATCCGGGATGAGTCGGCGAAACGCATCCACATCATCGATGTCACCGTCGCGTTCGAGAACCAGCGCAAGGCCATGGGGGATGCTCGACGATCAAAGATCGTCAAGTATACTCCGCTTGCGACTGCATTACACGCGTCGGGGTATTCGGTCGATGTTGATGCGATCGTCGTGGGCGCTCTTGGTACGTGGGATCAGGACAATGAGCCGGTGTTGAAGCGTCTGTGCGTTTCACCACGCTACGCAGCGCTGATGCGCCGACTCATTGTTACTGACACAATGAGATGGTCCCGCGACATATACGTCGAGCACGTGTCGAAGATTCGGCAGTACCAGCTCCCGTTCGACGCGCCTGCCGTTACGCCGCCGTCGGGCCCCCTCCCCGACCGCTCTCCGAGAGGGCTACCTACCGGTCAAATTGTTACATGATTATATCGTATAGGACCGGAGGTATGGGCGGCACTAGCTCGAATAAACGGGCGCCTCCCACACGATAAGCGAAGCGCTATTCCCCGCATCCCCCCCGTCTTCTTGTATTTTTCTTTTTTTTATATATATATATTTATTTTATGTATATAATGGCCACGATAAGTGGCCATTCTACAAACAAAATTCTTCTTACCATGGCAGCTCGCCGAGATTGACAAACATAGTAATATGGACTGTACATCCCCTAAATTTGGGTGAAAACCATTTCTGTTAAGCCCCCCCGACTAAAAGCCAGTCACTGTATGGGGGGCTTAAACATTGTCTGTGTACAATAAACGCCTTTATCTGTTCTTATCAGCTTAATATCTGATACACTCCCCATTGGGGAGTCAGAATATTAATCTGATTTTTGGAAACTGACGGAGCGTTGGTGCTTGCTCCACCTCCGTCGCGAGTCAGCCTGGCATTGCAGTGCCGCCAGGATTGGCTCAATACACTTATTTCCAAGCACATATTCTGACTCCCCAAGCAACAGCCATAAGCCCGAGAAGCGCTAGTCTTAAGTTTTTAATCGTGCGGGAGAAATTTTCGAGCGGTACAGTGCGTGAAGTGCCCAAAAATTGGATTACGCGAAAATCTCCCCACGAAGCGCCACCCAGGATACCAGCCGGAGCCAGACAACAGCCCCAGCCAGCCGACACCGTACGAGTAAGTGCTTTTTCCATTTTCAAATCTATCGCTTTGCTCCCTAGGAGTCGTTGCTCGCGTGACGTCACCCTCTGACGTAACGCGGCGGCTGACGACTAGTCCCCCCAGCTGAGCGTCGCGGTCGGAGAGTTCCGCTCCCCCGCCACACCTCAGGTGGTTTCCATAATTACCTTTGTTCTCTCTCGCGACCTTTCCCCAAACAGTCAACGATTACCGTTGGCTGTTTTCGAAAAGTTTAAATTGTACTCGTGGAATTGCAGCGTTCCGCGAGCTTTATCGCGGTTCGGTGCACCACAGTGCATGCGGGAGGGCCTCCTTTCTATTCCCTGCCGAACAAATTAAAGGAAGAGGTGTTAATTTTGACAAAATTGGCGACAGAGGCGTTACGCCTGTCATTTTAACATCGACGTGCACCTCTTCCCGAGATTTATTCGGTTCCTTCCGCTCGCGCTTCTCTTTCGCGAGTAGAATCTATTTTATCTTCTACGCGACTGATCCCTGCAAAGGGATCAGCCCTAGCTTTCTTTCATTCTAGTCTTAGTTTTAAGCGCTTTGACTCTCGCGATAGAGAGGCGTTCCGCTTCGTCTCCGATCCTTCTCTATCGCCCGCTTTCTCTCTCGCTTTCTCTACTTCTGTGCTTCCTTCGACACACCTCTCTGTCTCCCCTTCTATCTCTGTTCTTCCTTCGCGCACTTGCTTAGTGGGTCAAGGCCGAAGGGGAATCGGTCGGCGTTGCCCCAAACAGCTGTTCGATTTTAATACGTTATATGTTGCTCGTTATTTATTTATTTACTATATTTTAACTTCCTCGTTTATACACCGCGTGACGTCTTATTTATTTTATTGTTTTATACCGTGTGACGTCTTATTTATCTTTATTTATCTAGTCATTTTACAATTTTATCCGCGCTACGAGCACAACAGCTGTTATTTATTATTAGTGATTGTCTCTTATTTATTATATTTATTTATTGTGACGCGTTTTATTTATTCATTTGTTATATTTTACCGTTTTTTTTTTTTGTTACCCGCGTTATAAGAGACTCGCGGGCAACGCCAGAGCTCCGGCCTGGCCTGGATTTATTCTATTTTATTATACTTTTAAGGCGTTATATTTATATATATACATATTTTATATTTTTATCCGCGATCTTTTATTTTTTTCTATTTCTGGCGTTCCTTTTATAATTATTAATACGTACCTTTTACTATACATCTCGGCGACTGCCCGGATTGACATCTTTTTAAACGTAACTATTGTATTTTATCGTGTTTTATCCGCGTCCCCCCCACTGCCCCCTGCGATATTTTACTTCGCGCCGCGGTGCTGCTGCATTCTAACCTGCGTAGACTGCGCACCCAAGCACTCGGGAGACTCCCGTTGCTGGACCGGCGAAATCTACACGACAGCCATATTTTAACTTATTCACCCCCCAGCCCCTTTTATCTATTTATATACTTATTTATTCTTTTTTATTCCTCGACCCCCTTTTAACCCAATTTTAAAATGGCTTCGCCGGTGCCAACACGGGAAGTTGCCGTCCTACTTCCGGCCACGGACGGTTTAACGTGTCCCGAGTGCTTTAATAAAAGGTCATCGAAAAGCAATGCTTTTAGGTACAAGGGGTACCTGGAGCTTGCCCAGCACGTGAGGCGAGCTCACGCGGGGTGGACATTAACGCCCACCTGCAAATTCTGCGGCCACGTGGGAAAAGGGAGATATCCCACTAAGGACGTAAACGCCCACGTGGCCAAGTTCCACCCCGCAGCCCTTAGTGCTGGGACCGCTCCGGGTGCCCCGGGTACCTCCGGGGTGCGCAGATCCGGTGGCAGCACCAGCGGAGGAGGCGCCTCTTCACAGAGTCGCCCTTCAGGATCGGTGGCTGCATCGGTCCCACCCGCGACGCGCGCGGCAATCACCCCCCCGACGCGAAATTCGACCACCCCCCCCGCGCGCAACTCTACTACCCCCCCAGCCCCTAGAAACTCGACCCCCCCCGTCCCCCGAAAATCGACCCCCCCAGCGCCCCGTAAATTCACCCCCCCCGTCACCCGAAACGCGTCAAAGGCAGCAGTGGCAAAGAAGTCGACGATGGGAACCCTCACCGCCTTCCTCAAGGCGCCCCCACCCTCCACCAAATCAACGAGGGCGCCAACCACTGCCACCCTTACTACTCGTTCCTCGAAGGAGACCGCTGTCGCTTCGACATCGACGGTCCGCCCAGCGACCGCCACTACCACCAAGGCGACCGGGGCCGTCCCGAAGCCCGTCTGTCACAGCCCGCCGCCCACCACCTACGCTGAGGCTGTGACGAGGAACCAGGGGCTCGACACGACCACCAGCTCGAGGGGGAGTTTGTCATCGTCCGGCCTCAACTCCACCAGGAGAAGTTTGGAGAAACCGCCCGCGAAGAAGGAGTCACCGGGCACTCCACCTAGCCCGGTGACAAGAAGAATTACTAGGTCCTCCAGCCTGCCTCCGAGGTCATCTCAGCCTCCTAGGTCCACCGCCACCTCCACTACCATCAAGAAGGGGCTGGGGCGCCCGAAAAAGGACTCGGCGCCCCCAGTGGGCCAGGAGGCCAATACCATCTCGAAGAAGGGGCCGGGACGCCCTAAGAAGAACCCGGCCCCCGCAGCTACCTCGGAGGCACCGATCAGCCCCCCTGGACCTTCAACATCGGCCACCACCATCGGGCAAGTCCAGGGGGAGAGGACCTACACCCTGCGGGCGGCCTCCACTTCTCCCAATTGGCCGGCGACTCCCCCTCCACAAACGAGCGGCGCAGCTCCGGTTCCCCTGACCGTGGTGACGTCATCGACTGGGGCCACCCTAACTACGTGCACTGTCACGACGACAGCGCGTGGTGGCCCCATCATGACGTCATGCGTCTACACCTCGCACGCGGTCAGGGTCGTCACGGAGCGGCCGCTGATTTTTCAGCCCCTGGTTTCCATCGAGGAGGAGGAGGGAGGCCAGGAGGCCCCCCCAAACATCACCACCCCCGCCAACTCGGAGACACCATGGGTAACGGCCCCGAAGAAGAAGAGGAAGACGTCGCAGATGAGACGGCGGATCGTCTATAGCGACAGCTCCTCGGAGAGTGACGAGGAAAAGGGTGGCAGCAGCAGGGGATTCAGGAGGACTCCGGGACGAGGGAGGAAGATTTCCCCAACGCCATCGACACCGGAGCCTTCGTCATCGCCGCCGCCACTGCTGTCCTTAATAATTCCTCCCCCCCCCACCCCCCCCATTAGTAACGTAAGTTCGCGTTCACCGTTGCAGCCACCACCTGAGCCCCAACTAACCGCGGCGAGCGATCGCCGAGGGGGCCCCCGGTTGGCTGCTGCCGGTGCGTCGGCGGGAGCTCGGTCTTCTGCCCCTCCGACGCGTTCTCGACGTGGACTGCCCCGGGGCCGTCCAGTAAATACGCGTACCACTCCCCAGTCCTCCCAAAATAGTCGTGGGCGCGAAACTTCCCTCTCTCCCCCCGCGAGCTCCAACCCTCCCCGACTTCCTGGGCGCGATGCGAGACGGGCTGAAGCGTCTTTGCGCGAGGCCCTTATCTCACGCGCCGAGGGGGTCGAGACGATTGAGCTCCTGGAAGGGGTGGCCCAAGATCTGACCACCTTCTTTCAGTCTCGATCGGCTAAGGGGGGGAATAACCGCCAACCTGGTCGTCCTAGGGCTCCCGAACAGCAGGGCCCGGAGGATCAGGTTAAGAAAGCCACGAGGCTGCAGCGCCTGTACAGGGAGAATCGGCGCCGAGCGATGGAAGAAGTGCTGACCGGTCCTTCCCCGCACTGCGAAGTCAGTGCGGAGGAGGTCGGCCAGTACTTCCGGAAAATGTACTCGGCGACGGCTCCCCCTGTGGGCGAGCCCTATGCGTGGCCGGAGTGGTCCACGGACGAAGAGGGTGAGCTGCGGGGCACACTGGTGAGGCCTTTCTCGGCGTCGGAGGTTGAATCCCGTCTGAAGCGGACGCATAAAAGCGCTCCGGGTCCGGACGGGGTCACCTACGAAGAGCTGAGGAAGGCGGATCCAGGGTGTCACGTGCTCGCCTCCGTGTTCAATGCCTGCCTTCGCACGGAGGCCATTCCGGAGTCGTGGAAGTCCTCGAACACCGTTCTTATTTTTAAGAAGGGGGACCGAAGCGACCTTTCTAATTGGCGTCCGCTAGCACTCGGAGACACAGTCGCCAAGCTGTTCGCCGCAGTGCTCGCGGACCGGTTGATGGAGTTCGCGGTTAAGGGAAAGCGGCTGAGTCAACCTCAGAAGGGCTTCCTGAAGCATGAAGGGTGCCACGAGCACAACTTCATGCTTCAGGAAATCCTGGAGGACAGCCGGAGAGAGGGTCGACAAGCGGTGGTCGCGTGGCTGGATCTGACAAACGCGTTCGGGTCGATCCCCCACACCACCCTGTTCGACGCCTTTGAGGGTGCCGGTCTACCCCTCAACATCCGGAAGCTCATGCTCTCCATGAACTCTGGATGCACGACTAAAGTCCGTACCTCCCGGGGCTTTACCGAAAACATCCCTATGTTGGCTGGGGTCAAGCAAGGTTGCCCGTGTAGTCCAATGACCTTCAACCTTGCCATCGAGAGAGTGATTCGTTCTATCGAATCACTCCCGATTGGCTATAGGTTGGGGGAGGTCTTGCACCGTTCGTTCGCCTACGCGGACGATATTGGTCTTGTGGCGGCCTCACCAACTGAGATGCAATCTCTCCTCGATGAGATACGGAGGGCGGCGTCTGCGGCGGGGTTGAAGTTCAACCCCAAGAAGTGCGCTACCATTCACCTTCGGGGGAAGGGTAGCGCACAGAAAGCCCAGCCGTCGGTCTTCGTTCTCGACGGGGAGGAATTGAAAGCCCTGGGAGAGGGTGAGGCTTACGAGTACCTGGGAATTCCGGTCGGTTCCCGGGTAAGCCAAACCCCTACTGCCACCATCATCCGGATGATGGAGGACGCGAGAGCCATCGACGACTCGCCCCTAGCCCCGTGGCAGAAGATGGACGCCCTTAGGACGTTCATATTGCCACGGATGGACTACATCTTGAGGGGCGGGTCTGTCGAGAAGACACCCTTAAAGGCGTTCGACAAACTTGTCAAACGTCTGGTCAAGGGTTGGATGAATCTCCCCCAGCGGGCCAGTGCGGAGGTGGTTTACCTCCCCACTTGGCGAGGGGGAGCCGGACTCATTCCCATGGCGGACCTAGCCGACGTGCTCACGATCGCACACGCCTTCAGGATGCTATCCTGCAAGGACGGTGCGGTCGCTGAGCGGGCTAGGACCTCGCTGCGGAATGCAGTCCGGCGCCGAACATCCGTCCAACCCACTCAGGAACAGGTTGCCGCGTTCCTCTCGGGCTCGCTCGAGGGGCCCTTCGCGTGCGACCTCCAGGGCGACCCTGGCCTGTGGACCCGGGTGCGAATGGCCTCGCGTCGCCAGGTAAAACGCCTACACCTGGCATGGCGGTACGACTCTCTGACCAACGAGATTCTTTTGGAATGTCGAGGGTCAGAGGGCCGGCGGACAATTATCCCCCCGGGCGCAAATTCTCAGGTGATTCGTCGCCTGAGAATTGCAGTGCAAGAGAGTTACTTGTGCTCTCTCCTGGCTAAACCTGATCAAGGCAAGGTTTACCAGGTGTCGTCGCGGTCGGGAGTCAGCAATGCCTTCCTCCGCGACGGCAGGTACGCCCGGTTCGCCGAGTGGCGTTTCATTCATCGCGCGCGCCTCGATGTCTTGCCCCTTAACGGTGCACGACGCTGGGGCACGGGCGACAAACGCTGCAGGCAGTGCGGTTACCCGAGTGAGACGTTACCTCACGTAATCTGCCACTGCCTGCCTCACTCGGCCGCTCTGCAGCTTCGTCACGACGCGGTTATGGCGCGGGTGGCGAAAGCCTGTAGGGCGAAGGGAGCCATCCAACTAAATCAAAGGGTGGAGGGCGTCAGCGGCGATCTAGCCAGGCTCAGACCGGATATTGTTATCCGGGATGAGTCGGCGAAACGCATCCACATCATCGATGTCACCGTCGCGTTCGAGAACCAGCGCAAGGCCATGGGGGATGCTCGACGATCAAAGATCGTCAAGTATACTCCGCTTGCGACTGCATTACACGCGTCGGGGTATTCGGTCGATGTTGATGCGATCGTCGTGGGCGCTCTTGGTACGTGGGATCAGGACAATGAGCCGGTGTTGAAGCGTCTGTGCGTTTCACCACGCTACGCAGCGCTGATGCGCCGACTCATTGTTACTGACACAATGAGATGGTCCCGCGACATATACGTCGAGCACGTGTCGAAGATTCGGCAGTACCAGCTCCCGTTCGACGCGCCTGCCGTTACGCCGCCGTCGGGCCCCCTCCCCGACCGCTCTCCGAGAGGGCTACCTACCGGTCAAATTGTTACATGATTATATCGTATAGGACCGGAGGTATGGGCGGCACTAGCTCGAATAAACGGGCGCCTCCCACACGATAAGCGAAGCGCTATTCCCCGCATCCCCCCCGTCTTCTTGTATTTTTCTTTTTTTTATATATATATATTTATTTTATGTATATAATGGCCACGATAAGTGGCCATTCTACAAACAAAATTCTTCTTACCATGGCAGCTCGCCGAGATTGACAAACATAGTAATATGGACTGTACATCCCCTAAATTTGGGTGAAAACCATTTCTGTTAAGCCCCCCCGACTAAAAGCCAGTCACTGTATGGGGGGCTTAAACATTGTCTGTGTACAATAAACGCCTTTATCTGTTCTTATCAGCTTAATATCTGATACACTCCCCATTGGGGAGTCAGAATATTAATCTGATTTTTGGAAACTGACGGAGCGTTGGTGCTTGCTCCACCTCCGTCGCGAGTCAGCCTGGCATTGCAGTGCCGCCAGGATTGGCTCAATACACTTATTTCCAAGCACATATTCTGACTCCCCAAGCAACAGCCATAAGCCCGAGAAGCGCTAGTCTTAAGTTTTTAATCGTGCGGGAGAAATTTTCGAGCGGTACAGTGCGTGAAGTGCCCAAAAATTGGATTACGCGAAAATCTCCCCACGAAGCGCCACCCAGGATACCAGCCGGAGCCAGACAACAGCCCCAGCCAGCCGACACCGTACGAGTAAGTGCTTTTTCCATTTTCAAATCTATCGCTTTGCTCCCTAGGAGTCGTTGCTCGCGTGACGTCACCCTCTGACGTAACGCGGCGGCTGACGACTAGTCCCCCCAGCTGAGCGTCGCGGTCGGAGAGTTCCGCTCCCCCGCCACACCTCAGGTGGTTTCCATAATTACCTTTGTTCTCTCTCGCGACCTTTCCCCAAACAGTCAACGATTACCGTTGGCTGTTTTCGAAAAGTTTAAATTGTACTCGTGGAATTGCAGCGTTCCGCGAGCTTTATCGCGGTTCGGTGCACCACAGTGCATGCGGGAGGGCCTCCTTTCTATTCCCTGCCGAACAAATTAAAGGAAGAGGTGTTAATTTTGACAAAATTGGCGACAGAGGCGTTACGCCTGTCATTTTAACATCGACGTGCACCTCTTCCCGAGATTTATTCGGTTCCTTCCGCTCGCGCTTCTCTTTCGCGAGTAGAATCTATTTTATCTTCTACGCGACTGATCCCTGCAAAGGGATCAGCCCTAGCTTTCTTTCATTCTAGTCTTAGTTTTAAGCGCTTTGACTCTCGCGATAGAGAGGCGTTCCGCTTCGTCTCCGATCCTTCTCTATCGCCCGCTTTCTCTCTCGCTTTCTCTACTTCTGTGCTTCCTTCGACACACCTCTCTGTCTCCCCTTCTATCTCTGTTCTTCCTTCGCGCACTTGCTTAGTGGGTCAAGGCCGAAGGGGAATCGGTCGGCGTTGCCCCAAACAGCTGTTCGATTTTAATACGTTATATGTTGCTCGTTATTTATTTATTTACTATATTTTAACTTCCTCGTTTATACACCGCGTGACGTCTTATTTATTTTATTGTTTTATACCGTGTGACGTCTTATTTATCTTTATTTATCTAGTCATTTTACAATTTTATCCGCGCTACGAGCACAACAGCTGTTATTTATTATTAGTGATTGTCTCTTATTTATTATATTTATTTATTGTGACGCGTTTTATTTATTCATTTGTTATATTTTACCGTTTTTTTTTTTTGTTACCCGCGTTATAAGAGACTCGCGGGCAACGCCAGAGCTCCGGCCTGGCCTGGATTTATTCTATTTTATTATACTTTTAAGGCGTTATATTTATATATATACATATTTTATATTTTTATCCGCGATCTTTTATTTTTTTCTATTTCTGGCGTTCCTTTTATAATTATTAATACGTACCTTTTACTATACATCTCGGCGACTGCCCGGATTGACATCTTTTTAAACGTAACTATTGTATTTTATCGTGTTTTATCCGCGTCCCCCCCACTGCCCCCTGCGATATTTTACTTCGCGCCGCGGTGCTGCTGCATTCTAACCTGCGTAGACTGCGCACCCAAGCACTCGGGAGACTCCCGTTGCTGGACCGGCGAAATCTACACGACAGCCATATTTTAACTTATTCACCCCCCAGCCCCTTTTATCTATTTATATACTTATTTATTCTTTTTTATTCCTCGACCCCCTTTTAACCCAATTTTAAAATGGCTTCGCCGGTGCCAACACGGGAAGTTGCCGTCCTACTTCCGGCCACGGACGGTTTAACGTGTCCCGAGTGCTTTAATAAAAGGTCATCGAAAAGCAATGCTTTTAGGTACAAGGGGTACCTGGAGCTTGCCCAGCACGTGAGGCGAGCTCACGCGGGGTGGACATTAACGCCCACCTGCAAATTCTGCGGCCACGTGGGAAAAGGGAGATATCCCACTAAGGACGTAAACGCCCACGTGGCCAAGTTCCACCCCGCAGCCCTTAGTGCTGGGACCGCTCCGGGTGCCCCGGGTACCTCCGGGGTGCGCAGATCCGGTGGCAGCACCAGCGGAGGAGGCGCCTCTTCACAGAGTCGCCCTTCAGGATCGGTGGCTGCATCGGTCCCACCCGCGACGCGCGCGGCAATCACCCCCCCGACGCGAAATTCGACCACCCCCCCCGCGCGCAACTCTACTACCCCCCCAGCCCCTAGAAACTCGACCCCCCCCGTCCTCCGAAAATCGACCCCCCCAGCGCCCCGTAAATTCACCCCCCCCGTCACCCGAAACGCGTCAAAGGCAGCAGTGGCAAAGAAGTCGACGATGGGAACCCTCACCGCCTTCCTCAAGGCGCCCCCACCCTCCACCAAATCAACGAGGGCGCCAACCACTGCCACCCTTACTACTCGTTCCTCGAAGGAGACCGCTGTCGCTTCGACATCGACGGTCCGCCCAGCGACCGCCACTACCACCAAGGCGACCGGGGCCGTCCCGAAGCCCGTCTGTCACAGCCCGCCGCCCACCACCTACGCTGAGGCTGTGACGAGGAACCAGGGGCTCGACACGACCACCAGCTCGAGGGGGAGTTTGTCATCGTCCGGCCTCAACTCCACCAGGAGAAGTTTGGAGAAACCGCCCGCGAAGAAGGAGTCACCGGGCACTCCACCTAGCCCGGTGACAAGAAGAATTACTAGGTCCTCCAGCCTGCCTCCGAGGTCATCTCAGCCTCCTAGGTCCACCGCCACCTCCACTACCATCAAGAAGGGGCTGGGGCGCCCGAAAAAGGACTCGGCGCCCCCAGTGGGCCAGGAGGCCAATACCATCTCGAAGAAGGGGCCGGGACGCCCTAAGAAGAACCCGGCCCCCGCAGCTACCTCGGAGGCACCGATCAGCCCCCCTGGACCTTCAACATCGGCCACCACCATCGGGCAAGTCCAGGGGGAGAGGACCTACACCCTGCGGGCGGCCTCCACTTCTCCCAATTGGCCGGCGACTCCCCCTCCACAAACGAGCGGCGCAGCTCCGGTTCCCCTGACCGTGGTGACGTCATCGACTGGGGCCACCCTAACTACGTGCACTGTCACGACGACAGCGCGTGGTGGCCCCATCATGACGTCATGCGTCTACACCTCGCACGCGGTCAGGGTCGTCACGGAGCGGCCGCTGATTTTTCAGCCCCTGGTTTCCATCGAGGAGGAGGAGGGAGGCCAGGAGGCCCCCCCAAACATCACCACCCCCGCCAACTCGGAGACACCATGGGTAACGGCCCCGAAGAAGAAGAGGAAGACGTCGCAGATGAGACGGCGGATCGTCTATAGCGACAGCTCCTCGGAGAGTGACGAGGAAAAGGGTGGCAGCAGCAGGGGATTCAGGAGGACTCCGGGACGAGGGAGGAAGATTTCCCCAACGCCATCGACACCGGAGCCTTCGTCATCGCCGCCGCCACTGCTGTCCTTAATAATTCCTCCCCCCCCCACCCCCCCCATTAGTAACGTAAGTTCGCGTTCACCGTTGCAGCCACCACCTGAGCCCCAACTAACCGCGGCGAGCGATCGCCGAGGGGGCCCCCGGTTGGCTGCTGCCGGTGCGTCGGCGGGAGCTCGGTCTTCTGCCCCTCCGACGCGTTCTCGACGTGGACTGCCCCGGGGCCGTCCAGTAAATACGCGTACCACTCCCCAGTCCTCCCAAAATAGTCGTGGGCGCGAAACTTCCCTCTCTCCCCCCGCGAGCTCCAACCCTCCCCGACTTCCTGGGCGCGATGCGAGACGGGCTGAAGCGTCTTTGCGCGAGGCCCTTATCTCACGCGCCGAGGGGGTCGAGACGATTGAGCTCCTGGAAGGGGTGGCCCAAGATCTGACCACCTTCTTTCAGTCTCGATCGGCTAAGGGGGGGAATAACCGCCAACCTGGTCGTCCTAGGGCTCCCGAACAGCAGGGCCCGGAGGATCAGGTTAAGAAAGCCACGAGGCTGCAGCGCCTGTACAGGGAGAATCGGCGCCGAGCGATGGAAGAAGTGCTGACCGGTCCTTCCCCGCACTGCGAAGTCAGTGCGGAGGAGGTCGGCCAGTACTTCCGGAAAATGTACTCGGCGACGGCTCCCCCTGTGGGCGAGCCCTATGCGTGGCCGGAGTGGTCCACGGACGAAGAGGGTGAGCTGCGGGGCACACTGGTGAGGCCTTTCTCGGCGTCGGAGGTTGAATCCCGTCTGAAGCGGACGCATAAAAGCGCTCCGGGTCCGGACGGGGTCACCTACGAAGAGCTGAGGAAGGCGGATCCAGGGTGTCACGTGCTCGCCTCCGTGTTCAATGCCTGCCTTCGCACGGAGGCCATTCCGGAGTCGTGGAAGTCCTCGAACACCGTTCTTATTTTTAAGAAGGGGGACCGAAGCGACCTTTCTAATTGGCGTCCGCTAGCACTCGGAGACACAGTCGCCAAGCTGTTCGCCGCAGTGCTCGCGGACCGGTTGATGGAGTTCGCGGTTAAGGGAAAGCGGCTGAGTCAACCTCAGAAGGGCTTCCTGAAGCATGAAGGGTGCCACGAGCACAACTTCATGCTTCAGGAAATCCTGGAGGACAGCCGGAGAGAGGGTCGACAAGCGGTGGTCGCGTGGCTGGATCTGACAAACGCGTTCGGGTCGATCCCCCACACCACCCTGTTCGACGCCTTTGAGGGTGCCGGTCTACCCCTCAACATCCGGAAGCTCATGCTCTCCATGAACTCTGGATGCACGACTAAAGTCCGTACCTCCCGGGGCTTTACCGAAAACATCCCTATGTTGGCTGGGGTCAAGCAAGGTTGCCCGTGTAGTCCAATGACCTTCAACCTTGCCATCGAGAGAGTGATTCGTTCTATCGAATCACTCCCGATTGGCTATAGGTTGGGGGAGGTCTTGCACCGTTCGTTCGCCTACGCGGACGATATTGGTCTTGTGGCGGCCTCACCAACTGAGATGCAATCTCTCCTCGATGAGATACGGAGGGCGGCGTCTGCGGCGGGGTTGAAGTTCAACCCCAAGAAGTGCGCTACCATTCACCTTCGGGGGAAGGGTAGCGCACAGAAAGCCCAGCCGTCGGTCTTCGTTCTCGACGGGGAGGAATTGAAAGCCCTGGGAGAGGGTGAGGCTTACGAGTACCTGGGAATTCCGGTCGGTTCCCGGGTAAGCCAAACCCCTACTGCCACCATCATCCGGATGATGGAGGACGCGAGAGCCATCGACGACTCGCCCCTAGCCCCGTGGCAGAAGATGGACGCCCTTAGGACGTTCATATTGCCACGGATGGACTACATCTTGAGGGGCGGGTCTGTCGAGAAGACACCCTTAAAGGCGTTCGACAAACTTGTCAAACGTCTGGTCAAGGGTTGGATGAATCTCCCCCAGCGGGCCAGTGCGGAGGTGGTTTACCTCCCCACTTGGCGAGGGGGAGCCGGACTCATTCCCATGGCGGACCTAGCCGACGTGCTCACGATCGCACACGCCTTCAGGATGCTATCCTGCAAGGACGGTGCGGTCGCTGAGCGGGCTAGGACCTCGCTGCGGAATGCAGTCCGGCGCCGAACATCCGTCCAACCCACTCAGGAACAGGTTGCCGCGTTCCTCTCGGGCTCGCTCGAGGGGCCCTTCGCGTGCGACCTCCAGGGCGACCCTGGCCTGTGGACCCGGGTGCGAATGGCCTCGCGTCGCCAGGTAAAACGCCTACACCTGGCATGGCGGTACGACTCTCTGACCAACGAGATTCTTTTGGAATGTCGAGGGTCAGAGGGCCGGCGGACAATTATCCCCCCGGGCGCAAATTCTCAGGTGATTCGTCGCCTGAGAATTGCAGTGCAAGAGAGTTACTTGTGCTCTCTCCTGGCTAAACCTGATCAAGGCAAGGTTTACCAGGTGTCGTCGCGGTCGGGAGTCAGCAATGCCTTCCTCCGCGACGGCAGGTACGCCCGGTTCGCCGAGTGGCGTTTCATTCATCGCGCGCGCCTCGATGTCTTGCCCCTTAACGGTGCACGACGCTGGGGCACGGGCGACAAACGCTGCAGGCAGTGCGGTTACCCGAGTGAGACGTTACCTCACGTAATCTGCCACTGCCTGCCTCACTCGGCCGCTCTGCAGCTTCGTCACGACGCGGTTATGGCGCGGGTGGCGAAAGCCTGTAGGGCGAAGGGAGCCATCCAACTAAATCAAAGGGTGGAGGGCGTCAGCGGCGATCTAGCCAGGCTCAGACCGGATATTGTTATCCGGGATGAGTCGGCGAAACGCATCCACATCATCGATGTCACCGTCGCGTTCGAGAACCAGCGCAAGGCCATGGGGGATGCTCGACGATCAAAGATCGTCAAGTATACTCCGCTTGCGACTGCATTACACGCGTCGGGGTATTCGGTCGATGTTGATGCGATCGTCGTGGGCGCTCTTGGTACGTGGGATCAGGACAATGAGCCGGTGTTGAAGCGTCTGTGCGTTTCACCACGCTACGCAGCGCTGATGCGCCGACTCATTGTTACTGACACAATGAGATGGTCCCGCGACATATACGTCGAGCACGTGTCGAAGATTCGGCAGTACCAGCTCCCGTTCGACGCGCCTGCCGTTACGCCGCCGTCGGGCCCCCTCCCCGACCGCTCTCCGAGAGGGCTACCTACCGGTCAAATTGTTACATGATTATATCGTATAGGACCGGAGGTATGGGCGGCACTAGCTCGAATAAACGGGCGCCTCCCACACGATAAGCGAAGCGCTATTCCCCGCATCCCCCCCGTCTTCTTGTATTTTTCTTTTTTTTATATATATATATTTATTTTATGTATATAATGGCCACGATAAGTGGCCATTCTACAAACAAAATTCTTCTTACCATGGCAGCTCGCCGAGATTGACAAACATAGTAATATGGACTGTACATCCCCTAAATTTGGGTGAAAACCATTTCTGTTAAGCCCCCCCGACTAAAAGCCAGTCACTGTATGGGGGGCTTAAACATTGTCTGTGTACAATAAACGCCTTTATCTGTTCTTATCAGCTTAATATCTGATACACTCCCCATTGGGGAGTCAGAATATTAATCTGATTTTTGGAAACTGACGGAGCGTTGGTGCTTGCTCCACCTCCGTCGCGAGTCAGCCTGGCATTGCAGTGCCGCCAGGATTGGCTCAATACACTTATTTCCAAGCACATATTCTGACTCCCCAAGCAACAGCCATAAGCCCGAGAAGCGCTAGTCTTAAGTTTTTAATCGTGCGGGAGAAATTTTCGAGCGGTACAGTGCGTGAAGTGCCCAAAAATTGGATTACGCGAAAATCTCCCCACGAAGCGCCACCCAGGATACCAGCCGGAGCCAGACAACAGCCCCAGCCAGCCGACACCGTACGAGTAAGTGCTTTTTCCATTTTCAAATCTATCGCTTTGCTCCCTAGGAGTCGTTGCTCGCGTGACGTCACCCTCTGACGTAACGCGGCGGCTGACGACTAGTCCCCCCAGCTGAGCGTCGCGGTCGGAGAGTTCCGCTCCCCCGCCACACCTCAGGTGGTTTCCATAATTACCTTTGTTCTCTCTCGCGACCTTTCCCCAAACAGTCAACGATTACCGTTGGCTGTTTTCGAAAAGTTTAAATTGTACTCGTGGAATTGCAGCGTTCCGCGAGCTTTATCGCGGTTCGGTGCACCACAGTGCATGCGGGAGGGCCTCCTTTCTATTCCCTGCCGAACAAATTAAAGGAAGAGGTGTTAATTTTGACAAAATTGGCGACAGAGGCGTTACGCCTGTCATTTTAACATCGACGTGCACCTCTTCCCGAGATTTATTCGGTTCCTTCCGCTCGCGCTTCTCTTTCGCGAGTAGAATCTATTTTATCTTCTACGCGACTGATCCCTGCAAAGGGATCAGCCCTAGCTTTCTTTCATTCTAGTCTTAGTTTTAAGCGCTTTGACTCTCGCGATAGAGAGGCGTTCCGCTTCGTCTCCGATCCTTCTCTATCGCCCGCTTTCTCTCTCGCTTTCTCTACTTCTGTGCTTCCTTCGACACACCTCTCTGTCTCCCCTTCTATCTCTGTTCTTCCTTCGCGCACTTGCTTAGTGGGTCAAGGCCGAAGGGGAATCGGTCGGCGTTGCCCCAAACAGCTGTTCGATTTTAATACGTTATATGTTGCTCGTTATTTATTTATTTACTATATTTTAACTTCCTCGTTTATACACCGCGTGACGTCTTATTTATTTTATTGTTTTATACCGTGTGACGTCTTATTTATCTTTATTTATCTAGTCATTTTACAATTTTATCCGCGCTACGAGCACAACAGCTGTTATTTATTATTAGTGATTGTCTCTTATTTATTATATTTATTTATTGTGACGCGTTTTATTTATTCATTTGTTATATTTTACCGTTTTTTTTTTGTTACCCGCGTTATAAGAGACTCGCGGGCAACGCCAGAGCTCCGGCCTGGCCTGGATTTATTCTATTTTATTATACTTTTAAGGCGTTATATTTATATATATACATATTTTATATTTTTATCCGCGATCTTTTATTTTTTTCTATTTCTGGCGTTCCTTTTATAATTATTAATACGTACCTTTTACTATACATCTCGGCGACTGCCCGGATTGACATCTTTTTAAACGTAACTATTGTATTTTATCGTGTTTTATCCGCGTCCCCCCCACTGCCCCCTGCGATATTTTACTTCGCGCCGCGGTGCTGCTGCATTCTAACCTGCGTAGACTGCGCACCCAAGCACTCGGGAGACTCCCGTTGCTGGACCGGCGAAATCTACACGACAGCCATATTTTAACTTATTCACCCCCCAGCCCCTTTTATCTATTTATATACTTATTTATTCTTTTTTATTCCTCGACCCCCTTTTAACCCAATTTTAAAATGGCTTCGCCGGTGCCAACACGGGAAGTTGCCGTCCTACTTCCGGCCACGGACGGTTTAACGTGTCCCGAGTGCTTTAATAAAAGGTCATCGAAAAGCAATGCTTTTAGGTACAAGGGGTACCTGGAGCTTGCCCAGCACGTGAGGCGAGCTCACGCGGGGTGGACATTAACGCCCACCTGCAAATTCTGCGGCCACGTGGGAAAAGGGAGATATCCCACTAAGGACGTAAACGCCCACGTGGCCAAGTTCCACCCCGCAGCCCTTAGTGCTGGGACCGCTCCGGGTGCCCCGGGTACCTCCGGGGTGCGCAGATCCGGTGGCAGCACCAGCGGAGGAGGCGCCTCTTCACAGAGTCGCCCTTCAGGATCGGTGGCTGCATCGGTCCCACCCGCGACGCGCGCGGCAATCACCCCCCCGACGCGAAATTCGACCACCCCCCCCGCGCGCAACTCTACTACCCCCCCAGCCCCTAGAAACTCGACCCCCCCCGTCCCCCGAAAATCGACCCCCCCAGCGCCCCGTAAATTCACCCCCCCCGTCACCCGAAACGCGTCAAAGGCAGCAGTGGCAAAGAAGTCGACGATGGGAACCCTCACCGCCTTCCTCAAGGCGCCCCCACCCTCCACCAAATCAACGAGGGCGCCAACCACTGCCACCCTTACTACTCGTTCCTCGAAGGAGACCGCTGTCGCTTCGACATCGACGGTCCGCCCAGCGACCGCCACTACCACCAAGGCGACCGGGGCCGTCCCGAAGCCCGTCTGTCACAGCCCGCCGCCCACCACCTACGCGGAGGCTGTGACGAGGAACCAGGGGCTCGACACGACCACCAGCTCGAGGGGGAGTTTGTCATCGTCCGGCCTCAACTCCACCAGGAGAAGTTTGGAGAAACCGCCCGCGAAGAAGGAGTCACCGGGCACTCCACCTAGCCCGGTGACAAGAAGAATTACTAGGTCCTCCAGCCTGCCTCCGAGGTCATCTCAGCCTCCTAGGTCCACCGCCACCTCCACTACCATCAAGAAGGGGCTGGGGCGCCCGAAAAAGGACTCGGCGCCCCCAGTGGGCCAGGAGGCCAATACCATCTCGAAGAAGGGGCCGGGACGCCCTAAGAAGAACCCGGCCCCCGCAGCTACCTCGGAGGCACCGATCAGCCCCCCTGGACCTTCAACATCGGCCACCACCATCGGGCAAGTCCAGGGGGAGAGGACCTACACCCTGCGGGCGGCCTCCACTTCTCCCAATTGGCCGGCGACTCCCCCTCCACAAACGAGCGGCGCAGCTCCGGTTCCCCTGACCGTGGTGACGTCATCGACTGGGGCCACCCTAACTACGTGCACTGTCACGACGACAGCGCGTGGTGGCCCCATCATGACGTCATGCGTCTACACCTCGCACGCGGTCAGGGTCGTCACGGAGCGGCCGCTGATTTTTCAGCCCCTGGTTTCCATCGAGGAGGAGGAGGGAGGCCAGGAGGCCCCCCCAAACATCACCACCCCCGCCAACTCGGAGACACCATGGGTAACGGCCCCGAAGAAGAAGAGGAAGACGTCGCAGATGAGACGGCGGATCGTCTATAGCGACAGCTCCTCGGAGAGTGACGAGGAAAAGGGTGGCAGCAGCAGGGGATTCAGGAGGACTCCGGGACGAGGGAGGAAGATTTCCCCAACGCCATCGACACCGGAGCCTTCGTCATCGCCGCCGCCACTGCTGTCCTTAATAATTCCTCCCCCCCCCACCCCCCCCATTAGTAACGTAAGTTCGCGTTCACCGTTGCAGCCACCACCTGAGCCCCAACTAACCGCGGCGAGCGATCGCCGAGGGGGCCCCCGGTTGGCTGCTGCCGGTGCGTCGGCGGGAGCTCGGTCTTCTGCCCCTCCGACGCGTTCTCGACGTGGACTGCCCCGGGGCCGTCCAGTAAATACGCGTACCACTCCCCAGTCCTCCCAAAATAGTCGTGGGCGCGAAACTTCCCTCTCTCCCCCCGCGAGCTCCAACCCTCCCCGACTTCCTGGGCGCGATGCGAGACGGGCTGAAGCGTCTTTGCGCGAGGCCCTTATCTCACGCGCCGAGGGGGTCGAGACGATTGAGCTCCTGGAAGGGGTGGCCCAAGATCTGACCACCTTCTTTCAGTCTCGATCGGCTAAGGGGGGGAATAACCGCCAACCTGGTCGTCCTAGGGCTCCCGAACAGCAGGGCCCGGAGGATCAGGTTAAGAAAGCCACGAGGCTGCAGCGCCTGTACAGGGAGAATCGGCGCCGAGCGATGGAAGAAGTGCTGACCGGTCCTTCCCCGCACTGCGAAGTCAGTGCGGAGGAGGTCGGCCAGTACTTCCGGAAAATGTACTCGGCGACGGCTCCCCCTGTGGGCGAGCCCTATGCGTGGCCGGAGTGGTCCACGGACGAAGAGGGTGAGCTGCGGGGCACACTGGTGAGGCCTTTCTCGGCGTCGGAGGTTGAATCCCGTCTGAAGCGGACGCATAAAAGCGCTCCGGGTCCGGACGGGGTCACCTACGAAGAGCTGAGGAAGGCGGATCCAGGGTGTCACGTGCTCGCCTCCGTGTTCAATGCCTGCCTTCGCACGGAGGCCATTCCGGAGTCGTGGAAGTCCTCGAACACCGTTCTTATTTTTAAGAAGGGGGACCGAAGCGACCTTTCTAATTGGCGTCCGCTAGCACTCGGAGACACAGTCGCCAAGCTGTTCGCCGCAGTGCTCGCGGACCGGTTGATGGAGTTCGCGGTTAAGGGAAAGCGGCTGAGTCAACCTCAGAAGGGCTTCCTGAAGCATGAAGGGTGCCACGAGCACAACTTCATGCTTCAGGAAATCCTGGAGGACAGCCGGAGAGAGGGTCGACAAGCGGTGGTCGCGTGGCTGGATCTGACAAACGCGTTCGGGTCGATCCCCCACACCACCCTGTTCGACGCCTTTGAGGGTGCCGGTCTACCCCTCAACATCCGGAAGCTCATGCTCTCCATGAACTCTGGATGCACGACTAAAGTCCGTACCTCCCGGGGCTTTACCGAAAACATCCCTATGTTGGCTGGGGTCAAGCAAGGTTGCCCGTGTAGTCCAATGACCTTCAACCTTGCCATCGAGAGAGTGATTCGTTCTATCGAATCACTCCCGATTGGCTATAGGTTGGGGGAGGTCTTGCACCGTTCGTTCGCCTACGCGGACGATATTGGTCTTGTGGCGGCCTCACCAACTGAGATGCAATCTCTCCTCGATGAGATACGGAGGGCGGCGTCTGCGGCGGGGTTGAAGTTCAACCCCAAGAAGTGCGCTACCATTCACCTTCGGGGGAAGGGTAGCGCACAGAAAGCCCAGCCGTCGGTCTTCGTTCTCGACGGGGAGGAATTGAAAGCCCTGGGAGAGGGTGAGGCTTACGAGTACCTGGGAATTCCGGTCGGTTCCCGGGTAAGCCAAACCCCTACTGCCACCATCATCCGGATGATGGAGGACGCGAGAGCCATCGACGACTCGCCCCTAGCCCCGTGGCAGAAGATGGACGCCCTTAGGACGTTCATATTGCCACGGATGGACTACATCTTGAGGGGCGGGTCTGTCGAGAAGACACCCTTAAAGGCGTTCGACAAACTTGTCAAACGTCTGGTCAAGGGTTGGATGAATCTCCCCCAGCGGGCCAGTGCGGAGGTGGTTTACCTCCCCACTTGGCGAGGGGGAGCCGGACTCATTCCCATGGCGGACCTAGCCGACGTGCTCACGATCGCACACGCCTTCAGGATGCTATCCTGCAAGGACGGTGCGGTCGCTGAGCGGGCTAGGACCTCGCTGCGGAATGCAGTCCGGCGCCGAACATCCGTCCAACCCACTCAGGAACAGGTTGCCGCGTTCCTCTCGGGCTCGCTCGAGGGGCCCTTCGCGTGCGACCTCCAGGGCGACCCTGGCCTGTGGACCCGGGTGCGAATGGCCTCGCGTCGCCAGGTAAAACGCCTACACCTGGCATGGCGGTACGACTCTCTGACCAACGAGATTCTTTTGGAATGTCGAGGGTCAGAGGGCCGGCGGACAATTATCCCCCCGGGCGCAAATTCTCAGGTGATTCGTCGCCTGAGAATTGCAGTGCAAGAGAGTTACTTGTGCTCTCTCCTGGCTAAACCTGATCAAGGCAAGGTTTACCAGGTGTCGTCGCGGTCGGGAGTCAGCAATGCCTTCCTCCGCGACGGCAGGTACGCCCGGTTCGCCGAGTGGCGTTTCATTCATCGCGCGCGCCTCGATGTCTTGCCCCTTAACGGTGCACGACGCTGGGGCACGGGCGACAAACGCTGCAGGCAGTGCGGTTACCCGAGTGAGACGTTACCTCACGTAATCTGCCACTGCCTGCCTCACTCGGCCGCTCTGCAGCTTCGTCACGACGCGGTTATGGCGCGGGTGGCGAAAGCCTGTAGGGCGAAGGGAGCCATCCAACTAAATCAAAGGGTGGAGGGCGTCAGCGGCGATCTAGCCAGGCTCAGACCGGATATTGTTATCCGGGATGAGTCGGCGAAACGCATCCACATCATCGATGTCACCGTCGCGTTCGAGAACCAGCGCAAGGCCATGGGGGATGCTCGACGATCAAAGATCGTCAAGTATACTCCGCTTGCGACTGCATTACACGCGTCGGGGTATTCGGTCGATGTTGATGCGATCGTCGTGGGCGCTCTTGGTACGTGGGATCAGGACAATGAGCCGGTGTTGAAGCGTCTGTGCGTTTCACCACGCTACGCAGCGCTGATGCGCCGACTCATTGTTACTGACACAATGAGATGGTCCCGCGACATATACGTCGAGCACGTGTCGAAGATTCGGCAGTACCAGCTCCCGTTCGACGCGCCTGCCGTTACGCCGCCGTCGGGCCCCCTCCCCGACCGCTCTCCGAGAGGGCTACCTACCGGTCAAATTGTTACATGATTATATCGTATAGGACCGGAGGTATGGGCGGCACTAGCTCGAATAAACGGGCGCCTCCCACACGATAAGCGAAGCGCTATTCCCCGCATCCCCCCCGTCTTCTTGTATTTTTCTTTTTTTTTATATATATATATTTATTTTATGTATATAATGGCCACGATAAGTGGCCATTCTACAAACAAAATTCTTCTTACCATGGCAGCTCGCCGAGATTGACAAACATAGTAATATGGACTGTACATCCCCTAAATTTGGGTGAAAACCATTTCTGTTAAGCCCCCCCGACTAAAAGCCAGTCACTGTATGGGGGGCTTAAACATTGTCTGTGTACAATAAACGCCTTTATCTGTTCTTATCAGCTTAATATCTGATACACTCCCCATTGGGGAGTCAGAATATTAATCTGATTTTTGGAAACTGACGGAGCGTTGGTGCTTGCTCCACCTCCGTCGCGAGTCAGCCTGGCATTGCAGTGCCGCCAGGATTGGCTCAATACACTTATTTCCAAGCACATATTCTGACTCCCCAAGCAACAGCCATAAGCCCGAGAAGCGCTAGTCTTAAGTTTTTAATCGTGCGGGAGAAATTTTCGAGCGGTACAGTGCGTGAAGTGCCCAAAAATTGGATTACGCGAAAATCTCCCCACGAAGCGCCACCCAGGATACCAGCCGGAGCCAGACAACAGCCCCAGCCAGCCGACACCGTACGAGTAAGTGCTTTTTCCATTTTCAAATCTATCGCTTTGCTCCCTAGGAGTCGTTGCTCGCGTGACGTCACCCTCTGACGTAACGCGGCGGCTGACGACTAGTCCCCCCAGCTGAGCGTCGCGGTCGGAGAGTTCCGCTCCCCCGCCACACCTCAGGTGGTTTCCATAATTACCTTTGTTCTCTCTCGCGACCTTTCCCCAAACAGTCAACGATTACCGTTGGCTGTTTTCGAAAAGTTTAAATTGTACTCGTGGAATTGCAGCGTTCCGCGAGCTTTATCGCGGTTCGGTGCACCACAGTGCATGCGGGAGGGCCTCCTTTCTATTCCCTGCCGAACAAATTAAAGGAAGAGGTGTTAATTTTGACAAAATTGGCGACAGAGGCGTTACGCCTGTCATTTTAACATCGACGTGCACCTCTTCCCGAGATTTATTCGGTTCCTTCCGCTCGCGCTTCTCTTTCGCGAGTAGAATCTATTTTATCTTCTACGCGACTGATCCCTGCAAAGGGATCAGCCCTAGCTTTCTTTCATTCTAGTCTTAGTTTTAAGCGCTTTGACTCTCGCGATAGAGAGGCGTTCCGCTTCGTCTCCGATCCTTCTCTATCGCCCGCTTTCTCTCTCGCTTTCTCTACTTCTGTGCTTCCTTCGACACACCTCTCTGTCTCCCCTTCTATCTCTGTTCTTCCTTCGCGCACTTGCTTAGTGGGTCAAGGCCGAAGGGGAATCGGTCGGCGTTGCCCCAAACAGCTGTTCGATTTTAATACGTTATATGTTGCTCGTTATTTATTTATTTACTATATTTTAACTTCCTCGTTTATACACCGCGTGACGTCTTATTTATTTTATTGTTTTATACCGTGTGACGTCTTATTTATCTTTATTTATCTAGTCATTTTACAATTTTATCCGCGCTACGAGCACAACAGCTGTTATTTATTATTAGTGATTGTCTCTTATTTATTATATTTATTCATTGTGACGCGTTTTATTTATTCATTTGTTATATTTTACCGTTTTTTTTTTGTTACCCGCGTTATAAGAGACTCGCGGGCAACGCCAGAGCTCCGGCCTGGCCTGGATTTATTCTATTTTATTATACTTTTAAGGCGTTATATTTATATATATACATATTTTATATTTTTATCCGCGATCTTTTATTTTTTTCTATTTCTGGCGTTCCTTTTATAATTATTAATACGTACCTTTTACTATACATCTCGGCGACTGCCCGGATTGACATCTTTTTAAACGTAACTATTGTATTTTATCGTGTTTTATCCGCGTCCCCCCCACTGCCCCCTGCGATATTTTACTTCGCGCCGCGGTGCTGCTGCATTCTAACCTGCGTAGACTGCGCACCCAAGCACTCGGGAGACTCCCGTTGCTGGACCGGCGAAATCTACACGACAGCCATATTTTAACTTATTCACCCCCCAGCCCCTTTTATCTATTTATATACTTATTTATTCTTTTTTATTCCTCGACCCCCTTTTAACCCAATTTTAAAATGGCTTCGCCGGTGCCAACACGGGAAGTTGCCGTCCTACTTCCGGCCACGGACGGTTTAACGTGTCCCGAGTGCTTTAATAAAAGGTCATCGAAAAGCAATGCTTTTAGGTACAAGGGGTACCTGGAGCTTGCCCAGCACGTGAGGCGAGCTCACGCGGGGTGGACATTAACGCCCACCTGCAAATTCTGCGGCCACGTGGGAAAAGGGAGATATCCCACTAAGGACGTAAACGCCCACGTGGCCAAGTTCCACCCCGCAGCCCTTAGTGCTGGGACCGCTCCGGGTGCCCCGGGTACCTCCGGGGTGCGCAGATCCGGTGGCAGCACCAGCGGAGGAGGCGCCTCTTCACAGAGTCGCCCTTCAGGATCGGTGGCTGCATCGGTCCCACCCGCGACGCGCGCGGCAATCACCCCCCCGACGCGAAATTCGACCACCCCCCCCGCGCGCAACTCTACTACCCCCCCAGCCCCTAGAAACTCGACCCCCCCCGTCCCCCGAAAATCGACCCCCCCAGCGCCCCGTAAATTCACCCCCCCCGTCACCCGAAACGCGTCAAAGGCAGCAGTGGCAAAGAAGTCGACGATGGGAACCCTCACCGCCTTCCTCAAGGCGCCCCCACCCTCCACCAAATCAACGAGGGCGCCAACCACTGCCACCCTTACTACTCGTTCCTCGAAGGAGACCGCTGTCGCTTCGACATCGACGGCCCGCCCTGCGTCCGTCACCACCACCAGGGCGACCGGGGCCGTTCCGAAGCCCGTCCGTCACAGCCCGCCGCCCACCACCTACGCGGAGGCTGTGACGAGGAACCAGGGGCTCGACACGACCACCAGCTCGAGGGGGAGTTTGTCATCGTCCGGCCTCAACTCCACCAGGAGAAGTTTGGAGAAACCGCCCGCGAAGAAGGAGTCACCGGGCACTCCACCTAGCCCGGTGACAAGAAGAATTACTAGGTCCTCCAGCCTGCCTCCGAGGTCATCTCAGCCTCCTAGGTCCACCGCCACCTCCACTACCATCAAGAAGGGGCTGGGGCGCCCGAAAAAGGATTCGGCGCCCCCAGTGGGCCAGGAGGCCAATACCATCTCGAAGAAGGGGCCGGGACGCCCTAAGAAGAACCCGGCCCCCGCAGCTACCTCGGAGGCACCGATCAGCCCCCCTGGACCTTCAACATCGGCCACCACCATCGGGCAAGTCCAGGGGGAGAGGACCTACACCCTGCGGGCGGCCTCCACTTCTCCCAATTGGCCGGCGACTCCCCCTCCACAAACGAGCGGCGCAGCTCCGGTTCCCCTGACCGTGGTGACGTCATCGACTGGGGCCACCCTAACTACGTGCACTGTCACGACGACAGCGCGTGGTGGCCCCATCATGACGTCATGCGTCTACACCTCGCACGCGGTCAGGGTCGTCACGGAGCGGCCGCTGATTTTTCAGCCCCTGGTTTCCATCGAGGAGGAGGAGGGAGGCCAGGAGGCCCCCCCAAACATCACCACCCCCGCCAACTCGGAGACACCATGGGTAACGGCCCCGAAGAAGAAGAGGAAGACGTCGCAGATGAGACGGCGGATCGTCTATAGCGACAGCTCCTCGGAGAGTGACGAGGAAAAGGGTGGCAGCAGCAGGGGATTCAGGAGGACTCCGGGACGAGGGAGGAAGATTTCCCCAACGCCATCGACACCGGAGCCTTCGTCATCGCCGCCGCCACTGCTGTCCTTAATAATTCCTCCCCCCCCCACCCCCCCATTAGTAACGTAAGTTCGCGTTCACCGTTGCAGCCACCACCTGAGCCCCAACTAACCGCGGCGAGCGATCGCCGAGGGGGCCCCCGGTTGGCTGCTGCCGGTGCGTCGGCGGGAGCTCGGTCTTCTGCCCCTCCGACGCGTTCTCGACGTGGACTGCCCCGGGGCCGTCCAGTAAATACGCGTACCACTCCCCAGTCCTCCCAAAATAGTCGTGGGCGCGAAACTTCCCTCTCTCCCCCCGCGAGCTCCAACCCTCCCCGACTTCCTGGGCGCGATGCGAGACGGGCTGAAGCGTCTTTGCGCGAGGCCCTTATCTCACGCGCCGAGGGGGTCGAGACGATTGAGCTCCTGGAAGGGGTGGCCCAAGATCTGACCACCTTCTTTCAGTCTCGATCGGCTAAGGGGGGGAATAACCGCCAACCTGGTCGTCCTAGGGCTCCCGAACAGCAGGGCCCGGAGGATCAGGTTAAGAAAGCCACGAGGCTGCAGCGCCTGTACAGGGAGAATCGGCGCCGAGCGATGGAAGAAGTGCTGACCGGTCCTTCCCCGCACTGCGAAGTCAGTGCGGAGGAGGTCGGCCAGTACTTCCGGAAAATGTACTCGGCGACGGCTCCCCCTGTGGGCGAGCCCTATGCGTGGCCGGAGTGGTCCACGGACGAAGAGGGTGAGCTGCGGGGCACACTGGTGAGGCCTTTCTCGGCGTCGGAGGTTGAATCCCGTCTGAAGCGGACGCATAAAAGCGCTCCGGGTCCGGACGGGGTCACCTACGAAGAGCTGAGGAAGGCGGATCCAGGGTGTCACGTGCTCGCCTCCGTGTTCAATGCCTGCCTTCGCACGGAGGCCATTCCGGAGTCGTGGAAGTCCTCGAACACCGTTCTTATTTTTAAGAAGGGGGACCGAAGCGACCTTTCTAATTGGCGTCCGCTAGCACTCGGAGACACAGTCGCCAAGCTGTTCGCCGCAGTGCTCGCGGACCGGTTGATGGAGTTCGCGGTTAAGGGAAAGCGGCTGAGTCAACCTCAGAAGGGCTTCCTGAAGCATGAAGGGTGCCACGAGCACAACTTCATGCTTCAGGAAATCCTGGAGGACAGCCGGAGAGAGGGTCGACAAGCGGTGGTCGCGTGGCTGGATCTGACAAACGCGTTCGGGTCGATCCCCCACACCACCCTGTTCGACGCCTTTGAGGGTGCCGGTCTACCCCTCAACATCCGGAAGCTCATGCTCTCCATGAACTCTGGATGCACGACTAAAGTCCGTACCTCCCGGGGCTTTACCGAAAACATCCCTATGTTGGCTGGGGTCAAGCAAGGTTGCCCGTGTAGTCCAATGACCTTCAACCTTGCCATCGAGAGAGTGATTCGTTCTATCGAATCACTCCCGATTGGCTATAGGTTGGGGGAGGTCTTGCACCGTTCGTTCGCCTACGCGGACGATATTGGTCTTGTGGCGGCCTCACCAACTGAGATGCAATCTCTCCTCGATGAGATACGGAGGGCGGCGTCTGCGGCGGGGTTGAAGTTCAACCCCAAGAAGTGCGCTACCATTCACCTTCGGGGGAAGGGTAGCGCACAGAAAGCCCAGCCGTCGGTCTTCGTTCTCGACGGGGAGGAATTGAAAGCCCTGGGAGAGGGTGAGGCTTACGAGTACCTGGGAATTCCGGTCGGTTCCCGGGTAAGCCAAACCCCTACTGCCACCATCATCCGGATGATGGAGGACGCGAGAGCCATCGACGACTCGCCCCTAGCCCCGTGGCAGAAGATGGACGCCCTTAGGACGTTCATATTGCCACGGATGGACTACATCTTGAGGGGCGGGTCTGTCGAGAAGACACCCTTAAAGGCGTTCGACAAACTTGTCAAACGTCTGGTCAAGGGTTGGATGAATCTCCCCCAGCGGGCCAGTGCGGAGGTGGTTTACCTCCCCACTTGGCGAGGGGGAGCCGGACTCATTCCCATGGCGGACCTAGCCGACGTGCTCACGATCGCACACGCCTTCAGGATGCTATCCTGCAAGGACGGTGCGGTCGCTGAGCGGGCTAGGACCTCGCTGCGGAATGCAGTCCGGCGCCGAACATCCGTCCAACCCACTCAGGAACAGGTTGCCGCGTTCCTCTCGGGCTCGCTCGAGGGGCCCTTCGCGTGCGACCTCCAGGGCGACCCTGGCCTGTGGACCCGGGTGCGAATGGCCTCGCGTCGCCAGGTAAAACGCCTACACCTGGCATGGCGGTACGACTCTCTGACCAACGAGATTCTTTTGGAATGTCGAGGGTCAGAGGGCCGGCGGACAATTATCCCCCCGGGCGCAAATTCTCAGGTGATTCGTCGCCTGAGAATTGCAGTGCAAGAGAGTTACTTGTGCTCTCTCCTGGCTAAACCTGATCAAGGCAAGGTTTACCAGGTGTCGTCGCGGTCGGGAGTCAGCAATGCCTTCCTCCGCGACGGCAGGTACGCCCGGTTCGCCGAGTGGCGTTTCATTCATCGCGCGCGCCTCGATGTCTTGCCCCTTAACGGTGCACGACGCTGGGGCACGGGCGACAAACGCTGCAGGCAGTGCGGTTACCCGAGTGAGACGTTACCTCACGTAATCTGCCACTGCCTGCCTCACTCGGCCGCTCTGCAGCTTCGTCACGACGCGGTTATGGCGCGGGTGGCGAAAGCCTGTAGGGCGAAGGGAGCCATCCAACTAAATCAAAGGGTGGAGGGCGTCAGCGGCGATCTAGCCAGGCTCAGACCGGATATTGTTATCCGGGATGAGTCGGCGAAACGCATCCACATCATCGATGTCACCGTCGCGTTCGAGAACCAGCGCAAGGCCATGGGGGATGCTCGACGATCAAAGATCGTCAAGTATACTCCGCTTGCGACTGCATTACACGCGTCGGGGTATTCGGTCGATGTTGATGCGATCGTCGTGGGCGCTCTTGGTACGTGGGATCAGGACAATGAGCCGGTGTTGAAGCGTCTGTGCGTTTCACCACGCTACGCAGCGCTGATGCGCCGGCTCATTGTTACTGACACAATGAGATGGTCCCGCGACATATACGTCGAGCACGTGTCGAAGATTCGGCAGTACCAGCTCCCGTTCGACGCGCCTGCCGTTACGCCGCCGTCGGGCCCCCTCCCCGACCGCTCTCCGAGAGGGCTACCTACCGGTCAAATTGTTACATGATTATATCGTATAGGACCGGAGGTATGGGCGGCACTAGCTCGAATAAACGGGCGCCTCCCACACGATAAGCGAAGCGCTATTCCCCGCATCCCCCCCGTCTTCTTGTATTTTTCTTTTTTTTTATATATATATATTTATTTTATGTATATAATGGCCACGATAAGTGGCCATTCTACAAACAAAATTCTTCTTACCATGGCAGCTCGCCGAGATTGACAAACATAGTAATATGGACTGTACATCCCCTAAATTTGGGTGAAAACCATTTCTGTTAAGCCCCCCCGACTAAAAGCCAGTCACTGTATGGGGGGCTTAAACATTGTCTGTGTACAATAAACGCCTTTATCTGTTCTTATCAGCTTAATATCTGATACACTCCCCATTGGGGAGTCAGAATATTAATCTGATTTTTGGAAACTGACGGAGCGTTGGTGCTTGCTCCACCTCCGTCGCGAGTCAGCCTGGCATTGCAGTGCCGCCAGGATTGGCTCAATACTCTCATTTCCAAATACAATTCTGACTCCCCAAACCAACAGCCATAAGCCCGAGAAGCGACTCCAAAAGTCGTGCGGAAAGAGTTTTACACGAGCGGGGAAATTTTTCAAAGTTCCGCGACCCATCTCTTCCGCCAGCGCCGACTTCCCAGGACCAGGACTTGGAGCAGGACGAGCCATCCAACAGCCTACGACCGAGTGAGTCTTTCCTCTATCTTCTTACTGTCGCTTTCCCCCTCTAGGCACCGTTCGCTGAGCGAAGTCACGCTCTGACGTAACTCAGTCGCGCGGTGACTAGGTTCCCCCAGCTGATTGTGCAGGCGGTTGAGCTCTCCCTCTCCCGCCGTACCTCAGCTGATTCCTATATACCTCACGTATCTCTCGCGACCTTTCCCAAAACAATCACCGGTTTACCGTTGGTTGTTTTCCGAAAGGTTTAAATTGCACTTGTGGAATTTCGCCGTTCTGCGAGTAATATCGCAGCCCGGTGCACCACAGTGCATGCGAGGGGTGCTCCTTTCTATTCCCGTTGGATAAATCGAAGGAAGAGGTGTAATAATTGACAGAATTGTCGACAGAGGTGTCGTTTCAAACGGCACCTGTCATTTAAAACCGTGACACACACCTCTTCCAGAGATTTATCTGACTCCTTCTTGCTTCTCTACCGCGGGTAGAACTTTCTTTTACGCGATTGATCCCTGCTTGGGGATCAATTCTAGTCTTTTATCTATTCTAGTCTACTTTTATTTTCTGACTCTCGCGATAGGGAGGCCTTTCCTCTTCGCTTCCGCGTCCTTCTCTATCGCCCGCTTTCTCTCTCGCTTTCTCTCTCTGTGCTTCCTTCGCCACTTCTCTCTGTCTCCCACTCTATCGCTATCCTTCTTTCTTGCACGAGCTCGGTCGAAATTGGCCGAAGGGGACTTCGTCGGCGTTGCCCATATCAGCCGTTCTATTTTAGCTTTGTTCGTCTATACACTTTTACTCGTATTTATTTATATATACAGAGCGACGTCCTATTTATTTATTTTATTGTTTTCACATCGTGACGTCCTACTTAAATAACCAGTCTAGTCATTTTATTTTATACACAATTTTACTATCTTATCTATAGAACAACAGCAAAACGGCTGATACTTATCTGTGATCGCTTTTTATTTATTATATACACCTCTTGTTACGCGTCTTATATATTTATTTATTCTATTATATTTTATTGTATACTAATATATTCGACCGCATTTTAGCCGCGTATATTAGAAGCGAAAGGGCAACGCCAGTGCTCCTGACTGGCCTGGTTTTATTCTTATCTACCTTAAGCGCTTCACCTGTTTTATCATATATATTCTATTCTACCTTACTGTGTTTTATCTATTTATTTATATACTCTACTGGTTCTGTCTCTATATACTCTATTTACATCTCGGCGACTGCCAGGATTTACATCTCTTATACATATTGTATACCGTGTCTCTAATTTTCTACTCTTTCCTATCTTTACTATTTCTCGCGGCACTATTCTACGCTGCCGTGCTGCCACATCATTATCGCCATACATCGCGTCACCGTCACACTACTACGCGCTACCCATCCCCACCCATCTATATTGTAATACACGCGTCTTCTCTGTTAATTTATTCACATCTTTATTGTTATCGTCATTCCCATCTGTTCCATGTGTTATTCATTTTGTGATACCGTATAGCTATTTATTATTAATACTGTTATTCACCCACCGACACCGTCTACCTCATATCTCGCGCCGTTCATTACATTTTTCACGTTTCATTCCTCGGTCCATTATCGCAATATTCTGTTCATCACGACCATTACCATCCCATTCGACTGCGCACCCACGCACTCGGGAGGCTTCCGTCGCCGGCCCGGCGATATATCTGCACGAGCCTTTTCACATTTCTATACTTCTTTTACTTACACTTTAAATGGCTTCGCCGGCTCCGGCGACGGAAGTTACCGTCGAATTACCGGTCACGGATGCTATAACGTGTCCCGAGTGCGTAAAAAGAAAATTCGCGAAGAGTACTTTTCGGTACGGGGGGTACTTGGAGTTCGCCCAGCACGTGAGGCGGACCCACGCGGGGTGGAAGCTAATTCCTACCTGTCGGTACTGCGGCCACGTGGGAACGGGTAAATACCCCACTAAGGATGTCAACGCCCACGTGGCCAAATTCCACCCCGCGTCCGCAAGTGCTGGGCCAGCTCCGAGTGCGCCCAGTACCGAAAGGGTGCGCAGCTCCGTCGGCAGCACGGGCGGCGGAGGCGACCCCTCGCAGAGCCGCCCTTCAGGTTCGGGGACTGCGACGGTGCCCCCCGTGTCGCGCACGACAAACCCCCCCGTGCGCCGGACAACAACCCCCCCTGTCCCCCGTAAATCTACCCCCCCAACTACCCGCAACGCGACCAAGACGGCAGTGGCCAAGAGGTCGTCGACGGAGAGGGTGCCCGTCACGGCCAAGCCGCCCCCATCCACCACCAGCACCACGAGGGCGGCAACAACTGCCACCCTTAGTACTCGTCTCTCAAAGGGGACTGCTGCTTCAACTGCAGCCACCACCACCAAGGCAACCGGGACCGTTACCACCGCCGTCCGCAGCAGCACTCCGCCCACCACCTACGCGGAGGCTGTGGCACGGAGCCAGGGGCCCTCCACCACCAGTTCGAGGGGGAGTACCTCATCGTCCGGCCAGACGTCCATCAGGGGAAGTTTGGAGAAGCCGCCCGTGAAGAAAAGGTCACTGGGCTCACCCACGAGCCCAGTGACGAGAAGAATCACGAGGTCCTCCAGCCTGCCTCCGAGATCCACAGTGGCCTCACGGTCCACCACCTCCTCCACCACCATCAACAGGGGGGTGGGGCGCCCCAGGAAGGAACCGGCGCCCCCTGTGGACAAAGAGGCCACCGCCACCACCAAGAGGGGACCGGGACGTCCAAAGAAGAACCCGGTCCCCGAAGTAACCTCGGAGGCATCGACCCCCCCTCCTGGACCTTCAACATCGGCCACCACCATCGGGCAAGTCCAGGAGGAGAGGACCTCCAAGGATAGGGCGGCCTCCACTTCACCGAACTGGCTGGTGACTCCCCCTCCGCAGACGAGCGGCTCATTTCCGGCCCCTGTGGCTGTTGTGACGTCATCGACTGGGGCCACTTTAACCACGAGTACAGTCACGACGACGTCTCGTGGTGGCCCCATCATGACGTCATGTATATTCACCAGCCACAGGGTCAACATCGTAACGGCGCAGCCGCTCGTCTTCCAGCCCCTGGTTCCCATCGAGGAGGAAGGGGGCCAGGAGGCTCCCCAAAACACCACCACCCCCACCAGGACGGAGGATCCATGGGAGACGGTCCCGAAGAAGAAGAGGGCGAGGCGAAGGATCGCCTCAAGCAGCAGTTCCTCGGAGAGCGACGAGGAAACGGGTGGCAGCAGCGTGGGATTTCGGAGGACGCCGGGACGAAGGAGGATTCCGTCCCCAACGCCATCGCCACCGGCGCCTGTGCCACCCACGCCGCCACTGCCGTCTCCAGAAATTGTACCCCCCCACACCCTCACACCCACAGTAGATTTAAGGTCGCGTTCACCGTCGCAGCCACCACCTGAGCCCCACCTTATCACGGCGAGCGATCGCCGAGGGGGCCCGCGGTCGGCTGCTGCCGGTGCGTCGGCGGGGGCTCGGTCTTCTGCCCCTTCGACGCGTTCTCGACGTGGACAGCCCCGGGGCCGTCTAAACTCGCGTACCACTCCCTTTTCCCAATCCGGTCGTGGGCACGAACCTGCCCTCTCTCCCCCCGCGATATCCAACCCTCCCCGGCGTCCTGGGCGCGATGCGAGACGAGCCGACGCGAATCTACGCGAGGCTCTTATCTCACGCGCCGGGGGCGCCCAGACGATCGGGATCCTGGAAGAGGTGGCCAAAGATTTGACCACCTTCTTTCAGTCTCGGTCGGCTAAGGGGGGGGTGGGGCAACCGCCCCGCAACCGCCAGCATGGTCGTCCCAGGGCCCCCGAACAGCAGGTCCCGGAGGACCATGTGAAGAAAGCCACGAGGCTGCAGCGCCTGTACAGGGAGAATCGTCGTCGAGCGATGGAGGAGGTGCTGACGGGTCCTTCCCCTCACTGCCAAGTCAGTGCGGAGGAGGTCGGCCAGTACTTCCGAAAAATGTACTCGGCGACGGCCCCCCCTGTGGGCGAGCCGTATGCGTGGCCGGAGTGGCCGACGGACGAAGAGGGTGAGCTACGGGGCGCACTGGTGAGGCCCTTCTCAGCGTCGGAGGTGGAAGCCCGTCTGAAGCGGACGCACAAAAGTGCGCCTGGTCCAGACGGGGTCACCTACGACGAGCTCAGGAGGGCTGATCCAGGGTGCTCCGTGCTCGCCTCGATGTTCAACGCCTGCCTTCGCACGGAGGCCATTCCGGAGTCGTGGAAGTCCTCCACCACCGTACTTACGTACAAGAAAGGTGACCGAAGCGACCTTTCTAATTGGCGTCCGCTCGCACTCGGTGACACAGTAGCCAAGCTGTTCGCCGCGGTGCTTGCGGACCGGTTGATGGATTTCGCGGTCAAGGGAAAACGGCTGAGCCATCCTCAGAAGGGTTTCTTGAGGCATGAAGGGTGCCATGAGCACAACTTCATGCTTCAGGAAATCCTGGAGGACAGTCGGAGAGAGGGTCGAGAAGCCGTGGTGGCGTGGCTGGATCTGACCAACGCGTTCGGGTCGATCCCACACGACACCCTGTTCGACGCCTTTGAGGGGGCCAAATTACCCCTCAACATCCAGAAGGTCATGCTCTCCATGAACACTGGATGCACGACCAAGGTCCGTACCTCTCAGGGCTTTACTGAGAACATCCCCATGCTGGCTGGAGTCAAGCAGGGTTGTCCGTGTAGTCCGATGACCTTCAACCTGGCTATCGAGCGAGTGATTCGATCCGTCGAGTCACTACCGATGGGCTATAGGTTGGGGGAGGAACTACACCGTGCATTCGCCTACGCGGACGATATTGGTCTTGTGGCGGCTTCACCAGCGGAGATGCAGTCCCTCCTCGACGAGATCCAGAGGGCGGCGGCTGCGGCGGGGTTGAAATTCAACCCCAAGAAGTGCGCTACCGTTCACCTTCGGGGGAAGGGTAGCGCACAGAAATCGCAGCCAACCGTCTTCGTTCTCGACGGTGAGGGACTGAAAGCTCTGGGGGAGGGTGAGGCTTACGAGTACCTGGGAATTCCGGTCGGTTCCCGGGTAAGCCAAACCCCTACCGCCACCATCATCCGGATGATGGAAGACGCGAATGCCATCGACTCATCGCTCCTCGCTCCGTGGCAGAAGATGGACGCTCTCAGGACGTTCATCCTGCCGCGGTTGGATCATATCCTGAGGGGCGGTGCAGTCGAGAAGTCACCGCTAAAGACGTTTGACAAACTTGTCAAGCGTCTGGTCAAGGGCTGGATGAATCTCCCCCAGCGTGCCAGTGCGGAGGTAGTTTACCTCCCCACTTGGCGGGGCGGAGCCGGGCTCATTCCTATGGCGGACCTGGCCGACGTGCTCACGATCGCGCACGCCTTCAGGATGTTATCCTGTAAGGACGGCGCGATCGCTGAGCGGGCCAGGACCTCGCTAATGAATGCAGTCCGGAGACGAACATCCGTCCAGCCCACACAGGAGCAGGTCGCCGCGTTTCTCTCGGGTTCGCTCGAGGGACCCTTCGCGTGCGATCTCCAGGGTGACCCTGGCCTGTGGACCCGAGTGCGAATGGCTTCGCGTCGCCAGGTAAAACGCCTACACCTGGCTTGGCGGTACGACCCCCTGACTAAGGAGATTCTTTTAGAATGCCGAGGTTCAGAGGGTCGGCGGACCATAATCCCCCCGGGCGCAACTTCTCAGGTGATTCGTCGCCTGAGAATTGCTGTACAAGAGAGTTACTTGTGCTCTCTCCTGGCAAAACCCGATCAAGGGAAGGTTTTCCAGGTGTCGTCGCGGTCCGGAGTCAGCAATGCCTTCCTCCGCGACGGCAGGTACGCCCGGTTCGCCGAGTGGCGCTTCATTCATCGCGCGCGCCTCGATGTCCTGCCTCTTAATGGGGCTCGACGCTGGGGCTCGGGCGATAAGCGCTGCAGGCAGTGCGGTTATCCGAGTGAGACGCTACCTCACGTAATCTGTCACTGCCTGCCGCACTCGGCCGCTCTGCAGCTTCGTCATGACGCGGTTATGGCGCGGGTGGCGAAAGCATGTAGAGCGAAGGGAGCCATCCGTTTAAATCAAAGGGTGGAGGGCGCCAACGGCGATCTAGCTGCTCTCAGGCCGGACATTGTTGTCCGGGACGAAGCAGCGAAACACATCCACATCATCGATGTCACCGTCGCGTTCGAGAACCAGCGCAAGGCCATGGAGGATGCTCGACGATCGAAGATCGTCAAGTATACTCCGCTTGCAGCTGCATTGCACGCGTCGGGGTATTCGGTTGATGTGGATGCGATCGTCGTGGGCGCCCTTGGTACGTGGGACCAGGGCAATGAGCCTGTGTTGAAGCGTCTCGGCGTTTCATCGCACTACGCGGCGCTGATGCGCCGGCTCATTGTCACTGACACGATAAGATGGTCCCGTGACATATACGTCGAGCACGTGTCGAGGATAAGGCAGTACCAGCACCCGCTCGGCGCTCCTGCCGCTATGCCGCACGCGGACCCCCTCGCCGACCGCCCCCAGCTTGGGCTGCTCCCTGATCAAGAATTAAGCATGAATACACATTAGATAGGATCGGGAGCAAGGGTGGCTCGTGCAGGAAGAGGGGCGCCTCAACTCGCTTTTATTAGTATTTTTAGTCTCCTCCTCCTATTTTTCTCTCATTCTGGTCCTCCCTCCTCCTTGTATCCCCCTCCACGTCCTTTCTTCTCTCCTCCCCCTCTCTCTTCCTCCTTTTCTTATCTCTCTCCCCTTTTAAGCAGTCGTCACTGACGACTACTTTTTTAGCGAAAACTTTCACCATGGCAGCATCGCCGAAGCTGACACACATGTACTTTGGTACACTGTAAGCCCCAACACTTGGGTAGAACCATGTACTGTTTAAGTGCGAGTCAATGACCGACAATGTATACTGCGCTTAAAACATTGTTTGAATAAACACATTCTTATCTGTTCTTATCAGCTTAATATCTGATACACTCCCTATTGGGGAGTCAGAATATTAATCTGATTTTTGGAAACTGACGGAGCGTTGGTGCTTGCTCCACCTCCGTCGCGAGTCAGCCTGGCATTGCAGTGCCGCCAGGATTGGCTCAATACTCTCATTTCCAAATACAATTCTGACTCCCCAAACCAACAGCCATAAGCCCGAGAAGCGACTCCAAAAGTCGTGCGGAAAGAGTTTTACACGAGCGGGGAAATTTTTCAAAGTTCCGCGACCCATCTCTTCCGCCAGCGCCGACTTCCCAGGACCAGGACTTGGAGCAGGACGAGCCATCCAACAGCCTACGACCGAGTGAGTCTTTCCTCTATCTTCTTACTGTCGCTTTCCCCCTCTAGGCACCGTTCGCTGAGCGAAGTCACGCTCTGACGTAACTCAGTCGCGCGGTGACTAGGTTCCCCCAGCTGATTGTGCAGGCGGTTGAGCTCTCCCTCTCCCGCCGTACCTCAGCTGATTCCTATATACCTCACGTATCTCTCGCGACCTTTCCCAAAACAATCACCGGTTTACCGTTGGTTGTTTTCCGAAAGGTTTAAATTGCACTTGTGGAATTTCGCCGTTCTGCGAGTAATATCGCAGCCCGGTGCACCACAGTGCATGCGAGGGGTGCTCCTTTCTATTCCCGTTGGATAAATCGAAGGAAGAGGTGTAATAATTGACAGAATTGTCGACAGAGGTGTCGTTTCAAACGGCACCTGTCATTTAAAACCGTGACACACACCTCTTCCAGAGATTTATCTGACTCCTTCTTGCTTCTCTACCGCGGGTAGAACTTTCTTTTACGCGATTGATCCCTGCTTGGGGATCAATTCTAGTCTTTTATCTATTCTAGTCTACTTTTATTTTCTGACTCTCGCGATAGGGAGGCCTTTCCTCTTCGCTTCCGCGTCCTTCTCTATCGCCCGCTTTCTCTCTCGCTTTCTCTCTCTGTGCTTCCTTCGCCACTTCTCTCTGTCTCCCACTCTATCGCTATCCTTCTTTCTTGCACGAGCTCGGTCGAAATTGGCCGAAGGGGACTTCGTCGGCGTTGCCCATATCAGCCGTTCTATTTTAGCTTTGTTCGTCTATACACTTTTACTCGTATTTATTTATATATACAGAGCGACGTCCTATTTATTTATTTTATTGTTTTCACATCGTGACGTCCTACTTAAATAACCAGTCTAGTCATTTTATTTTATACACAATTTTACTATCTTATCTATAGAACAACAGCAAAACGGCTGATACTTATCTGTGATCGCTTTTTATTTATTATATACACCTCTTGTTACGCGTCTTATATATTTATTTATTCTATTATATTTTATTGTATACTAATATATTCGACCGCATTTTAGCCGCGTATATTAGAAGCGAAAGGGCAACGCCAGTGCTCCTGACTGGCCTGGTTTTATTCTTATCTACCTTAAGCGCTTCACCTGTTTTATCATATATATTCTATTCTACCTTACTGTGTTTTATCTATTTATTTATATACTCTACTGGTTCTGTCTCTATATACTCTATTTACATCTCGGCGACTGCCAGGATTTACATCTCTTATACATATTGTATACCGTGTCTCTAATTTTCTACTCTTTCCTATCTTTACTATTTCTCGCGGCACTATTCTACGCTGCCGTGCTGCCACATCATTATCGCCATACATCGCGTCACCGTCACACTACTACGCGCTACCCATCCCCACCCATCTATATTGTAATACACGCGTCTTCTCTGTTAATTTATTCACATCTTTATTGTTATCGTCATTCCCATCTGTTCCATGTGTTATTCATTTTGTGATACCGTATAGCTATTTATTATTAATACTGTTATTCACCCACCGACACCGTCTACCTCATATCTCGCGCCGTTCATTACATTTTTCACGTTTCATTCCTCGGTCCATTATCGCAATATTCTGTTCATCACGACCATTACCATCCCATTCGACTGCGCACCCACGCACTCGGGAGGCTTCCGTCGCCGGCCCGGCGATATATCTGCACGAGCCTTTTCACATTTCTATACTTCTTTTACTTACACTTTAAATGGCTTCGCCGGCTCCGGCGACGGAAGTTACCGTCGAATTACCGGTCACGGATGCTATAACGTGTCCCGAGTGCGTAAAAAGAAAATTCGCGAAGAGTACTTTTCGGTACGGGGGGTACTTGGAGTTCGCCCAGCACGTGAGGCGGACCCACGCGGGGTGGAAGCTAATTCCTACCTGTCGGTACTGCGGCCACGTGGGAACGGGTAAATACCCCACTAAGGATGTCAACGCCCACGTGGCCAAATTCCACCCCGCGTCCGCAAGTGCTGGGCCAGCTCCGAGTGCGCCCAGTACCGAAAGGGTGCGCAGCTCCGTCGGCAGCACGGGCGGCGGAGGCGACCCCTCGCAGAGCCGCCCTTCAGGTTCGGGGACTGCGACGGTGCCCCCCGTGTCGCGCACGACAAACCCCCCCGTGCGCCGGACAACAACCCCCCCTGTCCCCCGTAAATCTACCCCCCCAACTACCCGCAACGCGACCAAGACGGCAGTGGCCAAGAGGTCGTCGACGGAGAGGGTGCCCGTCACGGCCAAGCCGCCCCCATCCACCACCAGCACCACGAGGGCGGCAACAACTGCCACCCTTAGTACTCGTCTCTCAAAGGGGACTGCTGCTTCAACTGCAGCCACCACCACCAAGGCAACCGGGACCGTTACCACCGCCGTCCGCAGCAGCACTCCGCCCACCACCTACGCGGAGGCTGTGGCACGGAGCCAGGGGCCCTCCACCACCAGTTCGAGGGGGAGTACCTCATCGTCCGGCCAGACGTCCATCAGGGGAAGTTTGGAGAAGCCGCCCGTGAAGAAAAGGTCACTGGGCTCACCCACGAGCCCAGTGACGAGAAGAATCACGAGGTCCTCCAGCCTGCCTCCGAGATCCACAGTGGCCTCACGGTCCACCACCTCCTCCACCACCATCAACAGGGGGGTGGGGCGCCCCAGGAAGGAACCGGCGCCCCCTGTGGACAAAGAGGCCACCGCCACCACCAAGAGGGGACCGGGACGTCCAAAGAAGAACCCGGTCCCCGAAGTAACCTCGGAGGCATCGACCCCCCCTCCTGGACCTTCAACATCGGCCACCACCATCGGGCAAGTCCAGGAGGAGAGGACCTCCAAGGATAGGGCGGCCTCCACTTCACCGAACTGGCTGGTGACTCCCCCTCCGCAGACGAGCGGCTCATTTCCGGCCCCTGTGGCTGTTGTGACGTCATCGACTGGGGCCACTTTAACCACGAGTACAGTCACGACGACGTCTCGTGGTGGCCCCATCATGACGTCATGTATATTCACCAGCCACAGGGTCAACATCGTAACGGCGCAGCCGCTCGTCTTCCAGCCCCTGGTTCCCATCGAGGAGGAAGGGGGCCAGGAGGCTCCCCAAAACACCACCACCCCCACCAGGACGGAGGATCCATGGGAGACGGTCCCGAAGAAGAAGAGGGCGAGGCGAAGGATCGCCTCAAGCAGCAGTTCCTCGGAGAGCGACGAGGAAACGGGTGGCAGCAGCGTGGGATTTCGGAGGACGCCGGGACGAGGGAGGATTCCGTCCCCAACGCCATCGCCACCGGCGCCTGTGCCACCCACGCCGCCACTGCCGTCTCCAGAAATTGTACCCCCCCACACCCTCACACCCACAGTAGATTTAAGGTCGCGTTCACCGTCGCAGCCACCACCTGAGCCCCACCTTATCACGGCGAGCGATCGCCGAGGGGGCCCGCGGTCGGCTGCTGCCGGTGCGTCGGCGGGGGCTCGGTCTTCTGCCCCTTCGACGCGTTCTCGACGTGGACAGCCCCGGGGCCGTCTAAACTCGCGTACCACTCCCTTTTCCCAATCCGGTCGTGGGCACGAACCTGCCCTCTCTCCCCCCGCGATATCCAACCCTCCCCGGCGTCCTGGGCGCGATGCGAGACGAGCCGACGCGAATCTACGCGAGGCTCTTATCTCACGCGCCGGGGGCGCCCAGACGATCGGGATCCTGGAAGAGGTGGCCAAAGATTTGACCACCTTCTTTCAGTCTCGGTCGGCTAAGGGGGGGGTGGGGCAACCGCCCCGCAACCGCCAGCATGGTCGTCCCAGGGCCCCCGAACAGCAGGGCCCGGAGGACCATGTGAAGAAAGCCACGAGGCTGCAGCGCCTGTACAGGGAGAATCGTCGTCGAGCGATGGAGGAGGTGCTGACGGGTCCTTCCCCTCACTGCCAAGTCAGTGCGGAGGAGGTCGGCCAGTACTTCCGAAAAATGTACTCGGCGACGGCCCCCCCTGTGGGCGAGCCGTATGCGTGGCCGGAGTGGCCGACGGACGAAGAGGGTGAGCTACGGGGCGCACTGGTGAGGCCCTTCTCAGCGTCGGAGGTGGAAGCCCGTCTGAAGCGGACGCACAAAAGTGCGCCTGGTCCAGACGGGGTCACCTACGACGAGCTCAGGAGGGCTGATCCAGGGTGCTCCGTGCTCGCCTCGATGTTCAACGCCTGCCTTCGCACGGAGGCCATTCCGGAGTCGTGGAAGTCCTCCACCACCGTACTTACGTACAAGAAAGGTGACCGAAGCGACCTTTCTAATTGGCGTCCGCTCGCACTCGGTGACACAGTAGCCAAGCTGTTCGCCGCGGTGCTTGCGGACCGGTTGATGGATTTCGCGGTCAAGGGAAAACGGCTGAGCCATCCTCAGAAGGGTTTCTTGAAGCATGAAGGGTGCCATGAGCACAACTTCATGCTTCAGGAAATCCTGGAGGACAGTCGGAGAGAGGGTCGAGAAGCCGTGGTGGCGTGGCTGGATCTGACCAACGCGTTCGGGTCGATCCCACACGACACCCTGTTCGACGCCTTTGAGGGGGCCAAATTACCCCTCAACATCCAGAAGGTCATGCTCTCCATGAACACTGGATGCACGACCAAGGTCCGTACCTCTCAGGGCTTTACTGAGAACATCCCCATGCTGGCTGGAGTCAAGCAGGGTTGTCCGTGTAGTCCGATGACCTTCAACCTGGCTATCGAGCGAGTGATTCGATCCGTCGAGTCACTACCGATGGGCTATAGGTTGGGGGAGGAACTACACCGTGCATTCGCCTACGCGGACGATATTGGTCTTGTGGCGGCTTCACCAGCGGAGATGCAGTCCCTCCTCGACGAGATCCAGAGGGCGGCGGCTGCGGCGGGGTTGAAATTCAACCCCAAGAAGTGCGCTACCGTTCACCTTCGGGGGAAGGGTAGCGCACAGAAATCGCAGCCAACCGTCTTCGTTCTCGACGGTGAGGGACTGAAAGCTCTGGGGGAGGGTGAGGCTTACGAGTACCTGGGAATTCCGGTCGGTTCCCGGGTAAGCCAAACCCCTACCGCCACCATCATCCGGATGATGGAAGACGCGAATGCCATCGACTCATCGCTCCTCGCTCCGTGGCAGAAGATGGACGCTCTCAGGACGTTCATCCTGCCGCGGTTGGATCATATCCTGAGGGGCGGTGCAGTCGAGAAGTCACCGCTAAAGACGTTTGACAAACTTGTCAAGCGTCTGGTCAAGGGCTGGATGAATCTCCCCCAGCGTGCCAGTGCGGAGGTAGTTTACCTCCCCACTTGGCGGGGCGGAGCCGGGCTCATTCCTATGGCGGACCTGGCCGACGTGCTCACGATCGCGCACGCCTTCAGGATGTTATCCTGTAAGGACGGCGCGATCGCTGAGCGGGCCAGGACCTCGCTAATGAATGCAGTCCGGAGACGAACATCCGTCCAGCCCACACAGGAGCAGGTCGCCGCGTTTCTCTCGGGTTCGCTCGAGGGACCCTTCGCGTGCGATCTCCAGGGTGACCCTGGCCTGTGGACCCGAGTGCGAATGGCTTCGCGTCGCCAGGTAAAACGCCTACACCTGGCTTGGCGGTACGACCCCCTGACTAAGGAGATTCTTTTAGAATGCCGAGGTTCAGAGGGTCGGCGGACCATAATCCCCCCGGGCGCAACTTCTCAGGTGATTCGTCGCCTGAGAATTGCTGTACAAGAGAGTTACTTGTGCTCTCTCCTGGCAAAACCCGATCAAGGGAAGGTTTTCCAGGTGTCGTCGCGGTCCGGAGTCAGCAATGCCTTCCTCCGCGACGGCAGGTACGCCCGGTTCGCCGAGTGGCGCTTCATTCATCGCGCGCGCCTCGATGTCCTGCCTCTTAATGGGGCTCGACGCTGGGGCTCGGGCGATAAGCGCTGCAGGCAGTGCGGTTATCCGAGTGAGACGCTACCTCACGTAATCTGTCACTGCCTGCCGCACTCGGCCGCTCTGCAGCTTCGTCATGACGCGGTTATGGCGCGGGTGGCGAAAGCATGTAGAGCGAAGGGAGCCATCCGTTTAAATCAAAGGGTGGAGGGCGCCAACGGCGATCTAGCTGCTCTCAGGCCGGACATTGTTGTCCGGGACGAAGCAGCGAAACACATCCACATCATCGATGTCACCGTCGCGTTCGAGAACCAGCGCAAGGCCATGGAGGATGCTCGACGATCGAAGATCGTCAAGTATACTCCGCTTGCAGCTGCATTGCACGCGTCGGGGTATTCGGTTGATGTGGATGCGATCGTCGTGGGCGCCCTTGGTACGTGGGACCAGGGCAATGAGCCTGTGTTGAAGCGTCTCGGCGTTTCATCGCACTACGCGGCGCTGATGCGCCGGCTCATTGTCACTGACACGATAAGATGGTCCCGTGACATATACGTCGAGCACGTGTCGAGGATAAGGCAGTACCAGCACCCGCTCGGCGCTCCTGCCGCTATGCCGCACGCGGACCCCCTCGCCGACCGCCCCCAGCTTGGGCTGCTCCCTGATCAAGAATTAAGCATGAATACACATTAGATAGGATCGGGAGCAAGGGTGGCTCGTGCAGGAAGAGGGGCGCCTCAACTCGCTTTTATTAGTATTTTTAGTCTCCTCCTCCTATTTTTCTCTCATTCTGGTCCTCCCTCCTCCTTGTATCCCCCTCCACGTCCTTTCTTCTCTCCTCCCCCTCTCTCTTCCTCCTTTTCTTATCTCTCTCCCCTTTTAAGCAGTCGTCACTGACGACTACTTTTTTAGCGAAAACTTTCACCATGGCAGCATCGCCGAAGCTGACACACATGTACTTTGGTACACTGTAAGCCCCAACACTTGGGTAGAACCATGTACTGTTTAAGTGCGAGTCAATGACCGACAATGTATACTGCGCTTAAAACATTGTTTGAATAAACACATTCTTATCTGTTCTTATCAGCTTAATATCTGATACACTCCCCATTGGGGAGTCAGAATATTAATCTGATTTTTGGAAACTGACGGAGCGTTGGTGCTTGCTCCACCTCCGTCGCGAGTCAGCCTGGCATTGCAGTGCCGCCAGGATTGGCTCAATACACTTATTTCCAAGCACATATTCTGACTCCCCAAGCAACAGCCATAAGCCCGAGAAGCGCTAGTCTTAAGTTTTTAATCGTGCGGGAGAAATTTTCGAGCGGTACAGTGCGTGAAGTGCCCAAAAATTGGATTACGCGAAAATCTCCCCACGAAGCGCCACCCAGGATACCAGCCGGAGCCAGACAACAGCCCCAGCCAGCCGACACCGTACGAGTAAGTGCTTTTTCCATTTTCAAATCTATCGCTTTGCTCCCTAGGAGTCGTTGCTCGCGTGACGTCACCCTCTGACGTAACGCGGCGGCTGACGACTAGTCCCCCCAGCTGAGCGTCGCGGTCGGAGAGTTCCTCTCCCCCGCCACACCTCAGGTGGTTTCCATAATTACCTTTGTTCTCTCTCGCGACCTTTCCCCAAACAGTCAACGATTACCGTTGGCTGTTTTCGAAAAGTTTAAATTGTACTCGTGGAATTGCAGCGTTCCGCGAGCTTTATCGCGGTTCGGTGCACCACAGTGCATGCGGGAGGGCCTCCTTTCTATTCCCTGCCGAACAAATTAAAGGAAGAGGTGTTAATTTTGACAAAATTGGCGACAGAGGCGTTACGCCTGTCATTTTAACATCGACGTGCACCTCTTCCCGAGATTTATTCGGTTCCTTCCGCTCGCGCTTCTCTTTCGCGAGTAGAATCTATTTTATCTTCTACGCGACTGATCCCTGCAAAGGGATCAGCCCTAGCTTTCTTTCATTCTAGTCTTAGTTTTAAGCGCTTTGACTCTCGCGATAGAGAGGCGTTCCGCTTCGTCTCCGATCCTTCTCTATCGCCCGCTTTCTCTCTCGCTTTCTCTACTTCTGTGCTTCCTTCGACACACCTCTCTGTCTCCCCTTCTATCTCTGTTCTTCCTTCGCGCACTTGCTTAGTGGGTCAAGGCCGAAGGGGAATCGGTCGGCGTTGCCCCAAACAGCTGTTCGATTTTAATACGTTATATGTTGCTCGTTATTTATTTATTTACTATATTTTAACTTCCTCGTTTATACACCGCGTGACGTCTTATTTATTTTATTGTTTTATACCGTGTGACGTCTTATTTATCTTTATTTATCTAGTCATTTTACAATTTTATCCGCGCTACGAGCACAACAGCTGTTATTTATTATTAGTGATTGTCTCTTATTTATTATATTTATTTATTGTGACGCGTTTTATTTATTCATTTGTTATATTTTACCGTTTTTTTTTTGTTACCCGCGTTATAAGAGACTCGCGGGCAACGCCAGAGCTCCGGCCTGGCCTGGATTTATTCTATTTTATTATACTTTTAAGGCGTTATATTTATATATATACATATTTTATATTTTTATCCGCGATCTTTTATTTTTTTCTATTTCTGGCGTTCCTTTTATAATTATTAATACGTACCTTTTACTATACATCTCGGCGACTGCCCGGATTGACATCTTTTTAAACGTAACTATTGTATTTTATCGTGTTTTATCCGCGTCCCCCCCACTGCCCCCTGCGATATTTTACTTCGCGCCGCGGTGCTGCTGCATTCTAACCTGCGTAGACTGCGCACCCAAGCACTCGGGAGACTCCCGTTGCTGGACCGGCGAAATCTACACGACAGCCATATTTTAACTTATTCACCCCCCAGCCCCTTTTATCTATTCATATACTTATTTATTCTTTTTTATTCCTCGACCCCCTTTTAACCCAATTTTAAAATGGCTTCGCCGGTGCCAACACGGGAAGTTGCCGTCCTACTTCCGGCCACGGACGGTTTAACGTGTCCCGAGTGCTTTAATAAAAGGTCATCGAAAAGCAATGCTTTTAGGTACAAGGGGTACCTGGAGCTTGCCCAGCACGTGAGGCGAGCTCACGCGGGGTGGACATTAACGCCCACCTGCAAATTCTGCGGCCACGTGGGAAAAGGGAGATATCCCACTAAGGACGTAAACGCCCACGTGGCCAAGTTCCACCCCGCAGCCCTTAGTGCTGGGACCGCTCCGGGTGCCCCGGGTACCTCCGGGGTGCGCAGATCCGGTGGCAGCACCAGCGGAGGAGGCGCCTCTTCACAGAGTCGCCCTTCAGGATCGGTGGCTGCATCGGTCCCACCCGCGACGCGCGCGGCAATCACCCCCCCGACGCGAAATTCGACCACCCCCCCCGCGCGCAACTCTACTACCCCCCCAGCCCCTAGAAACTCGACCCCCCCCGTCCCCCGAAAATCGACCCCCCCAGCGCCCCGTAAATTCACCCCCCCCGTCACCCGAAACGCGTCAAAGGCAGCAGTGGCAAAGAAGTCGACGATGGGAACCCTCACCGCCTTCCTCAAGGCGCCCCCACCCTCCACCAAATCAACGAGGGCGCCAACCACTGCCACCCTTACTACTCGTTCCTCGAAGGAGACCGCTGTCGCTTCGACATCGACGGTCCGCCCAGCGACCGCCACTACCACCAAGGCGACCGGGGCCGTCCCGAAGCCCGTCTGTCACAGCCCGCCGCCCACCACCTACGCGGAGGCTGTGACGAGGAACCAGGGGCTCGACACGACCACCAGCTCGAGGGGGAGTTTGTCATCGTCCGGCCTCAACTCCACCAGGAGAAGTTTGGAGAAACCGCCCGCGAAGAAGGAGTCACCGGGCACTCCACCTAGCCCGGTGACAAGAAGAATTACTAGGTCCTCCAGCCTGCCTCCGAGGTCATCTCAGCCTCCTAGGTCCACCGCCACCTCCACTACCATCAAGAAGGGGCTGGGGCGCCCGAAAAAGGACTCGGCGCCCCCAGTGGGCCAGGAGGCCAATACCATCTCGAAGAAGGGGCCGGGACGCCCTAAGAAGAACCCGGCCCCCGCAGCTACCTCGGAGGCACCGATCAGCCCCCCTGGACCTTCAACATCGGCCACCACCATCGGGCAAGTCCAGGGGGAGAGGACCTACACCCTGCGGGCGGCCTCCACTTCTCCCAATTGGCCGGCGACTCCCCCTCCACAAACGAGCGGCGCAGCTCCGGTTCCCCTGACCGTGGTGACGTCATCGACTGGGGCCACCCTAACTACGTGCACTGTCACGACGACAGCGCGTGGTGGCCCCATCATGACGTCATGCGTCTACACCTCGCACGCGGTCAGGGTCGTCACGGAGCGGCCGCTGATTTTTCAGCCCCTGGTTTCCATCGAGGAGGAGGAGGGAGGCCAGGAGGCCCCCCCAAACATCACCACCCCCGCCAACTCGGAGACACCATGGGTAACGGCCCCGAAGAAGAAGAGGAAGACGTCGCAGATGAGACGGCGGATCGTCTATAGCGACAGCTCCTCGGAGAGTGACGAGGAAAAGGGTGGCAGCAGCAGGGGATTCAGGAGGACTCCGGGACGAGGGAGGAAGATTTCCCCAACGCCATCGACACCGGAGCCTTCGTCATCGCCGCCGCCACTGCTGTCCTTAATAATTCCTCCCCCCCCCACCCCCCCCCATTAGTAACGTAAGTTCGCGTTCACCGTTGCAGCCACCACCTGAGCCCCAACTAACCGCGGCGAGCGATCGCCGAGGGGGCCCCCGGTTGGCTGCTGCCGGTGCGTCGGCGGGAGCTCGGTCTTCTGCCCCTCCGACGCGTTCTCGACGTGGACTGCCCCGGGGCCGTCCAGTAAATACGCGTACCACTCCCCAGTCCTCCCAAAATAGTCGTGGGCGCGAAACTTCCCTCTCTCCCCCCGCGAGCTCCAACCCTCCCCGACTTCCTGGGCGCGATGCGAGACGGGCTGAAGCGTCTTTGCGCGAGGCCCTTATCTCACGCGCCGAGGGGGTCGAGACGATTGAGCTCCTGGAAGGGGTGGCCCAAGATCTGACCACCTTCTTTCAGTCTCGATCGGCTAAGGGGGGGAATAACCGCCAACCTGGTCGTCCTAGGGCTCCCGAACAGCAGGGCCCGGAGGATCAGGTTAAGAAAGCCACGAGGCTGCAGCGCCTGTACAGGGAGAATCGGCGCCGAGCGATGGAAGAAGTGCTGACCGGTCCTTCCCCGCACTGCGAAGTCAGTGCGGAGGAGGTCGGCCAGTACTTCCGGAAAATGTACTCGGCGACGGCTCCCCCTGTGGGCGAGCCCTATGCGTGGCCGGAGTGGTCCACGGACGAAGAGGGTGAGCTGCGGGGCACACTGGTGAGGCCTTTCTCGGCGTCGGAGGTTGAATCCCGTCTGAAGCGGACGCATAAAAGCGCTCCGGGTCCGGACGGGGTCACCTACGAAGAGCTGAGGAAGGCGGATCCAGGGTGTCACGTGCTCGCCTCCGTGTTCAATGCCTGCCTTCGCACGGAGGCCATTCCGGAGTCGTGGAAGTCCTCGAACACCGTTCTTATTTTTAAGAAGGGGGACCGAAGCGACCTTTCTAATTGGCGTCCGCTAGCACTCGGAGACACAGTCGCCAAGCTGTTCGCCGCAGTGCTCGCGGACCGGTTGATGGAGTTCGCGGTTAAGGGAAAGCGGCTGAGTCAACCTCAGAGGGGCTTCCTGAAGCATGAAGGGTGCCACGAGCACAACTTCATGCTTCAGGAAATCCTGGAGGACAGCCGGAGAGAGGGTCGACAAGCGGTGGTCGCGTGGCTGGATCTGACAAACGCGTTCGGGTCGATCCCCCACACCACCCTGTTCGACGCCTTTGAGGGTGCCGGTCTACCCCTCAACATCCGGAAGCTCATGCTCTCCATGAACTCTGGATGCACGACTAAAGTCCGTACCTCCCGGGGCTTTACCGAAAACATCCCTATGTTGGCTGGGGTCAAGCAAGGTTGCCCGTGTAGTCCAATGACCTTCAACCTTGCCATCGAGAGAGTGATTCGTTCTATCGAATCACTCCCGATTGGCTATAGGTTGGGGGAGGTCTTGCACCGTTCGTTCGCCTACGCGGACGATATTGGTCTTGTGGCGGCCTCACCAACTGAGATGCAATCTCTCCTCGATGAGATACGGAGGGCGGCGTCTGCGGCGGGGTTGAAGTTCAACCCCAAGAAGTGCGCTACCATTCACCTTCGGGGGAAGGGTAGCGCACAGAAAGCCCAGCCGTCGGTCTTCGTTCTCGACGGGGAGGAATTGAAAGCCCTGGGAGAGGGTGAGGCTTACGAGTACCTGGGAATTCCGGTCGGTTCCCGGGTAAGCCAAACCCCTACTGCCACCATCATCCGGATGATGGAGGACGCGAGAGCCATCGACGACTCGCCCCTAGCCCCGTGGCAGAAGATGGACGCCCTTAGGACGTTCATATTGCCACGGATGGACTACATCTTGAGGGGCGGGTCTGTCGAGAAGACACCCTTAAAGGCGTTCGACAAACTTGTCAAACGTCTGGTCAAGGGTTGGATGAATCTCCCCCAGCGGGCCAGTGCGGAGGTGGTTTACCTCCCCACTTGGCGAGGGGGAGCCGGACTCATTCCCATGGCGGACCTAGCCGACGTGCTCACGATCGCACACGCCTTCAGGATGCTATCCTGCAAGGACGGTGCGGTCGCTGAGCGGGCTAGGACCTCGCTGCGGAATGCAGTCCGGCGCCGAACATCCGTCCAACCCACTCAGGAACAGGTTGCCGCGTTCCTCTCGGGCTCGCTCGAGGGGCCCTTCGCGTGCGACCTCCAGGGCGACCCTGGCCTGTGGACCCGGGTGCGAATGGCCTCGCGTCGCCAGGTAAAACGCCTACACCTGGCATGGCGGTACGACTCTCTGACCAACGAGATTCTTTTGGAATGTCGAGGGTCAGAGGGCCGGCGGACAATTATCCCCCCGGGCGCAAATTCTCAGGTGATTCGTCGCCTGAGAATTGCAGTGCAAGAGAGTTACTTGTGCTCTCTCCTGGCTAAACCTGATCAAGGCAAGGTTTACCAGGTGTCGTCGCGGTCGGGAGTCAGCAATGCCTTCCTCCGCGACGGCAGGTACGCCCGGTTCGCCGAGTGGCGTTTCATTCATCGCGCGCGCCTCGATGTCTTGCCCCTTAACGGTGCACGACGCTGGGGCACGGGCGACAAACGCTGCAGGCAGTGCGGTTACCCGAGTGAGACGTTACCTCACGTAATCTGCCACTGCCTGCCTCACTCGGCCGCTCTGCAGCTTCGTCACGACGCGGTTATGGCGCGGGTGGCGAAAGCCTGTAGGGCGAAGGGAGCCATCCAACTAAATCAAAGGGTGGAGGGCGTCAGCGGCGATCTAGCCAGGCTCAGACCGGATATTGTTATCCGGGATGAGTCGGCGAAACGCATCCACATCATCGATGTCACCGTCGCGTTCGAGAACCAGCGCAAGGCCATGGGGGATGCTCGACGATCAAAGATCGTCAAGTATACTCCGCTTGCGACTGCATTACACGCGTCGGGGTATTCGGTCGATGTTGATGCGATCGTCGTGGGCGCTCTTGGTACGTGGGATCAGGACAATGAGCCGGTGTTGAAGCGTCTGTGCGTTTCACCACGCTACGCAGCGCTGATGCGCCGACTCATTGTTACTGACACAATGAGATGGTCCCGCGACATATACGTCGAGCACGTGTCGAAGATTCGGCAGTACCAGCTCCCGTTCGACGCGCCTGCCGTTACGCCGCCGTCGGGCCCCCTCCCCGACCGCTCTCCGAGAGGGCTACCTACCGGTCAAATTGTTACATGATTATATCGTATAGGACCGGAGGTATGGGCGGCACTAGCTCGAATAAACGGGCGCCTCCCACACGATAAGCGAAGCGCTATTCCCCGCATCCCCCCCGTCTTCTTGTATTTTTCTTTTTTTTTATATATATATATTTATTTTATGTATATAATGGCCACGATAAGTGGCCATTCTACAAACAAAATTCTTCTTACCATGGCAGCTCGCCGAGATTGACAAACATAGTAATATGGACTGTACATCCCCTAAATTTGGGTGAAAACCATTTCTGTTAAGCCCCCCCGACTAAAAGCCAGTCACTGTATGGGGGGCTTAAACATTGTCTGTGTACAATAAACGCCTTTATCTGTTCTTATCAGCTTAATATCTGATACACTCCCCATTGGGGAGTCAGAATATTAATCTGATTTTTGGAAACTGACGGAGCGTTGGTGCTTGCTCCACCTCCGTCGCGAGTCAGCCTGGCATTGCAGTGCCGCCAGGATTGGCTCAATACACTTATTTCCAAGCACATATTCTGACTCCTCAAACAACAGCCATAAGCCCGAGAAGCGATTCTGAAGTCGTGCGGAAGAGTTTTACTCGAGCGGTGAAAAATCACGAAGTTCCGCGACCCGTCTCTTCCGCCAGCGCCGACTTCTCCAGGACCAGGATCGGAGCGGGACGAGCCATCCCACGGCCAACGACCGAGTGAGTCTTTCTTCTCTTTTCATACTGTCGCTTTCCCCCTCTAGGCACCGTTCGCTGAGCGACGTCACGCTCTGACGTAACTCAGTCGCGCGGTGACTAGGTTCCCCCAGCTGATCGTACAGGCGGTTGAGCTCTCCCTCTCCCGCCGTACCTCAGCTGTTACCTATATACCTAACGTATCTCTCGCGACCTTTCCCAAAACAATCACCGGTTTACCGTTGGTTGTTTTCCGAAAGGTTTAAATTGCACTTGTGGAATTTCGCCGTTCTGCGAGTAATATCGCAGCCCGGTGCACCACAGTGCATGCGAGGGGTGCTCCTTTCCATTCCTGTCGGATAAATCGAAGGAAGAGGTGTCATAATTGACTACTTTGTAGACAGAGGTGTCGTTTCAAACGGCACCTGTCATTTTAACAACTGACATACACCTCTTCCAGAGATTTATTCGACTCCTTCTTGCTTCTCTACCGCGGGTAGAACTTTACTTTACGCAGTCGATCCCTGCTGGGGGACCGACTTTAGTCTTATCTATTCTAGTCATTTTTATTTTATTTTACGCTCTGACTCTCGCGATAGAGAGGCCTTTCCTCTTCGCTTCCGCGTCCCTCTCTATCGCCTGCTTTCTCTCTTTCTCTCTACAGCTGTTCTCCCTTCGTCACCTCTCTCTGTCTCCCACTCTATTGCTGTCCTTCTTTCCGACACGAGCTCGGTCGAAATCGGCCGAAGGGGACCTCGTCGGCGTTGCCCATATAACAGCTGTGATATTTTAACTGTGTGAATTGTCGCCTATTTGTCTATTTATATACATTTTATTAACCGACTTTTATACACTGACGTCTTTTTATCTTGTTCTATTTGTTTATACACTGTGACGTCCCCTTTTAACTGTGGTATTCTAGTCATTTTTATTTAGAAACTTAGGCGACGGTGACACGAATTTTACATTTTTACACGGCATTTTACTGGCCTACTCATATTATTCCATTTTATTTCATTGCATAGATTATTTATTCTGATACACACTGTTATTGTCTCTTATTTATTGATCTATTTATACCTTCATTGTTGCGTGTTATTTATTATTTGATCATTTTATACACTGAGACTCTATAAATTTTATTCTGTACACGCGTAAGAGACTTTGGGGCAACGCCAGTGCTCCGGGCTGGCCTGGTTTTAACATATTTTAGCGCTACATATCTATTTTATCTATTTATACACATTGTCCTCCTATATTGTTTATTCCCTCGCTTAGTATCTAGTCATCTACATTTTATTCTACACTATTTTACATCTCGGCGACTGCCTGGATTGAAATTCTTTTAAAAACATTTTATCACGCTACACCTCACTTAATTTTATATCCTCTTTTAACACTGTCCCGCGTATCTGCTTCGTGCCGCCTTGCTGCCGGTCCATTAACGTCGTCACCTCATCACCCCCCATCACGCGTACCCATTTATTTATTTTGTAATTTCCGTGTTCTCTCCGTTTATTTATTCGCCTTTATTGTTAATTTATCCGTTGCCGTCGCTACCTGCGCTTTCTTTTTGTACCGCGTGCCTATTTATCTTTTTTTCTTGTGTTATTTATTAGTCTTCGCCGTCCAGCCCATCATTTCTATCGTGTTCCTTCTTCTACTCGCGACTCGCGTTCTGTCATCTCACCACATCTCATCCATCACCATCGTCATTGCCTGCGCACCCACACACTCGGGAGACTCCCGTCGCTGGTCCGGCGACACAAAATTTCTCTCTCTCTTAGCCATTACTATAATCTCTTTGCCTTTTCTCTTTTTTTTTTTTTTTTTTTTTTTTTTTTTTCCTTCCTTTTCCTCCTCTGTCTTTGTCCCCCTTCTCTTCCTATATAAATTTTAAATGGCTTCGCCGGCCCCAGCGGCGGAAGTTACCGTCGAACTTCCGGTCGTGGACTTTATAGCATGTCCCGAGTGTGTGAAAAAGAAATTTGCGAAGAGTACTTTTCGGTACGGGGGGTACTTGGAGTTCGCCCAGCACGTGAGGCGGACCCACGCGGGGTGGAAGCTAATACCTACCTGCCGGTACTGCGGCCACGTGGGAACGGGTAGATACCCTACTAAGGATGTTAACGCCCACGTGGCCAAACTCCACTCCGCGTCCGCGAGTGCTGGGACTGCCCCGAGTGCGCCCAGTACCGAAAGGGTGCGCAGCTCCGTCGGCAGCACGGGCGGCGGAGGCGACCCCTCGCAGAGCCGCCCTTCAGGTTCGGGAACTGCGACGGTGCCCCCAGTGCCGCGCACGACAAACCCCCCTGCGCGAAGCACCACAACCCCCCCAGTCCCCCGCAAGAATGCCCCCCCAACCACCCGAAAAGCGACCACGACGGCAGTGGCCAAGAGGTCGTCGACGGAGAGGGTGCCCGTCACGGCCAAGCCGCCCCCATCCACCACCAGCACCACGAGGGCGGCAACAACTGCCACCCTGAGTACCCGTCTCTCGAAGGGGACTGCTGCTTCAACTGCAGCCACCACCACCAAGGCGACCGGGACCGTCGCCACCACCGCCCGCTGCAGCACTCCGCCCACCACCTACGCGGAGGCTGTAGCACGGAACCAGGGGCCCTCCACCACCAGTTCGAGGGGGAGTACCTCATCGTCCAGCCAGTCGTCAACCAGGGCAAGCCTGGAGAGGCCGCCCGTGAAGAAAAGGTCACTGGGCTCACCCAAGAGCCCAGTGACGAGAAGATTAACGAGGTCCTCCAGTCTGCCTCCGAGGTCTACTGTGGCCTTGAAGTCCACCACCTCCTCCACCACCACCAAGAGGGGGGTAGGGCGCCCTAGGAAGGAGCCGGCGCCCTCCGTGGACAAAGAGGCCACCACCACCACCAAGAGGGGACCGGGGCGTCCAAAGAAGACCCCGGTCCCAACAGAAACCTCGGAGGCATCGACCCCCCCTCCTGGACCTTCAACATTGGCCACCACCATCGGGCAAGTCCAGGAGGAGAGGACCTCCAAGGATAGGGCGGCCTCCACTTCACCGAACTGGCTGGTGACTCCCCCTCCGCAGACGAGCGGCCCATTTCCGTCCCCTGTGGCTGTTGTGACGTCATCGACTGGGGCCACTTTAACCACGAGTACAGTCACGACGACGTCTCGTGGTGGCCCCATCATGACGTCCTGTATATATACCAGCCACAGGGTCAACATCGTAACGGCGCAGCCGCTCGTCTTTCAGCCCCTGGTTCCCATCGAGGAGGAGGGGGGCCAGGAGGCTCCCCAAAACACCACCACCCCCACCAGGACGGAGGATCCATGGGAGACGGTCCCGAAGAAGAAGAGGGCGAGGCGAAGGATCGCCTCAAGCAGTAGTTCCTCGGAGAGCGACGAGGAAAGGGGTGGCAGCAGCGTGGGATTCCGGAGGACGCCGGGACGAGGGAGGATTCCGTCCCCAACACCATCGCCACCGGCGCCTGTGCCACCCACGCCGCCACTGCCGTCTCCAGAAATAGTACCCCCCCTCACCCTCACACCCACAGTAGTTTTAAGGTCGCGTTCACCGTCGCAGTCACCACCTGAGCCCCACCTTATCACGGCGAGCGATCGCCGAGGGGGCCCGCGGTCGGCTGCTGCCGGTGCGTCGGCGGGGGCTCGGTCTTCTGCCCCTTCGACCCGTTCTCGACGTGGACAGCCCCGGGGCCGTCCAAACTCGCGTACCACTCCCTTTTCCCAATCCGGTCGTGGGCACGAACCTGCCCTCTCTCCCCCCGCGTTATCCAACCCTCCCCGGCGTCCTGGGCGCGATGCGAGACGAGCCGACGCGAATCTACGCGAGGCTCTTATCTCACGCGCCGAGGGCGCCCAGACGATCGGGATTCTGGAAGAGGTGGCCAAGGATTTGACCGCCTTCTTTCAGTCTCGGTCGGCTAAGGGGGGGGTGGGGCAACCGCCCCGCAACCGCCAGCATGGTCGTCCCAGGGTCCCCGAACAGCAGGGCCCGGAGGACCATGTGAAGAAAGCCACGAGGCTGCAGCGCCTGTACAGGGAGAATCGTCGTCGAGCGATGGAGGAGGTGCTGACGGGTCCTTCCCCTCACTGCCAAGTCAGTGCGGAGGAGGTCGGCCAGTACTTCCGAAAAATGTACTCGGCGACGGCCCCCCCTGTGGGCGAGCCGTATGCGTGGCCGGAGTGGCCGACGGACGAAGAGGGCGAGTTACGGGACGCACTGGTGAGGCCTTTCTCGGCGTCGGAGGTGGAAGCCCGTCTGAAGCGGACGCACAAGAGTGCGCCCGGTCCAGACGGGGTCACCTACGACGAGCTCGGGAGGGCTGATCCAGGGTGCTCCGTGCTCGCCTCGATGTTTAACGCTTGCCTTCGCACGGAGGCCATTCCGGAGTCGTGGAAGTCCTCCACCACCGTACTCACGTACAAGAAAGGGGACCGAAGCGACCTTTCTAATTGGCGTCCGCTCGCACTCGGTGACACAGTAGCCAAGCTGTTCGCCGCGGTGCTGGCGGACCGGTTGATGGATTTCGCGGTTAAGGGAAAACGGCTGAGCCATCCTCAGAAGGGTTTCTTGAAGCATGAAGGGTGCCATGAGCACAACTTCATGCTTCAGGAAATCCTGGAGGACAGCCGGAGAGAGGGTCGAGAAGCCGTGGTGGCGTGGCTGGATCTGACCAACGCGTTCGGGTCGATCCCCCACGACACCCTGTTCGACGCCTTTGAGGGGGCCAAATTACCCCTCAACATCCAGAAGGTCATGCTCTCCATGAACACTGGATGCACGACCAAGGTCCGTACCTCTCAGGGCTTTACTGAGAACATCCCCATGCTGGCTGGAGTCAAGCAAGGTTGTCCGTGTAGTCCAATGACCTTCAACCTGGCTATCGAGCGAGTGATTCGATCCGTCGAATCACTACCGATGGGCTATAGGTTGGGGGAGGAACTACACCGTGCATTCGCCTACGCGGACGATATTGGTCTTGTGGCGGCTTCACCAGCGGAGATGCAGTCCCTCCTCGACGAGATCCAGAGGGCGGCGGCTGCGGCGGGGTTGAAATTCAACCCCAAGAAGTGCGCTACCGTTCACCTTCGGGGGAAGGGTAGCGCACAGAAATCGCAGCCAACCGTCTTCGTTCTCGACGGTGAGGGACTGAAAGCTCTGGGGGAGGGTGAGGCTTACGAGTACCTGGGAATTCCGGTCGGTTCCCGGGTAAGCCAAACCCCTACCGCCACCATCATCCGGATGATGGAAGATGCGAATGCCATCGACTCATCGCTCCTCGCTCCGTGGCAGAAGATGGACGCTCTCAGGACGTTCATCCTGCCGCGGTTGGATCATATCCTGAGGGGCGGTGCAGTCGAGAAGTCACCGCTAAAGACGTTTGACAAACTTGTCAAGCGTCTGGTCAAGGGCTGGATGAATCTCCCCCAGCGTGCCAGTGCGGAGGTAGTTTACCTCCCCACTTGGCGGGGCGGAGCCGGGCTCATTCCTATGGCCGACCTGGCCGACGTGCTCACGATCGCGCACGCCTTCAGGATGTTATCCTGTAAGGACGGCGCGATCGCTGAGCGGGCCAGGACCTCGCTAATGAATGCAGTCCGGAGACGAACATCCGTCCAGCCCACACAGGAGCAGGTCGCCGCGTTTCTCTCGGGTTCGCTCGAGGGACCCTTCGCGTGCGATCTCCAGGGTGACCCTGGCCTGTGGACCCGAGTGCGAATGGCTTCGCGTCGCCAGGTAAAACGCCTACACCTGGCTTGGCGGTACGACCCCCTGACTAAGGAGATTCTTTTAGAATGCCGAGGTTCAGAGGGCCGGCGGACCATAATCCCCCCGGGCGCAACTTCTCAGGTGATTCGTCGCCTGAGAATTGCTGTACAAGAGAGTTACTTGTGCTCTCTCCTGGCAAAACCTGATCAAGGGAAGGTTTTCCAGGTGTCGTCGCGGTCCGGAGTCAGCAATGCCTTCCTCCGCGACGGCAGGTACGCCCGGTTTGCCGAGTGGCGCTTCATTCATCGCGCGCGCCTCGATGTCTTGCCTCTTAATGGGGCTCGACGCTGGGGCTCGGGCGATAAGCGCTGCAGGCAGTGCGGTTATCCGAGTGAGACGTTACCTCACGTAATCTGTCACTGCCTGCCGCACTCGGCCGCTCTGCAGCTTCGTCACGACGCGGTTATGGCGCGGGTGGCGAAGGCTTGCAGAGTGAAGGGAGCCATCCAAATAAATCGAAGGGTGGAGGGAGTCAGCGGCGATCTAGCTACTCTCAGACCGGACATTGTTGTCCGGGATGAGGCAGCGAAATACATTCACATCATCGATGTCACCGTCGCGTTCGAGAACCAGCGCAAGGCCATGGAGGATGCTCGACGATCGAAGATCGTCAAGTATACTCCGCTTGCAGCTGCATTGCACGCGTCGGGGTATTCGGTGGATGTGGATGCGATCGTCGTGGGCGCCCTTGGTACGTGGGACCAGGGCAATGAGCCTGTGTTGAAGCGTCTCGGCGTTTCATCGCATTACGCGGCGCTGATGCGCCGGCTCATTGTCACTGACACGATAAGATGGTCCCGCGACATATACGTCGAGCATGTGTCGAAGATAAGGCAATACCAGCACCCGTTCGACGCTCCTGCCGCTATGCCGCGCGCGGACCCCCTCGCCGACCGCTCCGAGCTTGGGCTGCTCCCCGATCGATTTTTACCATGAACACTCAGCTATATGATCGGGAGTAAGGGCGGTCCTAGCGGAAGAGGGGGGCGCCTCATACAATTGTAACGAAAATCTTTGCATTCTTTCGTTCGCGCCTCGCTTTTCCCTATTCTCTCTTCTTGTTTATTTATTTATTTCCATTCTTTTTATTTTTATCGATAATGTAATGGCCGCTAAAGGCGGTCATTCTATGAACGAGGACTCACCATGGCAGCTTCGCCGAGATTGACGACAAGATTTGTATGGAGGGCACCATTTATTGGGAAGATCCAATGATTGTTTAAATACGAGCCAATCACCCGGCATCGTTGTGTATTTAAAACATTGTTTGAATAAACGCATCTTATCTGTTCTTATCAGCTTAATATCTGATACACTCCCCATTGGGGAGTCAGAATATTAATCTGATTTTTGGAAACTGACGGAGCGTTGGTGCTTGCTCCACCTCCGTCGCGAGTCAGCCTGGCATTGCAGTGCCGCCAGGATTGGCTCAATACACTTATTTCCAAGCACATATTCTGACTCCCCAAGCAACAGCCATAAGCCCGAGAAGCGCTAGTCTTAAGTTTTTAATCGTGCGGGAGAAATTTTCGAGCGGTACAGTGCGTGAAGTGCCCAAAAATTGGATTACGCGAAAATCTCCCCACGAAGCGCCACCCAGGATACCAGCCGGAGCCAGACAACAGCCCCAGCCAGCCGACACCGTACGAGTAAGTGCTTTTTCCATTTTCAAATCTATCGCTTTGCTCCCTAGGAGTCGTTGCTCGCGTGACGTCACCCTCTGACGTAACGCGGCGGCTGACGACTAGTCCCCCCAGCTGAGCGTCGCGGTCGGAGAGTTCCGCTCCCCCGCCACACCTCAGGTGGTTTCCATAATTACCTTTGTTCTCTCTCGCGACCTTTCCCCAAACAGTCAACGATTACCGTTGGCTGTTTTCGAAAAGTTTAAATTGTACTCGTGGAATTGCAGCGTTCCGCGAGCTTTATCGCGGTTCGGTGCACCACAGTGCATGCGGGAGGGCCTCCTTTCTATTCCCTGCCGAACAAATTAAAGGAAGAGGTGTTAATTTTGACAAAATTGGCGACAGAGGCGTTACGCCTGTCATTTTAACATCGACGTGCACCTCTTCCCGAGATTTATTCGGTTCCTTCCGCTCGCGCTTCTCTTTCGCGAGTAGAATCTATTTTATCTTCTACGCGACTGATCCCTGCAAAGGGATCAGCCCTAGCTTTCTTTCATTCTAGTCTTAGTTTTAAGCGCTTTGACTCTCGCGATAGAGAGGCGTTCCGCTTCGTCTCCGATCCTTCTCTATCGCCCGCTTTCTCTCTCGCTTTCTCTACTTCTGTGCTTCCTTCGACACACCTCTCTGTCTCCCCTTCTATCTCTGTTCTTCCTTCGCGCACTTGCTTAGTGGGTCAAGGCCGAAGGGGAATCGGTCGGCGTTGCCCCAAACAGCTGTTCGATTTTAATACGTTATATGTTGCTCGTTATTTATTTATTTACTATATTTTAACTTCCTCGTTTATACACCGCGTGACGTCTTATTTATTTTATTGTTTTATACCGTGTGACGTCTTATTTATCTTTATTTATCTAGTCATTTTACAATTTTATCCGCGCTACGAGCACAACAGCTGTTATTTATTATTAGTGATTGTCTCTTATTTATTATATTTATTTATTGTGACGCGTTTTATTTATTCATTTGTTATATTTTACCGTTTTTTTTTTGTTACCCGCGTTATAAGAGACTCGCGGGCAACGCCAGAGCTCCGGCCTGGCCTGGATTTATTCTATTTTATTATACTTTTAAGGCGTTATATTTATATATATACATATTTTATATTTTTATCCGCGATCTTTTATTTTTTTCTATTTCTGGCGTTCCTTTTATAATTATTAATACGTACCTTTTACTATACATCTCGGCGACTGCCCGGATTGACATCTTTTTAAACGTAACTATTGTATTTTATCGTGTTTTATCCGCGTCCCCCCCACTGCCCCCTGCGATATTTTACTTCGCGCCGCGGTGCTGCTGCATTCTAACCTGCGTAGACTGCGCACCCAAGCACTCGGGAGACTCCCGTTGCTGGACCGGCGAAATCTACACGACAGCCATATTTTAACTTATTCACCCCCCAGCCCCTTTTATCTATTCATATACTTATTTATTCTTTTTTATTCCTCGACCCCCTTTTAACCCAATTTTAAAATGGCTTCGCCGGTGCCAACACGGGAAGTTGCCGTCCTACTTCCGGCCACGGACGGTTTAACGTGTCCCGAGTGCTTTAATAAAAGGTCATCGAAAAGCAATGCTTTTAGGTACAAGGGGTACCTGGAGCTTGCCCAGCACGTGAGGCGAGCTCACGCGGGGTGGACATTAACGCCCACCTGCAAATTCTGCGGCCACGTGGGAAAAGGGAGATATCCCACTAAGGACGTAAACGCCCACGTGGCCAAGTTCCACCCCGCAGCCCTTAGTGCTGGGACCGCTCCGGGTGCCCCGGGTACCTCCGGGGTGCGCAGATCCGGTGGCAGCACCAGCGGAGGAGGCGCCTCTTCACAGAGTCGCCCTTCAGGATCGGTGGCTGCATCGGTCCCACCCGCGACGCGCGCGGCAATCACCCCCCCGACGCGAAATTCGACCACCCCCCCCGCGCGCAACTCTACTACCCCCCCAGCCCCTAGAAACTCGACCCCCCCCGTCCCCCGAAAATCGACCCCCCCAGCGCCCCGTAAATTCACCCCCCCCGTCACCCGAAACGCGTCAAAGGCAGCAGTGGCAAAGAAGTCGACGATGGGAACCCTCACCGCCTTCCTCAAGGCGCCCCCACCCTCCACCAAATCAACGAGGGCGCCAACCACTGCCACCCTTACTACTCGTTCCTCGAAGGAGACCGCTGTCGCTTCGACATCGACGGTCCGCCCAGCGACCGCCACTACCACCAAGGCGACCGGGGCCGTCCCGAAGCCCGTCTGTCACAGCCCGCCGCCCACCACCTACGCGGAGGCTGTGACGAGGAACCAGGGGCTCGACACGACCACCAGCTCGAGGGGGAGTTTGTCATCGTCCGGCCTCAACTCCACCAGGAGAAGTTTGGAGAAACCGCCCGCGAAGAAGGAGTCACCGGGCACTCCACCTAGCCCGGTGACAAGAAGAATTACTAGGTCCTCCAGCCTGCCTCCGAGGTCATCTCAGCCTCCTAGGTCCACCGCCACCTCCACTACCATCAAGAAGGGGCTGGGGCGCCCGAAAAAGGACTCGGCGCCCCCAGTGGGCCAGGAGGCCAATACCATCTCGAAGAAGGGGCCGGGACGCCCTAAGAAGAACCCGGCCCCCGCAGCTACCTCGGAGGCACCGATCAGCCCCCCTGGACCTTCAACATCGGCCACCACCATCGGGCAAGTCCAGGGGGAGAGGACCTACACCCTGCGGGCGGCCTCCACTTCTCCCAATTGGCCGGCGACTCCCCCTCCACAAACGAGCGGCGCAGCTCCGGTTCCCCTGACCGTGGTGACGTCATCGACTGGGGCCACCCTAACTACGTGCACTGTCACGACGACAGCGCGTGGTGGCCCCATCATGACGTCATGCGTCTACACCTCGCACGCGGTCAGGGTCGTCACGGAGCGGCCGCTGATTTTTCAGCCCCTGGTTTCCATCGAGGAGGAGGAGGGAGGCCAGGAGGCCCCCCCAAACATCACCACCCCCGCCAACTCGGAGACACCATGGGTAACGGCCCCGAAGAAGAAGAGGAAGACGTCGCAGATGAGACGGCGGATCGTCTATAGCGACAGCTCCTCGGAGAGTGACGAGGAAAAGGGTGGCAGCAGCAGGGGATTCAGGAGGACTCCGGGACGAGGGAGGAAGATTTCCCCAACGCCATCGACACCGGAGCCTTCGTCATCGCCGCCGCCACTGCTGTCCTTAATAATTCCTCCCCCCCCCACCCCCCCCATTAGTAACGTAAGTTCGCGTTCACCGTTGCAGCCACCACCTGAGCCCCAACTAACCGCGGCGAGCGATCGCCGAGGGGGCCCCCGGTTGGCTGCTGCCGGTGCGTCGGCGGGAGCTCGGTCTTCTGCCCCTCCGACGCGTTCTCGACGTGGACTGCCCCGGGGCCGTCCAGTAAATACGCGTACCACTCCCCAGTCCTCCCAAAATAGTCGTGGGCGCGAAACTTCCCTCTCTCCCCCCGCGAGCTCCAACCCTCCCCGACTTCCTGGGCGCGATGCGAGACGGGCTGAAGCGTCTTTGCGCGAGGCCCTTATCTCACGCGCCGAGGGGGTCGAGACGATTGAGCTCCTGGAAGGGGTGGCCCAAGATCTGACCACCTTCTTTCAGTCTCGATCGGCTAAGGGGGGGAATAACCGCCAACCTGGTCGTCCTAGGGCTCCCGAACAGCAGGGCCCGGAGGATCAGGTTAAGAAAGCCACGAGGCTGCAGCGCCTGTACAGGGAGAATCGGCGCCGAGCGATGGAAGAAGTGCTGACCGGTCCTTCCCCGCACTGCGAAGTCAGTGCGGAGGAGGTCGGCCAGTACTTCCGGAAAATGTACTCGGCGACGGCTCCCCCTGTGGGCGAGCCCTATGCGTGGCCGGAGTGGTCCACGGACGAAGAGGGTGAGCTGCGGGGCACACTGGTGAGGCCTTTCTCGGCGTCGGAGGTTGAATCCCGTCTGAAGCGGACGCATAAAAGCGCTCCGGGTCCGGACGGGGTCACCTACGAAGAGCTGAGGAAGGCGGATCCAGGGTGTCACGTGCTCGCCTCCGTGTTCAATGCCTGCCTTCGCACGGAGGCCATTCCGGAGTCGTGGAAGTCCTCGAACACCGTTCTTATTTTTAAGAAGGGGGACCGAAGCGACCTTTCTAATTGGCGTCCGCTAGCACTCGGAGACACAGTCGCCAAGCTGTTCGCCGCAGTGCTCGCGGACCGGTTGATGGAGTTCGCGGTTAAGGGAAAGCGGCTGAGTCAACCTCAGAGGGGCTTCCTGAAGCATGAAGGGTGCCACGAGCACAACTTCATGCTTCAGGAAATCCTGGAGGACAGCCGGAGAGAGGGTCGACAAGCGGTGGTCGCGTGGCTGGATCTGACAAACGCGTTCGGGTCGATCCCCCACACCACCCTGTTCGACGCCTTTGAGGGTGCCGGTCTACCCCTCAACATCCGGAAGCTCATGCTCTCCATGAACTCTGGATGCACGACTAAAGTCCGTACCTCCCGGGGCTTTACCGAAAACATCCCTATGTTGGCTGGGGTCAAGCAAGGTTGCCCGTGTAGTCCAATGACCTTCAACCTTGCCATCGAGAGAGTGATTCGTTCTATCGAATCACTCCCGATTGGCTATAGGTTGGGGGAGGTCTTGCACCGTTCGTTCGCCTACGCGGACGATATTGGTCTTGTGGCGGCCTCACCAACTGAGATGCAATCTCTCCTCGATGAGATACGGAGGGCGGCGTCTGCGGCGGGGTTGAAGTTCAACCCCAAGAAGTGCGCTACCATTCACCTTCGGGGGAAGGGTAGCGCACAGAAAGCCCAGCCGTCGGTCTTCGTTCTCGACGGGGAGGAATTGAAAGCCCTGGGAGAGGGTGAGGCTTACGAGTACCTGGGAATTCCGGTCGGTTCCCGGGTAAGCCAAACCCCTACTGCCACCATCATCCGGATGATGGAGGACGCGAGAGCCATCGACGACTCGCCCCTAGCCCCGTGGCAGAAGATGGACGCCCTTAGGACGTTCATATTGCCACGGATGGACTACATCTTGAGGGGCGGGTCTGTCGAGAAGACACCCTTAAAGGCGTTCGACAAACTTGTCAAACGTCTGGTCAAGGGTTGGATGAATCTCCCCCAGCGGGCCAGTGCGGAGGTGGTTTACCTCCCCACTTGGCGAGGGGGAGCCGGACTCATTCCCATGGCGGACCTAGCCGACGTGCTCACGATCGCACACGCCTTCAGGATGCTATCCTGCAAGGACGGTGCGGTCGCTGAGCGGGCTAGGACCTCGCTGCGGAATGCAGTCCGGCGCCGAACATCCGTCCAACCCACTCAGGAACAGGTTGCCGCGTTCCTCTCGGGCTCGCTCGAGGGGCCCTTCGCGTGCGACCTCCAGGGCGACCCTGGCCTGTGGACCCGGGTGCGAATGGCCTCGCGTCGCCAGGTAAAACGCCTACACCTGGCATGGCGGTACGACTCTCTGACCAACGAGATTCTTTTGGAATGTCGAGGGTCAGAGGGCCGGCGGACAATTATCCCCCCGGGCGCAAATTCTCAGGTGATTCGTCGCCTGAGAATTGCAGTGCAAGAGAGTTACTTGAGCTCTCTCCTGGCTAAACCTGATCAAGGCAAGGTTTACCAGGTGTCGTCGCGGTCGGGAGTCAGCAATGCCTTCCTCCGCGACGGCAGGTACGCCCGGTTCGCCGAGTGGCGTTTCATTCATCGCGCGCGCCTCGATGTCTTGCCCCTTAACGGTGCACGACGCTGGGGCACGGGCGACAAACGCTGCAGGCAGTGCGGTTACCCGAGTGAGACGTTACCTCACGTAATCTGCCACTGCCTGCCTCACTCGGCCGCTCTGCAGCTTCGTCACGACGCGGTTATGGCGCGGGTGGCGAAAGCCTGTAGGGCGAAGGGAGCCATCCAACTAAATCAAAGGGTGGAGGGCGTCAGCGGCGATCTAGCCAGGCTCAGACCGGATATTGTTATCCGGGATGAGTCGGCGAAACGCATCCACATCATCGATGTCACCGTCGCGTTCGAGAACCAGCGCAAGGCCATGGGGGATGCTCGACGATCAAAGATCGTCAAGTATACTCCGCTTGCGACTGCATTACACGCGTCGGGGTATTCGGTCGATGTTGATGCGATCGTCGTGGGCGCTCTTGGTACGTGGGATCAGGACAATGAGCCGGTGTTGAAGCGTCTGTGCGTTTCACCACGCTACGCAGCGCTGATGCGCCGACTCATTGTTACTGACACAATGAGATGGTCCCGCGACATATACGTCGAGCACGTGTCGAAGATTCGGCAGTACCAGCTCCCGTTCGACGCGCCTGCCGTTACGCCGCCGTCGGGCCCCCTCCCCGACCGCTCTCCGAGAGGGCTACCTACCGGTCAAATTGTTACATGATTATATCGTATAGGACCGGAGGTATGGGCGGCACTAGCTCGAATAAACGGGCGCCTCCCACACGATAAGCGAAGCGCTATTCCCCGCATCCCCCCCGTCTTCTTGTATTTTTCTTTTTTTTTATATATATATATTTATTTTATGTATATAATGGCCACGATAAGTGGCCATTCTACAAACAAATTTCTTCTTACCATGGCAGCTCGCCGAGATTGACAAACATAGTAATATGGACTGTACATCCCCTAAATTTGGGTGAAAACCATTTCTGTTAAGCCCCCCCGACTAAAAGCCAGTCACTGTATGGGGGGCTTAAACATTGTCTGTGTACAATAAACGCCTTTATCTGTTCTTATCAGCTTAATATCTGATACACTCCCCATTGGGGAGTCAGAATATTAATCTGATTTTTGGAAACTGACGGAGCGTTGGTGCTTGCTCCACCTCCGTCGCGAGTCAGCCTGGCATTGCAGTGCCGCCAGGATTGGCTCAATACACTTATTTCCAAGCACATATTCTGACTCCCCAAGCAACAGCCATAAGCCCGAGAAGCGCTAGTCTTAAGTTTTTAATCGTGCGGGAGAAATTTTCGAGCGGTACAGTGCGTGAAGTGCCCAAAAATTGGATTACGCGAAAATCTCCCCACGAAGCGCCACCCAGGATACCAGCCGGAGCCAGACAACAGCCCCAGCCAGCCGACACCGTACGAGTAAGTGCTTTTTCCATTTTCAAATCTATCGCTTTGCTCCCTAGGAGTCGTTGCTCGCGTGACGTCACCCTCTGACGTAACGCGGCGGCTGACGACTAGTCCCCCCAGCTGAGCGTCGCGGTCGGAGAGTTCCGCTCCCCCGCCACACCTCAGGTGGTTTCCATAATTACCTTTGTTCTCTCTCGCGACCTTTCCCCAAACAGTCAACGATTACCGTTGGCTGTTTTCGAAAAGTTTAAATTGTACTCGTGGAATTGCAGCGTTCCGCGAGCTTTATCGCGGTTCGGTGCACCACAGTGCATGCGGGAGGGCCTCCTTTCTATTCCCTGCCGAACAAATTAAAGGAAGAGGTGTTAATTTTGACAAAATTGGCGACAGAGGCGTTACGCCTGTCATTTTAACATCGACGTGCACCTCTTCCCGAGATTTATTCGGTTCCTTCCGCTCGCGCTTCTCTTTCGCGAGTAGAATCTATTTTATCTTCTACGCGACTGATCCCTGCAAAGGGATCAGCCCTAGCTTCCTTTTATTCTAGTCTTAGTTTTAAGCGCTTTGACTCTCGCGATAGAGAGGCGTTCCGCTTCGTCTCCGCATCCTTCTCTATCGCCCGCTTTCTCTCTCGCTTTCTCTACTTCTGTGCTTCCTTCGACACACTTCTCTGTCTCCCCTTCTATCTCTGTTCTTTCTTCGCGCACTTGCTTAGTGGGTCAAGGCCGAAGGGGAATCGGTCGGCGTTGCCCCAAACAGCTGTTCGATTTTAATACGTTATATGTTGCTCGTTATTTATTTATTTACTATATTTTAACTTCCTCGTTTATACACCGCGTGACGTCTTATTTATTTTATTGTTTTATACCGTGTGACGTCTTATTTATCTTTATTTATCTAGTCATTTTACAATTTTATCCGCGCTACGAGCACAACAGCTGTTATTTATTATTAGTGATTGTCTCTTATTTATTATATTTATTTATTGTGACGCGTTTTATTTATTCATTTGTTATATTTTACCGTTTTTTTTTGTTACCCGCGTTATAAGAGACTCGCGGGCAACGCCAGAGCTCCGGCCTGGCCTGGATTTATTCTATTTTATTATACTTTTAAGGCGTTATATTTATATATATACATATTTTATATTTTTATCCGCGATCTTTTATTTTTTTCTATTTCTGGCGTTCCTTTTATAATTATTAATACGTACCTTTTACTATACATCTCGGCGACTGCCCGGAGTGACATCTTTTTAAACGTAACTATTGTATTTTATCGTGTTTTATCCGCGCCCCCCCCCACTGCCCCCTGCGATATTTTACTTCGCGCCGCGGTGCTGCTGCATTCTAACCTGCGTAGACTGCGCACCCAAGCACTCGGGAGACTCCCGTTGCTGGACCGGCGAAATCTACACGACAGCCATATTTTAACTTATTCACCCCCCAGCCCCTTTTATCTATTTATATACTTATTTATTCTTTTTTATTCCTCGACCCCCTTTTAACCCAATTTTAAAATGGCTTCGCCGGTGCCAACACGGGAAGTTGCCGTCCTACTTCCGGCCACGGACGGTTTAACGTGTCCCGAGTGCTTTAATAAAAGGTCATCGAAAAGCAATGCTTTTAGGTACAAGGGGTACCTGGAGCTTGCCCAGCACGTGAGGCGAGCTCACGCGGGGTGGACATTAACGCCCACCTGCAAATTCTGCGGCCACGTGGGAAAAGGGAGATATCCCACTAAGGACGTAAACGCCCACGTGGCCAAGTTCCACCCCGCAGCCCTTAGTGCTGGGACCGCTCCGGGTGCCCCGGGTACCTCCGGGGTGCGCAGATCCGGTGGCAGCACCAGCGGAGGAGGCGCCTCTTCACAGAGTCGCCCTTCAGGATCGGTGGCTGCATCGGTCCCACCCGCGACGCGCGCGGCAATCACCCCCCCGACGCGAAATTCGACCACCCCCCCCGCGCGCAACTCTACTACCCCCCCAGCCCCTAGAAACTCGACCCCCCCCGTCCCCCGAAAATCGACCCCCCCAGCGCCCCGTAAATTCACCCCCCCCGTCACCCGAAACGCGTCAAAGGCAGCAGTGGCAAAGAAGTCGACGATGGGAACCCTCACCGCCTTCCTCAAGGCGCCCCCACCCTCCACCAAATCAACGAGGGCGCCAACCACTGCCACCCTTACTACTCGTTCCTCGAAGGAGACCGCTGTCGCTTCGACATCGACGGTCCGCCCAGCGACCGCCACTACCACCAAGGCGACCGGGGCCGTCCCGAAGCCCGTCTGTCACAGCCCGCCGCCCACCACCTACGCGGAGGCTGTGACGAGGAACCAGGGGCTCGACACGACCACCAGCTCGAGGGGGAGTTTGTCATCGTCCGGCCTCAACTCCACCAGGAGAAGTTTGGAGAAACCGCCCGCGAAGAAGGAGTCACCGGGCACTCCACCTAGCCCGGTGACAAGAAGAATTACTAGGTCCTCCAGCCTGCCTCCGAGGTCATCTCAGCCTCCTAGGTCCACCGCCACCTCCACTACCATCAAGAAGGGGCTGGGGCGCCCGAAAAAGGACTCGGCGCCCCCAGTGGGCCAGGAGGCCAATACCATCTCGAAGAAGGGGCCGGGACGCCCTAAGAAGAACCCGGCCCCCGCAGCTACCTCGGAGGCACCGATCAGCCCCCCTGGACCTTCAACATCGGCCACCACCATCGGGCAAGTCCAGGGGGAGAGGACCTACACCCTGCGGGCGGCCTCCACTTCTCCCAATTGGCCGGCGACTCCCCCTCCACAAACGAGCGGCGCAGCTCCGGTTCCCCTGACCGTGGTGACGTCATCGACTGGGGCCACCCTAACTACGTGCACTGTCACGACGACAGCGCGTGGTGGCCCCATCATGACGTCATGCGTCTACACCTCGCACGCGGTCAGGGTCGTCACGGAGCGGCCGCTGATTTTTCAGCCCCTGGTTTCCATCGAGGAGGAGGAGGGAGGCCAGGAGGCCCCCCCAAACATCACCACCCCCGCCAACTCGGAGACACCATGGGTAACGGCCCCGAAGAAGAAGAGGAAGACGTCGCAGATGAGACGGCGGATCGTCTATAGCGACAGCTCCTCGGAGAGTGACGAGGAAAAGGGTGGCAGCAGCAGGGGATTCAGGAGGACTCCGGGACGAGGGAGGAAGATTTCCCCAACGCCATCGACACCGGAGCCTTCGTCATCGCCGCCGCCACTGCTGTCCTTAATAATTCCTCCCCCCCCCACCCCCCCCATTAGTAACGTAAGTTCGCGTTCACCGTTGCAGCCACCACCTGAGCCCCAACTAACCGCGGCGAGCGATCGCCGAGGGGGCCCCCGGTTGGCTGCTGCCGGTGCGTCGGCGGGAGCTCGGTCTTCTGCCCCTCCGACGCGTTCTCGACGTGGACTGCCCCGGGGCCGTCCAGTAAATACGCGTACCACTCCCCAGTCCTCCCAAAATAGTCGTGGGCGCGAAACTTCCCTCTCTCCCCCCGCGAGCTCCAACCCTCCCCGACTTCCTGGGCGCGATGCGAGACGGGCTGAAGCGTCTTTGCGCGAGGCCCTTATCTCACGCGCCGAGGGGGTCGAGACGATTGAGCTCCTGGAAGGGGTGGCCCAAGATCTGACCACCTTCTTTCAGTCTCGATCGGCTAAGGGGGGGAATAACCGCCAACCTGGTCGTCCTAGGGCTCCCGAACAGCAGGGCCCGGAGGATCAGGTTAAGAAAGCCACGAGGCTGCAGCGCCTGTACAGGGAGAATCGGCGCCGAGCGATGGAAGAAGTGCTGACCGGTCCTTCCCCGCACTGCGAAGTCAGTGCGGAGGAGGTCGGCCAGTACTTCCGGAAAATGTACTCGGCGACGGCTCCCCCTGTGGGCGAGCCCTATGCGTGGCCGGAGTGGTCCACGGACGAAGAGGGTGAGCTGCGGGGCACACTGGTGAGGCCTTTCTCGGCGTCGGAGGTTGAATCCCGTCTGAAGCGGACGCATAAAAGCGCTCCGGGTCCGGACGGGGTCACCTACGAAGAGCTGAGGAAGGCGGATCCAGGGTGTCACGTGCTCGCCTCCGTGTTCAATGCCTGCCTTCGCACGGAGGCCATTCCGGAGTCGTGGAAGTCCTCGAACACCGTTCTTATTTTTAAGAAGGGGGACCGAAGCGACCTTTCTAATTGGCGTCCGCTAGCACTCGGAGACACAGTCGCCAAGCTGTTCGCCGCAGTGCTCGCGGACCGGTTGATGGAGTTCGCGGTTAAGGGAAAGCGGCTGAGTCAACCTCAGAAGGGCTTCCTGAAGCATGAAGGGTGCCACGAGCACAACTTCATGCTTCAGGAAATCCTGGAGGACAGCCGGAGAGAGGGTCGACAAGCGGTGGTCGCGTGGCTGGATCTGACAAACGCGTTCGGGTCGATCCCCCACACCACCCTGTTCGACGCCTTTGAGGGTGCCGGTCTACCCCTCAACATCCGGAAGCTCATGCTCTCCATGAACTCTGGATGCACGACTAAAGTCCGTACCTCCCGGGGCTTTACCGAAAACATCCCTATGTTGGCTGGGGTCAAGCAAGGTTGCCCGTGTAGTCCAATGACCTTCAACCTTGCCATCGAGAGAGTGATTCGTTCTATCGAATCACTCCCGATTGGCTATAGGTTGGGGGAGGTCTTGCACCGTTCGTTCGCCTACGCGGACGATATTGGTCTTGTGGCGGCCTCACCAACTGAGATGCAATCTCTCCTCGATGAGATACGGAGGGCGGCGTCTGCGGCGGGGTTGAAGTTCAACCCCAAGAAGTGCGCTACCATTCACCTTCGGGGGAAGGGTAGCGCACAGAAAGCCCAGCCGTCGGTCTTCGTTCTCGACGGGGAGGAATTGAAAGCCCTGGGAGAGGGTGAGGCTTACGAGTACCTGGGAATTCCGGTCGGTTCCCGGGTAAGCCAAACCCCTACTGCCACCATCATCCGGATGATGGAGGACGCGAGAGCCATCGACGACTCGCCCCTAGCCCCGTGGCAGAAGATGGACGCCCTTAGGACGTTCATATTGCCACGGATGGACTACATCTTGAGGGGCGGGTCTGTCGAGAAGACACCCTTAAAGGCGTTCGACAAACTTGTCAAACGTCTGGTCAAGGGTTGGATGAATCTCCCCCAGCGGGCCAGTGCGGAGGTGGTTTACCTCCCCACTTGGCGAGGGGGAGCCGGACTCATTCCCATGGCGGACCTAGCCGACGTGCTCACGATCGCACACGCCTTCAGGATGCTATCCTGCAAGGACGGTGCGGTCGCTGAGCGGGCTAGGACCTCGCTGCGGAATGCAGTCCGGCGCCGAACATCCGTCCAACCCACTCAGGAACAGGTTGCCGCGTTCCTCTCGGGCTCGCTCGAGGGGCCCTTCGCGTGCGACCTCCAGGGCGACCCTGGCCTGTGGACCCGGGTGCGAATGGCCTCGCGTCGCCAGGTAAAACGCCTACACCTGGCATGGCGGTACGACTCTCTGACCAACGAGATTCTTTTGGAATGTCGAGGGTCAGAGGGCCGGCGGACAATTATCCCCCCGGGCGCAAATTCTCAGGTGATTCGTCGCCTGAGAATTGCAGTGCAAGAGAGTTACTTGTGCTCTCTCCTGGCTAAACCTGATCAAGGCAAGGTTTACCAGGTGTCGTCGCGGTCGGGAGTCAGCAATGCCTTCCTCCGCGACGGCAGGTACGCCCGGTTCGCCGAGTGGCGTTTCATTCATCGCGCGCGCCTCGATGTCTTGCCCCTTAACGGTGCACGACGCTGGGGCACGGGCGACAAACGCTGCAGGCAGTGCGGTTACCCGAGTGAGACGTTACCTCACGTAATCTGCCACTGCCTGCCTCACTCGGCCGCTCTGCAGCTTCGTCACGACGCGGTTATGGCGCGGGTGGCGAAAGCCTGTAGGGCGAAGGGAGCCATCCAACTAAATCAAAGGGTGGAGGGCGTCAGCGGCGATCTAGCCAGGCTCAGACCGGATATTGTTATCCGGGATGAGTCGGCGAAACGCATCCACATCATCGATGTCACCGTCGCGTTCGAGAACCAGCGCAAGGCCATGGGGGATGCTCGACGATCAAAGATCGTCAAGTATACTCCGCTTGCGACTGCATTACACGCGTCGGGGTATTCGGTCGATGTTGATGCGATCGTCGTGGGCGCTCTTGGTACGTGGGATCAGGACAATGAGCCGGTGTTGAAGCGTCTGTGCGTTTCACCACGCTACGCAGCGCTGATGCGCCGACTCATTGTTACTGACACAATGAGATGGTCCCGCGACATATACGTCGAGCACGTGTCGAAGATTCGGCAGTACCAGCTCCCGTTCGACGCGCCTGCCGTTACGCCGCCGTCGGGCCCCCTCCCCGACCGCTCTCCGAGAGGGCTACCTACCGGTCAAATTGTTACATGATTATATCGTATAGGACCGGAGGTATGGGCGGCACTAGCTCGAATAAACGGGCGCCTCCCACACGATAAGCGAAGCGCTATTCCTCGCATCCCCCCCGTCTTCTTGTATTTTTTTTTTTTTTTTTTCTTTTTTCTATATATATATATTTATTTTATTTTATGTATATAATGGCCACGATAAGTGGCCATTCTACAAACAAATTCTTTTTACCATGGCAGCTCGCCGAGATTGACAAGCATAGTAATATGTATTGTACATCCCCTAAATTTGGGTGATAACCATTCTTGTTAAGCCCCCCCGACTAAAAGCCAGTCACTGTATGGGGGGCTTAAACATTGTTTGTGCACAATAAACGCCAGTATCTGTTCTTATCAGCTTAATATCTGATACACTCCCCATTGGGGAGTCAGAATATTAATCTGATTTTTGGAAACTGACGGAGCGTTGGTGCTTGCTCCACCTCCGTCGCGAGTCAGCCTGGCATTGCAGTGCCGCCAGGATTGGCTCAATACTCTCATTTCCAATCATATTCTGACTCCCCAAGCAACAGCCATAGGCCCGAGAAGCGCTAGTTTTAAGTTTTTTTAAATCGTGCGGGAGAAATTCTACAAGCGGTGCGAGCGGTACAATAAGTGCACATTATTATTGGATTACGCGACCTCCCCACGAAGCGCCGTCCAGGACCAGCCGGAGCCAGACAACAGCCCCAGCCAGCCGACACCGTACAGAGTAAGTGCCTTTTCAAATTTCAATTCTATCGCTTTGCTCCCTAGGAGTCGTTGCTCGCGTGACGTCACCCTCTGACGTAACGCGGCGGCTGACGACTAGTCCCCCCAGCTGAGCGTCGCGGTCGGAGAGTTCCGCTCCCCCGCCACACCTCAGGTGGTTTCCATAATTACCTTTGTTCTCTCTCGCGACCTTTCCCCAAACAGTCAACGATTACCGTTGGCTGTTTTCGAAAAGTTTAAATTGTACTCGTGGAATTGCAGCGTTCCGCGAGCTTTATCGCGGTTCGGTGCACCACAGTGCATGCGGGAGGGCCTCCTTTCTATTCCCTGCCGAACAAATTAAAGGAAGAGGTGTTAATTTTGACAAAATTGGCGACAGAGGCGTTACGCCTGTCATTTTAACATCGACGTGCACCTCTTCCCGAGATTTATTCGGTTCCTTCCGCTCGCGCTTCTCTTTCGCGAGTAGAATCTATTTTATCTTCTACGCGACTGATCCCTGCAAAGGGATCAGCCCTAGCTTTCTTTCATTCTAGTCTTAGTTTTAAGCGCTTTGACTCTCGCGATAGAGAGGCGTTCCGCTTCGTCTCCGATCCTTCTCTATCGCCCGCTTTCTCTCTCGCTTTCTCTACTTCTGTGCTTCCTTCGACAAACCTCTCTGTCTCCCCTTCTATCTCTGTTCTTCCTTCGCGCACTTGCTTAGTGGGTCAAGGCCGAAGGGGAATCGGTCGGCGTTGCCCCAAACAGCTGTTCGATTTTAATACGTTATATGTTGCTCGTTATTTATTTATTTACTATATTTTAACTTCCTCGTTTATACACCGCGTGACGTCTTATTTATTTTATTGTTTTATACCGTGTGACGTCTTATTTATCTTTATTTATCTAGTCATTTTACAATTTTATCCGCGCTACGAGCACAACAGCTGTTATTTATTATTAGTGATTGTCTCTTATTTATTATATTTATTTATTGTGACGCGTTTTATTTATTCATTTGTTATATTTTACCGTTTTTTTTTGTTACCCGCGTTATAAGAGACTCGCGGGCAACGCCAGAGCTCCGGCCTGGCCTGGATTTATTCTATTTTATTATACTTTTAAGGCGTTATATTTATATATATACATATTTTATATTTTTATCCGCGATCTTTTATTTTTTTCTATTTCTGGCGTTCCTTTTATAATTATTAATACGTACCTTTTACTATACATCTCGGCGACTGCCCGGATTGACATCTTTTTAAACGTAACTATTGTATTTTATCGTGTTTTATCCGCGTCCCCCCCACTGCCCCCTGCGATATTTTACTTCGCGCCGCGGTGCTGCTGCATTCTAACCTGCGTAGACTGCGCACCCAAGCACTCGGGAGACTCCCGTTGCTGGACCGGCGAAATCTACACGACAGCCATATTTTAACTTATTCACCCCCCAGCCCCTTTTATCTATTTATATACTTATTTATTCTTTTTTATTCCTCGACCCCCTTTTAACCCAATTTTAAAATGGCTTCGCCGGTGCCAACACGGGAAGTTGCCGTCCTACTTCCGGCCACGGACGGTTTAACGTGTCCCGAGTGCTTTAATAAAAGGTCATCGAAAAGCAATGCTTTTAGGTACAAGGGGTACCTGGAGCTTGCCCAGCACGTGAGGCGAGCTCACGCGGGGTGGACATTAACGCCCACCTGCAAATTCTGCGGCCACGTGGGAAAAGGGAGATATCCCACTAAGGACGTAAACGCCCACGTGGCCAAGTTCCACCCCGCAGCCCTTAGTGCTGGGACCGCTCCGGGTGCCCCGGGTACCTCCGGGGTGCGCAGATCCGGTGGCAGCACCAGCGGAGGAGGCGCCTCTTCACAGAGTCGCCCTTCAGGATCGGTGGCTGCATCGGTACCACCCGCGACGCGCGCGGCAATCACCCCCCCGACGCGAAATTCGACCACCCCCCCCGCGCGCAACTCTACTACCCCCCCAGCCCCTAGAAACTCGACCCCCCCCGTCCCCCGAAAATCGACCCCCCCAGCGCCCCGTAAATTCACCCCCCCCGTCACCCGAAACGCGTCAAAGGCAGCAGTGGCAAAGAAGTCGACGATGGGAACCCTCACCGCCTTCCTCAAGGCGCCCCCACCCTCCACCAAATCAACGAGGGCGCCAACCACTGCCACCCTTACTACTCGTTCCTCGAAGGAGACCGCTGTCGCTTCGACATCGACGGTCCGCCCAGCGACCGCCACTACCACCAAGGCGACCGGGGCCGTCCCGAAGCCCGTCTGTCACAGCCCGCCGCCCACCACCTACGCGGAGGCTGTGACGAGGAACCAGGGGCTCGACACGACCACCAGCTCGAGGGGGAGTTTGTCATCGTCCGGCCTCAACTCCACCAGGAGAAGTTTGGAGAAACCGCCCGCGAAGAAGGAGTCACCGGGCACTCCACCTAGCCCGGTGACAAGAAGAATTACTAGGTCCTCCAGCCTGCCTCCGAGGTCATCTCAGCCTCCTAGGTCCACCGCCACCTCCACTACCATCAAGAAGGGGCTGGGGCGCCCGAAAAAGGACTCGGCGCCCCCAGTGGGCCAGGAGGCCAATACCATCTCGAAGAAGGGGCCGGGACGCCCTAAGAAGAACCCGGCCCCCGCAGCTACCTCGGAGGCACCGATCAGCCCCCCTGGACCTTCAACATCGGCCACCACCATCGGGCAAGTCCAGGGGGAGAGGACCTACACCCTGCGGGCGGCCTCCACTTCTCCCAATTGGCCGGCGACTCCCCCTCCACAAACGAGCGGCGCAGCTCCGGTTCCCCTGACCGTGGTGACGTCATCGACTGGGGCCACCCTAACTACGTGCACTGTCACGACGACAGCGCGTGGTGGCCCCATCATGACGTCATGCGTCTACACCTCGCACGCGGTCAGGGTCGTCACGGAGCGGCCGCTGATTTTTCAGCCCCTGGTTTCCATCGAGGAGGAGGAGGGAGGCCAGGAGGCCCCCCCAAACATCACCACCCCCGCCAACTCGGAGACACCATGGGTAACGGCCCCGAAGAAGAAGAGGAAGACGTCGCAGATGAGACGGCGGATCGTCTATAGCGACAGCTCCTCGGAGAGTGACGAGGAAAAGGGTGGCAGCAGCAGGGGATTCAGGAGGACTCCGGGACGAGGGAGGAAGATTTCCCCAACGCCATCGACACCGGAGCCTTCGTCATCGCCGCCGCCACTGCTGTCCTTAATAATTCCTCCCCCCCCCACCCCCCCCATTAGTAACGTAAGTTCGCGTTCACCGTTGCAGCCACCACCTGAGCCCCAACTAACCGCGGCGAGCGATCGCCGAGGGGGCCCCCGGTTGGCTGCTGCCGGTGCGTCGGCGGGAGCTCGGTCTTCTGCCCCTCCGACGCGTTCTCGACGTGGACTGCCCCGGGGCCGTCCAGTAAATACGCGTACCACTCCCCAGTCCTCCCAAAATAGTCGTGGGCGCGAAACTTCCCTCTCTCCCCCCGCGAGCTCCAACCCTCCCCGACTTCCTGGGCGCGATGCGAGACGGGCTGAAGCGTCTTTGCGCGAGGCCCTTATCTCACGCGCCGAGGGGGTCGAGACGATTGAGCTCCTGGAAGGGGTGGCCCAAGATCTGACCACCTTCTTTCAGTCTCGATCGGCTAAGGGGGGGAATAACCGCCAACCTGGTCGTCCTAGGGCTCCCGAACAGCAGGGCCCGGAGGATCAGGTTAAGAAAGCCACGAGGCTGCAGCGCCTGTACAGGGAGAATCGGCGCCGAGCGATGGAAGAAGTGCTGACCGGTCCTTCCCCGCACTGCGAAGTCAGTGCGGAGGAGGTCGGCCAGTACTTCCGGAAAATGTACTCGGCGACGGCTCCCCCTGTGGGCGAGCCCTATGCGTGGCCGGAGTGGTCCACGGACGAAGAGGGTGAGCTGCGGGGCACACTGGTGAGGCCTTTCTCGGCGTCGGAGGTTGAATCCCGTCTGAAGCGGACGCATAAAAGCGCTCCGGGTCCGGACGGGGTCACCTACGAAGAGCTGAGGAAGGCGGATCCAGGGTGTCACGTGCTCGCCTCCGTGTTCAATGCCTGCCTTCGCACGGAGGCCATTCCGGAGTCGTGGAAGTCCTCGAACACCGTTCTTATTTTTAAGAAGGGGGACCGAAGCGACCTTTCTAATTGGCGTCCGCTAGCACTCGGAGACACAGTCGCCAAGCTGTTCGCCGCAGTGCTCGCGGACCGGTTGATGGAGTTCGCGGTTAAGGGAAAGCGGCTGAGTCAACCTCAGAAGGGCTTCCTGAAGCATGAAGGGTGCCACGAGCACAACTTCATGCTTCAGGAAATCCTGGAGGACAGCCGGAGAGAGGGTCGACAAGCGGTGGTCGCGTGGCTGGATCTGACAAACGCGTTCGGGTCGATCCCCCACACCACCCTGTTCGACGCCTTTGAGGGTGCCGGTCTACCCCTCAACATCCGGAAGCTCATGCTCTCCATGAACTCTGGATGCACGACTAAAGTCCGTACCTCCCGGGGCTTTACCGAAAACATCCCTATGTTGGCTGGGGTCAAGCAAGGTTGCCCGTGTAGTCCAATGACCTTCAACCTTGCCATCGAGAGAGTGATTCGTTCTATCGAATCACTCCCGATTGGCTATAGGTTGGGGGAGGTCTTGCACCGTTCGTTCGCCTACGCGGACGATATTGGTCTTGTGGCGGCCTCACCAACTGAGATGCAATCTCTCCTCGATGAGATACGGAGGGCGGCGTCTGCGGCGGGGTTGAAGTTCAACCCCAAGAAGTGCGCTACCATTCACCTTCGGGGGAAGGGTAGCGCACAGAAAGCCCAGCCGTCGGTCTTCGTTCTCGACGGGGAGGAATTGAAAGCCCTGGGAGAGGGTGAGGCTTACGAGTACCTGGGAATTCCGGTCGGTTCCCGGGTAAGCCAAACCCCTACTGCCACCATCATCCGGATGATGGAGGACGCGAGAGCCATCGACGACTCGCCCCTAGCCCCGTGGCAGAAGATGGACGCCCTTAGGACGTTCATATTGCCACGGATGGACTACATCTTGAGGGGCGGGTCTGTCGAGAAGACACCCTTAAAGGCGTTCGACAAACTTGTCAAACGTCTGGTCAAGGGTTGGATGAATCTCCCCCAGCGGGCCAGTGCGGAGGTGGTTTACCTCCCCACTTGGCGAGGGGGAGCCGGACTCATTCCCATGGCGGACCTAGCCGACGTGCTCACGATCGCACACGCCTTCAGGATGTTATCCTGCAGGGACAGTGCGGTCGCTGAGCGGGCTAGGACCTCGCTGCGGAATGCAGTCCGGCGCCGAACATCCGTCCAACCCACTCAGGAACAGGTTGCCGCGTTCCTCTCGGGCTCGCTCGAGGGGCCCTTCGCGTGCGACCTCCAGGGCGATCCTGGCCTGTGGACCCGGGTGCGAATGGCCTCGCGTCGCCAGGTAAAACGCCTACACCTGGCATGGCGGTACGACTCCCTGACCAACGAGATTCTTTTGGAATGTCGAGGGTCAGAGGGCCGGCGGACAATTATTCCCCCGGGCGCAAATTCTCAGGTGATTCGTCGCCTGAGAATTGCAGTGCAAGAGAGTTACTTGTGCTCTCTCCTGGCTAAACCTGATCAAGGCAAGGTTTACCAGGTGTCGTCGCGGTCGGGAGTCAGCAATGCCTTCCTCCGCGACGGCAGGTACGCCCGGTTCGCCGAGTGGCGTTTCATTCATCGCGCGCGCCTCGATGTCTTGCCCCTTAACGGTGCACGACGCTGGGGCACGGGCGACAAACGCTGCAGGCAGTGCGGTTACCCGAGTGAGACGTTACCTCACGTAATCTGCCACTGCCTGCCTCACTCGGCCGCTCTGCAGCTTCGTCACGACGCGGTTATGGCGCGGGTGGCGAAAGCTTGCAGGGCGAAGGGAGCCATCCGCCTCAATCAAAGGGTGGAGGGCGTCAACGGCGATCTAGCTAGGCTCAGACCGGATATTGTTATCCGGGATGAGTCAGCGAAACGCATTCACATCATCGATGTCACCGTTGCATTCGAGAACCAGTGCAAGGCCATGGAGGATGCTCGACGATCGAAGATCGTCAAGTATACTCCGCTTGCGACTGCATTGCATGCGTCGGGGTATTCGGTCGATGTTGATGCGATCGTCGTGGGCGCCCTTGGTACGTGGGATCGGGGCAATGAGCCGGTGTTGAAGAGACTGTGCGTCTCACCGCGCTACGCAGCTCTGATGCGCCGACTCATTGTCACTGACACAATGAGATGGTCCCGTGACATATACGTCGAGCACGTGTCGAAGATTCGGCAGTACCAGCTCCCGTTCGACGCATCTGCCGCTACGCCGCCGTCGGGCCCCCTCCCCGACCGCTCTCCGAGAGGGCTACCTACCGGTCAAATTGTAACATGATTTTATATTGTATAGGACCGGAGGTAAGGGCGACCCCAGCGAGAATAAAGGGGGCGCCTCCCACAAGCATTGCGAAATGTCATTCCCTGCGTTCCCCTCGTCTATTGCTCTTTATTTATATTATCTTATTGTTCCATTTGATAATTATACAATGGCCACAATGGGCGGTCACTTTACAAAAGGAATCTAACCATGGCAGTTCGCCGAGACTGACAGACATATGATTATATGTATTGTACTTGCCCCGCTACGCGGGAAGAAACGCGTACTGTTAAGCCCCCCGTCGCTAAAACAAGCACTGTAAATGAGGGGGGCTTAAACATTGTTTGTAATAAACGCCATCGTATCTGTTCTTATCAGCTTAATATCTGATACACTCCCCATTGGGGAGTCAGAATATTAATCTGATTTTTGGAAACTGACGGAGCGTTGGTGCTTGCTCCACCTCCGTCGCGAGTCAGCCTGGCATTGCAGTGCCGCCAGGATTGGCTCAATAAGCTCTTTTCCAAATACAATTCTGACTCCCCAAACCAACAGCCATAAGCCCGAGAAGCGACTCCAAAAGTCGTGCGGAAAGAGTTTTACACGAGCGGGGAAATTTTTCAAAGTTCCGCGACCCATCTCTTCCGCCAGCGCCGACTTCCCAGGACCAGGACTTGGAGCAGGACGAGCCATCCAACAGCCTACGACCGAGTGAGTCTTTCCTCTATCTTCTTACTGTCGCTTTCCCCCTCTAGGCACCGTTCGCTGAGCGACGTCACGCTCTGACGTAACTCAGTCGCGCGGTGACTAGGTTCCCCCAGCTGATCGTACAGGCGGTTGAGCTCTCCCTCTCCCGCCGTACCTCAGCTGTTACCTATATACCTAACGTATCTCTCGCGACCTTTCCCAAAACAATCACCGGTTTACCGTTGGTTGTTTTCCGAAAGGTTTAAATTGCACTTGTGGAATTTCGCCGTTCTGCGAGTAATATCGCAGCCCGGTGCACCACAGTGCATGCGAGGGGTGCTCCTTTCCATTCCTGTCGGATAAATCGAAGGAAGAGGTGTCATAATTGACTACTTTGTAGACAGAGGTGTCGTTTCAAACGGCACCTGTCATTTTAACAACTGACATACACCTCTTCCAGAGATTTATTCGACTCCTTCTTGCTTCTCTACCGCGGGTAGAACTTTACTTTACGCAGTCGATCCCTGCTGGGGGACCGACTTTAGTCTTATCTACTCTAGTCATTTTTATTTTATTTTACGCTCTGACTCTCGCGATAGAGAGGCCTTTCCTCTTCGCTTCCGCGTCCCTCTCTATCGCCTGCTTTCTCTCTTTCTCTCTACAGCTGTTCTCCCTTCGTCACCTCTCTCTGTCTCCCACTCTATTGCTGTCCTTCTTTCCGACACGAGCTCGGTCGAAATCGGCCGAAGGGGACCTCGTCGGCGTTGCCCATATAACAGCTGTGATATTTTAACTGTGTGAATTGTCGCCTATTTGTCTATTTATATACATTTTATTAACCGACTTTTATACACTGACGTCTTTTTATCTTGTTCTATTTGTTTATACACTGTGACGTCCCCTTTTAACTGTGGTATTCTAGTCATTTTTATTTAGAAACTTAGGCGACGGTGACACGAATTTTACATTTTTTTTACACGGCATTTTACTGGCCTACTCATATTATTCCATTTTATTTTATTGCATAGATTATTTATTCTGATACACACTGTTATTGTCTCTTATTTATTGATCTATTTATACCTTCATTGTTGCGTGTTATTTATTATTTGATCATTTTATACACTGAGACTCTATAAATTTTATTCTGTACACGCGTAAGAGACTTTGGGGCAACGCCAGTGCTCCGGGCTGGCCTGGTTTTAACATATTTTAGCGCTACATATCTATTTTATCTATTTATACACATTGTCCTCCTATATTGTTTATTCCCTCGCTTAGTATCTAGTCATCTACATTTTATTCTACACTATTTTACATCTCGGCGACTGCCTGGATTGAAATTCTTTTAAAAACATTTTATCACGCTACACCTCACTTAATTTTATATCCTCTTTTAACACTGTCCCGCGTATCTGCTTCGTGCCGCCTTGCTGCCGGTCCATTAACGTCGTCACCTCATCACCCCCCATCACGCGTACCCATTTATTTATTTTGTAATTTCCGTGTTCTCTCCGTTTATTTATTCGCCTTTATTGTTAATTTATCCGTTGCCGTCGCTACCTGCGCTTTCTTTTTGTACCGCGTGCCTATTTATCTTTTTTTCTTGTGTTATTTATTAGTCTTCGCCGTCCAGCCCATCATTTCTATCGTGTTCCTTCTTCTACTCGCGACTCGCGTTCTGTCATCTCACCACATCTCATCCATCACCATCGTCATTGCCTGCGCACCCACACACTCGGGAGACTCCCGTCGCTGGTCCGGCGACACAAAATTTCTCTCTCTCTTAGCCATTACTATAATCTCTTTGCCTTTTCTCTCTTTTTTTTTTTTTTTTTTTTTTTTTTTTTCCTTTTCCTCCTCTGTCTTTGTCCCCCTTCTCTTCCTATATAAATTTTAAATGGCTTCGCCGGCCCCAGCGGCGGAAGTTACCGTCGAACTTCCGGTCGTGGACTTTATAGCATGTCCCGAGTGTGTGAAAAAGAAATTTGCGAAGAGTACTTTTCGGTACGGGGGGTACTTGGAGTTCGCCCAGCACGTGAGGCGGACCCACGCGGGGTGGAAGCTAATACCTACCTGCCGGTACTGCGGCCACGTGGGAACGGGTAGATACCCTACTAAGGATGTTAACGCCCACGTGGCCAAACTCCACTCCGCGTCCGCGAGTGCTGGGACTGCCCCGAGTGCGCCCAGTACCGAAAGGGTGCGCAGCTCCGTCGGCAGCACGGGCGGCGGAGGCGACCCCTCGCAGAGCCGCCCTTCAGGTTCGGGAACTGCGACGGTGCCCCCAGTGCCGCGCACGACAAACCCCCCTGCGCGAAGCACCACAATCCCCCCAGTCCCCCGCAAGAATGCCCCCCCAACCACCCGAAAAGCGACCACGACGGCAGTGGCCAAGAGGTCGTCGACGGAGAGGGTGCCCGTCACGGCCAAGCCGCCCCCATCCACCACCAGCACCACGAGGGCGGCAACAACTGCCACCCTGAGTACCCGTCTCTCGAAGGGGACTGCTGCTTCAACTGCAGCCACCACCACCAAGGCGACCGGGACCGTCGCCACCACCGCCCGCTGCAGCACTCCGCCCACCACCTACGCGGAGGCTGTAGCACGGAACCAGGGGCCCTCCACCACCAGTTCGAGGGGGAGTACCTCATCGTCCAGCCAGTCGTCAACCAGGGCAAGCCTGGAGAGGCCGCCCGTGAAGAAAAGGTCACTGGGCTCACCCAAGAGCCCAGTGACGAGAAGATTAACGAGGTCCTCCAGTCTGCCTCCGAGGTCTACTGTGGCCTTGAAGTCCACCACCTCCTCCACCACCACCAAGAGGGGGGTAGGGCGCCCTAGGAAGGAGCCGGCGCCCTCCGTGGACAAAGAGGCCACCACCACCACCAAGAGGGGACCGGGGCGTCCAAAGAAGACCCCGGTCCCAACAGAAACCTCGGAGGCATCGACCCCCCCTCCTGGACCTTCAACATCGGCCACCACCATCGGGCAAGTCCAGGAGGAGAGGACCTCCAAGGATAGGGCGGCCTCCACTTCACCGAACTGGCTGGTGACTCCCCCTCCGCAGACGAGCGGCCCATTTCCGTCCCCTGTGGCTGTTGTGACGTCATCGACTGGGGCCACTTTAACCACGAGTACAGTCACGACGACGTCTCGTGGTGGCCCCATCATGACGTCCTGTATATATACCAGCCACAGGGTCAACATCGTAACGGCGCAGCCGCTCGTCTTTCAGCCCCTGGTTCCCATCGAGGAGGAGGGGGGCCAGGAGGCTCCCCAAAACACCACCACCCCCACCAGGACGGAGGATCCATGGGAGACGGTCCCGAAGAAGAAGAGGGCGAGGCGAAGGATCGCCTCAAGCAGTAGTTCCTCGGAGAGCGACGAGGAAAGGGGTGGCAGCAGCGTGGGATTCCGGAGGACGCCGGGACGAGGGAGGATTCCGTCCCCAACACCATCGCCACCGGCGCCTGTGCCACCCACGCCGCCACTGCCGTCTCCAGAAATAGTACCCCCCCTCACCCTCACACCCACAGTATTTTTAAGGTCGCGTTCACCGTCGCAGTCACCACCTGAGCCCCACCTTATCACGGCGAGCGATCGCCGAGGGGGCCCGCGGTCGGCTGCTGCCGGTGCGTCGGCGGGGGCTTGGTCTTCTGCCCCTTCGACCCGTTCTCGACGTGGACAGCCCCGGGGCCGTCCAAACTCGCGTACCACTCCCTTTTCCCAATCCGGTCGTGGGCACGAACCTGCCCTCTCTCCCCCCGCGTTATCCAACCCTCCCCGGCGTCCTGGGCGCGATGCGAGACGAGCCGACGCGAATCTACGCGAGGCTCTTATCTCACGCGCCGAGGGCGCCCAGACGATCGGGATTCTGGAAGAGGTGGCCAAGGATTTGACCGCCTTCTTTCAGTCTCGGTCGGCTAAGGGGGGGGTGGGGCAACCGCCCCGCAACCGCCAGCATGGTCGTCCCAGGGTCCCCGAACAGCAGGGCCCGGAGGACCATGTGAAGAAAGCCACGAGGCTGCAGCGCCTGTACAGGGAGAATCGTCGTCGAGCGATGAAGGAGGTGCTGACGGGTCCTTCCCCTCACTGCCAAGTCAGTGCGGAGGAGGTCGGCCAGTACTTCCGAAAAATGTACTCGGCGACGGCCCCCCCTGTGGGCGAGCCGTATGCGTGGCCGGAGTGGCCGACGGACGAAGAGGGCGAGTTACGGGACGCACTGGTGAGGCCTTTCTCGGCGTCGGAGGTGGAAGCCCGTCTGAAGCGGACGCACAAGAGTGCGCCCGGTCCAGACGGGGTCACCTACGACGAGCTCGGGAGGGCTGATCCAGGGTGCTCCGTGCTCGCCTCGATGTTTAACGCTTGCCTTCGCACGGAGGCCATTCCGGAGTCGTGGAAGTCCTCCACCACCGTACTCACGTACAAGAAAGGGGACCGAAGCGACCTTTCTAATTGGCGTCCGCTCGCACTCGGTGACACAGTAGCCAAGCTGTTCGCCGCGGTGCTGGCGGACCGGTTGATGGATTTCGCGGTTAAGGGAAAACGGCTGAGCCATCCTCAGAAGGGTTTCTTGAAGCATGAAGGGTGCCATGAGCACAACTTCATGCTTCAGGAAATCCTGGAGGACAGCCGGAGAGAGGGTCGAGAAGCCGTGGTGGCGTGGCTGGATCTGACCAACGCGTTCGGGTCGATCCCCCACGACACCCTGTTCGACGCCTTTGAGGGGGCCAAATTACCCCTCAACATCCAGAAGGTCATGCTCTCCATGAACACTGGATGCACGACCAAGGTCCGTACCTCTCAGGGCTTTACTGAGAACATCCCCATGCTGGCTGGAGTCAAGCAAGGTTGTCCGTGTAGTCCAATGACCTTCAACCTGGCTATCGAGCGAGTGATTCGATCCGTCGAATCACTACCGATGGGCTATAGGTTGGGGGAGGAACTACACCGTGCATTCGCCTACGCGGACGATATTGGTCTTGTGGCGGCTTCACCAGCGGAGATGCAGTCCCTCCTCGACGAGATCCAGAGGGCGGCGGCTGCGGCGGGGTTGAAATTCAACCCCAAGAAGTGCGCTACCGTTCACCTTCGGGGGAAGGGTAGCGCACAGAAATCGCAGCCAACCGTCTTCGTTCTCGACGGTGAGGGACTGAAAGCTCTGGGGGAGGGTGAGGCTTACGAGTACCTGGGAATTCCGGTCGGTTCCCGGGTAAGCCAAACCCCTACCGCCACCATCATCCGGATGATGGAAGATGCGAATGCCATCGACTCATCGCTCCTCGCTCCGTGGCAGAAGATGGACGCTCTCAGGACGTTCATCCTGCCGCGGTTGGATCATATCCTGAGGGGCGGTGCAGTCGAGAAGTCACCGCTAAAGACGTTTGACAAACTTGTCAAGCGTCTGGTCAAGGGCTGGATGAATCTCCCCCAGCGTGCCAGTGCGGAGGTAGTTTACCTCCCCACTTGGCGGGGCGGAGCCGGGCTCATTCCTATGGCCGACCTGGCCGACGTGCTCACGATCGCGCACGCCTTCAGGATGTTATCCTGTAAGGACGGCGCGATCGCTGAGCGGGCCAGGACCTCGCTAATGAATGCAGTCCGGAGACGAACATCCGTCCAGCCCACACAGGAGCAGGTCGCCGCGTTTCTCTCGGGTTCGCTCGAGGGACCCTTCGCGTGCGATCTCCAGGGTGACCCTGGCCTGTGGACCCGAGTGCGAATGGCTTCGCGTTGCCAGGTAAAACGCCTACACCTGGCTTGGCGGTACGACCCCCTGACTAAGGAGATTCTTTTAGAATGCCGAGGTTCAGAGGGCCGGCGGACCATAATCCCCCCGGGCGCAACTTCTCAGGTGATTCGTCGCCTGAGAATTGCTGTACAAGAGAGTTACTTGTGCTCTCTCCTGGCAAAACCTGATCAAGGGAAGGTTTTCCAGGTGTCGTCGCGGTCCGGAGTCAGCAATGCCTTCCTCCGCGACGGCAGGTACGCCCGGTTTGCCGAGTGGCGCTTCATTCATCGCGCGCGCCTCGATGTCTTGCCTCTTAATGGGGCTCGACGCTGGGGCTCGGGCGATAAGCGCTGCAGGCAGTGCGGTTATCCGAGTGAGACGTTACCTCACGTAATCTGTCACTGCCTGCCGCACTCGGCCGCTCTGCAGCTTCGTCACGACGCGGTTATGGCGCGGGTGGCGAAGGCTTGCAGAGTGAAGGGAGCCATCCAAATAAATCGAAGGGTGGAGGGAGTCAGCGGCGATCTAGCTACTCTCAGACCGGACATTGTTGTCCGGGATGAGGCAGCGAAATACATTCACATCATCGATGTCACCGTCGCGTTCGAGAACCAGCGCAAGGCCATGGAGGATGCTCGACGATCGAAGATCGTCAAGTATACTCCGCTTGCAGCTGCATTGCACGCGTCGGGGTATTCGGTGGATGTGGATGCGATCGTCGTGGGCGCCCTTGGTACGTGGGACCAGGGCAATGAGCCTGTGTTGAAGCGTCTCGGCGTTTCATCGCATTACGCGGCGCTGATGCGCCGGCTCATTGTCACTGACACGATAAGATGGTCCCGCGACATATACGTCGAGCATGTGTCGAAGATAAGGCAATACCAGCACCCGTTCGACGCTCCTGCCGCTATGCCGCGCGCGGACCCCCTCGCCGACCGCTCCGAGCTTGGGCTGCTCCCCGATCGATTTTTACCATGAACACTCAGCTATATGATCGGGAGTAAGGGCGGTCCTAGCGGAAGAGGGGGGCGCCTCATACAATTGTAACGAAAATCTTTGCATTCTTTCGTTCGCGCCTCGCTTTTCCCTATTCTCTCTTCTTGTTTATTTATTTATTTCCATTCTTTTTATTTTTATCGATAATGTAATGGCCGCTAAAGGCGGTCATTCTATGAACGAGGACTCACCATGGCAGCTTCGCCGAGATTGACGACAAGATTTGTATGGAGGGCACCATTTATTGGGAAGATCCAATGATTGTTTAAATACGAGCCAATCACCCGGCATCGTTGTGTATTTAAAACATTGTTTGAATAAACGCATCTTATCTGTTCTTATCAGCTTAATATCTGATACACTCCCCATTGGGGAGTCAGAATATTAATCTGATTTTTGGAAACTGACGGAGCGTTGGTGCTTGCTCCACCTCCGTCGCGAGTCAGCCTGGCATTGCAGTGCCGTCAGGATTGGCTCAATACACTTATTTCCAAGCACATATTCTGACTCCCCAAGCAACAGCCATAGGCCCGAGAAGCGCTAGTTTTAAGTTTTTTAAATCGTGCGGGAGAAATTCTACAAGCGGTGCGAGCGGTGCAATAAGTGCACATTATTATTGGATTACGCGACCTCCCCACGAAGCGCCGTCCAGGACCAGCCGGAGCCAGACAACAGCCCCAGCCAGCCGACACCGTACAGAGTAAGTGCCTTTTCAAATTTCAATTCTATCGCTTTGCTCCCTAGGAGTCGTTGCTCGCGTGACGTCACCCTCTGACGTAACGCGGCAGCTGACGACTAGTCCCCCCAGCTGAGCGTCGCGGTCGGAGAGTTCCGCTCCCCCGCCACACCTCAGGTGGTTTCCATAATTACCTTTGTTCTCTCTCGCGACCTTTCCCCAAACAGTCAACGATTACCGTTGGCTGTTTTCGAAAAGTTTAAATTGTACTCGTGGAATTGCAGCGTTCCGCGAGCTTTATCGCGGTTCGGTGCACCACAGTGCATGCGGGAGGGCCTCCTTTCTATTCCCTGCCGAACAAATTAAAGGAAGAGGTGTTAATTTTGACAAAATTGGCGACAGAGGCGTTACGCCTGTCATTTTAACATCGACGTGCACCTCTTCCCGAGATTTATTCGGTTCCTTCCGCTCGCGCTTCTCTTTCGCGAGTAGAATCTATTTTATCTTCTACGCGACTGATCCCTGCAAAGGGATCAGCCCTAGCTTTCTTTTATTCTAGTCTTAGTTTTAAGCGCTTTGACTCTCGCGATAGAGAGGCGTTCCGCTTCGTCTCCGATCCTTCTCTATCGCCCGCTTTCTCTCTCGCTTTCTCTACTTCTGTGCTTCCTTCGACACACTTCTCTGTCTCCCCTTCTATCTCTGTTCTTCCTTCGCGCACTTGCTTAGTGGGTCAAGGCCGAAGGCGAATCGGTCGGCGTTGCCCCAAACAGCTGTTCGATTTTAATACGTTATATATTGCTCGTTATTTATCTATTTATTATATTTTAACTTTCTTGTTTATACACCGCGTGACGTCTTATTTATTTTACTGTTTTATACCGTGTGACGTCTTATTTATTTTCATTTATCTAGTCATCTACACCGTTTTATTCCTTTACAATTTTATCCGCGCTACGAGCACAACAGCTGTTATTTATTATTAGTGATTGTCTCTTATTTATTATATTTATTTATTGTGACGCGTTTTATTTATTTATTTGTTATACTTCACCGTTTTTACCCGCGTTATAAGAGACTCGCGGGCAACGCCAGAGCTCCGGCCTGGCCTGGTTTTATTCTATTTTATTATACTTTTAAGGCGCTATATATACATATTTCATATTTTTATCCGCGATCTTTTATTCTCTTTTTCGATTTCTGGCGTTTCTGTTATTATTATCAATACGTACCCCTTACTATACATCTCGGCGACTGCCTGGATTGACATCTTTTTAACCAGAATTATTGTATTTTATCGTATTTTATCCGCGTCCCCCCCACTGCCCCCTGCGATATTTGACTTCGCGCCGCGGTGCTGCTGCATTCTAACCTGCGTGGACTGCGCACCCAAGCACTCGGGAGACTCCCGTTGCTGGACCGGCGAAATCTACACGACAGCCATATTTTAACTTATTCACCCCCCAGCCCCTTTTAACTATTTATATACTTATTTATTCTTTTTTATTCCTCGACCCCCTTTCAACTCAAGCTTAAAATGGCTTCGCCGGTGCCAGCACGGGAAGTTGCCGTCCTACTTCCGGCCACGGACGGTTTAACGTGTCCCGAGTGCTTTAACAAAAGGTCGTCGAAAAGCAATGCTTTTAGGTACAAGGGGTACCTGGAGCTTGCCCAGCACGTGAGGCGAGCTCACGCGGGGTGGACATTAATGCCCACCTGCAAATTCTGCGGCCACGTGGGAAAAGGGAGATATCCCACTAAGGACGTAAACGCCCACGTGGCCAAATTCCACCCCGCAGCCCTTAGTGCTGGGACCGCTCCGGGTGCCCCGGGTACCTCCGGGGTGCGCAGATCCGGTGGCAGCACCAGCGGAGGAGGCGCCTCTTCACAGAGTCGCCCTTCAGGATCGGTGGCTGCATCGGTCCCACCCGCGACGCGCGCGGCAATCACCCCCCCGACGCGAAATTCGACTACCCCCCCCGCGCGCAACTCTACTACCCCCCCAGCCCCTAGAAACTCGACCCCCCCAGTCCCCCGAAAATCGACCCCCCCAGCGCCCCGTAAATTCACCCCCCCCGTCACCCGAAACGCGTCAAAGGCAGCAGTGGCAAAGAAGTCGACGATGGGAACCCTCACCGCCTTCCTCAAGGCGCCCCCACCCTCCACCAAATCAACGAGGGCGCCAACTACTGCCACCCTTACTACTCGTTCCTCGAAGGAGACCGCTGTCGCTTCGACATCGACGGTCCGCCCAGCGACCGCCACCACCACCAAGGCGACCGGGGCCGTCCCGAAGCCCGTCTGTCACAGCCCGCCGCCCACCACCTACGCGGAGGCTGTGACGAGGAACCAGGGGCTCGACACGACCACCAGCTCGAGGGGGAGTTTGTCATCGTCCGGCCTCAACTCCACCAGGAGAAGTTTGGAGAAACCGCCCGCGAAGAAGGAGTCACCGGGCACTCCACCTAGCCCGGTGACAAGAAGAATTACTAGGTCCTCCAGCCTGCCTCCGAGGTCATCTCAGCCTCCTAGGTCCACCGCCACCTCCACTACCATCAAGAAGGGGCTGGGGCGCCCGAAAAAGGACTCGGCGCCCCCAGTGGGCCAGGAGGCCAATACCATCTCGAAGAAGGGGCCGGGACGCCCTAAGAAGAACCCGGCCCCCGCAGCTACCTCGGAGGCACCGATCAGCCCCCCTGGACCTTCAACATCGGCCACCACCATCGGGCAAGTCCAGGGGGAGAGGACCTACACCCTGCGGGCGGCCTCCACTTCTCCCAATTGGCCGGCGACTCCCCCTCCACAAACGAGCGGCGCAGCTCCGGTTCCCCTGACCGTGGTGACGTCATCGACTGGGGCCACCCTAACTACGTGCACTGTCACGACGACAGCGCGTGGTGGCCCCATCATGACGTCATGCGTCTACACCTCGCACGCGGTCAGGGTCGTCACGGAGCGGCCGCTGATTTTTCAGCCCCTGGTTTCCATCGAAGAGGAGGAGGGAGGCCAGGAGGCCCCCCCAAACATCACCACCCCCGCCAACTCGGAGACACCATGGGTAACGGCCCCGAAGAAGAAGAGGAAGACGTCGCAGATGAGACGGCGGATCGTCTATAGCGACAGCTCCTCGGAGAGTGACGAGGAAAAGGGTGGCAGCAGCAGGGGATTCAGGAGGACTCCGGGACGAGGGAGGAAGATTTCCCCAACGCCATCGACACCGGAGCCTTCGTCATCGCCGCCGCCACTGCTGTCCTTAATAATTCCTCCCCCCCCCACCCCCCCCATTAGTAACGTAAGTTCGCGTTCACCGTTGCAGCCACCACCTGAGCCCCAACTAACCGCGGCGAGCGATCGCCGAGGGGGCCCCCGGTTGGCTGCTGCCGGTGCGTCGGCGGGAGCTCGGTCTTCTGCCCCTCCGACGCGTTCTCGACGTGGACTGCCCCGGGGCCGTCCAGTAAATACGCGTACCACTCCCCAGTCCTCCCAAAATAGTCGTGGGCGCGAAACTTCCCTCTCTCCCCCCGCGAGCTCCAACCCTCCCCGACTTCCTGGGCGCGATGCGAGACGGGCTGAAGCGTCTTTGCGCGAGGCCCTTATCTCACGCGCCGAGGGGGTCGAGACGATTGAGCTCCTGGAAGGGGTGGCCCAAGATCTGACCACCTTCTTTCAGTCTCGATCGGCTAAGGGGGGGAATAACCGCCAACTTGGTCGTCCTAGGGCTCCCGAACAGCAGGGCCCGGAGGATCAGGTTAAGAAAGCCACGAGGCTGCAGCGCCTGTACGGGGAGAATCGGCGCCGAGCGATGGAAGAGGTGCTGACCGGTCCTTCCCCGCACTGCGAAGTCAGTGCGGAGGAGGTCGGCCAGTACTTCCGGAAAATGTACTCGGCGACGGCTCCCCCTGTGGGCGAGCCCTATGCGTGGCCGGAGTGGTCCACGGACGAAGAGGGTGAGCTGCGGGGCACACTGGTGAGGCCTTTCTCGGCGTCGGAGGTTGAATCCCGTCTGAAGCGGACGCATAAAAGCGCTCCGGGTCCGGACGGGGTCACCTACGAAGAGCTGAGGAAGGCGGATCCAGGGTGTCACGTGCTCGCCTCCGTGTTCAATGCCTGCCTTCGCACGGAGGCCATTCCGGAGTCGTGGAAGTCCTCGAACACCGTTCTTATTTTTAAGAAGGGGGACCGAAGCGACCTTTCTAATTGGCGTCCGCTAGCACTCGGAGACACAGTCGCCAAGCTGTTCGCCGCAGTGCTCGCGGACCGGTTGATGGAGTTCGCGGTTAAGGGAAAGCGGCTGAGTCAACCTCAGAAGGGCTTCCTGAAGCATGAAGGGTGCCACGAGCACAACTTCATGCTTCAGGAAATCCTGGAGGACAGCCGGAGAGAGGGTCGACAAGCGGTGGTCGCGTGGCTGGATCTGACAAACGCGTTCGGGTCGATCCCCCACACCACCCTGTTCGACGCCTTTGAGGGTGCCGGTTTACCCCTCAACATCCGGAAGCTCATGCTCTCCATGAACTCTGGATGCACGACTAAAGTCCGTACCTCCCGGGGCTTTACTGAAAACATCCCTATGTTGGCTGGGGTCAAGCAAGGTTGCCCGTGTAGTCCAATGACCTTCAACCTTGCCATCGAGAGAGTGATTCGTTCTATCGAATCACTCCCGATTGGCTATAGGTTGGGGGAGGTCTTGCACCGTTCGTTTGCCTACGCGGACGATATTGGTCTTGTGGCGGCCTCACCAACTGAGATGCAATCTCTCCTCGATGAGATACAGAGAGCGGCGTCTGCGGCGGGGCTGAGGTTCAACCCCAAGAAGTGCGCTACCATTCACCTTCGGGGGAAGGGTAGCGCACAGAAAGCCCAGCCGTCGGTCTTCGTTCTCAGCGGGGAGGAATTGAAAGCCTTGGGAGAGGGTGAGGCTTACGAGTACCTGGGAATTCCGGTCGGTTCCCGGGTAAGCCAAACCCCTACTGCCACCATCATCCGGATGATGGAGGACGCGAGAGCCATCGACGACTCGCCCCTAGCCCCGTGGCAGAAGATGGACGCCCTTAGGACGTTCATCTTGCCACGGATGGACTACATCTTGAGGGGCGGGTCTGTCGAGAAGACACCCTTAAAGGCGTTTGACAAACTTGTCAAACGTCTGGTCAAGGGTTGGATGAATCTCCCCCAGCGGGCCAGTGCGGAGGTGGTTTACCTCCCCACTTGGCGAGGGGGAGCCGGACTCATTCCCATGGCGGACCTAGCCGACGTGCTCACGATCGCACACGCCTTCAGGATGTTATCCTGCAAGGACAGTGCGGTCGCTGAGCGGGCTAGGACCTCGCTGCGGAATGCAGTCCGGCGCCGAACATCCGTCCAACCCACTCAGGAACAGGTTGCCGCGTTCCTCTCGGGCTCGCTCGAGGGGCCCTTCGCGTGCGACCTCCAGGGCGATCCTGGCCTGTGGACCCGGGTGCGAATGGCCTCGCGTCGCCAGGTAAAACGCCTACACCTGGCATGGCGGTACGACTCTCTGACCAGCGAGATTCTTTTGGAATGTCGAGGGTCAGAGGGCCGGCGGACAATTATCCCCCCGGGCGCAAATTCCCAGGTGATTCGTCGCCTGAGAATTGCAGTGCAAGAGAGTTACTTGTGCTCTCTCCTGGCTAAACCTGATCAAGGCAAGGTTTACCAGGTGTCGTCGCGGTCGGGAGTCAGCAATGCCTTCCTCCGCGACGGCAGGTACGCCCGGTTCGCCGAGTGGCGTTTCATTCATCGCGCGCGCCTCGATGTCTTGCCCCTTAACGGTGCACGACGCTGGGGCGCGGGCGACAAACGCTGCAGGCAGTGCGGTTACCCGAGTGAGACGTTACCTCACGTAATCTGCCACTGCCTGCCTCACTCGGCCGCTCTGCAGCTTCGTCACGACGCGGTTATGGCGCGGGTGGCGAAAGCTTGCAGGGCGAAGGGAGCCATCCGCCTCAATCAAAGGGTGGAGGGCGTCAGCGGCGATCTAGCTGGGCTCAGACCGGATATTGTTATCCGGGATGAGTCAGCGAAACGCGTCCACATCATCGATGTCACCGTCGCATTCGAGAACCAGTGCAAGGCCATGGAGGATGCTCGACGAGCGAAGATCGTCAAGTATACTCCGCTTGCGACTGCATTGCATGCGTCGGGGTATTCGGTCGATGTTGATGCGATCGTCGTGGGCGCCCTTGGTACGTGGGATCGGGGCAATGAGCCGGTGTTGAAGAGACTGTGCGTTTCACCGCGCTACGCAGCTCTGATGCGCCGACTCATTGTCACTGACACAATGAGATGGTCCCGTGACATATACGTCGAGCACGTGTCGAAGATTCGGCAGTACCAGCTCCCGTTCGACGCATCTGCCGCTACGCCACCGTCGGGCCCCCTCCCCGACCGCTCTCCGAGAGGGCTACCTACCGGTCAAATTGTTACATGATTATATCGTATAGGACCGGAGGTATGGGCGGCACTAGCTCGAATAAACGGGCGCCTCCCACACGATAAGCGAAGCGCTATTCCCCGCATCCCCCCCGTCTTCTTGTATTTTTCTTTTTTTTTATATATATATATTTATTTTATGTATATAATGGCCACGATAAGTGGCCATTCTACAAACAAAATTCTTCTTACCATGGCAGCTCGCCGAGATTGACAAACATAGTAATATGGACTGTACATCCCCTAAATTTGGGTGAAAACCATTTCTGTTAAGCCCCCCCGACTAAAAGCCAGTCACTGTATGGGGGGCTTAAACATTGTCTGTGTACAATAAACGCCTTTATCTGTTCTTATCAGCTTAATATCTGATACACTCCCCATTGGGGAGTCAGAATATTAATCTGATTTTTGGAAACTGACGGAGCGTTGGTGCTTGCTCCACCTCCGTCGCGAGTCAGCCTGGCATTGCAGTGCCGCCAGGATTGGCTCAATACTCTCATTTCCAATCATATTCTGACTCCCCAAGCAACAGCCATAGGCCCGAGAAGCGCTAGTTTTAAGTTTTTTAAATCGTGCGGGAGAAATTCTACAAGCGGTGCGAGCGGTGCAATAAGTGCACATTATTATTGGATTACGCGACCTCCCCACGAAGCGCCGTCCAGGACCAGCCGGAGCCAGACAACAGCCCCAGCCAGCCGACACCGTACAGAGTAAGTGCCTTTTCAAATTTCAATTCTATCGCTTTGCTCCCTAGGAGTCGTTGCTCGCGTGACGTCACCCTCTGACGTAACGCGGCGGCTGACGACTAGTCCCCCCAGCTGAGCGTCGCGGTCGGAGAGTTCCGCTCCCCCGCCACACCTCAGGTGGTTTCCATAATTACCTTTGTTCTCTCTCGCGACCTTTCCCCAAACAGTCAACGATTACCGTTGGCTGTTTTCGAAAAGTTTAAATTGTACTCGTGGAATTGCAGCGTTCCGCGAGCTTTATCGCGGTTCGGTGCACCACAGTGCATGCGGGAGGGCCTCCTTTCTATTCCCTGCCGAACAAATTAAAGGAAGAGGTGTTAATTTTGACAAAATTGGCGACAGAGGCGTTACGCCTGTCATTTTAACATCGACGTGCACCTCTTCCCGAGATTTATTCGGTTCCTTCCGCTCGCGCTTCTCTTTCGCGAGTAGAATCTATTTTATCTTCTACGCGACTGATCCCTGCAAAGGGATCAGCCCTAGCTTCCTTTTATTCTAGTCTTAGTTTTAAGCGCTTTGACTCTCGCGATAGAGAGGCGTTCCGCTTCGTCTCCGATCCTTCTCTATCGCCCGCTTTCTCTCTCGCTTTCTCTACTTCTGTGCTTCCTTCGACACTTCTCTCTGTCTCCCCTTCTATCTCTGTTCTTCCTTCGCGCACTTGCTTAGTGGGTCAAGGCCGAAGGGGAATCGGTCGGCGTTGCCCCAAACAGCTGTTCGTTACTATTCTTGTTCGTTGCTCGTTTATTTATCTATTTATTGACTTTTTAGCTTCCTCGTTTATATAGTGACGTCTTATTTATTTATTTCATTGTTTTTTACACCGCGTGACGTCCTATTTATTTTAGATTTCTAGTCATTTACACAGTTTTAACTTCTACAATTTTATCCGCGTGCGAGCAAAACAGCTGTTATTTATTAGTGAGTGTCTCTTATTTATCTATTTATTCCGAATTCTACTGTTACGCGTTTTTTATTTATTCATCTATCTATCTATTTTATATTTCTGATTTTAATTCGCGCATTTTAAGAGACCCGCGGGCAACGCCAGTGCTCCGGCCTGGCTTGGTTTTATTATATTTTATCCTATTTATAAGGCGCTTTATATATTACATTTATTTTATCCGCGATCTCTTTCTTATCTTTTTTTTGGCGTTCCTTTCTTCCTCGTTATTTATACGTACTTTTATTATACATCTCGGCGACTGCCAGGATTTAAATCGATTTTAACCTTATTTATTGTATTTTACCCGCGTTCCCCCCTATTACCCCTGCGTCTATTCTTCGCGCTGCGGTGCTGCTGCACTTTAACTTGCGTAGACTGCGCACCCGAGCACTCGGGAGACTCCCGTCGCTGGCCCGGCGAACTACGACTTTTAGCCATTCTTTTCAATATTCAACTCCCCTCCTTTTTATCTATCTATTTTATTTATTGATCCCCCTGTCTTTTTTACAACGCTGCTAACATGGCTTCGCCGGTGCCAGCACGGGAAGTTGCCGTCCTTCTTCCGGCCACGGACGGACTTACGTGTCCCGAGTGCTACAGTAAAAGATCCTCGAAAAGCAACGCGTTTAGGTACAAGGGGTACCTGGAGCTTGCCCAGCACGTGAGGCGTACTCACGCGGGGTGGAATCTAATTCCCACCTGCAAATTCTGCGGCCACGTGGGAAAAGGGAGATATCCCACTAAGGACGTAAACGCCCACGTGGCCAAATTCCACCCCGCAGCCCTCAGTGCTGGGACTGCTCCGGGTGCCCCGGGTACCTCCGGGGTGCGCAGATCCGGTGGCAGCACCAGCGGAGGAGGCGCCTCGTTGCAGAGTCGTCCTTCAGGATCGGTGGCTGCATCGGTCCCACCCGCGACGCGCGCGAATACCACCCCCCCGACGCGAAATTCGACCACCCCCCCCGCGCGAACCTCAAACACCCCCCCAGCCCCCTCGCGAATATCCTCGACCCCCCCCGCGCGGAAATCAACGATCCCCCCTGCCCCCCGAAAATTCACCCCCCCCTTAACCCGCAACGCGGTAAAGACGGCAGTGGCGAAGAAGACGACCACGAGGACGCTAGCCGCCTTCCTGCAACCGCCCCCAACTACCACCAAATCCACGAGGGCGGCGACAACTGCCACCCTTACTACTCGTTCCTCGAAGGAGACCGCTGTCGCTTCGACATCGACGGCCCGCCCTGCGTCCGTCACCACCACCAGGGCGACCGGGGCCGTTCCGAAGCCCGTCCGTCACAGCCCGCCGCCCACCACCTACGCGGAGGCTGTGACGAGGAACCAGGGGCTCGACACCACCACCAGCTCGAGGGGGAGTTTATCATCGTCTGGCCTCAACTCCACCAGGAGAAGTCTGGAGAAACCGCCCGCGAAGAAGGAGTCACCGGGCACTCCACCTAGCCCGGTGACAAGAAGAATTACTAGGTCCTCCAGCCTGCCTCCGAGGTCATCTCAGCCTCCTAGGTCCACCGCCACCTCCACTACCATCAAGAAGGGGCTGGGGCGCCCGAAAAAGGATTCGGCGCCCCCAGTGGGCCAGGAGGCCAATACCATCTCGAAGAAGGGGCCGGGACGCCCTAAGAAGAACCCGGCCCCCGCAGCTACCTCGGAGGCACCGATCAGCCCCCCTGGACCTTCAACATCGGCCACCACCATCGGGCAAGTCCAGGGGGAGAGGACCTACACCCTGCGGGCGGCCACCACTTCTCCCAATTGGCCGGCGACTCCCCCTCCACAAACGAGCGGCGCAGCTCCGGTTCCCCTGACCGTGGTGACGTCATCGACTGGGGCCACCCTAACTACGTGCACTGTCACGACGACAGCGCGTGGTGGCCCCATCATGACGTCATGCGTCTACACCTCGCATGCGGTCAGGGTCGTCACGGAGCGGCCGCTGATTTTTCAGCCCCTGGTTTCCATCGAGGAGGAGGAGGGGGGCCAGGAGGCCCCCCCAAACATCACCACCCCCGCCAACTCGGAGACACCATGGGTAACGGCCCCGAGGAAGAAGAAGACGAAGTCGCAGATGAGACGGCGGATCGTCTATAGCGACGGCTCCTCGGAGAGTGACGGGGAAAAGGGTGGCAGCAGCGGGGGATTCAGAAGGACGCCGGGACGAGGGAGGACAACATCCCCAACGCCATCGTCACCGGCGCCTACGACACCCCCGCCACAGCCACTGCCGTCCCTATTGAATATTCCCGCGTTGTCCCCCCCCCTACCCTTAGTTTAAGATCGCGTTCACCGTCGCAGCCACCACCTGAGCCCCTACTAACCGCGGCGAGCGATCGCCGAGGGGGCCCCCGGTCGGCTGCTGCCGGTGCGTCGGCGGGAGCTCGGTCTTCTGCCCCTCCGACACGTTCTCGACGTGGACTGCCCCGGGGCCGTCCAGTAAATACGCGTACCACTCCCCAGTCCTCCCAAAATAGTCGTGGGCGCGAAACTTCCCTCTCTCCCCCCGCGAACTCCAATCCTCCCCGACTTCCTGGGCGCGATGCGAGACGGGCTGAAGCGTCTTTGCGCGAGGCCCTTATCTCACGCGCCGAGGGGGTCGAGACGATTGAGCTCCTGGAAGGGGTGGCCCAAGATCTGACCACCTTCTTTCAGTCTCGATCGGCTAAGGGGGGGAATAACCGCCAACCTGGTCGTCCTAGGGCTCCCGAACAGCAGGGCCCGGAGGATCAGGTTAAGAAAGCCACGAGGCTGCAGCGCCTGTACAGGGAGAATCGGCGCCGAGCGATGGAAGAGGTGCTGACCGGTCCTTCCCCGCACTGCGAAGTCGGTGCGGAGGAGGTCGGCCAGTACTTCCGGAAAATGTACTCGGCGACGGCTCCCCCTGTGGGCGAGCCCTATGCGTGGCCGGAGTGGTCCACGGACGAAGAGGGTGAGCTACGGGGCACACTGGTGAGGCCTTTCTCGGCGTCGGAGGTTGAATCCCGTCTGAAGCGGACGCATAAAAGCGCCCCGGGTCCGGACGGGGTCACCTACGAAGAGCTGAGGAAGGCGGATCCAGGGTGTCACGTGCTCGCCTCCGTGTTCAATGCCTGCCTTCGCACGGAGGCCATTCCGGAGTCGTGGAAGTCCTCGAACACCGTTCTTATTTTTAAGAAGGGGGACCGAAGCGACCTTTCTAATTGGCGTCCGCTAGCACTCGGAGACACAGTCGCCAAGCTGTTCGCCGCAGTGCTCGCGGACCGGTTGATGGAGTTCGCGGTTAAGGGAAAGCGGCTGAGTCAACCTCAGAGGGGCTTCCTGAAGCATGAAGGGTGCCACGAGCACAACTTCATGCTTCAGGAAATCCTGGAGGACAGCCGGAGAGAGGGTCGACAAGCGGTGGTCGCGTGGCTGGATCTGACAAACGCGTTCGGGTCGATCCCCCACACCACCCTGTTCGACGCCTTTGAGGGTGCCGGTTTACCCCTCAACATCCGGAAGCTCATGCTCTCCATGAACTCTGGATGCACGACTAAAGTCCGTACCTCCCGGGGCTTTACCGAAAACATCCCTATGTTGGCTGGGGTCAAGCAAGGTTGCCCGTGTAGTCCAATGACCTTCAACCTTGCCATCGAGAGAGTGACTCGTTCCATCGAATCACTCCCGATTGGCTATAGGTTGGGGGAGGTCTTGCACCGTTCGTTCGCCTACGCGGACGATATTGGTCTTGTGGCGGCCTCACCAACTGAGATGCAATCTCTCCTCGATGAGATACAGAGAGCGGCGTCTGCGGCGGGGTTGAAGTTCAACCCCAAGAAGTGCGCTACCATTCACCTTCGGGGGAAGGGTAGCGCACAGAAAGCCCAGCCGTCGGTCTTCGTTCTCAGCGGGGAGGAATTGAAAGCCTTGGGAGAGGGTGAGGCTTACGAGTACCTGGGAATTCCGGTCGGTTCCCGGGTAAGCCAAACCCCTACTGCCACCATCATCCGGATGATGGAGGACGCGAGAGCCATCGACGACTCGCCCCTGGCCCCGTGGCAGAAGATGGACGCCCTTAGGACGTTCATATTGCCACGGATGGACTACATCTTGAGGGGCGGGTCTGTCGAGAAGACACCCTTAAAGGCGTTCGACAAACTTGTCAAACGTCTGGTCAAGGGTTGGATGAATCTCCCCCAGCGGGCCAGTGCGGAGGTGGTTTACCTCCCCACTTGGCGAGGGGGAGCCGGACTCATTCCCATGGCGGACCTAGCCGACGTGCTCACGATCGCACACGCCTTCAGGATGTTATCCTGCAGGGACAGTGCGGTCGCTGAGCGGGCTAGGACCTCGCTGCGGAATGCAGTCCGGCGCCGAACATCCGTCCAACCCACTCAGGAACAGGTTGCCGCGTTCCTCTCGGGCTCGCTCGAGGGGCCCTTCGCGTGCGACCTCCAGGGCGATCCTGGCCTGTGGACCCGGGTGCGAATGGCCTCGCGTCGCCAGGTAAAACGCCTACACCTGGCATGGCGGTACGACTCCCTGACCAACGAGATTCTTTTGGAATGTCGAGGGTCAGAGGGCCGGCGGACAATTATTCCCCCGGGCGCAAATTCTCAGGTGATTCGTCGCCTGAGAATTGCAGTGCAAGAGAGTTACTTGTGCTCTCTCCTGGCTAAACCTGATCAAGGCAAGGTTTACCAGGTGTCGTCGCGGTCGGGAGTCAGCAATGCCTTCCTCCGCGACGGCAGGTACGCCCGGTTCGCCGAGTGGCGTTTCATTCATCGCGCGCGCCTCGATGTCTTGCCCCTTAACGGTGCACGACGCTGGGGCACGGGCGACAAACGCTGCAGGCAGTGCGGTTACCCGAGTGAGACGTTACCTCACGTAATCTGCCACTGCCTGCCTCACTCGGCCGCTCTGCAGCTTCGTCACGACGCGGTTATGGCGCGGGTGGCGAAAGCTTGCAGGGCGAAGGGAGCCATCCGCCTCAATCAAAGGGTGGAGGGCGTCAACGGCGATCTAGCTAGGCTCAGACCGGATATTGTTATCCGGGATGAGTCAGCGAAACGCATTCACATCATCGATGTCACCGTTGCATTCGAGAACCAGTGCAAGGCCATGGAGGATGCTCGACGATCGAAGATCGTCAAGTATACTCCGCTTGCGACTGCATTGCATGCGTCGGGGTATTCGGTCGATGTTGATGCGATCGTCGTGGGCGCCCTTGGTACGTGGGATCGGGGCAATGAGCCGGTGTTGAAGAGACTGTGCGTCTCACCGCGCTACGCAGCTCTGATGCGCCGACTCATTGTCACTGACACAATGAGATGGTCCCGTGACATATACGTCGAGCACGTGTCGAAGATTCGGCAGTACCAGCTCCCGTTCGACGCATCTGCCGCTACGCCGCCGTCGGGCCCCCTCCCCGACCGCTCTCCGAGAGGGCTACCTACCGGTCAAATTGTAACATGATTTTATATTGTATAGGACCGGAGGTAAGGGCGACCCCAGCGAGAATAAAGGGGGCGCCTCCCACAAGCATTGCGAAATGTCATTCCCTGCGTTCCCCTCGTCTATTGCTCTTTATTTATATTATCTTATTGTTCCATTTGATAATTATACAATGGCCACAATGGGCGGTCACTTTACAAAAGGAATCTAACCATGGCAGTTCGCCGAGACTGACAGACATATGATTATATGTATTGTACTTGCCCCGCTACGCGGGAAGAAACGCGTACTGTTAAGCCCCCCGTCGCTAAAACAAGCACTGTAAATGAGGGGGGCTTAAACATTGTTTGTAATAAACGCCATCTTATCTGTTCTTATCAGCTTAATATCTGATACACTCCCCATTGGGGAGTCAGAATATTAATCTGATTTTTGGAAACTGACGGAGCGTTGGTGCTTGCTCCACCTCCGTCGCGAGTCAGCCTGGCATTGCAGTGCCGCCAGGATTGGCTCAATACTCTCATTTCCAATCATATTCTGACTCCCCAAGCAACAGCCATAGGCCCGAGAAGCGCTAGTTTTAAGTTTTTTAAATCGTGCGGGAGAAATTCTACAAGCGGTGCGAGCGGTGCAATAAGTGCACATTATTATTGGATTACGCGACCTCCCCACGAAGCGCCGTCCAGGACCAGCCGGAGCCAGACAACAGCCCCAGCCAGCCGACACCGTACAGAGTAAGTGCCTTTTCAAATTTCAATTCTATCGCTTTGCTCCCTAGGAGTCGTTGCTCGCGTGACGTCACCCTCTGACGTAACGCGGCGGCTGACGACTAGTCCCCCCAGCTGAGCGTCGCGGTCGGAGAGTTCCGCTCCCCCGCCACACCTCAGGTGGTTTCCATAATTACCTTTGTTCTCTCTCGCGACCTTTCCCCAAACAGTCAACGATTACCGTTGGCTGTTTTCGAAAAGTTTAAATTGTACTCGTGGAATTGCAGCGTTCCGCGAGCTTTATCGCGGTTCGGTGCACCACAGTGCATGCGGGAGGGCCTCCTTTCTATTCCCTGCCGAACAAATTAAAGGAAGAGGTGTTAATTTTGACAAAATTGGCGACAGAGGCGTTACGCCTGTCATTTTAACATCGACGTGCACCTCTTCCCGAGATTTATTCGGTTCCTTCCGCTCGCGCTTCTCTTTCGCGAGTAGAATCTATTTTATCTTCTACGCGACTGATCCCTGCAAAGGGATCAGCCCTAGCTTTCTTTTATTCTAGTCTTAGTTTTAAGCGCTTTGACTCTCGCGATAGAGAGGCGTTCCGCTTCGTCTCCGATCCTTCTCTATCGCCCGCTTTCTCTCTCGCTTTCTCTACTTCTGTGCTTCCTTCGACACTTCTCTCTGTCTCCCCTTCTATCTCTGTTCTTCCTTCGCGCACTTGCTTAGTGGGTCAAGGCCGAAGGGGAATCGGTCGGCGTTGCCCCAAACAGCTGTTCGATTTTAATACGTTATATATTGCTCGTTATTTATTTATTACCTATATTTTAACTTTCTCGTTTATACACCGCGTGACGTCTTATTTATTTTATTGTTTCATACCGTGTGACGTCTTATTTATTTTTATTTATCTAGTCATCTACACCGTTTTATTCCTTTACAATTTTATCCGCGCTACGAGCACAACAGCTGTTATTTATTATTAGTGATTGTCTCTTATTTATTATATTTATTTATTGAGACGCGTTTTATTTATTTATTTGTTATATTTCACCGTCTTTACCCGCGTTATAAGAGACTCGCGGGCAACGCCAGAGCTCCGGCCTGGCCTGGTTTTATTCTATTTTATTATACTTTTAAGGCGCTATATATACATATTTCATATTTTTATCCGCGATCTTTTATTCTCTTTTTCGATTTCTGGCGTTTCTGTTATTATTATCAATACGTACCCCTTACTATACATCTCGGCGACTGCCTGGATTGACATCTTTTTAACCAGAATTATTGTATTTTATCGTATTTTATCCGCGTCCCCCCCACTGCCCCCTGCGATATTTGACTTCGCGCCGCGGTGCTGCTGCATTCTAACCTGCGTAGACTGCGCACCCAAGCACTCGGGAGACTCCCGTTGCTGGACCGGCGAAATCTACACGACAGCCATATTTTAACTTATTCACCCCCCAGCCCCTTTTATCTATTTATATACTTATTTATTCTTTTTTATTCCTCGACCCCCTTTCAACTCAAGCTTAAAATGGCTTCGCCGGTGCCAGCACGGGAAGTTGCCGTCCTACTTCCGGCCACGGACGGTTTAACGTGTCCCGAGTGCTTTAACAAAAGGTCGTCGAAAAGCAATGCTTTTAGGTACAAGGGGTACCTGGAGCTTGCCCAGCACGTGAGGCGAGCTCACGCGGGGTGGACATTAATGCCCACCTGCAAATTCTGCGGCCACGTGGGAAAAGGGAGATATCCCACTAAGGACGTAAACGCCCACGTGGCCAAATTCCACCCCGCAGCCCTTAGTGCTGGGACCGCTCCGGGTGCCCCGGGTACCTCCGGGGTGCGCAGATCCGGTGGCAGCACCAGCGGAGGAGGCGCCTCTTCACAGAGTCGCCCTTCAGGATCGGTGGCTGCATCGGTCCCACCCGCGACGCGCGCGGCAATCACCCCCCCGACGCGAAATTCGACTACCCCCCCCGCGCGCAACTCTACTACCCCCCCAGCCCCTAGAAACTCGACCCCCCCAGTCCCCCGAAAATCGACCCCCCCAGCGCCCCGTAAATTCACCCCCCCCGTCACCCGAAACGCGTCAAAGGCAGCAGTGGCAAAGAAGTCGACGATGGGAACCCTCACCGCCTTCCTCAAGGCGCCCCCACCCTCCACCAAATCAACGAGGGCGCCAACTACTGCCACCCTTACTACTCGTTCCTCGAAGGAGACCGCTGTCGCTTCGACATCGACGGTCCGCCCAGCGACCGCCACCACCACCAAGGCGACCGGGGCCGTCCCGAAGCCCGTCTGTCACAGCCCGCCGCCCACCACCTACGCGGAGGCTGTGACGAGGAACCAGGGGCTCGACACGACCACCAGCTCGAGGGGGAGTTTGTCATCGTCCGGCCTCAACTCCACCAGGAGAAGTTTGGAGAAACCGCCCGCGAAGAAGGAGTCACCGGGCACTCCACCTAGCCCGGTGACAAGAAGAATTACTAGGTCCTCCAGCCTGCCTCCGAGGTCATCTCAGCCTCCTAGGTCCACCGCCACCTCCACTACCATCAAGAAGGGGCTGGGGCGCCCGAAAAAGGACTCGGCGCCCCCAGTGGGCCAGGAGGCCAATACCATCTCGAAGAAGGGGCCGGGACGCCCTAAGAAGAACCCGGCCCCCGCAGCTACCTCGGAGGCACCGATCAGCCCCCCTGGACCTTCAACATCGGCCACCACCATCGGGCAAGTCCAGGGGGAGAGGACCTACACCCTGCGGGCGGCCTCCACTTCTCCCAATTGGCCGGCGACTCCCCCTCCACAAACGAGCGGCGCAGCTCCGGTTCCCCTGACCGTGGTGACGTCATCGACTGGGGCCACCCTAACTACGTGCACTGTCACGACGACAGCGCGTGGTGGCCCCATCATGACGTCATGCGTCTACACCTCGCACGCGGTCAGGGTCGTCACGGAGCGGCCGCTGATTTTTCAGCCCCTGGTTTCCATCGAAGAGGAGGAGGGAGGCCAGGAGGCCCCCCCAAACATCACCACCCCCGCCAACTCGGAGACACCATGGGTAACGGCCCCGAAGAAGAAGAGGAAGACGTCGCAGATGAGACGGCGGATCGTCTATAGCGACAGCTCCTCGGAGAGTGACGAGGAAAAGGGTGGCAGCAGCAGGGGATTCAGGAGGACTCCGGGACGAGGGAGGAAGATTTCCCCAACGCCATCGACACCGGAGCCTTCGTCATCGCCGCCGCCACTGCTGTCCTTAATAATTCCTCCCCCCCCCACCCCCCCCATTAGTAACGTAAGTTCGCGTTCACCGTTGCAGCCACCACCTGAGCCCCAACTAACCGCGGCGAGCGATCGCCGAGGGGGCCCCCGGTTGGCTGCTGCCGGTGCGTCGGCGGGAGCTCGGTCTTCTGCCCCTCCGACGCGTTCTCGACGTGGACTGCCCCGGGGCCGTCCAGTAAATACGCGTACCACTCCCCAGTCCTCCCAAAATAGTCGTGGGCGCGAAACTTCCCTCTCTCCCCCCGCGAGCTCCAACCCTCCCCGACTTCCTGGGCGCGATGCGAGACGGGCTGAAGCGTCTTTGCGCGAGGCCCTTATCTCACGCGCCGGGGGGGTCGAGACGATTGAGCTCCTGGAAGGGGTGGCCCAAGATCTGACCACCTTCTTTCAGTCTCGATCGGCTAAGGGGGGGAATAACCGCCAACTTGGTCGTCCTAGGGCTCCCGAACAGCAGGGCCCGGAGGATCAGGTTAAGAAAGCCACGAGGCTGCAGCGCCTGTACAGGGAGAATCGGCGCCGAGCGATGGAAGAGGTGCTGACCGGTCCTTCCCCGCACTGCGAAGTCAGTGCGGAGGAGGTCGGCCAGTACTTCCGGAAAATGTACTCGGCGACGGCTCCCCCTGTGGGCGAGCCCTATGCGTGGCCGGAGTGGTCCACGGACGAAGAGGGTGAGCTGCGGGGCACACTGGTGAGGCCTTTCTCGGCGTCGGAGGTTGAATCCCGTCTGAAGCGGACGCATAAAAGCGCTCCGGGTCCGGACGGTGTCACCTACGAAGAGCTGAGGAAGGCGGATCCAGGGTGTCACGTGCTCGCCTCCGTGTTCAATGCCTGCCTTCGCACGGAGGCCATTCCGGAGTCGTGGAAGTCCTCGAACACCGTTCTTATTTTTAAGAAGGGGGACCGAAGCGACCTTTCTAATTGGCGTCCGCTAGCACTCGGAGACACAGTCGCCAAGCTGTTCGCCGCAGTGCTCGCGGACCGGTTGATGGAGTTCGCGGTTAAGGGAAAGCGGCTGAGTCAACCTCAGAAGGGCTTCCTGAAGCATGAAGGGTGCCACGAGCACAACTTCATGCTTCAGGAAATCCTGGAGGACAGCCGGAGAGAGGGTCGACAAGCGGTGGTCGCGTGGCTGGATCTGACAAACGCGTTCGGGTCGATCCCCCACACCACCCTGTTCGACGCCTTTGAGGGTGCCGGTTTACCCCTCAACATCCGGAAGCTCATGCTCTCCATGAACTCTGGATGCACGACTAAAGTCCGTACCTCCCGGGGCTTTACTGAAAACATCCCTATGTTGGCTGGGGTCAAGCAAGGTTGCCCGTGTAGTCCAATGACCTTCAACCTTGCCATCGAGAGAGTGATTCGTTCTATCGAATCACTCCCGATTGGCTATAGGTTGGGGGAGGTCTTGCACCGTTCGTTTGCCTACGCGGACGATATTGGTCTTGTGGCGGCCTCACCAACTGAGATGCAATCTCTCCTCGATGAGATACAGAGAGCGGCGTCTGCGGCGGGGCTGAGGTTCAACCCCAAGAAGTGCGCTACCATTCACCTTCGGGGGAAGGGTAGCGCACAGAAAGCCCAGCCGTCGGTCTTCGTTCTCAACGGGGAGGAATTGAAAGCCTTGGGAGAGGGTGAGGCTTACGAGTACCTGGGAATTCCGGTCGGTTCCCGGGTAAGCCAAACCCCTACTGCCACCATCATCCGGATGATGGAGGACGCGAGAGCCATCGACGACTCGCCCCTAGCCCCGTGGCAGAAGATGGACGCCCTTAGGACGTTCATCTTGCCACGGATGGACTACATCTTGAGGGGCGGGTCTGTCGAGAAGACACCCTTAAAGGCGTTTGACAAACTTGTCAAACGTCTGGTCAAGGGTTGGATGAATCTCCCCCAGCGGGCCAGTGCGGAGGTGGTTTACCTCCCCACTTGGCGAGGGGGAGCCGGACTCATTCCCATGGCGGACCTAGCCGACGTGCTCACGATCGCACACGCCTTCAGGATGTTATCCTGCAAGGACAGTGCGGTCGCTGAGCGGGCTAGGACCTCGCTGCGGAATGCAGTCCGGCGCCGAACATCCGTCCAACCCACTCAGGAACAGGTTGCCGCGTTCCTCTCGGGCTCGCTCGAGGGGCCCTTCGCGTGCGACCTCCAGGGCGATCCTGGCCTGTGGACCCGGGTGCGAATGGCCTCGCGTCGCCAGGTAAAACGCCTACACCTGGCATGGCGGTACGACTCTCTGACCAGCGAGATTCTTTTGGAATGTCGAGGGTCAGAGGGCCGGCGGACAATTATCCCCCCGGGCGCAAATTCCCAGGTGATTCGTCGCCTGAGAATTGCAGTGCAAGAGAGTTACTTGTGCTCTCTCCTGGCTAAACCTGATCAAGGCAAGGTTTACCAGGTGTCGTCGCGGTCGGGAGTCAGCAATGCCTTCCTCCGCGACGGCAGGTACGCCCGGTTCGCCGAGTGGCGTTTCATTCATCGCGCGCGCCTCGATGTCTTGCCCCTTAACGGTGCACGACGCTGGGGCGCGGGCGACAAACGCTGCAGGCAGTGCGGTTACCCGAGTGAGACGTTACCTCACGTAATCTGCCACTGCCTGCCTCACTCGGCCGCTCTGCAGCTTCGTCACGACGCGGTTATGGCGCGGGTGGCGAAAGCTTGCAGGGCGAAGGGAGCCATCCGCCTCAATCAAAGGGTGGAGGGCGTCAGCGGCGATCTAGCTGGGCTCAGACCGGATATTGTTATCCGGGATGAGTCAGCGAAACGCGTCCACATCATCGATGTCACCGTCGCATTCGAGAACCAGTGCAAGGCCATGGAGGATGCTCGACGAGCGAAGATCGTCAAGTATACTCCGCTTGCGACTGCATTGCATGCGTCGGGGTATTCGGTCGATGTTGATGCGATCGTCGTGGGCGCCCTTGGTACGTGGGATCGGGGCAATGAGCCGGTGTTGAAGAGACTGTGCGTTTCACCGCGCTACGCAGCTCTGATGCGCCGACTCATTGTCACTGACACAATGAGATGGTCCCGTGACATATACGTCGAGCACGTGTCGAAGATTCGGCAGTACCAGCTCCCGTTCGACGCATCTGCCGCTACGCCACCGTCGGGCCCCCTCCCCGACCGCTCTCCGAGAGGGCTACCTACCGGTCAAATTGTTACATGATTATATCGTATAGGACCGGAGGTATGGGCGGCACTAGCTCGAATAAACGGGCGCCTCCCACACGATAAGCGAAGCGCTATTCCCCGCATCCCCCCCGTCTTCTTGTATTTTTCTTTTTTTTTATATATATATATTTATTTTATGTATATAATGGCCACGATAAGTGGCCATTCTACAAACAAAATTCTTCTTACCATGGCAGCTCGCCGAGATTGACAAACATAGTAATATGGACTGTACATCCCCTAAATTTGGGTGAAAACCATTTCTGTTAAGCCCCCCCGACTAAAAGCCAGTCACTGTATGGGGGGCTTAAACATTGTCTGTGTACAATAAACGCCTTTATCTGTTCTTATCAGCTTAATATCTGATACACTCCCCATTGGGGAGTCAGAATATTAATCTGATTTTTGGAAACTGACGGAGCGTTGGTGCTTGCTCCACCTCCGTCGCGAGTCAGCCTGGCATTGCAGTGCCGCCAGGATTGGCTCAATACTCTCATTTCCAATCATATTCTGACTCCCCAAGCAACAGCCATAGGCCCGAGAAGCGCTAGTTTTAAGTTTTTTAAATCGTGCGGGAGAAATTCTACAAGCGGTGCGAGCGGTGCAATAAGTGCACATTATTATTGGATTACGCGACCTCCCCACGAAGCGCCGTCCAGGACCAGCCGGAGCCAGACAACAGCCCCAGCCAGCCGACACCGTACAGAGTAAGTGCCTTTTCAAATTTCAATTCTATCGCTTTGCTCCCTAGGAGTCGTTGCTCGCGTGACGTCACCCTCTGACGTAACGCGGCGGCTGACGACTAGTCCCCCCAGCTGAGCGTCGCGGTCGGAGAGTTCCGCTCCCCCGCCACACCTCAGGTGGTTTCCATAATTACCTTCGTTCTCTCTCGCGACCTTTCCCCAAACAGTCAACGATTACCGTTGGCTGTTTTCGAAAAGTTTAAATTGTACTCGTGGAATTGCAGCGTTCCGCGAGCTTTATCGCGGTTCGGTGCACCACAGTGCATGCGGGAGGGCCTCCTTTCTATTCCCTGCCGAACAAATTAAAGGAAGAGGTGTTAATTTTGACAAAATTGGCGACAGAGGCGTTACGCCTGTCATTTTAACATCGACGTGCACCTCTTCCCGAGATTTATTCGGTTCCTTCCGCTCGCGCTTCTCTTTCGCGAGTAGAATCTATTTTATCTTCTACGCGACTGATCCCTGCAAAGGGATCAGCCCTAGCTTCCTTTTATTCTAGTCTTAGTTTTAAGCGCTTTGACTCTCGCGATAGAGAGGCGTTCCGCTTCGTCTCCGATCCTTCTCTATCGCCCGCTTTCTCTCTCGCTTTCTCTACTTCTGTGCTTCCTTCGACACACTTCTCTGTCTCCCCTTCTATCTCTGTTCTTCCTTCGCGCACTTGCTTAGTGGGTCAAGGCCGAAGGGGAATCGGTCGGCGTTGCCCCAAACAGCTGTTCGTTACTATTCTTGTTCGTTGCTCGTTTATTTATCTATTTATTGACTTTTTAGCTTCCTCGTTTATATAGTGACGTCTTATTTATTTATTTCATTGTTTTTTACACCGCGTGACGTCCTATTTATTTTAGATTTCTAGTCATTTACACAGTTTTAACTTCTACAATTTTATCCGCGTGCGAGCAAAACAGCTGTTATTTATTAGTGAGTGTCTCTTATTTATCTATTTATTCCGAATTCTACTGTTACGCGTTTTTTATTTATTCATCTATCTATCTATTTTATATTTCTGATTTTAATTCGCGCATTTTAAGAGACCCGCGGGCAACGCCAGTGCTCCGGCCTGGCCTGGTTTTATTATATTTTATCCTATTTATAAGGCGCTTTATATATTACATTTATTTTATCCGCGATCTCTTTCTTATCTTTTTTTTGGCGTTCCTTTCTTCCTCGTTATTTATACGTACTTTTATTATACATCTCGGCGACTGCCAGGATTTAAATCGATTTTAACCTTATTTATTGTATTTTACCCGCGTTCCCCCCTATTACCCCTGCGTCTATACTTCGCGCTGCGGTGCTGCTGCACTTTAACTTGCGTAGACTGCGCACCCGAGCACTCGGGAGACTCCCGTCGCTGGCCCGGCGAACTACGACTTTTAGCCATTCTTTTCAATATTCAACTCCCCTCCTTTTTATCTATCTATTTTATTTATTGATCCCCCTGTCTTTTTTACAACGCTGCTAACATGGCTTCGCCGGTGCCAGCACGGGAAGTTGCCGTCCTTCTTCCGGCCACGGACGGACTTACGTGTCCCGAGTGCTACAGTAAAAGATCCTCGAAAAGCAACGCGTTTAGGTACAAGGGGTACCTGGAGCTTGCCCAGCACGTGAGGCGTACTCACGCGGGGTGGAATCTAATTCCCACCTGCAAATTCTGCGGCCACGTGGGAAAAGGGAGATATCCCACTAAGGACGTAAACGCCCACGTGGCCAAATTCCACCCCGCAGCCCTCAGTGCTGGGACTGCTCCGGGTGCCCCGGGTACCTCCGGGGTGCGCAGATCCGGTGGCAGCACCAGCGGAGGAGGCGCCTCGTTGCAGAGTCGTCCTTCAGGATCGGTGGCTGCATCGGTCCCACCCGCGACGCGCGCGAATACCACCCCCCGACGCGAAATTCGACCACCCCCCCCGCGCGAACCTCAAACACCCCCCCAGCCCCCTCGCGAATATCCTCGACCCCCCCCGCGCGGAAATCAACGATCCCCCCTGCCCCCCGAAAATTCACCCCCCCCTTAACCCGCAACGCGGTAAAGACGGCAGTGGCGAAGAAGACGACCACGAGGACGCTAGCCGCCTTCCTGCAACCGCCCCCAACTACCACCAAATCCACGAGGGCGGCGACAACTGCCACCCTTACTACTCGTTCCTCGAAGGAGACCGCTGTCGCTTCGACATCGACGGCCCGCCCTGCGTCCGTCACCACCACCAGGGCGACCGGGGCCGTTCCGAAGCCCGTCCGTCACAGCCCGCCGCCCACCACCTACGCGGAGGCTGTGACGAGGAACCAGGGGCTCGACACCACCACCAGCTCGAGGGGGAGTTTATCATCGTCTGGCCTCAACTCCACCAGGAGAAGTCTGGAGAAACCGCCCGCGAAGAAGGAGTCACCGGGCACTCCACCTAGCCCGGTGACAAGAAGAATTACTAGGTCCTCCAGCCTGCCTCCGAGGTCATCTCAGCCTCCTAGGTCCACCGCCACCTCCACTACCATCAAGAAGGGGCTGGGGCGCCCGAAAAAGGATTCGGCGCCCCCAGTGGGCCAGGAGGCCAATACCATCTCGAAGAAGGGGCCGGGACGCCCTAAGAAGAACCCGGCCCCCGCAGCTACCTCGGAGGCACCGATCAGCCCCCCTGGACCTTCAACATCGGCCACCACCATCGGGCAAGTCCAGGGGGAGAGGACCTACACCCTGCGGGCGGCCTCCACTTCTCCCAATTGGCCGGCGACTCCCCCTCCACAAACGAGCGGCGCAGCTCCGGTTCCCCTGACCGTGGTGACGTCATCGACTGGGGCCACCCTAACTACGTGCACTGTCACGACGACAGCGCGTGGTGGCCCCATCATGACGTCATGCGTCTACACCTCGCACGCGGTCAGGGTCGTCACGGAGCGGCCGCTGATTTTTCAGCCCCTGGTTTCCATCGAGGAGGAGGAGGGGGGCCAGGAGGCCCCCCCAAACATCACCACCCCCGCCAACTCGGAGACACCATGGGTAACGGCCCCGAGGAAGAAGAAGACGAAGTCGCAGATGAGACGGCGGATCGTCTATAGCGACGGCTCCTCGGAGAGTGACGGGGAAAAGGGTGGCAGCAGCGGGGGATTCAGAAGGACGCCGGGACGAGGGAGGACAACATCCCCAACGCCATCGTCACCGGCGCCTACGACACCCCCGCCACAGCCACTGCCGTCCCTATTGAATATTCCCGCGTTGTCCCCCCCCCCTACCCTTAGTTTAAGATCGCGTTCACCGTCGCAGCCACCACCTGAGCCCCTACTAACCGCGGCGAGCGATCGCCGAGGGGGCCCCCGGTCGGCTGCTGCCGGTGCGTCGGCGGGAGCTCGGTCTTCTGCCCCTCCGACACGTTCTCGACGTGGACTGCCCCGGGGCCGTCCAGTAAATACGCGTACCACTCCCCAGTCCTCCCAAAATAGTCGTGGGCGCGAAACTTCCCTCTCTCCCCCCGCGAACTCCAATCCTCCCCGACTTCCTGGGCGCGATGCGAGACGGGCTGAAGCGTCTTTGCGCGAGGCCCTTATCTCACGCGCCGAGGGGGTCGAGACGATTGAGCTCCTGGAAGGGGTGGCCCAAGATCTGACCACCTTCTTTCAGTCTCGATCGGCTAAGGGGGGGAATAACCGCCAACCTGGTCGTCCTAGGGCTCCCGAACAGCAGGGCCCGGAGGATCAGGTTAAGAAAGCCACGAGGCTGCAGCGCCTGTACAGGGAGAATCGGCGCCGAGCGATGGAAGAGGTGCTGACCGGTCCTTCCCCGCACTGCGAAGTCGGTGCGGAGGAGGTCGGCCAGTACTTCCGGAAAATGTACTCGGCGACGGCTCCCCCTGTGGGCGAGCCCTATGCGTGGCCGGAGTGGTCCACGGACGAAGAGGGTGAGCTACGGGGCACACTGGTGAGGCCTTTCTCGGCGTCGGAGGTTGAATCCCGTCTGAAGCGGACGCATAAAAGCGCCCCGGGTCCGGACGGGGTCACCTACGAAGAGCTGAGGAAGGCGGATCCAGGGTGTCACGTGCTCGCCTCCGTGTTCAATGCCTGCCTTCGCACGGAGGCCATTCCGGAGTCGTGGAAGTCCTCGAACACCGTTCTTATTTTTAAGAAGGGGGACCGAAGCGACCTTTCTAATTGGCGTCCGCTAGCACTCGGAGACACAGTCGCCAAGCTGTTCGCCGCAGTGCTCGCGGACCGGTTGATGGAGTTCGCGGTTAAGGGAAAGCGGCTGAGTCAACCTCAGAAGGGCTTCCTGAAGCATGAAGGGTGCCACGAGCACAACTTCATGCTTCAGGAAATCCTGGAGGACAGCCGGAGAGAGGGTCGACAAGCGGTGGTCGCGTGGCTGGATCTGACAAACGCGTTCGGGTCGATCCCCCACACCACCCTGTTCGACGCCTTTGAGGGTGCCGGTTTACCCCTCAACATCCGGAAGCTCATGCTCTCCATGAACTCTGGATGCACGACTAAAGTCCGTACCTCCCGGGGCTTTACCGAAAACATCCCTATGTTGGCTGGGGTCAAGCAAGGTTGCCCGTGTAGTCCAATGACCTTCAACCTTGCCATCGAGAGAGTGATTCGTTCCATCGAATCACTCCCGATTGGCTATAGGTTGGGGGAGGTCTTGCACCGTTCGTTCGCCTACGCGGACGATATTGGTCTTGTGGCGGCCTCACCAACTGAGATGCAATCTCTCCTCGATGAGATACAGAGAGCGGCGTCTGCGGCGGGGTTGAAGTTCAACCCCAAGAAGTGCGCTACCATTCACCTTCGGGGGAAGGGTAGCGCACAGAAAGCCCAGCCGTCGGTCTTCGTTCTCAGCGGGGAGGAATTGAAAGCCTTGGGAGAGGGTGAGGCTTACGAGTACCTGGGAATTCCGGTCGGTTCCCGGGTAAGCCAAACCCCTACTGCCACCATCATCCGGATGATGGAGGACGCGAGAGCCATCGACGACTCGCCCCTGGCCCCGTGGCAGAAGATGGACGCCCTTAGGACGTTCATATTGCCACGGATGGACTACATCTTGAGGGGCGGGTCTGTCGAGAAGACACCCTTAAAGGCGTTCGACAAACTTGTCAAACGTCTGGTCAAGGGTTGGATGAATCTCCCCCAGCGGGCCAGTGCGGAGGTGGTTTACCTCCCCACTTGGCGAGGGGGAGCCGGACTCATTCCCATGGCGGACCTAGCCGACGTGCTCACGATCGCACACGCCTTCAGGATGTTATCCTGCAGGGACAGTGCGGTCGCTGAGCGGGCTAGGACCTCGCTGCGGAATGCAGTCCGGCGCCGAACATCCGTCCAACCCACTCAGGAACAGGTTGCCGCGTTCCTCTCGGGCTCGCTCGAGGGGCCCTTCGCGTGCGACCTCCAGGGCGATCCTGGCCTGTGGACCCGGGTGCGAATGGCCTCGCGTCGCCAGGTAAAACGCCTACACCTGGCATGGCGGTACGACTCCCTGACCAACGAGATTCTTTTGGAATGTCGAGGGTCAGAGGGCCGGCGGACAATTATTCCCCCGGGCGCAAATTCTCAGGTGATTCGTCGCCTGAGAATTGCAGTGCAAGAGAGTTACTTGTGCTCTCTCCTGGCTAAACCTGATCAAGGCAAGGTTTACCAGGTGTCGTCGCGGTCGGGAGTCAGCAATGCCTTCCTCCGCGACGGCAGGTACGCCCGGTTCGCCGAGTGGCGTTTCATTCATCGCGCGCGCCTCGATGTCTTGCCCCTTAACGGTGCACGACGCTGGGGCACGGGCGACAAACGCTGCAGGCAGTGCGGTTACCCGAGTGAGACGTTACCTCACGTAATCTGCTACTGCCTGCCTCACTCGGCCGCTCTGCAGCTTCGTCACGACGCGGTTATGGCGCGGGTGGCGAAAGCTTGCAGGGCGAAGGGAGCCATCCGCCTCAATCAAAGGGTGGAGGGCGTCAACGGCGATCTAGCTAGGCTCAGACCGGATATTGTTATCCGGGATGAGTCAGCGAAACGCATTCACATCATCGATGTCACCGTTGCATTCGAGAACCAGTGCAAGGCCATGGAGGATGCTCGACGATCGAAGATCGTCAAGTATACTCCGCTTGCGACTGCATTGCATGCGTCGGGGTATTCGGTCGATGTTGATGCGATCGTCGTGGGCGCCCTTGGTACGTGGGATCGGGGCAATGAGCCGGTGTTGAAGAGACTGTGCGTCTCACCGCGCTACGCAGCTCTGATGCGCCGACTCATTGTCACTGACACAATGAGATGGTCCCGTGACATATACGTCGAGCACGTGTCGAAGATTCGGCAGTACCAGCTCCCGTTCGACGCATCTGCCGCTACGCCGCCGTCGGGCCCCCTCCCCGACCGCTCTCCGAGAGGGCTACCTACCGGTCAAATTGTAACATGATTTTATATTGTATAGGACCGGAGGTAAGGGCGACCCCAGCGAGAATAAAGGGGGCGCCTCCCACAAGCATTGCGAAATGTCATTCCCTGCGTTCCCCTCGTCTATTGCTCTTTATTTATATTATCTTATTGTTCCATTTGATAATTATACAATGGCCACAATGGGCGGTCACTTTACAAAAGGAATCTAACCATGGCAGTTCGCCGAGACTGACAGACATATGATTATATGTATTGTACTTGCCCCGCTACGCGGGAAGAAACGCGTACTGTTAAGCCCCCCGTCGCTAAAACAAGCACTGTAAATGAGGGGGGCTTAAACATTGTTTGTAATAAACGCCATCTTATCTGTTCTTATCAGCTTAATATCTGATACACTCCCCATTGGGGAGTCAGAATATTAATCTGATTTTTGGAAACTGACGGAGCGTTGGTGCTTGCTCCACCTCCGTCGCGAGTCAGCCTGGCATTGCAGTGCCGCCAGGATTGGCTCAATACTCTCATTTCCAATCATATTCTGACTCCCCAAGCAACAGCCATAGGCCCGAGAAGCGCTAGTTTTAAGTTTTTTAAATCGTGCGGGAGAAATTCTACAAGCGGTGCGAGCGGTGCAATAAGTGCACATTATTATTGGATTACGCGACCTCCCCACGAAGCGCCGTCCAGGACCAGCCGGAGCCAGACAACAGCCCCAGCCAGCCGACACCGTACAGAGTAAGTGCCTTTTCAAATTTCAATTCTATCGCTTTGCTCCCTAGGAGTCGTTGCTCGCGTGACGTCACCCTCTGACGTAACGCGGCGGCTGACGACTAGTCCCCCCAGCTGAGCGTCGCGGTCGGAGAGTTCCGCTCCCCCGCCACACCTCAGGTGGTTTCCATAATTACCTTCGTTCTCTCTCGCGACCTTTCCCCAAACAGTCAACGATTACCGTTGGCTGTTTTCGAAAAGTTTAAATTGTACTCGTGGAATTGCAGCGTTCCGCGAGCTTTATCGCGGTTCGGTGCACCACAGTGCATGCGGGAGGGCCTCCTTTCTATTCCCTGCCGAACAAATTAAAGGAAGAGGTGTTAATTTTGACAAAATTGGCGACAGAGGCGTTACGCCTGTCATTTTAACATCGACGTGCACCTCTTCCCGAGATTTATTCGGTTCCTTCCGCTCGCGCTTCTCTTTCGCGAGTAGAATCTATTTTATCTTCTACGCGACTGATCCCTGCAAAGGGATCAGCCCTAGCTTTCTTTTATTCTAGTCTTAGTTTTAAGCGCTTTGACTCTCGCGATAGAGAGGCGTTCCGCTTCGTCTCCGATCCTTCTCTATCGCCCGCTTTCTCTCTCGCTTTCTCTACTTCTGTGCTTCCTTCGACACACTTCTCTGTCTCCCCTTCTATCTCTGTTCTTCCTTCGCGCACTTGCTTAGTGGGTCAAGGCCGAAGGGGAATCGGTCGGCGTTGCCCCAAACAGCTGTTCGATTTTAATACGTTATATATTGCTCGTTATTTATCTATTTATTATATTTTAACTTTCTTGTTTATACACCGCGTGACGTCTTATTTATTTTACTGTTTTATACCGTGTGACGTCTTATTTATTTTCATTTATCTAGTCATCTACACCGTTTTATTCCTTTACAATTTTATCCGCGCTACGAGCACAACAGCTGTTATTTATTATTAGTGATTGTCTCTTATTTATTATATTTATTTATTGTGACGCGTTTTATTTATTTATTTGTTATACTTCACCGTTTTTACCCGCGTTATAAGAGACTCGCGGGCAACGCCAGAGCTCCGGCCTGGCCTGGTTTTATTATATTCTATATATTACATTTATTTTATCCGCGATCTTTTTTTTCTTATCTTTTTTTTGGCGTTCCTTTTTTCTTTGTTATTTATACGTACTTTTATTATACATCTCGGCGACTGCCAGGATTTAAATCGATTTTAACCCTATTTATTGTATTTTACCCGCGTTCCCCCCTATTACCCCTGCGTTTATACTTCGCGCCGCGGTGCTGCTGCACTTTAACTTGCGTAGACTGCGCACCCGAGCACTCGGGAGACTCCCGTCGCTGGCCCGGCGAAATCTACACGACAGCCATATTTTAACTTATCCACCCCCCAGCCCCTTTTATATATTTATATACTTATTTATTCTTTTTTTATTCCTCGACCCCCTTTTTTAACTCAATTTTAAAATGGCTTCGCCGGTGCCAACACGGGAAGTTGCCGTCCTACTTCCGGCCACGGACGGTTTAACGTGTCCCGAGTGCTTTAATAAAAGGTCATCGAAAAGCAATGCTTTTAGGTACAAGGGGTACCTGGAGCTTGCCCAGCACGTGAGGCGAGCTCACGCGGGGTGGACATTAACGCCCACCTGCAAATTCTGCGGCCACGTGGGAAAAGGGAGATATCCCACTAAGGACGTAAACGCCCACGTGGCCAAATTCCACCCCGCAGCCCTCAGTGCTGGGACTGCTCCGGGTGCCCCGGGTACCTCCGGGGTGCGCAGATCCGGTGGCAGCACCAGCGGAGGAGGCGCCTCGTTGCAGAGTCGCCCTTCAGGATCGGTGGCTGCATCGGTCCCACCCGCGACGCGCGCGAACACCACCCCCCCGACGCGAAATTCGACCACCCCCCCCGCGCGAACCTCAAACACCCCCCCAGCCCCCTCGCGAATATCCTCGACCCCCCCCGCGCGGAAACCAACGACCCCCCCTGCCCCCCGAAAATTCACCCCCCCCTTAACCCGCAACGCGGTAAAGACGGCAGTGGCGAAGAAGACGACCACGAGGACGCTAGCCGCCTTCCTGAAGCCGCCCCCAACTACCACCAAATCCACGAGGGCGGCGACAACTGCCACCCTCACTACTCGTTCCTCGAAGAAGACCGCTGTCGCTTCGACATCGACGGCCCGCCCTGCGTCCGTCACCAGCACCAGGGCGACCGGGGCCGTTCCGAAGCCCGTCCGTCACAGCCCGCCGCCCACCACCTACGCGGAGGCTGTGACGAGGAACCAGGGGCTCGACACCACCACCAGCTCGAGGGGGAGTTTTTCATCGTCTGGCCTCAACTCCACCAGGAGAAGTTTGGAGAAACCGCCCGCGAAGAAGGAGTCACCGGGCACTCCACCTAGCCCGGTGACAAGAAGAATTACTAGGTCCTCCAGCCTGCCTCCGAGGTCATCTCAGCCTCCTAGGTCCACCGCCACCTCCACTACCATCAAGAAGGGGCTGGGGCGCCCGAAAAAGGACTCGGCGCCCCCAGTGGGCCAGGAGGCCAATACCATCTCGAAGAAGGGGCCGGGACGCCCTAAGAAGAACCCGGCCCCCGCAGCTACCTCGGAGGCACCGGTCAGCCCCCCTGGACCTTCAACATCGGCCACCACCATCGGGCAAGTCCAGGGGGAGAGGACCTACACCCTGCGGGCGGCCTCCACTTCTCCCAATTGGCCGGCGACTCCCCCTCCACAAACGAGCGGCGCAGCTCCGGTTCCCCTGGCCGTGGTGACGTCATCGACTGGGGCCACCCTAACTACGTGCACTGTCACGACGACAGCGCGTGGTGGCCCCATCATGACGTCATGCGTCTACACCTCGCACGCGGTCAGGGTCGTCACGGAGCGGCCGCTGATTTTTCAGCCCCTGGTTTCCATCGAGGAGGAGGAGGGGGGCCAGGAGGCCCCCCCAAACATCACCACCCCCGCCAACTCGGAGACACCATGGGTAACGGCCCCGAGGAAGAAGAAGACGAAGTCGCAGATGAGACGGCGGATCGTCTATAGCGACAGCTCCTCGGAGAGTGACGGGGAAAAGGGTGGCAGCAGCGGGGGATTCAGAAGGACGCCGGGACGAGGGAGGACAACATCCCCAACGCCATCGTCACCGGCGCCTACGACACCCCCGCCACAGCCACTGCCGTCCCTATTGAATATTCCCGCGTTGTCCCCCCCCCCCTACCCTTAGTTTAAGATCGCGTTCACCGTCGCAGCCACCACCTGAGCCCCTACTAACCGCGGCGAGCGATCGCCGAGGGGCCCCCGGTCGGCTGCTGCCGGTGCGTCGGCGGGAGCTCGGTCTTCTGCCCCTCCGACACGTTCTCGACGTGGACTGCCCCGGGGCCGTCCAGTAAATACGCGTACCACTCCCCAGTCCTCCCAAAATAGTCGTGGGCGCGAAACTTCCCTCTCTCCCCCCGCGAACTCCAATCCTCCCCGACTTCCTGGGCGCGATGCGAGACGGGCTGAAGCGTCTTTGCGCGAGGCCCTTATCTCACGCGCCGAGGGGGTCGAGACGATTGAGCTCCTGGAAGGGGTGGCCCAAGATCTGACCACCTTCTTTCAGTCTCGATCGGCTAAGGGGGGGAATAACCGCCAACCTGGTCGTCCTAGGGCTCCCGAACAGCAGGGCCCGGAGGATCAGGTTAAGAAAGCCACGAGGCTGCAGCGCCTGTACGGGGAGAATCGGCGCCGAGCGATGGAAGAGGTGCTGACCGGTCCTTCCCCGCACTGCGAAGTCGGTGCGGAGGAGGTCGGCCAGTACTTCCGGAAAATGTACTCGGCGACGGCTCCCCCTGTGGGCGAGCCCTATGCGTGGCCGGAGTGGTCCACGGACGAAGAGGGTGAGCTACGGGGCACACTGGTGAGGCCTTTCTCGGCGTCGGAGGTTGAATCCCGTCTGAAACGGACGCATAAAAGCGCTCCGGGTCCGGACGGGGTCACCTACGAAGAGCTGAGGAAGGCGGATCCAGGGTGTCACGTGCTCGCCTCCGTGTTCAATGCCTGCCTTCGCACGGAGGCCATTCCGGAGTCGTGGAAGTCCTCGAACACTGTTCTTATTTTTAAGAAGGGGGACCGAAGCGACCTTTCTAATTGGCGTCCGCTAGCACTCGGAGACACAGTCGCCAAGCTGTTCGCCGCAGTGCTCGCGGACCGGTTGATGGAGTTCGCGGTTAAGGGAAAGCGGCTGAGTCAACCTCAGAAGGGCTTCCTGAAGCATGAAGGGTGCCACGAGCACAACTTCATGCTTCAGGAAATCCTGGAGGACAGCCGGAGAGAGGGTCGACAAGCGGTGGTCGCGTGGCTGGATCTGACAAACGCGTTCGGGTCGATCCCCCACACCACCCTGTTCGACGCCTTTGAGGGTGCCGGTTTACCCCTCAACATCCGGAAGCTCATGCTCTCCATGAACTCTGGATGCACGACTAAAGTCCGTACCTCCCGGGGCTTTACCGAAAACATCCCTATGTTGGCTGGGGTCAAGCAAGGTTGCCCGTGTAGTCCAATGACCTTCAACCTTGCCATCGAGAGAGTGATTCGTTCTATCGAATCACTCCCGATTGGCTATAGGTTGGGGGAGGTCTTGCACCGTTCGTTCGCCTACGCGGACGATATTGGTCTTGTGGCGGCCTCACCAACTGAGATGCAATCTCTCCTCGATGAGATACGGAGGGCGGCGTCTGCGGCGGGGTTGAAGTTCAACCCCAAGAAGTGCGCTACCATTCACCTTCGGGGGAAGGGTAGCGCACAGAAAGCCCAGCCGTCGGTCTTCGTTCTCGACGGGGAGGAATTGAAAGCCCTGGGAGAGGGTGAGGCTTACGAGTACCTGGGAATTCCGGTCGGTTCCCGGGTAAGCCAAACCCCTACTGCCACCATCATCCGGATGATGGAGGACGCGAGAGCCATCGACGACTCGCCCCTAGCCCCGTGGCAGAAGATGGACGCCCTTAGGACGTTCATATTGCCACGGATGGACTACATCTTGAGGGGCGGGTCTGTCGAGAAGACACCCTTAAAGGCGTTCGACAAACTTGTCAAACGTCTGGTCAAGGGTTGGATGAATCTCCCCCAGCGGGCCAGTGCGGAGGTGGTCTACCTCCCCACTTGGCGAGGGGGAGCCGGACTCATTCCCATGGCGGACCTAGCCGACGTGCTCACGATCGCACACGCCTTCAGGATGTTATCCTGCAAGGACAGTGCGGTCGCTGAGCGGGCTAGGACCTCGCTGCGGAATGCAGTCCGGCGCCGAACATCCGTCCAACCCACTCAGGAACAGGTTGCCGCGTTCCTCTCGGGCTCGCTCGAGGGGCCCTTCGCGTGCGACCTCCAGGGCGATCCTGGCCTGTGGACCCGGGTGCGAATGGCCTCGCGTCGCCAGGTAAAACGCCTACACCTGGCATGGCGGTACGACTCTCTGACCAACGAGATTCTTTTGGAATGTCGAGGGTCAGAGGGCCGGCGGACAATTATCCCCCCGGGCGCAAATTCTCAGGTGATTCGTCGCCTGAGAATTGCAGTGCAAGAGAGTTACTTGTGCTCTCTCCTGGCTAAACCTGATCAAGGCAAGGTTTACCAGGTGTCGTCGCGGTCGGGAGTCAGCAATGCCTTCCTCCGCGACGGCAGGTACGCCCGGTTCGCCGAGTGGCGTTTCATTCATCGCGCGCGCCTCGATGTCTTGCCCCTTAACGGTGCACGACGCTGGGGCACGGGCGACAAACGCTGCAGGCAGTGCGGTTACCCGAGTGAGACGTTACCTCACGTAATCTGCCACTGCCTGCCTCACTCGGCCGCTCTGCAGCTTCGTCACGACGCGGTTATGGCGCGGGTGGCGAAAGCCTGTAGGGCGAAGGGAGCCATCCAATTAAATCAAAGGGTGGAGGGCGTCAGCGGCGATCTAGCCAGGCTCAGACCGGATATTGTTATCCGGGATGAGTCGGCGAAACGCGTCCACATCATCGATGTCACCGTCGCGTTCGAGAACCAGCGCAAGGCCATGGGGGATGCTCGACGATCAAAGATCGTCAAGTATACTCCGCTTGCGACTGCATTACACGCGTCGGGGTATTCGGTCGATGTTGATGCGATCGTCGTGGGCGCTCTTGGTACGTGGGATCAGGACAATGAGCCGGTGTTGAAGCGTCTGTGCGTTTCACCACGCTACGCAGCGCTGATGCGCCGACTCATTGTTACTGACACAATGAGATGGTCCCGCGACATATACGTCGAGCACGTGTCGAAGATTCGGCAGTACCAGCTCCCGTTCGACGCGCCTGCCGTTACGCCGCCGTCGGGCCCCCTCCCCGACCGCTCTCCGAGAGGGCTACCTACCGGTCAAATTGTTACATGATTATATCGTATAGGACCGGAGGTATGGGCGGCACTAGCTCGAATAAACGGGCGCCTCCCACACGATAAGCGAAGCGCTATTCCCCGCATCCCCCCCGTCTTCTTGTATTTTTCTTTTTTTTTATATATATATATTTATTTTATGTACATAATGGCCACGATAAGTGGCCATTCTACAAACAAAATTCTTCTTACCATGGCAGCTCGCCGAGATTGACAAACATAGTAATATGGACTGTACATCCCCTAAATTTGGGTGAAAACCATTTCTGTTAAGCCCCCCCGACTAAAAGCCAGTCACTGTATGGGGGGCTTAAACATTGTCTGTGTACAATAAACGCCTTTATCTGTTCTTATCAGCTTAATATCTGATACACTCCCCATTGGGGAGTCAGAATATTAATCTGATTTTTGGAAACTGACGGAGCGTTGGTGCTTGCTCCACCTCCGTCGCGAGTCAGCCTGGCATTGCAGTGCCGCCAGGATTGGCTCAATACTCTCATTTCCAATCATATTCTGACTCCCCAAGCAACAGCCATAGGCCCGAGAAGCGCTAGTTTTAAGTTTTTTAAATCGTGCGGGAGAAATTCTACAAGCGGTGCGAGCGGTGCAATAAGTGCACATTATTATTGGATTACGCGACCTCCCCACGAAGCGCCGTCCAGGACCAGCCGGAGCCAGACAACAGCCCCAGCCAGCCGACACCGTACAGAGTAAGTGCCTTTTCAAATTTCAATTCTATCGCTTTGCTCCCTAGGAGTCGTTGCTCGCGTGACGTCACCCTCTGACGTAACGCGGCGGCTGACGACTAGTCCCCCCAGCTGAGCGTCGCGGTCGGAGAGTTCCGCTCCCCCGCCACACCTCAGGTGGTTTCCATAATTACCTTCGTTCTCTCTCGCGACCTTTCCCCAAACAGTCAACGATTACCGTTGGCTGTTTTCGAAAAGTTTAAATTGTACTCGTGGAATTGCAGCGTTCCGCGAGCTTTATCGCGGTTCGGTGCACCACAGTGCATGCGGGAGGGCCTCCTTTCTATTCCCTGCCGAACAAATTAAAGGAAGAGGTGTTAATTTTGACAAAATTGGCGACAGAGGCGTTACGCCTGTCATTTTAACATCGACGTGCACCTCTTCCCGAGATTTATTCGGTTCCTTCCGCTCGCGCTTCTCTTTCGCGAGTAGAATCTATTTTATCTTCTACGCGACTGATCCCTGCAAAGGGATCAGCCCTAGCTTTCTTTTATTCTAGTCTTAGTTTTAAGCGCTTTGACTCTCGCGATAGAGAGGCGTTCCGCTTCGTCTCCGATCCTTCTCTATCGCCCGCTTTCTCTCTCGCTTTCTCTACTTCTGTGCTTCCTTCGACACACTTCTCTGTCTCCCCTTCTATCTCTGTTCTTCCTTCGCGCACTTGCTTAGTGGGCCAAGGCCGAAGGGGAATCGGTCGGCGTTGCCCCAAACAGCTGTTCGATTTTAATACGTTATATATTGCTCGTTATTTATCTATTTATTGTATTTTAACTTTCTTGTTTATACACCGCGTGACGTCTTATTTATTTTACTGTTTTATACCGTGTGACGTCTTATTTATTTTCATTTATCTAGTCATCTACACCGTTTTATTCCTTTACAATTTTATCCGCGCTACGAGCACAACAGCTGTTATTTATTATTAGTGATTGTCTCTTATTTATTATATTTATTTATTGTGACGCGTTTTATTTATTTATTTGTTATACTTCACCGTTTTTACCCGCGTTATAAGAGACTCGCGGGCAACGCCAGAGCTCCGGCCTGGCCTGGTTTTATTATATTCTATATATTACATTTATTTTATCCGCGATCTTTTTTTTCTTATCTTTTTTTTGGCGTTCCTTTTTTCTTTGTTATTTATACGTACTTTTATTATACATCTCGGCGACTGCCAGGATTTAAATCGATTTTAACCCTATTTATTGTATTTTACCCGCGTTCCCCCCTATTACCCCTGCGTTTATACTTCGCGCCGCGGTGCTGCTGCACTTTAACTTGCGTAGACTGCGCACCCGAGCACTCGGGAGACTCCCGTCGCTGGCCCGGCGAAATCTACACGACAGCCATATTTTAACTTATCCACCCCCCAGCCCCTTTTATATATTTATATACTTATTTATTCTTTTTTTATTCCTCGACCCCCTTTTTTAACTCAATTTTAAAATGGCTTCGCCGGTGCCAACACGGGAAGTTGCCGTCCTACTTCCGGCCACGGACGGTTTAACGTGTCCCGAGTGCTTTAATAAAAGGTCATCGAAAAGCAATGCTTTTAGGTACAAGGGGTACCTGGAGCTTGCCCAGCACGTGAGGCGAGCTCACGCGGGGTGGACATTAACGCCCACCTGCAAATTCTGCGGCCACGTGGGAAAAGGGAGATATCCCACTAAGGACGTAAACGCCCACGTGGCCAAATTCCACCCCGCAGCCCTCAGTGCTGGGACTGCTCCGGGTGCCCCGGGTACCTCCGGGGTGCGCAGATCCGGTGGCAGCACCAGCGGAGGAGGCGCCTCGTTGCAGAGTCGCCCTTCAGGATCGGTGGCTGCATCGGTCCCACCCGCGACGCGCGCGAACACCACCCCCCCGACGCGAAATTCGACCACCCCCCCGCGCGAACCTCAAACACCCCCCCAGCCCCCTCGCGAATATCCTCGACCCCCCCCGCGCGGAAACCAACGACCCCCCCTGCCCCCCGAAAATTCACCCCCCCCTTAACCCGCAACGCGGTAAAGACGGCAGTGGCGAAGAAGACGACCACGAGGACGCTAGCCGCCTTCCTGAAGCCGCCCCCAACTACCACCAAATCCACGAGGGCGGCGACAACTGCCACCCTCACTACTCGTTCCTCGAAGAAGACCGCTGTCGCTTCGACATCGACGGCCCGCCCTGCGTCCGTCACCAGCACCAGGGCGACCGGGGCCGTTCCGAAGCCCGTCCGTCACAGCCCGCCGCCCACCACCTACGCGGAGGCTGTGACGAGGAACCAGGGGCTCGACACCACCACCAGCTCGAGGGGGAGTTTTTCATCGTCTGGCCTCAACTCCACCAGGAGAAGTTTGGAGAAACCGCCCGCGAAGAAGGAGTCACCGGGCACTCCACCTAGCCCGGTGACAAGAAGAATTACTAGGTCCTCCAGCCTGCCTCCGAGGTCATCTCAGCCTCCTAGGTCCACCGCCACCTCCACTACCATCAAGAAGGGGCTGGGGCGCCCGAAAAAGGACTCGGCGCCCCCAGTGGGCCAGGAGGCCAATACCATCTCGAAGAAGGGGCCGGGACGCCCTAAGAAGAACCCGGCCCCCGCAGCTACCTCGGAGGCACCGGTCAGCCCCCCTGGACCTTCAACATCGGCCACCACCATCGGGCAAGTCCAGGGGGAGAGGACCTACACCCTGCGGGCGGCCTCCACTTCTCCCAATTGGCCGGCGACTCCCCCTCCACAAACGAGCGGCGCAGCTCCGGTTCCCCTGGCCGTGGTGACGTCATCGACTGGGGCCACCCTAACTACGTGCACTGTCACGACGACAGCGCGTGGTGGCCCCATCATGACGTCATGCGTCTACACCTCGCACGCGGTCAGGGTCGTCACGGAGCGGCCGCTGATTTTTCAGTCCCTGGTTTCCATCGAGGAGGAGGAGGGGGGCCAGGAGGCCCCCCCAAACATCACCACCCCCGCCAACTCGGAGACACCATGGGTAACGGCCCCGAGGAAGAAGAAGACGAAGTCGCAGATGAGACGGCGGATCGTCTATAGCGACAGCTCCTCGGAGAGTGACGGGGAAAAGGGTGGCAGCAGCGGGGGATTCAGAAGGACGCCGGGACGAGGGAGGACAACATCCCCAACGCCATCGTCACCGGCGCCTACGACACCCCCGCCACAGCCACTGCCGTCCCTATTGAATATTCCCGCGTTGTCCCCCCCCCCTACCCTTAGTTTAAGATCGCGTTCACCGTCGCAGCCACCACCTGAGCCCCTACTAACCGCGGCGAGCGATCGCCGAGGGGGCCCCCGGTCGGCTGCTGCCGGTGCGTCGGCGGGAGCTCGGTCTTCTGCCCCTCCGACACGTTCTCGACGTGGACTGCCCCGGGGCCGTCCAGTAAATACGCGTACCACTCCCCAGTCCTCCCAAAATAGTCGTGGGCGCGAAACTTCCCTCTCTCCCCCCGCGAACTCCAATCCTCCCCGACTTCCTGGGCGCGATGCGAGACGGGCTGAAGCGTCTTTGCGCGAGGCCCTTATCTCACGCGCCGAGGGGGTCGAGACGATTGAGCTCCTGGAAGGGGTGGCCCAAGATCTGACCACCTTCTTTCAGTCTCGATCGGCTAAGGGGGGCAATAACCGCCAACCTGGTCGTCCTAGGGCTCCCGAACAGCAGGGCCCGGAGGATCAGGTTAAGAAAGCCACGAGGCTGCAGCGCCTGTACGGGGAGAATCGGCGCCGAGCGATGGAAGAGGTGCTGACCGGTCCTTCCCCGCTCTGCGAAGTCGGTGCGGAGGAGGTCGGCCAGTACTTCCGGAAAATGTACTCGGCGACGGCTCCCCCTGTGGGCGAGCCCTATGCGTGGCCGGAGTGGTCCACGGACGAAGAGGGTGAGCTACGGGGCACACTGGTGAGGCCTTTCTCGGCGTCGGAGGTTGAATCCCGTCTGAAACGGACGCATAAAAGCGCTCCGGGTCCGGACGGGGTCACCTACGAAGAGCTGAGGAAGGCGGATCCAGGGTGTCACGTGCTCGCCTCCGTGTTCAATGCCTGCCTTCGCACGGAGGCCATTCCGGAGTCGTGGAAGTCCTCGAACACTGTTCTTATTTTTAAGAAGGGGGACCGAAGCGACCTTTCTAATTGGCGTCCGCTAGCACTCGGAGACACAGTCGCCAAGCTGTTCGCCGCAGTGCTCGCGGACCGGTTGATGGAGTTCGCGGTTAAGGGAAAGCGGCTGAGTCAACCTCAGAAGGGCTTCCTGAAGCATGAAGGGTGCCACGAGCACAACTTCATGCTTCAGGAAATCCTGGAGGACAGCCGGAGAGAGGGTCGACAAGCGGTGGTCGCGTGGCTGGATCTGACAAACGCGTTCGGGTCGATCCCCCACACCACCCTGTTCGACGCCTTTGAGGGTGCCGGTTTACCCCTCAGCATCCGGAAGCTCATGCTCTCCATGAACTCTGGATGCACGACTAAAGTCCGTACCTCCCGGGGCTTTACCGAAAACATCCCTATGTTGGCTGGGGTCAAGCAAGGTTGCCCGTGTAGTCCAATGACCTTCAACCTTGCCATCGAGAGAGTGATTCGTTCTATCGAATCACTCCCGATTGGCTATAGGTTGGGGGAGGTCTTGCACCGTTCGTTCGCCTACGCGGACGATATTGGTCTTGTGGCGGCCTCACCAACTGAGATGCAATCTCTCCTCGATGAGATACGGAGGGCGGCGTCTGCTTCGGGGTTGAAGTTCAACCCCAAGAAGTGCGCTACCATTCACCTTCGGGGGAAGGGTAGCGCACAGAAAGCCCAGCCGTCGGTCTTCGTTCTCGACGGGGAGGAATTGAAAGCCCTGGGAGAGGGTGAGGCTTACGAGTACCTGGGAATTCCGGTCGGTTCCCGGGTAAGCCAAACCCCTACTGCCACCATCATCCGGATGATGGAGGACGCGAGAGCCATCGACGACTCGCCCCTAGCCCCGTGGCAGAAGATGGACGCCCTTAGGACGTTCATATTGCCACGGATGGACTACATCTTGAGGGGCGGGTCTGTCGAGAAGACACCCTTAAAGGCGTTCGACAAACTTGTCAAACGTCTGGTCAAGGGTTGGATGAATCTCCCCCAGCGGGCCAGTGCGGAGGTGGTCTACCTCCCCACTTGGCGAGGGGGAGCCGGACTCATTCCCATGGCGGACCTAGCCGACGTGCTCACGATCGCACACGCCTTCAGGATGTTATCCTGCAAGGACAGTGCGGTCGCTGAGCGGGCTAGGACCTCGCTGCGGAATGCAGTCCGGCGCCGAACATCCGTCCAACCCACTCAGGAACAGGTTGCCGCGTTCCTCTCGGGCTCGCTCGAGGGGCCCTTCGCGTGCGACCTCCAGGGCGATCCTGGCCTGTGGACCCGGGTGCGAATGGCCTCGCGTCGCCAGGTAAAACGCCTACACCTGGCATGGCGGTACGACTCTCTGACCAACGAGATTCTTTTGGAATGTCGAGGGTCAGAGGGCCGGCGGACAATTATCCCCCCGGGCGCAAATTCTCAGGTGATTCGTCGCCTGAGAATTGCAGTGCAAGAGAGTTACTTGTGCTCTCTCCTGGCTAAACCTGATCAAGGCAAGGTTTACCAGGTGTCGTCGCGGTCGGGAGTCAGCAATGCCTTCCTCCGCGACGGCAGGTACGCCCGGTTCGCCGAGTGGCGTTTCATTCATCGCGCGCGCCTCGATGTCTTGCCCCTTAACGGTGCACGACGCTGGGGCACGGGCGACAAACGCTGCAGGCAGTGCGGTTACCCGAGTGAGACGTTACCTCACGTAATCTGCCACTGCCTGCCTCACTCGGCCGCTCTGCAGCTTCGTCACGACGCGGTTATGGCGCGGGTGGCGAAAGCCTGTAGGGCGAAGGGAGCCATCCAATTAAATCAAAGGGTGGAGGGCGTCAGCGGCGATCTAGCCAGGCTCAGACCGGATATTGTTATCCGGGATGAGTCGGCGAAACGCGTCCACATCATCGATGTCACCGTCGCGTTCGAGAACCAGCGCAAGGCCATGGGGGATGCTCGACGATCAAAGATCGTCAAGTATACTCCGCTTGCGACTGCATTACACGCGTCGGGGTATTCGGTCGATGTTGATGCGATCGTCGTGGGCGCTCTTGGTACGTGGGATCAGGACAATGAGCCGGTGTTGAAGCGTCTGTGCGTTTCACCACGCTACGCAGCGCTGATGCGCCGACTCATTGTTACTGACACAATGAGATGGTCCCGCGACATATACGTCGAGCACGTGTCGAAGATTCGGCAGTACCAGCTCCCGTTCGACGCGCCTGCCGTTACGCCGCCGTCGGGCCCCCTCCCCGACCGCTCTCCGAGAGGGCTACCTACCGGTCAAATTGTTACATGATTATATCGTATAGGACCGGAGGTATGGGCGGCACTAGCTCGAATAAACGGGCGCCTCCCACACGATAAGCGAAGCGCTATTCCCCGCATCCCCCCCGTCTTCTTGTATTTTTCTTTTTTTTTATATATATATATTTATTTTATGTACATAATGGCCACGATAAGTGGCCATTCTACAAACAAAATTCTTCTTACCGTGGCAGCTCGCCGAGATTGACAAACATAGTAATATGGACTGTACATCCCCTAAATTTGGGTGAAAACCATTTCTGTTAAGCCCCCCCGACTAAAAGCCAGTCACTGTATGGGGGGCTTAAACATTGTCTGTGTACAATAAACGCCTTTATCTGTTCTTATCAGCTTAATATCTGATACACTCCCCATTGGGGAGTCAGAATATTAATCTGATTTTTGGAAACTGACGGAGCGTTGGTGCTTGCTCCACCTCCGTCGCGAGTCAGCCTGGCATTGCAGTGCCGCCAGGATTGGCTCAATACACTTATTTCCAAGCACATATTCTGACTCCCCAATAACAGATCCATACGCCCGAGAAGCGCTAGTCTTAAGTTTTTAATCGTGCGGGAGAAATTCTACAAGCGGTGCGAGCGGTGCAATAAGTGCACATTATTATTGGATTACGCGACCTCCCCACGAAGCGCCGTCCATGACCAGCCGGAGCCAGACAACAGCCCCAGCCAGCCGACACCGTACAGAGTAAGTGCCTTTTCAAATTTCAATTCTATCGCTTTGCTCCCTAGGAGTCGTTGCTCGCGTGACGTCACCCTCTGACGTAACGCGGCGGCTGACGACTAGTCCCCCCAGCTGAGCGTCGCGGTCGGAGAGTTCCGCTCCCCCGCCACACCTCAGGTGGTTTCCATAATTACCTTTGTTCTCTCTCGCGACCTTTCCCCAAACAGTCAACGATTACCGTTGGCTGTTTTCGAAAAGTTTAAATTGTACTCGTGGAATTGCAGCGTTCCGCGAGCTTTATCGCGGTTCGGTGCACCACAGTGCATGCGGGAGGGCCTCCTTTCTATTCCCTGCCGAACAAATTAAAGGAAGAGGTGTTAATTTTGACAAAATTGGCGACAGAGGCGTTACGCCTGTCATTTTAACATCGACGTGCACCTCTTCCCGAGATTTATTCGGTTCCTTCCGCTCGCGCTTCTCTTTCGCGAGTAGAATCTATTTTATCTTCTACGCGACTGATCCCTGCAAAGGGATCAGCCCTAGCTTTCTTTTATTCTAGTCTTAGTTTTAAGCGCTTTGACTCTCGCGATAGAGAGGCGTTCCGCTTCGTCTCCGATCCTTCTCTATCGCCCGCTTTCTCTCTCGCTTTCTCTACTTCTGTGCTTCCTTCGACACACTTCTCTGTCTCCCCTTCTATCTCTGTTCTTCCTTCGCGCACTTGCTTAGTGGGTCAAGGCCGAAGGGGAATCGGTCGGCGTTGCCCCAAACAGCTGTTCGATTTTAATACGTTATATGTTGCTCGTTATTTATTTATTTACTATATTTTAACTTCCTCGTTTATACACCGCGTGACGTCTTATTTATTTTATTGTTTTATACCGTGTGACGTCTTATTTATCTTTATTTATCTAGTCATTTTACAATTTTATCCGCGCTACGAGCACAACAGCTGTTATTTATTATTAGTGATTGTCTCTTATTTATTATATTTATTTATTGCGACGCGTTTTATTTATTCATTTGTTATATTTTACCGTTTTTTTTTGTTACCCGCGTTATAAGAGACTCGCGGGCAACGCCAGAGCTCCGGCCTGGCCTGGATTTATTCTATTTTATTATACTTTTAAGGCGTTATATTTATATATATACATATTTTATATTTTTATCCGCGATCTTTTATTTTTTTCTATTTCTGGCGTTCCTTTTATAATTATTAATACGTACCTTTTACTATACATCTCGGCGACTGCCCGGATTGACATCTTTTTAAACGTAACTATTGTATTTTATCGTGTTTTATCCGCGTCCCCCCCACTGCCCCCTGCGATATTTTACTTCGCGCCGCGGTGCTGCTGCATTCTAACCTGCGTAGACTGCGCACCCAAGCACTCGGGAGACTCCCGTTGCTGGACCGGCAAAATCTACACGACAGCCATATTTTAACTTATTCACCCCCCAGCCCCTTTTATCTATTTATATACTTATTTATTCTTTTTTATTCCTCGACCCCCTTTTAACCCAATTTTAAAATGGCTTCGCCGGTGCCAACACGGGAAGTTGCCGTCCTACTTCCGGCCACGGACGGTTTAACGTGTCCCGAGTGCTTTAATAAAAGGTCATCGAAAAGCAATGCTTTTAGGTACAAGGGGTACCTGGAGCTTGCCCAGCACGTGAGGCGAGCTCACGCGGGGTGGACATTAACGCCCACCTGCAAATTCTGCGGCCACGTGGGAAAAGGGAGATATCCCACTAAGGACGTAAACGCCCACGTGGCCAAGTTCCACCCCGCAGCCCTTAGTGCTGGGACCGCTCCGGGTGCCCCGGGTACCTCCGGGGTGCGCAGATCCGGTGGCAGCACCAGCGGAGGAGGCGCCTCTTCACAGAGTCGCCCTTCAGGATCGGTGGCTGCATCGGTCCCACCCGCGACGCGCGCGGCAATCACCCCCCCGACGCGAAATTCGACCACCCCCCCCGCGCGCAACTCTACTACCCCCCCAGCCCCTAGAAACTCGACCCCCCCCGTCCCCCGAAAATCGACCCCCCCAGCGCCCCGTAAATTCACCCCCCCCGTCACCCGAAACGCGTCAAAGGCAGCAGTGGCAAAGAAGTCGACGATGGGAACCCTCACCGCCTTCCTCAAGGCGCCCCCACCCTCCACCAAATCAACGAGGGCGCCAACCACTGCCACCCTTACTACTCGTTCCTCGAAGGAGACCGCTGTCGCTTCGACATCGACGGTCCGCCCAGCGACCGCCACTACCACCAAGGCGACCGGGGCCGTCCCGAAGCCCGTCTGTCACAGCCCGCCGCCCACCACCTACGCGGAGGCTGTGACGAGGAACCAGGGGCTCGACACGACCACCAGCTCGAGGGGGAGTTTGTCATCGTCCGGCCTCAACTCCACCAGGAGAAGTTTGGAGAAACCGCCCGCGAAGAAGGAGTCACCGGGCACTCCACCTAGCCCGGTGACAAGAAGAATTACTAGGTCCTCCAGCCTGCCTCCGAGGTCATCTCAGCCTCCTAGGTCCACCGCCACCTCCACTACCATCAAGAAGGGGCTGGGGCGCCCGAAAAAGGACTCGGCGCCCCCAGTGGGCCAGGAGGCCAATACCATCTCGAAGAAGGGGCCGGGACGCCCTAAGAAGAACCCGGCCCCCGCAGCTACCTCGGAGGCACCGATCAGCCCCCCTGGACCTTCAACATCGGCCACCACCATCGGGCAAGTCCAGGGGGAGAGGACCTACACCCTGCGGGCGGCCTCCACTTCTCCCAATTGGCCGGCGACTCCCCCTCCACAAACGAGCGGCGCAGCTCCGGTTCCCCTGACCGTGGTGACGTCATCGACTGGGGCCACCCTAACTACGTGCACTGTCACGACGACAGCGCGTGGTGGCCCCATCATGACGTCATGCGTCTACACCTCGCACGCGGTCAGGGTCGTCACGGAGCGGCCGCTGATTTTTCAGCCCCTGGTTTCCATCGAGGAGGAGGAGGGAGGCCAGGAGGCCCCCCCAAACATCACCACCCCCGCCAACTCGGAGACACCATGGGTAACGGCCCCGAAGAAGAAGAGGAAGACGTCGCAGATGAGACGGCGGATCGTCTATAGCGACAGCTCCTCGGAGAGTGACGAGGAAAAGGGTGGCAGCAGCAGGGGATTCAGGAGGACTCCGGGACGAGGGAGGAAGATTTCCCCAACGCCATCGACACCGGAGCCTTCGTCATCGCCGCCGCCACTGCTGTCCTTAATAATTCCTCCCCCCCCCCACCCCCCCCATTAGTAACGTAAGTTCGCGTTCACCGTTGCAGCCACCACCTGAGCCCCAACTAACCGCGGCGAGCGATCGCCGAGGGGGCCCCCGGTTGGCTGCTGCCGGTGCGTCGGCGGGAGCTCGGTCTTCTGCCCCTCCGACGCGTTCTCGACGTGGACTGCCCCGGGGCCGTCCAGTAAATACGCGTACCACTCCCCAGTCCTCCCAAAATAGTCGTGGGCGCGAAACTTCCCTCTCTCCCCCCGCGAGCTCCAACCCTCCCCGACTTCCTGGGCGCGATGCGAGACGGGCTGAAGCGTCTTTGCGCGAGGCCCTTATCTCACGCGCCGAGGGGGTCGAGACGATTGAGCTCCTGGAAGGGGTGGCCCAAGATCTGACCACCTTCTTTCAGTCTCGATCGGCTAAGGGGGGGAATAACCGCCAACCTGGTCGTCCTAGGGCTCCCGAACAGCAGGGCCCGGAGGATCAGGTTAAGAAAGCCACGAGGCTGCAGCGCCTGTACAGGGAGAATCGGCGCCGAGCGATGGAAGAAGTGCTGACCGGTCCTTCCCCGCACTGCGAAGTCAGTGCGGAGGAGGTCGGCCAGTACTTCCGGAAAATGTACTCGGCGACGGCTCCCCCTGTGGGCGAGCCCTATGCGTGGCCGGAGTGGTCCACGGACGAAGAGGGTGAGCTGCGGGGCACACTGGTGAGGCCTTTCTCGGCGTCGGAGGTTGAATCCCGTCTGAAGCGGACGCATAAAAGCGCTCCGGGTCCGGACGGGGTCACCTACGAAGAGCTGAGGAAGGCGGATCCAGGGTGTCACGTGCTCGCCTCCGTGTTCAATGCCTGCCTTCGCACGGAGGCCATTCCGGAGTCGTGGAAGTCCTCGAACACCGTTCTTATTTTTAAGAAGGGGGACCGAAGCGACCTTTCTAATTGGCGTCCGCTAGCACTCGGAGACACAGTCGCCAAGCTGTTCGCCGCAGTGCTCGCGGACCGGTTGATGGAGTTCGCGGTTAAGGGAAAGCGGCTGAGTCAACCTCAGAAGGGCTTCCTGAAGCATGAAGGGTGCCACGAGCACAACTTCATGCTTCAGGAAATCCTGGAGGACAGCCGGAGAGAGGGTCGACAAGCGGTGGTCGCGTGGCTGGATCTGACAAACGCGTTCGGGTCGATCCCCCACACCACCCTGTTCGACGCCTTTGAGGGTGCCGGTCTACCCCTCAACATCCGGAAGCTCATGCTCTCCATGAACTCTGGATGCACGACTAAAGTCCGTACCTCCCGGGGCTTTACCGAAAACATCCCTATGTTGGCTGGGGTCAAGCAAGGTTGCCCGTGTAGTCCAATGACCTTCAACCTTGCCATCGAGAGAGTGATTCGTTCTATCGAATCACTCCCGATTGGCTATAGGTTGGGGGAGGTCTTGCACCGTTCGTTCGCCTACGCGGACGATATTGGTCTTGTGGCGGCCTCACCAACTGAGATGCAATCTCTCCTCGATGAGATACGGAGGGCGGCGTCTGCGGCGGGGTTGAAGTTCAACCCCAAGAAGTGCGCTACCATTCACCTTCGGGGGAAGGGTAGCGCACAGAAAGCCCAGCCGTCGGTCTTCGTTCTCGACGGGGAGGAATTGAAAGCCCTGGGAGAGGGTGAGGCTTACGAGTACCTGGGAATTCCGGTCGGTTCCCGGGTAAGCCAAACCCCTACTGCCACCATCATCCGGATGATGGAGGACGCGAGAGCCATCGACGACTCGCCCCTAGCCCCGTGGCAGAAGATGGACGCCCTTAGGACGTTCATATTGCCACGGATGGACTACATCTTGAGGGGCGGGTCTGTCGAGAAGACACCCTTAAAGGCGTTCGACAAACTTGTCAAACGTCTGGTCAAGGGTTGGATGAATCTCCCCCAGCGGGCCAGTGCGGAGGTGGTTTACCTCCCCACTTGGCGAGGGGGAGCCGGACTCATTCCCATGGCGGACCTAGCCGACGTGCTCACGATCGCACACGCCTTCAGGATGCTATCCTGCAAGGACGGTGCGGTCGCTGAGCGGGCTAGGACCTCGCTGCGGAATGCAGTCCGGCGCCGAACATCCGTCCAACCCACTCAGGAACAGGTTGCCGCGTTCCTCTCGGGCTCGCTCGAGGGGCCCTTCGCGTGCGACCTCCAGGGCGACCCTGGCCTGTGGACCCGGGTGCGAATGGCCTCGCGTCGCCAGGTAAAACGCCTACACCTGGCATGGCGGTACGACTCTCTGACCAACGAGATTCTTTTGGAATGTCGAGGGTCAGAGGGCCGGCGGACAATTATCCCCCCGGGCGCAAATTCTCAGGTGATTCGTCGCCTGAGAATTGCAGTGCAAGAGAGTTACTTGTGCTCTCTCCTGGCTAAACCTGATCAAGGCAAGGTTTACCAGGTGTCGTCGCGGTCGGGAGTCAGCAATGCCTTCCTCCGCGACGGCAGGTACGCCCGGTTCGCCGAGTGGCGTTTCATTCATCGCGCGCGCCTCGATGTCTTGCCCCTTAACGGTGCACGACGCTGGGGCACGGGCGACAAACGCTGCAGGCAGTGCGGTTACCCGAGTGAGACGTTACCTCACGTAATCTGCCACTGCCTGCCTCACTCGGCCGCTCTGCAGCTTCGTCACGACGCGGTTATGGCGCGGGTGGCGAAAGCCTGTAGGGCGAAGGGAGCCATCCAACTAAATCAAAGGGTGGAGGGCGTCAGCGGCGATCTAGCCAGGCTCAGACCGGATATTGTTATCCGGGATGAGTCGGCGAAACGCATCCACATCATCGATGTCACCGTCGCGTTCGAGAACCAGCGCAAGGCCATGGGGGATGCTCGACGATCAAAGATCGTCAAGTATACTCCGCTTGCGACTGCATTACACGCGTCGGGGTATTCGGTCGATGTTGATGCGATCGTCGTGGGCGCTCTTGGTACGTGGGATCAGGACAATGAGCCGGTGTTGAAGCGTCTGTGCGTTTCACCACGCTACGCAGCGCTGATGCGCCGACTCATTGTTACTGACACAATGAGATGGTCCCGCGACATATACGTCGAGCACGTGTCGAAGATTCGGCAGTACCAGCTCCCGTTCGACGCGCCTGCCGTTACGCCGCCGTCGGGCCCCCTCCCCGACCGCTCTCCGAGAGGGCTACCTACCGGTCAAATTGTTACATGATTATATCGTATAGGACCGGAGGTATGGGCGGCACTAGCTCGAATAAACGGGCGCCTCCCACACGATAAGCGAAGCGCTATTCCCCGCATCCCCCCCGTCTTCTTGTATTTTTTTTTTTTTTCTTTTTTCTATATATATATATTTATTTTATTTTATGTATATAATGGCCACGATAAGTGGCCATTCTACAAACAAATTTCTTTTTACCATGGCAGCTCGCCGAGATTGACAAGCATAGTAATATGTATTGTACATCCCCTAAATTTGGGTGATAACCATTCTTGTTAAGCCCCCCCGACTAAAAGCCAGTCACTGTATGGGGGGCTTAAACATTGTTTGTGCACAATAAACGCCAGTATCTGTTCTTATCAGCTTAATATCTGATACACTCCCCATTGGGGAGTCAGAATATTAATCTGATTTTTGGAAACTGACGGAGCGTTGGTGCTTGCTCCACCTCCGTCGCGAGTCAGCCTGGCATTGCAGTGCCGTCAGGATTGGCTCAATACACTTATTTCCAAGCACATATTCTGACTCCCCAAGCAACAGCCATAAGCCCGAGAAGCGACTAAAAAGTCGTGCCGAAAGAGTTTTTACACGAGCAGTGAAATTTTTCAAAGTTCCGCGACCCGACTCTTCCGCCAGCGCCGACTTCCAGGACCAGGATTGGAGCAGGACGAGCCATCCCACGGCCAACGACCGAGTAAGTCTTTCTCTCTATCTTCTGCTATCGCTTTCCCCCTCTAGGCACCGTTCGCTGAGCGACGTCACGCTCTGACGTAGCTCAGTCGTGCGGTGACTAGGTTCCCCCAGCTGATCGTACAGGCGGTTGAGCTCTCCCTCTCCCGCCGTACCTCAGCTGTTACCTATATACCTATCGTATCTCTCGCGACCTTTCCCAAAACAATCACCGGTTTACCGTTGGTTGTTTTCCGAAAGGTTTAAATTGCACTTGTGGAATTTCGCCGTTCTGCGAGTAATATCGCAGTCCGGTGCACCACAGTGCATGCGAGGGGTGCTCCTTTCTATTCCCGTTGGATAGATCAAAGGAAGAGGTGTAATAATTGACAGAATTGTCGACAGAGGTGTCGTTTTAAACGGCACCTGTCATTTTAACATCGGACACACACCTCTTCCAGAGATTTATTCGACTCCTTCTTGCTTCTCTACCGCGGGTAGAACTATCTTTTACGCGATCGATCCCTGCTTGGGGATCGACTCTAGCTTTATCTATTCTAGTCTACTTTATTTTATTCTTGACTCTCGCGATAGGGAGGCCTTTCCTCTTCGCTTCCGCGTCCTTCTCTATCGCCCGCTTTCTCTCTCGCTTTCTCTCTCTGTGCTTCCTTCGTCACTTCTCTCTGTCTCCCACTCTATTGCTGTCCTTCTTTCGTGCACGAGCTTGGTCGAAATCGGCCGAAGGGGACCTCGTCGGCGTTGCCCATATAACAGCTGTGATATTTTAACTGTGTGAATTGTCGCCTATTTGTCTATTTATATACATTTTATTAACCGACTTTTATACACTGACGTCTTTTTATCTTGTTTTACCTGTTTATACACTGTGACGTCCCCTTTTATCTGTGATATTCTAGTCATTTTTCTTCTTGTTTTCTATCTAGAATCTTAGGCGACAGCGACACGTCTTTTACCTTTTACACGGCATTTTACTGGCCCATTCACACTATTTTAGTCTATTTTATTACATAGTTTACCTACTTTTATACACACTGTTATCGTCTCCTATTTATTGACCTACTTATACCTTCACTGTTGCGTGTTATTTATTATTCTATCGTTTTATAAACTGAGATTCTATTAAGTCTATTATATACACGCGTGAGAGACTCTGGGGCAACGCCAGTGCTCCGGACTGGCCTGGTTATATACTCCTTATATACTCTAAGCGCTTTACCTATTCTATTATCTATATTTTATCTTATTGTGTTCTATTTACCTATATCTAGACTAAGCTAACTGGTTCTATCTTTCCTCACACTATTTTACATCTCGGCGACTGCCTGGATTTACATCTTTTAATCACGCTTTATATCGCTTTTCTGCTTCTTATTCTACTATATTTAATACTGTCCCGCGCACTTAATTCGCGCCGCTGTGCTGCCGCAGCCTCATCGCCATCCCTCGTGTCATCATCTTGCGCCGTCTTCCATCTAATTTCTGTTACCCGCGTCCCGTCTATTTATTTATTTATTACTATTGTTATTCCTCGCGTATTGTCCGTTATTTATTTCGTTGTCTCGTTTACCTATTTATTTTTGCATCGTGACCCGCCCATTTACATCATCCACCGCGTCATCCGTGCCGTTCATTTATCTACTTGTTTCGCATACTCGTTATTCTACTTCGCGTCCCATTCCGGCACCAATCATTGCACCCATCTGCATCTACACCGTCTGCGCACTCACACACTCGGGAGATCTCCGTCGCTGGCCCGGCGACACAAAACTTTCCTTCTTTTTAGCCATTTCTATAAACTCTTCTCTCCTTCTTTTTTCGCTTTCTTCTGCTCTCTTTCTATATACTTTCTAAATGGCTTCGCCGGCCCCAGCGACGGAGGTTACCGTCGAATTACCGGTCACGGACGTTATCACGTGTCCCGAGTGTGTGAAGAAGAAATTTGCAAAGAGCACTTTTCGGTACGGGGGGTACTTGGAGTTCGCCCAGCACGTGAGGCGGACCCACGCGGGGTGGAAACTAATTCCCACCTGCCGGTACTGCGGCCACGTGGGAACGGGTAAATACCCGACTAAGGATGTTAACGCCCACGTGGCCAAATTCCACTCCGCGTCCGCGAGTGCTGGGACAGCTCCGAGTGCGCCCAGTACCGAGAGGGTGCGCAGCCCTAGCAGCAGCACAGGCGGCGGAGGCGACCCCTCGCAGAGCTGCCCTTCAGGTTCGGGGACTGCGACGGTGCCCCCCGTGTCGCGCACGACAAACCCCCCCGTGCGCCGGACCACAACCCCCCCAGTCCCCCGTAAGAATACCCCCCCAACCACCCGAAACGCGACCAAGACGGCAGTGGCAAAGAGGTCGTCGACGGAGAGGGTGCCCGTCACGGCCAAGCCGCCCCCATCCACCACCAGCACCAAGAGGGCGGCAACAACTGCCACCCTTAGTACTCGTCTATCGAAGGGGACTGCTGCTTCAACTGCAGCCACCACCACCAAGGCGACCGGGACCGTCGCCACCACCGCCCGCTGCAGCACTCCGCCCACCACCTACGCGGAGGCTGTGGCACGGAACCAGGGGCCCTCCACCACCACCTACTCGAGGGGGAGCGTCTCGACAGCCAGCCAGTCGTCAACCAGGGGAAGTTTGGAGAAGCCGCCCACGAAGAAAAGGTCACTGGGCTCACCCAAGAGCCCAGTGACGAGAAGATTAACGAGGTCCTCCAGTCTGCCTCCGAGGTCTACTGTGGCCTCAAGGTCCACCACCTCCTCCACCACCATCAAGAGGGGGGTAGGGCGCCCTAGGAAGGAGCCGGCGCCCTCCGTGGACAAAGAGGCCACCACCACCACCAAGAGGGGACCGGGGCGTCCAAAGTCTTCTTTGAAGAACCCGGTCCCCACAGAATCCTCGGAGGCATCGACCCCCCCTCCTGGACCTTCAACATCGGCCACCACCATCGGGCAAGTCCAGGAGGAGAGGACCTCCAAGGATAGGGCGGCCTCCACTTCACCGAACTGGCTGGTGACTCCCCCTCCGCAGACGAGCGGCCCATTTCCGGCCCCTGTGGCTGTTGTGACGTCATCGACTGGGGCCACTTTAACCACGAGCACTGTCACGACGACGTCTCGTGGTGGCCCCGTCATGACGTCATGTGTATTCACCAGCCACAGGGTCAACATCATTACGGCCCAGCCGCTCGTCTTCCAGCCCCTGGTTCCCATCGAGGAGGAGGGGGGCCAGGAGGCCCCCCAAAACACCATCACCCCCACTAGGACGGAGGAACCTTGGGAGACGGTCCCGAGAAAGAACCGGGCGAGGCGAAGGATCGCCTCAAGCAGCAGTTCCTCGGAGAGCGACGAGGAAACGGGTGGCAGCAGCGTGGGATTCCGGAGGACGCCGGGACGAGGGAGGATTCCGTCCCCAACGCCATCGCCACCGGCGCCTGTGCCACCCACGCCGCCACTGCCGTCTCCAGAAATCGTACCCCCCCACACCCTCACCCCCACTGTAGATATAAGGTCGCGTTCACCGTCGCAGTCACCACCTGAGCCCCACCTTACCACGGCGAGCGATCGCCGAGGGGGCCCGCGGTCGGCTGCTGCCGGTGCGTCGGCGGGGACTCGGTCTTCTGCCCCTTCGACGCGTTCTCGACGTGGACAGCCCCGGGGCCGTCCAAACTCGCGTACCACTCCCTTTTCCCAATCCGGTCGTGGGCACGAACCTGCCCTCTCTCCCCCCGCGATATCCAACCCTCCCCGGCGTCCTGGGCGCGATGCGAGACGAGCCGATGCGAATCTACGCGAGGCTCTTATCTCACGCGCCGAGGGCGCCCAGACGATCGGGATCCTGGAAGAGGTGGCCAAAGATTTGACCACCTTCTTTCAGTCTCGGTCGGCTAAGGGGGGGGTGGGGCAACCGCCCCGCAACCGCCAGCATGGTCGTCCCAGGGCCCCCGAACAGCAGGGCCCGGAGGACCATGTGAAGAAAGCCACGAGGCTGCAGCGCCTGTACAGGGAGAATCGTCGTCGAGCGATGGAGGAGGTGCTGACGGGTCCTTCCCCTCACTGCCAAGTCAGTGCGGAGGAGGTCGGCCAGTACTTCCGAAAAATGTACTCGGCGACGGCTCCCCCTGTGGGCGAGCCGTATGCGTGGCCGGAGTGGCCGACGGACGAAGAGGGCGAGTTACGGGACGCACTGGTGAGGCCTTTCTCGGCGTCGGAGGTGGAAGCCCGTCTGAAGCGGACGCACAAAAGTGCGCCCGGTCCAGACGGGGTCACCTACGACGAGCTCAGGAAGGCTGATCCAGGGTGCTCCGTGCTCGCCTCGATGTTCAACGCCTGCCTTCGCACGGAGGCCATTCCGGAGTCGTGGAAGTCCTCCACCACCGTACTCACGTACAAGAAAGGGGACCGAAGCGACCTTTCTAATTGGCGTCCGCTCGCACTCGGTGACACAGTAGCCAAGCTGTTCGCCGCGGTGCTTGCGGACCGGTTGATGGATTTCGCGGTCAAGGGAAAACGGCTGAGCCATCCTCAGAAGGGTTTCTTGAAGCATGAAGGGTGCCATGAGCACAACTTCATGCTTCAGGAAATCCTGGAGGACAGTCGGAGAGAGGGTCGAGAAGCCGTGGTGGCGTGGCTGGATCTGACCAACGCGTTCGGGTCGATCCCACACGACACCCTGTTCGACGCCTTTGAGGGGGCCAAATTACCCCTCAACATCCAGAAGGTCATGCTCTCCATGAACACTGGATGCACGACCAAGGTCCGTACCTCTCAGGGCTTTACTGAGAACATCCCCATGCTGGCTGGAGTCAAGCAAGGTTGTCCGTGTAGTCCGATGACCTTCAACCTGGCTATCGAGCGAGTGATTCGATCCGTCGAATCACTACCGATGGGCTATAGGTTGGGGGAGGAACTACACCGTGCATTCGCCTACGCGGACGATATTGGTCTTGTGGCGGCTTCACCAGCGGAGATGCAGTCCCTCCTCGACGGGATCCAGAGGGCGGCGGCTGCGGCGGGGTTGAAATTCAACCCCAAGAAGTGCGCTACCGTTCACCTTCGGGGGAAGGGTAGCGCACAGAAATCGCAGCCAACCGTCTTCGTTCTCGACGGTGAGGGACTGAAAGCTCTGGGGGAGGGTGAGGCTTACGAGTACCTGGGAATTCCGGTCGGTTCCCGGGTAAGCCAAACCCCTACCGCCACCATCATCCGGATGATGGAAGATGCGAATGCCATCGACTCATCGCTCCTCGCTCCGTGGCAGAAGATGGACGCTCTCAGGACGTTCATCCTGCCGCGGTTGGATCATATCCTGAGGGGCGGTGCAGTCGAGAAGTCACCGCTAAAGACGTTTGACAAACTTGTCAAGCGTCTGGTCAAGGGCTGAATGAATCTCCCCCAGCGTGCCAGTGCGGAGGTAGTTTACCTCCCCACTTGGCGGGGCGGAGCCGGGCTCATTCCTATGGCGGACCTGGCCGACGTGCTCACGATCGCGCACGCCTTCAGGATGTTATCCTGTAAGGACGGCGCGATCGCTGAGCGGGCCAGGACCTCGCTAATGAATGCAGTCCGGAGACGAACATCCGTCCAGCCCACACAGGAGCAGGTCGCCGCGTTTCTCTCGGGTTCGCTCGAGGGACCCTTCGCGTGCGATCTCCAGGGTGACCCTGGCCTGTGGACCCGAGTGCGAATGGCTTCGCGTCGCCAGGTAAAACGTCTACACCTGGCATGGCGGTACGATCCCCTGACCAAGGAGATTCTTTTAGAATGCCGAGGTTCAGAGGGTCGGCGGACCATAATCCCCCCGGGCGCAACTTCTCAGGTGATTCGTCGCCTGAGAATTGCTGTACAAGAGAGTTACTTGTGCTCTCTCCTGGCAAAACCCGATCAAGGGAAGGTTTTCCAGGTGTCGTCGCGGTCCGGAGTCAGCAATGCCTTCCTCCGCGACGGCAGGTACGCCCGGTTTGCCGAGTGGCGCTTCATTCATCGCGCGCGCCTCGATGTCCTGCCTCTTAATGGGGCTCGACGCTGGGGCTCGGGCGATAAGCGCTGCAGGCAGTGCGGTTATCCGAGTGAGACGCTACCTCACGTAATCTGTCACTGCCTGCCGCACTCGGCCGCTCTGCAGCTTCGTCATGACGCGGTTATGGCGCGGGTGGCGAAAGCTTGCAGAGTGAAGGGAGCCATCCAATTAAATCGAAGGGTGGAGGGAGTCAACGGCGATCTAGCTGCTCTTAGACCGGACATTGTCGTCCGGGATGAAGCAGCGAAATACATCCACATCATCGATGTCACCGTCGCGTTCGAGAACCAGCGCAAGGCCATGGAGGATGCTCGACGATCGAAGATCGTCAAGTATACTCCGCTTGCAGCTGCATTGCACGCGTCGGGGTATTCGGTGGATGTGGATGCGATCGTCGTGGGCGCCCTTGGTACGTGGGACCAGGGCAATGAGCCTGTGTTGAAGCGTCTTGGCGTTTCACCGCATTACGCGGCGCTGATGCGCCGGCTCATTGTCACTGACACAATAAGATGGTCCCGTGACATATACGTCGAGCACGTGTCAAAGATAAGGCAGTACCAGTACCCGTTCGACGCTCCTGCCGCTGTGCCGCACGTGGGCCCCCTCGCCGACCGCTCCCAGCTCGGGCTACTCCCTGATCAATTGCTAACAGGAAATTCCATTCTATAGGATCGGGAGTAAGGGTGACTCTAGCTGAAAGAAGGGGCGCCTCAACTCGTTATTAAGCGTACATATATTTTTGTTTCCTTCTTTTAATGCCCTCCCTCTACCTATCTTTCTCTACCGTCTTCCTCCCTTCCTCTCATTCCTCTTTGCGTCCCTATTCTCGCCCCCCCCTCCCTCCCTCCTTCCCTCCCACCTCTCACTCTATTCCCCTCCTCTCACAAGCAGTCGTCCTTGACGGCTACTTTTTTTTCTAGCGGATATTTTCACCATGGCAGTATCGCCGAGATTGACCCACATACGATTATATGTCGAGTGCGAGCCCCAATACTTGGGAAGAACCATTTTTTGTTAAACACCCCAGCTAAACCAGCAATTGTACGGGGTGTTTAAACATTGTTTGAAAATAAAGCCTTTTTATCTGTTCTTATCAGCTTAATATCTGATACACTCCCCATTGGGGAGTCAGAATATTAATCTGATTTTTGGAAACTGACGGAGCGTTGGTGCTTGCTCCACCTCCGTCGCGAGTCAGCCTGGCATTGCAGTGCCGCCAGGATTGGCTCAATACACTTATTTCCAAGCACATATTCTGACTCCCCAAGCAACAGCCATAAGCCCGAGAAGCGACTAAAAAGTCGTGCCGAAAGAGTTTTTACACGAGCGGTGAAATTTTTCAAAGTTCCGCGACCCGACTCTTCCGCCAGCGCCGACTTCCAGGACCAGGATTGGAGCAGGACGAGCCATCCCACGGCCAACGACCGAGTAAGTCTTTCTCTCTATCTTCTGCTATCGCTTTCCCCCTCTAGGCACCGTTCGCTGAGCGACGTCACGCTCTGACGTAACTCAGTCGTGCGGTGACTAGGTTCCCCCAGCTGATCGTACAGGCGGTTGAGCTCTCCCTCTCCCGCCGTACCTCAGCTGTTACCTATATACCTATCGTATCTCTCGCGACCTTTCCCAAAACAATCACCGGTTTACCGTTGGTTGTTTTCCGAAAGGTTTAAATTGCACTTGTGGAATTTCGCCGTTCTGCGAGTAATATCGCAGTCCGGTGCACCACAGTGCATGCGAGGGGTGCTCCTTTCTATTCCCGTTGGATAGATCAAAGGAAGAGGTGTAATAATTGACAGAATTGTCGACAGAGGTGTCGTTTTAAACGGCACCTGTCATTTTAACATCGGACACACACCTCTTCCAGAGATTTATTCGACTCCTTCTTGCTTCTCTACCGCGGGTAGAACCTATATCTTTTACGCGATTGATCCCTGCTTGGGGATCAATTCTAGTCTTTTACTACTCTAGTCTATTTTATTTTATTCTTGACTCTCGCGATAGGGAGGCCTTTCCTCTTCGCTTCCGCGTCCTCTTCTATCGCCCGCTTTCTCTCTCTCTTTCTCTCGCTGTGCTTCCTTCGCCACGTCTCTCTGTCTCCCACTCTATTGCTATCCTTCTTTCTTGCACGAGCTCGGTCGAAATCGGCCGAAGGGGACCTCGTCGGCGTTGCCCGTATCAGCCGCACTATTTTAGCTTTGTTCGTTTATACACTTTTACTCTTATTTATCTATATATACAGCGTGGCGTCCTATTTATTTATTTTATTGTTTTTACATCGTGACGTCCTATTTATTAACAAGTCTAGTCATTTTATTTTATACACAATTCTACTATTTTAACTATTGAACAACAGCAAAACGGCTGATACTTACCTGCGATCGCTTTCTATTTATTATATACACCTCTTGTTACGCGCCTTATATATTTATTTTATCATATTTTATCGCATATTTATTTATTTTACCGCATTTTAGCCGCGTATATTAGAAGCGAAAGGGCAGCGCCAGTGCTCCTGACTGGCCTGGTTTTATTTTATTTTACTTATTCTAAAGCGCTTTATACCTACATTTTAGTTACCATATTTTATTCTATTGCGTTCCCTGCACTTTTATTTATTCCACGCTTTTGGTTCCACCTTCTCTATACTTTTACTATATTACATCTCGGCGACTGCCAGGATCTACATATCTTGTACATACTATTTACCACTCTTTCATTTTACTTTATTCTCTATTTAACATTATCTCGCGCGGCTATCCCGCGCCGCTGTGCTGCTGCACTATCACCCTCATTTTTCGCGTCGTCGTTACACTCGTACTCGCATCCCGTCTTTATCTATTCATTTTTGTGGTACACGCGTCTTGTTTGTTTATTTATTTATTTATTTTTACTATTTCTGTTATTTACCCGGTCTCGACGCTATTCATTTTGTTGTACCGCGTACCTATTTATTATATTTAGTATTCAGCAACCCGCGCCGTCCATCCCGTCATTCGCGCCGTTTATCTGTTCCATTCATCGCATCCATTATCATCCCCATCCACTGCGCACCCACACACTCGGGAGACTTCCGTCGTTGGCCCGGCGACACAAATCTCTTTCTGCCCTAGCCATCCTTTATAATCTTTTCCCCTTTTCTCTTTCTTTCTTTGCCCCCTCTTTTTATATACAATTTCTAAATGGCTTCGCCGGCCCCAGCGACGGAGGTTACCGTCGAATTACCGGTCGCGGACGTTATCACGTGTCCCGAGTGTGTGAAGAAGAAATTTGCAAAGAGCACTTTTCGGTACGGGGGGTACTTGGAGTTCGCCCAGCACGTGAGGCGGACCCACGCGGGGTGGAAACTAATTCCCACCTGCCGGTACTGCGGCCACGTGGGAACGGGTAAATACCCGACTAAGGATGTTAACGCCCACGTGGCCAAATTCCACTCCGCGTCCGCGAGTGCTGGGACAGCTCCGAGTGCGCCCAGTACCGAAAGGGTGCGCAGCCCTAGCAGCAGCACAGGCGGCGGAGGCGACCCCTCGCAGAGCTGCCCTTCAGGTTCGGGGACTGCGACGGTGCCCCCCGTGTCGCGCACGACAAACCCCCCCGTGCGCCGGACCACAACCCCCCCAGTCCCCCGTAAGAATACCCCCCCAACCACCCGAAACGCGACCAAGACGGCAGTGGCAAAGAGGTCGTCGACGGAGAGGGTGCCCGTCACGGCCAAGCCGCCCCCATCCACCACCAGCACCAAGAGGGCGGCAACAACTGCCACCCTTAGTACTCGTCTATCGAAGGGGACTGCTGCTTCAACTGCAGCCACCACCACCAAGGCGACCGGGACCGTCGCCACCACCGCCCGCTGCAGCACTCCGCCCACCACCTACGCGGAGGCTGTGGCACGGAACCAGGGGCCCTCCACCACCACCTACTCGAGGGGGAGCGTCTCGACAGCCAGCCAGTCGTCAACCAGGGGAAGTTTGGAGAAGCCGCCCACGAAGAAAAGGTCACTGGGCTCACCCAAGAGCCCAGTGACGAGAAGATTAACGAGGTCCTCCAGTCTGCCTCCGAGGTCTACTGTGGCCTCAAGGTCCACCACCTCCTCCACCACCATCAAGAGGGGGGTAGGGCGCCCTAGGAAGGAGCCGGCGCCCTCCGTGGACAAAGAGGCCACCACCACCACCAAGAGGGGACCGGGGCGTCCAAAGTCTTCTTTGAAGAACCCGGTCCCCACAGAATCCTCGGAGGCATCGACCCCCCCTCCTGGACCTTCAACATCGGCCACCACCATCGGGCAAGTCCAGGAGGAGAGGACCTCCAAGGATAGGGCGGCCTCCACTTCACCGAACTGGCTGGTGACTCCCCCTCCGCAGACGAGCGGCCCATTTCCGTCCCCTGTGGCTGTTGTGACGTCATCGACTGGGGCCACTTTAACCACGAGCACTGTCACGACGACGTCTCGTGGTGGCCCCGTCATGACGTCATGTGTATTCACCAGCCACAGGGTCAACATCATTACGGCCCAGCCGCTCGTCTTCCAGCCCCTGGTTCCCATCGAGGAGGAGGGGGGCCAGGAGGCCCCCCAAAACACCATCACCCCCACTAGGACGGAGGAACCTTGGGAGACGGTCCCGAGAAAGAACCGGGCGAGGCGAAGGATCGCCTCAAGCAGCAGTTCCTCGGAGAGCGACGAGGAAACGGGTGGCAGCAGCGTGGGATTCCGGAGGACGCCGGGACGAGGGAGGATTCCGTCCCCAACGCCATCGCCACCGGCGCCTGTGCCACCCACGCCGCCACTGCCGTCTCCAGAAATCGTACCCCCCCACACCCTCACCCCCACTGTAGATATAAGGTCGCGTTCACCGTCGCAGTCACCACCTGAGCCCCACCTTACCACGGCGAGCGATCGCCGAGGGGGCCCGCGGTCGGCTGCTGCCGGTGCGTCGGCGGGGACTCGGTCTTCTGCCCCTTCGACGCGTTCTCGACGTGGACAGCCCCGGGGCCGTCCAAACTCGCGTACCACTCCCTTTTCCCAATCCGGTCGTGGGCACGAACCTGCCCTCTCTCCCCCCGCGATATCCAACCCTCCCCGGCGTCCTGGGCGCGATGCGAGACGAGCCGACGCGAATCTACGCGAGGCTCTTATCTCACGCGCCGAGGGCGCCCAGACGATCGGGATCCTGGAAGAGGTGGCCAAAGATTTGACCACCTTCTTTCAGTCTCGGTCGGCTAAGGGGGGGGTGGGGCAACCGCCCCGCAACCGCCAGCATGGTCGTCCCAGGGCCCCCGAACAGCAGGGCCCGGAGGACCATGTGAAGAAAGCCACGAGGCTGCAGCGCCTGTACAGGGAGAATCGTCGTCGAGCGATGGAGGAGGTGCTGACGGGTCCTTCCCCTCACTGCCAAGTCAGTGCGGAGGAGGTCGGCCAGTACTTCCGAAAAATGTACTCGGCGACGGCCCCCCCTGTGGGCGAGCCGTATGCGTGGACGGAGTGGCCGACGGACGAAGAGGGCGAGTTACGGGGCGCACTGGTGAGGCCTTTCTCGGCGTCGGAGGTGGAAGCCCGTCTGAAGCGGACGCACAAAAGTGCGCCCGGTCCAGACGGGGTCACCTACGACGAGCTCAGGAAGGCTGATCCAGGGTGCTCCGTGCTCGCCTCGATGTTCAACGCCTGCCTTCGCACGGAGGCCATTCCGGAGTCGTGGAAGTCCTCCACCACCGTACTCACGTACAAGAAAGGGGACCGAAGCGACCTTTCTAATTGGCGTCCGCTCGCACTCGGTGACACAGTAGCCAAGCTGTTCGCCGCGGTGCTGGCGGACCGGTTGATGGATTTCGCGGTCAAGGGAAAACGGCTGAGCCATCCTCAGAGGGGTTTCTTGAGGCATGAAGGGTGCCATGAGCACAACTTCATGCTTCAGGAAATCCTGGAGGACAGTCGGAGAGAGGGTAGAGAAGCCGTGGTGGCGTGGCTGGATCTGACCAACGCGTTCGGGTCGATCCCCCACGACACCCTGTTCGACGCCTTTGAGGGGGCCAAATTACCCCTCAACATCCAGAAGGTCATGCTCTCCATGAACACTGGATGCACGACCAAGGTCCGTACCTCTCAGGGCTTTACTGAGAACATCCCCATGCTGGCTGGAGTCAAGCAAGGTTGTCCGTGTAGTCCGATGACCTTCAACCTGGCTATCGAGCGAGTGATTCGATCCGTCGAATCACTACCGATGGGCTATAGGTTGGGGGAGGAACTACACCGTGCATTCGCCTACGCGGACGATATTGGTCTTGTGGCGGCTTCACCAGCGGAGATGCAGTCCCTCCTCGACGAGATCCAGAGGGCGGCGGCTGCGGCGGGGTTGAAATTCAACCCCAAGAAGTGCGCTACCGTTCACCTTCGGGGGAAGGGTAGCGCACAGAAATCGCAGCCAACCGTCTTCGTTCTCGACGGTGAGGGACTGAAAGCTCTGGGAGAGGGTGAGGCTTATGAGTACCTGGGAATTCCGGTCGGTTCCCGGGTAAGCCAAACCCCTACCGCCACCATCATCCGGATGATGGAAGACGCGAATGCCATCGACTCATCGCTCCTCGCCCCGTGGCAGAAGATGGACGCTCTCAGGACGTTCATCCTGCCGCGGCTGGATCATATCCTGAGGGGCGGTGCAGTCGAGAAGACACCGCTAAAGACGTTTGACAAACTTGTCAAGCGTCTGGTCAAGGGCTGGATGAATCTCCCCCAGCGTGCCAGTGCGGAGGTAGTTTACCTCCCCACTTGGCGGGGCGGAGCCGGGCTCATTCCTATGGCGGACCTGGCCGACGTGCTCACGATCGCACACGCCTTCAGGATGTTATCCTGTAAGGACGGTGCGATCGCTGAGCGGGCCAGGACCTCGCTGATGAATGCAGTCCGGAGACGAACATCCGTCCAGCCCACACAGGAGCAGGTCGCCGCGTTTCTCTCGGGCTCGCTCGAGGGACCCTTCGCGTGCGATCTCCAGGGTGACCCTGGCCTGTGGACCCGAGTGCGAATGGCTTCGCGTCGCCAGGTAAAACGCCTACACCTGGCATGGCGGTACGATCCCCTGACCAAGGAGATTCTTTTAGAATGCCGAGGTTCAGAGGGTCGGCGGACCATAATCCCCCCGGGCGCAACTTCTCAGGTGATTCGTCGCCTGAGAATTGCTGTACAAGAGAGTTACTTGTGCTCTCTCCTGGCAAAACCCGATCAAGGGAAGGTTTTCCAGGTGTCGTCGCGGTCCGGAGTCAGCAATGCCTTCCTCCGCGACGGCAGGTACGCCCGGTTTGCCGAGTGGCGCTTCATTCATCGCGCGCGCCTCGATGTCCTGCCTCTTAATGGGGCTCGACGCTGGGGCTCGGGCGATAGGCGCTGCAGGCAGTGCGGTTATCCGAGTGAGACGTTACCTCACGTAATCTGTCACTGCCTGCCGCACTCGGCCGCTCTGCAGCTTCGTCACGACGCGGTTATGGCGCGGGTGGCGAAGGCTTGCAGAGTGAAGGGAGCCATCCAACTAAATCGAAGGGTGGAGGGAGTCAACGGCGATCTAGCTGCTCTCAGACCGGACATTGTTGTCCGGGACGAAGCAGCGAAACACATCCACATCATCGATGTCACCGTCGCGTTCGAGAACCAGCGCAAGGCCATGGAGGATGCTCGACGATCGAAGATCGTCAAGTATACTCCGCTTGCAGCTGCATTGCACGCGTCGGGGTATTCGGTTGATGTGGATGCGATCGTCGTGGGCGCCCTTGGTACGTGGGACCAGGGCAATGAGCCTGTGTTGAAGCGTCTCGGCGTTTCACCGCATTACGCGGCGCTGATGCGCCGGCTCATTGTCACTGACACGATAAGATGGTCCCGTGACATATACGTCGAGCACGTATCGAAGATAAGGCAGTACCAGCACCCGTTCGACGCTCCTGCCACTATGCCGCACGCGGGCCCCCTCGCTGACCGTTCCCAGCTTGGGCTACTCCCCGATCGACTTTTACCATGAAAACTCATATATATGATCGGGAGTAAGGGCGGCCCTAGTAGAAGAACGGGGCGCCTCACATCTCTTGTCTGCGTTCTTCTTTTCTGTTTCCCCTTCTATACTTAATCTATCTACCCCTATTTTTCGCTATCTCCCTACCCACATTGAAATGGCCGCTAAGGACGGTCACTGTAAGAGCACGGAATTACCATGGCAGCTTCGCCGAGACTGACGTCAATCCAAGAGATTGTACTTTGTGAGCCCCACTACTCTGGGAGGAACCATTTTTTTGTTAAACACCCCAGCGTAACCAGCATTTGTACGGGGTGTTTAAGCATTTGTTGTTAATAAACACTTTCTTATCTGTTCTTATCAGCTTAATATCTGATACACTCCCCATTGGGGAGTCAGAATATTAATCTGATTTTTGGAAACTGACGGAGCGTTGGTGCTTGCTCCACCTCCGTCGCGAGTCAGCCTGGCATTGCAGTGCCGCCAGGATTGGCTCAATACACTTATTTCCAAGCACATATTCTGACTCCCCAAGCAACAGCCATAAGCCCGAGAAGCGACTAAAAAGTCGTGCCGAAAGAGTTTTTACACGAGCGGTGAAATTTTTCAAAGTTCCGCGACCCGACTCTTCCGCCAGCGCCGACTTCCAGGACCAGGATTGGAGCAGGACGAGCCATCCCACGGCCAACGACCGAGTAAGTCTTTCTCTCTATCTTCTGCTATCGCTTTCCCCCTCTAGGCACCGTTCGCTGAGCGACGTCACGCTCTGACGTAACTCAGTCGCGCGGTGACTAGGTTCCCCCAGCTGATCGTACAGGCGGTTGAGCTCTCCCTCTCCTGCCGTACCTCAGCTGTTACCTATATACCTAACGTATCTCTCGCGACCTTTCCCAAAACAATCACCGGTTTACCGTTGGTTGTTTTCCGAAAGGTTTAAATTGCACTTGTGGAATTTCGCCGTTCTGCGAGTAATATCGCAGCGCGGTGCACCACAGTGCATGCGAGGGGTGCTCCTTTCTATTCCCGTTGGATAAATCGAAGGAAGAGGTGTAATAATTGACAGAATTGTCGACAGAGGTGTCGTTTCAAACGGCACCTGTCATTTTAAAACCTTGACACACACCTCTTCCAGAGATTTATCTGACTCCTTCTTGCTTCTCTACCGCGGGTAGAACTATCTTTTACGCGATCGATCCCTGCTTGGGGATCGACTCTAGCTTTATCTATTCTAGTCTACTTTATTTTATTCTTGACTCTCGCGATAGGGAGGCCTTTCCTCTTCGCTTCCGCGTCCTTCTCTATCGCCCGCTTTCTCTCTCGCTTTCTCTCTCTGTGCTTCCTTCGTCACTTCTCTCTGTCTCCCACTCTATTGCTGTCCTTCTTTCGTGCACGAGCTTGGTCGAAATCGGCCGAAGGGGACCTCGTCGGCGTTGCCCATATAACAGCTGTGATATTTTAACTGTGTGAATTGTCGCCTATTTGTCTATTTATATACATTTTATTAACCGACTTTTATACACTGACGTCTTTTTATCTTGTTTTACCTGTTTATACACTGTGACGTCCCCTTTTATCTGTGATATTCTAGTCATTTTTCTTCTTGTTTTCTATCTAGAATCTTAGGCGACAGCGACACGTCTTTTACCTTTTACACGGCATTTTACTGGCCCATTCACACTATTTTAGTCTATTTTATTACATAGTTTACCTACTTTTATACACACTGTTATCGTCTCCTATTTATTGACCTACTTATACCTTCACTGTTGCGTGTTATTTATTATTCTATCGTTTTATAAACTGAGATTCTATTAAGTCTATTATATACACGCGTGAGAGACTCTGGGGCAACGCCAGTGCTCCGGACTGGCCTGGTTATATACTCTTTATATACTCTAAGCGCTTTACCTATTCTATTATCTATATTTTATCTTATTGTGTTCTATTTACCTATATCTAGACTAAGCTAACTGGTTCTATCTTTCCTCACACTATTTTACATCTCGGCGACTGCCTGGATTTACATCTTTTAATCACGCTTTATATCGCTTTTCTGCTTCTTATTCTACTATATTTAATACTGTCCCGCGCACTTAATTCGCGCCGCTGTGCTGCCGCAGCCTCATCGCCATCCCTCGTGTCATCATCTTGCGCCGTCTTCCATCTAATTTCTGTTACCCGCGTCCCGTCTATTTATTTATTTATTACTATTGTTATTCCTCGCGTATTGTCCGTTATTTATTTCGTTGTCTCGTTTACCTATTTATTTTTGCATCGTGACCCGCCCATTTACATCATCCACCGCGTCATCCGTGCCGTTCATTTATATACTTGTTTCGCATACTCGTTATTCTACTTCGCGTCCCATTCCGGCACCAATCATTGCACCCATCTGCATCTACACCGTCTGCGCACTCACACACTCGGGAGATCTCCGTCGCTGGCCCGGCGACACAAAACTTTCCTTCTTTTTAGCCATTTCTATAAACTCTTCTCTCCTTCTTTTTTCGCTTTCTTCTGCTCTCTTTCTATATACTTTCTAAATGGCTTCGCCGGCCCCAGCGACGGAGGTTACCGTCGAATTACCGGTCGCGGACGTTATCACGTGTCCCGAGTGTGTGAAGAAGAAATTTGCAAAGAGCACTTTTCGGTACGGGGGGTACTTGGAGTTCGCCCAGCACGTGAGGCGGACCCACGCGGGGTGGAAGCTAATTCCCACCTGCCGGTACTGCGGCCACGTGGGAACGGGTAAATACCCGACTAAGGATGTTAACGCCCACGTGGCCAAATTCCACTCCGCGTCCGCGAGTGCTGGGACAGCTCCGAGTGCGCCCAGTGCCGAAAGGGTGCGCAGCCCTAGCAGCAGCACAGGCGGCGGAGGCGACCCCTCGCAGAGCTGCCCTTCAGGTTCGGGGACTGCGACGGTGCCCCCCGTGTCGCGCACGACAAACCCCCCCGTGCGCCGAACAACCACCCCCCCAGTCCCCCGCAAGAATGCCCCCCCAACCACCCGAAACGCGACCAAGACGGCAGTGGCCAAGAGGTCGTCGACGGAGAGGGTGCCCGTCACGGCCAAGCCGCCCCCATCCACCACCAGCACCACGAGGGCGGCAACAACTGCCACCCTGACTACCCGTCTCTCGAAGGGGACTGCTGCTTCAACTGCAGCCACCTCCACCAAGGCGACCGGGACCGTCGCCACCACCGCCCGCTGCAGCACTCCGCCCACCACCTACGCGGAGGCTGTGGCACGGAACCAGGGGCCCTCCACCACCACCTACTCGAGGGGGAGCGTCTCGACAGCCAGCCAGTCGTCAACCAGGGGAAGTTTGGAGAAGCCGCCCACGAAGAAAAGGTCACTGGGCTCACCCAAGAGCCCAGTGACGAGAAGATTAACGAGGTCCTCCAGTCTGCCTCCGAGGTCTACTGTGGCCTCAAGGTCCACCACCTCCTCCACCACCATCAAGAGGGGGGTAGGGCGCCCTAGGAAGGAGCCGGCGCCCTCCGTGGACAAAGAGGCCACCACCACCACCAAGAGGGGACCGGGGCGTCCAAAGTCTTCTTTGAAGAACCCGGTCCCCACAGAATCCTCGGAGGCATCGACCCCCCCTCCTGGACCTTCAACATCGGCCACCACCATCGGGCAAGTCCAGGAGGAGAGGACCTCCAAGGATAGGGCGGCCTCCACTTCACCGAACTGGCTGGTGACTCCCCCTCCGCAGACGAGCGGCCCATTTCCGTCCCCTGTGGCTGTTGTGACGTCATCGACTGGGGCCACTTTAACCACGAGCACTGTCACGACGACGTCTCGTGGTGGCCCCGTCATGACGTCATGTGTATTCACCAGCCACAGGGTCAACATCATTACGGCCCAGCCGCTCGTCTTCCAGCCCCTGGTTTCCATCGAGGAGGAGGGGGGCCAGGAGGCCCCCCAAAACACCACCACCCCCACCAGGACGGAGGAACCTTGGGAGACGGTCCCGAGAAAGAACCGGGCGAGGCGAAGGATCGCCTCAAGCAGCAGTTCCTCGGAGAGCGACGAGGAAACGGGTGGCAGCAGCGTGGGATTCCGGAGGACGCCGGGACGAGGGAGGATTTCGTCCCCAACGCCATCGCCACCGGCGCCTGTGCCACCCACGCCGCCACTGCCGTCTCCAGAAATCGTACCCCCCCACACCCGCACCCCCACAATAGATATAAGGTCGCGTTCACCGTCACAGTCACCACCTGAGCCCCACCTTACCACGGCGAGCGATCGCCGAGGGGGCCCGCGGTCGGCTGCTGCCGGTGCGTCGGCGGGGACTCGGTCTTCTGCCCCTTCGACGCGTTCTCGACGTGGACAGCCCCGGGGCCGTCCAAACTCGCGTACCACTCCCTTTTCCCAATCCGGTCGTGGGCACGAACCTGCCCTCTCTCCCCCCGCGATATCCAACCCTCCCCGGCGTCCTGGGCGCGATGCGAGACGAGCCGACGCGAATCTACGCGAGGCTCTTATCTCACGCGCCGAGGGCGCCCAGACGATCGGGATTCTGGAAGAGGTGGCCAAGGATTTGACCACCTTCTTTCAGTCTCGGTCGGCTAAGGGGGGGGTGGGGCAACCGCCCCGCAACCGCCAGCATGGTCGTCCCAGGGCCCCCGAACAGCAGGGCCCGGAGGACCATGTGAAGAAAGCCACGAGGCTGCAGCGCCTGTACAGGGAGGATCGTCGTCGAGCGATGGAGGAGGTGCTGACGGGTCCTTCCCCTCACTGCCAAGTCAGTGCGGAGGAGGTCGGTCAGTACTTCCGTAAGATGTACTCGGCGACGGCCCCCCCTGTGGGCGAGCCGTATGCGTGGCCGGAGTGGCCGACGGACGAGGAGGGTGAGCTACGGGGCGCACTGGTGAGGCCCTTCTCAGCGTCGGAGGTGGAAGCCCGTCTGAAGCGGACGCACAAAAGTGCGCCTGGTCCAGACGGGGTCACCTACGACGAGCTCAGGAGGGCTGATCCAGGGTGCTCCGTGCTCGCCTCGATGTTCAACGCCTGCCTTCGCACGGAGGCCATTCCGGAGTCGTGGAAGTCCTCCACCACCGTACTTACGTACAAGAAAGGGGACCGAAGCGACCTTTCTAATTGGCGTCCGCTCGCACTCGGTGACACAGTAGCCAAGCTGTTCGCCGCGGTGCTTGCGGACCGGTTGATGGATTTCGCGGTCAAGGGAAAACGGCTGAGCCATCCTCAGAAGGGCTTCTTGAAGCATGAAGGGTGCCATGAGCACAACTTCATGCTTCAGGAAATCCTGGAGGACAGCCGGAGAGAGGGTCGACAAGCCGTGGTGGCGTGGCTGGATCTGACCAACGCGTTCGGGTCGATCCCCCACGACACCCTGTTCGACGCCTTTGAGGGGGCCAAATTACCCCTCAACATCCAGAAGGTCATGCTCTCCATGAACACTGGATGCACGACCAAGGTCCGTACCTCTCAGGGCTTTACTGAGAACATCCCCATGCTGGCTGGAGTCAAGCAGGGTTGTCCGTGTAGTCCGATGACCTTCAACCTGGCTATCGAGCGAGTGATTCGATCCGTCGAATCACTACCGATGGGCTATAGGTTGGGGGAGGATTTACACCGTGCGTTTGCCTACGCGGACGACATTGGTCTTGTGGCGGCCTCACCAGCGGAGATGCAGTCCCTCCTCGACGAGATCCAGAGGGCGGCGGCTGCGGCGGGGTTGAAATTCAACCCCAAGAAGTGCGCTACCGTTCACCTTCGGGGGAAGGGTAGCGCACAGAAATCGCAGCCAACCGTCTTCGTTCTCGACGGTGAGGAACTGAAAGCTCTGGGAGAGGGTGAGGCTTACGAGTACCTGGGAATTCCGGTCGGTTCCCGGGTAAGCCAAACCCCTACCGCCACCATCATCCGGATGATGGAAGATGCGAATGCCATCGACTCATCGCTCCTCGCTCCGTGGCAGAAGATGGACGCTCTTAGGACGTTCATCCTGCCGGGGATGGATCACATCCTGAGGGGCGGTGCAGTCGAGAAGACACCGCTAAAGACGTTCGACAAATTTGTCAAGCGTCTGGTCAAGGGCTGGATGAATCTCCCCCAGCGTGCCAGTGCGGAGGTAGTTTACCTCCCCACTTGGCGGGGCGGAGCCGGGCTCATTCCTATGGCGGACCTGGCCGACGTGCTCACGATCGCGAACGCCTTCAGGATGTTATCCTGTAAGGACGGCGCGATCGCTGAGCGGGCCAGGACCTCGCTGATGAATGCAGTCCGGAGACGAACATCCGTTCAGCCCACACAGGAGCAGGTCGCCGCGTTTCTCTCGGGCTCGCTCGAGGGACCCTTCGCGTGCGATCTCCAGGGTGACCCTGGCCTGTGGACCCGAGTGCGAATGGCTTCGCGTCGCCAGGTAAAACGCCTACACCTGGCATGGCGGTACGATCCCCTGACCAAGGAGATTCTTTTAGAATGCCGAGGTTCAGAGGGTCGGCGGACCATAATCCCCCCGGGCGCAACTTCTCAGGTGATTCGTCGCCTGAGAATTGCTGTACAAGAGAGTTACTTGTGCTCTCTCCTGGCAAAACCTGATCAAGGGAAGGTTTTCCAGGTGTCGTCGCGGTCCGGAGTCAGCAATGCCTTTCTCCGCGACGGCAGGTACGTCCGGTTTGCCGAGTGGCGCTTTATTCATCGCGCGCGCCTCAATGTCCTGCCTCTTAACGGGGCTCGACGCTGGGGCTCGGGCGATAAGCGCTGCAGGCGGTGCGGTTATCCGAGTGAGACACTACCTCACGTAATCTGTCACTGCCTGCCGCATTCGGCCGCTCTGCAGCTTCGTCATGACGCGGTTATGGCGCGGGTGGCGAAAGCATGTAGAGCGAAGGGAGCCATCCGTTTAAACCAAAGGGTGGAGGGCGTCAACGGCGATCTAGCTGCTCTCAGACCGGACATTGTTGTCAGGGATGAAGCAGCGAAACACATCCACATCATCGATGTCACCGTCGCGTTCGAGAACCAGTGCAAGGCCATGGAGGATGCTCGACGATCGAAGATCGTCAAGTATACTCCGCTTGCAACTGCATTGCACGCGTCGGGGTATTCGGTCGATGTGGATGCGATCGTCGTGGGCGCCCTTGGTACGTGGGACCAGGGCAATGAGCCTGTGCTGAAGCGTCTCGGCGTCTCATCGCACTACGCGGCGCTGATGCGCCGGCTCATTGTCACTGATACGATGAGATGGTCCCGTGACATATATGTCGAGCACGTGTCGAAGATCAGGCAGTTCCAGCACCCGTTCGACGCTCCTGCCGTTATGCCGCACGCGGGCCCCCTCGCTGACCGCTCCCCGCTTGGGCTACTCCCCGGTCAAGAACCTACCATGAATACACACTAGATAGGATCGGGAGTAAGGGTGGCCCTAGCAGAAAGAGGGGCGCCTCACACAATTTCGTGCTTTCAAATATTTTAGTCTGCGTTTCCCCCCTCTGTTCCTGTCTTTTCTCCTTCTCTCCTCTTTTCTCAACTCCCACTATATTTATAATATAATGACCGCTAAATGCGGTCATTCTAAGAGCGGAGCTTCACCATGGCAGGTTCGCCGAGATTGACGACAATATTCATATTGCGAGCACCAAATATTGGGAAGGACCACATTCTGTTTGAATACTAGCCAATAACCCGGCATTATATTGTATTTAAAAAACATTGTTTGAATAAACACTTTTTTATCTGTTCTTATCAGCTTAATATCTGATACACTCCCCATTGGGGAGTCAGAATATTAATCTGATTTTTGGAAACTGACGGAGCGTTGGTGCTTGCTCCACCTCCGTCGGGAGTCAGCCTGGCATTGCAGTGCCGCCAGGATTGGCTCAATAAACTATTCCAAAACACATATTCTGACTCCTCAAACAACAGCCATAAGCCCGAGAAGCGATTCTGAAGTCGTGCGGAAGAGTTTTACTCGAGCGGTGAAAAATCACGAAGTTCCGCGACCCGTCTCTTCCGCCAGCGCCGACTTCTCCAGGACCAGGATCGGAGCGGGACGAGCCATCCCACGGCCAACGACCGAGTGAGTCTTTCTTCTCTTTTCATACTGTCGCTTTCCCCCTCTAGGCACCGTTCGCTGAGCGACGTCACGCTCTGACGTAACTCAGTCGTGCGGTGACTAGGTTCCCCCAGCTGATCGTACAGGCGGTTGAGCTCTCCCTCTCCCGCCGTACCTCAGCTGTTACCTATATACCTAACGTATCTCTCGCGACCTTTCCCAAAACAATCACCGGTTTACCGTTGGTTGTTTTCCGAAAGGTTTAAATTGCACTTGTGGAATTTCGCCGTTCTGCGAGTAATATCGCAGCCCGGTGCACCACAGTGCATGCGAGGGGTGCTCCTTTCCATTCCTGTCGGATAAATCGAAAGAAGAGGTGTAATAATTGACAGAATTGTCGACAGAGGTGTCGTTTAAACGGCACCTGTCATTTTAACAACCGACACACATCTTTTCCAGAGATTTATCTGACTCCTTCTTGCTTCTCTACCGCGGGTAGAACTATCTTTTACGCGATCGATCCCTGCTTGGGGATCGACTCTAGCTTTATCTATTCTAGTCTACTTTATTTTATTCTTGACTCTCGCGATAGGGAGGCCTTTCCTCTTCGCTTCCGCGTCCTTCTCTATCGCCCGCTTTCTCTCTCGCTTTCTCTCTCTGTGCTTCCTTCGTCACTTCTCTCTGTCTCCCACTCTATTGCTGTCCTTCTTTCGTGCACGAGCTTGGTCGAAATCGGCCGAAGGGGACCTCGTCGGCGTTGCCCATATAACAGCTGTGATATTTTAACTGTGTGAATTGTCGCCTATTTGTCTATTTATATACATTCTATTAACCGACTTTTATACACTGACGTCTTTTTATCTTGTTTTACCTGTTTATACACTGTGACGTCCCCTTTTATCTGTGATATTCTAGTCATTTTTCTTCTTGTTTTCTATCTAGAATCTTAGGCGACAGCGACACGTCTTTTACCTTTTACACGGCATTTTACTGGCCCATTCACACTATTTTAGTCTATTTTATTACATAGTTTACCTACTTTTATACACACTGTTATCGTCTCCTATTTATTGACCTACTTATACCTTCACTGTTGCGTGTTATTTATTATTCTATCGTTTTATAAACTGAGATTCTATTAAGTCTATTATATACACGCGTGAGAGACTCTGGGGCAACGCCAGTGCTCCGGACTGGCCTGGTTATATACTCTTTATATACTCTAAGCGCTTTACCTATTCTATTATCTATATTTTATCTTATTGTGTTCTATTTACCTATATCTAGACTAAGCTAACTGGTTCTATCTTTCCTCACACTATTTTACATCTCGGCGACTGCCTGGATTTACATCTTTTAATCACGCTTTATATCGCTTTTCTGCTTCTTATTCTACTATATTTAATACTGTCCCGCGCACTTAATTCGCGCCGCTGTGCTGCCGCAGCCTCATCGCCATCCCTCGTGTCATCATCTTGCGCCGTCTTCCATCTAATTTCTGTTACCCGCGTCCCGTCTATTTATTTATTTATTACTATTGTTATTCCTCGCGTATTGTCCGTTATTTATTTCGTTGTCTCGTTTACCTATTTATTTTTGCATCGTGACCCGCCCATTTACATCATCCACCGCGTCATCCGTGCCGTTCATTTATCTACTTGTTTCGCATACTCGTTATTCTACTTCGCGTCCCATTCCGGCACCAATCATTGCACCCATCTGCATCTACACCGTCTGCGCACTCACACACTCGGGAGATCTCCGTCGCTGGCCCGGCGACACAAAACTTTCCTTCTTTTTAGCCATTTCTATAAACTCTTCTCTCCTTCTTTTTTCGCTTTCTTCTGCTCTCTTTCTATATACTTTCTAAATGGCTTCGCCGGCCCCAGCGACGGAGGTTACCGTCGAATTACCGGTCGCGGACGTTATCACGTGTCCCGAGTGTGTGAAGAAGAAATTTGCAAAGAGCACTTTTCGGTACGGGGGGTACTTGGAGTTCGCCCAGCACGTGAGGCGGACCCACGCGGGGTGGAAGCTAATTCCCACCTGCCGGTACTGCGGCCACGTGGGAACGGGTAAATACCCGACTAAGGATGTTAACGCCCACGTGGCCAAATTCCACTCCGCGTCCGCGAGTGCTGGGACAGCTCCGAGTGCGCCCAGTGCCGAAAGGGTGCGCAGCCCTAGCAGCAGCACAGGCGGCGGAGGCGACCCCTCGCAGAGCTGCCCTTCAGGTTCGGGGACTGCGACGGTGCCCCCCGTGTCGCGCACGACAAACCCCCCCGTGCGCCGAACAACCACCCCCCCAGTCCCCCGCAAGAATGCCCCCCCAACCACCCGAAACGCGACCAAGACGGCAGTGGCCAAGAGGTCGTCGACGGAGAGGGTGCCCGTCACGGCCAAGCCGCCCCCATCCACCACCAGCACCACGAGGGCGGCAACAACTGCCACCCTGACTACCCGTCTCTCGAAGGGGACTGCTGCTTCAACTGCAGCCACCTCCACCAAGGCGACCGGGACCGTCGCCACCACCGCCCGCTGCAGCACTCCGCCCACCACCTACGCGGAGGCTGTGGCACGGAACCAGGGGCCCTCCACCACCACCTACTCGAGGGGGAGCGTCTCGACAGCCAGCCAGTCGTCAACCAGGGCAAGCCTGGAGAAGCCGCCCACGAAGAAAAGGTCACTGGGCTCACCCAAGAGCCCAGTGACGAGAAGATTAACGAGGTCCTCCAGTCTGCCTCCGAGGTCTACTGTGGCCTCAAGGTCCACCACCTCCTCCACCACCATCAAGAGGGGGGTAGGGCGCCCTAGGAAGGAGCCGGCGCCCCCCGTGGACAAAGAGGCCACCACCACCACCAAGAGGGGACCGGGGCGTCCAAAGTCCTCTTTGAAGAACCCGGTCCCCACAGAATCCTCGGAGGCATCGACCCCCCCTCCTGGACCTTCAACATCGGCCACCACCATCGGGCAAGTCCAGGAGGAGAGGACCTCCAAGGATAGGGCGGCCTCCACTTCACCGAACTGGCTGGTGACTCCCCCTCCGCAGACGAGCGGCCCATTTCCGGCCCCTGTGGCTGTTGTGACGTCATCGACTGGGGCCACTTTAACCACGAGCACTGTCACGACGACGTCTCGTGGTGGCCCCGTCATGACGTCATGTGTATTCACCAGCCACAGGGTCAACATCATTACGGCCCAGCCGCTCGTCTTCCAGCCCCTGGTTCCCATCGAGGAGGAGGGGGGCCAGGAGGCCCCCCAAAACACCATCACCCCCACTAGGACGGAGGAACCTTGGGAGACGGTCCCGAGAAAGAACCGGGCGAGGCGAAGGATCGCCTCAAGCAGCAGTTCCTCGGAGAGCGACGAGGAAACGGGTGGCAGCAGCGTGGGATTCCGGAGGACGCCGGGACGAGGGAGGATTCCGTCCCCAACGCCATCGCCACCAGCGCCTGTGCCACCCACGCCGCCACTGCCGTCTCCAGAAATCGTACCCCCCCACACCCTCACCCCCACTGTAGATATAAGGTCGCGTTCACCGTCGCAGTCACCACCTGAGCCCCACCTTACCACGGCGAGCGATCGCCGAGGGGGCCCGCGGTCGGCTGCTGCCGGTGCGTCGGCGGGGACTCGGTCTTCTGCCCCTTCGACGCGTTCTCGACGTGGACAGCCCCGGGGCCGTCCAAACTCGCGTACCACTCCCTTTTCCCAATCCGGTCGTGGGCACGAACCTGCCCTCTCTCCCCCCGCGATATCCAACCCTCCCCGGCGTCCTGGGCGCGATGCGAGACGAGCCGATGCGAATCTACGCGAGGCTCTTATCTCACGCGCCGAGGGCGCCCAGACGATCGGGATCCTGGAAGAGGTGGCCAAAGATTTGACCACCTTCTTTCAGTCTCGGTCGGCTAAGGGGGGGGTGGGGCAACCGCCCCGCAACCGCCAGCATGGTCGTCCCAGGGCCCCCGAACAGCAGGGCCCGGAGGACCATGTGAAGAAAGCCACGAGGCTGCAGCGCCTGTACAGGGAGAATCGTCGTCGAGCGATGGAGGAGGTGCTGACGGGTCCTTCCCCTCACTGCCAAGTCAGTGCGGAGGAGGTCGGCCAGTACTTCCGAAAAATGTACTCGGCGACGGCTCCCCCTGTGGGCGAGCCGTATGCGTGGCCGGAGTGGCCGACGGACGAAGAGGGCGAGTTACGGGACGCACTGGTGAGGCCTTTCTCGGCGTCGGAGGTGGAAGCCCGTCTGAAGCGGACGCACAAAAGTGCGCCCGGTCCAGACGGGGTCACCTACGACGAGCTCAGGAAGGCTGATCCAGGGTGCTCCGTGCTCGCCTCGATGTTCAACGCCTGCCTTCGCACGGAGGCCATTCCGGAGTCGTGGAAGTCCTCCACCACCGTACTCACGTACAAGAAAGGGGACCGAAGCGACCTTTCTAATTGGCGTCCGCTCGCACTCGGTGACACAGTAGCCAAGCTGTTCGCCGCGGTGCTTGCGGACCGGTTGATGGATTTCGCGGTCAAGGGAAAACGGCTGAGCCATCCTCAGAAGGGTTTCTTGAAGCATGAAGGGTGCCATGAGCACAACTTCATGCTTCAGGAAATCCTGGAGGACAGTCGGAGAGAGGGTCGAGAAGCCGTGGTGGCGTGGCTGGATCTGACCAACGCGTTCGGGTCGATCCCACACGACACCCTGTTCGACGCCTTTGAGGGGGCCAAATTACCCCTCAACATCCAGAAGGTCATGCTCTCCATGAACACTGGATGCACGACCAAGGTCCGTACCTCTCAGGGCTTTACTGAGAACATCCCCATGCTGGCTGGAGTCAAGCAAGGTTGTCCGTGTAGTCCGATGACCTTCAACCTGGCTATCGAGCGAGTGATTCGATCCGTCGAATCACTACCGATGGGCTATAGGTTGGGGGAGGAACTACACCGTGCATTCGCCTACGCGGACGATATTGGTCTTGTGGCGGCTTCACCAGCGGAGATGCAGTCCCTCCTCGACGGGATCCAGAGGGCGGCGGCTGCGGCGGGGTTGAAATTCAACCCCAAGAAGTGCGCTACCGTTCACCTTCGGGGGAAGGGTAGCGCACAGAAATCGCAGCCAACCGTCTTCGTTCTCGACGGTGAGGGACTGAAAGCTCTGGGGGAGGGTGAGGCTTACGAGTACCTGGGAATTCCGGTCGGTTCCCGGGTAAGCCAAACCCCTACCGCCACCATCATCCGGATGATGGAAGATGCGAATGCCATCGACTCATCGCTCCTCGCTCCGTGGCAGAAGATGGACGCTCTCAGGACGTCCATCCTGCCGCGGTTGGATCATATCCTGAGGGGCGGTGCAGTCGAGAAGTCACCGCTAAAGACGTTTGACAAACTTGTCAAGCGTCTGGTCAAGGGCTGGATGAATCTCCCCCAGCGTGCCAGTGCGGAGGTAGTTTACCTCCCCACTTGGCGGGGCGGAGCCGGGCTCATTCCTATGGCGGACCTGGCCGACGTGCTCACGATCGCGCACGCCTTCAGGATGTTATCCTGTAAGGACGGCGCGATCGCTGAGCGGGCCAGGACCTCGCTAATGAATGCAGTCCGGAGACGAACATGCGTCCAGCCCACACAGGAGCAGGTCGCCGCGTTTCTCTCGGGTTCGCTCGAGGGACCCTTCGCGTGCGATCTCCAGGGTGACCCTGGCCTGTGGACCCGAGTGCGAATGGCTTCGCGTCGCCAGGTAAAACGTCTACACCTGGCATGGCGGTACGATCCCCTGACCAAGGAGATTCTTTTAGAATGCCGAGGTTCAGAGGGTCGGCGGACCATAATCCCCCCGGGCGCAACTTCTCAGGTGATTCGTCGCCTGAGAATTGCTGTACAAGAGAGTTACTTGTGCTCTCTCCTGGCAAAACCCGATCAAGGGAAGGTTTTCCAGGTGTCGTCGCGGTCCGGAGTCAGCAATGCCTTCCTCCGCGACGGCAGGTACGCCCGGTTTGCCGAGTGGCGCTTCATTCATCGCGCGCGCCTCGATGTCCTGCCTCTTAATGGGGCTCGACGCTGGGGCTCGGGCGATAAGCGCTGCAGGCAGTGCGGTTATCCGAGTGAGACGCTACCTCACGTAATCTGTCACTGCCTGCCGCACTCGGCCGCTCTGCAGCTTCGTCATGACGCGGTTATGGCGCGGGTGGCGAAAGCTTGCAGAGTGAGGGGAGCCATCCAATTAAATCGAAGGGTGGAGGGAGTCAACGGCGATCTAGCTGCTCTTAGACCGGACATTGTCGTCCGGGATGAAGCAGCGAAATACATCCACATCATCGATGTCACCGTCGCGTTCGAGAACCAGCGCAAGGCCATGGAGGATGCTCGACGATCGAAGATCGTCAAGTATACTCCGCTTGCAGCTGCATTGCACGCGTCGGGGTATTCGGTGGATGTGGATGCGATCGTCGTGGGCGCCCTTGGTACGTGGGACCAGGGCAATGAGCCTGTGTTGAAGCGTCTTGGCGTTTCACCGCATTACGCGGCGCTGATGCGCCGGCTCATTGTCACTGACACAATAAGATGGTCCCGTGACATATACGTCGAGCACGTGTCAAAGATAAGGCAGTACCAGTACCCGTTCGACGCTCCTGCCGCTGTGCCGCACGTGGGCCCCCTCGCCGACCGCTCCCAGCTCGGGCTACTCCCTGATCAATTGCTAACAGGAAATTCCATTCTATAGGATCGGGAGTAAGGGTGACTCTAGCTGAAAGAAGGGGCGCCTCAACTCGTTATTAGCGTACATATATTTTTGTTTCCTTCTTTTAATGCCCTCCCTCTACCTATCTTTCTCTACCGTCTTCCTCCCTTCCTCTCATTCCTCTTTGCGTCCCTATTCTCGCCCCCCCTCCCTCCCTCCTTCCCTCCCACCTCTCACTCTATTCCCCTCCTCTCACAAGCAGTCGTCCTTGACGGCTACTTTTTTTTCTAGCGGATATTTTCACCATGGCAGTATCGCCGAGATTGACCCACATACGATTATATGTCGAGTGCGAGCCCCAATACTTGGGAAGAACCATTTTTTGTTAAACACCCCAGCTAAACCAGCAATTGTACGGGGTGTTTAAACATTGTTTGAAAATAAAGCCTTTTTATCTGTTCTTATCAGCTTAATATCTGATACACTCCCCATTGGGGAGTCAGAATATTAATCTGATTTTTGGAAACTGACGGAGCGTTGGTGCTTGCTCCACCTCCGTCGCGAGTCAGCCTGGCATTGCAGTGCCGCCAGGATTGGCTCAATTAGCCTATTTCCAAGCACATATTCTGACTCCCCAATAACAGATCCATACGCCCGAGAAGCGCTAGTCTTAAGTTTTTAATCGTGCGGGAGAAATTCTACAAGCGGTGCGAGCGGTGCAATAAGTGCACATTATTATTGGATTACGCGACCTCCCCACGAAGCGCCGTCCAGGACCAGCCGGAGCCAGACAACAGCCCCAGCCAGCCGACACCGTACAGAGTAAGTGCCTTTTCAAATTTCAATTCTATCGCTTTGCTCCCTAGGAGTCGTTGCTCGCGTGACGTCACCCTCTGACGTAACGCGGCGGCTGACGACTAGTCCCCCAAGCTGAGCGTCGCGGTCGGAGAGTTCCGCTCCCCCGCCACACCTCAGGTGGTTTCCATAATTACCTTTGTTCTCTCTCGCGACCTTTCCCCAAACAGTCAACGATTACCGTTGGCTGTTTTCGAAAAGTTTAAATTGTACTCGTGGAATTGCAGCGTTCCGCGAGCTTTATCGCGGTTCGGTGCACCACAGTGCATGCGGGAGGGCCTCCTTTCTATTCCCTGCCGAACAAATTAAAGGAAGAGGTGTTAATTTTGACAAAATTGGCGACAGAGGCGTTACGCCTGTCATTTTAACATCGACGTGCACCTCTTCCCGAGATTTATTCGGTTCCTTCCGCTCGCGCTTCTCTTTCGCGAGTAGAATCTATTTTATCTTCTACGCGACTGATCCCTGCAAAGGGATCAGCCCTAGCTTTCTTTTATTCTAGTCTTAGTTTTAAGCGCTTTGACTCTCGCGATAGAGAGGCGTTCCGCTTCGTCTCCGATCCTTCTCTATCGCCCGCTTTCTCTCTCGCTTTCTCTACTTCTGTGCTTCCTTCGACACACTTCTCTGTCTCCCCTTCTATCTCTGTTCTTCCTTCGCGCACTTGCTTAGTGGGTCAAGGCCGAAGGGGAATCGGTCGGCGTTGCCCCAAACAGCTGTTCGATTTTAATACGTTATATATTGCTCGTTATTTATCTATTTATTATATTTTAACTTTCTTGTTTATACACCGCGTGACGTCTTATTTATTTTACTGTTTTATACCGTGTGACGTCTTATTTATTTTCATTTATCTAGTCATCTACACCGTTTTATTCCTTTACAATTTTATCCGCGCTACGAGCACAACAGCTGTTATTTATTATTAGTGATTGTCTCTTATTTATTATATTTATTTATTGTGACGCGTTTTATTTATTTATTTGTTATATTTCACCGTTTTTACCCGCGTTATAAGAGACTCGCGGGCAACGCCAGAGCTCCGGCCTGGCCTGGTTTTATTATATTCTATATATTACATTTATTTTATCCGCGATCTTTTTTTTCTTATCTTTTTTTTGGCGTTCCTTTTTTCTTTGTTATTTATACGTACTTTTATTATACATCTCGGCGACTGCCAGGATTTAAATCGATTTTAACCCTATTTATTGTATTTTACCCGCGTTCCCCCCTATTACCCCTGCGTTTATACTTCGCGCCGCGGTGCTGCTGCACTTTAACTTGCGTAGACTGCGCACCCGAGCACTCGGGAGACTCCCGTCGCTGGCCCGGCGAAATCTACACGACAGCCATATTTTAACTTATCCACCCCCCAGCCCCTTTTATATATTTATATACTTATTTATTCTTTTTTTATTCCTCGACCCCCTTTTAACTCAATTTTAAAATGGCTTCGCCGGTGCCAACACGGGAAGTTGCCGTCCTACTTCCGGCCACGGACGGTTTAACGTGTCCCGAGTGCTTTAATAAAAGGTCATCGAAAAGCAATGCTTTTAGGTACAAGGGGTACCTGGAGCTTGCCCAGCACGTGAGGCGAGCTCACGCGGGGTGGACATTAACGCCCACCTGCAAATTCTGCGGCCACGTGGGAAAAGGGAGATATCCCACTAAGGACGTAAACGCCCACGTGGCCAAATTCCACCCCGCAGCCCTCAGTCCTGGGACTGCTCCGGGTGCCCCGGGTACCTCCGGGGTGCGCAGATCCGGTGGCAGCACCAGCGGAGGAGGCGCCTCGTTGCAGAGTCGCCCTTCAGGATCGGTGGCTGCATCGGTCCCACCCGCGACGCGCGCGAACACCACCCCCCCGACGCGAAATTCGACCACCCCCCCCGCGCGAACCTCAAACACCCCCCCAGCCCCCTCGCGAATATCCTCGACCCCCCCCGCGCGGAAACCAACGACCCCCCCTGCCCCCCGAAAATTCACCCCCCCCTTAACCCGCAACGCGGTAAAGACGGCAGTGGCGAAGAAGACGACCACGAGGACGCTAGCCGCCTTCCTGAAGCCGCCCCCAACTACCACCAAATCCACGAGGGCGGCGACAACTGCCACCCTCACTACTCGTTCCTCGAAGAAGACCGCTGTCGCTTCGACATCGACGGCCCGCCCTGCGTCCGTCACCAGCACCAGGGCGACCGGGGCCGTTCCGAAGCCCGTCCGTCACAGCCCGCCGCCCACCACCTACGCGGAGGCTGTGACGAGGAACCAGGGGCTCGACACCACCACCAGCTCGAGGGGGAGTTTTTCATCGTCTGGCCTCAACTCCACCAGGAGAAGTTTGGAGAAACCGCCCGCGAAGAAGGAGTCACCGGGCACTCCACCTAGCCCGGTGACAAGAAGAATTACTAGGTCCTCCAGCCTGCCTCCGAGGTCATCTCAGCCTCCTAGGTCCACCGCCACCTCCACTACCATCAAGAAGGGGCTGGGGCGCCCGAAAAAGGACTCGGCGCCCCCAGTGGGCCAGGAGGCCAATACCATCTCGAAGAAGGGGCCGGGACGCCCTAAGAAGAACCCGGCCCCCGCAGCTACCTCGGAGGCACCGGTCAGCCCCCCTGGACCTTCAACATCGGCCACCACCATCGGGCAAGTCCAGGGGGAGAGGACCTACACCCTGCGGGCGGCCTCCACTTCTCCCAATTGGCCGGCGACTCCCCCTCCACAAACGAGCGGCGCAGCTCCGGTTCCCCTGGCCGTGGTGACGTCATCGACTGGGGCCACCCTAACTACGTGCACTGTCACGACGACAGCGCGTGGTGGCCCCATCATGACGTCATGCGTCTACACCTCGCACGCGGTCAGGGTCGTCACGGAGCGGCCGCTGATTTTTCAGCCCCTGGTTTCCATCGAGGAGGAGGAGGGGGGCCAGGAGGCCCCCCCAAACATCACCACCCCCGCCAACTCGGAGACACCATGGGTAACGGCCCCGAGGAAGAAGAAGACGAAGTCGCAGATGAGACGGCGGATCGTCTATAGCGACAGCTCCTCGGAGAGTGACGGGGAAAAGGGTGGCAGCAGCGGGGGATTCAGAAGGACGCCGGGACGAGGGAGGACAACATCCCCAACGCCATCGTCACCGGCGCCTACGACACCCCCGCCACAGCCACTGCCGTCCCTATTGAATATTCCCGCGTTGTCCCCCCCCCCTACCCTTAGTTTAAGATCGCGTTCACCGTCGCAGCCACCACCTGAGCCCCTACTAACCGCGGCGAGCGATCGCCGAGGGGGCCCCCGGTCGGCTGCTGCCGGTGCGTCGGCGGGAGCTCGGTCTTCTGCCCCTCCGACACGTTCTCGACGTGGACTGCCCCGGGGCCGTCCAGTAAATACGCGTACCACTCCCCAGTCCTCCCAAAATAGTCGTGGGCGCGAAACTTCCCTCTCTCCCCCCGCGAACTCCAATCCTCCCCGACTTCCTGGGCGCGATGCGAGACGGGCTGAAGCGTCTTTGCGCGAGGCCCTTATCTCACGCGCCGAGGGGGTCGAGACGATTGAGCTCCTGGAAGGGGTGGCCCAAGATCTGACCACCTTCTTTCAGTCTCGATCGGCTAAGGGGGGGAATAACCGCCAACCTGGTCGTCCTAGGGCTCCCGAACAGCAGGGCCCGGAGGATCAGGTTAAGAAAGCCACGAGGCTGCAGCGCCTGTACAGGGAGAATCGGCGCCGAGCGATGGAAGAGGTGCTGACCGGTCCTTCCCCGCACTGCGAAGTCGGTGCGGAGGAGGTCGGCCAGTACTTCCGGAAAATGTACTCGGCGACGGCTCCCCCTGTGGGCGAGCCCTATGCGTGGCCGGAGTGGTCCACGGACGAAGAGGGTGAGCTACGGGGCACACTGGTGAGGCCTTTCTCGGCGTCGGAGGTTGAATCCCGTCTGAAACGGACGCATAAAAGCGCTCCGGGTCCGGACGGGGTCACCTACGAAGAGCTGAGGAAGGCGGATCCAGGGTGTCACGTGCTCGCCTCCGTGTTCAATGCCTGCCTTCGCACGGAGGCCATTCCGGAGTCGTGGAAGTCCTCGAACACTGTTCTTATTTTTAAGAAGGGGGACCGAAGCGACCTTTCTAATTGGCGTCCGCTAGCACTCGGAGACACAGTCGCCAAGCTGTTCGCCGCAGTGCTCGCGGACCGGTTGATGGAGTTCGCGGTTAAGGGAAAGCGGCTGAGTCAACCTCAGAAGGGCTTCCTGAAGCATGAAGGGTGCCACGAGCACAACTTCATGCTTCAGGAAATCCTGGAGGACAGCCGGAGAGAGGGTCGACAAGCGGTGGTCGCGTGGCTGGATCTGACAAACGCGTTCGGGTCGATCCCCCACACCACCCTGTTCGACGCCTTTGAGGGTGCCGGTTTACCCCTCAACATCCGGAAGCTCATGCTCTCCATGAACTCTGGATGCACGACTAAAGTCCGTACCTCCCGGGGCTTTACCGAAAACATCCCTATGTTGGCTGGGGTCAAGCAAGGTTGCCCGTGTAGTCCAATGACCTTCAACCTTGCCATCGAGAGAGTGATTCGTTCTATCGAATCACTCCCGATTGGCTATAGGTTGGGGGAGGTCTTGCACCGTTCGTTCGCCTACGCGGACGATATTGGTCTTGTGGCGGCCTCACCAACTGAGATGCAATCTCTCCTCGATGAGATACGGAGGGCGGCGTCTGCGGCGGGGTTGAAGTTCAACCCCAAGAAGTGCGCTACCATTCACCTTCGGGGGAAGGGTAGCGCACAGAAAGCCCAGCCGTCGGTCTTCGTTCTCGACGGGGAGGAATTGAAAGCCCTGGGAGAGGGTGAGGCTTACGAGTACCTGGGAATTCCGGTCGGTTCCCGGGTAAGCCAAACCCCTACTGCCACCATCATCCGGATGATGGAGGACGCGAGAGCCATCGACGACTCGCCCCTAGCCCCGTGGCAGAAGATGGACGCCCTTAGGACGTTCATATTGCCACGGATGGACTACATCTTGAGGGGCGGGTCTGTCGAGAAGACACCCTTAAAGGCGTTCGACAAACTTGTCAAACGTCTGGTCAAGGGTTGGATGAATCTCCCCCAGCGGGCCAGTGCGGAGGTGGTCTACCTCCCCACTTGGCGAGGGGGAGCCGGACTCATTCCCATGGCGGACCTAGCCGACGTGCTCACGATCGCACACGCCTTCAGGATGTTATCCTGCAAGGACAGTGCGGTCGCTGAGCGGGCTAGGACCTCGCTGCGGAATGCAGTCCGGCGCCGAACATCCGTCCAACCCACTCAGGAACAGGTTGCCGCGTTCCTCTCGGGCTCGCTCGAGGGGCCCTTCGCGTGCGACCTCCAGGGCGATCCTGGCCTGTGGACCCGGGTGCGAATGGCCTCGCGTCGCCAGGTAAAACGCCTACACCTGGCATGGCGGTACGACTCTCTGACCAACGAGATTCTTTTGGAATGTCGAGGGTCAGAGGGCCGGCGGACAATTATCCCCCCGGGCGCAAATTCTCAGGTGATTCGTCGCCTGAGAATTGCAGTGCAAGAGAGTTACTTGTGCTCTCTCCTGGCTAAACCTGATCAAGGCAAGGTTTACCAGGTGTCGTCGCGGTCGGGAGTCAGCAATGCCTTCCTCCGCGACGGCAGGTACGCCCGGTTCGCCGAGTGGCGTTTCATTCATCGCGCGCGCCTCGATGTCTTGCCCCTTAACGGTGCACGACGCTGGGGCACGGGCGACAAACGCTGCAGGCAGTGCGGTTACCCGAGTGAGACGTTACCTCACGTAATCTGCCACTGCCTGCCTCACTCGGCCGCTCTGCAGCTTCGTCACGACGCGGTTATGGCGCGGGTGGCGAAAGCCTGTAGGGCGAAGGGAGCCATCCAATTAAATCAAAGGGTGGAGGGCGTCAGCGGCGATCTAGCCAGGCTCAGACCGGATATTGTTATCCGGGATGAGTCGGCGAAACGCGTCCACATCATCGATGTCACCGTCGCGTTCGAGAACCAGCGCAAGGCCATGGGGGATGCTCGACGATCAAAGATCGTCAAGTATACTCCGCTTGCGACTGCATTACACGCGTCGGGGTATTCGGTCGATGTTGATGCGATCGTCGTGGGCGCTCTTGGTACGTGGGATCAGGACAATGAGCCGGTGTTGAAGCGTCTGTGCGTTTCACCACGCTACGCAGCGCTGATGCGCCGACTCATTGTTACTGACACAATGAGATGGTCCCGCGACATATACGTCGAGCACGTGTCGAAGATTCGGCAGTACCAGCTCCCGTTCGACGCGCCTGCCGTTACGCCGCCGTCGGGCCCCCTCCCCGACCGCTCTCCGAGAGGGCTACCTACCGGTCAAATTGTTACATGATTATATCGTATAGGACCGGAGGTATGGGCGGCACTAGCTCGAATAAACGGGCGCCTCCCACACGATAAGCGAAGCGCTATTCCCCGCATCCCCCCCGTCTTCTTGTATTTTTTTTTCTTTTTTCTATATATATATATTTATTTTATTTTATGTATATAATGGCCACGATAAGTGGCCATTCTACAAACAAATTTCTTTTTACCATGGCAGCTCGCCGAGATTGACAAGCATAGTAATATGTATTGTACATCCCCTAAATTTGGGTGATAACCATTCTTGTTAAGCCCCCCCGACTAAAAGCCAGTCACTGTATGGGGGGCTTAAACATTGTTTGTGCACAATAAACATCTGTTCTTATCAGCTTAATATCTGATACACTCCCCATTGGGGAGTCAGAATATTAATCTGATTTTTGGAAACTGACGGAGCGTTGGTGCTTGCTCCACCTCCGTCGCGAGTCAGCCTGGCATTGCAGTGCCGCCAGGATTGGCTCAATTAGCCTATTTCCAAGCATATATTCTGACTCCCCAATAACAGATCCATACGCCCGAGAAGCGCTAGTCTTAAGTTTTTAATCGTGCGGGAGAAATTCTACAAGCGGTGCGAGCGGTGCAATAAGTGCACATTATTATTGGATTACGCGACCTCCCCACGAAGCGCCGTCCAGGACCAGCCGGAGCCAGACAACAGCCCCAGCCAGCCGACACCGTACAGAGTAAGTGCCTTTTCAAATTTCAATTCTATCGCTTTGCTCCCTAGGAGTCGTTGCTCGCGTGACGTCACCCTCTGACGTAACGCGGCGGCTGACGACTAGTCCCCCCAGCTGAGCGTCGCGGTCGGAGAGTTCCGCTCCCCCGCCACACCTCAGGTGGTTTCCATAATTACCTTTGTTCTCTCTCGCGACCTTTCCCCAAACAGTCAACGATTACCGTTGGCTGTTTTCGAAAAGTTTAAATTGTACTCGTGGAATTGCAGCGTTCCGCGAGCTTTATCGCGGTTCGGTGCACCACAGTGCATGCGGGAGGGCCTCCTTTCTATTCCCTGCCGAACAAATTAAAGGAAGAGGTGTTAATTTTGACAAAATTGGCGACAGAGGCGTTACGCCTGTCATTTTAACATCGACGTGCACCTCTTCCCGAGATTTATTCGGTTCCTTCCGCTCGCGCTTCTCTTTCGCGAGTAGAATCTATTTTATCTTCTACGCGACTGATCCCTGCAAAGGGATCAGCCCTAGCTTTCTTTTATTCTAGTCTTAGTTTTAAGCGCTTTGACTCTCGCGATAGAGAGGCGTTCCGCTTCGTCTCCGATCCTTCTCTATCGCCCGCTTTCTCTCTCGCTTTCTCTACTTCTGTGCTTCCTTCGACACACTTCTCTGTCTCCCCTTCTATCTCTGTTCTTCCTTCGCGCACTTGCTTAGTGGGTCAAGGCCGAAGGGGAATCGGTCGGCGTTGCCCCAAACAGCTGTTCGATTTTAATACGTTATATATTGCTCGTTATTTATCTATTTATTATATTTTAACTTTCTTGTTTATACACCGCGTGACGTCTTATTTATTTTACTGTTTTATACCGTGTGACGTCTTATTTATTTTTATTTATCTAGTCATCTACACCGTTTTATTCCTTTACAATTTTATCCGCGCTACGAGCACAACAGCTGTTATTTATTATTAGTGATTGTCTCTTATTTATTATATTTATTTATTGTGACGCGTTTTATTTATTTATTTGTTATATTTCACCGTTTTTACCCGCGTTATAAGAGACTCGCGGGCAACGCCAGAGCTCCGGCCTGGCCTGGTTTTATTATATTCTATATATTACATTTATTTTATCCGCGATCTTTTTTTTCTTATCTTTTTTTTGGCGTTCCTTTTTTCTTTGTTATTTATACGTACTTTTATTATACATCTCGGCGACTGCCAGGATTTAAATCGATTTTAACCCTATTTATTGTATTTTACCCGCGTTCCCCCCTATTACCCCTGCGTTTATACTTCGCGCCGCGGTGCTGCTGCACTTTAACTTGCGTAGACTGCGCACCCGAGCACTCGGGAGACTCCCGTCGCTGGCCCGGCGAAATCTACACGACAGCCATATTTTAACTTATCCACCCCCCAGCCCCTTTTATATATTTATATACTTATTTATTCTTTTTTTATTCCTCGACCCCCTTTTAACTCAATTTTAAAATGGCTTCGCCGGTGCCAACACGGGAAGTTGCCGTCCTACTTCCGGCCACGGACGGTTTAACGTGTCCCGAGTGCTTTAATAAAAGGTCATCGAAAAGCAATGCTTTTAGGTACAAGGGGTACCTGGAGCTTGCCCAGCACGTGAGGCGAGCTCACGCGGGGTGGACATTAACGCCCACCTGCAAATTCTGCGGCCACGTGGGAAAAGGGAGATATCCCACTAAGGACGTAAACGCCCACGTGGCCAAATTCCACCCCGCAGCCCTCAGTGCTGGGACTGCTCCGGGTGCCCCGGGTACCTCCGGGGTGCGCAGATCCGGTGGCAGCACCAGCGGAGGAGGCGCCTCGTTGCAGAGTCGCCCTTCAGGATCGGTGGCTGCATCGGTCCCACCCGCGACGCGCGCGAACACCACCCCCCCGACGCGAAATTCGACCACCCCCCCCCGCGCGAACCTCAAACACCCCCCCAGCCCCCTCGCGAATATCCTCGACCCCCCCCGCGCGGAAACCAACGACCCCCCCTGCCCCCCGAAAATTCACCCCCCCCTTAACCCGCAACGCGGTAAAGACGGCAGTGGCGAAGAAGACGACCACGAGGACGCTAGCCGCCTTCCTGAAGCCGCCCCCAACTACCACCAAATCCACGAGGGCGGCGACAACTGCCACCCTCACTACTCGTTCCTCGAAGAAGACCGCTGTCGCTTCGACATCGACGGCCCGCCCTGCGTCCGTCACCAGCACCAGGGCGACCGGGGCCGTTCCGAAGCCCGTCCGTCACAGCCCGCCGCCCACCACCTACGCGGAGGCTGTGACGAGGAACCAGGGGCTCGACACCACCACCAGCTCGAGGGGGAGTTTTTCATCGTCTGGCCTCAACTCCACCAGGAGAAGTTTGGAGAAACCGCCCGCGAAGAAGGAGTCACCGGGCACTCCACCTAGCCCGGTGACAAGAAGAATTACTAGGTCCTCCAGCCTGCCTCCGAGGTCATCTCAGCCTCCTAGGTCCACCGCCACCTCCACTACCATCAAGAAGGGGCTGGGGCGCCCGAAAAAGGACTCGGCGCCCCCAGTGGGCCAGGAGGCCAATACCATCTCGAAGAAGGGGCCGGGACGCCCTAAGAAGAACCCGGCCCCCGCAGCTACCTCGGAGGCACCGGTCAGCCCCCCTGGACCTTCAACATCGGCCACCACCATCGGGCAAGTCCAGGGGGAGAGGACCTACACCCTGCGGGCGGCCTCCAATTCTCCCAATTGGCCGGCGACTCCCCCTCCACAAACGAGCGGCGCAGCTCCGGTTCCCCTGGCCGTGGTGACGTCATCGACTGGGGCCACCCTAACTACGTGCACTGTCACGACGACAGCGCGTGGTGGCCCCATCATGACGTCATGCGTCTACACCTCGCACGCGGTCAGGGTCGTCACGGAGCGGCCGCTGATTTTTCAGCCCCTGGTTTCCATCGAGGAGGAGGAGGGGGGCCAGGAGGCTCCCCCAAACATCACCACCCCCGCCAACTCGGAGACACCATGGGTAACGGCCCCGAGGAAGAAGAAGACGAAGTCGCAGATGAGACGGCGGATCGTCTATAGCGACAGCTCCTCGGAGAGTGACGGGGAAAAGGGTGGCAGCAGCGGGGGATTCAGAAGGACGCCGGGACGAGGGAGGACAACATCCCCAACGCCATCGTCACCGGCGCCTACGACACCCCCGCCACAGCCACTGCCGTCCCTATTGAATATTCCCGCGTTGTCCCCCCCCCCTACCCTTAGTTTAAGATCGCGTTCACCGTCGCAGCCACCACCTGAGCCCCTACTAACCGCGGCGAGCGATCGCCGAGGGGGCCCCCGGTCGGCTGCTGCCGGTGCGTCGGCGGGAGCTCGGTCTTCTGCCCCTCCGACACGTTCTCGACGTGGACTGCCCCGGGGCCGTCCAGTAAATACGCGTACCACTCCCCAGTCCTCCCAAAATAGTCGTGGGCGCGAAACTTCCCTCTCTCCCCCCGCGAACTCCAATCCTCCCCGACTTCCTGGGCGCGATGCGAGACGGGCTGAAGCGTCTTTGCGCGAGGCCCTTATCTCACGCGCCGAGGGGGTCGAGACGATTGAGCTCCTGGAAGGGGTGGCCCAAGATCTGACCACCTTCTTTCAGTCTCGATCGGCTAAGGGGGGGAATAACCGCCAACCTGGTCGTCCTAGGGCTCCCGAACAGCAGGGCCCGGAGGATCAGGTTAAGAAAGCCACGAGGCTGCAGCGCCTGTACAGGGAGAATCGGCGCCGAGCGATGGAAGAGGTGCTGACCGGTCCTTCCCCGCACTGCGAAGTCGGTGCGGAGGAGGTCGGCCAGTACTTCCGGAAAATGTACTCGGCGACGGCTCCCCCTGTGGGCGAGCCCTATGCGTGGCCGGAGTGGTCCACGGACGAAGAGGGTGAGCTACGGGGCACACTGGTGAGGCCTTTCTCGGCGTCGGAGGTTGAATCCCGTCTGAAACGGACGCATAAAAGCGCTCCGGGTCCGGACGGGGTCACCTACGAAGAGCTGAGGAAGGCGGATCCAGGGTGTCACGTGCTCGCCTCCGTGTTCAATGCCTGCCTTCGCACGGAGGCCATTCCGGAGTCGTGGAAGTCCTCGAACACTGTTCTTATTTTTAAGAAGGGGGACCGAAGCGACCTTTCTAATTGGCGTCCGCTAGCACTCGGAGACACAGTCGCCAAGCTGTTCGCCGCAGTGCTCGCGGACCGGTTGATGGAGTTCGCGGTTAAGGGAAAGCGGCTGAGTCAACCTCAGAAGGGCTTCCTGAAGCATGAAGGGTGCCACGAGCACAACTTCATGCTTCAGGAAATCCTGGAGGACAGCCGGAGAGAGGGTCGACAAGCGGTGGTCGCGTGGCTGGATCTGACAAACGCGTTCGGGTCGATCCCCCACACCACCCTGTTCGACGCCTTTGAGGGTGCCGGTTTACCCCTCAACATCCGGAAGCTCATGCTCTCCATGAACTCTGGATGCACGACTAAAGTCCGTACCTCCCGGGGCTTTACCGAAAACATCCCTATGTTGGCTGGGGTCAAGCAAGGTTGCCCGTGTAGTCCAATGACCTTCAACCTTGCCATCGAGAGAGTGATTCGTTCTATCGAATCACTCCCGATTGGCTATAGGTTGGGGGAGGTCTTGCACCGTTCGTTCGCCTACGCGGACGATATTGGTCTTGTGGCGGCCTCACCAACTGAGATGCAATCTCTCCTCGATGAGATACGGAGGGCGGCGTCTGCGGCGGGGTTGAAGTTCAACCCCAAGAAGTGCGCTACCATTCACCTTCGGGGGAAGGGTAGCGCACAGAAAGCCCAGCCGTCGGTCTTCGTTCTCGACGGGGAGGAATTGAAAGCCCTGGGAGAGGGTGAGGCTTACGAGTACCTGGGAATTCCGGTCGGTTCCCGGGTAAGCCAAACCCCTACTGCCACCATCATCCGGATGATGGAGGACGCGAGAGCCATCGACGACTCGCCCCTAGCCCCGTGGCAGAAGATGGACGCCCTTAGGACGTTCATATTGCCACGGATGGACTACATCTTGAGGGGCGGGTCTGTCGAGAAGACACCCTTAAAGGCGTTCGACAAACTTGTCAAACGTCTGGTCAAGGGTTGGATGAATCTCCCCCAGCGGGCCAGTGCGGAGGTGGTCTACCTCCCCACTTGGCGAGGGGGAGCCGGACTCATTCCCATGGCGGACCTAGCCGACGTGCTCACGATCGCACACGCCTTCAGGATGTTATCCTGCAAGGACAGTGCGGTCGCTGAGCGGGCTAGGACCTCGCTGCGGAATGCAGTCCGGCGCCGAACATCCGTCCAACCCACTCAGGAACAGGTTGCCGCGTTCCTCTCGGGCTCGCTCGAGGGGCCCTTCGCGTGCGACCTCCAGGGCGATCCTGGCCTGTGGACCCGGGTGCGAATGGCCTCGCGTCGCCAGGTAAAACGCCTACACCTGGCATGGCGGTACGACTCTCTGACCAACGAGATTCTTTTGGAATGTCGAGGGTCAGAGGGCCGGCGGACAATTATCCCCCCGGGCGCAAATTCTCAGGTGATTCGTCGCCTGAGAATTGCAGTGCAAGAGAGTTACTTGTGCTCTCTCCTGGCTAAACCTGATCAAGGCAAGGTTTACCAGGTGTCGTCGCGGTCGGGAGTCAGCAATGCCTTCCTCCGCGACGGCAGGTACGCCCGGTTCGCCGAGTGGCGTTTCATTCATCGCGCGCGCCTCGATGTCTTGCCCCTTAACGGTGCACGACGCTGGGGCACGGGCGACAAACGCTGCAGGCAGTGCGGTTACCCGAGTGAGACGTTACCTCACGTAATCTGCCACTGCCTGCCTCACTCGGCCGCTCTGCAGCTTCGTCACGACGCGGTTATGGCGCGGGTGGCGAAAGCCTGTAGGGCGAAGGGAGCCATCCAATTAAATCAAAGGGTGGAGGGCGTCAGCGGCGATCTAGCCAGGCTCAGACCGGATATTGTTATCCGGGATGAGTCGGCGAAACGCGTCCACATCATCGATGTCACCGTCGCGTTCGAGAACCAGCGCAAGGCCATGGGGGATGCTCGACGATCAAAGATCGTCAAGTATACTCCGCTTGCGACTGCATTACACGCGTCGGGGTATTCGGTCGATGTTGATGCGATCGTCGTGGGCGCTCTTGGTACGTGGGATCAGGACAATGAGCCGGTGTTGAAGCGTCTGTGCGTTTCACCACGCTACGCAGCGCTGATGCGCCGACTCATTGTTACTGACACAATGAGATGGTCCCGCGACATATACGTCGAGCACGTGTCGAAGATTCGGCAGTACCAGCTCCCGTTCGACGCGCCTGCCGTTACGCCGCCGTCGGGCCCCCTCCCCGACCGCTCTCCGAGAGGGCTACCTACCGGTCAAATTGTTACATGATTATATCGTATAGGACCGGAGGTATGGGCGGCACTAGCTCGAATAAACGGGCGCCTCCCACACGATAAGCGAAGCGCTATTCCCCGCATCCCCCCCGTCTTCTTGTATTTTTTTTTCTTTTTTCTATATATATATATTTATTTTATTTTATGTATATAATGGCCACGATAAGTGGCCATTCTACAAACAAATTTCTTTTTACCATGGCAGCTCGCCGAGATTGACAAGCATAGTAATATGTATTGTACATCCCCTAAATTTGGGTGATAACCATTCTTGTTAAGCCCCCCCGACTAAAAGCCAGTCACTGTATGGGGGGCTTAAACATTGTTTGTGCACAATAAACGCCTGTATCTGTTCTTATCAGCTTAATATCTGATACACTCCCCATTGGGGAGTCAGAATATTAATCTGATTTTTGGAAACTGACGGAGCGTTGGTGCTTGCTCCACCTCCGTCGCGAGTCAGCCTGGCATTGCAGTGCCGCCAGGATTGGCTCAATTAGCCTATTTCCAAGCATATATTCTGACTCCCCAATAACAGATCCATACGCCCGAGAAGCGCTAGTCTTAAGTTTTTAATCGTGCGGGAGAAATTCTACAAGCGGTGCGAGCGGTGCAATAAGTGCACATTATTATTGGATTACGCGACCTCCCCACGAAGCGCCGTCCAGGACCAGCCGGAGCCAGACAACAGCCCCAGCCAGCCGACACCGTACAGAGTAAGTGCCTTTTCAAATTTCAATTCTATCGCTTTGCTCCCTAGGAGTCGTTGCTCGCGTGACGTCACCCTCTGACGTAACGCGGCGGCTGACGACTAGTCCCCCCAGCTGAGCGTCGCGGTCGGAGAGTTCCGCTCCCCCGCCACACCTCAGGTGGTTTCCATAATTACCTTTGTTCTCTCTCGCGACCTTTCCCCAAACAGTCAACGATTACCGTTGGCTGTTTTCGAAAAGTTTAAATTGTACTCGTGGAATTGCAGCGTTCCGCGAGCTTTATCGCGGTTCGGTGCACCACAGTGCATGCGGGAGGGCCTCCTTTCTATTCCCTGCCGAACAAATTAAAGGAAGAGGTGTTAATTTTGACAAAATTGGCGACAGAGGCGTTACGCCTGTCATTTTAACATCGACGTGCACCTCTTCCCGAGATTTATTCGGTTCCTTCCGCTCGCGCTTCTCTTTCGCGAGTAGAATCTATTTTATCTTCTACGCGACTGATCCCTGCAAAGGGATCAGCCCTAGCTTTCTTTTATTCTAGTCTTAGTTTTAAGCGCTTTGACTCTCGCGATAGAGAGGCGTTCCGCTTCGTCTCCGATCCTTCTCTATCGCCCGCTTTCTCTCTCGCTTTCTCTACTTCTGTGCTTCCTTCGACACACTTCTCTGTCTCCCCTTCTATCTCTGTTCTTCCTTCGCGCACTTGCTTAGTGGGTCAAGGCCGAAGGGGAATCGGTCGGCGTTGCCCCAAACAGCTGTTCGATTTTAATACGTTATATATTGCTCGTTATTTATCTATTTATTATATTTTAACTTTCTTGTTTATACACCGCGTGACGTCTTATTTATTTTACTGTTTTATACCGTGTGACGTCTTATTTATTTTCATTTATCTAGTCATCTACACCGTTTTATTCCTTTACAATTTTATCCGCGCTACGAGCACAACAGCTGTTATTTATTATTAGTGATTGTCTCTTATTTATTATATTTATTTATTGTGACGCGTTTTATTTATTTATTTGTTATATTTCACCGTTTTTACCCGCGTTATAAGAGACTCGCGGGCAACGCCAGAGCTCCGGCCTGGCCTGGTTTTATTATATTCTATATATTACATTTATTTTATCCGCGATCTTTTTTTTCTTATCTTTTTTTTGGCGTTCTTTTTTTCTTTGTTATTTATACGTACTTTTATTATACATCTCGGCGACTGCCAGGATTTAAATCGATTTTAACCCTATTTATTGTATTTTACCCGCGTTCCCCCCTATTACCCCTGCGTTTATACTTCGCGCCGCGGTGCTGCTGCACTTTAACTTGCGTAGACTGCGCACCCGAGCACTCGGGAGACTCCCGTCGCTGGCCCGGCGAAATCTACACGACAGCCATATTTTAACTTATCCACCCCCCAGCCCCTTTTATATATTTATATACTTATTTATTCTTTTTTTATTCCTCGACCCCCTTTTAACTCAATTTTAAAATGGCTTCGCCGGTGCCAACACGGGAAGTTGCCGTCCTACTTCCGGCCACGGACGGTTTAACGTGTCCCGAGTGCTTTAATAAAAGGTCATCGAAAAGCAATGCTTTTAGGTACAAGGGGTACCTGGAGCTTGCCCAGCACGTGAGGCGAGCTCACGCGGGGTGGACATTAACGCCCACCTGCAAATTCTGCGGCCACGTGGGAAAAGGGAGATATCCCACTAAGGACGTAAACGCCCACGTGGCCAAATTCCACCCCGCAGCCCTCAGTGCTGGGACTGCTCCGGGTGCCCCGGGTACCTCCGGGGTGCGCAGATCCGGTGGCAGCACCAGCGGAGGAGGCGCCTCGTTGCAGAGTCGCCCTTCAGGATCGGTGGCTGCATCGGTCCCACCCGCGACGCGCGCGAACACCACCCCCCCGACGCGAAATTCGACCACCCCCCCCGCGCGAACCTCAAACACCCCCCCAGCCCCCTCGCGAATATCCTCGACCCCCCCCGCGCGGAAACCAACGACCCCCCCTGCCCCCCGAAAATTCACCCCCCCCTTAACCCGCAACGCGGTAAAGACGGCAGTGGCGAAGAAGACGACCACGAGGACGCTAGCCGCCTTCCTGAAGCCGCCCCCAACTACCACCAAATCCACGAGGGCGGCGACAACTGCCACCCTCACTACTCGTTCCTCGAAGAAGACCGCTGTCGCTTCGACATCGACGGCCCGCCCTGCGTCCGTCACCAGCACCAGGGCGACCGGGGCCGTTCCGAAGCCCGTCCGTCACAGCCCGCCGCCCACCACCTACGCGGAGGCTGTGACGAGGAACCAGGGGCTCGACACCACCACCAGCTCGAGGGGGAGTTTTTCATCGTCTGGCCTCAACTCCACCAGGAGAAGTTTGGAGAAACCGCCCGCGAAGAAGGAGTCACCGGGCACTCCACCTAGCCCGGTGACAAGAAGAATTACTAGGTCCTCCAGCCTGCCTCCGAGGTCATCTCAGCCTCCTAGGTCCACCGCCACCTCCACTACCATCAAGAAGGGGCTGGGGCGCCCGAAAAAGGACTCGGCGCCCCCAGTGGGCCAGGAGGCCAATACCATCTCGAAGAAGGGGCCGGGACGCCCTAAGAAGAACCCGGCCCCCGCAGCTACCTCGGAGGCACCGGTCAGCCCCCCTGGACCTTCAACATCGGCCACCACCATCGGGCAAGTCCAGGGGGAGAGGACCTACACCCTGCGGGCGGCCTCCACTTCTCCCAATTGGCCGGCGACTCCCCCTCCACAAACGAGCGGCGCAGCTCCGGTTCCCCTGGCCGTGGTGACGTCATCGACTGGGGCCACCCTAACAACGTGCACTGTCACGACGACAGCGCGTGGTGGCCCCATCATGACGTCATGCGTCTACACCTCGCACGCGGTCAGGGTCGTCACGGAGCGGCCGCTGATTTTTCAGCCCCTGGTTTCCATCGAGGAGGAGGAGGGGGGCCAGGAGGCCCCCCCAAACATCACCACCCCCGCCAACTCGGAGACACCATGGGTAACGGCCCCGAGGAAGAAGAAGACGAAGTCGCAGATGAGACGGCGGATCGTCTATAGCGACAGCTCCTCGGAGAGTGACGGGGAAAAGGGTGGCAGCAGCGGGGGATTCAGAAGGACGCCGGGACGAGGGAGGACAACATCCCCAACGCCATCGTCACCGGCGCCTACGACACCCCCGCCACAGCCACTGCCGTCCCTATTGAATATTCCCGCGTTGTCCCCCCCCCCTACCCTTAGTTTAAGATCGCGTTCACCGTCGCAGCCACCACCTGAGCCCCTACTAACCGCGGCGAGCGATCGCCGAGGGGGCCCCCGGTCGGCTGCTGCCGGTGCGTCGGCGGGAGCTCGGTCTTCTGCCCCTCCGACACGTTCTCGACGTGGACTGCCCCGGGGCCGTCCAGTAAATACGCGTACCACTCCCCAGTCCTCCCAAAGTAGTCGTGGGCGCGAAACTTCCCTCTCTCCCCCCGCGAACTCCAATCCTCCCCGACTTCCTGGGCGCGATGCGAGACGGGCTGAAGCGTCTTTGCGCGAGGCCCTTATCTCACGCGCCGAGGGGGTCGAGACGATTGAGCTCCTGGAAGGGGTGGCCCAAGATCTGACCACCTTCTTTCAGTCTCGATCGGCTAAGGGGGGGAATAACCGCCAACCTGGTCGTCCTAGGGCTCCCGAACAGCAGGGCCCGGAGGATCAGGTTAAGAAAGCCACGAGGCTGCAGCGCCTGTACAGGGAGAATCGGCGCCGAGCGATGGAAGAGGTGCTGACCGGTCCTTCCCCGCACTGCGAAGTCGGTGCGGAGGAGGTCGGCCAGTACTTCCGGAAAATGTACTCGGCGACGGCTCCCCCTGTGGGCGAGCCCTATGCGTGGCCGGAGTGGTCCACGGACGAAGAGGGTGAGCTACGGGGCACACTGGTGAGGCCTTTCTCGGCGTCGGAGGTTGAATCCCGTCTGAAACGGACGCATAAAAGCGCTCCGGGTCCGGACGGGGTCACCTACGAAGAGCTGAGGAAGGCGGATCCAGGGTGTCACGTGCTCGCCTCCGTGTTCAATGCCTGCCTTCGCACGGAGGCCATTCCGGAGTCGTGGAAGTCCTCGAACACTGTTCTTATTTTTAAGAAGGGGGACCGAAGCGACCTTTCTAATTGGCGTCCGCTAGCACTCGGAGACACAGTCGCCAAGCTGTTCGCCGCAGTGCTCGCGGACCGGTTGATGGAGATCGCGGTTAAGGGAAAGCGGCTGAGTCAACCTCAGAAGGGCTTCCTGAAGCATGAAGGGTGCCACGAGCACAACTTCATGCTTCAGGAAATCCTGGAGGACAGCCGGAGAGAGGGTCGACAAGCGGTGGTCGCGTGGCTGGATCTGACAAACGCGTTCGGGTCGATCCCCCACACCACCCTGTTCGACGCCTTTGAGGGTGCCGGTTTACCCCTCAACATCCGGAAGCTCATGCTCTCCATGAACTCTGGATGCACGACTAAAGTCCGTACCTCCCGGGGCTTTACCGAAAACATCCCTATGTTGGCTGGGGTCAAGCAAGGTTGCCCGTGTAGTCCAATGACCTTCAACCTTGCCATCGAGAGAGTGATTCGTTCTATCGAATCACTCCCGATTGGCTATAGGTTGGGGGAGGTCTTGCACCGTTCGTTCGCCTACGCGGACGATATTGGTCTTGTGGCGGCCTCACCAACTGAGATGCAATCTCTCCTCGATGAGATACGGAGGGCGGCGTCTGCGGCGGGGTTGAAGTTCAACCCCAAGAAGTGCGCTACCATTCACCTTCGGGGGAAGGGTAGCGCACAGAAAGCCCAGCCGTCGGTCTTCGTTCTCGACGGGGAGGAATTGAAAGCCCTGGGAGAGGGTGAGGCTTACGAGTACCTGGGAATTCCGGTCGGTTCCCGGGTAAGCCAAACCCCTACTGCCACCATCATCCGGATGATGGAGGACGCGAGAGCCATCGACGACTCGCCCCTAGCCCCGTGGCAGAAGATGGACGCCCTTAGGACGTTCATATTGCCACGGATGGACTACATCTTGAGGGGCGGGTCTGTCGAGAAGACACCCTTAAAGGCGTTCGACAAACTTGTCAAACGTCTGGTCAAGGGTTGGATGAATCTCCCCCAGCGGGCCAGTGCGGAGGTGGTCTACCTCCCCACTTGGCGAGGGGGAGCCGGACTCATTCCCATGGCGGACCTAGCCGACGTGCTCACGATCGCACACGCCTTCAGGATGTTATCCTGCAAGGACAGTGCGGTCGCTGAGCGGGCTAGGACCTCGCTGCGGAATGCAGTCCGGCGCCGAACATCCGTCCAACCCACTCAGGAACAGGTTGCCGCGTTCCTCTCGGGCTCGCTCGAGGGGCCCTTCGCGTGCGACCTCCAGGGCGATCCTGGCCTGTGGACCCGGGTGCGAATGGCCTCGCGTCGCCAGGTAAAACGCCTACACCTGGCATGGCGGTACGACTCTCTGACCAACGAGATTCTTTTGGAATGTCGAGGGTCAGAGGGCCGGCGGACAATTATCCCCCCGGGCGCAAATTCTCAGGTGATTCGTCGCCTGAGAATTGCAGTGCAAGAGAGTTACTTGTGCTCTCTCCTGGCTAAACCTGATCAAGGCAAGGTTTACCAGGTGTCGTCGCGGTCGGGAGTCAGCAATGCCTTCCTCCGCGACGGCAGGTACGCCCGGTTCGCCGAGTGGCGTTTCATTCATCGCGCGCGCCTCGATGTCTTGCCCCTTAACGGTGCACGACGCTGGGGCACGGGCGACAAACGCTGCAGGCAGTGCGGTTACCCGAGTGAGACGTTACCTCACGTAATCTGCCACTGCCTGCCTCACTCGGCCGCTCTGCAGCTTCGTCACGACGCGGTTATGGCGCGGGTGGCGAAAGCCTGTAGGGCGAAGGGAGCCATCCAATTAAATCAAAGGGTGGAGGGCGTCAGCGGCGATCTAGCCAGGCTCAGACCGGATATTGTTATCCGGGATGAGTCGGCGAAACGCGTCCACATCATCGATGTCACCGTCGCGTTCGAGAACCAGCGCAAGGCCATGGGGGATGCTCGACGATCAAAGATCGTCAAGTATACTCCGCTTGCGACTGCATTACACGCGTCGGGGTATTCGGTCGATGTTGATGCGATCGTCGTGGGCGCTCTTGGTACGTGGGATCAGGACAATGAGCCGGTGTTGAAGCGTCTGTGCGTTTCACCACGCTACGCAGCGCTGATGCGCCGACTCATTGTTACTGACACAATGAGATGGTCCCGCGACATATACGTCGAGCACGTGTCGAAGATTCGGCAGTACCAGCTCCCGTTCGACGCGCCTGCCGTTACGCCGCCGTCGGGCCCCCTCCCCGACCGCTCTCCGAGAGGGCTACCTACCGGTCAAATTGTTACATGATTATATCGTATAGGACCGGAGGTATGGGCGGCACTAGCTCGAATAAACGGGCGCCTCCCACACGATAAGCGAAGCGCTATTCCCCGCATCCCCCCCGTCTTCTTGTATTTTTTTTTCTTTTTTCTATATATATATATTTATTTTATTTTATGTATATAATGGCCACGATAAGTGGCCATTCTACAAACAAATTTCTTTTTACCATGGCAGCTCGCCGAGATTGACAAGCATAGTAATATGTATTGTACATCCCCTAAATTTGGGTGATAACCATTCTTGTTAAGCCCCCCCGACTAAAAGCCAGTCACTGTATGGGGGGCTTAAACATTGTTTGTGCACAATAAACGCCTGTATCTGTTCTTATCAGCTTAATATCTGATACACTCCCCATTGGGGAGTCAGAATATTAATCTGATTTTTGGAAACTGACGGAGCGTTGGTGCTTGCTCCACCTCCGTCGCGAGTCAGCCTGGCATTGCAGTGCCGCCAGGATTGGCTCAATTAGCCTATTTCCAAGCATATATTCTGACTCCCCAATAACAGATCCATACGCCCGAGAAGCGCTAGTCTTAAGTTTTTAATCGTGCGGGAGAAATTCTACAAGCGGTGCGAGCGGTGCAATAAGTGCACATTATTATTGGATTACGCGACCTCCCCACGAAGCGCCGTCCAGGACCAGCCGGAGCCAGACAACAGCCCCAGCCAGCCGACACCGTACAGAGTAAGTGCCTTTTCAAATTTCAATTCTATCGCTTTGCTCCCTAGGAGTCGTTGCTCGCGTGACGTCACCCTCTGACGTAACGCGGCGGCTGACGACTAGTCCCCCCAGCTGAGCGTCGCGGTCGGAGAGTTCCGCTCCCCCGCCACACCTCAGGTGGTTTCCATAATTACCTTTGTTCTCTCTCGCGACCTTTCCCCAAACAGTCAACGATTACCGTTGGCTGTTTTCGAAAAGTTTAAATTGTACTCGTGGAATTGCAGCGTTCCGCGAGCTTTATCGCGGTTCGGTGCACCACAGTGCATGCGGGAGGGCCTCCTTTCTATTCCCTGCCGAACAAATTAAAGGAAGAGGTGTTAATTTTGACAAAATTGGCGACAGAGGCGTTACGCCTGTCATTTTAACATCGACGTGCACCTCTTCCCGAGATTTATTCGGTTCCTTCCGCTCGCGCTTCTCTTTCGCGAGTAGAATCTATTTTATCTTCTACGCGACTGATCCCTGCAAAGGGATCAGCCCTAGCTTTCTTTTATTCTAGTCTTAGTTTTAAGCGCTTTGACTCTCGCGATAGAGAGGCGTTCCGCTTCGTCTCCGATCCTTCTCTATCGCCCGCTTTCTCTCTCGCTTTCTCTACTTCTGTGCTTCCTTCGACACACTTCTCTGTCTCCCCTTCTATCTCTGTTCTTCCTTCGCGCACTTGCTTAGTGGGTCAAGGCCGAAGGGGAATCGGTCGGCGTTGCCCCAAACAGCTGTTCGATTTTAATACGTTATATATTGCTCGTTATTTATCTATTTATTATATTTTAACTTTCTTGTTTATACACCGCGTGACGTCTTATTTATTTTACTGTTTTATACCGTGTGACGTCTTATTTATTTTTATTTATCTAGTCATCTACACCGTTTTATTCCTTTACAATTTTATCCGCGCTACGAGCACAACAGCTGTTATTTATTATTAGTGATTGTCTCTTATTTATTATATTTATTTATTGTGACGCGTTTTATTTATTTATTTGTTATATTTCACCGTTTTTACCCGCGTTATAAGAGACTCGCGGGCAACGCCAGAGCTCCGGCCTGGCCTGGTTTTATTATATTCTATATATTACATTTATTTTATCCGCGATCTTTTTTTTCTTATCTTTTTTTTGGCGTTCCTTTTTTCTTTGTTATTTATACGTACTTTTATTATACATCTCGGCGACTGCCAGGATTTAAATCGATTTTAACCCTATTTATTGTATTTTACCCGCGTTCCCCCCTATTACCCCTGCGTTTATACTTCGCGCCGCGGTGCTGCTGCACTTTAACTTGCGTAGACTGCGCACCCGAGCACTCGGGAGACTCCCGTCGCTGGCCCGGCGAAATCTACACGACAGCCATATTTTAACTTATCCACCCCCCAGCCCCTTTTATATATTTATATACTTATTTATTCTTTTTTTATTCCTCGACCCCCTTTTAACTCAATTTTAAAATGGCTTCGCCGGTGCCAACACGGGAAGTTGCCGTCCTACTTCCGGCCACGGACGGTTTAACGTGTCCCGAGTGCTTTAATAAAAGGTCATCGAAAAGCAATGCTTTTAGGTACAAGGGGTACCTGGAGCTTGCCCAGCACGTGAGGCGAGCTCACGCGGGGTGGACATTAACGCCCACCTGCAAATTCTGCGGCCACGTGGGAAAAGGGAGATATCCCACTAAGGACGTAAACGCCCACGTGGCCAAATTCCACCCCGCAGCCCTCAGTGCTGGGACTGCTCCGGGTGCCCCGGGTACCTCCGGGGTGCGCAGATCCGGTGGCAGCACCAGCGGAGGAGGCGCCTCGTTGCAGAGTCGCCCTTCAGGATCGGTGGCTGCATCGGTCCCACCCGCGACGCGCGCGAACACCACCCCCCCGACGCGAAATTCGACCACCCCCCCCCGCGCGAACCTCAAACACCCCCCCAGCCCCCTCGCGAATATCCTCGACCCCCCCCGCGCGGAAACCAACGACCCCCCCTGCCCCCCGAAAATTCACCCCCCCCTTAACCCGCAACGCGGTAAAGACGGCAGTGGCGAAGAAGACGACCACGAGGACGCTAGCCGCCTTCCTGAAGCCGCCCCCAACTACCACCAAATCCACGAGGGCGGCGACAACTGCCACCCTCACTACTCGTTCCTCGAAGAAGACCGCTGTCGCTTCGACATCGACGGCCCGCCCTGCGTCCGTCACCAGCACCAGGGCGACCGGGGCCGTTCCGAAGCCCGTCCGTCACAGCCCGCCGCCCACCACCTACGCGGAGGCTGTGACGAGGAACCAGGGGCTCGACACCACCACCAGCTCGAGGGGGAGTTTTTCATCGTCTGGCCTCAACTCCACCAGGAGAAGTTTGGAGAAACCGCCCGCGAAGAAGGAGTCACCGGGCACTCCACCTAGCCCGGTGACAAGAAGAATTACTAGGTCCTCCAGCCTGCCTCCGAGGTCATCTCAGCCTCCTAGGTCCACCGCCACCTCCACTACCATCAAGAAGGGGCTGGGGCGCCCGAAAAAGGACTCGGCGCCCCCAGTGGGCCAGGAGGCCAATACCATCTCGAAGAAGGGGCCGGGACGCCCTAAGAAGAACCCGGCCCCCGCAGCTACCTCGGAGGCACCGGTCAGCCCCCCTGGACCTTCAACATCGGCCACCACCATCGGGCAAGTCCAGGGGGAGAGGACCTACACCCTGCGGGCGGCCTCCACTTCTCCCAATTGGCCGGCGACTCCCCCTCCACAAACGAGCGGCGCAGCTCCGGTTCCCCTGGCCGTGGTGACGTCATCGACTGGGGCCACCCTAACTACGTGCACTGTCACGACGACAGCGCGTGGTGGCCCCATCATGACGTCATGCGTCTACACCTCGCACGCGGTCAGGGTCGTCACGGAGCGGCCGCTGATTTTTCAGCCCCTGGTTTCCATCGAGGAGGAGGAGGGGGGCCAGGAGGCCCCCCCAAACATCACCACCCCCGCCAACTCGGAGACACCATGGGTAACGGCCCCGAGGAAGAAGAAGACGAAGTCGCAGATGAGACGGCGGATCGTCTATAGCGACAGCTCCTCGGAGAGTGACGGGGAAAAGGGTGGCAGCAGCGGGGGATTCAGAAGGACGCCGGGACGAGGGAGGACAACATCCCCAACGCCATCGTCACCGGCGCCTACGACACCCCCGCCACAGCCACTGCCGTCCCTATTGAATATTCCCGCGTTGTCCCCCCCCCCTACCCTTAGTTTAAGATCGCGTTCACCGTCGCAGCCACCACCTGAGCCCCTACTAACCGCGGCGAGCGATCGCCGAGGGGGCCCCCGGTCGGCTGCTGCCGGTGCGTCGGCGGGAGCTCGGTCTTCTGCCCCTCCGACACGTTCTCGACGTGGACTGCCCCGGGGCCGTCCAGTAAATACGCGTACCACTCCCCAGTCCTCCCAAAATAGTCGTGGGCGCGAAACTTCCCTCTCTCCCCCCGCGAACTCCAATCCTCCCCGACTTCCTGGGCGCGATGCGAGACGGGCTGAAGCGTCTTTGCGCGAGGCCCTTATCTCACGCGCCGAGGGGGTCGAGACGATTGAGCTCCTGGAAGGGGTGGCCCAAGATCTGACCACCTTCTTTCAGTCTCGATCGGCTAAGGGGGGGAATAACCGCCAACCTGGTCGTCCTAGGGCTCCCGAACAGCAGGGCCCGGAGGATCAGGTTAAGAAAGCCACGAGGCTGCAGCGCCTGTACAGGGAGAATCGGCGCCGAGCGATGGAAGAGGTGCTGACCGGTCCTTCCCCGCACTGCGAAGTCGGTGCGGAGGAGGTCGGCCAGTACTTCCGGAAAATGTACTCGGCGACGGCTCCCCCTGTGGGCGAGCCCTATGCGTGGCCGGAGTGGTCCACGGACGAAGAGGGTGAGCTACGGGGCACACTGGTGAGGCCTTTCTCGGCGTCGGAGGTTGAATCCCGTCTGAAACGGACGCATAAAAGCGCTCCGGGTCCGGACGGGGTCACCTACGAAGAGCTGAGGAAGGCGGATCCAGGGTGTCACGTGCTCGCCTCCGTGTTCAATGCCTGCCTTCGCACGGAGGCCATTCCGGAGTCGTGGAAGTCCTCGAACACTGTTCTTATTTTTAAGAAGGGGGACCGAAGCGACCTTTCTAATTGGCGTCCGCTAGCACTCGGAGACACAGTCGCCAAGCTGTTCGCCGCAGTGCTCGCGGACCGGTAGATGGAGTTCGCGGTTAAGGGAAAGCGGCTGAGTCAACCTCAGAAGGGCTTCCTGAAGCATGAAGGGTGCCACGAGCACAACTTCATGCTTCAGGAAATCCTGGAGGACAGCCGGAGAGAGGGTCGACAAGCGGTGGTCGCGTGGCTGGATCTGACAAACGCGTTCGGGTCGATCCCCCACACCACCCTGTTCGACGCCTTTGAGGGTGCCGGTTTACCCCTCAACATCCGGAAGCTCATGCTCTCCATGAACTCTGGATGCACGACTAAAGTCCGTACCTCCCGGGGCTTTACCGAAAACATCCCTATGTTGGCTGGGGTCAAGCAAGGTTGCCCGTGTAGTCCAATGACCTTCAACCTTGCCATCGAGAGAGTGATTCGTTCTATCGAATCACTCCCGATTGGCTATAGGTTGGGGGAGGTCTTGCACCGTTCGTTCGCCTACGCGGACGATATTGGTCTTGTGGCGGCCTCACCAACTGAGATGCAATCTCTCCTCGATGAGATACGGAGGGCGGCGTCTGCGGCGGGGTTGAAGTTCAACCCCAAGAAGTGCGCTACCATTCACCTTCGGGGGAAGGGTAGCGCACAGAAAGCCCAGCCGTCGGTCTTCGTTCTCGACGGGGAGGAATTGAAAGCCCTGGGAGAGGGTGAGGCTTACGAGTACCTGGGAATTCCGGTCGGTTCCCGGGTAAGCCAAACCCCTACTGCCACCATCATCCGGATGATGGAGGACGCGAGAGCCATCGACGACTCGCCCCTAGCCCCGTGGCAGAAGATGGACGCCCTTAGGACGTTCATATTGCCACGGATGGACTACATCTTGAGGGGCGGGTCTGTCGAGAAGACACCCTTAAAGGCGTTCGACAAACTTGTCAAACGTCTGGTCAAGGGTTGGATGAATCTCCCCCAGCGGGCCAGTGCGGAGGTGGTCTACCTCCCCACTTGGCGAGGGGGAGCCGGACTCATTCCCATGGCGGACCTAGCCGACGTGCTCACGATCGCACACGCCTTCAGGATGTTATCCTGCAAGGACAGTGCGGTCGCTGAGCGGGCTAGGACCTCGCTGCGGAATGCAGTCCGGCGCCGAACATCCGTCCAACCCACTCAGGAACAGGTTGCCGCGTTCCTCTCGGGCTCGCTCGAGGGGCCCTTCGCGTGCGACCTCCAGGGCGATCCTGGCCTGTGGACCCGGGTGCGAATGGCCTCGCGTCGCCAGGTAAAACGCCTACACCTGGCATGGCGGTACGACTCTCTGACCAACGAGATTCTTTTGGAATGTCGAGGGTCAGAGGGCCGGCGGACAATTATCCCCCCGGGCGCAAATTCTCAGGTGATTCGTCGCCTGAGAATTGCAGTGCAAGAGAGTTACTTGTGCTCTCTCCTGGCTAAACCTGATCAAGGCAAGGTTTACCAGGTGTCGTCGCGGTCGGGAGTCAGCAATGCCTTCCTCCGCGACGGCAGGTACGCCCGGTTCGCCGAGTGGCGTTTCATTCATCGCGCGCGCCTCGATGTCTTGCCCCTTAACGGTGCACGACGCTGGGGCACGGGCGACAAACGCTGCAGGCAGTGCGGTTACCCGAGTGAGACGTTACCTCACGTAATCTGCCACTGCCTGCCTCACTCGGCCGCTCTGCAGCTTCGTCACGACGCGGTTATGGCGCGGGTGGCGAAAGCCTGTAGGGCGAAGGGAGCCATCCAATTAAATCAAAGGGTGGAGGGCGTCAGCGGCGATCTAGCCAGGCTCAGACCGGATATTGTTATCCGGGATGAGTCGGCGAAACGCGTCCACATCATCGATGTCACCGTCGCGTTCGAGAACCAGCGCAAGGCCATGGGGGATGCTCGACGATCAAAGATCGTCAAGTATACTCCGCTTGCGACTGCATTACACGCGTCGGGGTATTCGGTCGATGTTGATGCGATCGTCGTGGGCGCTCTTGGTACGTGGGATCAGGACAATGAGCCGGTGTTGAAGCGTCTGTGCGTTTCACCACGCTACGCAGCGCTGATGCGCCGACTCATTGTTACTGACACAATGAGATGGTCCCGCGACATATACGTCGAGCACGTGTCGAAGATTCGGCAGTACCAGCTCCCGTTCGACGCGCCTGCCGTTACGCCGCCGTCGGGCCCCCTCCCCGACCGCTCTCCGAGAGGGCTACCTACCGGTCAAATTGTTACATGATTATATCGTATAGGACCGGAGGTATGGGCGGCACTAGCTCGAATAAACGGGCGCCTCCCACACGATAAGCGAAGCGCTATTCCCCGCATCCCCCCCGTCTTCTTGTATTTTTTTTTCTTTTTTCTATATATATATATTTATTTTATTTTATGTATATAATGGCCACGATAAGTGGCCATTCTACAAACAAATTTCTTTTTACCATGGCAGCTCGCCGAGATTGACAAGCATAGTAATATGTATTGTACATCCCCTAAATTTGGGTGATAACCATTCTTGTTAAGCCCCCCCGACTAAAAGCCAGTCACTGTATGGGGGGCTTAAACATTGTTTGTGCACAATAAACGCCTGTATCTGTTCTTATCGGCTTAATATCTGATACACTCCCCATTGGGGAGTCAGATTATTAATCTGATTTTTGGAAACTGACGGAGCGTTGGTGCTTGCTCCACCTCCGTCGCGAGTCAGCCTGGCATTGCAGTGCCGCCAGGATTGGCTCAATAAACTATTCCAAAACACATATTCTGACTCCTCAAACAACAGCCATAAGCCCGAGAAGCGATTCTGAAGTCGTGCGGAAGAGTTTTACTCGAGCGGTGAAAAATCACGAAGTTCCGCGACCCGTCTCTTCCGCCAGCGCCGACTTCTCCAGGACCAGGATCGGAGCGGGACGAGCCATCCCACGGCCAACGACCGAGTGAGTCTTTCTTCTCTTTTCATACTGTCGCTTTCCCCCTCTAGGCACCGTTCGCTGAGCGACGTCACGCTCTGACGTAACTCAGTCGCGCGGTGACTAGGTTCCCCCAGCTGATCGTACAGGCGGTTGAGCTCTCCCTCTCCTGCCGTACCTCAGCTGTTACCTATATACCTAACGTATCTCTCGCGACCTTTCCCAAAACAATCACCGGTTTACCGTTGGTTGTTTTCCGAAAGGTTTAAATTGCACTTGTGGAATTTCGCCGTTCTGCGAGTAATATCGCAGCCCGGTGCACCACAGTGCATGCGAGGGGTGCTCCTTTCCATTCCTGTCAGATAAATCGAAGGAAGAGGTGTCATAATTGACTACTTTGTAGACAGAGGTGTCGTTTCAAACGGCACCTGTCATTTTAACAACTGACATACACCTCTTCCAGAGATTTATTCGACTCCTTCTTGCTTCTCTACCGCGGGTAGAACTTTACTTTACGCAGTCGATCCCTGCTGGGGGACCGACTTTAGTCTTATCTATTCTAGTCATTTTTATTTTATTTTACGCTCTGACTCTCGCGATAGAGAGGCCTTTCCTCTTCGCTTCCGCGTCCCTCTCTATCGCCTGCTTTCTCTCTCTCTTTCTCACGCTGTGCTTCCTTCGTCACCTCTCTCTGTCTCCCACTCTATTGCTGTCCTTCTTTCATACTCGAGCTCGGTCGAAATCAGCCGAAGGGGACCTCGTCGGCGTTGCCCATATCAGCTGTTCTATTCTAGTCCTACCTGTTGCCTAATTATATATTTTATTGACGACTCCATTTATCGATTATTATACAACGTGACGTCCTATCTATTTATTTTATTGTTTCTTTTTACACTGTGACGTCCTATTTACCACTCTAGTCATTTTATTTACAGCTTTAACTTTCGAGCAACAGTAGAACGGCTGATACCCGCCTATAATAGTCTCTTATTTACACTTTATACGACTTTGTTACGCGTCTTCCATATATTTATTTATTTTATGATATTTTATTGTATACATATTTATCTTATCACATTTTATCCGTGTACATTAAGAGCGAAAGGGCAGCGCCAGAGCTCCTGACTGGCCTGGTTTTAATAGATTTTATCCTATTTTATACATTTTAAGCGCTTTATCTTATCTTATCTTATCTAGTCTACTATCTATATTATATTCTATTGTGCTCTATTTATTTACTTATATTCCACTGGTTCTATTTATTTGTCTATACACTATTTTACATCTCGGCGACTGCCAGGATTTACATTTCGTTTATACCGCTATTCCACCTTCCTCTTTTCTGAACGCTATTGTATATCATTATTTCTCGCGTACCATACCCGTGCCGCTGTGCTGTCGCCCCATCAACCTCATTACTCGCGTTACCGCCGCATTACTCCGCGCTTTACATTTCCATTTATTTATTTAGTACCTCACGCGTCCTGTATATTTATTTATTTATTATTACTGTTAATGTCTCTGTCCTCATTGTTATTTATTTCATTCTCCCGTTTGTCCGACTATTTATACTGTTCTCATCTACTGACTGGACGTACATTGTTATCGCCACTTCACCCCGTTTACCGCCCGGCCGTTCAACATCGCGTTCATCATCACCCTCATCGCCTGCGCACCCACGCACTCGGGAGACTTCCGTCGCTGGTCCGGCGTGACAAACCTCGCGAGCCATTTCTATTCACTTTGTCTTCTTTCTATTCTGTTGCCCCCCCATTGTTCTTTCTTGTCCCCTATATACTTTCTTTCTCTTTATATTCTCTTTAAATGGCTTCGCCGGCTCCAGCGGCGGAAGTTACCGTCAAATTACCGGTCACGGATGCTATAACGTGTCCCGAGTGCGTAAAAAGAAAATTCGCGAAGAGTACTTTTCGGTACGGGGGGTACTTGGAGTTCGCCCAGCACGTGAGGCGGACCCACGCGGGGTGGAAATTAATACCTACCTGTCGGTACTGCGGCCACGTGGGAACGGGTAGATACCCAACTAAGGATGTTAACGCCCACGTGGCCAAATTCCACTCCGCGTCCGCAAGTGCTGGGACAGCCCCGAGTGCGCCCAGTACCGAAAGGGTGCGCAGCCCAAGCAGCAGCACAGGCGGCGGAGGCGACCCCTCGCAGAGCCGCCCTTCAGGTTCGGGGACTGCGACGGTGCCCCCCGTGTCGCGCACGACAAACCCCCCCGTGCGCCGAACAACCACCCCCCCAGTCCCCCGCAAGAATGCCCCCCCAACCACCCGAAACGCGACCAAGACGGCAGTGGCCAAGAGGTCGTCGACGGAGAGGGTGCCCGTCACGGCCAAGCCGCCCCCATCCACCACCAGCACCACGAGGGCGGCAACAACTGCCACCCTGAGTACCCGTCTCTCGAAGGGGACTGCTGCTTCAACTGCAGCCACCACCACCAAGGCGACCGGGACCGTCGCCACCACCGCCCGCTGCAGCACTCCGCCCACCACCTACGCGGAGGCTGTAGCACGGAACCAGGGGCCCTCCACCACCAGTTCGAGGGGGAGTACCTCATCGTCCAGCCAGTCGTCAACCAGGGCAAGCCTGGAGAGGCCGCCCGTGAAGAAAAGGTCACTGGGCTCACCCAAGAGCCCAGTGACGAGAAGATTAACGAGGTCCTCCAGTCTGCCTCCGAGGTCTACTGTGGCCTTGAAGTCCACCACCTCCTCCACCACCACCAAGAGGGGGGTAGGGCGCCCTAGGAAGGAGCCGGCGCCCTCCGTGGACAAAGAGGCCACCACCACCACCAAGAGGGGACCGGGGCGTCCAAAGAAGACCCCGGTCCCCACAGAAACCTCGGAGGCATCGACCCCCCCTCCTGGACCTTCAACATCGGCCACCACCATCGGGCAAGTCCAGGAGGAGAGGACCTCCAAGGATAGGGCGGCCTCCACTTCACCGAACTGGCTGGTGACTCCCCCTCCGCAGACGAGCGGCCCATTTCCGTCCCCTGTGGCTGTTGTGACGTCATCGACTGGGGCCACTTTAACCACGAGTACAGTCACGACGACGTCTCGTGGTGGCCCCATCATGACGTCCTGTATATATACCAGCCACAGGGTCAACATCGTAACGGCGCAGCCGCTCGTCTTTCAGCCCCTGGTTCCCATCGAGGAGGAGGGGGGCCAGGAGGCTCCCCAAAACACCACCACCCCCACCAGGACGGAGGATCCATGGGAGACGGTCCCGAAGAAGAAGAGGGCGAGGCGAAGGATCGCCTCAAGCAGTAGTTCCTCGGAGAGCGACGAGGAAAGGGGTGGCAGCAGCGTGGGATTCCGGAGGACGCCGGGACGAGGGAGGATTCCGTCCCCAACACCATCGCCACCGGCGCCTGTGCCACCCACGCCGCCACTGCCGTCTCCAGAAATAGTACCCCCCCTCACCCTCACACCCACAGTAGTTTTAAGGTCGCGTTCACCGTCGCAGTCACCACCTGAGCCCCACCTTATCACGGCGAGCGATCGCCGAGGGGGCCCGCGGTCGGCTGCAGCCGGTGCGTCGGCGGGGGCTCGGTCTTCTGCCCCTTCGACCCGTTCTCGACGTGGACAGCCCCGGGGCCGTCCAAACTCGCGTACCACTCCCTTTTCCCAATCCGGTCGTGGGCACGAACCTGCCCTCTCTCCCCCCGCGTTATCCAACCCTCCCCGGCGTCCTGGGCGCGATGCGAGACGAGCCGACGCGAATCTACGCGAGGCTCTTATCTCACGCGCCGAGGGCGCCCAGACGATCGGGATTCTGGAAGAGGTGGCCAAGGATTTGACCGCCTTCTTTCAGTCTCGGTCGGCTAAGGGGGGGGGGGGGTGGGGCAACCGCCCCGCAACCGCCAGCATGGTCGTCCCAGGGTCCCCGAACAGCAGGGCCCGGAGGACCATGTGAAGAAAGCCACGAGGCTGCAGCGCCTGTACAGGGAGAATCGTCGTCGAGCGATGGAGGAGGTGCTGACGGGTCCTTCCCCTCACTGCCAAGTCAGTGCGGAGGAGGTCGGCCAGTACTTCCGAAAAATGTACTCGGCGACGGCCCCCCCTGTGGGCGAGCCGTATGCGTGGCCGGAGTGGCCGACGGACGAAGAGGGCGAGTTACGGGACGCACTGGTGAGGCCTTTCTCGGCGTCGGAGGTGGAAGCCCGTCTGAAGCGGACGCACAGGAGTGCGCCCGGTCCAGACGGGGTCACCTACGACGAGCTCGGGAGGGCTGATCCAGGGTGCTCCGTGCTCGCCTCGATGTTTAACGCTTGCCTTCGCACGGAGGCCATTCCGGAGTCGTGGAAGTCCTCCACCACCGTACTCACGTACAAGAAAGGGGACCGAAGCGACCTTTCTAATTGGCGTCCGCTCGCACTCGGTGACACAGTAGCCAAGCTGTTCGCCGCGGTGCTGGCGGACCGGTTGATGGATTTCGCGGTTAAGGGAAAACGGCTGAGCCATCCTCAGAAGGGTTTCTTGAACCATGAAGGGTGCCATGAGCACAACTTCATGCTTCAGGAAATCCTGGAGGACAGCCGGAGAGAGGGTCGAGAAGCCGTGGTGGCGTGGCTGGATCTGACCAACGCGTTCGGGTCGATCCCCCACGACACCCTGTTCGACGCCTTTGAGGGGGCCAAATTACCCCTCAACATCCAGAAGGTCATGCTCTCCATGAACACTGGATGCACGACCAAGGTCCGTACCTCTCAGGGCTTTACTGAGAACATCCCCATGCTGGCTGGAGTCAAGCAAGGTTGTCCGTGTAGTCCAATGACCTTCAACCTGGCTATCGAGCGAGTGATTCGATCCGTCGAATCACTACCGATGGGCTATAGGTTGGGGGAGGAACTACACCGTGCATTCGCCTACGCGGACGATATTGGTCTTGTGGCGGCTTCACCAGCGGAGATGCAGTCCCTCCTCGACGAGATCCAGAGGGCGGCGGCTGCGGCGGGGTTGAAATTCAACCCCAAGAAGTGCGCTACCGTTCACCTTCGGGGGAAGGGTAGCGCACAGAAATCGCAGCCAACCGTCTTCGTTCTCGACGGTGAGGGACTGAAAGCTCTGGGGGAGGGTGAGGCTTACGAGTACCTGGGAATTCCGGTCGGTTCCCGGGTAAGCCAAACCCCTACCGCCACCATCATCCGGATGATGGAAGATGCGAATGCCATCGACTCATCGCTCCTCGCTCCGTGGCAGAAGATGGACGCTCTCAGGACGTTCATCCTGCCGCGGTTGGATCATATCCTGAGGGGCGGTGCAGTCGAGAAGTCACCGCTAAAGACGTTTGACAAACTTGTCAAGCGTCTGGTCAAGGGCTGGATGAATCTCCCCCAGCGTGCCAGTGCGGAGGTAGTTTACCTCCCCACTTGGCGGGGCGGAGCCGGGCTCATTCCTATGGCCGACCTGGCCGACGTGCTCACGATCGCGCACGCCTTCAGGATGTTATCCTGTAAGGACGGCGCGATCGCTGAGCGGGCCAGGACCTCGCTAATGAATGCAGTCCGGAGACGAACATCCGTCCAGCCCACACAGGAGCAGGTCGCCGCGTTTCTCTCGGGTTCGCTCGAGGGACCCTTCGCGTGCGATCTCCAGGGTGACCCTGGCCTGTGGACCCGAGTGCGAATGGCTTCGCGTCGCCAGGTAAAACGCCTACACCTGGCTTGGCGGTACGACCCCCTGACTAAGGAGATTCTTTTAGAATGCCGAGGTTCAGAGGGCCGGCGGACCATAATCCCCCCGGGCGCAACTTCTCAGGTGATTCGTCGCCTGAGAATTGCTGTACAAGAGAGTTACTTGTGCTCTCTCCTGGCAAAACCTGATCAAGGGAAGGTTTTCCAGGTGTCGTCGCGGTCCGGAGTCAGCAATGCCTTCCTCCGCGACGGCAGGTACGCCCGGTTTGCCGAGTGGCGCTTCATTCATCGCGCGCGCCTCGATGTCTTGCCTCTTAATGGGGCTCGACGCTGGGGCTCGGGCGATAAGCGCTGCAGGCAGTGCGGTTATCCGAGTGAGACGTTACCTCACGTAATCTGTCACTGCCTGCCGCACTCGGCCGCTCTGCAGCTTCGTCACGACGCGGTTATGGCGCGGGTGGCGAAGGCTTGCAGAGTGAAGGGAGCCATCCAAATAAATCGAAGGGTGGAGGGAGTCAGCGGCGATCTAGCTACTCTCAGACCGGACATTGTTGTCCGGGATGAGGCAGCGAAATACATTCACATCATCGATGTCACCGTCGCGTTCGAGAACCAGCGCAAGGCCATGGAGGATGCTCGACGATCGAAGATCGTCAAGTATACTCCGCTTGCAGCTGCATTGCACGCGTCGGGGTATTCGGTGGATGTGGATGCGATCGTCGTGGGCGCCCTTGGTACGTGGGACCAGGGCAATGAGCCTGTGTTGAAGCGTCTCGGCGTTTCATCGCATTACGCGGCGCTGATGCGCCGGCTCATTGTCACTGACACGATAAGATGGTCCCGCGACATATACGTCGAGCATGTGTCGAAGATAAGGCAATACCAGCACCCGTTCGACGCTCCTGCCGCTATGCCGCGCGCGGACCCCCTCGCCGACCGCTCCGAGCTTGGGCTGCTCCCCGATCGATTTTTACCATGAACACTCAGCTATATGATCGGGAGTAAGGGCGGTCCTAGCGGAAGAGGGGGGCGCCTCATACAATTGTAACGAAAATCTTTGCATTCTTTCGTTCGCGCCTCGCTTTTCCCTATTCTCTCTTCTTGTTTATTTATTTATTTCCATTCTTTTTATTTTTATCGATAATGTAATGGCCGCTAAAGGCGGTCATTCTATGAACGAGGACTCACCATGGCAGCTTCGCCGAGATTGACGACAAGATTTGTATGGAGGGCACCATTTATTGGGAAGATCCAATGATTGTTTAAATACGAGCCAATCACCCGGCATCGTTGTGTATTTAAAACATTGTTTGAATAAACGCATCTTATCTGTTCTTATCAGCTTAATATCTGATACACTCCCCATTGGGGAGTCAGAATATTAATCTGATTTTTGGAAACTGACGGAGCGTTGGTGCTTGCTCCACCTCCGTCGCGAGTCAGCCTGGCATTGCAGTGCCGCCAGGATTGGCTCAATAAACTATTCCAAAACACATATTCTGACTCCTCAAACAACAGCCATAAGCCCGAGAAGCGATTCTGAAGTCGTGCGGAAGAGTTTTACTCGAGCGGTGAAAAATCACGAAGTTCCGCGACCCGTCTCTTCCGCCAGCGCCGACTTCTCCAGGACCAGGATCGGAGCGGGACGAGCCATCCCACGGCCAACGACCGAGTGAGTCTTTCTTCTCTTTTCATACTGTCGCTTTCCCCCTCTAGGCACCGTTCGCTGAGCGACGTCACGCTCTGACGTAACTCAGTCGCGCGGTGACTAGGTTCCCCCAGCTGATCGTACAGGCGGTTGAGCTCTCCCTCTCCTGCCGTACCTCAGCTGTTACCTATATACCTAACGTATCTCTCGCGACCTTTCCCAAAACAATCACCGGTTTACCGTTGGTTGTTTTCCGAAAGGTTTAAATTGCACTTGTGGAATTTCGCCGTTCTGCGAGTAATATCGCAGCCCGGTGCACCACAGTGCATGCGAGGGGTGCTCCTTTCCATTCCTGTCAGATAAATCGAAGGAAGAGGTGTCATAATTGACTACTTTGTAGACAGAGGTGTCGTTTCAAACGGCACCTGTCATTTTAACAACTGACATACACCTCTTCCAGAGATTTATTCGACTCCTTCTTGCTTCTCTACCGCGGGTAGAACTTTACTTTACGCAGTCGATCCCTGCTGGGGGACCGACTTTAGTCTTATCTATTCTAGTCATTTTTATTTTATTTTACGCTCTGACTCTCGCGATAGAGAGGCCTTTCCTCTTCGCTTCCGCGTCCCTCTCTATCGCCTGCTTTCTCTCTCTCTTTCTCACGCTGTGCTTCCTTCGTCACCTCTCTCTGTCTCCCACTCTATTGCTGTCCTTCTTTCATACTCGAGCTCGGTCGAAATCAGCCGAAGGGGACCTCGTCGGCGTTGCCCATATCAGCTGTTCTATTCTAGTCCTACCTGTTGCCTAATTATATATTTTATTGACGACTCCATTTATCGATTATTATACAACGTGACGTCCTATCTATTTATTTTATTGTTTCTTTTTACACTGTGACGTCCTATTTACCACTCTAGTCATTTTATTTACAGCTTTAACTTTCGAGCAACAGTAGAACGGCTGATACCCGCCTATAATAGTCTCTTATTTACACTTTATACGACTTTGTTACGCGTCTTCCATATATTTATTTATTTTATGATATTTTATTGTATACATATTTATCTTATCACATTTTATCCGTGTACATTAAGAGCGAAAGGGCAGCGCCAGAGCTCCTGACTGGCCTGGTTTTAATAGATTTTATCCTATTTTATACATTTTAAGCGCTTTATCTTATCTTATCTTATCTAGTCTACTATCTATATTATATTCTATTGTGCTCTATTTATTTACTTATATTCCACTGGTTCTATTTATTTGTCTATACACTATTTTACATCTCGGCGACTGCCAGGATTTACATTTCGTTTATACCGCTATTCCACCTTCCTCTTTTCTGAACGCTATTGTATATCATTATTTCTCGCGTACCATACCCGTGCCGCTGTGCTGTCGCCCCATCAACCTCATTACTCGCGTTACCGCCGCATTACTCCGCGCTTTACATTTCCATTTATTTATTTAGTACCTCACGCGTCCTGTATATTTATTTATTTATTATTACTGTTAATGTCTCTGTCCTCATTGTTATTTATTTCATTCTCCCGTTTGTCCGACTATTTATACTGTTCTCATCTACTGACTGGACGTACATTGTTATCGCCACTTCACCCCGTTTACCGCCCGGCCGTTCAACATCGCGTTCATCATCACCCTCATCGCCTGCGCACCCACGCACTCGGGAGACTTCCGTCGCTGGTCCGGCGTGACAAACCTCGCGAGCCATTTCTATTCACTTTGTCTTCTTTCTATTCTGTTGCCCCCCCATTATTCTTTCTTGTCCCCTATATACTTTCTTTCTCTTTATATTCTCTTTAAATGGCTTCGCCGGCTCCAGCGGCGGAAGTTACCGTCAAATTACCGGTCACGGATGCTATAACGTGTCCCGAGTGCGTAAAAAGAAAATTCGCGAAGAGTACTTTTCGGTACGGGGGGTACTTGGAGTTCGCCCAGCACGTGAGGCGGACCCACGCGGGGTGGAAATTAATACCTACCTGTCGGTACTGCGGCCACGTGGGAACGGGTAGATACCCCACTAAGGATGTTAACGCCCACGTGGCCAAATTCCACTCCGCGTCCGCAAGTGCTGGGACAGCCCCGAGTGCGCCCAGTACCGAAAGGGTGCGCAGCCCAAGCAGCAGCACAGGCGGCGGAGGCGACCCCTCGCAGAGCCGCCCTTCAGGTTCGGGGACTGCGACGGTGCCCCCCGTGTCGCGCACGACAAACCCCCCCGTGCGCCGAACAACCACCCCCCCAGTCCCCCGCAAGAATGCCCCCCCAACCACCCGAAACGCGACCAAGACGGCAGTGGCCAAGAGGTCGTCGACGGAGAGGGTGCCCGTCACGGCCAAGCCGCCCCCATCCACCACCAGCACCACGAGGGCGGCAACAACTGCCACCCTGAGTACCCGTCTCTCGAAGGGGACTGCTGCTTCAACTGCAGCCACCACCACCAAGGCGACCGGGACCGTCGCCACCACCGCCCGCTGCAGCACTCCGCCCACCACCTACGCGGAGGCTGTAGCACGGAACCAGGGGCCCTCCACCACCAGTTCGAGGGGGAGTACCTCATCGTCCAGCCAGTCGTCAACCAGGGCAAGCCTGGAGAGGCCGCCCGTGAAGAAAAGGTCACTGGGCTCACCCAAGAGCCCAGTGACGAGAAGATTAACGAGGTCCTCCAGTCTGCCTCCGAGGTCTACTGTGGCCTTGAAGTCCACCACCTCCTCCACCACCACCAAGAGGGGGGTAGGGCGCCCTAGGAAGGAGCCGGCGCCCTCCGTGGACAAAGAGGCCACCACCACCACCAAGAGGGGACCGGGGCGTCCAAAGAAGACCCCGGTCCCCACAGAAACCTCGGAGGCATCGACCCCCCCTCCTGGACCTTCAACATCGGCCACCACCATCGGGCAAGTCCAGGAGGAGAGGACCTCCAAGGATAGGGCGGCCTCCACTTCACCGAACTGGCTGGTGACTCCCCCTCCGCAGACGAGCGGCCCATTTCCGTCCCCTGTGGCTGTTGTGACGTCATCGACTGGGGCCACTTTAACCACGAGTACAGTCACGACGACGTCTCGTGGTGGCCCCATCATGACGTCCTGTATATATACCAGCCACAGGGTCAACATCGTAACGGCGCAGCCGCTCGTCTTTCAGCCCCTGGTTCCCATCGAGGAGGAGGGGGGCCAGGAGGCTCCCCAAAACACCACCACCCCCACCAGGACGGAGGATCCATGGGAGACGGTCCCGAAGAAGAAGAGGGCGAGGCGAAGGATCGCCTCAAGCAGTAGTTCCTCGGAGAGCGACGAGGAAAGGGGTGGCAGCAGCGTGGGATTCCGGAGGACGCCGGGACGAGGGAGGATTCCGTCCCCAACACCATCGCCACCGGCGCCTGTGCCACCCACGCCGCCACTGCCGTCTCCAGAAATAGTACCCCCCCTCACCCTCACACCCACAGTAGTTTTAAGGTCGCGTTCACCGTCGCAGTCACCACCTGAGCCCCACCTTATCACGGCGAGCGATCGCCGAGGGGGCCCGCGGTCGGCTGCTGCCGGTGCGTCGGCGGGGGCTCGGTCTTCTGCCCCTTCGACCCGTTCTCGACGTGGACAGCCCCGGGGCCGTCCAAACTCGCGTACCACTCCCTTTTCCCAATCCGGTCGTGGGCACGAACCTGCCCTCTCTCCCCCCGCGTTATCCAACCCTCCCCGGCGTCCTGGGCGCGATGCGAGACGAGCCGACGCGAATCTACGCGAGGCTCTTATCTCACGCGCCGAGGGCGCCCAGACGATCGGGATTCTGGAAGAGGTGGCCAAGGATTTGACCGCCTTCTTTCAGTCTCGGTCGGCTAAGGGGGGGGTGGGGCAACCGCCCCGCAACCGCCAGCATGGTCGTCCCAGGGTCCCCGAACAGCAGGGCCCGGAGGACCATGTGAAGAAAGCCACGAGGCTGCAGCGCCTGTACAGGGAGAATCGTCGTCGAGCGATGGAGGAGGTGCTGACGGGTCCTTCCCCTCACTGCCAAGTCAGTGCGGAGGAGGTCGGCCAGTACTTCCGAAAAATGTACTCGGCGACGGCCCCCCCTGTGGGCGAGCCGTATGCGTGGCCGGAGTGGCCGACGGACGAAGAGGGCGAGTTACGGGACGCACTGGTGAGGCCTTTCTCGGCGTCGGAGGTGGAAGCCCGTCTGAAGCGGACGCACAAGAGTGCGCCCGGTCCAGACGGGGTCACCTACGACGAGCTCGGGAGGGCTGATCCAGGGTGCTCCGTGCTCGCCTCGATGTTTAACGCTTGCCTTCGCACGGAGGCCATTCCGGAGTCGTGGAAGTCCTCCACCACCGTACTCACGTACAAGAAAGGGGACCGAAGCGACCTTTCTAATTGGCGTCCGCTCGCACTCGGTGACACAGTAGCCAAGCTGTTCGCCGCGGTGCTGGCGGACCGGTTGATGGATTTCGCGGTTAAGGGAAAACGGCTGAGCCATCCTCAGAAGGGTTTCTTGAAGCATGAAGGGTGCCATGAGCACAACTTCATGCTTCAGGAAATCCTGGAGGACAGCCGGAGAGAGGGTCGAGAAGCCGTGGTGGCGTGGCTGGATCTGACCAACGCGTTCGGGTCGATCCCACACGACACCCTGTTCGACGCCTTTGAGGGGGCCAAATTACCCCTCAACATCCAGAAGGTCATGCTCTCCATGAACACTGGATGCACGACCAAGGTCCGTACCTCTCAGGGCTTTACTGAGAACATCCCCATGCTGGCTGGAGTCAAGCAAGGTTGTCCGTGTAGTCCGATGACCTTCAACCTGGCTATCGAGCGAGTGATTCGATCCGTCGAATCACTACCGATGGGCTATAGGTTGGGGGAGGAACTACACCGTGCATTCGCCTACGCGGACGATATTGGTCTTGTGGCGGCTTCACCAGCGGAGATGCAGTCCCTCCTCGACGGGATCCAGAGGGCGGCGGCTGCGGCGGGGTTGAAATTCAACCCCAAGAAGTGCGCTACCGTTCACCTTCGGGGGAAGGGTAGCGCACAGAAATCGCAGCCAACCGTCTTCGTTCTCGACGGTGAGGGACTGAAAGCTCTGGGGGAGGGTGAGGCTTACGAGTACCTGGGAATTCCGGTCGGTTCCCGGGTAAGCCAAACCCCTACCGCCACCATCATCCGGATGATGGAAGATGCGAATGCCATCGACTCATCGCTCCTCGCTCCGTGGCAGAAGATGGACGCTCTCAGGACGTTCATCCTGCCGCGGTTGGATCATATCCTGAGGGGCGGTGCAGTCGAGAAGTCACCGCTAAAGACGTTTGACAAACTTGTCAAGCGTCTGGTCAAGGGCTGGATGAATCTCCCCCAGCGTGCCAGTGCGGAGGTAGTTTACCTCCCCACTTGGCGGGGCGGAGCCGGGCTCATTCCTATGGCGGACCTGGCCGACGTGCTCACGATCGCGCACGCCTTCAGGATGTTATCCTGTAAGGACGGCGCGATCGCTGAGCGGGCCAGGACCTCGCTAATGAATGCAGTCCGGAGACGAACATCCGTCCAGCCCACACAGGAGCAGGTCGCCGCGTTTCTCTCGGGTTCGCTCGAGGGACCCTTCGCGTGCGATCTCCAGGGTGACCCTGGCCTTTGGACCCGAGTGCGAATGGCTTCGCGTCGCCAGGTAAAACGTCTACACCTGGCATGGCGGTACGATCCCCTGACCAAGGAGATTCTTTTAGAATGCCGAGGTTCAGAGGGTCGGCGGACCATAATCCCCCCGGGCGCAACTTCTCAGGTGATTCGTCGCCTGAGAATTGCTGTACAAGAGAGTTACTTGTGCTCTCTCCTGGCAAAACCCGATCAAGGGAAGGTTTTCCAGGTGTCGTCGCGGTCCGGAGTCAGCAATGCCTTCCTCCGCGACGGCAGGTACGCCCGGTTTGCCGAGTGGCGCTTCATTCATCGCGCGCGCCTGGATGTCCTGCCTCTTAATGGGGCTCGACGCTGGGGCTCGGGCGATAAGCGCTGCAGGCAGTGCGGTTATCCGAGTGAGACGCTACCTCACGTAATCTGTCACTGCCTGCCGCACTCGGCCGCTCTGCAGCTTCGTCATGACGCGGTTATGGCGCGGGTGGCGAAAGCTTGCAGAGTGAAGGGAGCCATCCAATTAAATCGAAGGGTGGAGGGAGTCAACGGCGATCTAGCTGCTCTTAGACCGGACATTGTCGTCCGGGATGAAGCAGCGAAATACATCCACATCATCGATGTCACCGTCGCGTTCGAGAACCAGCGCAAGGCCATGGAGGATGCTCGACGATCGAAGATCGTCAAGTATACTCCGCTTGCAGCTGCATTGCACGCGTCGGGGTATTCGGTGGATGTGGATGCGATCGTCGTGGGCGCCCTTGGTACGTGGGACCAGGGCAATGAGCCTGTGTTGAAGCGTCTTGGCGTTTCACCGCATTACGCGGCGCTGATGCGCCGGCTCATTGTCACTGACACAATAAGATGGTCCCGTGACATATACGTCGAGCACGTGTCAAAGATAAGGCAGTACCGGTACCCGTTCGACGCTCCTGCCGCTGTGCCGCACGTGGGCCCCCTCGCCGACCGCTCCCAGCTTGGGCTACTCCCTGTTCAATTGCTAACATGAAATTCCATTCTATAGGATCGGGAGTAAGGGTGACTCTAGCTGAAAGAAGGGGCGCCTCAATTCGTTATTAAGCGTATATATATTTTTGTTTCCTTCTTTTAATGCCCTCCCTCTACCTATCTTTCTCTACCGTCTTCCTCCCTTCCTCTCATTCCTCTTTGCGTCCCTATTCTCGCCCCCCCCTCCCTCCCTCCTTCCCTCCCACCTCTCACTCTATTCCCCTCCTCTCACAAGCAGTCGTCCTTGACGGCTACTTTTTTCTAGCGGATATTTTCACCATGGCAGTATCGCCGAGATTGACCCACATACGATTATATGTCGAGTGCGAGCCCCAATACTTGGGAAGAACCATTTTTTGTTAAACACCCCAGCTAAACCAGCAATTGTACGGGGTGTTTAAACATTGTTTGAAAATAAAGCCTTTTTATCTGTTCTTATCAGCTTAATATCTGATACACTCCCCATTGGGGAGTCAGAATATTAATCTGATTTTTGGAAACTGACGGAGCGTTGGTGCTTGCTCCACCTCCGTCGCGAGTCAGCCTGGCATTGCAGTGCCGCCAGGATTGGCTCAATTAGCATATTCCAAGCATATATTCTGACTCCCCAATAACAGATCCATACGCCCGAGAAGCGCTAGTCCTAAGTTTTAATCGTGCGGGAGGAATTTTACAAGCGGTGCGTTAAGTGAGCGGTGCAATAAGTGCACACTACTGGATTACGCGACCTCCCCACGAAGCGCCGTCCAGGACCAGCCGGAGCCAGACAACAGCCCCAGCCAGCCGACACCGTACGAGTAAGTGCTCTTTTCATTTTCAAATCTATCGCTTTGTTCCCTAGGAGTCGTTGCTCGCGTGACGTCACCCTCTGACGTAACGCGGCAGCTGACGACTAGTCCCCCCAGCTGAGCGCCGCGGTCGGAGAGTTCCGCTCCCCCGCCGCACCTCAGGTGGTACCTAAAAACCTTTGTTCTCTCTCGCGACCTTTCCCCAAACAGTCAACGATTACCGTTGGCTGTTTTCGAAAAGTTTAAATTGTACTCGTGGAATTGCAGCGTTCCGCGAGCTTTATCGCGGTTCGGTGCACCACAGTGCATGCGGGAGGGCCTCCTTTCTATTCCCTGCCGAACAAATTAAAGGAAGAGGTGTTAACACTGACAAAATTGGCGACAGAGGCGTTACGCCTGTCATTTTAACAACTGACGTGCACCTCTTCCCGAGATTTATTCGGTTCCTTCCACTCGCGCTTCTCTTTCGCGAGTAGAATCTATTCTATTTTCTACGCGACTGATCCCTGCAAAGGGATCAGCTCTAGCTTTCTTTCATTTCTATTCTAGTCTTAGTTTTAAGCGCTTTGACTCTCGCGATAGAGAGGCGTTCCGCTTCGTCTCCGATCCTTCTCTATCGCCCGCTTTCTCTCTCGCTTTCTCTACTTCTGTGCTTCCTTCGACACACTTCTCTGTCTCCCCTTCTATCTCTGCTCTTCCTTCGCGCACTTGCTTGGTGGGTCAAGGCCGAAGGGGAATCGGTCGGCGTTGCCCCAAACAGCTGTTCGATTTTAATACGCTATATATTGCTCGTTATTTATTTATTTATTATATTTTAACTTTCTCGTTTATACACCGCGTGACGTCCTATTTATTTTATTGTTTTATACCGTGTGACGTCTTATTTATTTTTATTTATCTAGTCATTTTACAATTTTATCCGCGCTACGAGCACAACAGCTGTTATTTATTATTAGTGATTGTCTCTTATTTATTATATTTATTTATTGCGACGCGTTTTATTTATTTATTTGTTATATTTCACTGTTTTTACCCGCGTTATAAGAGACTCGCGGGCAACGCCAGAGCTCCGGCCTGGCCTGGTTTTATTCTATTTTATTATACTTTTAAGGCGCTATATATACATATTTCATATTTTTATCCGCGATCTTTTATTTTTTTTTCTATTTCTGGCGTTCCTTTTATAATTATTAATACGTACCTTTTACTATACATCTCGGTGACTGCCTGGATTGACATCTTTTTAAACGTAATTATTGTATTTTATCGTGTTTTATCCGCGTCCCCCCCACTGTCCCCTGCGATATTCTACTTCGCGCCGCGGTGCTGCTGCATTTTAACCTGCGTAGACTGCGCACCTAAGCACTCGGGAGACTCCCGTCGCTGGACCGGCGAAATCTACACGACAGCCATATTTCAACTTATTCACCCCCCAGCCCCTTTTATATATTTATTTACTTATTTATCCTTTTTTATTCCTTGACCCCCTTTTAACTCAATTTTAAAATGGCTTCGCCGGTGCCAACACGGGAAGTTGCCGTCCTACTTCCGGCCACGGACGGTTTAACGTGTCCCGAGTGCTTCAATAAAAGGTCATCGAAAAGCAATGCTTTTAGGTACAAGGGGTACCTGGAGCTTGCCCAGCACGTGAGGCGAGCTCACGCGGGGTGGACATTAACGCCCACCTGCAAATTCTGCGGCCACGTGGGAAAAGGGAGATATCCCACTAAGGACGTAAACGCCCACGTGGCCAAATTCCACCCCGCAGCCCTTAGTGCTGGGACCGCTCCGGGTGCCCCGGGTACCTCCGGGGTGCGCAGATCCGGTGGCAGCACCAGCGGAGGAGGCGCCTCTTCACAGAGTCGCCCTTCAGGATCGGTGGCTGCATCGGTCCCACCCGCGACGCGCGCGGCAATCACCCCCCCGACGCGAAATTCGACTACCCCCCCCGCGCGCAACTTTACTACCCCCCCAGCCCCTAGAAACTCGACCCCCCCAGTCCCCCGAAAATCGACCCCCCCAGCGCCCCGTAAATTCACCCCCCCCGTCACCCGAAACGCGTCAAAGGCAGCAGTGGCAAAGAAGTCGACGATGGGAACCCTCACCGCCTTCCTCAAGGCGCCCCCACCCTCCACCAAATCAACGAGGGCGCCAATCACTGCCACCCTTACTACTCGTTCCTCGAAGGGGACCGCTGTCGCCTCGACATCGACGGTCCGCCCAGCGACCGCCACCACCACCAAGGCGACCGGGGCCGTCCCGAAGCCCGTCTGTCACAGCCCGCCGCCCACCACCTACGCGGAGGCTGTGACGAGGAACCAGGGGCTCGACACGACCACCAGCTCGAGGGGGAGTTTGTCATCGTCCGGCCACAATTCCATCAGGAGAAGTTTGGAGAAACCGCCCACGAAGAAGAAGTCACCGGGCACTCCACCTAGCCCGGTGGCAAGAAGAATTACGAGGTCCTCCAGCTTGCCTCCGAGGTCATCCCAGCCTCCTAGGTCCACCGCCACCTCCACTACCATCAAGAAGGGGCTGGGGCGCCCGAAAAAGGATTCGGCGCCCCCCGTGGGCCAGGAGGCCAATACCATCTCGAAGAAGGGGCCGGGACGTTCTAAGAAGAATCCGGCCCCTGCAGCTACCTCGGAGGCACCGACCAGCCCCCCTGGACCTTCATCATCGGCCACTACCATCGGGCAAGTCCAGGGGGAGAGGACCTACACCCTGCGGGCGGCCTCCACTTCTCCAAATTGGCCGGCGACTCCCCCTCCACAAACGAGCGGCGCAGCTCCGGTTCCCCTGGCCGTGGTGACGTCATCGGCTGGGGCCACCCTAACTACGTGTACTGTCACGACGACAGCGCGTGGTGGCCCCATCATGACGTCATGTGTCTACACCTCACACGCGGTCAGGGTCGTCACGGAGCGGCCGCTTATCTTTCAGCCCCTGGTTTCCATCGAGGAGGAGGAGGGGGGCCAGGAGGCCCCCCCAAACACCACCACCCCCGCCAACTCGGAGATGCCATGGGAGACGGCCCCGAAGAAGAAGAGGAAGACGTCGCAGGTGAGACGGCGGATCGTCTATAGCGACAGCTCCTCGGAGAGTGACGAGGAAAAGGGTGGCAGCAGCAGGGGATTCAGGAGGACTCCGGGACGAGGGAGGAAGATTTCCCCAACGCCATCGACACCGGAGCCTTCGTCATCGCCGCCGCCACTGCTGTCCTTAATAATTCCTCCCCCCCCCACCCCCCCCCCATTAGTAACGTAAGCTCGCGTTCACCGTTGCAGCCACCACCTGAGCCCCAACTAACCGCGGCGAGCGATCGCCGAGGGGGCCCCCGGTCGGCTGCTGCCGGTGCGTCGGCGGGAGCTCGGTCTTCTGCCCCTCCGACACGTTCTCGACGTGGACTGCCCAGGGGCCGTCCAGTAAATACGCGTACCACTCCCCAGTCCTCCCAAAATAGTCGTGGGCGCGAAACTTCCCTCTCTCCCCCCGCGAACTCCAATCCTCCCCGACTTCCTGGGCGCGATGCGAGACGGGCTGAAGCGTCTTTGCGCGAGGCCCTTATCTCACGCGCCGAGGGGGTCGAGACGATTGAGCTCCTGGAAGGGGTGGCCCAAGATCTGACCACCTTCTTTCAGTCTCGATCGGCTAAGGGGGGGAATAACCGCCAACCTGGTCGTCCTAGGGCTCCCGAACAGCAGGGCCCGGAGGATCAGGTTAAGAAAGCCACGAGGCTGCAGCGCCTGTACAGGGAAAATCGGCGCCGAGCGATGGAAGAAGTGCTGACCGGTCCTTCCCCGCACTGCGAAGTCGGTGCGGAGGAGGTCGGCCAGTACTTCCGGAAAATGTACTCGGCGACGGCTCCCCCTGTGGGCGAGCCCTATGCGTGGCCGGAGTGGTCCACGGACGAAGAGGGTGAGCTACGGGGCACACTGGTGAGGCCTTTCTCGGCGTCGGAGGTTGAATCCCGTCTGAAGCGGACGCATAAAAGCGCTCCGGGTCCGGACGGGGTCACCTACGAAGAGCTGAGGAAGGCGGATCCAGGGTGTCACGTGCTCGCCTCCGTGTTCAATGCCTGCCTTCGCACGGAGGCCATTCCGGAGTCGTGGAAGTCCTCGAACACCGTTCTTATTTTTAAGAAGGGGGACCGAAGCGACCTTTCTAATTGGCGTCCGCTAGCACTCGGAGACACAGTCGCCAAGCTGTTCGCCGCAGTGCTCGCGGACCGGTTGATGGAGTTCGCGGTTAAGGGAAAGCGGCTGAGTCAACCTCAGAAGGGCTTCCTGAAGCATGAAGGGTGCCACGAGCACAACTTCATGCTTCAGGAAATCCTGGAGGACAGCCGGAGAGAGGGTCGACAAGCGGTGGTCGCGTGGCTGGATCTGACAAACGCGTTCGGGTCGATCCCCCACACCACCCTGTTCGACGCCTTTGAGGGTGCCGGTTTACCCCTCAACATCCGGAAGCTCATGCTCTCCATGAACTCTGGATGCACGACTAAAGTCCGTACCTCCCGGGGCTTTACCGAAAACATCCCTATGTTGGCTGGGGTCAAGCAAGGTTGCCCGTGTAGTCCAATGACCTTCAACCTTGCCATCGAGAGAGTGATTCGTTCTATCGAATCACTCCCGATTGGCTATAGGTTGGGGGAGGTCTTGCACCGTTCGTTCGCCTACGCGGACGATATTGGTCTTGTGGCGGCCTCACCAACTGAGATGCAATCTCTCCTCGATGAGATACGGAGGGCGGCGTCTGCGGCGGGGTTGAAGTTCAACCCCAAGAAGTGCGCTACCATTCACCTTCGGGGGAAGGGTAGCGCACAGAAAGCCCAGCCGTCGGTCTTCGTTCTCGACGGGGAGGAATTGAAAGCCCTGGGAGAGGGTGAGGCTTACGAGTACCTGGGAATTCCGGTCGGTTCCCGGGTAAGCCAAACCCCTACTGCCACCATCATCCGGATGATGGAGGACGCGAGAGCCATCGACGACTCGCCCCTAGCCCCGTGGCAGAAGATGGACGCCCTTAGGACGTTCATATTGCCACGGATGGACTACATCTTGAGGGGCGGGTCTGTCGAGAAGACACCCTTAAAGGCGTTCGACAAACTTGTCAAACGTCTGGTCAAGGGTTGGATGAATCTCCCCCAGCGGGCCAGTGCGGAGGTGGTTTACCTCCCCACTTGGCGAGGGGGAGCCGGACTCATTCCCATGGCGGACCTAGCCGACGTGCTCACGATCGCACACGCCTTCAGGATGTTATCCTGCAAGGACAGTGCGGTCGCTGAGCGGGCTAGGACCTCGCTGCGGAATGCAGTCCGGCGCCGAACATCCGTCCAACCCACTCAGGAACAGGTTGCCGCGTTCCTCTCGGGCTCGCTCGAGGGGCCCTTCGCGTGCGACCTCCAGGGCGATCCTGGCCTGTGGACCCGGGTGCGAATGGCCTCGCGTCGCCAGGTAAAACGCCTACACCTGGCATGGCGGTACGACTCTCTGACCAACGAGATTCTTTTGGAATGTCGAGGGTCAGAAGGCCGGCGGACAATTATCCCCCCGGGCGCAAATTCTCAGGTGATTCGTCGCCTGAGAATTGCAGTGCAAGAGAGTTACTTGTGCTCTCTCCTGGCTAAACCTGATCAAGGCAAGGTTTACCAGGTGTCGTCGCGGTCGGGAGTCAGCAATGCCTTCCTCCGCGACGGCAGGTACGCCCGGTTCGCCGAGTGGCGTTTCATTCATCGCGCGCGCCTCGATGTCTTGCCCCTTAACGGTGCACGACGCTGGGGCGCGGGCGACAAACGCTGCAGGCAGTGCGGTTACCCGAGTGAGACGTTACCTCACGTAATCTGCCACTGCCTGCCTCACTCGGCCGCTCTGCAGCTTCGTCACGACGCGGTTATGGCGCGGGTGGCGAAAGCCTGCAGGGCGAAGGGAGCCATCCGCCTCAATCAAAGGGTGGAGGGCGTCAGCGGTGATCTAGCTAGGCTCAGACCGGATATTGTTATCCGGGATGAGTCAGCGAAACGCATCCACATCATCGATGTCACCGTCGCATTCGAGAACCAGTGTAAGGCTATGGAGGATGCTCGACGATCGAAGATCGTCAAGTATACTCCGCTTGCGACTGCATTGCATGCGTCGGGGTATTCGGTCGATGTTGATGCGATCGTCGTGGGCGCCCTTGGTACGTGGGATCGGGGCAATGAGCCGGTGTTGAAGAGACTGTGCGTTTCACCGCGCTACGCAGCTCTGATGCGCCGACTCATTGTCACTGACACAATGAGATGGTCCCGTGACATATACGTCGAGCACGTGTCGAAGATTCGGCAGTACCAGCTCCCGTTCGACGCATCTGCCGCTACGCCGCCGTCGGGCCCCCTCCCCGACCGCTCTCCGAGAGGGCTACCTACCGGTCAAATTGTAACATGATTCTATATTGTATAGGACTGGAGGTAAGGGCGACCCCAGCGAGAATAAAGGGGGCGCCTCCCATAAGCATTGCGAAATGTCATTCCCTGCGTTCCCCTCGTCTACCGTTTTTTATTTATTTATTTTATTCTACTGTCCTAGTCGATAATTATACAATGGCCACAATGGGTGGCCATTTTACAAAAGGACTCTAAACATGGCAGCTCGCCGAGACTGACAGACATATTTTAATATGTATTGTACTTGCCCCGCTATGCGGGAAGAAACACGTTTTGTTAAGCCCCCCGTCGCTAAAACAAGCACTGTAAATGAGGGGGGCTTAAACATTGTTTGTAATAAACGCCATCTTATCTGTTCTTATCAGCTTAATATCTGATACACTCCCCATTGGGGAGTCAGAATATTAATCTGATTTTTGGAAACTGACGGAGCGTTGGTGCTTGCTCCACCTCCGTCGCGAGTCAGCCTGGCATTGCAGTGCCGCCAGGATTGGCTCAATAAACTATTCCAAAACACATATTCTGACTCCTCAAACAACAGCCATAAGCCCGAGAAGCGATTCTGAAGTCGTGCGGAAGAGTTTTACTCGAGCGGTGAAATTTCACGAAAGTTCCGCGACCCGTCTCTTCCGCCAGCGCCGACTTCTCCAGGACCAGGATTGGAGCAGGACGAGCCATCCCACGGCCAACGACCGAGTAAGTCTTTTCCTCTATCTTCTGCTATCGCTTTCCCCCTCTAGGTACCGTTCGCTGAGCGACGTCACGCTCTGACGTAACTCAGTCGCGCGGTGACTAGGTTCCCCCAGCTGATCGTACAGGCGGTTGAGCTCTCCCTCTCCTGCCGTACCTCAGCTGTTACCTATATACCTAACGTATCTCTCGCGACCTTTCCCAAAACAATCACCGGTTTACCGTTGGTTGTTTTCCGAAAGGTTTAAATTGCACTTGTGGAATTTCGCCGTTCTGCGAGTAATATCGCAGCCCGGTGCACCACAGTGCATGCGAGGGGTGCTCCTTTCTATTCCCGTTGGATAGATCAAAGGAAGAGGTGTAATAATTGACAGAATTGTCGACAGAGGTGTCGTTTTAAACGGCACCTGTCATTTTAACATCGGACACACACCTCTTCCAGAGATTTATTCGACTCCTTCTTGCTTCTCTACCGCGGGTAGAACCTATATCTTTTACGCGATTGATCCCTGCTTGGGGATCAATTCTAGTCTTTTACTACTCTAGTCTATTTTATTTTATTCTTGACTCTCGCGATAGGGAGGCCTTTCCTCTTCGCTTCCGCGTCCTCTTCTATCGCCCGCTTTCTCTCTCTCTTTCTCTCGCTGTGCTTCCTTCGACACGTCTCTCTGTCTCCCACTCTATTGCTATCCTTCTTTCTTGCACGAGCTTGGTCGAAGACAGCCGAAGGGGATCTCGTCGGTGTTGCCTGAAATAATTGTGATATTTTAGTCGTGATTCTTGTTGCTTGTTCAGTTATCTAGTCATTTACATATTTTACCTGTGGACGTCTTATTTATTCCAATCTTTTATTTATACACTTTTACCTATTTATATATATATTTATACCTGTAGACGTCCTATCTATTTTTACATTTTATACTCTTATACATTTTTAGCTAGATACTTTTATATTTTTACACCTTGACATCGTTTTGACATATTAGTTATTAGTACTGTAAGCAGCAGGCACCACCTAGTCACACTTTATCTATACATTTTTATTCTCTGACGAGCCCTTGTATACATATTTTACATTGTTGCGTGTGTAATATTCGTTTATTTATTTTCTGGTGTGCTACACTACATTTTACACGCGGTTAAGGGACGTAAGGCAACACCAGGGCTCCAGTCCGGCCTGGGCATATATTTTATACTAAAGCGCTACCTATTTATTATATTTTATCTAGTCTAATTGTATTTTATCGTATTCTTTTCTTCCTCTCTTTTATCTATCTCTATATTACTATTTTACATCTCGGCGACTGCCTGGATTTACATCTTTTAATAACGTTTTATATCGCTTTTCCGCTCCCTATTTCAGTGCATTTAATCCTGTTCCGCGCACTTAATTCGCGTCGCTGTGCTGCCGCACCCTCATCGCCATCCCTCGTGTTATCATCTCATCCGCACACGTTCCGCGCCGTCATTTATTCATTCTTTGTCACCCGCGTCTTGTCCAACTATTTATTCATTATTATTGTCATTTCTCGCGTTCTGACTGTTATTCATTTCGTTGTCCCGTCTACTTATTTATTTCTGTATCGTGACCCGCCCGTGCCGTTTATTTATTTACTCGTACCCCATATTTATTGTCACATCACTCCGCGTCCCACCCCCGCATTATTCACCGCGCTCATTCTCATTTACGCCGTCTGCGCACCCACACACTCGGGAGGCTTCCGTCGCTGGCCCGGCGACACAAACCCCTTGCTGCTTTAGCCATTTTTTATAATCTTTACCCCTCTTCTCTTTCTTTCTTTCCCCCCTCTCTTTTCTATATTCGAAGTTCAAATGGCTTCGCCGGCTCCAGCGACGGAAGTTGCCGTCGAACTTCCGGTCACAGACTTTATAGCGTGTCCCGAGTGTGCAAAGAGGCAATTTGCGAAAAGTAGTTTTCGGTACAGGGGGTACTTGGAGTTCGCCCAGCACGTGAGGCGGACCCACGCGGGGTGGAAGCTAATACCTACCTGTCGGTACTGCGGCCACGTGGGAACGGGTAGATACCCTACTAAGGATGTTAACGCCCACGTGGCCAAATTCCACCCCGCGTCCGCGAGTGCTGGGACAGCTCCGAGTGCGCCCAGTACCGAAAGGGTGCGCAGCCCTAGCAGCAGCACAGGCGGCGGAGGCGACCCCTCGCAGAGCCGCCCTTCAGGTTCGGGGACTGCGACGGTGCCCCCCGCGTCACGCACGACCCTCCCCCCCGTGCGCCGGACCACTACCCCCCCAGTCCCCCGCAAGAATGCCCCCCCAACCACCCGAAACGCGACCAAGACGGCAGTGGCCAAGAGGTCGTCGACGGAGAGGGTGCCCGTCACGGCCAAGCCGCCCCCATCCACCACCAGTACCACGAGGGCGGCAACAACTGCCACCATGAGTACCCGTCTCTCGAAGGGGACTGCTGCTTCAACTGCAGCCACCTCCACCAAGGCGACCGGGACCGTCGCCACCACCGCCCGCTGCAGCACTCCGCCCACCACCTACGCGGAGGCTGTGGCACGGAACCAGGGGCCCTCCACCACCACCTACTCGAGGGGGAGCGTCTCGACAGCCAGCCAGTCGTCAACCAGGGCAAGCCTGGAGAAGCCGCCCACGAAGAAAAGGTCACTGGGCTCACCCAAGAGCCCAGTGACGAGAAGATTAACGAGGTCCTCCAGTCTGCCTCCGAGGTCTACTGTGGCCTCAAGGTCCACCACCTCCTCCACCACCATCAAGAGGGGGGTAGGGCGCCCTAGGAAGGAGCCGGCGCCCCCCGTGGACAAAGAGGCCACCACCACCACCAAGAGGGGACCGGGGCGTCCAAAGTCTTCTTTGAAGAACCCGGTCCCCACAGAATCCTCGGAGGCATCGACCCCCCCTCCTGGACCTTCAACATCGGCCACCACCATCGGGCAAGTCCAGGAGGAGAGGACCTCCAAGGATAGGGCGGCCTCCACTTCACCGAACTGGCTGGTGACTCCCCCTCCGCAGACGAGCGGCCCATTTCCGTCCCCTGTGGCTGTTGTGACGTCATCGACTGGGGCCACTTTAACCACGAGCACTGTCACGACGACGTCTCGTGGTGGCCCCGTCATGACGTCATGTGTATTCACCAGCCACAGGGTCAACATCATTACGGCCCAGCCGCTCGTCTTCCAGCCCCTGGTTCCCATCGAGGAGGAGGGGGGCCAGGAGGCCCCCCAAAACACCATCACCCCCACTAGGACGGAGGAACCTTGGGAGACGGTCCCGAGAAAGAACCGGGCGAGGCGAAGGATCGCCTCAAGCAGCAGTTCCTCGGAGAGCGACGAGGAAACGGGTGGCAGCAGCGTGGGATTCCGGAGGACGCCGGGACGAGGGAGGATTCCGTCCCCAACGCCATCGCCACCGGCGCCTGTGCCACCCACGCCGCCACTGCCGTCTCCAGAAATCGTACCCCCCCACACCCTCACCCCCACTGTAGATATAAGGTCGCGTTCACCGTCGCAGTCACCACCTGAGCCCCACCTTACCACGGCGAGCGATCGCCGAGGGGGCCCGCGGTCGGCTGCTGCCGGTGCGTCGGCGGGGACTCGGTCTTCTGCACCTTCGACGCGTTCTCGACGTGGACAGCCCCGGGGCCGTCCAAACTCGCGTACCACTCCCTTTTCCCAATCCGGTCGTGGGCACGAACCTGCCCTCTCTCCCCCCGCGATATCCAACCCTCCCCGGCGTCCTGGGCGCGATGCGAGACGAGCCGACGCGAATCTACGCGAGGCTCTTATCTCACGCGCCGAGGGCGCCCAGACGATCGGGATCCTGGAAGAGGTGGCCAAAGATTTGACCACCTTCTTTCAGTCTCGGTCGGCTAAGGGGGGGGTGGGGCAAACACCCCGCAACCGCCAGCATGGTCGTCCCAGGGCCCCCGAACAGCAGGGCCCGGAGGACCATGTGAAGAAAGCCACGAGGCTGCAGCGCCTGTACAGGGAGAATCGTCGTCGAGCGATGGAGGAGGTGCTGACGGGTCCTTCCCCTCACTGCCAAGTCAGTGCGGAGGAGGTCGGCCAGTACTTCCGAAAAATGTACTCGGCGACGGCCCCCCCTGTGGGCGAGCCGTATGCGTGGCCGGAGTGGCCGACGGACGAAGAGGGCGAGTTACGGGACGCACTGGTGAGGCCTTTCTCGGCGTCGGAGGTGGAAGCCCGTCTGAAGCGGACGCACAAAAGTGCGCCCGGTCCAGACGGGGTCACCTACGACGAGCTCAGGAAGGCTGATCCAGGGTGCTCCGTGCTCGCCTCGATGTTCAACGCCTGCCTTCGCACGGAGGCCATTCCGGAGTCGTGGAAGTCCTCCACCACCGTACTCACGTACAAGAAAGGGGACCGAAGCGACCTTTCTAATTGGCGTCCGCTCGCACTCGGTGACACAGTAGCCAAGCTGTTCGCCGCGGTGCTTGCGGACCGGTTGATGGATTTCGCGGTCAAGGGAAAACGGCTGAGCCATCCTCAGAAGGGTTTCTTGAAGCATGAAGGGTGCCATGAGCACAACTTCATGCTTCAGGAAATCCTGGAGGACAGTCGGAGAGAGGGTCGAGAAGCCGTGGTGGCGTGGCTGGATCTGACCAACGCGTTCGGGTCGATCCCACACGACACCCTGTTCGACGCCTTTGAGGGGGCCAAATTACCCCTCAACATCCAGAAGGTCATGCTCTCCATGAACACTGGATGCACGACCAAGGTCCGTACCTCTCAGGGCTTTACTGAGAACATCCCCATGCTGGCTGGAGTCAAGCAAGGTTGTCCGTGTAGTCCGATGACCTTCAACCTGGCTATCGAGCGAGTGATTCGATCCGTCGAATCACTACCGATGGGCTATAGGTTGGGGGAGGAACTACACCGTGCATTCGCCTACGCGGACGATATTGGTCTTGTGGCGGCTTCACCAGCGGAGATGCAGTCCCTCCTCGACGGGATCCAGAGGGCGGCGGCTGCGGCGGGGTTGAAATTCAAACCCAAGAAGTGCGCTACCGTTCACCTTCGGGGGAAGGGTAGCGCACAGAAATCGCAGCCAACCGTCTTCGTTCTCGACGGTGAGGGACTGAAAGCTCTGGGGGAGGGTGAGGCTTACGAGTACCTGGGAATTCCGGTCGGTTCCCGGGTAAGCCAAACCCCTACCGCCACCATCATCCGGATGATGGAAGATGCGAATGCCATCGACTCATCGCTCCTCGCTCCGTGGCAGAAGATGGACGCTCTCAGGACGTTCATCCTGCCGCGGTTGGATCATATCCTGAGGGGCGGTGCAGTCGAGAAGTCACCGCTAAAGACGTTTGACAAACTTGTCAAGCGTCTGGTCAAGGGCTGGATGAATCTCCCCCAGCGTGCCAGTGCGGAGGTAGTTTACCTCCCCACTTGGCGGGGCGGAGCCGGGCTCATTCCTATGGCGGACCTGGCCGACGTGCTCACGATCGCGCACGCCTTCAGTATGTTATCCTGTAAGGACGGCGCGATCGCTGAGCGGGCCAGGACCTCGCTAATGAATGCATTCCGGAGACGAACATCCGTCCAGCCCACACAGGAGCAGGTCGCCGCGTTTCTCTCGGGTTCGCTCGAGGGACCCTTCGCGTGCGATCTCCAGGGTGACCCTGGCCTGTGGACCCGAGTGCGAATGGCTTCGCGTCGCCAGGTAAAACGTCTACACCTGGCATGGCGGTACGATCCCCTGACCAAGGAGATTCTTTTAGAATGCCGAGGTTCAGAGGGTCGGCGGACCATAATCCCCCCGGGCGCAACTTCTCAGGTGATTCGTCGCCTGAGAATTGCTGTACAAGAGAGTTACTTGTGCTCTCTCCTGGCAAAACCCGATCAAGGGAAGGTTTTCCAGGTGTCGTCGCGGTCCGGAGTCAGCAATGCCTTCCTCCGCGACGGCAGGTACGCCCGGTTTGCCGAGTGGCGCTTCATTCATCGCGCGCGCCTCGATGTCCTGCCTCTTAATGGGGCTCGACGCTGGGGCTCGGGCGATAAGCGCTGCAGGCAGTGCGGTTATCCGAGTGAGACGCTACCTCACGTAATCTGTCACTGCCTGCCGCACTCGGCCGCTCTGCAGCTTCGTCATGACGCGGTTATGGCGCGGGTGGCGAAAGCTTGCAGAGTGAAGGGAGCCATCCAATTAAATCGAAGGGTGGAGGGAGTCAACGGCGATCTAGCTGCTCTTAGACCGGACATTGTTGTCCGGGATGAAGCAGCGAAATACATCCACATCATCGATGTCACCGTCGCGTTAGAGAACCAGCGCAAGGCCATGGAGGATGCTCGACGATCGAAGATCGTCAAGTATACTCCGCTTGCAGCTGCATTGCACGCGTCGGGGTATTCGGTGGATGTGGATGCGATCGTCGTGGGCGCCCTTGGTACGTGGGACCAGGGCAATGAGCCTGTGTTGAAGCGTCTTGGCGTTTCACCGCATTACGCGGCGCTGATGCGCCGGCTCATTGTCACTGACACAATAAGATGGTCCCGTGACATATACGTCGAGCACGTGTCAAAGATAAGGCAGTACCAGTACCCGTTCGACGCTCCTGCCGCTGTGCCGCACGTGGGCCCCCTCGCCGACCGCTCCCAGCTCGGGCTACTCCCTGATCAATTGCTAACATGAAATTCCATTCTATAGGATCGGGAGTAAGGGTGACTCTAGCTGAAAGAAGGGGCGCCTCAACTCGTTATTAAGCGTATATATATTTTTGTTTCCTTCTTTTAATGCCCTCCCTCTACCTATCTTTCTCTACCGTCTTCCTCCCTTCCTCTCATTCCTCTTTGCGTCCCTATTCTCGCCCCCCCTCCCTCCCTCCTTCCCTCCCACCTCTCACTCTATTCCCCTCCTCTCACAAGCAGTCGTCCTTGACGGCTACTTTTTTCTAGCGGATATTTTCACCATGGCAGTATCGCCGAGATTGACCCACATACGATTATATGTCGAGTGCGAGCCCCAATACTTGGGAAGAACCATTTTTTGTTAAACACCCCAGCTAAACCAGCAATTGTACGGGGTGTTTAAACATTGTTTGAAAATAAAGCCTTTTTATCTGTTCTTATCAGCTTAATATCTGATACACTCCCCATTGGGGAGTCAGAATATTAATCTGATTTTTGGAAACTGACGGAGCGTTGGTGCTTGCTCCACCTCCGTCGCGAGTCAGCCTGGCATTGCAGTGCCGTCAGGATTGGCTCAATACACTATTCCAAAACACATATTCTGACTCCCCAATAACAGATCCATACGCCCGAGAAGCGCTAGTCTTAAGTTTTTTAAATCGTGCGGGAGAAATTTTTGAGCGGCACGATAAGTGAACAGTGCGTTAAGTGCCCAAAATTTGGATTACGCAAAAATCTCCCCACGAAGCGCCGCCCAGGATACCAGCCGGAGCCAGACAACAGCCCCAGCCAGCCGACACCATACAGAGTAAGTGCCTTTTCAAATTTCAATTCTATCGCTTTGCTCCCTAGGAGTCGTTGCTCGCGTGACGCCACCCTCTGACGTAACGCGGCAGCTGACGACTAGTCCCCCCAGCTGAGCGTCGCGGTCGGAGAGTTCCGCTCCCCCGCCACACCTCAGGTGGTTTCCATAATTACCTTTGTTCTCTCTCGCGACCTTTCCCCAAACAGTCAACGATTACCGTTGGCTGTTTTCGAAAAGTTTAAATTGTACTCGTGGAATTGCAGCGTTCCGCGAGCTTTATCGCGGTTCGGTGCACCACAGTGCATGCGGGAGGGCCTCCTTTCTATTCCCTGCCGAACAAATTAAAGGAAGAGGTGTTAACACTGACAAAATTGGCGACAGAGGCGTTACGCCTGTCATTTTAACAACTGACGTGCACCTCTTCCCGAGATTTATTCGGTTCCTTCCACTCGCGCTTCTCTTTCGCGAGTAGAATCTATTCTATTTTCTACGCGACTGATCCCTGCAAAGGGATCAGCTCTAGCTTTCTTTCATTTCTATTCTAGTCTTAGTTTTAAGCGCTTTGACTCTCGCGATAGAGAGGCGTTCCGCTTCGTCTCCGATCCTTCTCTATCGCCCGCTTTCTCTCTCGCTTTCTCTACTTCTGTGCTTCCTTCGACACACTTCTCTGTCTCCCCTTCTATCTCTGCTCTTCCTTCGCGCACTTGCTTGGTAGGTCAAGGCCGAAGGGGAATCGGTCGGCGTTGCCCCAAACAGCTGTTCGATTTTAATACGCTATATATTGCTCGTTATTTATTTATTTATTATATTTTAACTTTCTCGTTTATACACCGCGTGACGTCCTATTTATTTTATTGTTTTATACCGTGTGACGTCTTATTTATTTTTATTTATCTAGTCATTTTACAATTTTATCCGCGCTACGAGCACAACAGCTGTTATTTATTATTAGTGATTGTCTCTTATTTATTATATTTATTTATTGCGACGCGTTTTATTTATTTATTTGTTATATTTCACCGTTTTTACCCGCGTTATAAGAGACTCGCGGGCAACGCCAGAGCTCCGGCCTGGCCTGGTTCTATTCTATTTTATTATACTTTTAAAGCGCTATATATACATATTTCATATTTTTATCCGCGATCTTTTATTTTTTTTTTTTCTATTCCTGGCGTTTCTTTTATTATTACCAATACGTACCTTTTACTATACATCTCGGCGACTGCCTGGATTGACATCTTTTTAAACGTAATTATTGTATTCTATCGTGTTTTATCCGCGTCCCCCCCACTGTCCCCTGCGATATTTTACTTCGCGCCGCGGTGCTGCTGCATTTTAACCTGCGTAGACTGCGCACCCAAGCACTCGGGAGACTCCCGTTGCTGGACCGGCGAATTCTACACGACAGCCATATTTTAACTTATTCACCCCCCAGCCCCTTTTATCTATTTATAAACTTATTTATTCTTTTTTAATCCTCGACCCCCTTTTAACTCAATCTTAAAATGGCTTCGCCGGTGCCAGCACGGGAAGTTGCCGTCCTACTACCGGCCACGGACGGTTTAACGTGTCCCGAGTGCTTCAATAAAAGGTCGTCGAAAAGCAATGCTTTTAGGTACAAGGGGTACCTGGAGCTTGCCCAGCACGTGAGGCGAGCTCACGCGGGGTGGACATTAACGCCCACCTGCAAATTCTGCGGCCACGTGGGAAAAGGGAGATATCCCACTAAGGACGTAAACGCCCACGTGGCCAAATTCCACCCCGCAGCCCTCAGTGCTGGGACTGCTCCGGGTGCCCCGGGTACCTCCGGGGTGCGCAGATCCGGTGGCAGCACCAGCGGAGGAGGCGCCTCTTCACAGAGTCGCCCTTCAGGATCGGTGGCTGCATCGGTCCCACCCGCGACGCGCGCGGCAATCACCCCCCCGACGCGAAATTCGACCACCCCCCCCGCGCGCAACTCTACTACCCCCCCAGCCCCTAGAAACTCGACCCCCCCAGTCCCCCGAAAATCGACCCCCCCAGCGCCCCGTAAATTCACCCCCCCCGTCACCCGAAACGCGTCAAAGACAGCAGTGGCACAGAAGTCGACGATGGGAACCCTCACCGCCTTCCTCAAGGCGCCCCCACCCTCCACCAAATCAACGAGGGCGCCAATCACTGCCACCCTTACTACTCGTTCCTCGAAGGGGACCGCTGTCGCCTCGACATCGACGGTCCGCCCAGCGACCGCCACCACCACCAAGGCGACCGAGGCCGTCCCGAAGCCCGTCTGTCACAGCCCGCCGCCCACCACCTACGCGGAGGCTGTGACGAGGAACCAGGGGCTCGACACGACCACCAGCTCGAGGGGGAGTTTGTCATCGTCCGGCCACAATTCCATCAGGAGAAGTTTGGAGAAACCGCCCACGAAGAAGAAGTCACCGGGCATTCCACCTAGCCCGGTGGCAAGAAGAATTACGAGGTCCTCCAGCTTGCCTCCGAGGTCATCCCAGCCTCCTAGGTCCACCGCCACCTCCACTACCATCAAGAAGGGGCTGGGGCGCCCGAAAAAGGATTCGGCGCCCCCCGTGGGCCAGGAGGCCAATACCATCTCGAAGAAGGGGCCGGGACGTTCTAAGAAGAATCCGGCCCCTGCAGCTACCTCGGAGGCACCGACCAGCCCCCCTGGACCTTCATCATCGGCCACTACCATCGGGCAAGTCCAGGGGGAGAGGACCTACACCCTGCGGGCGGCCTCCACTTCTCCAAATCGGCCGGCGACTCCCCCTCCACAAACGAGCGGCGCAGCTCCGGTTCCCCTGGCCGTGGTGACGTCATCGGCTGGGGCCACCCTAACTACGTGTACTGTCACGACGACAGCGCGTGGTGGCCCCATCATGACGTCATGTGTCTACACCTCACACGCGGTCAGGGTCGTCACGGAGCGGCCGCTTATCTTTCAGCCCCTGGTTTCCATCGAGGAGGAGGAGGGGGGCCAGGAGGCCCCCCCAAACACCACCACCCCCGCCAACTCGGAGATGCCATGGGAGACGGCCCCGAAGAAGAAGAGGAAGACGTCGCAGGTGAGACGGCGGATCGTCTATAGCGACAGCTCCTCGGAGAGTGACGAGGAAAAGGGTGGCAGCAGCAGGGGATTCAGGAGGACTCCGGGACGAGGGAGGAAGATTTCCCCAACGCCATCGACACCGGAGCCTTCGTCATCGCCGCCGCCACTGCTGTCCTTAATAATTCCTCCCCCCCCCCACCCCCCCCATTAGTAACGTAAGCTCGCGTTCACCGTTGCAGCCACCACCTGAGCCCCAACTAACCGCGGCGAGCGATCGCCGAGGAGGCCCCCGGTCGGCTGCTGCCGGTGCGTCGGCGGGAGCTCGGTCTTCTGCCCCTCCGACACGTTCTCGACGTGGACTGCCCCGGGGCCGTCCAGTAAATACGCGTACCACTCCCCAGTCCTCCCAAAATAGTCGTGGGCGCGAAACTTCCCTCTCTCCCCCCGCGAACTCCAATCCTCCCCGACTTCCTGGGCGCGATGCGAGACGGGCTGAAGCGTCTTTGCGCGAGGCCCTTATCTCACGCGCCGAGGAGGTCGAGACGATTGAGCTCCTGGAAGGGGTGGCCCAAGATCTGACCACCTTCTTTCAGTCTCGATCGGCTAAGGGGGGGAATAACCGCCAACCTGGTCGTCCTAGGGCTCCCGAACAGCAGGGCCCGGAGGATCAGGTTAAGAAAGCCACGAGGCTGCAGCGCCTGTACAGGGAGAATCGGCGGCGAGCGATGGAGGAGGTGCTGACGGGTCCTTCCCCTCACTGCCAAGTCAGTGCGGAGGAGGTCGGCCAGTACATCCGAAAAATGTACTCGGCGACGGCCCCCCCTGTGGGCGAGCCGTATGCGTGGCCGGAGTGGCCGACGGACGAGGAGGGCGAGTTACGGGACGCACTGGTGAGGCCTTTCTCGGCGTCGGAGGTGGAAGCCCGTCTGAAGCGGACGCACAAAAGTGCGCCCGGTCCAGACGGGGTCACCTACGACGAGGTCAGGAAGGCTGATCCAGGGTGCTCCGTGCTCGCCTCGATGTTCAACGCCTGCCTTCGCACGGAGGCCATTCCGGAGTCGTGGAAGTCCTCCACCACCGTACTTACGTACAAGAAAGGGGACCGAAGCGACCTTTCTAATTGGCGTCCGCTCGCACTCGGTGACACAGTAGCCAAGCTGTTCGCCGCGGTGCTTGCGGACCGGTTGATGGATTTCGCGGTCAAGGGAAAACGGCTGAGCCATCCTCAGAAGGGTTTCTTGAGGCATGAAGGGTGCCATGAGCACAACTTCATGCTTCAGGAAATCCTGGAGGACAGTCGGAGAGAGGGTCGAGAAGCCGTGGTGGCGTGGCTGGATCTGACCAACGCGTTCGGGTCGATCCCACACGACACCCTGTTCGACGCCTTTGAGGGGGCCAAATTACCCCTCAACATCCAGAAGGTCATGCTCTCCATGAACACTGGATGCACGACCAAGGTCCGTACCTCTCAGGGCTTTACTGAGAACATCCCCATGCTGGCTGGAGTCAAGCAGGGTTGTCCGTGTAGTCCGATGACCTTCAACCTGGCTATCGAGCGAGTGATTCGATCCGTCGAATCACTACCGATGGGCTATAGGTTGGGGGAGGATTTACACCGTGCGTTTGCCTACGCGGACGACATTGGTCTTGTGGCGGCCTCACCAGCGGAGATGCAGTCCCTCCTCGACGAGATCCAGAGGGCGGCGGCTGCGGCGGGGTTGAAATTCAACCCCAAGAAGTGCGCTACCGTTCACCTTCGGGGGAAGGGTAGCGCACAGAAATCGCAGCCAACCGTCTTCGTTCTCGACGGTGAGGAACTGAAAGCTCTGGGAGAGGGTGAGGCTTACGAGTACCTGGGAATTCCGGTCGGTTCCCGGGTAAGCCAAACCCCTACCGCCACCATCATCCGGATGATGGAAGATGCGAATGCCATCGACTCATCGCTCCTCGCTCCGTGGCAGAAGATGGACGCTCTTAGGACGTTCATCCTGCCGCGGATGGATCACATCCTGAGGGGCGGTGCAGTCGAGAAGACACCGCTAAAGACGTTCGACAAATTTGTCAAGCGTCTGGTCAAGGGCTGGATGAATCTCCCCCAGCGTGCCAGTGCGGAGATAGTTTACCTCCCCACTTGGCGGGGCGGAGCCGGGCTCATTCCTATGGCGGACCTGGCCGACGTGCTCACGATCGCGAACGCCTTCAGGATGTTATCCTGTAAGGACGGCGCGATCGCTGAGCGGGCCAGGACCTCGCTGATGAATGCAGTCCGGAGACGAACATCCGTTCAGCCCACACAGGAGCAGGTCGCCGCGTTTCTCTCGGGCTCGCTCGAGGGACCCTTCGCGTGCGATCTCCAGGGTGACCCTGGCCTGTGGACCCGAGTGCGAATGGCTTCGCGTCGCCAGGTAAAACGCCTACACCTGGCATGGCGGTACGATCCCCTGACCAAGGAGATTCTTTTAGAATGCCGAGGTTCAGAGGGTCGGCGGACCATAATCCCCCCGGGCGCAACTTCTCAGGTGATTCGTCGCCTGAGAATTGCTGTACAAGAGAGTTACTTGTGCTCTCTCCTGGCAAAACCTGATCAAGGGAAGGTTTTCCAGGTGTCGTCGCGGTCCGGAGCCAGCAATGCCTTCCTCCGCGACGGCAGGTACGCCCGGTTTGCCGAGTGGCGCTTTATTCATCGCGCGCGCCTCAATGTCCTGCCTCTTAACGGGGCTCGACGCTGGGGCTCGGGCGATAAGCGCTGCAGGCGGTGCGGTTATCCGAGTGAGACACTACCTCACGTAATCTGTCACTGCCTGCCGCATTCGGCCGCTCTGCAGCTTCGTCATGACGCGGTTATGGCGCGGGTGGCGAAAGCATGTAGAGCGAAGGGAGCCATCCGTTTAAACCAAAGGGTGGAGGGCGTCAACGGCGATCTAGCTGCTCTCAGACCGGACATTGTTGTCAGGGATGAAGCAGCGAAACACATCCACATCATCGATGTCACCGTCGCGTTCGAGAACCAGTGCAAGGCCATGGAGGATGCTCGACGATCGAAGATCGTCAAGTATACTCCGCTTGCAACTGCATTGCACGCGTCGGGGTATTCGGTCGATGTGGATGCGATCGTCGTGGGCGCCCTTGGTACGTGGGACCAGGGCAATGAGCCTGTGCTGAAGCGTCTCGGCGTCTCATTGCACTACGCGGCGCTGATGCGCCGGCTCATTGTCACTGATACGATGAGATGGTCCCGTGACATATATGTCGAGCACGTGTCGAAGATCAGGCAGTTCCAGCACCCGTTCGACGCTCCTGCCGTTATGCCGCACGCGGGCCCCCTCGCTGACCGCTTTCCGCTTGGGCTACTCCCCGATCAAGAACCTACCATGAATACACACTAGATAGGATCGGGAGTAAGGGTGGCCCTAGCAGAAAGAGGGGCGCCTCACACAATTTCGTGCTTTCATATATTTTAGTCTGCGTTTCCCCCCTCTCTTCTTGTCTTTTCTTCTTCTCTCCTCTTTTCTCAACTCCCACTATATTTATTATATAATGACCGCTAAATGCGGTCATTTTAAGAGCGGAGCTTCACCATGGCAGGTTCGCCGAGATTGACGACAATATTCATATTGCGAGCACCAAATATTGGGAAGGACCACATTCTGTTTGAATACTAGCCAATAACCCGGCATTATATTGTATTTAAAAAACATTGTTTGAATAAACACTTTTTTATCTGTTCTTATCAGCTTAATATCTGATACACTCCCCATTGGGGAGTCAGAATATTAATCTGATTTTTGGAAACTGACGGAGCGTTGGTGCTTGCTCCACCTCCGTCGCGAGTCAGCCTGGCATTGCAGTGCCGCCAGGATTGGCTCAATTAGCCTATTTCCAAACATACATTCTGACTCCTCAAACAACAGCCATAAGCCCGAGAAGCGATTCTGAAGTCGTGCGGAAGAGTTTTACTCGAGCGGTGAAAAATCACGAAGTTCCGCGACCCGTCTCTTCCGCCAGCGCCGACTTCTCCAGGACCAGGATCGGAGCGGGACGAGCCATCCCACGGCCAACGACCGAGTGAGTCTTTCTTCTCTTTTCATACTGTCGCTTTCCCCCTCTAGGCACCGTTCGCTGAGCGACGTCACGCTCTGACGTAACTCAGTCGCGCGGTGACTAGGTTCCCCCAGCTGATCGTACAGGCGGTTGAGCTCTCCCTCTCCCGCCGTACCTCAGCTGTTACCTATATACCTAACGTATCTCTCGCGACCTTTCCCAAAACAATCACCGGTTTACCGTTGGTTGTTTTCCGAAAGGTTTAAATTGCACTTGTGGAATTTCGCCGTTCTGCGAGTTATATCGCAGTCCGGTGCACCACAGTGCATGCGAGGGGTGCTCCTTTCCATTCCTGTCAGATAAGTCGAAAGAAGAGGTGTAATAATTGACTAGATTGTCGACAAAGGTGTCGTTTCAAACGGCACCTGTCATTTAAAACCTTGACACACACCTCTTCCAGAGATTTATCTGACTCCTTCTTGCTTCTCTACCGCGGGTAGAACTATCTTTTACGCGATCGATCCCTGCTTGGGGATCGACTCTAGCTTTATCTATTCTAGTCTACTTTATCTTATTCTTGACTCTCGCGATAGGGAGGCCTTTCCTCTTCGCTTCCGCGTCCTTCTCTATCGCCCGCTTTCTCTCTCGCTTTCTCTCTCTGTGCTTCCTTCGTCACTTCTCTCTGTCTCCCACTCTATTGCTGTCCTTCTTTCATATACGTGCTCGGTCGAAATTGGCCGAAGGGGACTTCGTCGGCGTTGCCCATATCAGCCGTTCTATTTTAGCTTCGTTCGTTTATACACTTTTACTCGTATTTATTTATATATACAGCGTGACGTCCTATCTATTTATTTTATTGTTTTTACACTGTGACGTCCTATTTATTATATATTCTAGTCATTTTATTTACCATTTTATTTCTTGAGCAGCAACAGATCGGCTGATACATACCTGTGAACGTTCTCTATTTATTCCTTATACACTTTGTTACGCGTTTTATATATATTTGTCTATTCTATTTCATTGTATTGTATATCTATCTAGTCTATCACATTTTATCACATTTTTATCCGCGTATTATAGAAGCGAAAGGGCAACGCCAGTGCTCCTGACTGGCCTGGTTATATATTTTATCCTACCCTATACATTTTAAGCGCTTTATCTAGTCTATTATCTATATTCTATTCTATTGTGTTTTATCTATTCATTTATATTCCGCTGGTCTTATCTATCTGTCTATATACTATTTTACATCTCGGCGACTGCCAGGATTTACATCTTTTATACGCACACTATTCCGCTATTTTAACTCTTTACTATTTAATAATTCCCTGCGTACCGATTACGCGCCGCTGTGCCGCTGCCCCATCATCTCCATTTCTTGCGTCACCGTTGTACCACCTCGCGATACACATACCCGTCAATTTATCCCGGGCCCTACGCGTTCTGTCTATTTATCTATTTATTATCACTGTCTGTCACACCGTCCTCATTGTTATTTATTTCACCACATTATTTATCTATCTGTTTTTACTGTCCCTATTTATTTATCCACTGTACATTTCTTACGTCAATACACTCTACGTGCCGTCCGTATATATATCACCGCGATCATTATCATCTCCATTCACTGCGCACCCACACACTCGGGAGACTTCCGTCGTTGGCCCGGCGACACAAATCTCTTTCTGCCCTAGCCATTCTTCATAATCTTTTTCCCTTTTCTCTTTCTTTCTTTCCCCCCTCTTTTTATATATAAACTTTAAATGGCTCCGCCGGCTCCAGCGACGGAAGTTGCCGTCGAACTTCCGGTCACAGACTTTATAGCGTGTCCCGAGTGTGCAAAGAGGCAATTCGCGAAAAGTAGTTTTCGGTACAGGGGGTACTTGGAGTTCGCCCAGCACGTGAGGCGGACCCACGCGGGGTGGAAGCTAGTACCTACCTGTCGGTACTGCGGCCACGTGGGAACGGGTAGATACCCTACTAAGGATGTTAACGCCCACGTGGCCAAATTCCACCCCGCGTCCGCGAGTGCTGGGACAGCTCCGAGTGCGCCCAGTACCGAAAGGGTGCGCAGCCCTAGCAGCAGCACAGGCGGCGGAGGCGACCCCTCGCTGAGCCGCCCTTCAGGTTCGGGGACTGCGACGGTGCCCCCAGCGTCACGCACGACCCTCCCCCCCGTCCGCCGGACCACTACCCCCCCAGTCCCCCGCAAGAATGCCCCCCCAACCACCCGAAACGCGACCAAGACGGCAGTGGCCAAGAGGTCGTCGACGGAGAGGGTGTCCGTCACGGCCAAGCCGCCCCCATCCACCACCAGCACCACGAGGGCGGCAACAACTGCCACCCTTAGTACTCGTCTCTCAAAGGGGACTGCTGCTTCAACTGCAGCCACCACCACCAAGGCGACCGGGACCGTCGCCACCACCGCCCGCTGCAGCTCTCCGCCCACCACCTACGCGGAGGCTGTGGCACGGAACCAGGGGCCCTCCACCACCAGTTCGAGGGGGAGCGTTCCGACAGCCAGCCAGTCGTCAACCAGGGCAAGCCTGGAGAGGCCGCCCGCGAAGAAAAGGTCACTGGGCTCACCCAAGAGTCCAGTGACGAGAAGATTAACGAGGTCCTCCAGCCTGCCTCCGAGGTCTACTGTGGCCTCAAGGTCCACCACCTCCTCCACCACCATCAAGAGGGGGGTAGGGCGCCCTAGGAAGGAGCCGGCGCCCTCCGTGGACAAAGAGGCCACCACTACCACCAAGAGGGGACCGGGGCGTCCAAAGAAGAACCCGGTCCCCACAGAAACCTCGGAGGCATCGACCCCCCCTCCTGGACCTTCAACATCGGCCACCACCATCGGGCAAGTCCAGGAGGAGAGGACCTCCAAGGATAGGGCGGCCTCCACTTCACCGAACTGGCTGGTGACTCCCCCTCCGCAGACGAGCGGCCCATTTCCGTCCCCTGTGGCTGTTGTGACGTCATCGACTGGGGCCACATTAACCACGAGCACTGTCACGACGACGTCTCGTGGTGGCCCCGTCATGACGTCATGTGTATTCACCAGCCACAGGGTCAACATCATTACGGCCCAGCCGCTCGTCTTCCAGCCCCTGGTTCCCATCGAGGAGGAGGGGGGCCAGGAGGCCCCCCAAAACACCATCACCCCCACTAGGACGGAGGAACCTTGGGAGACGGTCCCGAGAAAGAACCGGGCGAGGCGAAGGATCGCCTCAAGCAGCAGTTCCTCGGAGAGCGACGAGGAAACGGGTGGCAGCAGCGTGGGATTCCGGAGGACGCCGGGACGAGGGAGGATTCCGTCCCCAACGCCATCGCCACCGGCGCCTGTGCCACCCACGCCGCCACTGCCGTCTCCAGAAATCGTACCCCCCCACACCCTCACCCCCACTGTAGATATAAGGTCGCGTTCACCGTCGCAGTCACCACCTGAGCCCCACCTTACCACGGCGAGCGATCGCCGAGGGGGCCCGCGGTCGGCTGCTGCCGGTGCGTCGGCGGGGACTCGGTCTTCTGCCCCTTCGACGCGTTCTCGACGTGGACAGCCCCGGGGCCGTCCAAACTCGCGTACCACTCCCTTTTCCCAATCCGGTCGTGGGCACGAACCTGCCCTCTCTCCCCCCGCGATATCCAACCCACCCCGGCGTCCTGGGCGCGATGCGAGACGAGCCGACGCGAATCTACGCGAGGCTCTTATCTCACGCGCCGAGGGCGCCCAGACGATCGGGATCCTGGAAGAGGTGGCCAAAGATTTGACCACCTTCTTTCAGTCTCGGTCGGCTAAGGGGGGGGTGGGGCAACCGCCCCGCAACCGCCAGCATGGTCGTCCCAGGGCCCCCGAACAGCAGGGCCCGGAGGACCATGTGAAGAAAGCCACGAGGCTGCAGCGCCTGTACAGGGAGAATCGTCGTCGAGCGATGGAGGAGGTGCTGACGGGTCCTTCCCCTCACTGCCAAGTCAGTGCGGAGGAGGTCGGCCAGTACTTCCGAAAAATGTACTCGGCGACGGCCCCCCCTGTGGGCGAGCCGTATGCGTGGCCGGAGTGGCCGACGGACGAGGAGGGCGAGTTACGGGACGCACTGGTGAGGCCTTTCTCGGCGTCGGAGGTGGAAGCCCGTCTGAAGCGGACGCACAAAAGTGCGCCCGGTCCAGACGGGGTCACCTACGACGAGCTCAGGAAGGCTGATCCAGGGTGCTCCGTGCTCGCCTCGATGTTCAACGCCTGCCTTCGCACGGAGGCCATTCCGGAGTCGTGGAAGTCCTCCACCACCGTACTTACGTACAAGAAAGGGGACCGAAGCGACCTTTCTAATTGGCGTCCGCTCGCACTCGGTGACACAGTAGCCAAGCTGTTCGCCGCGGTGCTTGCGGACCGGTTGATGGATTTCGCGGTCAAGGGAAAACGGCTGAGCCATCCTCAGAAGGGTTTCTTGAGGCATGAAGGGTGCCATGAGCACAACTTCATGCTTCAGGAGATCCTGGAGGACAGTCGGAGAGAGGGTCGAGGAGCCGTGGTGGCGTGGCTGGATCTGACCAACGCGTTCGGGTCGATCCCACACGACACCCTGTTCGACGCCTTTGAGGGGGCCAAATTACCCCTCAACATCCAGAAGGTCATGCTCTCCATGAACACTGGATGCACGACCAAGGTCCGTACCTCTCAGGGCTTTACTGAGAACATCCCCATGCTGGCTGGAGTCAAGCAAGGTTGTCCGTGTAGTCCGATGACCTTCAACCTGGCTATCGAGCGAGTGATTCGATCCGTCGAATCACTACCGATGGGCTATAGGTTGGGGGAGGAACTACACCGTGCGTTCGCCTACGCGGACGATATTGGTCTTGTGGCGGCTTCACCAGCGGAGATGCAGTCCCTCCTCGACGAGATCCAGGGGGCGGCGGCTGCGGCGGGGTTGAAATTCAACCCCAAGAAGTGCGCTACCGTTCACCTTCGGGGGAAGGGTAGCGCACAGAAATCGCAGCCAACCGTCTTCGTTCTCGACGGTGAGGGACTGAAAGCTCTGGGGGAGGGTGAGGCTTACGAGTACCTGGGAATTCCGGTCGGTTCCCGGGTAAGCCAAACCCCTACCGCCACCATCATCCGGATGATGGAAGACGCGAATGCCATCGACTCATCGCTCCTCGCTCCGTGGCAGAAGATGGACGCTCTCAGGACGTTCATCCTGCCGCGGTTGGATCATATCCTGAGGGGCGGTGCAGTCGAGAAGTCACCGCTAAAGACGTTTGACAAACTTGTCAAGCGTCTGGTCAAGGGCTGGATGAATCTCCCCCAGCGTGCCAGTGCGGAGGTAGTTTACCTCCCCACTTGGCGGGGCGGAGCCGGGCTCATTCCTATGGCGGACCTGGCCGACGTGCTCACGATCGCGCACGCCTTCAGGATGTTATCCTGTAAGGACGGCGCGATCGCTGAGCGGGCCAGGACCTCGCTGATGAATGCAGTCCGGAGACGAACATCCGTCCAGCCCACACAGGAGCAGGTCGCCGCGTTTCTCTCGGGTTCGCTCGAGGGACCCTTCGCGTGCGATCTCCAGGGTGACCCTGGCCTGTGGACCCGAGTGCGAATGGCTTCGCGTCGCCAGGTAAAACGTCTACACCTGGCATGGCGGTACGATCCCCTGACCAAGGAGATTCTTTTAGAATGCCGAGGTTCAGAGGGTCGGCGGACCATAATCCCCCCGGGCGCAACTTCTCAGGTGATTCGTCGCCTGAGAATTGCTGTACAAGAGAGTTACTTGTGCTCTCTCCTGGCAAAACCCGATCAAGGGAAGGTTTTCCAGGTGTCGTCGCGGTCCGGAGTCAGCAATGCCTTCCTCCGCGACGGCAGGTACGCCCGGTTTGCCGAGTGGCGCTTCATTCATCGCGCGCGCCTCGATGTCCTGCCTCTTAATGGGGCTCGACGCTGGGGCTCGGGCGATAAGCGCTGCAGGCAGTGCGGTTATCCGAGTGAGACGCTACCTCACGTAATCTGTCACTGCCTGCCGCACTCGGCCGCTCTGCAGCTTCGTCATGACGCGGTTATGGCGCGGGTGGCGAAAGCTTGCAGAGCGAAGGGAGCCATCCAATTAAATCGAAGGGTGGAGGGAGTCAACGGCGATCTAGCTGCTCTTAGACCGGACATTGTTGTCCGGGATGAAGCAGCGAAATACATCCACATCATCGATGTCACCGTCGCGTTCGAGAACCAGCGCAAGGCCATGGAGGATGCTCGACGATCGAAGATCGTCAAGTATACTCCGCTTGCAGCTGCATTGCACGCGTCGGGGTATTCGGTGGATGTGGATGCGATCGTCGTGGGCGCCCTTGGTACGTGGGACCAGGGCAATGAGCCTGTGTTGAAGCGTCTTGGCGTTTCACCGCATTACGCGGCGCTGATGCGCCGGCTCATTGTCACTGACACAATAAGATGGTCCCGTGACATATACGTCGAGCACGTGTCAAAGATAAGGCAGTACCAGTACCCGTTCGACGCTCCTGCCGCTATGCCGCACGCGGACCCCCTCGCCGACCGCTCCCAGCTTGGGCTACTCCCTGATCAATTGCTAACATGAAATTCCATTCTATAGGATCGGGAGTAAGGGTGACTCTAGCTGAAAGAAGGGGCGCCTCAATTCGTTATTAAGCGTATATATATTTTTGTCTCCTTCTTTTAATGCCCTCCCTCTACCTATCTTTCTCTACCGTCTTCCTCCCTTCCTCTCATTCCTCTTTGCGTCCCTATTCTCGCCCCCCCCTCCCTCCCTCCTTCCCTCCCACCTCTCACTCTATTCCCCTCCTCTCACAAGCAGTCGTCCTTGACGGCTACTTTTTTTAGCGGATATTTTCACCATGGCAGTATCGCCGAGATTGACCCACATATGATTATATGTCGAGTGCGAGCCCCAATACTTGGGAAGAACCATTTTTTTGTTAAACACCCCAGCTAAACCAGCAATTGTACGGGGTGTTTAAACATTGTTTGAAAATAAAGCCTTTTTATCTGTTCTTATCAGCTTAATATCTGATACACTCCCCATTGGGGAGTCAGAATATTAATCTGATTTTTGGAAACTGACGGAGCGTTGGTGCTTGCTCCACCTCCGTCGCGAGTCAGCCTGGCATTGCAGTGCCGCCAGGATTGGCTCAATTAGCCTATTTCCAAGCATATATTCTGACTCCTCAAACAACAGCCATAAGCCCGAGAAGCGATTCTGAAGTCGTGCGGAAGAGTTTTACTCGAGCGGTGAAATTTCACGAAAGTTCCGCGACCCGTCTCTTCCGCCAGCGCCGACTTCTCCAGGACCAGGATTGGAGCAGGACGAGCCATCCCACGGCCAACGACCGAGTAAGTCTTTTCCTCTATCTTCTGCTATCGCTTTCCCCCTCTAGGTACCGTTCGCTGAGCGACGTCACGCTCTGACGTAACTCAGTCGCGCGGTGACTAGGTTCCCCCAGCTGATCGTGCAGGCGGTTGAGCTCTCCCTCTCCCGCCGTACCTCAGCTGATTCCTATATACCTCACGTATCTCTCGCGACCTTTCCCAAAACAATCACCGGTTTACCGTTGGTTGTTTTCTGAAAGGTTTAAACTGCACTTGTGGAATTTCGCCGTTCTGCGAGTAATATCGCAGTCCGGTGCACCACAGTGCATGCGAGGGGTGCTCCTTTCTATTCCCGTTGGATAGATCAAAGGAAGAGGTGTAATAATTGACTAGATTGTCGACAGAGGTGTCGTTTTAAACGGCACCTGTCATTTTAACAACCGACACACACCTCTTCCAGAGATTTATTCGACTCCTTCTTGCTTCTCTACCGCGGGTAGAACTTTACTTTACGCAGTCGATCCCTGCTTGGGGACCGACTTTAGTCTTATATATTCTAGTCATCTTTATTTTATTCTACGCTCTGACTCTCGCGATAGGGAGGCCTTTCCTCTTCGCTTCCGCGTCCCTCTCTATCGCCTGCTTTCTCTCTCTTTCTCTACAGCTGTTCTTCCTTCGCCACGTCTCTCTGTCTCCCATTCTATCGCTATCCTTCTTTCCGACACGAGCTCGGTCGAAATCGGCCGAAGGGGACCTCGTCGGCGTTGCCCATATAACAGCTGTGATATTTTAACTGTGTGAATTGTCGCCTATTTGTCTATTTATATACATTTTATTAACCGACTTTTATACACTGACGTCTTTTTATCTTGTTCTATTTGTTTATACACTGTGACGTCCCCTTTTAACTGTGGTATTCTAGTCATTTTTATTTAGAAACTTAGGCGACGGTGACACAAATTTTACATTTTTACACGGCATTTTACTGGCCTACTCATATTATTCCATTTTATTTTATTGCATAGATTATTTATTCTGATACACACTGTTATTGTCTCTTATTTATTGATCTATTTATACCTTCATTGTTGCGTGTTATTTATTATTTGATCATTTTATACACTGAGACTCTATAAATTTTATTCTGTACACGCGTAAGAGACTTTGGGGCAACGCCAGTGCTCCGGGCTGGCCTGGTTTTAACATATTTTAGCGCTACATATCTATTTTATCTATTTATACACATTGTCCTCCTATATTGTTTATTCCCTCGCTTAGTATCTAGTCATCTACATTTTATTCTACACTATTTTACATCTCGGCGACTGCCTGGATTGAAATTCTTTTAAAAATATTTTATCACGCTACACCTCACTTAATTTTATATCCTCTTTTAACACTGTCCCGCGTATCTGCTTCGTGCCGCCTTGCTGCCGGTCCATTAACGTCGTCACCTCATCACCCCCCATCACGCGTACCCATTTATTTATTTTGTAATTTCCGTGTTCTCTCCGTTTATTTATTCGCCTTTATTGTTAATTTATCCGTTGCCGTCGCTACCTGCGCTTTCTTTTTGTACCGCGTGCCTATTTATTTTTTTTCTTGTGTTATTTATTAGTCTTCGCCGTCCAGCCCATCATTTCTATCGTGTTCCTTCTTCTACTCGCGACTCGCGTTCTGTCATCTCACCACATCTCATCCATCACCATCGTCATTGCCTGCGCACCCACACACTCGGGAGACTCCCGTCGCTGGTCCGGCGACACAAAATTTCTCTCTCTCTTAGCCATTACTATAATCTCTTTGCCTTTTTTCTTTTTTCTTTTTTTTTCCCTCTTCTGTCTTTGTCCCCCTTCTCTTTCTATATAAATTTTAAATGGCTTCGCCGGCCCCAGCGGCGGAAGTTACCGTCGAACTTCCGGTCGTGGACTTTATAGCATGTCCCGAGTGTGTGAAAAAGAAATTTGCGAAGAGTACTTTTCGGTACGGGGGGTACTTGGAGTTCGCCCAGCACGTGAGGCGGACCCACGCGGGGTGGAAGCTAATACCTACCTGCCGGTACTGCGGCCACGTGGGAACGGGTAGATACCCTACTAAGGATGTTAACGCCCATGTGGCCAAACTCCACTCCGCGTCCGCGAGTGCTGGGACTGCCCCGAGTGCGCCCAGTACCGAAAGGGTGCGCAGCTCCGTCGGCAGCACGGGCGGCGGAGGCGACCCCTCGCAGAGCCGCCCTTCAGGTTCGGGAACTGCGACGGTGCCCCCAGTGCCGCGCACGACAAACCCCCCTGCGCGAAGCACCACAACCCCCCCAGTCCCCCGCAAGAATGCCCCCCCAACCACCCGAAACGCGACAAAGACGGCAGTGGCCAAGAGGTCGTCGACGGAGAGGGTGCCCGTCACGGCCAAGCCGCCCCCATCCACCACCAGCACCACGAGGGCGGCAACAACTGCCACCCTTAGTACTCGTCTATCGAAGGGTACTGCTGCTTCAACTGCAGCCACCACCACCAAGGCGTCCGGGACCGTCGCCACCACCGCCCGCTGCAGCACTCCGCCCACCACCTACGCGGAGGCTGTAGCACGGAACCAGGGGCCCTCCACCACCAGTTCGAGGGGGAGCGTTTCGACAGCCAGCCAGCCGTCAACCAGGGCAAGCCTGGAGAGGCCGCCCGCGAAGAAAAGGTCACTGGGCTCACCCAAGAGCCCAGTGACGAGAAGATTAACGAGGTCCTCCAGTCTGCCTCCGAGGTCCACTGTGGCCTTGAAGTCCACCACCTCCTCCACCACCATCAAGAGGGGGGTAGGGCGCCCTAGGAAGGAGCCGGCGCCCTCCGTGGACAAAGAGGCCACCACCACCACCAAGAGGGGACCGGGGCGTCCAAAGAAGAACCCGGTCCCCACAGAAACCTCGGAGGCATCGACCCCCCCTCCTGGACCTTCAACATCGGCCACCACCATCGGGCAAGTCCAGGAGGAGAGGACCTCCAAGGATAGGGCGGCCTCCACTTCACCGAACTGGCTGGTGACTCCCCCTCCGCAGACGAGCGGCCCATTTCCGTCCCCTGTGGCTGTTGTGACGTCATCGACTGGGGCCACTTTAACCACGAGTACTGTCACGACGACGTCTCGTGGTGGCCCCGTCATGACGTCATGCGTATTCACCAGCCACAGGGTCAACATCATTACGGCCCAGCCGCTCGTCTTCCAGCCCCTGGTTTCCATCGAGGAGGAGGGGGGCCAGGAGGCCCCCCAAAACACCACAACCCCCACCAGGACGGAGGATCCATGGGAGACGGTCCCGAAAAAGAACCGGGCGAGGCGAAGGATCGCCTCAAGCAGTAGTTCCTCGGAGAGCGACGAGGAAAGGGGTGGCAGCAGCGTGGGATTCAGGAGGACGCCGGGACGAGGGAGGATTCCGTCCCCAACGCCATCGCCACCGGCGCCTGTGCCACCCACGCCGCCACTGCCGTCTCCAGAAATCGTACCCCCCCCACACCCTCACCCCCACTGTAGATATAAGGTCGCGTTCACCGTCGCAGTCACCACCTGAGCCCCACCTTACCACGGCGAGCGATCGCCGAGGGGGCCCGCGGTCGGCTGTTGCCGGTGCGTCGGCGGGGACTCGGTCTTCTGCCCCTTCGACGCGTTCTCGACGTGGACAGCCCCGGGGCCGTCCAAACTCGCGTACCACTCCCTTTTCCCAATCCGGTCGTGGGCACGAACCTGCCCTCTCTCCCCCCGCGATATCCAACCCTCCCCGGCGTCCTGGGCGCGATGCGAGACGAGCCGACGCGAATCTACGCGAGGCTCTTATCTCACGCGCCGAGGGCGCCCAGACGATCGGGATTCTGGAAGAGGTGGCCAAGGATTTGACCACCTTCTTTCAGTCTCGGTCGGCTAAGGGGGGGGTGGGGCAACCGCCCCGCAACCGCCAGCATGGTCGTCCCAGGGCCCCCGAACAGCAGGGCCCGGAGGACCATGTGAAGAAAGCCACGAGGCTGCAGCGCCTGTACAGGGAGAATCGTCGTCGAGCGATGGAGGAGGTGCTGACGGTTCCTTCCCCTCACTGCCAAGTCGGTGCGGAGGAGGTCGGTCAGTACTTCCGTAAGATGTACTCGGCGACGGCCCCCCCTGTGGGCGAGCCGTATGCGTGGCTGAGTGGCCGACGGACGAAGAGGGTGAGCTACGGGGCGCACTGGTGAGGCCCTTCTCGGCGTCGGAGGTGGAAGCCCGTCTGAAGCGGACGCACAAAAGTGCGCCTGGTCCAGACGGGGTCACCTACGACGAGCTCGGGAGGGCTGATCCAGGGTGCTCCGTGCTCGCCTCGATGTTCAACGCCTGCCTTCGCACGGAGGCCATTCCGGAGTCGTGGAAGTCCTCCACCACCGTACTTACGTACAAGAAAGGGGACCGAAGCGACCTTTCTAATTGGCGTCCGCTCGCACTCGGTGACACAGTAGCCAAGCTGTTCGCCGCGGTGCTTGCGGACCGGTTGATGGATTTCGCGGTCAAGGGAAAACGGCTGAGCCATCCTCAGAAGGGTTTCTTGAGGCATGAAGGGTGCCATGAGCACAACTTCATGCTTCAGGAAATCCTGGAGGACAGTCGGAGAGAGGGTCGAGAAGCCGTGGTGGCGTGGCTGGATCTGACCAACGCGTTCGGGTCGATCCCACACGACACCCTGTTCGACGCCTTTGAGGGGGCCAAATTACCCCTCAACATCCAGAAGGTCATGCTCTCCATGAACACTGGATGCACGACCAAGGTCCGTACCTCTCAGGGCTTTACTGAGAACATCCCCATGCTGGCTGGAGTCAAGCAAGGTTGTCCGTGTAGTCCGATGACCTTCAACCTGGCTATCGAGCGAGTGATTCGATCCGTCGAATCACTACCGATGGGCTATAGGTTGGGGGAGGAACTACACCGTGCATTCGCCTACGCGGACGATATTGGTCTTGTGGCGGCTTCACCAGCGGAGATGCAGTCCCTCCTCGACGAGATCCAGAGGGCGGCGGCTGCGGCGGGGTTGAAATTCAACCCCAAGAAGTGCGCTACCGTTCACCTTCGGGGGAAGGGTAGCGCACAGAAATCGCAGCCAACCGTCTTCGTTCTCGACGGTGAGGGACTGAAAGCTCTGGGGGAGGGTGAGGCTTACGAGTACCTGGGAATTCCGGTCGGTTCCCGGGTAAGCCAAACCCCTACCGCCACCATCATCCGGATGATGGAAGACGCGAATGCCATCGACTCAGCGCTCCTCGCTCCGTGGCAGAAGATGGACGCTCTCAGGACGTTCATCCTGCCGCGGTTGGATCATATCCTGAGGGGCGGTGCAGTCGAGAAGTCACCGCTAAAGACGTTTGACAAACTTGTCAAGCGTCTGGTCAAGGGCTGGATGAATCTCCCCCAGCGTGCCAGTGCGGAGGTAGTTTACCTCCCCACTTGGCGGGGCGGAGCCGGGCTCATTCCTATGGCGGACCTGGCCGACGTGCTCACGATCGCGCACGCCTTCAGGATGTTATCCTGTAAGGACGGCGCGATCGCTGAGCGGGCCAGGACCTCGCTAATGAATGCAGTCCGGAGACGAACATCCGTCCAGCCCACACAGGAGCAGGTCGCCGCGTTTCTCTCGGGTTCGCTCGAGGGACCCTTCGCGTGCGATCTCCAGGGTGACCCTGGCCTGTGGACCCGAGTGCGAATGGCTTCGCGTCGCCAGGTAAAACGCCTACACCTGGCTTGGCGGTACGACCCCCTGACTAAGGAGATTCTTTTAGAATGCCGAGGTTCAGAGGGTCGGCGGACCATAATCCCCCCGGGCGCAACTTCTCAGGTGATTCGTCGCCTGAGAATTGCTGTACAAGAGAGTTACTTGTGCTCTCTCCTGGCAAAACCCGATCAAGGGAAGGTTTTCCAGGTGTCGTCGCGGTCCGGAGTCAGCAATGCCTTCCTCCGCGACGGCAGGTACGCCCGGTTCGCCGAGTGGCGCTTCATTCATCGCGCGCGCCTCGATGTCCTGCCTCTTAATGGGGCTCGACGCTGGGGCTCGGGCGATAAGCGCTGCAGGCAGTGCGGTTATCCGAGTGAGACGCTACCTCACGTAATCTGTCACTGCCTGCCGCACTCGGCCGCTCTGCAGCTTCGTCATGACGCGGTTATGGCGCGGGTGGCGAAAGCATGTAGAGTGAAGGGAGCCATCCGTTTAAATCAAAGGGTGGAGGGCGCCAACGGCGATCTAGCTGCTCTCAGACCGGACATTGTTGTCCGGGACGAAGCAGCGAAACACATCCACATCATCGATGTCACCGTCGCGTTCGAGAACCAGCGCAAGGCCATGGAGGATGCTCGACGATCGAAGATCGTCAAGTATACTCCGCTTGCAGCTGCATTGCACGCGTCGGGGTATTCGGTTGATGTGGATGCGATCGTCGTGGGCGCCCTTGGTACGTGGGACCAGGGCAATGAGCCTGTGTTGAAGCGTCTCGGCGTTTCATCGCATTACGCGGCGCTGATGCGCCGGCTCATTGTCACTGACACGATAAGATGGTCCCGTGACATATACGTCGAGCACGTGTCGAAGATAAGGCAGTACCAGCACCCGCTCGACGCTCCTGCCGCTATGCCGCGCGCGGACCCCCTCGCCGACCGCCCCCAGCTTGGGCTGCTCCCTGATCAAGAATTAAGCATGAATACACATTAGATAGGATCGGGAGCAAGGGTGGCTCGTGCAGGAAGAGGGGCGCCTCAACTCGCTTTTATTAGTATTTTTAGTCTCCTCCTCCTATTTTTCTCTCATTCTGGCCCACACTCCTCCTTGTATCCCCCTCCACGTCCTTTCTTCTCTCCTCCCCCTCTCTCTTCCTCCTTTTCTTATCTCTCTCCCCTTTTAAGCAGTCGTCCCTGACGACTACTTTTTTAGCGAAAACTTTCACCATGGCAGCATCGCCGAAGCTGACACACATGTACTTTGGTACACTGTAAGCCCCAACACTTGGGTAGAACCATGTACTGTTTAAGTGCGAGTCAATGACCGACAATGTATACTGCGCTTAAAACATTGTTTGAATAAACACATTCTTATCTGTTCTTATCAGCTTAATATCTGATACACTCCCCATTGGGGAGTCAGAATATTAATCTGATTTTTGGAAACTGACGGAGCGTTGGTGCTTGCTCCACCTCCGTCGCGAGTCAGCCTGGCATTGCAGTGCCGCCAGGATTGGCTCAATTAGCCTATTCCAAGCATATATTCTGACTCCCCAATAACAGATCCATACGCCCGAGAAGCGCTAGTTCTAAGTTTCTAATCGTGCGGGAGAAATTTTCGAGCGGCACGATAAGTGAACAGTGCGTTAAGTGCCCAAAATTGGATTACGCGAAAATCTCCCCACGAAGCGCCGCCCAGGATACCAGCCGGAGCCAGACAACAGCCCCAGCCAGCCGACACCGTACAGAGTAAGTGCCTTTTCAAATTTCAATTCTATCGCTTTGCTCCCTAGGAGTCGTTGCTCGCGTGACGTCACCCTCTGACGTAACGCGGCAGCTGACGACTAGTCCCCCCAGCTGAGCGTCGCGGTCGGAGAGTTCCGCTCCCCCGCCGCACCTCAGGTGGTTTCCATAAATACCTTTGTTCTCTCTCGCGACCTTTCCCCAAACAGTCAACGATTACCGTTGGCTGTTTTCGAAAAGTTTAAATTGTACTCGTGGAATTGCAGCGTTCCGCGAGCTTTATCGCGGTTCGGTGCACCACAGTGCATGCGGGAGGGCCTCCTTTCTACTCCCTGCCGAACAAATTAAAGGAAGAGGTGTTAATTTTGACAAAATTGGCGACAGAGGCGTTACGCCTGTCATTTTAACATCGACTTGCACCTCTTCCCGAGATTTATTCGGTTCCTTCCACTCGCGCTTCTCTTTCGCGAGTAGAAACTTTTATTTTCTACGCGACTGATCCCTGCAAAGGGATCAGCTCTAGCTTTCTTTTATTCTAGTCTTAGTTTTAAGCGCTTTGACTCTCGCGATAGAGAGGCGTTCCGCTTCGTCTCCGCATCCTTCTCTATCGCCCGCTTTCTCTCTCGCTTTCTCTACTTCTGTGCTTCCTTCGACACACTTCTCTGTCTCCCCTTCTATCTCTGTTCTTCCTTCGCGCACTTGCTTAGTGGGTCAAGGCCGAAGGGGAATCGGTCGGCGTTGCCCCAAACAGCTGTTCGTTACTATTCTTGTTCGTTGCTCGTTTATTTATTTATTTATTGACTTTTTAGCTTCCTCGTTTATATAGTGACGTCTTATTTATTTATTTCATTGTTTTTTACACCGCGTGACGTCCTATTTATTTTAGATTTCTAGTCATTTACACAGTTTTAACTTCTACAATTTTATCCGCGTGCGAGCAAAACAGCTGCTATTTATTAGTGAGTGTCTCTTATTTATCTATTTATTCCGAATTCTACTGTTACGCGTTTTTTATTTATTCATTTATCTATCTATTTTATATTTCTGATTTTAATTCGCGCATTTTAAGAGACCCGCGGGCAACGCCAGTGCTCCGGCCTGGCCTGGTTTTATTATATTTTATCCTATTTATAAGGCGCTTTATATATTACATTTATTTTATCCGCGATCCTTTTTCTTATCTTTCTTTTGGCGTTCCTTTCTTCTTCGTTATTTATACGTACTTTTATTATACATCTCGGCGACTGCCAGGATTTAAATCGATTTTAACCTTATTTATTGTATTTTACCCGCGTTCCCCCCTACTACCCCTGCGTTTATACTTCGCGCCGCGGTGCTGCTACACTTTAACTTGCGTAGACTGCGCACCCGAGCACTCGGGAGACTCCCGTCGCTGGCCCGGCGAACTACGACTTCTAGCCATTCTTTTTAATATTCAACTTCCCTCCTTTTTATCTTTTTATTTTATTTATTGATCCCCCTGTCTTTTTTACAACCCTTCTAACATGGCCTCGCCGGTGCCAGCACGGGAAGTTGCCGTCCTTCTTCCGGCCACGGACGGACTTACGTGTCCCGAGTGCTACAGTAAAATATCCTCGAAAAGCAATGCTTTTAGGTACAAGGGGTACCTGGAGCTTGCCCAGCACGTGAGGCGAGCTCACGCGGGGTGGACATTAACGCCCACCTGCAAATTCTGCGGCCACGTGGGAAAAGGGAGATATCCCACTAAGGACGTAAACGCCCACGTGGCCAAATTCCACCCCGCAGCCCTCAGTGCTGGGACTGCTCCGGGTGCCCCGGGTACCTCCGGGGTGCGCAGATCCGGTGGCAGCACCAGCGGAGGAGGCGCCTCTTCACAGAGTCGCCCTTCAGGATCTGTGGCTGCATCGGTCCCACCCGCGACGCGCGCGGCAATCACCCCCCCGACGCGAAATTCGACCACCCCCCCCCGCGCGCAACTCTACTACCCCCCCCCAGCCCCTAGAAACTCGACCCCCCCAGTCCCCCGAAAATCGACCCCCCCAGTCCCCCGAAAATCGACCCCCCCAGTCCCCCGAAAATCGACCCCCCCAGCGCCCCGTAAATTCACCCCCCCCCGTCACCCGAAACGCGTCAAAGACAGCAGTGGCAAAGAAGTCGACGATGGGAACCCTCACCGCCTTCCTCAAGGCGCCCCCACCCTCCACCAAATCAACGAGGGCGCCAATCACTGCCACCCTTACTACTCGTTCCTCGAAGGGGACCGCTGTCGCCTCGACATCGACGGTCCGCCCAGCGACCGCCACCACCACCAAGGCGACCGGGGCCGTCCCGAAGCCCGTCTGTCACAGCCCGCCGTCCACCACCTACGCGGAGGCTGTGACGAGGAACCAGGGGCTCGACACGACCACCAGCTCGAGGGGGAGTTTGTCATCGTCCGGCCACAATTCCATCAGGAGAAGTTTGGAGAAACCGCCCACGAAGAAGAAGTCACCGGGCACTCCACCTAGCCCGGTGGCAAGAAGAATTACGAGGTCCTCCAGCTTGCCTCCGAGGTCATCCCAGCCTCCTAGGTCCACCGCCACCTCCACTACCATCAAGAAGGGGCTGGGGCGCCCGAAAAAGGATTCGGCGCCCCCCGTGGGCCAGGAGGCCAATACCATCTCGAAGAAGGGGCCGGGACGTTCTAAGAAGAATCCGGCCCCTGCAGCTACCTCGGAGGCACCGACCAGCCCCCCTGGACCTTCATCATCGGCCACTACCATCGGGCAAGTCCAGGGGGAGAGGACCTACACCCTGCGGGCGGCCTCCACTTCTCCAAATTGGCCGGCGACTCCCCCTCCACAAACGAGCGGCGCAGCTCCGGTTCCCCTGGCCGTGGTGACGTCATCGGCTGGGGCCACCCTAACTACGTGTACTGTCACGACGACAGCGCGTGGTGGCCCCATCATGACGTCATGTGTCTACACCTCACACGCGGTCAGGGTCGTCACGGAGCGGCCGCTTATCTTTCAGCCCCTGGTTTCCATCGAGGAGGAGGAGGGGGGCCAGGAGGCCCCCCAAACACCACCACCCCCGCCAACTCGGAGATGCCATGGGAGACGGCCCCGAAGAAGAAGAGGAAGACGTCGCAGGTGAGACGGCGGATCGTCTATAGCGACAGCTCCTCGGAGAGTGACGAAGAAAAGGGTGGCAGCAGCAGGGGATTCAGGAGGACTCCGGGACGAGGGAGGAAGATTTCCCCAACGCCATCGACACCGGAGCCTTCGTCATCGCCGCCGCCACTGCTGTCCTTAATAATTCCTCCCCCCCCCACCCCCCCCCATTAGTAACGTAAGCTCGCGTTCACCGTTGCAGCCACCACCTGAGCCCCAACTAACCGCGGCGAGCGATCGCCGAGGGGGCCCCCGGTCGGCTGCTGCCGGTGCGTCGGCGGGAGCTCGGTCTTCTGCCCCTCCGACACGTTCTCGACGTGGACTGCCCCGGGGCCGTCCAGTAAATACGCGTACCACTCCCCAGTCCTCCCAAAATAGTCGTGGGCGCGAAACTTCCCTCTCTCCCCCCGCGAACTCCAATCCTCCCCGACTTCCTGGGCGCGATGCGAGACGGGCTGAAGCGTCTTTGCGCGAGGCCCTTATCTCACGCGCCGAGGGGGTCGAGACGATTGAGCTCCTGGAAGGGGTGGCCCAAGATCTGACCACCTTCTTTCAGTCTCGATCGGCTAAGGGGGGGAATAACCGCCAACCTGGTCGTCCTAGGGCTCCCGAACAGCAGGGCCCGGAGGATCAGGTTAAGAAAGCCACGAGGCTGCAGCGCCTGTACAGGGAGAATCGGCGCCGAGCGATGGAAGAAGTGCTGACCGGTCCTTCCCCGCACTGCGAAGTCGGTGCGGAGGAGGTCGGCCAGTACTTCCGGAAAATGTACTCGGCGACGGCTCCCCCTGTGGGCGAGCCCTATGCGTGGCCGGAGTGGCCCACGGACGAAGAGGGTGAGCTACGGGGCACACTGGTGAGGCCTTTCTCGGCGTCGGAGGTTGAATCCCGTCTGAAGCGGACGCATAAAAGCGCTCCGGGTCCGGACGGGGTCACCTACGAAGAGCTGAGGAAGGCGGATCCAGGGTGTCACGTGCTCGCCTCCGTGTTCAATGCCTGCCTTCGCACGGAGGCCATTCCGGAGTCGTGGAAGTCCTCGAACACCGTTCTTATTTTTAAGAAGGGGGACCGAAGCGACCTTTCTAATTGGCGTCCGCTAGCACTCGGAGACACAGTCGCCAAGCTGTTCGCCGCAGTGCTCGCGGACCGGTTGATGGAGTTCGCGGTCAAGGGAAAGCGGCTGAGTCAACCTCAGAAGGGCTTCCTGAAGCATGAAGGGTGCCACGAGCACAACTTCATGCTTCAGGAAATCCTGGAGGACAGCCGGAGAGAGGGTCGACAAGCGGTGGTCGCGTGGCTGGATCTGACAAACGCGTTCGGGTCGATCCCCCACACCACCCTGTTCGACGCCTTTGAGGGTGCCGGTTTACCCCTCAACATCCGGAAGCTCATGCTCTCCATGAACTCTGGATGCACGACTAAAGTCCGTACCTCCCGGGGCTTTACCGAAAACATCCCTATGTTGGCTGGGGTCAAGCAAGGTTGCCCGTGTAGTCCAATGACCTTCAACCTTGCCATCGAGAGAGTGATTCGTTCTATCGAATCACTCCCGATTGGCTATAGGTTGGGGGAGGTCTTGCACCGTTCGTTTGCCTACGCGGACGATATTGGTCTTGTGGCGGCCTCACCAACTGAGATGCAATCTCTCCTCGATGAGATACGGAGGGCGGCGTCTGCGGCGGGGTTGAAGTTCAACCCCAAGAAGTGCGCTACCATTCACCTTCGGGGGAAGGGTAGCGCACAGAAAGCCCAGCCGTCGGTCTTCGTTCTCGACGGGGAGGAATTGAAAGCCCTGGGAGAGGGTGAGGCTTACGAGTGCCTGGGAATTCCGGTCGGTTCCCGGGTAAGCCAAACCCCTACTGCCACCATCATCCGGATGATGGAGGACGCGAGAGCCATCGACGACTCGCCCCTAGCCCCGTGGCAGAAGATGGACGCCCTTAGGACGTTCATATTGCCACGGATGGACTACATCTTGAGGGGCGGGTCTGTCGAGAAGACACCCTTAAAGGCGTTCGACAAACTTGTCAAACGTCTGGTCAAGGGTTGGATGAATCTCCCCCAGCGGGCCAGTGCGGAGGTGGTTTTCCTCCCCACTTGGCGAGGGGGAGCCGGACTCATTCCCATGGCGGACCTAGCCGACGTGCTCACGATCGCACACGCCTTCAGGATGTTATCCTGCAAGGACAGTGCGGTCGCTGAGCGGACTAGGACCTCGCTGCGGAATGCAGTCCGGCGCCGAACATCCGTCCAACCCACTCAGGAACAGGTTGCCGCGTTCCTCTCGGGCTCCCTCGAGGGGCCCTTCGCGTGCGACCTCCAGGGCGATCCTGGCCTGTGGACCCGGGTGCGAATGGCCTCGCGTCGCCAGGTAAAACGCCTACACCTGGCATGGCGGTACGACTCTCTGACCAGCGAGATTCTTTTGGAATGTCGAGGGTCAGAGGGCCGGCGGACAATTATCCCCCCGGGCGCAAATTCTCAGGTGATTCGTCGCCTGAGAATTGCAGTGCAAGAGAGTTACTTGTGCTCTCTCCTGGCTAAACCTGATCAAGGCAAGGTTTACCAGGTGTCGTCGCGGTCGGGAGTCAGCAATGCCTTCCTCCGCGACGGCAGGTACGCCCGGTTCGCCGAGTGGCGTTTCATTCATCGCGCGCGCCTCGATGTCTTGCCCCTTAACGGTGCACGACGCTGGGGCACGGGCGACAAACGCTGCAGGCAGTGCGGTTACCCGAGTGAGACGTTACCTCACGTAATCTGCCACTGCCTGCCTCACTCGGCCGCTCTGCAGCTTCGTCACGACGCGGTTATGGCGCGGGTGGCGAAAGCTTGCAGGGCGAAGGGAGCCATCCGCCTCAATCAAAGGGTGGAGGGCGTCAGCGGCGATCTAGCTAGGCTCAGACCGGATATTGTTATCCGGGATGAGTCAGCGAAACGCGTCCACATCATCGATGTCACCGTCGCATTCGAGAACCAGTGCAAGGCCATGGAGGATGCTCGACGATCGAAGATCGTCAAGTATACTCCGCTTGCGACTGCATTGCATGCGTCGGGGTATTCGGTCGATGTTGACGCGATCGTCGTGGGCGCCCTTGGTACGTGGGATCGGGGCAATGAGCCGGTGTTGAAGAGACTGTGCGTTTCACCGCGCTACGCAGCTCTGATGCGCCGACTCATTGTCACTGACACAATGAGATGGTCCCGGGACATATACGTCGAGCACGTGTCGAAGATTCGGCAGTACCAGCTCCCGTTCGACGCATCTGCCGCTACGCCGCCGTCGGGCCCCCTCCCCGACCGCTCTCCGAGAGGGCTACCTACCGGTCAAATTGTAACATGATTTTATATTGTATAGGACCGGAGGTAAGGGCGACCCCAGCGAGAATAAAGGGGGCGCCTCCCACAAGCATTGCGAAATGTCATTCCCTGCGTTCCCCTCGTCTATCGTTTTTTATCAATTTTTTTTTTTTTTTTTTTTGTATTTGATAATTATACAATGGCCACAATGGGTGGCCATTTTACAAAAGGAAGCTAACCATGGCAGTTCGCCGAGACTGACAGACATATTTCAATGTGTATTGTACTTGCCCCGCTATGCGGGAAGAAACACGCTTTGTTAAGCCCCCCGTCGCTAAAACAAGCACTGTAAATGAGGGGGGCTTAAAACATTGTTTGTAATAAACGCCATCTTATCTGTTCTTATCAGCTTAATATCTGATACACTCCCCATTGGGGAGTCAGAATATTAATCTGATTTTTGGAAACTGACGGAGCGTTGGTGCTTGCTCCACCTCCGTCGCGAGTCAGCCTGGCATTGCAGTGCCGCCAGGATTGGCTCAATTAGCCTATTTTCCAAATACAATTCTGACTCCCCAAAGGAACAGCCATAAGCCCGAGAAGCGGTTTTGAAGTCGTGCGGAAAAGCGTTTACTCGAGCGGTAGAAATTTTCAAAGTTCCGCGACCTGTGCTTTCCGCCAGCGCCGACTTCTCCAGGACCAGGATTGGAGCAGGACGAGCCATCCCACGGCCAACGACCGAGTAAGTCTTTCTTCTCTTTTCAATCTATCGCTTTCCCCTTCTAGGCACCGTTCGCTGAGCGACGTCACGCTCTGACGTAACTCAGTCGCGCGGTGACTAGGTTCCCCCAGCTGATCGTGCAGGCGGTTGAGCTCTCCCTCTCCGCCGTACCTCAGCTGTTACCTATATATACCTTACGTATCTCTCGCGACCTTTCCCAAAACAATCACCGGTTTACCGTTGGTTGTTTTCCGAAAGGTTTAAATTGCACTTGTGGAATTTCGCCGTTCTGCGAGTAATATCGCAGCCCGGTGCACCACAGTGCATGCGAGGGGTGCTCCTTTCCATTCCTGTTGGATAAGTCGAAAGAAGAGGTGTAATAATTGACTACATTGTCGACAAAGGTGTCGTTTAAACGGCACCTGTCACTTTTAACACCGGACACACACCTCTTCCAGAGATTTATCCAACTCCGTCTCGCTTCTCTACCGCGGGTAGAACTTTCTTTTACGCGATTGATCCCTGCTTGGGGATCAATTCTAGTCTATCGCTTATTCTAGTCTACTTTATTTTATTCTTGACTCTCGCGATAGGGAGGCCTTTCCTCTTCGCTTCCGCGTCCTTCTCTATCGCCCGCTTTCTCTCTCGCTTTCTCTCTCTGTGCTTCCTTCGTCACTTCTCTCTGTCTCCCACTCTATTGCTGTCCTTCTTTCATACTCGAGCTCGGTCGAAATCAGCCGAAGGGGACCTCGTCGGTGTTGCCTGAAACAATTGTGATATTCTAGTCGTGATTCTTGTTGCTTGTTTAGTTATCTAGTCACATACTCTTTTTACCTGTGGACGTCTTATTTATTTTACACTTTTATTTATACACTTTTATTTATTTACATATCTATTTATACTTGTAGACGTCGTATTTATTTTTACACTTTTATTCTTGTACATTTTTATCTATATACCTTTACACTTTTACATCTTGACATCGTTTTTACACAGTTTTTATCAGTATTTTAAGCAGCAAGCATCATCTAGTCACATTTTACTCTATTTATTTATTTATATTTATATATTCTGACGATCCCTTATCTACATACTTACATATTGTTGCGTGCGTTATATCCGTTTATTTATTAACTCTTTTTTTGTTGTTCTCTTCTTTTTTACCATATTTTACACGCTGATAAGGGACGTAAGGCAACACCAGTGCTCCATTCCGGCCTGGGCATATACATTCTATTCTAAAGCGCTACTCATTGTTATCTATCTAGTCTAACTTTAATTTTATTGCACCTGTTCTTCTCTTTCGCTTTTATACATTTTTATATATACTGGTTCTATTTATTTTATACTATTTTACATCTCGGCGACTGCCTGGATTTACATCTTTTTAACCACATTTCACACTGCTCTATCGCTTTCTATTTTAATCTATTTAATACTGCTCCGTGCATGTAATTCGCGCCGCTGTGCTGCTGCACCCTCATCTTCATCACGCCTCACGTCGTTATCTATTCATTTTCGGCCACCCGCGTCCTGTCAACCTATTTATTTATTATTATTGTTATTTTCTCACTTTTTAACTGTTATTTATTTCGTTCCGTGTACTTATTTATTTCTGTATCGCGACCCGTCCGTTTGCACCATCCATCGCGTCATCCGTGCCGTCTATTTATCTAGTCGTATCCTATATTTATTGTTATTTTACTTCGCGTCCCATCCCGGCACTATTCATCGCGCTCATCCCCATTCCACCGTCTGCGCACCCACACACTCGGGAGACTTCCGTCGTTGGCCCGGTGACACAAAGCCCCTTGTAAGCCATTATTATAATCTTTTCCACTTCTGTCTTTCTTTCTTTCTCTCCCTTTCTTACATTTTAACGCATTTTAAATGGCTTCGCCGGCTCCAGCGACGGAGGTCACCGTCAAACTCCCGGTCACAGACTTTATAGCGTGTCCCGAGTGTGCAAAGAGACAATTTGCAAAAAGTAGTTTTCGGTACAGGGGGTACTTGGAGTTCGCCCAGCACGTGAGGCGGACCCACGCGGGGTGGAAATTAATACCTACCTGTCGGTACTGCGGCCACGTGGGAACGGGTAGATACCCCACTAAGGATGTTAACGCCCACGTGGCCAAATTCCACTCCGCGTCCGCGAGTGCTGGGACAGCCCCGAGTGCGCCCAGTACCGAAAGGGTGCGCAGCCCAAGCAGCAGCACAGGCGGCGGAGGCGACCCCTCGCAGAGCCGCCCTTCAGGTTCGGGGACTGCGACGGTGCCCCCCGTGTCGCGCACGACAAACCCCCCCGTGCGCCGAACATTTACCCCCCCTGTCCCCCGCAAATCAACCCCCCCAACCACCCGCAACGCGACAAAGACGGCAGTGGCCAAGAGGTCGTCGACGGAGAGGGTGCCCGTCACGGCCAAGCCGCCCCCATCCACCACCAGCACCACGAGGGCGGCAACAACTGCCACCCTTAGTACTCGTCTATCGAAGGGGACTGCTGCTTCAACTGCAGCCACCACCACCAAGGCGTCCGGGACCGTCGCCACCACCGCCCGCTGCAGCACTCCGCCCACCACCTACGCGGAGGCTGTAGCACGGAACCAGGGGCCCTCCACCACCAGTTCGAGGGGGAGCGTTTCGACAGCCAGCCAGTCGTCAACCAGGGCAAGCCTGGAGAGGCCGCCCGCGAAGAAAAGGTCACTGGGCTCACCCAAGAGCCCAGTGACGAGAAGATTAACGAGGTCCTCCAGTCTGCCTCCGAGGTCTACTGTGGCCTTGAAGTCCACCACCTCCTCCACCGCCATCAAGAGGGGGGTAGGGCGCCCTAGGAAGGAGCCGGCGCCCTCCGTGGACAAAGAGGCCACCACCACCATCAAGAGGGGACCGGGGCGTCCAAAGAAGAACCCGGTCCCCACAGAAACCTCGGAGGCATCGACCCCCCCTCCTGGACCTTCAACATCGGCCACCACCATCGGGCAAGTCCAGGAGGAGAGGACCTCCAAGGATAGGGCGGCCTCCACTTCACCGAACTGGCTGGTGACTCCCCCTCCGCAGACGAGCGGCCCATTTCCGTCCCCTGTGGCTGTTGTGACGTCATCGACTGGGGCCACTTTAACCACGAGCACTGTCACGACGACGTCTCGTGGTGGCCCCGTCATGACGTCATGTGTATTCACCAGCCACAGGGTCAACATCATTACGGCCCAGCCGCTCGTCTTCCAGCCCCTGGTTCCCATCGAGGAGGAGGGGGGCCAGGAGGCCCCCCAAAACACCATCACCCCCACTAGGACGGAGGAACCTTGGGAGACGGTCCCGAGAAAGAACCGGGCGAGGCGAAGGATCGCCTCAAGCAGCAGTTCCTCGGAGAGCGACGAGGAAACGGGTGGCAGCAGCGTGGGATTCCGGAGGACGCCGGGACGAGGGAGGATTCCGTCCCCAACGCCATCGCCACCGGCGCCTGTGCCACCCACACCGCCACTGCCGTCTCCAGAAATCGTACCCCCCCACACCCTCACCCCCACTGTAGATATAAGGTCGCGTTCACCGTCGCAGTCACCACCTGAGCCCCACCTTACCACGGCGAGCGATCGCCGAGGGGGCCCGCGGTCGGCTGCTGCCGGTGCGTCGGCGGGGACTCGGTCTTCTGCCCCTTCGACGCGTTCTCGACGTGGACAGCCCCGGGGCCGTCCAAACTCGCGTACCACTCCCTTTTCCCAATCCGGTCGTGGGCACGAACCTGCCCTCTCTCCCCCCGCGATATCCAACCCTCCCCGGCGTCCTGGGCGCGATGCGAGACGAGCCGACGCGAATCTACGCGAGGCTCTTATCTCACGCGCCGAGGGCGCCCAGACGATCGGGATCCTGGAAGAGGTGGCCAAAGATTTGACCACCTTCTTTCAGTCTCGGTCGGCTAAGGGGGGGGTGGGGCAACCGCCCCGCAACCGCCAGCATGGTCGTCCCAGGGCCCCCGAACAGCAGGGCCCGGAGGACCATGTGAAGAAAGCCACGAGGCTGCAGCGCCTGTACAGGGAGAATCGTCGTCGAGCGATGGAGGAGGTGCTGACGGGTCCTTCCCCTCACTGCCAAGTCAGTGCGGAGGAGGTCGGCCAGTACTTCCGAAAAATGTACTCGGCGACGGCCCCCCCTGTGGGCGAGCCGTATGCGTGGCCGGAGTGGCCGACGGACGAAGAGGGCGAGTTACGGGACGCACTGGTGAGGCCTTTCTCGGCGTCGGAGGTGGAAGCCCGTCTGAAGCGGACGCACAAAAGTGCGCCCGGTCCAGACGGGGTCACCTACGACGAGCTCAGGAAGGCTGATCCAGGGTGCTCCGTGCTCGCCTCGATGTTCAACGCCTGCCTTCGCACGGAGGCCATTCCGGAGTCGTGGAAGTCCTCCACCACCGTACTCACGTACAAGAAAGGGGACCGAAGCGACCTTTCTAATTGGCGTCCGCTCGCACTCGGTGACACAGTAGCCAAGCTGTTCGCCGCGGTGCTGGCGGACCGGTTGATGGATTTCGCGGTCAAGGGAAAACGGCTGAGCCATCCTCAGAAGGGTTTCTTGAGGCATGAAGGGTGCCATGAGCACAACTTCATGCTTCAGGAAATCCTGGAGGACAGTCGGAGAGAGGGTCGAGAAGCCGTGGTGGCGTGGCTGGATCTGACCAACGCGTTCGGGTCGATCCCCCACGACACCCTGTTCGACGCCTTTGAGGGGGCCAAATTACCCCTCAACATCCAGAAGGTCATGCTCTCCATGAACACTGGATGCACGACCAAGGTCCGTACCTCTCAGGGCTTTACTGAGAACATCCCCATGCTGGCTGGAGTCAAGCAAGGTTGTCCGTGTAGTCCGATGACCTTCAACCTGGCTATCGAGCGAGTGATTCGATCCGTCGAATCACTACCGATGGGCTATAGGTTGGGGGAGGAACTACACCGTGCATTCGCCTACGCGGACGATATTGGTCTTGTGGCGGCTTCACCAGCGGAGATGCAGTCCCTCCTCGACGGGATCCAGAGGGCGGCGGCTGCGGCGGGGTTGAAATTCAACCCCAAGAAGTGCGCTACCGTTCACCTTCGGGGGAAGGGTGGCGCACAGAAATCGCAGCCAACCGTCTTCGTTCTCGACGGTGAGGGACTGAAAGCTCTGGGAGAGGGTGAGGCTTATGAGTACCTGGGAATTCCGGTCGGTTCCCGGGTAAGCCAAACCCCTACCGCCACCATCATCCGGATGATGGAAGACGCGAATGCCATCGACTCATCGCTCCTCGCCCCGTGGCAGAAGATGGACGCTCTCAGGACGTTCATCCTGCCGCGGCTGGATCATATCCTGAGGGGCGGTGCAGTCGAGAAGACACCGCTAAAGACGTTTGACAAACTTGTCAAGCGTCTGGTCAAGGGCTGGATGAATCTCCCCCAGCGTGCCAGTGCGGAGGTAGTTTACCTCCCCACTTGGCGGGGCGGAGCCGGGCTCATTCCTATGGCGGACCTGGCCGACGTGCTCACGATCGCACACGCCTTCAGGATGTTATCCTGTAAGGGCGGTGCGATCGCTGAGCGGGCCAGGACCTCGCTGATGAATGCAGTCCGGAGACGAACATCCGTCCAGCCCACACAGGAGCAGGTCGCCGCGTTTCTCTCGGGCTCGCTCGAGGGACCCTTCGCGTGCGATCTCCAGGGTGACCCTGGCCTGTGGACCCGAGTGCGAATGGCTTCGCGTCGCCAGGTAAAACGCCTACACCTGGCATGGCGGTACGATCCCCTGACCAAGGAGATTCTTTTAGAATGCCGAGGTTCAGAGGGTCGGCGGACCATAATCCCCCCGGGCGCAACTTCTCAGGTGATTCGTCGCCTGAGAATTGCTGTACAAGAGAGTTACTTGTGCTCTCTCCTGGCAAAACCCGATCAAGGGAAGGTTTTCCAGGTGTCGTCGCGGTCCGGAGTCAGCAATGCCTTCCTCCGCGACGGCAGGTACGCCCGGTTTGCCGAGTGGCGCTTCATTCATCGCGCGCGCCTCGATGTCCTGCCTCTTAATGGGGCTCGACGCTGGGGCTCGGGCGATAGGCGCTGCAGGCAGTGCGGTTATCCGAGTGAGACGTTACCTCACGTAATCTGTCACTGCCTGCCGCACTCGGCCGCTCTGCAGCTTCGTCACGACGCGGTTATGGCGCGGGTGGCGAAAGCTTGCAGGGCGAAGGGAGCCATCCGCCTCAATCAAAGGGTGGAGGGCGTCAGCGGCGATCTAGCTAGGCTCAGACCGGATATTGTTATCTGGGATGAGTCAGCGAAACGCGTCCACATCATCGATGTCACCGTCGCATTCGAGAACCAGCGCAAGGCCATGGAGGATGCTCGACGATCAAAGATCGTCAAGTATACTCCGCTTGCAGCTGCATTGCACGCGTCGGGGTATTCGGTGGATGTGGATGCGATCGTCGTGGGCGCCCTTGGTACGTGGGACCAGGGCAATGAGCCTGTGTTGAAGCGTCTCGGCGTTTCACCGCACTACGCGGCGCTGATGCGCCGGCTCATTGTCACTGACACGATGAGATGGTCCCGTGACATATACGTCGAGCACGTGTCGAAGATCAGGCAATACCAGCACCCGCTTGGCGCTCCTGCCGCTATGCCGCACGCGGACCCCCCCGTCGACCGCTCCCAGCCTGGGCTACTCCCTGATCAATTCTTACCACGATAACTCATCTTACAAGATCGGGAGTAAGGGCGGCGCTAGCAGAAAAAGGGGGAAGCCTCACATACCAATATTTTTAATCTTGCGCCCCTACCTGTTTCTGCTCTTCTCTTTTCTCTCTTCTTTTCCCTTTTTATTAATTGACTGTTTATAATGTCCATGAAAGCCGGACATTTTGCGAAAAGAAAACCACCATGGCAGATTCGCCGAGATTGACGCCAATGCATGCATTGCGAGCTCCAAGTCTTGGGAAGGACCAGATTCTGTTTAAATACGAGCCTATTACCCGGCATGTACAAATGTATTTAAAACATTGTTTGACAATAAACACTTTTTATCTGTTCTTATCAGCTTAATATCTGATACACTCCCCATTGGGGAGTCAGAATATTAATCTGATTTTTGGAAACTGACGGAGCGTTGGTGCTTGCTCCACCTCCGTCGCGAGTCAGCCTGGCATTGCAGTGCCGCCAGGATTGGCTCAATTAGCCTATTTCCAAATACAATTCTGACTCCCCAAACCAACAGCCATAAGCCCGAGAAGCGACTAAAAAGTCGTGCGGAAGAATTTTCACTCGAGCGGTCAAATTTTCAAAGTTCCGCGAAACCGTGTTCTTCCGCCAGCGCCGACTTCCCAGGACCAGGATTGGAGCAGGACGAGCCATCCCACGGCCAACGACCGAGTAAGTCTTTTCCTCTATCTTCTGCTATCGCTTTCCCCCTCTAGGCACCGTTCGCTGAGCGACGTCACGCTCTGACGTAACTCAGTCGCGCGGTGACTAGGTTCCCCCAGCTGATCGTGCAGGCGGTTGAGCTCTCCCTCTCCCGCCGTACCTCAGCTGATTCCTATATACCTTACGTATCTCTCGCGACCTTTCCCAAAACAATCACCGGTTTACCGTTGGTTGTTTTCCGAAAGGTTTAAATTGCACTTGTGGAATTTCGCCGTTCTGCGAGTAATATCGCAGTCCGGTGCACCACGGTGCAGGCGAGGGGTGCTCCTTTCTATTCCTGTTGGATAAATTGAAGGAAGAGGTGTTATAATTGACAGAATTGTCGACAGAGGTGTCGTTAGTAGTATGGTAAGGCCGATTCCAACGCAGGTCCTCTGAGGGGAGCGCGGGGGCGGGGGGAAGTGAGGGCGCGCGGGGGAGCGCGGCGGAGGGAAACATGGGCGCGGGGCCTGCGGGGAGAGGAAAACCGGTTGCGCGCGCACGAGCCGCGGAGTGGGGGAAGCCGCGATGATGGAGGGGATCACTCCAGGCCGAGCCGCCGCGTAGACCGGACCCACCGCCGAAAACTTTTTAGAGGGAGTGAATGACCCCCGAGAACTTTTTTAAACCCCGATCCACCACCGGAAATTTTTTCCGAGCGAGAGAATGACCTTGGCCCACCCCCAAATATTTTTCCAAACCATTATGTGACATGCGGCGCGAAGAACGAAATAGATTTATGCAGTGTCTATAAATCTTAGAATTAGGAGGCGAGGAGGAAGACGAGTAAATAAAATGGAGGCAGAATATACGTTTAAGAAATTTATTTAAAAAGAATATAATTTAACATTTTTTCTTCCTACGAGCTTCAACTAGAATATCACTGATGGCGCATGCTACCAGTTCGCAATCTACAAGATACTCCTCATCGTAGTATTTGCTATCACGTATTATTTTAGCAGCACGACGAGCATCTAATGTTTCGCAGGCAACATCGCTCTGCCGTAGCACGTTAACAAAAGTTTCAAATTTTTCACTCGCATCTTCTGCAGTTTGATACAGCCGCGGATACAAATACTCTATACATGGTTGAAGACTAAATAAAAATATTGCTGTATCCAGTGTGAAATACACTGTATCATCACCATCTGTCATCTTTATAATTGGCGAATCAGATATCCGAAAAAAGTCCAACGATAAATTATCAATCCCCATGTAGTCCGGTTCAGGTAATCGTACACATTCTTCGATGTTATCACGGTTGTCGAATAGTAGACCCCATGTATGCCATGATAATATGAGATGATTTCCATGATTGTCGCCGAGAAGAACTTCTACATCGGCCGTACGGCCTACGTCGATTCCAATTTCCAAATATTTGGTACCCATGGTTGTTAATGCGTATCTTCTGACCATGATACGTGACGTTTGGCGCGGGCTAAGAGAACAATCAAAGCTATGAAAGTACGCGCTCGTATTAGGAACAAACATAAATATTTTGAGAAGATGTGAAAATTACACCGTACCGGTCACGATATATATTCTCCCCACATGGAGCTACGCCGTCATCTCGCACGATCGGAACGAAACAATCCTCACACCCAGCGAGTATTTCATCAATGGTATACATTTTTTCAGAGCACTATTTGTTCCGTCGAAAGTCACTGATGCTACTGAGCGATTGATTGAATAGCGTCCGGGAACTGGTTTAAATAGAGGTTGCTTCCCCCCCACCACCACCACCGCATCTTATTCTAAACCTACCAATTTTTTAAAATGATTTTCAATCTTAACACCGCAATGTATCGCGCGATCGTGTGTAATATGAGTCCTCCCCGAGCATCTCCATACGATGATGTCATTTTCACAGTGTGAAGAACGAAATAAACGCTGAATCTTAGAATTAGATGGCGAGGAGGAAGACGGATAAGTAAATGGAGAAAAAATATACGTTTAAGAAATTTTATTTAAAATTAAAAGAATATAATTTTAACATTTTTTCCCACGAGCATCAGCTAGAATATAATTGATGGCGCATGCTGCCAGTTCGCAATCTACATGATAATCCTCACAGTAATGTTCGCTATCACATATGATTTTAGCAGCACGACGCGCATCTAATGTTTCACAAGCAACATCGCTCTGCCGTAGCACGTTAACAAAAGTTTTAAATTTCGCCTCCACATCTCTGCTAATTCGATGCAGCCGTGGATACACATAGTCTATACATGATTCAAGATTTAATAAAAATGATACTGTATCCGGTTTGAAATACAGCGGCTTATTATGTAGCATCATCCTTACAATTGGAGAATTATAGATATCACAAAAATCCATCGTTAATTGATCCATCTGCATCGAAGCTGATCCAGGTAATCGTGAACGTTCTTCGATAGCATCACGATTGTTGCATAGTAGACCCCATGTATTATATGGTAACGTGAGATACATCCCACGATTGTCGCCGAGAATAATTTCTACATCGATCGTAGGCCGTACTCTGATTCCAATTTCCAAATATTTGCTGCCCATAGATGTTAATGCGTATCTTCTGACCATGATCCGCGATGTTCGGCGCGGGCTAAGAGAACAATCAAAGCTATGAAAGTGATGGAATGAACATAAAAAATTTTGAGAAGATGTGAAAAATTAAGCCTTACCAAGCAACTGTATCCTCCCCGCATTGAGCTATGCCATCATCTTGCACGATCGGAACGTAATAATTCATGTGTCCGGCGTTTCCTTCGGCACTGGTACTACACATTTTTTCAGAGCACAAATTGTTTCGTCGAAAGTCACTGAGGCTACTGAGCGATTGATTGAATGGCGTTCGGGAGACTGGCTTAAATAGAGGTACAATTGCTTCCCCCACCACAGCATTATTATTTTTAAAGCATCTGATTTTTCCATAATGCATTTCAATCTTAACGTCGCAGCATAGCGAAAGATCGTATGTAACTTGAGCCCCAATCCTCAAGGATAAAAGTCTCAACACGTGCTGAATGTAATATAATACTTTTGCGCGCCATACGCGTGAATCATAGAAAGAATTTTGCTGTATCAGCAGAAACTGCATAGAACCATGTTGTGTTGGATCGTCAAAAGAGTAAGACAGAGATCGCAAATCATGACACCGGTCATAAAAGCGCGCTCCAAACTGTACAAAACTTCAAATCGTTGCAACGTGTTGCGAGGAAAAGACATTACATTTACATTCCATTTACGACCATGGGAGAATTCGTGCAAGTGTTGGATCAATCTGCGCGATTGATTTCACGGGAAGAATACCTCGCGTGGGAAGAACGGTGCAACGAGTGCATCGAATCGTTGGAAGAACAGAGCCGAGTGAAACGTCCTCGATTATCGATCGGTGTTCGACAATCGTTGGTTGCTCGAATCGCGCAGCTCGAAGGGCTGAAACATTCGTTGCGCGGACGTTTTGTGCGCGAAGGTGCAGGACATTCGAGCACAGGACTTTTGTGGCGCGAAATAGACGCTGCGTTCGATAGTCGCGTATTAACCGGTGCCGTGCTAAATTCGAACTATATCGAGCCGCGCAACTTCCTCCAGGATGCAGGAACCATTGTGTTGGAACATGTGCGGGGTGCTTTGAGGAAACAGCGGAACCTCAAAGTGAACACAGTGTTCAACGGCGAATTTGTGGCGGGCGATAAACGTGCAAGTAAGAGCATCAACACCCGGAACTGCGAACTCTTCCGCACATCCGATCTACAGGAGTGGTACCAACGAAGCGTCGTCGAACCCACCCTGACATCGTTGGAAGAGTTCCAGGAACGCGACAGCGGATGGGCATTGATGAGAATCCTCAACCTGACCATCAATGTCAACAAGTACAATCCGCTGCGCGCAGGGTGCCACTTCAAGTTGCCACAGGATTTATTGTTGAAGAATGCAACGATCAATGTGCAATCCCCGGACAATGCATGTTTCGCATGGGCAGTGGTCGCCGCTCTCCATCCTGCGGAACGAGACACCGCGCGTCCAAGTTCATACCCGCACTATACGTCTGTGCTAAATCTCCAGGGCATTGAGTTCCCAATGTCCCTGAGGCAAATTGGAAAATTTGAGCGGTTGAATGAAATCTCCATCAACATCTACACCTTCGAGACGAAGAAAGGGTCGACAGTCTTTCCGTTGCGCCTCACTAGCCAAAAAAGGGATCGACACGTCAACCTGCTCTACACACCGAATCAAGAGCACGGCGATGTAGGACACTTTGTGTGGATCAAGAATTTGTCCCGGCTGGTAGGCATGCAGCTGAGCAGGCACCAAAAAAAGAAATTCATCTGCGATCGGTATGTATATAAAATGATGAAATGTCTCGCGAAACAAATTAAATAAAAAAAATTTTGGGTTTACAGATGCATGCACTATTTCGGATCTGCCGCGAAGTTGGAGCTTCATTCGCTGGACTGTGGCAAGATGAATGACTGCGCCATCCTGCTGCCCAGCGAAGGCAAAAATCTCCTCAACTTCGACAACCATTGCAGGAAGGAGCGACTCCCCTTCGTGATGTATGCAGATCTGGAGTGCATCATCGCAAAAACGGAGGGCAGTCACCGAATGGGGGATAAATTATGCGCGTATCAGCACCATAAAGTACACAGTATTGCCTATTATATGCATTGTGCGTACGATACATCGCTGTCGACGTATCGAAGTCGCCGCGACACAGATTGCGTTTCATGATTCGTAGACGAATTGAAAAATTTCGCGAATTTTGTCAAACCCATTCTGGCCAGTAATGTTCCAATGCTGGATTTAACTCCCGAACAGTTGTCGACATTTCACAATGCAACACACTGTCATATTTGCGAAAAACCATTCGAGGCTAGCGATGTACGAGTCCACGATCATTGCCATCTGTCCGGACGGTTTAGAGGCCCAGCACATACGGAGTGCAATTTAAATTATAAAAACGCGTTTTACATCCCCATAGTTTTCCACAATTTATCCGGCTATGATTCACATTTCATTATCGAGGAAATAGCTATCGCTTTCGAAGGTCACGTTGACGTATTACCCATAACTAAAGAAAAGTATATTTCTTTCACAAAAAATGTCGAAGATACGGGTGATTCAGACTCGCGAAATTGTATTAAATTGCGGTTCATCGATTCGTACAAATTTCTCAACGCCAGTCTCGACAAATTAGCATCCTTTCTTAGCACAGATAAATTAAAAATTTTACAATCCCAATTTGAAACATTATCCACCGAGGATTTCATTTTATTGACACGAAAGGGTGTTTTTCCGTACGAATACCTCGATTGCGAGGACAAGCTGCAGGACCCATGCTTACCGCCGCGCGAGTCATTCTACAGTTCGTTAACGGGTGAGACTGTATCCGAGAGCGATTACGCGCACGCCGAAACTGTCTGGCAGCGTTTCGAGATTAGAACCTTGGGTGAATACAGTGACTTGTATTTGAAAACAGATGTCTTGTTATTGGCAGATATTTTTGAAAATTTTCGCGAAAGTTGTATCAAGAGTTACGGATTAGATTCAGCACATTATTATACTCTACCTGGTTTCACATGGGATGCAATGCTAATACATACTAAAATTACATTCGAATTGCTCACAGACATCGATATGGTTATGTTTATCGAACGTGGTATACGTGGGGGTTTAAGCCAATGTTCCGGAAGATACGCACATGCCAATAACAAGTACATGTCATCTTACGACGCATCGGAAAAGTCATCGTACTTGATGTACTTTGACGTGAACAATTTGTATGGATGGGCAATGTGTCAGCCCCTGCCATACGCTAAATTTCAATGGGTCGAAGATGTTGCGAATTTTGACGTGTCTTCAATCCCGATCGATTCACCTACGGGATACATTCTTGAGGTAGATCTGGAATATCCGCAACGTCTGCACGACGCTCATGCCGATCTACCGTTCTGCCCAACGCGTGCCAAACCACCTGGTTGCAAGCAGGACAAATTACTCGCGACGGTATACGATAAGCAGCGTTACGTTATCCATTATCGCAACCTGCAACAGTGCACGCGACACGGTCTTCGTATTACAAAGATACACCGCGTGCTTCAATTCGCTCAATCTCCCTGGCTCCGCGATTATATCGAACTCAATACACGGTTTAGAACAAGCGCGACAAACGACTTTGAAAAAAATTTGTACAAATTGATGAACAACGCGGTATTTGGTAAAACTATGGAAAATGTACGAAATCACGTGGATGTAAAACTTTTAACACATTGGGAAGGGCGATATGGTGCGGAGGCAATGATCGCGAAACCGAATTTCCACAGCAGAAGTGTTTTTTCGGAAAATTTAATAGCTGTTGAATTGCGAAAACTCGAGGTGAAATTCAACAAGCCGATATATGTGGGTATGTGCATTCTGGACATATCAAAAATTTGTTTGTACGAATTTCACCACGAGTACATGTCGCCCAAGCATGGAAAAAATTGTAAAATTCTATACAGGGTGTCCCACGGTAGACTGGACAGTGCCGTAACTCCTAAAGTATTGGAGATAAAATTTTTTAAAAAATAGGGAATTGCATGGTTCGAAGGGGCTACTAAATTAGCCCGAACGAATTTTTTTTTCGATTATTATTTTAAAAAATACGATGGTCAAGTTCGGTTTTTCAAATGGAACTATTTTTTTTGAAGTCCTGAGTTGATAGTGCGTTCCAAGACAAATTCAATAAGCATCAATGTATACACTTTATTTTCACTGGTTTTTGAGATATTGCGCTTGCAAATTTACTGATTTTCACTGCAAGAAACTCCTCTGGAATAGCAAGGACCGGGGTCGGTCTTACTGGCGCCACGGGTGGCACTGCCTGTTGAAATAGATACCTACCTGCGAAAGGTCTACGCCAGGCCCAAAGGCTGGACAATTCTTTTCCGCCAGAAATGCTACTTAGGTAGGTACATCTGCGGTATCGAGAAGCGCATCGTTACTTTTATTTCGCACTTGCTTCTACGCTCGGATGGCCGGTTCTTTTGGGAGGGATGCAAGTTGGATTGGTTAGGTTCGGAGGAGTGAAAGTTGCTAGACCAAATTTCAACTATAGGGAGCAGATTGTATCAGAACCAATCGGATTTGCATCCCTCACAAACGGCTGCTAGAGAGCAAGAGGCCCTCTTCACAGCAATACCTTCTCCCCAATGCCCACCTTCTTTCGCACGGAATACGTCAACGCATGGTTTTGTTTTGATATCGAAGCTCATGTTTGTACTCGAGAGGACCACGCGTCGACAGCGGGCTACCCCTTTTCTTACCGTGTCTCTCCACGAGGAGTATTGCCGATGGATTGTAGAAGCGCAGATGTCTGGATGCCAGTTGTTGAATTCAGGAGACGATAGAAACACTTTGTTACAAAACACACATGTACTATAATTAAAGTAAATCGTATTCCTCTCGGGCAGGAGTCGCCCGACGTTCGTCAAGAAGATGCGGCCTGGTACCCCGTGGCGAGGACAACCCTTCGCAGGGTCTCGCTCAATTTTTATGACTTTTACCGGAAAAAGGTACGAATCCTGGGCCGAACGTAACGAATTGAGGTCGAGCCCCCGCAGTCGAGGGTGAAATATCCATTACAGCGTATTAAGAAATTCTTTTCTTCATCGTATCGAGAGGGAAGTGGCGCGAATGGATTCCTTATGTTTTTCTGACGAAAATCATACCAAATATCATGCAAATCGGACTACTTTGATACAAGCTATTTGTATTCCCTATGTAAAAGTTGTCCGATTTACACGATATTTGGCATGATTTTCATCGGGAAACCACAAGGAATCCAACGGCGACACGTCCATATCCATACGATAAAGAATAAAGAATTATTTTATTTCTGAAACAGATACAGGGTAATTATGGAGGTACGCCCGTCAAGAAGATGCGGCCTGGTACCCCGTGGCGAGGACAACCCTTCGCAGGGTCTCGCCCGATTTTTATGGCTTTTTCCGGAAAAAGGTACGAATCCTGGGCCGAACGTAACGAATTGAGGTCGAGCCCCCGCAGTCGAGGGTGAAATATCCATTACAGCGTATTAAGAAATTCTTTTCTTCATCGTATCGAGAGGGGAGTGACGCGAATGGATTCCTTATGTTTTTCTGACGAAAATCATACCAAATATCATGCAAATCGGACTACTTTGATACAAGCTATTTGTATTCCCTATGTAAAAGTTGTCCGATTTACACGATATTTGGCATGATTTTCATCGGGAAACCACAAGGAATCCAACGGCGACACGTCCATATCCATACGATAAAGAATAAAGAATTATTTTATTTCTGAAACAGATACAGGGTAATTATGGAGGTACGCCCGTCAAGAAGATGCGGCCTGGTACCCCGTGGCGAGGACAACCCTTCGCTGGGTCTCGCCCGATTTTTATGGCTTTTTCCGGAAAAAGGTACGAATCCTGGGCCGAACGTAACGAATTGAGGTCGAGCCCCCGCAGTCGAGGGTGAAATATCCATTACAACTTATTAAGATATTCTTTTCGTCATCGTATCGAGAGGGAAGTGACGCGAATGGATTCCTTATGTTTTTCTGACGAAAATCATACCAAATATCATGCAAATCGGACTACTTTGATACGAGCTATTTGTATTCCCTATGTAAAAGTTGTCCGATTTACACGACATTTGGCATGATTTTCATCGGGAAACCACAAGGAATCCAACGGCGACACTTCCATATCCATACGATAAAGAATAAAGAATTATTTTATTTCTGAAACAGATACAGGGTAATTATGGAGGTACGCCCGTCAAGAAGATGCGGCCTGGTACCCCGTGGCGAGGACAACCCTTCGCTGGGTCTCGCCCGATTTTTATGGCTTTTTCCGGAAAAAGGTACGAATCCTGGGCCGAACGTAACGAATTGAGGTCGAGCCCCCGCAGTCGAGGGTGAAATATCCATTACAACTTATTAAGAAATTCTTTTCTTCATCGTATCGAGAGGGAAGTGACGCCAATGGATTCCTTATGTTTTTCTGACGAAAATCATACCAAATATCATGCAAATCGGACTACTTTGACACAAGCTATTTGTATTCCCTATGTAAAAGTTGTCCGATTTACACGACATTTGGCATGATTTTCATCGGGAAACCACAAGGAATCCAACGGCGCCACTTCCATAACCATACGATAAAGAATAAAGAATTATTTTATTTCTGAAACAGATACAGGGTAATTATGGAGGTACGCCCGTCAAGAAGATGCGGCCTGGTACCCTATGGCGAGGACAACCCTTCGCTGGGTCTCGCCCGATTTTTATGGCTTTTTCCGGAAAAAGGTACGAATCCTGGGCCGAACGTAACGAATTGAGGTCGAGCCCCCGCAGTCGAGGGTGAAATATCCATTACAACTTATTAAGAAATTCTTTTCTTCATCGTATCGAGAGGGAAGTGACGCCAATGGATTCCTTATGTTTTTCTGACGAAAATCATACCAAATATCATGCAAATCGGACTACTTTGACACAAGCTATTTGTATTCCCTATGTAAAAGTTGTCCGATTTACACGACATTTGGCATGATTTTCATCGGGAAACCACAAGGAATCCAACGGCGACACTTCCATAACCATACGATAAAGAATAAAGAATTATTTTATTTCTGAAACAGATACAGGGTAATTATGGAGGTACGCCCGTCAAGAAGATGCGGCCTGGTACCCTATGGCGAGGACAACCCTTCGCTGGGTCTCGCCCGATTTTTATGGCTTTTTCCGGAAAAAGGTACGAATCCTGGGCCGAACGTAACGAATTGAGGTCGAGCCCCCGCAGTCGAGGGTGAAATATCCATTACAACTTATTAAGAAATTCTTTTCTTCATCGTATCGAGAGGGAAGTGACGCCAATGGATTCCTTATGTTTTTCTGACGAAAATCATACCAAATATCATGCAAATCGGACTACTTTGACACAAGCTATTTGTATTCCCTATGTAAAAGTTGTCCGATTTACACGACATTTGGCATGATTTTCATCGAGAAACCACAAGGAATCCAACGGCGACACTTCCATAACCATACGATAAAGAATAAAGAATTATTTTATTTCTGAAACAGATACAGGGTAATTATGGTGGTACGCCCGTCAAGAAGATGCGGCCTGGTACCCCGTGGCGAGGACAGACCTTCGCAGTGCCTCACCCGATTTTTATGGGCATCGACCCTCGAAGGGGTTCGAGTGCCTATTAAGAAGTGAGAAATCTTCGACTAGCGCATTTCTCATCGGATCTCTGCGAAAACGACACACATCGATTCCATATGTTTCGCCGATGAAATTGACACCAAGAACGACGTAATTTTGACCATAATGATGGAAATTCCATGAAAAATCGTTTTATATCATTTCAAGCTGACTTGACTTGGTTAAGAATAGTCCGATTTACATGAAATTTGGTATGATTTTAATCGACGGAACGCCAGGAATCCATTGGCTCCACTTCCCCTTCGATACGATGAAGAAAAGAAGCAAACATTTGAAATCCAGAACATTTCTCACTTCTTGATGGTATTCCAAACCCTTCGAGGGTCGAAAGCCATAAAATTCGATGGGCACTGCGGGGTGTTTGTCCTCGCCGCGGGGTGACGGGCGTAAATGCAGAATTACCCTGTTTCTGTTTAAGAAATAAAATAATTCTTTATTCTTTATCGTGTGGAAATGGAAGTGTCGCCGGTGGATTCCTTGTGGTTTTCCGATGAAAATCATGCCAAATGTCGTGTAAATCGGACTACTTGTACTTAAGGAATACAAATAGCTGGTGTCAAAGTAGTCCGAATTGCATGATGTTTGGTATGATTTTAATCGACGGAACGCCAGGAATCCGTTGGCGTCGCTTTCGCACAGATCTGATGAGAAATGAGGAATTCGAAGATTTCTGACTTCTTAATAGGTACTCGAACCCCTTCGAGGGTTGAAAACCATATCTTCGGAGAGACACCACGGGGGTTGACCTCGTCACGGTTGCCACGCGGATCAGGCGCACAGAGACAATCACCCTGTACGTCTCGCGTGCTTTTGTTTTGAAATTCGAACGCGTGTTTACACTCGATCGAGGTAAGGAATCCGTCTTTAATTTGGAAGTAGGGCGATACAGGCGGCACCACGCGCACTCAACGATGTACCCCTTTTCTAACTGTGTCTCTCCACAAGGCGTATTGACGGTGGATAATACTTTTCAATTCCTATATTTGTGTCATCTTTCTCGCGTGCGTCGGAACAAAAGCAAACTCAGAGCCTGGCGAAAATTCATTCGCTCTTTACGATCGATAATTTATTATTTCCCCAAGAACGTTTCGACAACATCTGTTTGCCAAATTTGTAAAGGCCAATAAAAAACGTGGTGACATTATCCAGTCTCAGTTAATCTGTATATTGCTCTGTCGGTGGGTAGTGCGTACGATGACTTCGGACCCGTAATATGTACCGTTGCCTACCGCCGACGCGCGGACAATCCACCAATAAACCGCGACCCTGGCGAGACACCCGGCTGATCAGTCCGGTTATTTTTTGGTAACCAGATGTGGCATCTTCCACCTCTATTTCATAAGGGCGATTCTCCAGCTACCCCGTCATCCCGCGGCGAGGACAACACCCCGCAGTGCCCATCAAATTTTATGGCTCAGCGGACTATCCTTTTTCTTCCTGTGTCTCACCACGAGACGTACTAGCACTTCTTTAGAGTAATTTTGTTTCCTACCCCATTGCGAGGGAAACATTCTCCAATGTAACATAGGAACATCTTCATTCTGTCATCGTGTGGACCAGAAGATTAATTTTCGCCACGGTCAGCGTCGAGTACATCATTATAATTTATTTATATTGTAGCGGGGCACGGGTTGTGGCCTGCCGAACGTAGAAAGTTTAGCTGGGGGAAAAGAAAAATGCCACATCTGGTTCCCATAAATTAAACACGCTGAACGGCCGGAGTGTTTCGCCGTGGTCGCGGTTTATGACTGAAATGTCCCGCGAACCGGTGGCCAGGTACAACGGTACCTTTCGATCCGTAATTATTGAGGGGACCATCCACCAACGCAGCACTACCTACATGCATTAACTCAGAGCGAAAGGTGTCGAAAGTCAAGAAGACAGCATGTTCGATTGCTTTCTGAGTAGAAACCCAACAGATGTCGAAAAACTGTCCCTCGAAAATACTAAATTGCCAATCGTAAACATTAAAGAAATGAGTTTCTCTTCATTCTGAGCTACCCTCTTCTTTGCCCCTTAAGACGGAATAAGTAGTATTTTATTTCGCATTTCCTTCTACGTTCGGATGACCAGGATGGGTCCCACCTAGGAAATGGTGGGTGTTAACAATTTTTTTTCCGTTGACCATAAAAATTTCCCTGTTGCATCTTTTAACCATCTCCATGGATATTTCCAACCAATTAGGAAGAAGTTTCTTTCTTTCGAAAGGGCCAATGGCATCTTTTGCGACTTTTCCTTGAACTTAGAAGTCTGTGGATCAGAAGTCTTTAGACATTCACGGTAAAGACCCACTTCTCAGTTCTTTCGCGGAAACGCATTTGGTAACAAATATCGGCAAAATGTATCTAACGGTAAAAGACAAAGTAGAGTTAGTTCTTATACGCGGGGAGGGACGCATGTCGTACCGTCGAGTGTGTGCAGAGTTTCACCGCAGACATCCCGATCGATCAAAACCAAGCCCGCAAACCGTAAGTCTTTATCTTCATTTACTGAAATACATACAGTTAAATACTGGATCTTTAACCCTTTTGCTACGGCCCCTCGGTCCGCGGGGGCGCCGCTACCGACCGCGAGCCGACACCACGATTGTACCCTTTTCGCTACGGCCTACAGTGTTTCGCGTGTATGGGCGTTCGGGACAAAAATCATAACTGCTGAACTAATCAGTTTTTGTCCTAAGTACCCTAATACTTTTTTAAAAAGAATATAAAAATGCATCGATTGGTATATACAAAAATATACAGTTACATTAAAAAAATTAAGGCGATTTTGATTTTTTAGTGGATAAAAATTTTTTTATTAATATTTACTTTTGCAATTTATTGTCAACTGAATACTGACTAACTTTTGTTCGAAACATTTTTTTATCAAATTATTTTTATCGCGTGTAACGCGTTTAACTGCTATTTTAAAATCGAAGACAGCATCCAGAATGGAAAATTCATGGTAGATATCGTATAAACATACGGGAAAAAACATATGGGATGTGTAGATTCACATAAGTATCTTATGCTTTCGCGGGACACACGAGAGGAGCCCCAAAAGTGATACTAGAAATTCATTACAAATTTCGTTACATTTTCTCAAACACGTACTATTGACAGATGATTTATGCTTTTCATTTGGGTTTTATAGGTTGTGTTTAATACTGTCATACCTTCAAAACTGCCGAGTCAGTTTTTTACAATACTAACAATTTATACTAATTCTTTATGTTAAATGTTTATCAACTTCGATGGGACTTTTAAAAAAATACCAAAAAATACCTCCGTGATTTTTTGTATATTAATTTAGGGATCATTAAACTTCATATTGACGCCAATTTCAACTGCTCGAATTTCCACGAAACATAAAAAATAGCCAAAATCATTATCAAGACGTTCGTCGCTCGGCCCTTAGCTTAGTCGCTGGGGCTCCTCTCGTGCGTCCCGCGAAGGCATAAGACACTTATGTTAATCTACACATCCAATATGTTTTTTCCCGTATCTTTATACGATATCTACCATGAATTTTCCATTCTGGATGCTGTCTTCAGTTTTAAAATAGCAGTCAAACGCGATACACGCGATAAAAATAATTTGATAAAAAAATGTTTCGAACAGAAGTTAGTCAGTATTCAGTTGACAACAAATTGCAAAAGTAAATATTAAAAAAATCTTTTTATTCACTGAAAAATCAAGATCGCCTTAATTTTTTTAATGGAGCTGTATATTTTTTTATACACCAATCGATGCATTTTTATATTCTCTTTAAAAAAGTATTAGGGTACTTAGGACGAAAGCTGATTAGTTCAGAAGTTATGAATTTTGTCCCGAAAGGGTTACCGCTTTCGCTGTTTATCAAAATAACGCGACTTGGTAAAAAGAGTACAGTGAAAAGAAACTCTTTGGTACTGTGTAGAGATGGAAAAACTAGTACAGGGTGATTCTGGAGCTGCGCCCATCAAAGAGATGCGGCCTGGTACCTCGTGGCGAGGAGAATCCCCCGCAGTGCCAGACTGAATTTTATGGCTTTCAAACCGCGAAAGGGGTTCGAGTGCCTAATAAGAAGTAAGAAACCTTTGACTTGCGCATTTCTCATCAGATCTTTGCAAAAACTACACCTATCGATTCCTTATGTTTCACCGATGAAACTGGTACCAAGAACGACGTAATTTGCAATTTGTATTCCTTATTTAAAAGTAGTCCGATTTACATGAGATTTGGTATGATTCCAATCGGGAGAACGCCAGGAATCCTTTGTTGCCACTTTCCTATCGGTGCGCTAAAGAATAAAAAATTTCTTACCACGCTGTAATGAATATTTCACATCTTCAGCCCATGACTGTGGGACGCCGACCTCAATTTGCTACGGTCGGCCGAGGGTTCATACCTGTTTCAGAAATAAAATAATTCTTTATTCTTTATCGTATCGATATGAAAGTGGCACTAATGGATTCCTTGTGTTTTTACGATGAAGATCATACTAAATTTCATGTAAATCGGACTATTTTTAACCAAGTCACGTCAGCTTGAAATGATATAAAACGATTTTTCGTGGAATTTCCATCATTATGGTCAAAATTACGTCGTTTTCGCAAAGATCTGATGAGAAATGCGCGAGTCAAAGATTTCTCACTTCTTAATAGGCACTCGAACCCCTTCGAGGGTCGAAAGTCATACAATCGGGTGAGGCACTGCGGGAGGGTTGTCCTCGTCACGGAGTACTAGGTCGTATCCTTCGACGGGCGTAGCTCCAGAATCACCCTGTATCTGGAAAGAATGCAGGTCCAATTGGTCACGATAGAATCTCCTCCCGCAATGATCCTTTCACCACTGCACAGTACTTAATTTTACCCATGCACGCACGACGTATGGTCTGAACAATGAAAGGGTTAAATATCCAGTTTTATCTTTTTTGTACCAATTAATGTGTTTACAGCAAATCGGTATGTTTTCAGGTAAAACACATTTTTCAATTGTTTGAAGCCACTGGGAGTGTCCACCGACAAAAAAAAATTGTCAAAGCCACACACCAGAAGAAGAGATTGATGTGGTAGCAGCTTTTCATGCGCACCCGAAAACTTCGATTCGTCAGGTCGCAGCGAATTGTGGTTTGTCGAAGTCGACCATTCAGAGGATCGTCAAGAAAAATGGGCTGAAGCCGTACAAACCAAGTACACAGCACAAATTATTTCTTCGAGATCACGGACCACGGATTGAGTTTTCGTTGTCGGTACTTCAGCAACTCGGAGAGGATCCAGAGTTCATCAGGAATGTAATGATAACGGACGAGTGTATTTTTTACACAAATGGTATGACATGCCATCAGAATTCACGAATGTGGGCTAGTGAAAACCCATATTGGATACGTGAAGACAATAGTCAGTATCGCCAGTCAGTGTTAGTATGGTGCGGTATTTTCAATCGGAAAATATATGGACCATACATATTCGATAGAAATGTAACGGGAGAAGCATACTTACAAATGTTACAAACTTATCTGCAAGATATTTTGCACGATATGTCATTGGAAGAAAGACAAAACTTATGGTGTCAGCAAGATGGTGCTCCGGCGCATTATGCCAATATTGTAAAGGAATGGCTGAACCACACATTTCCCAACCGCTGGATCGGTCGAAATGGAACAATAGCATGGCCACCACGATCCCCCGATCTTTCGGCTTGCGACTTTTTTTTATGGGGATATATGAAGGAGAAAATATTTGCAACAACGGTTGCAAACAAAGCCGAATTAACAGCACGCATCATTGAAGCGTGTGAAAATGTTCCGCCTGAGATGCTTGAAACCGTTGAAACAGCATTTTGCCGACGGATACTAAATTGTATTATTAATGACGGGGGACACGTGGAAGGACAGCCGCCTTAAATGCGAATTCCACGAGTACAGCACTAGGGATTGCAATCCGGTAAATCGATTAAAAGTATTTTTCACTGATAACGTAGTAGAAATCGAGGGAATTATATGCATGTATGCGTTCATTAATTCCCTCGATTTCTGCTACGTTATCAGTGAAAAATACATTTAACCGATTTACCGGATTGCAATCCCTAGTGCTGTCCTCATGAAACCACGACCGATCCATTGCTTGGGAAATGATGTGTCCAGCCATTTTCTCATCGCTGCAGTACCGTCTTGTTGAAACCATAAATTTTACGCTTCAGCTAGTGGCATGTCGTGTAAAATATCATCCACATAATTTTCCGGAAATTTTAAATATGTTGCTCCTGTTATATTTCTTTCGAAACAATAAGGTCCATATATTTTTCGATTGAAAATACTACACCACATTAAAACCGACTCGCGGTACTGGTTATTGTCTTATTTTGATAGCATGTCATGCCCTTTGTATAAAATATACGTACATTCGTCCGTTATCATTAAGATTCGTACAAACTGTGCATCGTATCCGATTTTCAGCAGTATCCGCATCGCAAATTCAATCCGTAGTCCAAAATCTCTATCAAATAATTTATACGGCTCCAAACCATTTTTCTTGACGATTTTATGCACTGTCGGTGTTGAGTCGCCCATCTGAATCGGAACATGTATACATATGTCCTTTCGCGCCGCATGTAAAGATCGCCATGGTGCTCGACCGACGCTCTACATTAATTAGTCCTTCGAGCCGGATCTCGTGCCACAAGCGTTTTGATCGACATCCACACGGCCAGAGGGGATTCAGCGGCAGAGGAGTGTGGCATCCTGCATCTTCACCGATACAGTCTGGAGACAGCAGCGTACAAAACGCTGCATCCAACGCAAGGACCGGCGAATTTGACAGTGTCAGCACAGCACTTCATTCGCCAGGGACAACGTCCAGGTCAACGCATCAGCCAACGCCAAAAGGACTGCTGAGCATCATCCACGAAGATGGAAAGCGTGAAGGAAGCGCGTCCGTCCACGGAAATCAATTCTTCCTAAATTCGCGCCCAATAACACCGATATCGTACGACCCAAACGACCTGATTGCGCTCACAGCCCCCGCCCAATTTCTCATTGGCGCCCCGTTGACAAGCATCCTCGATGACGATTTCTCCACGGTGCCGATCGGGCGTTCATCAGCCTGGGAACAAGTCCAGAAAATGAGAAATCATTTTTGGACCCGATGGCGCAATGAACGACACAGGAGCACACGGTTTGCAAGGAGTGACACACAGGTCAGGCCCGGGACATTCCGTTGGGTACGCTGGTGGTCGTTCGCGAGGACACCACGCCACCGATGAGCTGGCCACTTGGACGAATCACCGCTGTGCATCCAGATGACGACGGCGTCATCGGCGCATTGCATGAAGCGCATCTAGTTCATAAGTTGTAACCTACCGTCATAATGTTGCGTTAATTTAATCTTCTGCATGTTTGTAATAGGCGCCAAGCCTCCGTACCGCAGCTACGCGCTCCATTCTTTTGAACGAGATTGTTCAAGGGGGACGGCATGTTGAGTCGCCCATCTGAATGGGAACCACTGCCATACTCGACGCATTGTCGGACCTCAGCGCATGGCCACATGTGTGTGCCCTTCCGCGTCGCGCGTAAAGATCGAGTAAAAATCGAGATAAAAGCGAGTGCGAGCGTGCATCGCGCCTTTAGCAGGAGACGCCGTCTCTTCGACTCGTGGAACAGTTTCACTTTGCGAACACTGTTCAATACGTCGGCCCTTTCATTAATTTGAAACGCGACACCCTAAGAGCGTCGGCCGCTCTACAGTCGGTGTGGATAAGTTACAATTTTCCGCTATTGTGCGAACTGATGTTGTCGCGTTCGTATGGAACGCAACCACGCCTACTTGGTAGTTGCTTCAAAAAGCTTACAAATATTTTTTATGTAAAAACATACCGATTTCATGTACACGCATTCAATTGATACAAAAAGACAAAACAGGATATTTAACACATTCATTGTTAAGCCCGTACGTCGTGCGAGCAAAGGTAAAAATAAGTACTGTGCAGAGAATGGTTATAATATGCAAATAAGAAATTATTATGATGAAAGAAAAAATTTATATCACCCACTATTTCCTAGTTGGAAGTCAACCGACCATCCGAGCACAGAAGCAAGTGCGAAATAAAAGACTACTGAAGTTAAAAATTGAGTTATATTTTCCTACTTCACTTTAGTACAGGTAAGGGTGATTCTGAAGCAACGCCCGTCAAAGGATGCGGCCCGTCACCCCGCGGCGAGGACAAACACCCCGCAGTGCCCATCGAATTTTATGGCTTTCGACCCTCGAAGGGTTTGGAATACCATCAAGAAGTGAGAAATGTTCTGGATTTCAAATGTTTGCTTCTTTTCTTCATCGTATCGAAGGGGAAGTGGAGCCAATGGATTCCTGGCGTTCCGTCGATTAAAATCATACCAAATTTCATGTAAATCGGACTATTCTTAACCAAGTCAAGTCAGCTTGAAATGATATAAAACGATTTTTCATGGAATTTCCATCATTATGGTCAAAATTACGTCGTTCTTGGTGTCAATTTCATCGGCGAAACATAAGGAATCGATGTGTGTCGTTTTCGCAGAGATCCGATTAGAAATGCGCTAGTCGAAGATTTGTCACTTCTTAATAGGCACTCGAACCCCTTCGAGGGTCGATGCCCATAAAAATCGGGTGAGGCACTGCGAAGGTCTGTCCTCGCCATAGGGTACCAGGCCGCATCTTCTTGACGGGCGTACCTCCATAATTACCCTGTATCTGTTTCAGAAATAAAATAATTCTTTATTCTTTAACGTATGGTTATGGAAGTGTCGCCGTTGGATTCCTTGTGGTTTCCCGATGAAAATCATGCCAAATGTCGTGTAAATCGGACAACTTTTACATAGGGAATACAAATAGCTTGTGTCAAAGTAGTCCGATTTGCATGATATTTGGTATGATTTTCGTCAGAAAAACATAAGGAATCCATTGGCGTCACTTCCCTCTCGATACAATGAAGAAAAGAATTTCTTAATAAGTTGTAATGGATATTTCACCCTCGACTGCGGGGGCTCGACCTCAATTCGTTACGTTCGGCCCAGGATTCGTACCTTTTTCCGGAAAAAGCCATAAAAATCGGGCGAGACCCAGCGAAGGGTTGTCCTCGCCATAGGGTACCAGGCCGCATCTTCTTGACGGGCGTACCTCCATAATTACCCTGTATCTGTTTCAGAAATAAAATAATTCTTTATTCTTTATCGTATGGTTATGGAAGTGTCGCCGTTGGATTCCTTGTGGTTTCCCGATCAAAATCATGCCAAATGTCGTGTAAATCGGACAACTTTTACATAGGGAATACAAATAGCTTGTGTCAAAGTAGTCCGATTTGCATGATATTTGGTATGATTTTCGTCAGAAAAACATAAGGAATCCATTGGCGTCACTCCCCTCTCGATACGATGAAGAAAAGAATTTCTTAATAAGTTGTAATGGATATTTCACCCTCGACTGCGGGGGCTCGACCTCAATTCGTTACGTTCGGCCCAGGATTCGTACCTTTTTCCGGAAAAAGCCATAAAAATCGGGCGAGACCCAGCGAAGGGTTGTCCTCGCCACGGGGTACCAGGCCGCATCTTCTTGACGAACGTCGGGCGATTCCTGCCCGAGAGGAATACGATTTACTTTAATTATAGTACACGTGTGTTTTGTAACAAAGTGTTTCTATCGTCTCCTGAATTCAACAACTGGCATCCAGACATCTGCGCTTCTACAATCCATCGGCAAAACTCCTCGTGGAGAGACACGGTAAGAAAAGGGGTAGCCCGCTGTCGATGCGTGGTCCTCTCGAGTATAAACATGAGCTTCGATATCAAAACAAAACCATGCGTTGACGTATTCCGTGCGAAAGAAGGTGTACCTACCTAAGTAGCATTTCTGGCGGAAAAGAATTGTCCAGCCTTTGGGCCTGTCGTAGACCTTTCGCAGGTAGGTATCTATTTCAACAGGCAGTGCCACCCGTGGCGCCAGTAAGACCGACCCCGGTCCTTGCTATTCCAGAGGAGTTTCTTGCAGTGAAAATCAGTAAATTTGCAAGCGCAATATCTCAAAAACCAGTGAAAATAAAGTGTATACATTGATGCTTATTGAATTTGTCTTGGAACGCACTATCAACTCAGGACTTCAAAAAAAATAGTTCCATTTGAAAAACCGAACTTGACCATCGTATTTTTTAAAATAATAATCGGAAAAAAAATTCGTTCGGGCTAATTTTGTAGCCCCTTCGATCCATGCAATTCCCTATTTTTTAAAAATTTTTATCTCCAATACTTTAGGAGCTACGGCACTGTCCAGTCTACCGTAGGACACCCTGTATACCGACACAGATAGTCTCATTTATCACATTCAATGCGATGATATCTACGAGTCCATGAAACACAATATCGATAGATTCGACACGAGCGATTATCCTACCGACAATCCATATAATATGCCGCGCGTAAATAAGAAGGTTCCGGGGCTGATGAAGGATGAAAATAACGGTGCGATAATGACTGAATTCGTAGGTCTTAGAGCGAAAATGTATGCACTTCGCGTAGACGGCAAAAAAGATACGAAAAAGGCGAAAGGCGTCAAGACCAACGTCATAGCCAGAACAATAACTTTCGACGACTACGCGCAATGTTTGCATAGGGAGATCGAAATGATTCGCAGACAATCATGCATACGGTCTAAATTGCATAAAGTGTACACCATTTCGGAATCTAAAATCGCTCTAAGCCCACACGATGACAAGCGGCATATCGTACCCAATTCGATCGACACTCTGCCTTGGGGTCATTATAATATCCCATTGTAAAATAGAAATTGTATTTATTGTATAATATAAAATTATTTGAGAATGTATAAAAAAATTATTATTGTGTTTATTCTATGTATTGTGTAAAAATATAAATGGTGGAATTAATGTATAAAAAATTGTTCACATATATATATATATCATTGTATTTATTGAACCATCTATTATTATGCTACAATACATTATTTTTATTTATCCAAGAATTGTGTGATTTATCAAATCCCAACCACTTGACGTACACCTTATCCCCCTTCCTACGTAAGACTTTTTCCACTAGATACACATCAGGATCGGTGACGCGTTGCAGCTCGTGTTCATAGAATCCTCCGGCAACAGGTTTTCCACAGGAATCGACCAGCAGATACGTTGCAGGATTAGTTGCTTGTACTTTGGCTATCTTGAACACCTCCGTTGTCCAATTCGGCGTATAGCCTTTATCGAATATGGTTTTAAATTTGCTCACGCGCACAAACTCGCCCAACTTGAATCTCGCTGGAGCAGCGATCTTTATGTTGCTGTATACGCTGGCTAGCAACTTATCGGCGATCGCAGGGGTAACATCGCAAGGACGCATTCCGATGGTTCTATGTTTTCGTGCGTTATACTCTGCAAGTAGACTTGGTAGCGCATCGGTCCATCTATAGGTTCCATTGAGCGTAAACAGTTTCCACATATTGTTTTTCAAAGTTCGATTGAAACGTTCTACGACGGAGGCCTTCATCACAGAATACGTCGAATAATGATTAACGTTATGCTTTGCCAAGAGTTTCTGCACATCAGCGTTGTAAAATTCTTTTCCTTGATCGGTTTGCAAATTTTTCGGATATCGATCTCTAAATATCTTTGCAAACGCTTTAGTTACCTCAGCGCCACTTTTAGTCTTGAGCGGCAACGCCCATGCATACTTGCTCAACACATCGATGACGGTGAGTATGTAGTGGTGACCCTGGTTGAATCGTGAGTATGGACGCATTTCTACAATGTCAGCTTGCCACAGATCATCGTATCCATGCACTATGACACGCCTCCGCGGAAAATGTCTTCGAGCTGGAGCATGCAATTCCTCAACGAGTTGTAGCTTCTTGTGGCCGTGGTTTTCTTTACTCTTGGATTTCGATAATGGCTGCATGTTTGATCGCAGAGGTGTCTTTGACACGAATGATGCGATAATTATCGGGCACGTTCATTAAGTGCTCCCAATCGGTCCAGGGGCAAGTTCATCCGCCTCGCATGATTCTCCTTCGCAGCGCTGCTGCGGGATAGAATTCGACGCCTGCGATATCTTTTGAACACTGTTTTGCAGCGTCAGCATATCTCTTTGAAACGCGATCAGTTTCCTCTCTAATTGTTCCTGCCGCTCTCTCAAAAATTTAATGTTCTTTTCCATGTATAGTTTATTGACAGCATCGGTGTCAGCCACCGGTTGAGCTACGCGTCGTATCTTGCATGATTTTGCATCAAAGTCGGCACCAACCACGCAAAGAGCGTTATCTCGCATATAATTTCGAAGCAAACCACTCCATTTGTAATAGTCCATTCTAGCTGCTCCACTCTTCTCGAGCGATACCCCAAATTTGTTGATCGGCATCTCAATGCATACAGTGCACATCATTGGCGTGCGGCTTAATTGATATAATGAGGCCTACCTCGCGTAGTTCCTCGACAATCGATAGAATTTCGGGATCATGAGAGTTGTTACCCGCCTGACGTGACGCTTCCAACAAACGCAATCGATCCACCAGCTCGTTGGGATCGTCCCAGTGTACGTAATCGATCTTGTTATCGTTTACCACCATGGCTCGTGGTGTCCTAAGACCTTTCCCTGCTTTATTGACTGATGTGCGTGGGATTAGCGGTGCAATTACATGTCTGTACTTGTATCCCTTGTTGCTCAATATGGGATTTTTAGCACCATGACCGCGTCTGTGGGCATTCGTCGCCAGCAGTATACTTTTGTATTTTTGTTTATCAGCATCGGTGTATATAGCATCATTGGGAATTCTCTTGAAAATCAGTTCGTAAAGACCGGATGTTCCTCCGTATCTTACACCATCTATGATTATATTATCATCCTTGTCTATATCGAAAGCCTTATCCCCAAGCATCGTTCCACTATTGCCAAAGTATACACCGTACACATAGTCCATTGATGTATCCTTATCACCACTTAGGATCGCGCTCATGTATTTTTGCCCCAGCGGACCGAAATGACTGCGAAACGTTTCTTGTCCCTCGGATGTTTGAAGTTGCTGTCTGATAGATGTTACAAACGACTCATTGGGACTAGTTTCGAAAACGTCGTCATCAATAGTTGCGAGCGATTGTACACTGGGAAATGTACTTATTGGTGTGTGAGGAACGGGAGACTCGTTTGATGTAGCATTCCGTCGTTTATGCTTCGATTGAACTGGTGTTGAGGTTATGGGTGAATATTCAGACGACATGTGCCGTTTCCTCTTTGTCTTGCGCGATGTGTTCCCTTTCGGATGGATTTTTTTAGGCGTTAATGTTTCATTCCCTTCAACGTCTATGCTCATCAGTGGTGATGTGCTAGCTTCTGCCGCTGAGGTATTTTCAACAATATGTTTTAAGGGTTCGACGATAGGTTTGAAGTATCTCTCCAACGCGACATCTTCCTCCATCTTGCCTGTCTTCAAAGCCTGATGTTTCTTGCGAATGGATTCGCTAGTTTTTGCAATTTCCTTCGCTATTCTCTCGCGATCCTTAATCTCCAGAGTATCGATATCAATCATCGTTGTACCGCTGACGTTGCTTTCCCACCGACGTGTTGATGACAATTGACCGTCTCATGGTATGGCAAACTCGTTAAATCCCTTTCTGTAACGTCCATTGGACATTTTACCACGAAACCATACTCCCGTTGCCAACAATTACGACACAAAGCGCAGAAATCCTCGTAAGACATGTCAGTGTTTACGTGATCGTTGTACACATGTTTCAAGTTGGTACCATCCTGCTTAAACAGAATCAACAGATTGGCATTGTCGCGGATAAGATGTTTGGGTATCTTTGCATACGTCTGACAGAGATAGAAGCAGTCAACGTTCGAGTGGCGCCCCATTGCAAAGTATTCCCTTATCGTATCTTGCTTGTCGCATGCCACGTCATCAAAGATGAAAATAGAATTCGGAAGCGATTCGCACGGTGGGATGACGTCACTGTTATTCGAAAACGTAAAGTAGCCAATTTCATCTATCGGAGTCAATAAATTCTCCAAATACTGATATTTCGGCTGTTGCAACGACTTGGAGTACACGTACACGTTCTCGAAGCGGACGCCGTGAGGACTTTCCAACAAGCTCACCAACACGTTTGTCTTTCCGCAATTTGATGGGCCACAAACGAGGCAGCGTATAGTGTTTGGTAACATGCTACCATGTCTGCGTCTGGTTTTCGAAGACATAACTCGTGATTTATCGTCAAAATTTGTCACGCGTATCGTTACAGGTTGTCGCACGAATCGCATCCTCTCCGCAAACTGTGAAAAATGATTTTGATACGTCGAAGCGCCCTATTTATAGGTCCGCATCGACTCAAAACAGCTCAGTATTCAAAATGCTTCTGATCCTGTCGGATAATTGTGATATTCAAGACCTAACCTCTGAGCAGTTGAAATATATACCAAAGATTATTCTACTCCGAGAGTTTGGGAGACACATTGATCAGTTGTGGGACAGACTCCCCGAGCACATAAAAGCCGATTCTGAGGTTCGGCAGTATCGTCGGTGTCTGGAGCATTATAATCGTCCTTGGCAGCGAACGCATATCGACGGTCCAGCACCATTGATTAAAAACTGTAGCGAATGTCGCCGACGAGAGTAAAGAAAGGCTGTGGTTTGTTAAATCGAGCGATAAACGCGCTACCTATCGAATTACATATTCCGGGATACCAGTTTTGCGGTCCAGGAACACATCTGGCAAAACGATTGGCTAGAGGGGATCAAGGCATCAATCCGTTGGACGCGGCGTGTCGCGAACACGATATTGCGTATTCGCGCAGCAACGACCTCGGCGAAAGGCACGCGGCAGATAAAGTTCTCGCTGACAAAGCGCGAAAACGCATCGTTGCGCGAGACTCGACTCTGGATGAAAGAGGTGCTGCTACAGCTGTTTGGGCAGCTATGAAAGCCAAGACGAAAATCGGAATGGGGATGAAAACAAAACCCCGCAAAAGTACTCCAAAGAGAGCGCCGAAAAAGCGGATTCTTCCGGTGGCAAAACGGGGTGGTATATTACCACTTCTCCCGCTGCTAGGTGTTCTCGGATCATTAGCTGGTGGAGCGGCGGGGATCGCCAAGGCGGTAGACGATAATAAGGCGGCGCAACATCAGCTGCAGGAAATGCAACGTCATAATCGCTCCATGGAAGGCCGCGGACTTTATCTCGCGCCATACAAGCGTGGACAGGGAATATCGAAACGAAAAAAAAAACGCCGAAAAGAAAATAAAAATGCCCGCGGGTGTAACTACCGATGCACAATTGGAGGAGTTGGCAAAACGTATGCGTATTCCATTCTTTAGAGGTGTTTTTATGCGAAACGCGCTACCAGTCGGAGGAGTACGTCGAAACGAGAGCGGTATTGTAAATTTGGACAATGTCGAGGGGTCGGGGACTCATTGGGTGGCATATGCGAAGAGAGGGTGTCGAGCTATATATTTCGACAGCTTTGGAAATCTTCGACCACCCAAGGAATTGGTAAAATATCTGGATAAGGATGCTGTGAAAATTGAATACAATCGAACGTCTTATCAGAAGTACAATCAGAGCAATTGTGGACAACTATGTCTACGCTTTCTACAAACGATCGGTACCAAATTTAAGGATTGACTTCCCGCCACTCTGATTCAGTACTAATCGAGCCGTACAGTTCGGAATATGTCGTTAACATTCACTCTAACCGGCAAGAGTAGCACCCTCGCGGTGAGCTACTTTCCACCCATAGATTTGAGCGACGATGATTACGAGCTTGGTCTAACAACCTTTGAAACTTATCACACCATACCAAACATCGACTCGAGCAATGATAAATTCTACTTCACCGTAAACTATGACATCAGCAACAGCGTCGACACCACTCCTGAATACATTACGATTCCCCATGGCTCCTACGAACTAGACGCCATTGCCAAGTATTTGAAGCAGCGATTACTCGAACGGTATCCTCAAAATCTCGACGGTACCGATGACAGTGACAACGATGCGTATCCAATAGTGTTGCGTCCCAACAACAACACCATGAAAAGCGAACTGTACTGTTGGTTCACCGTAGATTTTACAAAGCCTAATAACATTGGATCGCTATTGGGATTCTCGACGAATCGGGTATTAGAACCAGGACGGTGGCACGAATCGGACGATCCAATTAATATCATGAACGTGAACATTGTTCGTATAGAATGTAGCGTGACCGCTGGCGCGTACAACAGTGGGAGGCGTGTCCATACGATACATGAATTTTCTCCGAGAGTTCCACCGGGATATAAGATATCGGAAACGCCTGCGCAGATCATTTACCTTCCAATCACCGCACGGATTATTACGGATCTAACGATACGCGTTGTGGATCAAAACGGACGGTTGCTCGATTTTCGAGGTGAAGAGATTACCATTAGATTGCACGTACGACGGCGACGACGATAATACATGTGGTGCGAACGAAAGAGATGCTTGTATTGAACGACTCTAGAAACCCGTTTTTTCCAAGTGAAATTGTTTACAACTGCAACAACAACTGCAACAGCTCCGATCACGCTAAAAAGAAGAGGCTCAGTGCTGCGAACATTGCATTTTTGAAATCATTGGGATTCATTGTGCGCATTTAGGTTGAAAAATGGTTGACATTCTAAGTATTGGAGGGAAGCCGACGTTTGATGACCGCATCGTCAAGCTTCAGACTCACACATACAACCCATACGTCAACACAACGTTTGGATACAGCGATGAGATAAGAATACCGATACAACAGCAGGATTTATACACATTGCCGTGTGAAAGTTTTCTCTATGTGGAGGGGAAATTGAAGATAAATAAGCCAAAAGATGCATTAACGGTGACGTTGGGAAATAATTGCATGGCGTTCTTATTCGATGAGATTCGATACGAGCTGAATGGCGTGGAGATTGATCGCAGCAGAAACGTTGGAATAACTAGCACGCTTAAAAACTATGTATCGCTGACATCTGGCGAAGACAAAAATATGGAGAATGTTGGATGGGGGTTGAAACGGCGGGATGGGCCAATAGTGAAAAGTCATTTCAATTTTTGCATCCCACTCAAATATTTGCTGGGATTTTGTGAGGACTACAAACGCATGATTATTAATGCGCGTCACGAATTGATTTTAATACGATCGCGCAACGACAACAATGCACTGATAGGATCGCCGATGTTGGAACCAGAAATTGAATTGGTTAAACTACAATGGCGGATGCCCCATGTGACGTTAAATGACGTTAATAAGCTATCGTTGCTACATACTTTGGAACGTGGACAAAACCTGAGCATTTGTTTTCAATCGTGGGATCTGTACGAGTATCCTCTCTTACAGAGCACGACCAAGCATTCGTGGGCCGTGAAGGCATCGGCACAGCTGGAGAAGCCGCGATGCGTGATCCTTGCTCTACAGACTGGTCGAAGAAATGTGATGAGTGAAGACGTTACTATGTTCAACAACTGCAAATTGGTCAATGTAAAACTCTTTCTCAACTCGGAATTTTACCCATATGATGACCTGAACTTGGACTTTGACAAGAATAAGCACGCCATCTTGTATCACATGTATACGCAATTCCGTAAATCATATTATGGGTATAGTTGCAACGAGGCATTATTCACCGTGGCTGAATTTTTACAATTTGGCCCCCTCGTGGTAATTGATTGCTCGCGACAAAATGAGTCGATCAAGAATGGCACCGTGGACGTGCGCATAGAATTCGAGTGTAAAGAGAATGTGCCTGCAAATACTACAGCCTACTGTCTGATTCTGCACGATCGAGTGGTTGAATACAATCCATTGACAAACATGGTGCGCAAAGTAAATTAAATTACCACGCTACTTGCCCGCCCTCTCCTGTACGAAATTCGCAAAAAAATTTCATCGTGAAAATCGAGATGTTTTACGAGAAAGACTGCATTCTCTCGTCTGTCTTGGAAGCGAGTGGACCTCCAAATTGTATCGATAATGGTTGTACCAACGTTCGTTGACATGCAAGGGTTCATCGTTGATGGAAGATTTGTCGTCAAGGAAGTGGCTGTCCTACGAATGGGAACAATTCTCTCGCACTATATTTTTGGGAGTTCGATGCCACATTATCTTCTTTCGAAATCTGACAAATCAAGCATCCGCTGGTTAACGGCGAAACATCATGGGTTACGCTGGGACGATGGAGAAGTTCCATACAGTATGGCTAAACGGCTAATTTCGAAAGCTGTAGCTGATGCGATCGATGAAGAAGAGGATGACACGTGCCATGTCGTATATGTTAAAGGGCTGCAGAAACGCGACTGGCTTGCGGATTTCCTCGATGAAAGTACGAGAGCAGACGCGGTCATCGAGACGCTGGACATTGACTACGAGGATATCAAATCTCTAAATAAGCTAAATGTAGTTAATACTCTGCGATGTGGCAGACACGCGAAACACTGTGCCATGCAAAATGTATTTAAAATATTCAACTGGTGGTCTAAACACCAGAGAAATTCATAAATAAAATATAATCAATTTTTTAATGCGTATAATTTTCTTCACCCTCACCCAACCCAACCTCATGCGTTTGATGTCCGCTAGATTAAGACGTTACTTATGCAGAAGTCGTTCGATACACGTTCGATACCCGATCAAAGCCGTTCGATGCACGATCAAAGTGGTATGACAGACGTTCAATATCCGATCAAAGCCGTTCAATACCCGTTCAATGCACGTTCGAAGCCGTTCAATATCCGTTTGATATATGTTCAAAAACATTCAATACCCGTTCGATACGTATTCAAAGTGATGTGGTCTTGTCGCATGATGTGTCTGAAGAAGAAGGGAAAAAGATGCGTGGGAATAAGGAGAGGATGGTCTACGAAGAAGAAATGTGCAGTTTGTGAAAATGAATGCGGAGAACAACAGCATTGTACTTTTGCAAAGCTATGCACTTCTCGATTTCATGATAGGAGGGGGTTTTTACATGTGAGAGCTAGGAGATGCAGCGAGACCAGTCGTCTGTTAATTGTGGAAGGCGAACAGTCTGATTTTTAATCGTTAGACATTTGTGCAATTTTTGTAATTTGTGTGCGACAATTTTTTTCTGGTGCTTGAAAAATGGGATTGCAACGCATCGCCCCGGAGTATGACTCATTGGTATGTACAATATATTTTGACATTATTCGTCTATAACCATTGAAATCGAGCGAGATTAAAATCAAGTGGACATGTTAATATCATGATGTTCTATGCTTCAGTATTCACCATCGCCATCGCCATCGCCGTCGCCGCCACCTTCGCCGCCTTCGCCGCCTCCGCAGGTATGTAGTTTGCATTGTTTTGCATGTTTCATGTTTATTATGTTTGATATGTGTCATATTTATTATGTTTCTGTATCTGTTCTAGAACCGTGTGCCGATGATTATAATGGCGCTCATGGCGCGGGTTCTGGCAGGGGAGGCTGAGGCTGCACCCTTAGCGGTGCATATGCAGCGCTCGGGCCTGGTATTCGGGTCGAGGATGGCGGCCAGATTGCGACGGCCCTGGGTACCATATCACCAAATGGGGCCCCTGCGACGTCCACAGCCCCCATCGCCACCATCGCCTCCCTGGATCGATGTGAGGAGGCCGCAGCCATCGCTTCAGGGGCCCCTATCACCTCCATGGCAGTTCGAGGGGGTGATGTTGTCGTCATCGTCCTCAGCGTCATCATCACCGCCACCGCCGCGGCAGTTAACACCACCGCCGCGGTGGTCGCCGCCCCCTGCATGGATGGAAGAGGGGCTCGTGACGCCACCTCTGCAATTGTCATCCGACGAGGAGGATATTTAAATTCTTTTTCATTTTTTTTTTGTTATCTCATGTATTTCATCCGTATTAACTATTATTACTATTCATATTACTATTATTATATTATATTCACTATTACTATTACTATTCATTCATTATTTGTAACAATATATTATCCTTTTTAAACACATATTATTTCTCCATTTTTTATTCACCCGTCTTCCTTCTCCTTTCGCTGTCTAATTTTAAGATTCGGTTTAAGATTTAGCGTTCACAATGATATTATACTACATTCAACACATGTCGAGACTTTTATCCTTGAGTTCGAAGCCGTTCAATATCCGTTTGATATACGTTCTAAAACGTTCAATACCCGTTCGATACGTATTCAAAGTGATGTGGTCTTGTCGCATGATGTGTCAAAGAAGAAGGGAAAGAAGATGCGTGTGAATAAGGAAAGGATGGTCAGTGAAAATGAATGTGAAGAACAACAGCATCTCACTTTGCAAAGCTACGCACTTCTCAATTTCATGATAGGAGTTTGCATGCGAGAGCCTGGAGATGCAGCGAGACCAGTTGTCTTCAAACATTAAAGACGTGTAGTTGTTCTAGAAATTATGGGATATTGGAGGCCGCCCTCCGTTTATGATTCGATGAGGTGGCGAGGTATGTACATAACAATATTTTAACATTTATCGCGTTTAACTGTTGAAACCAAGTGCTCTAAAATCAGGTGTTCGTATCAATATTTTACCATGAGTTTCTATGTCTAGGGCTCACACCGTCCCCACCCCCATCACCATCCCCATCGCCACCACGTGGGCCATCACCACCAGCACCACCGTCGCCCACGTGGTCGAGCGATTGGGGATCGCCGCGGTCATCGCCACAGCCGTCGCCACCACCCCGTTCGCCGTCGCCACCACCCCGTTCGCCGTCACCGTCGCCGCATCCACAGGTATGTAATACTTTGCATTGTTTTATGTGTTTCATGTTTATTATGTTTAATGTGTTAGTATTATATTGATGTGTCTGTGTGTTCTAGACAACGACGTATGGGGCTGCGCGGCTGCGGGTTGCGCGGGTGCGGTTGCACGCACCGCGGTCGGGGACCCTGCGGCGGCCGCGGTCGTATAGGGGTGCGCGGGTGCGGCCCCCGCCCTCACCATCGTCGAGACTTTCACCCCCATCACCTCCATCACCCCCCCTCGTCCCCCAATAGTTTTTTTATTGCTTTATATTCTTTTCTTTTTATATTCTATTCTATTCTATATTAATTTCTATTTACTTTTATGTAACAATATATATATATCTTAAACGTATATTCTGTCTCCATTTTGTCTTCCTCCTCGCCTCCTAATTCTAAGATTTGTAGACACTGCATAAATCTATTTCATTCTTCGCGCCGCATGTCACATAATGGTTTGGAAAAATATTTGGGGGTGGGCCAAGGTCATTCTCTCGCTCGGAAAAAATTTCCGGTGGTGGATCGGGGTTTAAAAAAGTTCTCGGGGGTCATTCACTCCCTCTAAAAAGTTTTCGGCGGTGGGTCCGGTCTACGCGGCGGCTCGGCCTGGAGTGATCCCCTCCATCATCGCAGCTTTCCCCACTCCGCGGCTCGTGCGCGCGCAACCGGTTTTCCTCTCCCCGCAGGCCCCGCGCCCATGTTTCCCTCCGCCGCGCTCCCCCGCGCGCCCACACTTCCCCCCGCCCCCGCGCTCCCCTCAGAGGACCTGCGTTGGAATCGGCCTTACCATACTACTGTCGTTTCAAACGGCACCTGTCATTTCAAACATCCGACACACACCTCTTCCGGAGATTCATCCAACTCCGTCTTGCTTCTCTACCGCGGGTAGAAACTCTCTTTTCACGCGACTGATCCCCGCTTGCGGATCAAGTCTAGCTTTTCTTATTCTAGTCATTCTTATCTTATTTTATTCTTCGACTCTCGCGATAGGGAGGCCTTCCTCTTCGCTTCCGCGTCCCTCTCTATCGCCTGCTTTCTCTCCCTCTTTCTCTCGCTGTGCTTCCTTCGTCACTTCTCACTGTCTCCCACTCTACTGCTGTCCTTCTTTCCGACACGAACTCGGTCGAAACTGGCCGAAGGGGACTTCGTCGGCGTTGCCCATATCAGCCGTTCTATTTTAGCTCTGTTTGTTACATTTCTATATACTCTTTGACTAACTTATATATTTATTTATACACATAGTGACGTCCTATTTATTTATTTTATTGTTTTAATGCTGGAAGTCCTCCACCACCGTACTCACGTACAAGAAAGGGGACCGAAGCGACCTTTCTAATTGGCGTCCGCTCGCACTCGGTGACACAGTAGCCAAGCTGTTCGCCGCGGTGCTGGCGGACCGGTTGATGGACTTCGCGGTTAGGGGAAAACGGCTGAGCCATCCTCAGAAGGGTTTCTTGAGGCATGAAGGGTGCCATGAGCACAACTTCATGCTTCAGGAAATCCTGGAGGACAGCCGGAGAGAGGGTCGAGAAGCCGTGGTGGCGTGGCTGGATCTGACCAACGCGTTCGGGTCGATCCCCCACGACACCCTGTTCGACGCCTTTGAGGGGGCCAAACTACCCCTCAACATCCAGAAGGTCATGCTCTCCATGAACACTGGATGCACGACCAAGGTCCGTACCTCTCAGGGCTTTACTGAGAACATCCCCATGCTGGCTGGAGTCAAGCAAGGTTGTCCGTGTAGTCCGATGACCTTCAACCTGGCTATCGAGCGAGTGATTCGATCCGTCGAATCACTACCGATGGGCTATAGGTTGGGGGAGGAACTACACCGTGCATTCGCCTACGCGGACGACATTGGTCTTGTGGCGGCTTCACCAGCGGAGATGCAGTCCCTCCTCGACGAGATCCAGAGGGCGGCGGCTGCGGTGAGGCTTACGAGTACCTGGGAATTCCGGTCGGTTCCCGGGTAAGCCAAACCCCTACCGCCACCATCATCCGGATGATGGAAGACGCGAATGCCATCGACTCCTCGCTCCTCGCCCCGTGGCAGAAGATGGACGCTCTTAGGATGTTCATCCTGCCACGGCTGGATCACATCATGAGGGGCGGTGCAGTCGAGAAGACACCGCTAAAGACGTTTGACAAACTTGTCAAGCGTCTGGTCAAGGGCTGGATGAATCTCCCCCAGCGTGCCAGTGCGGAGGTAGTTTACCTCCCCACTTGGCGGGGCGGAGCCGGGCTCATTCCTATGGCGGACCTGGCTGACGTGCTCACGATCGCGCACGCCTTCAGGATGTTATCCTGTAAGGACGGCGCGATCGCTGAGCGGGCCAGGACCTCGCTAATGAATGCAGTCCGGAGACGAACATCCGTCCAGCCCACACAGGAGCAGGTCGCCGCGTTTCTCTCGGGTTCGCTCGAGGGACCCTTCGCGTGCGATCTCCAGGGTGACCCTGGCCTGTGGACCCGGGTGCGAATGGCTTCGCGTCGCCAGGTAAAACGCCTACACCTGGCATGGCGGTATGATCCCCTGACCAAGGAGATTCTGTTAGAATGCCGAGGTTCAGAGGGTCGGCGGACCATAATCCCCCCGGGCGCAACTTCTCAGGTGATTCGTCGCCTGAGAATTGCTGTACAAGAGAGTTACTTGTGCTCTCTCCTGGCAAAACCTGATCAAGGGAAGGTTTTCCAGGTGTCGTCGCGGTCCGGAGTCAGCAATGCCTTCCTCCGCGACGGCAGGTACGCCCGGTTTGCCGAGTGGCGCTTCATTCATCGCGCGCGCCTCGATGTCCTGCCTCTTAATGGGGCTCGACGCTGGGGCTCGGGCGATAAGCGCTGCAGGCAGTGCGGTTATCCGAGTGAGACGTTACCTCACGTAATCTGTCACTGCCTGCCGCACTCGGCCGCTCTGCAGCTTCGTCACGACGCGGTTATGGCGCGGGTGGCGAAAGCTTGCAGGGTGAAGGGAGCCATCCAATTAAATCGAAGGGTGGAGGGAGTCAACGGCGATCTAGCTGCTCTTAGACCGGACATTGTTGTCCGGGATGAAGCAGCGAAACACATACACATCATCGATGTCACCGTCGCGTTCGAGAACCAGCGCAAGGCCATGGAGGATGCTCGACGATCGAAAATCGTCAAGTATACTCCGCTTGCAGCTGCATTGCACGCGTCGGGGTATTCGGTTGATGTGGATGCGATCGTCGTGGGCGCCCTTGGTACGTGGGACCAGGGCAATGAGCCTGTGTTGAAGCGTCTCGGCGTTTCATCGCATTACGCGGCGCTGATGCGCCGGCTCATTGTCACTGACACGATAAGATGGTCCCGTGACATATACGTCGAGCACGTGTCGAAGATAAGGCAATACCAGCATCCGTTCGACGCTCCTGCCGCTATGCCGCGCGCGGGCCCCCTCGCCGGCCGCTCCCAGCTTGGGCTACTCTCCGATCAACCCTAAACATGAAAACTCAATCTATAAGATCGGAAGTAAGGGCGGCTCCAGCAGAAAGAGGGAGCGCCTCACATACCAATATTCCCTAATCTCTACGCTTTCAATCGCCTGTATGTTTCTGCTTTTCTTTTCTCCTTCTTCTTCCCTTTCTCTGTCAATTTATTCATTGTAATGTCCACGAAGGTCGGACATTTTACGAGAGGAGGATCACCATGGCAGTTTCGCCGAGATTGACGCCAATATTTATATTGTAAGCACCATGTACTGGGAAGGACCACTGACTGTTTAAATGCGAGCCTATTACCCGGCATCTGTATCGCAATAAAAAACATTGTTTGAATAAACGCATTTTTATCTGTTCTTATCAGCTTAATATCTGATACACTCCCCATTGGGGAGTCAGAATATTAATCTGATTTTTGGAAACTGACGGAGCGTTGGTGCTTGCTCCACCTCCGTCGCGAGTCAGCCTGGCATTGCAGTGCCGTCAGGATTGGCTCAATTAGCTCATTCCAAACATATATTCTGACTCCCCAAACCAACAGCCATAAGCCCGAGAAGCGACTAAAAAGTCGTGCGGAAGAATTTTCACTCGAGCGGTACGAAATTTCAAAGTTCCGCGACCGTCTCTTCCGCCAGCGCCGACTTCCCAGGACCAGGATTGGAGCAGGACGAGCCATCCCACGGCCAACGACCGAGTAAGTCTTTCTCTCTATCTTCTGCTATCGCTTTCCCCCTCTAGGCACCGTTCGCTGAGCGACGTCACGCTCTGACGTAACTCAGTCGCGCGGTGACTAGTTTCCCCCAGCTGATCGTACAGGCGGTTGAGCTCTCCCTCTCCGCCGTACCTCAGCTGATATCCATATACCCAACGTATCTCTCGCGACCTTTCCCAAAACAATCACCGGTTTACCGTTGGTTGTTTTCCGAAAGGTTTAAATTGCACTTGTGGAATTTCGCCGTTCTGCGAGTAATATCGCAGTCCGGTGCACCACGGTGCAGGCGAGGGGTGCTCCTTTCTATTCCTGTCAGATAAGTCGAAAGAAGAGGTGTAATAATTGACTAGATTGTCGACAAAGGTGTCGTTTAAACGGCACCTGTCATTTTAACAACCGACACACACCTCTTCCGGAGATTTATCTGACTCCTTCTTGCTTCTCTACCGCGGGTAGAACTTTCTTTTACGCGATTGATCCCTGCTTGGGGATCAATTCTAGCTTTTATCTATTCTAGTCATTCTTATTTTATTTTATCCACTGACTCTCGCGATAGGGAGGCCTTTCCTCTTCGCTCCCGCGTCCTCTTCTATCGCCCGCTTTCTCTCTCTCTTTCTCTCGCTGTGCTTCCTTCGACACGTCTCTCTTTCTCCCACTCTATTGCTATCCTTCTTTCTCACACGAGTTCGGTCGAAGACAGCCGAAGGGGATCTCGTCGGTGTTGCCTGAAATAATTGTGATATTTTAGTCGTGATTCTTGTTGCTTGTTCAGTTATCTAGTCACATACTCTTTTTACCTGTGGACGTCTTATTTATTTTACACTTTTATCTATACACTTTTACTTATTTACGTATCTATTTATACCTGTAGACGTCGTATTTATTTTTACACTTTTATTCTTATACATTTTTATCTATATACCTTTACACTTTTACATCTTGACATCGTTTTTACACAGTTTTTAGCAGTATTTTAAGCAGCAAGCATCATCTAGTCACATTTTATTCTATTCATTTATTTATATATTCTGACGATCCCTTATCTATATACTCATATATTGTTGCGTGCGTTATATTCGTTTATTTATTAACTCCTTCTTGTTGATTTCTCCTCTTTTTTACCACATTTTACACGCCGATAAGGGACGTAAGGCAACACCAGTGCTCCTGACTGGCCTGGTTTTATTCCATCTTATTCTATTCTACTTGACTTTACTATAAGCGCTATACATTCTATTTATTGTGTTCTACTCTAAGTATTTAATCAACGCTACCGGTCCTATTTACTATATATTTTACATCTCGGCGACTGCCTGGATTTATATCTTTTGTACATATTCTATATCGCGTCTTTAAGCTCCCATTCTTTCCTATATTATTATTTCTCGCGTAATTACTCCACGCCGCCGTGCTGCCACGTCATCATCGTCATTCACCGCGTCACCGTCTCACCACCGCGCGCGACCCACCCCCATCTATTTATTTTGTAATACACGCGTCTTTTCTGTTAACTTATTCACATATCTATTGTTATCGTTATTCCTTTTTGTTCCCTGTGCTACTTATTTCGTGGTATTGTATTGCTATTTATCATTGCTATCGTTATTCACCCACCGACGCCGTCTACCCCATATCTCGCGCCGTCCACCCCTTTTTCTCACGCTAATCTTTTGGTCCATCGTCGCAAAATTCCGTTCATCGCGACCATCATCATCTCATTCGACTGCGCACCCACACACTCGGGAGACTTCCGTCGTTGGCCCGGCGATACAAAACATTTCCCTTTCTAGCCATTATTATAATCTCTCCCCCTTTGTTTCTCTTCTCTTTTTCTCCCCCTTTTCTTTTTACAAATTCCAAATGGCTTCGCCGGCTCCAGCGACGGAAGTTACCGTCGAATTACCGGTCGCGGACGTTATCACGTGTCCCGAGTGTGCAAAGAGACAATTTGCGAAAAGCAGTTTTCGGTACAGGGGGTACTTGGAGTTCGCCCAGCACGTGAGACGGACCCACGCGGGGTGGAAGCTAATACCTACCTGTCGGTACTGCGGCCACGTGGGAACGGGTAAATACCCTACTAAGGCTGTTAACGCCCACGTGGCCAAATTCCACTCCGCGTCCGCAAGTGCTGGGACAGCTCCGAGTGCGCCCAGTACCGAAAGGGTGCGCAGCCCAAACAGCAGCACAGGCGGCGGAGGCGACCCCTCGCAGAGCCGCCCTTCAGGTTCGGGGACTGCGACGGTGCCCCCTGCGTCACGCACGACCCTCCCCCCCGTGCGCCGGACCACTACCCCTCCAGTCCCCCGCAAGAATGCCCCCCCAACCACCCGAAACGCGACCAAGACGGCAGTGGCCAAGAGGTCGTCGACGGAGAGGGTGCCCGTCACGGCCAAGCCGCCCCCATCCACCACCAGCACCACGAGGGCGGCAACAACTGCCACCCTGAGTACCCGTCTCTCGAAGGGGACTGCTGCTTCAACTGCAGCCACCACCACCAAGGCGACCGGGACCGTCGCCACCACCGCCCGCTGCAGCACTCCGCCCACCACCTACGCGGAGGCTGTAGCACGGAATCAGGGGCCCTCCACCACCAGTTCGAGGGGGAGTACCTCATCGTCCAGCCAGTCGTCAACCAGGGCAAGCCTGGAGAGGCCGCCCGCGAAGAAAAGGCCACTGGGCTCACCCAAGAGCCCAGTGACGAGACGATTAACGAGGTCCTCCAGTCTGCCTCCGAGGTCTACTGTGGCCTTGAAGTCCACCACCTCCTCCACCACCACCAAGAGGGGGGTAGGGCGCCCTAGGAAGGAGCTGGCGCCCTCCGTGGACAAAGAGGCCACCACTACCACCAAGAGGGGACCGGGGCGTCCAAAGAAGAACCCGGTCCCCACAGCAACCTCGGAGGCATTGACCCCCCCTCCTGGACCTCCAACATCGGCCACCACCATCGGGCAAGTCCAGGAGGAGAGGACCTCCAAGGATAGGGCGGCCTCCACTTCACCGAACTGGCTGGTGACTCCCCCTCCGCAGACGAGCGGCCCATTTCCGTCCCCTGTGGCTGTCGTGACGTCATCGACTGGGGCCACTTTAACCACGAGTACAGTCACGACGACGTCTCGTGGTGGCCCCATCATGACGTCATGTGTATTCACCAGCCACAGGGTCAACATCATTACGGCCCAGCCGCTCGTCTTCCAGCCCCTGGTTCCCATCGAGGAGGAGGGGGGCCAGGAGGCCCCCCAAAACACCACCACCCCCACCAGGACGGAGGATCTGTAGCGGTGTTTGCTACTTCGCCTCCATATTGGAAGCGCGACTTTTCCCCCGTGTTGCTAGGCGAGTCAGGCGATGGTCAACGCTGCGTCGTTGGCGGCCTGATGCCCATATTAGGAAATTTCGGAGTGCGAACGCACCCCCTTCCACAAGAATTTGCCGCGTGTTTTAGGCGTCGCTTGGGGGTCGCGTCCCTCTGAGAGGCCTGTATAAATAGTCTCCAGAGGTGACGCTCGCCCTCACTTGTTCACCTGGTACCGCCTATAGTGTCCACGTCGCGCGTTATTAGTAAATCGCCGTTTTAGTGAATTTAACTTCGACTACGCAGTGTATCACCTTCGGTTTATTATTAAAAGAGTGTGGTGTTATAGGACGAAGTGTTGAATTCCTTTTACCCCCTCAGATCCATGAGAGACGGTCCCGAAGAAGAAGAGGGCGAGGCGAAGGATCGCCTCAAGCAGCAGTTCCTCGGAGAGCGACGAGGAAACGGGTGGCAGCAGCGTGGGATTCCGGAGGACGCCGGGACGAGGGAGGATCCTGTCCCCAACGCCATCGCCACCGGCGCCTTTGCCACCCACGCCGCCACTGCCGTCTCCAGAAACTGTACCCCCCCACACCCACACCCCCAATGTAGATTCAAGGTCGCGTTCACCGTCGCAGCCATCACCTGAGCCCCACCTTAACACGGCGAGCGATCGCCGGGGGGGCCCGCGGTCGGCTGCTGCCGGTGCGTCGGCGGGGACTCGGTCTTCTGCCCCTTCGACGCGTTCTCGACGTGGACAGCCCCGGGGCCGTCTAATCTCGCGTACCACTCCCTTGCCCCAATCCGGTCGTGGGCACGAACCTGCCCTCTCTCCCCCCGCGATGTCCAACCCTCCCCGGCGTCCTGGGCGCGATGCGAGACGAGCCGACGCGAATTTACGCGAGGCTCTTATCTCACGCGCCGAGGGCGCCGAGACGATCGAGATACTGGAAGAGGTGGCCAAGGATTTGACCGCCTTCTTTCAGTCTCGGTCGGCTAAGGGGGGGGGGGGGTGGGGCAACCGCCCCGCAACCGCCAGCATGGTCGTCCCAGGGCTCCCGAACAGCAGGGCCCGGAGGACCATGTCAAGAAAGACATGAAAGACACTTACAGTTATTGTTTCTTTACATTGTTATTGTTTCTTTACATTGTGACGCGTCACGTCCCGGGTGTAGGGCTTTAGGGACGATGACACGTGGGGTAATTGTCAGGCGAGAATGCAAGTTTTCCGCACGCTGAGGGTTTGAAGGGACTCAGGCGAGAATGCAACTTTCCGCACGCTGAGGGTTAGAAGGAACTCAGGCGAGAATGCACGTTTTCCGCACGCTGAGGTTTTAGAAGGAACACAGGCGAGAATGCACGTTTTCTGCACGCTGAGGTTTTAGAAGGAACACAGGCGAGAATGCAAGTTTTCCGCACGCTGATCGACCAGGGAAGGCTTAAATGGCGAATATACACCCGGGGGACACCCGTTAGAGCATTTTGTATTTGTTTTGACTAGGAAATTGCATTTACCGTTGCATTCACATAAGAAGTTACTCGTAATACTTCCGCGAAATCCGTCTAATTATACGGCTGTACGCGGCCTATGCAAAAGAACGTTAGTAAACACTGTAGGCTCTTTCGCGTTCGGGAATCGAGATCAGCTGTTGCGGCAGCTAGTTTTGGTTTTGGAATCCTCGCGATCGCAGAATACACACAATAATTCAAAGCGTGATTTAAACAGGAATTGTTTATTCAATTCGAAGCACTTTTGACACACTATATACTATTATCGTGATTTTTGGTTAAGTTTTATAATTATGCGTTAGACATTTAGCATTAGCACATAACATTTATATAAATGGTAAACAATAGCAAAATATGTATGAACATGAAATACAATATATGATAATAAAGTAGAATGATATCAGCAATATGCGTGAATAAGACAAAAAGTATGAACGCGATAGGCGTTAATAGTACAAAATATATAAAGCAATTAGAATAGTACGACGAAAAGTATGAACGCGATAGGCGTTAATAGTACAAAATATATATAAAGCAATAAGCGTTAATAATTCAAAGTAATATGGAAGCAACAAGAATAATGATACAAAATATGGATGATGGTGATATGCCGTAGTAATAAATGGTAATAATAAAAGCTTACAACGATTGGTGAGATGATATGTTTAAACACTGGTTAAAGTAAACTTTCGTTTTGTGGTCCTTTCGCAAGTTGATTTCGTCGAAAGAGGACTTCTGTCTCGGTCCCCTCGTATTTATATAATTGTCGCGGGGGTACGCGCGGTATAGGCCTTGACCTATTTAATAAATAAGTCGCAGTAGGACTTCCGGGGTTTTTACAACGATGCGTCTATTATTAGACGCGTTTCTGTCACGTACACCAAATATTCTTCGCAATTACATTTCCGGGGTTTTTATGAATAGGAAATAATATGCTCAACCCATCGGATGGATTTTGAGAGTTTTAATGGGAAAGGGGTGATCGTGGTCTTGACTTGTACGGTCTTAGAGAAGGGGTGAGACGTGGTCTCGATTTAAGAGGTTTTTGGGGCGAGGGACTTGTTTAGAATTAGTAAGAGAGGGGGAGTTTGTGCCTCGTATGGCGAATAATTGAAGGAGGTTTTGTACTGACCATCTCGAGATGGGGACCGCTAAGGTACATCATCGAGGTGATCAGCGATTGGGGAAAAGGAGTATTTGTTGAGTTGGAAGGACTTTGATGGAGTGACTTGGAGGTTTATACGAAGGTGTTTAAATAGTACCGCGCGAAAAATAGTGGGATATCACACCTCCCCCCTTATGCGAAGAAATGTGTACATTTCTTAACAATAGGGTTTGGAGTGGTTTTGTTTGAATGTAGGTTAGGGTCTTTACGGGGCGAAGGGGCAGTGGCATCCTGGAGCTGCTCTCAGGTGGTTGATGTTGGAGGGGAGGGAGTCGTGTATGGTGATGACCGTCTGCAAAGGCGCCTCCCTGATGATGATGGATGATATGATTTTAGAGAGAAGGGATGCGTTATTCCTTCCTTCCCTCTGCACGGCATAGCCATGTAAATGGTGGTTGCAATAAATGTTGCAGTAGCAACGATCTAGGCGGAAAAATCGATTAAAGTATTTTGTGGTGACTTCGGGTCAACCGGGACTCTCGCGCACATGGGTAGGGCAACCGTAATGTCTTTTGTACCGTAGTTCTCTACCCAGTTTTGAAAGGCAACCATATGTTTCATTTTCAATGTGTTTGTGTATTGCTAATTTCGCTAAAAATAATTCATGCCGATTGTATCCAGTACCCTTATGGTCGCTGGTATTATACGAGAACGCGGCCAAGTTGGTCCATTCGTCCCAGTCACTGTATCTACCGATAAGCATTTTTAAATAATCGGTCAAAACGATTTGCAATCTCTCTAATGAGCCGTTAGTCGGTGGGTGAAAGGCTGTGGTTCGGAATTGTTGGACTTTACATTTCCGCGCAACTGCTTTCTTGAAATTACCAGTAAAATTTGCTGCTTGGCAGGTGAGGGTGGCTCTAGGAGCTCCGTAGTGACAATTGAATTTTTTAATGAATGCGTCGCCGATCTTAATGTATGTGAATAGGTTGAGAAGCACGCACATAAAATATTTTACGAATACACCCTGTATGGGTAATATATAAGTGTTGTCTGCTTTTGTTGTGGGTAGTCGTTCACGTATGTTTTCTGGGGAGAATCGTTGTGGAATTTCTTCAGGTGATATTTTCCGGCGCATCTTTCTGTGCAATTGCATTGCAGGGTCGACGGGGTTACTGCCACTCGTTGGCGCATGGATCAGCGATTTTGAAAACCGAGGCCTCTTGGGACCGCTTGGTCTACGTTTGGGCCAGTCCTCCAAGTTGTAGTCAGATTTTTCGCATGGTCATTTGGAGCATGCCTCCACTGCAGAGGAAGTATGGGATAAGGCGTCTGTAGTGACGTGGAATTTCAGTTCAAAATTCGGGCAATGCAGGATGATTTCCTTCTGCAAAACTGATTTGAAGTAGTCGGAAGCTGTTTGCTGGGACAGTCCCCAGTCAAATAGTGTGCCCTCCTTCAATAATGAGGTTAATGGGCGAGCTGTTTTAGAAAATTCCGGGATAAACCCACTGTAATATCCGGTCAGGCCAAGGAATTCTTTAATTTGTTTTGGCATGCCAGGTACAGCGGCAGCGAACTTATCGCTTTTCCCAGGAATCGAGTTCTCTTTGGAGATTGACTGAAGTAAATTTTCAGCCCTTGAAGGAGCTTCCGCAGAAATTTTTATTATTTCCAGTTCCGGCGTAGCCGCAAGAGACTCTTGGGATTTTAGGGGAAGGGTTGATTTGGCGTATAGCGCAGGGGGTAAGAATGAGTGCACCGTCGCGGATGCCTCGAGGTAAAATTGTGGTTTAATTTTTCTTGGGGGAGGGATAGGAGTGACGTCTTTAGGCGGCATTGTCTCTTTTGGTCGTACTGATTCGTGTTCTGGAATTATTCTGTCGAAATTCTCTAGTTGGGTGGGCATGGTAATTGGAGTGTCAATCTCGCTGGAGTTTATAATTTTCAGCTGGTCCTTTAGGTCCGGATTAGCTGTATGTACAACGAAGGAGGATTTTGACCTCGCCGGTAACACGACTGGATTCTTGTTTACGAATGGGATGGAAATCTCATTGAGGTCCAACTGCTTCGTGGAGTAGTTTATTGTTATTTTCTTCTCCGTTAGGAATTCTGACCCTAGTATTCCTTGGGTTTTGATTGGGAAGTCGTCTTCAACTACGTGGAACGTGACATCATCGCCCAAAAGGGTTATCTTTATTGTTCCAAGGGTGGAGGTAGGGTCCGGAGAAATGCCTTGTAATAGCATTCGCTGCGTCGGATCTATGTCCTGAAATCGCTTTACGGCCTGAATTTTTAGTAAATTTACCTCAGTACCGGTGTCGATCATTAACTCGGGTATTTTCCCGAAGTCTGATGAGTACATTATCACAGACGGGGCTTCGTTAACTGAATTTAGTTCAACGGTACCGATTTTTACGGTATCGCTGGTGTCTTCGGTTAAATCGTAAGTGGGTGCGCTCCTGTTTGGCCCACTCCATGGTTCGCATCCGTCGGTGCCCGACGGGGTATTTCCTGACTCTATTTCCCACAATGTTCTAGGGTCCCTGTGGATGGTCAAGATGCGTTTTTTGCATTCCGAAATCACGTGTCCGGGCTTCTTACAATAATCGCAGATTCGCACCTTTGTAGGTCCCGGAGGAGGAAGTCGGTTTTTGTTCCAGTAGGGGAGCAGAGGATTGGGTGCCTGGTTTCCATATCCTGCAACGCGGTTTGGAGGGTATTTCTCGAAGGGTTGTGAAACGATATTTTGATTACCTCGGCAGGTTAGTGCGTCGTGTCCTGTCTTATTGCAAATTTGACATGTTAATTTCGAAGCCTTCTGTTCGGAGAATCTGAGACGATCGCTATCAATCTTTTTATCTTCGAGAACAGCAAGATCGAAAGCTTCATCGAGAGTTTCGAATTGGTGTTGAAGTAATCTTGTCCTTATGTGGGGCGGAAGGCCATCGATGAATGAATCTAGCGTTAGGTGATCTAGGTCTTCGGGATGATTTCGTGCGTAAGAGCGGTAATATTCCCTATACTCTTCTAAAATAGCGAATCGGAGATCTTTAACGCGTGAAATATATTCCAACATGTGCTCGTTGGTTCCTTTAATAACGTTGGCGAGTTCTCCACGATAGTGGTCCGACGTTTTTGCAGGGGAGAAGGTACGTTTAAGTCGTTTGATTAAATCGTTTACGGAGTTAAAGACCCGATCCTCTACTGCCAAGTAAGCATGGTCTTGCAGCTTATTTATCAACAACCTCGCTAGCTGGGGTTCGGCTTGCGAGGGAACCAGAGCCTTAGCCCTATTGCAGGCTCTCGCGAATTGCAAAACGGGTATATTGTAACCGTTAAAATTTGGGACTGTTTCTATAGCGTCCTTTAATCTGATCTGGGGTGATGGATCCTGGTCCGGAACATTGTTATAATTAAATACTGCTTTCCTATCGAAACGGGAGGAACCTTTAGTAGCGAAATTATTTGAAACTGGCGGGGGTGCAAGAAGTTTTTCCATTTTTTCGCGCATGGTTTCTATCCGACTGGAAACACCTTCCAACGTGGGCCCGCCCGATCCGGTAACTACGCCCGAACGCGTATTGGATTGGGGGCTTACGACATATTTCGCGTGCAAGCTTTCTATTTCAGCTTGTTTTTCGCGCAATAATTGTAACTGTTCCATTATCTCAGCGGTCGCGACTTCTACAATGCTAGCGGAAGGGCCCGCGTCTTGGTCCGTTACGCAAGAGTCGTCGGTTTCGCCGTACATGGACATGTTTAATTGGTTCATTTCTACTTTTCATAAGTGAGTTTAGAAGTGGTTTGATATTTTCGGCGTCCGGCAGCCGTTATTTAAAAATCGAGATCTTCTACATTATCAAATTGGTCATAGCTCTCGTTAGAGAGGAGGTAATGTTCCGTGCACACGGCGCACCTATTTATGGGACGAGTTTGAAATACAACATGATTGCACCGAAGGCAAGGGGAAAATGAATAAGGTGTTTGATAATAGTGGACGATGTATACAGTCACCGTATTCGCAGGGTCCAACCAGGAACAGCACAGGCAAATATCGTCGCCCTGGTTCGTTGTTGCTAGACTCCCTTTTACACAAATTAGTGCTCGCATATGTGCATTAATGTTTTCTACCTCGCGGCTCCTGTAAGCTACCGCGATCTGTTGAGGGCGCGTAATATACATGTGAACTATCGGGACTTTGTGGGTACCGTGTTTAAGAACTTGTTTCTATCGACGGTGGACGAAAATAATCCCACCGCTGTCACCAAAATTATGTCACGTCCCGGGTGTAGGGCATTAGGGACGATGACACGTGGGGTAATTGTCAGGCGAGAATGCAAGTTTTCCGCACGCTGAGGGTTTGAAGGGACTCAGGCGAGAATGCAACTTTCCGCACGCTGAGGGTTAGAAGGAACTCAGGCGAGAATGCACGTTTTCCGCACGCTGAGGTTTTAGAAGGAACACAGGCGAGAATGCACGTTTTCTGCACGCTGAGGTTTTAGAAGGAACACAGGCGAGAATGCAAGTTTTCCGCACGCTGATCGACCAGGGAAGGCTTAAATGGCGAATATACACCCGGGGGACACCCGTTAGAACATTTTGTATTTGTTTTGACTAGGAAATTGCATTTACCGTTGCATTCACATAAGAAGTTACTCGTAATACTTCCGCGAAATCCGTCTAATTATACGGCTGTACGCGGCCTATGCAAAAGAACGTTAGTAAACACTGTAGGCTCTTTCGCGTTCGGGAATAGAGATCAGCTGTTGCGGCAGCTAGTTTTGGTTTTGGAATCCTCGCGATCGCAGAATACACACAATAATTCAAAGCGTGATTTAAACAGGAATTGTTTATTCAATTCGAAGCACTTTTGACACACTATATACTATTATCGTGATTTTTGGTTAAGTTTTATAATTATGCGTTAGACATTTAGCATTAGCACATAACATTTATATAAATGGTAAACAATAGCAAAATATGTATGAACATGAAATACAATATATGATAATAAAGTAGAATGATAGCAGCAATATGCGTTAATAAGACAAAAAGTATGAACGCAATAGGCGTTAATAGTACAAAATATAGATAAAGCAATAAGCGTTAATAATTCAAAAGGTATGAACGCAATAGGCGTTAATAGTACAAAATATATACAAAGCAATAAGCGTTAATAATTCAAAGTAATATGGAAGCAACAAGAATAATGATACAAAATATGGATGATGGTGATATGCCGTAGTAATAAATGGTAATAATAAAAGCTTACAACGATTGGCGAGATGATATGTTTAAACACTGGTTAAAGTAAACTTTCGTTTTGTGGTCCTTTCGCACGTTGATTTCGTCGAAAGAGGACTTCTGTCTCGGTCCCCTCGTATTTATATAATTGTCGCGGGGGTACGCGCGGTATAGGCCTTGACCTATTTAATAAATAAGTCGCAGTAGGACTTCCGGGGTTTTTACAACGGTGCGTCTATTATTAGACGCGTTTCTGTCACGTACACCAAATATTCTTCGCAATTACATTTCCGGGGTTTTTATGAATAGGGAATAATATGCTCAACCCATCGGATGGATTTCTGGAGTTTTAATGGGAAAGGGGTGATCGTGGTCTTGACTTGTAGGGTCTTAGAGAAGCGGTGAGACGTGGTCTCGATTTAAGGGGTTTTTGGGGCGAGGGACTTGTTTAGAATTAGCAAGAGGGGGGGAGTTTGTGCCTCGTATGGCGAATAAATGAAGGAGGTTTTGTACTGACCATCTCGAGATGGGGACCGCTAAGGTACATCATCGAGGTGATCAGCGATTGGGGAAAAGGGGTATTTGTTGAGTTGGAAGGACTTTGGTGGAGTGACTTGGAGGTTTATACGAAGATGTTTAAATAGTACCGCGCGAAAAATAGTGGCATATCACACAGTGCTGCCAGGATTGGCTCAATAATCTATCCCAATAATAATAATTTAGATCAGTGCCTTCCAACTTGCCTCTTGAGAGGCAAAAGCCGTCCCCCATGACGCATAGACGCGGCCGATTCAAAGTAACAGTGAACGTCGTGTCGTCTGAGCTTCCTTGTCTACGGAAATGTCGCGGTCTCCTTTTCAGCGTCGCGCGGTTTCCTTGACGACAAGTCACGCTGCTCGAAAGAAAGGTTGGAAGGGGAAGCAGGCGCGTGAGGGGCCCCTACGCTGGACGGCACTGATTTAGGTTATAAAGTATTTAATAATGGGGGAGGTGGTGTTTTGCCGTTTGTCTTTTCAGTGTATGGAGGGAAGAATGCGTAAGACGCTGCGTGACGTAAAGGGGAGAAAGTGGTGTGTGTGATAAACACCGATTTCGACAAGGCTTGACAAGATGGATCTATATCGAGGATAAGAGTCGACACGTGCCTGAGCGTTTATTTGAATAAAGAAGACCTTAATAATAGAGACATTTACACACAATGTAAATACAGGTATAAGATAAAAGCGAACGACAAATTAAGAATGCGCTATGGAGCGCCGGGTAAGACATCGGAGTGCCGTTGTTATGGTCGTGAGTTCGATTCTTCCTAATATACTTGTATGAATTTTGACACTATTTTTTACACACTGTATGAGCAGTTAGAATAAAGTAAGGTTAGTGACGTTAGTTATTAATTATCTTAAATTTATAAATATAACTAACAAGTACGCCTCTTTTTTAACGTGGGGTAATCTTCAAAAAACACCCTGCGCCCCTGGGGGGTGCCCCCCCCCCGGACACGTTCGGGTGTGTTTTACCACAAAATTACCTTTTTACAAAAAGGTACAAAAAAGAACGCCAAGTATATAATCCTTTCAAAAAGAATCAAGTTTAAAAACATTGTCGTAAATTAATAAACTTTAAAAAAGTAAAAAATACGCCAAGTACATGAAAAAATGTCGAGGACAAAAAAAGTATTATCAAAAATCACAAAAAAAGAAAATAGTATACATGAAAAAGTCGAGGAAAAAAAGAGTATTATCAACAAATAAATATAAAAAAAACAAAAAAAGACAAAGAAACATGAAAAAGTCAAGGACGAATAAAGTATAATTAACAAAAAAATATAATCACATAAATAAAAAATAAAAAATACGATTACAATATAAAAAAAGATGTGAAATCAAAATGAGCTGCAAGTACATCACAAAAAAAGAAAATAATATAATCACACAAAAACAGAAAATAATATAATCACATAAAAAAGAATAAACAATATAAAAAAGGATGTGAAATCAAAATGAGCTGCAAGTACATAAAGGTACTTTTCAACTGCGCTTAAGATGACACAACTACATATACACAGCTAAAATGCTGTGATATTCCATTACTCATTACGCGGACATTTTAATTAACCCATCAAAAAGAATCCCATTTAAAAACATTGTCGTAAATTAATAGCTTTACAAAATTAATGATATACAAAAATTGCGCCAATTATAACAATGCCTATTTATACAAAGAAAAAATGTATTACATAATACCCATCAAAAAGAATCCCATTTAAAAACATTGTCGTAAATTAATACCCATCAAAAAGAATCCCATTTAAAAACATTGTCGAAAATTAATATTAATTTATTAATGTTCTATATTTATCTTTACAAAAATAATGATATACAACAATTGCGCCAATTATCACAATGGCTATTTATACAAAGAAAAAATCACAATGGTACAATGAAAAAATGTATTAAATAATATTAAGCAGATATATTTTTATACAAATAAATATTTTAATATGAATAAATATTTTATTCAAAATACTTGGCGCTGCTCTCCGAATTGGTGTTGCTAAACTGAATAAATATGTAGAAATTGCAATAATCTTTTCTTTCTTTCTTGTGCGTGCGTTCGTGGATGTGTGTATGTGCATATGCTACGAATGGTATTCGAATTAAATATATATAGAATAAATCTGACAGCGTTTCTAATACTCGTATGTATATGTTTATGTATTTTAGATCGCAGCGCCAAGTATTTTGAATAAAATATTTATTCATATTAAAATATTTATTTGTATAAAAATATATCTGCTTAATATTATTTAATACATTTTTTCATTGTACCATTGTGATTTTTTCTTTGTATAAATAGCCATTGTGATAATTGGCGCAATTGTTGTATATCATTATTTTTATAAAGATAAATATAGAACATTAATAAATTAATATTAATTTTCGACAATGTTTTTAAATGGGATTCTTTTTGATGGGTATTAATTTACGACAATGTTTTTAAATGGGATTCTTTTTGATGGGTATTATGTAATACATTTTTTCTTTGTATAAATAGGCATTGTTATAATTGGCGCAATTTTTGTATATCATTAATTTTGTAAAGCTATTAATTTACGACAATGTTTTTAAATGGGATTCTTTTTGATGGGTTAATTAAAATGTCCGCGATATGAGTAATGGAATATCACAGCATTTTAGCTGTGTATATGTAGTTGTGTCATCTTAAGCGCAGTTGAAAAGTACCTTTATGTACTTGCAGCTCATTTTGATTTCACATTTTTTTTATATTGTAATTAGATTATTTTCTTTTTTTGTGTGATTATATTATTTTCTTTTTTTTGTGATGTAGTTGCAGCTCATTTTGATTTCACATCCTTTTTTATATTGTTTATTCTTTTTTATGTGATTATATTATTTTCTGTTTTTGTGTGATTATATTATTTTCTTTTTTTGTGATGTACTTGCAGCTCATTTTGATTTCACATCTTTTTTTATATTGTAATCGTATTTTTTATTTTTTATTTATGTGATTATATTTTTTTGTTAATTATACTTTATTCGTCCTTGACTTTATCATGTTTCTTTGTCTTTTTTTTGTGTTTTTTTATATTTATTTGTTGATAATACTCTTTTTTTTCCTCGACTTTTTCATGTATACTATTTTCTTTTTTTTGTGACTTTTGATAATACTTTTTTTGTCCTCGACATTTTTTCATGTACTTGGCGTATTTTTTACTTTTTTAAAGTTTTTTTTGGGGATCTCACTTCTTTTTACAAAGCTAATTCATGTACTTGGCGTAATTTTTTTACTTTTTTAAAGTTTTTTTGGGGGATCTCACTTCTTTTTACAAAGCTAATTCATGTACTTGGCGTAATTTTTTTACTTTTTTAAAGTTTTTTTTGGGGATCTCACTTCTTTTTACAAAGCTAATTCATGTACTTGGCGTAATTTTTTTACTTTTTTAAAGTTTTTTATGGGGATCTCACTTCTTTTTACAAAGATAATTCATGTTCTTGGCGTCATATTTTTTTACGTTTTATTTTGGGATTCAGAATTTCAGCTTCTTCTTTTTTACAAATTTTTCCCTGTCACGGGTACTAAAAGTAAGGATAAAGTAAGGAAATCCCAATAAATTATAAATTCTGATCTATCTTCGTTACACGTCCACGCGTTTACGGCGCACTGCAGCCTATCGAGTGATGTTAGAAGATAAAGCTAGTTTGTAGCCAGTAAAGCTTACTCGGAATACTCGGAATAGCGCAAAGCAGCTCAACGAGTGTACTTTTATTATTTTTTGATTAAGGATAAATTCTACGTAAGTTTAACACCTTCCCCAAAAAAACATGTGCACTGCATTGCCGATCTATATGTATTATATGAATGTATAGTACTTTGTGTGCAGTACATAGTGCGCGAAGCAGCTTATGGCGCTGAAAGCAGCCTTTGGCGCTGAACGTATTTATCATTGAACTGTAAGGAACAACCACAATTAACATCTTTCGAAGAAAAATATGTATGCATTTTTAGCATTTCGTGGTCAAGGTTGTTTTTCTACTCGTAAATCATCAACGAATACCCACGTTGTGCCCTTACCCCTTACCATACTCGTGTAATGACCATCGGAAATACTTTTACCGTGGTGGAAAATCGCTGCCTTAAGTTTATAACAGTGATCTACCAATTGTATTTGAGTAGTAGGCATTGCTTTGATGTTGAAATTTTCAACTTTCGTTGTTCCACTACTATCGTGATCGAACAAATGTAATTTTGCAACTAGAATTTGTTTGGAAGCAGTTATATCGATTTTCTTCATTGTATTTGAATTTGAATTATCACAATTATTGCAAGGATCTTTCTGATTTTTCCATCCTGTGAAATTGTGTTTTATTATATCTTGAAATTCAAATGTTTTTTTTTTTAACATCTTGGGCAGTGCAAGATGTACCACACAATTTGTACTGATAGTAGTACTTGTGTAATTACACGCTAAACATCTTAATACTGTTGTTATTTCGTGTTGTACTGCATTCTTAATAAGAATCTCATGATCACAAAGAGAGGTAATAAACTCAGCTGCATCATGCAGCTGATTGTAAGCGTATTTTTCCCCTGCGAAGTGCCGTAATGATATTATGTTTGGATTTTGATCCGATTTATATTGGTCCATAAAGACTTTTATAATATTATCAGCTTTTTCCGTCGAAAATAAGTTTTCTCTTATAGATGAACAATATAACATGCATTGGATTGAGGCATTCGCATAACAAGACACACCATCAGAATTCGGGAGACCTCTCACGTTGTATTGAGTGGTATCCGCGATGTGATCATTAGTATTCTGACATTCGGAAACATTATAATTAGGTACTGCCCAAACAGCATCACGAACTTTGCGAACGCGGTTTTTAGAAATTGAAATAGTCATAAGATCAGGTCTATATTTTTTTCGCAATCTATTGTACTCTATTATAGCCGATTCTTGTGCCTTTACGGAAGATGGATCATAATTTATAAGATGCAGTCCTTGTAATGTGGTCACCCGTGAAAGAGCAACGTAAATTTGTCCGCAAGTAAATATTGAATTACCTGCTTCTACAACAGCATTCTGCAAGCTTAGTCCCTGACTTTTGTGAATAGTTATACCATAGCTGAGGCAAATCGGAAATTGTTTTCTAATAACGAACGCTCTATCCATTACTTCAAATTTAACACATACGCGTTCTATTATATGTTCTTGCCCCGTGGGTAATATAATTTTCAATTTTTCAACGTCATTATCAACACCTCGTATAACTGAAACAAGTTTAGCAATGGTACCGTTGACAAGACCTAGTGTAACATCAATATTTCTTCTAATCATGATTTGTACTCCTACTTTAACAATTACGACCCTTGCAAGTCCCGCCGTTCGAGAGCTATCATCGTCATTATTGTTTAGTACCTTTGACACCTTTTTTTTCAAGTACGGTGCACAATTCATTGTATCATGAGCAATCAAATGGATTTCTTCGGATGGAAATCGACTCAGCATTGCAGCGTTCAAAAAATCGCACTGAACACATGTGGGAAGTAAACACACCGTATTAGATCCCACATTAAGCATGTAATCACATAATTCGTTTAATCGGTCATTACAACAATTTGTCGCTTTGAAATTTAATTTCCTCGATTCTAAAAGTTTTGTATCCGAATCGGTCACTACACCGGTGCGAATTCTCGACAACATGTCTTTGTAAATATTATCACCCTTCTGTCGCATGTTTATTGTCAATTCGTCATAGCTAAACAAGGCAGACCATAAATTATAAGAACCTAACCCTCCAACATTTTTCTCCATACTCTTATTGGATAGTTGTATAAAAGCAGGTTCTTCGTGAACAGGAGGAAGTTGTAGTAAGTCACCAAATAGCAGCATAGGCTTTTTTCCGAACCAAGCATCATCGGAATCTGTAGTATCAAATATTTCTGTAAGTCGCAGATGTATGTACAGGAAAGTTACGTTAGACACCATCGAAATTTCATCGATGATTACTAAAGCAACGTTTTTTAGTTGATCTCGTACAATTTGAAGGGCTGCATCACTAACATAAGTTGCCTATACTGGGCGGTATGCCCATGTTCTACGGGTAATTGGAATAATCGGTGTATGGTAAGACCTTCGATATTAAAAGCTGCGATTCCAGTAGGAGCAGTTACTGCTGTGTCTTTTCCGATAATCTGCTTGATCCACTGTCTAATAGTTTTTATTAAAAAACTTTTCCCAGTGCCACCTTCGCCACTCACATAAAGTCTGAGAATGTTATCGTTAGACGTCAAGGACTTAGTAACTTTATCAAATATCTGCTTCTGATCATGGTTCAATTCCGAAATCATTTCTGCAAGATCACCACAGTCAAATTTGTTTTCCGCGTCTTTAAAATCTTTCATGGCACCAACAGTTTCAACGGGAACACACTCTATTGGGTGATCGCCTTGATCATTTTCTTCTTGTTCTACAGTATTCAACACGTTCTTTTCAATTTCTTCCTTTATATGATCACGTGCTTCTTGAATATCCGTTATTCGTTCGTGATATTGAACTGCTTCTGTCAATTGTGATTGTAGCGACAAGAAAGCTTCCGCATATGTGTCAAATCCATTTTTTAATTCGTCGGTGTTTCTCCAAGATTTGAATAATAATAATAATGAGAAATAATAATTCTCAGGTTGGGTTTGAACATTGTACTTATAATGATTGATAAGATAGCCTCTTTTCCTTTTTTTCACAAATAAAGATGCACGTATTTCATAATATTCAGTTTTTTCAGACGGTCTAATTTTAGTAACGTCATACCACATAGCAAAATCGTACAGATGCTTTGATTCTAATTCCGTAGGTCTGTTAGGATAGTAATCATCTATGAAAGATGGACAAAATATGTCTGTGGATTCACCTTCCAGATCTTCAATCTCTTTGCGAGTTTTCAATTTCCTACTTCTCATTATATTTACATCTAACCATTTAATAGTAGTACTGTAGTCAGTTCCATGCAATGATAATCCTAAAAGAGTATCAGCGCATTCAGGCGCTCCACATTCTCTATGATTTAGCATGCGCATTCCAAGGTTGCATAGAAGACTAGCCAATGATTTAGTAGAATTTATTGCTGCCATAGTGTCCGTAGCGTAACTTTTTTCCGGCTTTGACACATACTTAGTACAGTAACATGTTACCAACCCTGTCTTTTCCCCAATATATTGTATATCCATGTTACCTCTCCAAACCGTGAGAATGGGAGCATTAAAATCATTGATACGGACTTCCTTTATTGAACGTGGAAGATCATAGAGTCTACCTTTTGCTTTCAATTGTTTTCTAGCACCTAAAGAAACAGCCACATCCCTTATTATCAAAGTATCTGTAACTGGACGTGGAAATGAAAATCTACATACTTTACAGAAGGAATTTTTAGTTTTTCTGTTGCGTAGACAGTAACTATTGCATTTATGCATTTGATGTGCAATTACTCGTCTATATAATTCTGGCGACACATGCGGTGATGGTAATCTGCAAGTGACGTATTTCATTATGAATGCTGCTACTTCTTCCTTCGTTGATTTATCGATTATGGGAGCATCTTCAATCCAAATTAAAAGATGAAAATGTTGTAATCCCCTGCTGTGATATTCTCTGCGCCAAAAGTAATGAGTGACCTTGCCAATCGGATTGTCGGGCGAACAAATGAAATCCAGCATAGCGTGGAATGTATTATCTATAAATCGAGCAGTTGAGACGGGATCAGAAGCAATAAGTTCGTTCGGGGACATTTTAGCCACCGATGGGCCGTTTACTTCACGAAGGAATTCTATTAAATCTGTCCATAACCATTCACTTGGACTGAGCGTGAGGAACCATGTAGCTGGTCCATAATGGTGTATCATACAGTTTAAATCATTTCTCGGTTTTCGCCAATACTGTGCTGTATTACGTAATCTGGAAAATATAGTGTTCAAGTTCGTTTGTAGCTGATCTTTAGAGAGTTGCTCTAGAAAACCAGCAGCTGTGTATTTTTCACGTGGATTTACGACGTTCATTTTGTGAAAAATTCCAGCGTTCAATTGCCGCATATTGGTATCGTGTAATAAATGAAAAATATATTGCATGTTCAATCGAAATTGCGAATGCTTGGACATCAGTTTGGACTTAATGAATTCATGATCAGTCAAACGAACCAATCTTTCTTCATGCTGTCCATTCACCCCATAAGGATATAAATCTGGGAAACATTTCACATCTAAGTGTTCAGCACGATGGCCCAACGGAATGTCATGAACTTTAAGCATTTGATAGAGTGCGGTAGCAGATTCATTAACCCTTTTGTCGTACATTGGATAAATCGTAAACTGCTCATAATATGAATCAGATTGTGACATTTGTGTTAATAATGCACGTTTTTTGTTTTCATCGATATTAAGTATTTCACCTTCAACGTCCTCGATAGATTCGTTATTATTATCATTGGCAACAACTTCTTCTTGAAATTCTGTATCAGGTAATTTGGCACTCAGCAATAAATCGTGCGATTGTGGTAAAACAATTTCCGAGTATAGAGGATTGTTGGCTTTCAACCACACTAAGGCATTCCATACTTTCTTCAAGTCAACTAACTTTTCCCAAACTATTTTAGATTTTGTTGGAACGCCCCGCACCAATATGTATAATTCATGATTTTGATTTAAAGGTTCAGTCGGAGGACAGATTTTTTTTAAATTTTCTTCTAACGGCAAAGGAAGATGAAATGTTCTCCCCTTTACTTTTGGAAACATATGTTTATGTGGCATATTTTTACGCATTACTGTATCCATTCTCACAATCGTTTGAAACGGTTTAGCTCTTTGAATGAGAATTCGCTCGTAATCGTTCAACACTGCTATTTCTGGAACTGAACGTACATCAAGCTTATTTAAAATACATTTTAGTGGTATGGAATCGTTGCGAATTTTATCGTGGCAATATCTGCAAATAAAATGCACGTCACCAACTTTGTATCCAATATGATTTAACAACGTTTCCAGTACATTTCCCTTATATGTTCTTTTAGAAATATCAAGCTTACGAACCTCTCTTTGAAAACAGAGTTTTTCGCAGGAAACGCACGGGATGCGTGGCGTGTCCATAGACCGCTTTGTGAAAGCTCTAAATGCTAAATTATATCGAGATATAATCTCTTCTTCGTTCAAGCTTATTTCAGTACTATTTTTTTGTAACGCATCAGCTTCTTTCCGAGCTTGCAGTGTTATTCGTTTAAGTGTTTCAAGGTCATTATCATTTAAGGCTTTGTCTAAATTATGTAATTGGTCTTTATAAATGCTCGCTATTTTGTATATCATTCTCTTCAAATGTCGTAAATTCGGAAAGTGAGGTGCCAAAATCTCAATGGCTAAAAAATTGGACTTACATAGTTTAGGGTTTATGTAACAACCATGAGAATGACCAGCTTTTTCAGCATGCACTTTATTATCACAGCTACTGATATGGTTGTTCAACTTATGTACCTTTTTTAATGAGCATTCTAACAATCGTTTGAATAAATCCTGTAAATTATTCAGAATTTCAACACCTTTTGTTTTACAAAGATAACTACAATGCCATGCTTTTAGCGTCTTCTTCGATTGCAATACAGGTAGCACACGTTTATAGCTTTCCCTTCCGAATTTAATATGATTGATTCAGAACCGGTGAAAGTATTGTACGAACTTTCCGCAAAATATGATTCTGAAGAAGATGTATGTCTGGATTGTCCGCACAAAGCATTAATCCTGTCATCAACTTCTAAACATTCTGTTGCGCGCGTTAAGGAAACTTCCACTTTGTGTTTACAATCTTTCAACAGTTTCCTCATTTCCAAAATGTACTTTTGCCTAATATGAAAACACCATTTTATTATACGCTCAGCTTCCAATCTACTTGCTTCTCCAGACGGCATGCTAATAATTTTTGAAAGTTTTCTAATATAAATTTCTTTGTTATTTTTGGTTGCTATATTGTCATTTGTTACAGCAATATTAAGATACTTTTTTTTTATTTGCAGAGCAGCACGACGTTTTCCTACTTTATTATAATCATCTCCTTTACGTATTTCATGATAAGATAACTTCCGCTTTTTGATGATAACTTCTTTATTTAGCTGATCATAATTTCTTTGCTTTCGGCATTTCACTTCTTTATTTGCGTCATAATGCACTTTTGCCTTTTTTATTATACCTTCTTTATTTACCTGATAATAATTTTTTCGCTTCCGGCATTTCACTTCTTTATTTGCATCATAATGCACTTTCTTTTTTTTTACTATACCTTCTTTGTGTGCGTTATAATATTCAGAATTATAAAGTTTTATGCTTTCCTCCTCTTTTTTACAATCTTTGCCTTGTTTCGTGTTACACTTCCCTTTATTTGTTTTATAAACAGCTTTTCTTTTTAAATTAAATTCCTCTTTACGTTTTTTATAATAATCAGACATGTATTCCATCCTACTTCTTGGTATGTGTGGCTTCGAAACTAATGGTGGATCTGTCTGAATTATATTGTTTGTATATATGGTGCTTTCTTTGTCACTATCACTAAGTACTACATTTTGAACTGGGGATATTGTTGTATTATCGGTTTCGGTAGTAATGTAACTTTTACCGATTTTAAATGGAGGATCCTTTCCACAAGAAGGATTTTTATTAATTGTACTCCCAATTGCAGATTCATATTCGTGCACACAACGTGTTAATTGTTGATTCTGAGTGCATGGAAAATGTTCTATACGATTAGTTTGAAACATTTTGATTAAATGTTGACGCATCAACGCATGGGTGTACGTTACTTTGTCTGGCAATATTTTGAATAATAACGAGACAGCAAATGCAATCGCAAAAACTCCGCAATCCCGACAGTTAGGTTGAGCTTGTACACGTGGAAACTCAATAAATTTTTCGTCAATTACACCGTCATGTTTGTTCAAAAAAGGGTACAACTTCTGCAGAAAAATTTTATGATGACTATGCAACATCGAGAAATTAAGAGAATCATAAATATAAACTCTTCTTTCATCATGTTTATAGAAGCTACAAACCCAATGTCCCCCTGCATTGGTTCCCAATTCTTCGCTTTGGTGTAAAATCTGTATGTGATCCTGATTTTCAGGAACAGATTGAATTGTATCAGGCATTTGAACTCTCCATGTATCGCGTGGTTTATAATTAGAGTTAGCTTCTAATAATTTATGAAAATATTCGATATGATCATCTGTTAACCATTCGCCTTTAATGATAATTTGCATACTATTATATCTAAGCGGTAACATATTAATCATACTATTTTTCATGTTACACAACCCTTTCTTTGCTTTATAAACAGCTTTTCTTTTTATATTAATTTCCTCTTTATGTTTTTTATGATAATCAGATTTTTTTAAATTAATTTCCTCTACGTTTTTTATAATAATAATCAGACATGTATTTTTTATAATAATCAGACATGTATTCCATCCTACTTCCTGGTAGGTTTGGCTTCGAAACTAATGGTGGATCTGTCTGAATTACATTGTTTGTATATATGGTGCCTTCTTTGTCACTATCACTAAGTACTACATTTTGAACTGGGGATATTGTTGTATTATCGGTTTCGGTAGTAATGTAACTTTTACCGATTTTAAGTGGAGGATTCTTTCCACAAGAAGGATTTTTATTAATAATACTATTATTAAATACAGACATGACGAATTGTACTTTTATTTATGTATTTCTAGTTTTGTAGTTATACTATTCTATTGTATACAATAGATATAATATATAAGATAAAGCGCGTTGCAGCCAGTAAAGCGTAGTCTAGTTTTCTAGTATACACTATATTCTATTGTATACGATATTTCTAGTATACACTATATTCTATTGTATATACGATATAATATAATAAAATAATAATAATAATACTAAATCGTCTTTATTCCCTTTTCTTGAGATACAGACGCTGTACAATTAGTACTTTTATAAAAGTTTTTATTTATAATCAGCTTTTATAAGATAAGGCACGATGCAGCCAGTAAAGTTTAAAATAATTAACTATTAATTATTAATACTCGCAAAAGCGCAAAGCAGTCAAGCGAGCGCAAAGCAGCTCAGCGAGTGTACTTTACTTTTTTCTAATACTCAGTAAAGCGTAGTCTAGTTTTCTAGTATTCACTATATTCTATTGTATACGATATATATATATAATATAATAAAATAACAATAATAATAATAATAAATCGTCTTTATTCCTTTTTCTTGCGATACAGACGCAGTACAATTAGTACTTTTATAAGATAAAAGCTTTTATTTATAATCAGCTTTTATAAGATAAGGCGCGATGCAGCCAGTAAAGTTTAAATAAGGCGCGATGCAGCCAGTAAAGTTTAATAATAATTAACTATTAATTATTAATACTCGCAAAAGCGCAAAGCAGTCAAGCGAGCGCAAAGCAGCTCAGCGAGTGTACTTTACTTTTTTTGTAATACTCCAACCTGTAAAAGACAAAGAATTTGTAATAAACACTAAAATAATATCATATGTATTATTATATATATAAATGAATGTAAACGTCACTTACCAAATTAATAATATTTTTTCTTTTGCTTCTCCTACACGAGAAGAATTGAATTTCCTTCCAAGGGACTTGAACTAAAAAAATACACATGTCAATAAAGAAATAGGTTAGCAAAAATCAGCGCAGGTTATTATTATTTACACATGTAATGAAACAATAACTTATTCGTGGAAAATATGTTCATTTCATTATGCGTACACCTTAATTAATAATAATGAAGCACACTTACATGCAAGGAAATCAGAAAGAATATTCGGACGCCGTGACATGCGTGAGCTCCGGTCGCCCGCTTTGTTTTTTTTTATGCTTTACGCGCGACCTTAACCCCATATGCCCGTCGGTCAGAGGGAGCCCTAATCGTACCAAGAAAATAGGCCGCCAATCACGTCCCGCCGCCGTCAGGTGAGACTACTTTACCATTGGCTTTTGAATTTAAATACCTACGCTTTCAGCCGTATACGGTCCGAATTTTATTAATATAATATAATTCTAACGTAGAAGTACAAATAATAATACACTTTTTCGTCTGCGACTTTTTCATATACTTAGCGTGATTTTTTACTTTTTTGAAGCAATCAAAATACGTGTGCCCCGTCTTTAAAAGTGTACAAAATAGGTGAGTCGACCAATCGTCACATCGGCGGACTGCATTGCCCGAGACCGCCTGCTGGGGATCTTCTTTCAGCTGGGCAATAGTACTTGGCGTCATATTTTTTTACTTTTTCGAAGTCTTTTTTTGGGATTTAGAATACCCACGAAGATTTCGTGGGTACAACAGAAGCGCATTAGATTGTCACCTGGGCGGCCGGGGTTCAAGTCCTCCGTACCCCCCCCCCCCCATGTATTCCATTTTTTTTCAATTTTTCCCGTGGAAATATATTTTGTGGATATTACGTATCATATACGCTACATATTATTATTACCTTACGCAAATTTTAAGGGTAATTAAAAATGCATTTATAACATAACATATTATTCTAATCATCTCTTTCACCGGTGTTTTCATGTTCTTGTACTGCGAAAATATTTCATTCCAAAATTTGCGACGCCTGCAATTGTCGAGCAGGTAAAGTGGGATAGCCGTTAAAATAGCCGTATTTTTAACATTAAAATTTGCGTAGAGTAATAAATATATAATATATGTAACGTACTATAAATATTCACAAAATATATTTTCACGGGACAAATTGTTAACCCATTCGACAAAAAGCCGAAATAGTATTTTCATACTACATGAATACTACGACCCCCATATATACTGTTGTTACAAAAGCGATTTCCACATCCGCGGCGTCCCCTTATTAGCTTCACGGCTTAAAACTCAACAATTCAAAGAGCCCGCGGCAGAATGTGTCCGCATCTATGCCAAAAGCGGGCTCCTTAAAAAACAAAAGAGCAGCGGAGGAGCTCGCCTCATCGTTGCACGTGGTGAGACAGCCCATTCTCGATCATAACTGCGGTCTGTAAACAACTATAACAATGGCTGATAATGTAAGTAATAAAAAAGAGCTGAGATTTTTTCGTCACTTAAATTCTGATTACAAGCAGCGTATGATAGAAGAAAGTCATACATCTAGCGCAAGGATACGTATTGTTCAATAGCAAATTGGAAATTGGAAATTCGAATTATATAAAAATTACATTACATTACAAAATATGTTTCTTCTCATTACTTCACGAGCCTTTCAATTATTCAATTCAATCATACAAAAAACTGTAACGTATTAAGATTAACATAATTTTGTGAACGATTCGCAGTTGTAACTAGTAAAACAAGAAGATATAGCACACGTTGAAGCATATTCTATCTATATAACTTATAACACCAACGATAAGAAATATATCAAACACATCTGAGTTGATCGTAAACGAATATAGAAAGTACAACATTTTGAAAATCTTTGGTAGGCACTTTGCCTATGTTAACTATCAATGGAAGTAGACCGTAACTGTATAGCAAGTAATAGAACAAGATATTAGACACGTTGAAGCATATTCTAACTTGTAACGCCAGCGATTAGAAGTACTTGGCGTCGAGACGCTACCGCGTCTCTAGATATCAAACACATTCGAGTTAAAATATGCTTCTATGTATCCAATATGTTCTTGTTGTATTACTTGCTATACAGTTACGGTCTACTTCCATTGATAGTTAACATAGGCAAAGTGCGTACCAAAGACTATCAAAATGTTGTAGTTTACACGTTCGTTAATGTTCAACTCAGAAATGTTTGATATATCTAATCGTTGGCGTAATAAGTTTGAATATGGTTCAACGTGTCTCATATCTTCTTGTTGTATTATTTCACTTATATTATACAGTTACGGTCTACTTCCATTGATAGTTAACGTAGGTAACGTGCCTATCAACGACTCAAAATGTTGTAGTTTACAGGTTCGTTTATGTTCAACTCAGATCAGATATGTTTGATATTTCTAATTGTTGACATTATAAGTTAGAATATAAGCTTAAACGTGTCCAATATCTTCTTATTTTACTACTAGTTACAACTGCGAATCGTTCATAAAATAAAGTTATAATATAATACGTTACAGTTTTTTGTATGATTGAATAATTGAAAGGCTCGTGAAGTAATGAGAAGAGAAACATATTTAGTAATGTAATGTAATGTAATTTTTATAATTTCGCATCATACACTATTTCAGTTTTCAAATTTGTATATTTCCTAATTTCCAATTTGCAATTGAACAATACTTACCCTTGCACTACATGTATGACTTTCTTCTATCATACGCCGCTTTTATGAATTCTTGATCTTTTTTGCTAATTAATTGTTTATTAATTTTTGCAGAATAAACTGGAGGGCTCCATCCTAGATGGTAAATAATACAATTTTATTATATACATTTATTCAAATTCATTTTTCCAATCATTTGATGATGAAATTTTTAATTTATTTTAGACATAGAAATGGAGCTAGATAGTTTCAACTTGACGGAGTCGCCGCGGCCACGATCGCCACAAATACCGCCATCATTGCCGCCGCCATCACCACCACCACCACCACCACCACCACCAGCGAGGCCGGCCACTGCCAATGGTAAATACATACAGATTTAAAGAAGTTATATTATACTTTTAGAATGTTTGAAAATAGATCTAAATTTAAATAAAAAACATTTTACTAATAAATATTGTTTTATTATTACTAATTACAGAACCGCGCGTAGCGCGGCACCAAAGGAGCGGGAGGAGGGTGAGGGCCCAACAAGAAGATTGGGCCATAGTACAGGCGGTTCGCGACCAAGCCGCCCTCCTCCGGGCCATCATTACCGAGCGGTACCGTGGCCGTGGTCGTGGCGAGGGCCGTGGCCAGGATCGTGGCCGTGATTTTTAATGAAAAGATAAAAAACTGTCATTTTTTAAAATAAATTATATTTTTTAATATAAAATAAAAAATAACTTTATTTTTTTATACATATTTCATTTGCTCCTGCAGCAAGGTCACTTTCTTTTTCAGCTGTTAAAATAATTCTCTTCGTCTGCATCGTTAACTGAAATAGGATTTACTAATTATTTATAATAATAAGTTATCACAAGTGCTCATATGTAAAGATCATTGAATGAATAATTGCGTATGCAAAACCCTACGTGAAAATTTGTGCGTACGTAGTCCAACGTAGATCACACTGCATCATCTTCTGCTTTGATGATTATCTGTATCTGTAAATATATATACAGTGGCTCTTAAAAATATTCGGACACCCTTTAAAATCGCATAACTTTTTTAAAATTAATTCAAACGACTTGAGTTTTTTTGAGAAGCTAGAGGGATTAGTTTGCTAAATGATATGGTTCGTCGTTTTGAAAAAAATGCACTTGGTCGGAGTAGTAAAAAAAAATAGTAAAGGGCGTTTTTTCAACTTTTTTTTGTGAACCCTTAATGAAAATTCAAAAAACCCGTTTGTAGATTTAAGTAAGTTATATACGTGTCTAAAATTTCATCAAAATCGGTTAACGTTGCTCTGAGCTACACACGTTTCAAGATCGCAGAATAAGGTCGAAAATCGCGAAATTCCCGAAAATCAGCGATTTTCGACCTTATTCTGCGATCTTGAAACGTGTGTAGCTCAGAGCAACGTTAACCGATTTTGATGAAATTTTAGACACGTATATAACTTACTTAAAACTACAAACGGGTTTTTTGAATTTTCATTACGGGTTCACAAAAAAAAGTTGAAAAAACGCCCTTTACTATTTTTTTTTGCTACTCCGACCAAGTGCATTTTTTTCAAAACGACGAATCATATCATTTAGCAAACTAATCCCTCTAGCTTCTCAAAAAAACTCAAGTCGTTTGAATTAATTTTAAAAAAGTTATGCGATTTTAAAGGGTGTCCGAATATTTTTAAGAGCCACTGTATATATAAAGCCACATTTTAATAATTATATACAACTTAACGTAGAACTTATTATTTATAGAAATAGAGTGGCCTTTTGCTATAGTGAGTGGAGAGACTACATAATGTATCCAAAGCAGGTGAGAGCGTATGGCAGAAAGGAGATCCAATATTTTTAACGCACAATTTATTGGTGTTGGAATAAAACTAATAATAATTTAGTATGTTTATTGGTGAATTGAAAAATAATGGGAATCTAAAAAATTAATGAATAGCGTGACAACTACTGTGGATTTTATTATTAAAGTATTACGAATGTCTTTCACAAAAGATTGAAAAGCATCTAACTTCTTAACTAATTCATTAATGTTACTTGCTCTACATTGCAAGCAGTACACCATAATCTACTTTCTTAATAATTCTTAATGCTATGTCTTTTGATTGACAAATTTTGTCGATTTACCTTATTTGACAAATTCCCAGATTCCTCTGTCGAATCGAACCTTCTCCGGACAACTTCCAAGTCTGCGACTCTACATAAGAATTTAAATGCAATTTGTTACAATACATTATTATTTTGTACATGCATGGTACAAATTTCCAGACACTTATGTGATCTACATAAGAATTTAAATGCAATTTGTTACAATACATTATTATTTTGTACATGCATGGTACAAATTTTCAGACACTTATGTGATCTACATAAGAATTTAAATGCAATTTGTTACAATACATTATTATTTTGTACATGCATGATACAAATTTCCAGACACTTATGTGAAAGGAGATGCTTCTCAGTCGAACCATCTCCGGACAACTTCCAAGTCTGCGACTCTACATAAGAAATCTATTAAAAAAATTTTGGCGACTTACCTTATTAATTGAGACAATAATTCAGTCTCCTATGTAGTGTAAAAACTCGTGACATTCCAAATTCGGACAACTTACTTTATTTGACACTTAGCACTTGGTAGGTTACAAAATTCAAAATAGTATATATATATGTATGTACAATGACGGACGACGATCCCCGCCGAATAATCCCGAGAGTCGACGAACGAAGAACGAAACATGTGTTGGCTGAAGGTGTGTGTGTGTAACGCGTATACGTATCTGTTTGACGACGAAAATATATATATGTACTATGGTTGACGAAAAATTCCTTGGAGAATCAGAAGAAGAATCTTACCATTTTCGACAGATTCATGAGACGATATTACGATATCTCTGTCATGCGTGGACCGATTTTATTGAAATTGGTCTTATTCGAAAGCTTATATGCGGTTTACATAAGAAAAATGCCTTTAAATTTAGAAAATATTGCAGGCGTGATGAGATATTAATGAAATAAGTTTCAGGTTATGTTGGAATAGCTGTGCGTCGAGTAAAGATACACGGCAGCGACAGGCATATACAAGGTGTCTTTTCTTTCATGTACTTGGCGTCGAGACGCTACCGCGTCTCTAGATCCATCAAAAACAATCCCGTTTAAAAACATTGTCGTAAATTAATACCCATCAAAAAGAATCCCGTTTAAAAACATTGTCGTAAATTAATATCTACAAAAATAATGATATACAACAATTGCGCCAATTATCACAATGACTATTCATACAAAGAAAAAATCACAATGGTACAATGAAAAAATGTATTAAATAATATTAAGCAGATATATTTTTATACAAATAAATATTTTAATACGAATAAATCACAAAAAAATAGAAGAAAATATACAATATAAAGTAATATATGAAATCAAAATGAGCTGCAAGTACATAAAGGTACTTTCCAACTGCGCTTAAGATGACACAACTACATATACGCAGCTAAAATGCTGTGTTCATACATTCCACTACTCATATCGCGGACATTTTATAAATAATGTGAAAATAAAATGTAACTTCTAGAGATTTGCCTAGATGTCCGCGGCCTGGAAGTCAAATACTTGGCGTGGCCAGGCAAGGTATTTTCAGGTCATCAATACTCATACCTTCCCCCTCGCAGGCCTTCAGATAATTTATCCATTTAAAACTCAGACAATACGAATACATTTTCATTATATTGCGTTTTAAAATAATTGTAATTGTAAGATCATTCATCGACACCGATACCTATCCTCTCACAAGCTTTCACATAATTTATCAATTTAAAACTCTGACAATATAAATACACATTCTTTGTTTTGCGTTTTTAAATAATTCTTATTCATCAACACCTTGACCATGCCTGGCCACGCCAAGTATTTGACTTCCAGGCCGCGGACATCTAGGCAAATCTCTAGATGTTACATTTTATTTTCACATTATTTATAAAATGTCCGCGATATGAGTAGTGGAATGTATGAACACAGCATTTTAGCTGCGTACATGTAGTTGTGTCATCTTAAGCGCAGTTGGAAAGTACCTTTATGTACTTGCAGCTCATTTTGATTTCATATATTTCTTTATATTGTATATTTTCTTCTATTTTTTTGTGATTTATTCGTATTAAAATATTTATTTGTATAAAAATATATCTGCTTAATATTATTTAATACATTTTTTCATTGTACCATTGTGATTTTTTCTTTGTATGAATAGTCATTGTGATAATTGGCGCAATTGTTGTATATCATTATTTTTGTAGATATTAATTTACGACAATGTTTTTAAACGGGATTCTTTTTGATGGGTATTAATTTACGACAATGTTTTTAAACGGGATTGTTTTTGATGGATATTAATTTACGACAATGTTTTTAAACGTGATTCTTTTTGAAGGGATTATATACTTGGCGCTCTTTTTTGTACCTTTTTGTAAAAAGGTAATTTTGTGGGGATTTCACACATTTTGTAGTGTTTACTGATATTAATTTCCGACAATTTTTTAAATGGGATTCTTTTTTATGGGATTATACATCGGTTCGCTACCATGCTTATTTATTATCATTTTTTTGTAAGAACAAAATATAAAGATCTTTAGCGCCTTTGGGCCATTGCCTTTTTTTAATTTGCACGTCATCAGCTTCAATCCAACTACTAGTCATTCCTTCTTCTTTACATATACTGGTGTAATGGCCATCCTCAATACATGGACCACTATGAAATATAGCATTCATAACTTTATATGATTGTCCAGCTATTACTACTTTGGTTGTGGGAATAGTACATATATTAAATTTACGTATTGCTTTGACTATTTTATCATTTTGTAATGAAAATAATAGTAAACGAATAATCACTATATCTTTCGTCAATATTAATTCATTCTTAAACATAATAGCATTTCCTGTACACTGTTCACATGATCCGTTATCTGATTCATACCAAGGTGAAAATGTAGCGTTTAATAAATCGTTAAGATTATAGCTTCTTTTTTTCAAATTGATAATAGGTATTGAAATAACTAAATTATCAGAAGTAATTCTTTTTGTATAATCACAAGATTTACAACGAGTAGTAGAAGTTACTTGATGCTCTACCAATTGTCTTATACAATCATATTCTGTGCACAGGGTTAGAAGAAATTCAAATACATCTCGTTTTACGTTTATTGAAAAATGTTCTCCTAAACTTTGCCGTACTGTATATGTATTTAAATTGCGCATTCCATTTTCATATCGATGCATTAATATCTTCAAAACATTTGATGATTCATTACAATTAAACAATTGTTTTCTAATGGCACTCAAATGCATTAACCTCTAGAGGGCCGGGATTTTTTCATTGAAATTGTAAATTTTATTTTCTTAAAATTTATGCATATAAACCACCAAAATGACCGGCAAAGTATCCAAATTCTTAGGTGGCCACTATAGTGGCCAGCCCGGCCCTCTAAAGGTTAAACATTGTATAACTGCATTTGCGTAACATGAAGCATATATATATATGCAGTTATACAATGTTATATATATATATATATTTACTGTATATAACAAGTAATACAATAAGAAGATATTGGATACTTAAAATTCAACACGTTGAAGCATATTCTAACTTATAACGCCAACGATTAAAAATATCAAACACATCTGAGTTAAAACATGCTTCTACGTATCCAATATCTTCTTGTTGCGTCCACTGATACTTAACATAGACAAACCGCCTATCAAAGACTTTCATAATGTTGTAGTTTATTACATGTTCGTATACGTTCAACTCAGATGTTTGATATATCTACTCGTTGGCGTTACGTTCAACTCAGTAGTTTGATATTTCTAATCATTGGCGTTACGTTCAACTCAGATGTTTGATATTTCTACTCGTTGGCGTTATGTTCAACTCAGATGTTTAATATTTCTACTCGTTGGCATTATAAGTTAGAATAGAATATAAGCTTAAAAATGTCCAACATCTTATTTTTTACTGTACTACTAGTTAATTATATAAAAATATATAGAAATAGAGTGGCCTTTTGCTGTAGTAAGTGTAGAGACTACATAATGTGTCCAAAGGAGGTGAGAGCATATGGTAGAAAGTCTTGTTGCAGGAAATTTAAAAAATGCTAATGATAATTTAGCGAAAATATACAAAGAGATTTTCAATATTTTTATTGGTGTTGGTTTAGATGTTTATTGGTGAATTGAAATATTGTTAATGGGAAACTAATAAAATTAATGAATAGTGTGGGAACGACTGTGGATTTTAATTAATATAATTAATATATCTTTCACAAAAGATTGAAAAGTATCAAGGGAGATGCGTTTTCAGTGCGCTTTCTTCACTAATGTGACCTGCTCTACCTTGCAAACAGTCCGCCATAATTTTCTTAATTCTTAATGCAATGCTAATTTGACAAATTTTGTCGATTTACCTTATTTGACAAATTTCTAGAAACTTGTGCGAAAGAAGATGCTTCTCTGTCGAACCTTCTCCGAACAACTTTCAAGTCTGCGACTCCACATAAGAAACTATTAAAAAAATTTGGCGACTTACCTTGTTAATTGAGACAATAATTCAGTCTCCTATTTAGTGTAGAAACTCGTGACATTTCAAATTCGGACAACTTACTTTATTTGACACTTGGCACTTGGTAGGTTATTTATATCTCTGTCTAGCTGTCAGATTACAACAACTTGTTACGCGATTGGTCGAAACCCACATCCAATGAGCGACGTGCCTGAGAGACATTTCCTCACCCTTTCTGTTCGCGAAAGAGCTCTCGATGAGCGTGAGATGCCGGTGAGGTTATGTAAAGAACGCACAGTATTTATGAGCAATGTATAGTCAATGTTTATTGTACACTCGCTGAGTGAGTCAGAACATAAAAGAATTATGAGCGAGAATGAGAGGATGCACGTTGTGCAGCGAGTGTACAGTTCCTGTCTCGTTGAGACGAATCGCAAAACGACGCACACGTGGCCGCGTAACTGACCACGATCCACAATCGATACACGACGAGTCTGAGCACGAGATATTGAATTGAGCGGTGAGATATAAAACGGTTGAGCGTTAGCACGAGCAGAACAATGAGCATTCACGAGTTACTTGAGAAAAACGTTCAGTAAAACCGACGCGTCTACCTTCGTACTCTGCGTGAACAAGAATCCGAGCAATATGGCCGATCGATTTCCGTTAGTCGTCTTCTCCAAAAGTCTGGAGGATCGAGCGACGTGGGGAAATGCGATTGGCTGAGCATTCTGTCGCTGACACCTGATTGGTCGATCGATTGTGGATCGGGCTTGTCGATCCGCTGTCCAAGAGGTGCTGCGATGAGTTGGGTGTGGCGCAGATCGGAACTACCGAATCTCAAACACTTTCATACTCCCCTCTTGCCTAGAAGTGTAGGACGATGACGATGACGAGACGATGCTGAATCTTTAGAACATAAAATTCAGCAAATTGCAACTTTACATCGAAATATCTCAGCTCATAAGGCCCGTAGGAACAAAACGAAGACACTTTTCTTATGTAAATCAAACCCAAGCTATCCACCCAGATAGCCACGTCTGTATTTGCAGATTTTGCTCAACGCCTGAGTAGGTACAAATGTTTGTGGCAGAAAGACTACAGATTTGATACAAGATTTGTTATATTCGATGATGAAAGCAGACTGACAGCAGAAAGCCGACAGATTGTGCTGCCTTAACCTGAGAGCAGATTGGCGGCAGGGTCTGCTGATACAATTTAATGGCAGGAATCGAGCAGACCCTGCGCAGTGCGATTTGACGGCAGATAGGCAGCAGAAATCGAGCAGATTCTGTTGACATAGCCTGCGAGCAGTTTGACAGCAGACATTGCGGCGAATCTGCTAATCCAATTTAATGGCAGAAATCGAGCAGACCCTGCGCAGCGCAATCTGACGGCAGATTGGTGTCAGATACAGAGCAGATTCTGTTGACATAGCCTGCGAGCAGTTTGACGGCAGACACTGCGGAGAATCTGCTAATCCAATTTAACGGCAGAAATCGAGCAGGCTCTGCGCACCGCGATCTGATGGCAGATAGGCAACAGAAATAGAGCAGATTCTGCTTACATAGTCTGCGAGCAGTTTGGCGGCAGAAAGTAAGCAGAGTCTGCTAATCCAATTTAACGGCAGAAATCGAGCAGGCTCTGCGCACCGCGATCTGACGGCAGATAGGCAACAGAAATCGAGTAGATTCTGCTGACATAGTTCACGACGCGACCCGCCAGGCCGCGATCGGGCGACCGCTTCTCGCTTGCGAAATACCCACACAGCACAACGTCCCAAAGACGTCTACAGACGTCTACAGACGTCTTGGGGACGTCTTGTTACTGATCGGGACATTCAGACCGTCTGAACGTCCTGACAAGACGTCTGTAGACGTCTGTAGACGTCTTTGGGACGTTGTCGGACGTTGTGCTGTGTGGGTAGCACCGTGGCGGGAATAAGTGGCCGAGGGCTTGATCATTCAGGGCTCTCGAGTACCACTCCCAGACAGCACACAGACATCTTAAAGACATCTTAAAGACGTCTGGAGTCAGACGTTCCAGACGTCTTTCAGACGTCCGTGAACGTCGTTTTCACGTCTTATACAAGTCTTCGGCACGGCTTATGTCACGAATCAAGACGTCTTAAAGATGATTTTAAGACGTCTTACAGACATCTTTAAGAAGTCTTTTCTCAGACGTCTTACAGACATCTTTAAGATGTCTTTTCTCAGACGTCTTAAAGACGTCTTTATAAGGTCCAGGTTCGGAAAAAAAATGTCGGTGACGAGAGGAATCGAACCTAAGACTTTCCGTTTATGAAACAATCGTTATTCGCACCTACCCAACATACTTCCTTATAAACACTTCCAAATTTTAGCTACATATGTATTGTACTAATTGTTTATAAAAAACACGCATTACAGCGAAATATTTTACAGAATATTATTATTAAATGTCTTTATTGGACCATGACAATTACGATATAACAATAATTGTGAATAGGCGAGGTTCAGCATAAGTGCTGCTCTACAACCTAACCTAATCATCATTCGACCTCTAGACTCACTTCACACACTGTCATATAATTGTATTAAAGAAAAATTGACGAAACAAATGTACGATAATTGCGTTACTATATGTTTAATATTTCATACAAATGGTGCAAAAATTTGCAAATCCTTGCGCCGGTCCTGCCTTAAGATTGCTTTTTACGGACGCCATTCGGATGGCTTTTTACCGACGTCTTTAAGATGTCTTTTGACAGACATCTTTAAGGTGTCTCTTGACAAACATCTTTAAGACGTCTTATGAGCATGTTAAAGACGTCTTGTGGATGTCTTAAAGACATTTTAAAGACGTCTTTCACACGTCCGTACGACGTCTCAAAGATGTCTTTGTCACGAATCAGGACATTCAGACGTTCAGACGTAAAACAGACTTAAAATGGACGTCTATAAGATGTCGTGTGCTGTCTGGGACTCGTATTTGCCGGCATTCCACTGCGGAGTATATATTTGTTATACCCAACTGTAAGGGCGATATTATCAGTCGTTGCTGAAGACGAAGATCGTCTTAAGCATCCGGCATCCTTTACTAATCTACTAGACTAGTAGAGGATGTCGCATGCTAAAAACTAAAAAACGATTGATGATAATACCGCCCTAAGACGACTGAATAAATAGTAGTTATCATTAATTCTTTTATATGTGGAAGAACTGTCTTTAAAAGTTTAAATAATTATTTTGAGCCTCCCTGGCATTCAATTGACTAACAACTTGCTAAGTAAAACATTAAAAATGTTATAATACCCGTTTAAATACATGGTTTACCAACTTTTTTTTCTTCCATAAAATATGGTAGGAATCAGATCTTTCAAGTCGGTCTTATAAACGTGTTCTATATATTATTTACGCTACAGACTTTTGCACTGTTTTTAAATCTATACTATTATATAAAATTGACTACTATGTCCGACATCAGGATCTGCTTGATTTCTGCCACCAATCTGCGGGCGGTTTTTGTCAGCAAGATCTGATCGAACTCTGACATCAATCTGCGGTCAGATCCTGATGTCAGGCTCTGACCACAAAACCATAGTCAAATGCGGACATAGTAGGACCCGAATCTGACGTCAGAATATACTCGAATCTGACATCAATCTGCCGTCAGACTGCAGTCAGTTTGTTTACTGGGCCATTAAGACCATTCAAAATCTAATCGGATCAGCCGTTATTGAGATTCGGAAATCTCAGAGTTCTTGATAGTGAGTCGTGGCGTAATAGAGCCACTCTGTGTCTCTTGATTACATAGAATGAAAACTGTGCTTAAGGTAGCGAACGCGTTGACAATGTATATAGATCTGTACTGGAGTCTCTCACGGCGGTGGAGCTCCAGGGGTTTTATACACTTTGAGGGCACGACGCTTTCCTGTGTTTTTAGCGGGAAGATTTGGCGGGAAGATTTAGCGGGAAAATTTGGCGATAAGATTTAGCGGGAAGATTCGCCGGGAAAATCGTCTTAAGAGATCTAGCGCTAAGATCTATTGCGAAGGTCTGGAGAGATCTGGCGCTAGGATCTATCGGGAAAGGTGTATCAAGTGGACCTAACGAGAAGTTATGTGATGGTCCATTCTCACGAATTTGGGATGATCCTTGCCTCTTGGCGCCGCCAGCGGCAGTGGCCGGGATGGTAACACCGGTTCTCGTCCGATCACCGAAGTTAAGCATCCTGGGGCGAGGTACGGGGAAAGATGGGTGACCGTTTTTCTCCCGTTGCGTCGCTTGCTGCTGGCACACACATGGGTGGGTCCCTACGGTTGCGAACGTATATAATTCGTGACTTGACGGCCTTACCCTATAGAAAAATTCCTTACGGTGACCCCATCGAGTCAAGACGTGGTCTCTCGGAACTCACTCTTCTTTCCGTCCTCCCTGTGGCCTGCACGGTGGTTCGCTAGAAAAGTATTGAAGCTCACTCCATCTTGCCTGGTTTAAATGCTGCTATAGAGGAGACTCTGAGGCGCAGCGCGTCAGTTGGACCTTATCAAAAAACCGACACTATCTGCCTCTTGGCGCCAACCTGGCGCATAGCGTAAGAACGCTTGGCTTCAGGACCCTGACATTACATAATGGCTGTAGAAATGTGGAGACCCATACGAAGCTAAAGTTGTATAGCTTGCAATAAAATTTTCACAGCTGGGAAAAATGGGCTGCCCAAGCAAAAAAAACAAAACCGCGCACATTAATTATGCATGAAAGAAGAGGTGAAGAAGAAGAAGAAGAAGGTATAGTAGAGGATTCACTAACCACTTTTGAGAGAAATGTTAGAAAAGCAGAACTGAGATTATGCATGGGCATTGTATCTATATGTAATTTCGTTAAATATAGCCGAAATGATGTCGGGTTTGATACGATTTTCATCGGGAATACACTTAGGAGTCAATTAATGTCAGTTTCGCGCAGATCCAATGGAAAATGTGGCATTTGACTTTTTCAAACAAATCAGAAGCAAGGATAGATGAGGCATATAAATTAATGTGGAATGATAAAGAAAGTATAAAAGAAAATGGCGATTACACCATATGTAGATTGCGTAGAGCCAATTAAAATAGTTATGCAGCAACGATTGCAAAAAATCAGGTAGACAATATGTTATTCCGTTGTTACGTATGTGGAATTTTCCCATACGCCGCTCTCAACCGTTTTTTCGAGCTCGCGTCTACAAAGGGAAAACGCCCTAAAATCCTTTCTGTTTATCACATACCACTAATGGGGGTCATGATCTCGACCATCTGGATCACGACCATGGGAACGGGAGTGACACGACGACGACCCCGAAAGATCTCCTTATATGGAAACTTCTAACGAACCCCCACTCATTTTCGGGACTATATAAACCCTTTGGTTTCATCCCTCGTTGGTTCAAAGCTATAGAGTTCTGCTCTGGCAGTCGTTCGCATCAGACGTGTTTACTTCATTCCCAGTTCTGTCTTCAGTATTCAGCATTCAGACATCCGTTTCCAGTCCTGCTTTTAGTTCCGTCTGCCTTAATCAGACGGTTCTGCAGCCGTTCGGGAAACAGCCTTTGGCTGTAAATCGGGTTTTTCTACAAGCGTCCCGTTCAACAAACGTTTTTCGCTCCGAGCTGCTCTGCCACAACTCTTCTTCTCTCCTGATCAAAAGAGAGCAACAAAAGTACAGACAAACCGACCCCACTGGGGCTCCTAAACCATCCACGCATGATGAGGGCTCGTCAATTAACACCTTAAATGAAGCCAAACTGGTAAGTGGATCTATATTTAATAAAAATAACTTTGGTCCCACCATGCCTGGGGGAAAACGCAGAGCGGACAACACGCTCGACTCCCAGTTGGATTCAACGGCTTCAGATAAATCTGAGTCGTCACCTAACAAATCTCATACCCTATCAATCACTAATCTTAACACTGCGCCCAGACAGGGTAAAAAAACCGCCAACACTAAAAAATCGAAGGCTCCTAAAATAGTCTCCGATCTAGAATATCGTCCTCCACCTGTTCTTAGCCCCGTTTCCCACGGGGTTCACACTTCAAACACAATGGAGGTCGAAGCGACCCCAAACATAACTTTTTCAAATCGTTTTGCAATTTTATCTGCCTTTTCGTGTCCTGACGACACCTCTACAAACGTTCCACACACAAAAACTAGAATACATAAAACCGTTACCGGACAAACGGCCCATGGCCAAACACCCTCGATTGCCTTACCGGATGACCAAAACAAAGAGGCTCCCAACGCTAAATTGAATAAAACCGTTAAACCTCCTCCTCTCTATATATCCAACTTTTCCCATAACATACCAAAATTCGAAAGTGAATTAATCAAGGAGTTCGGAAAAACTTTCAACATCAAGTATCTCGGTTCTAAAGTTAGACTTCAATTCGATAACGTACAAGATTACAAAAAACTCAAGTCTGCTCTAGACGAAGAGAACGCACATTATTTCACGTTCTCCCTAAGATCCGAACGCACCTTGTCCATGGTTTTAAAGGAATTGCCAAATATCCCTCCCGATGAGATCATTGCCGAGATAAAAAACCAGGGACAAACTCCTACCTCGTGTACCTCAATACGCACTAAAAATCTATCGGGAAACTCCACTTACACAATTTACAGGGTTAATTTTCCTTCTGGTTCTTCCCCAAACGATATCATTAAAATAAGAGCCCTATTCAGTACCAGGGTATACTGGGAAAAATTCCTTTCAAAGAAAAACCATTCTCAATGCTACAGATGCCAAGCTTTCGGCCACACCGCGGCAAACTGCCGACTTCCACCAAACTGTGTTAAATGTGCAGGCAAACATCATTCCTCTGATTGTCAGAAAAACCTAGAAACTCCGCCAAAATGCGTAAACTGTGATGGCCTGCACACCGCTAATTACAGTCAATGCCCCGCTCTAATTAATTACTTAAATAAACGAAATCATACCGGCAAGCCTCCAACTGGAGTTGCCCTCAATACCACCGCTATTCCTCATTTACCTCATCCTAAATCCTTAAACCCTACAACTTATACTGGCCGAGGTTTTCCCCCGCCTTCCTTCTCTCCGTCCTATGCAAACGTAGTTGCCGGCCTTCCGCCTATTCAACCCCGCTTCGCTTCCCAGCAAAATACGCATGAACCCACTCCTTTAATTATAAATCTTCCTCAAAACTCAAATAATCTAAACCAAATGACTGACTTAATCACTGCTATGCATGAACTTAAGGCTGCCGTCTCAAGTTTGTTATGGTCCGAATCGATCGAAGCGTCCTCAGTAAACAGACGGACCCTAATGAAACTAGTCCGGTCGATAAAAAGAACATATACAGAGGTGACATCTCCAGGTACTCTGTGTAGACGAATTTTTTACGCATAGTTGCCACATTTTCTGTTCTATCTATCTCTGCCGCGCTGTTGCCACAGTTCCTTCTATCGAGAAGCTCGAAGGAATACGGCACGAGAGCTGCGTCTAGCGTCAGAGCCTCGCTGAACGTAAAAGAGGATAGCAATAATAAAACATAGAGAGGTTGGGTAGTGAAGTTAGGAAACATGTCAATGAAACAATACTAATTTGCGTATTAATAGTTTTTATTTATACGTAAAAGGATGTAAGATTTTGTATAATCAATGTGTAATTTCAAAGCATAGAATTTGAATAAGGTACATCACTGAAGTGTAACACGCCGATGGCAATGAAATCTATAAATGCTATAGTTCTTTTAAAATCATATGACGCTTTCTTTTTTATCTAACTATACATCAAATTATCTTTTTTATCAACAAGAATTGTCTGTTGTCTAAATACAAATTGAATAACGCAATCATTTTTTTTAAAACATCTAGCTATTTGGACAAAAGTATATTTCAATTTAATACTTTTGTACATGCTTTTCTTCGGAATTGTTATTCCACGATTGTAAAAATTTATCAACATAAACTAGAGATCAGTACTAACAATACGTATATTTTGGAATGTCTCATTAAACGATTTTATTCAGCTACGATCCCCTGTTTGTTTGTATGTTTGATTCAAATCTGGAAACTCAATTTTAATCAGGGAGTCGAGACCGATAGACTTTCGGTTACGGTCGCGGTCGCGGTCCCTGACCAGTTGCATGCGGTGCTTTACGGGTCTCTCAACCGAACCGAGAGCGACGAGCGACCGAAAGTTTTCTCTCAACCGATAACCGGGAGAGAATTTTTCTCCGACTTACGGTCGACCGAAAGTCTAGACCGGTCAGGAAAAAGGTCGCGTTAATTTATGGAGAGGTTCGAGTTAATGTATGGAGAGGTTCGCAAAACGGTGACCCGAGAGTCTCGACCGATTGCAATACGGTTGACACCAAGTCGGGAGAGATAGAAATGCGGGCAACTAGAATTCATCACCTCATGAGAAATAGGAAGAAAATAGAAATACGTTCGATTAAAATTTGTGACACAAATTGTTACTATCCCCGTTGCGAATCGCAAATCGTGACTAAAATTATTTAGTAGGTTCTTTTAATTCTTTTTTATCACGTTAGTAACCTGGCCTTGGCGTTAATACATTTCTCACCATTTATAATGCACCTATGCATATTGTACAAGAAATGGAATTTTTTAACCAAATGATATAATGAATGAAATTGCAAACATTTATGATGTTTTCAATATTACAAACACAATACTATGTGTTTTTATTTTTCGACTAACATACCAGGAAAGTCATCCCACTCGATAACTTTCTGACGTCGATGTCAGGAATTTTGATAAAAATGAAAGATGTTATTATTTTGATGGTTCCGAATTTGTTACAGAACCACAGTTGGGAATTAATTACTTTTTGCACATTCCTTTTTGAAACTACGCTATACATTAGATTATTTTGCCTATTCACATAATATTTTTTGAAATTTATTTTTGTAACATCAAAAAATATAGGCAAATTCTTATTTTCCAAATTTTGCCTGCAACATCATATGTTTTTAAATTCTAAATAAGTATGACCATTTTTCTAGCGTACTGTCTACAAAATAAGGTTTTTCGTAGGATGGTATGTACGAAGGCAGCGGTGCGCCCCGTTTCAGGTAAGCGAGCCGCGCGCGGCACTATTGCGGGCGGTTTACCATACCACCCGAACCCCCGTATTACTTCAATCAGGTCAAAACATAAAATCGACTGGTCCCGTATCCGCTTTAGTGGTGTCATTTATGCCTGCGAAAGAGTTTCTTTAACTGCTTTTGTTTGAATTTCAATAGTGCTTATACCCAAAAGTCCCTGTTCCATATAATATTATGGTTCAACGCAAATACAGGGTGTTTTGTCCTCGCCCTACAGAAAATGAAAATTTCGTGATGTGTCCTTTCGTTGGCGAATGAGGGTCTATGGTATAACTATAAAGTGCAGTTTACGAGTGGCTAAGTCGCGACCATAAAGCGATTACTGAAAACAATTTGAAATCTTTAACAAGCCAGGACTATATTTTCCATGTTAAGAATGGTGTAGTAAACGACGAAGAGTTGCTTTTAATGCAGGATTAGGCGTTCTCGACAGCCGAGCTTTTCTTCCCTATGAAAGAAATCCCTATCTTACAGAAACGCACCGTGTACTCCCTTTAAAAAGCGACATTGTTTCCTGTGTTGCAGATAATTTCTAACTTGGACGGGGATTCTTTTCTACGGGTCATTCCACGCTAATTCTATCACTTTTTGAACTCGATGTTAGGGATTTTGTTGGAAACCATGGAGGATTTAACTCACTATTTTGCTGTTTTCCAATTCATTTAAAAAATATGGGCCGTCAAATGCAGTTTCTGTCTCTTTTCTTGAAACCGAGTTGTGTTTAAGAACTTTTATAATTGAAACTCATTTATCGCATTGAGTTCAGTCCACTTTTATTGTGATCTAGAAGGGTTAGCCTATTTGATTAAAAAAATTTTAAATGGAAAATCATTTTCGTAACATAATAAAATGTATGCAAATTTTTATTTTCTAAAATTCTCCTCGATGGTTGGGGATCTAAAACTTAGAAAAAAATACCATGTTCCTTGATACTCTACCTACAAAATAAGCACTTTCTTAAGAGGGATTGTTTAAAATTAACACCGCAATGAGCCATCGAAGGCAGCGGTGCGCGGGGTGCGACCCGTTTCAGGTAAGCGAGCCGCGCGCTGCATTTTTGCGGACGGTTCCCCATACCTCTCGCACTCCGTATTACTGCAATCAGGTTGGAACATAAAATCGACTGGTCCCGTATCCGCTTTAGTGGTGTCATTTATTCCTGCGGAAGAGTTTCTTTAACTGCTTTTGTTTGAATTTCAATAGTGCTTATCCCCAAAAGTCCCTGTCCTATATGTGTTATGATTTTACGTTCCAACCTGATTGCAGTAATACGGGGTGCGAGAGGTATGGGGAACCGTCCGCAAAAATGCAGCGCGCGGCTCGCTTACCTGAAACGGGTCGCACCCCGCGCACCGCTGCCTTCGATGGCTCATTGCGGTGTTAATTTTAAACAATCCCTCTTAAGAAGGTGCTTATTTTGTAGGTAGAATATCAAGAAACATAACAATATTTTAATCTATATTAATATAGTGACAGTTAAGGGGGCAGCCTGCTTTATAAGGTCCAAAAAATCGATTTTTTTTTTAATGCCTAAATCGATAGATACACTATCCAAGAATGTATTCACAAAGTTACAGCGGCCAATTCGAAGTATTTTTAATTCCCTTTGTTCAACATCAGCTACCAGGCGAACAAGACGAATTACCGTCCTAATTTTTCACAAAAAATTCATTAAATTATCAGTTTTCAAGCGCATATTATGATTTTTTATTAACAAAATTACATATAGGTTAAAAAATTCATAAAATGTCCTCTCTTTTTACGGCTCCCGGTGTATGTAATCCCTTAAACAAAAGTCCTGACATCGAGTGCAAAAAGTGATCGAGTTGGCGTGGAATGCCGTTTACGAAAGCGAGGGAAGAAAGTGTACTTTAGGATTACCATTCCCCTTGCTATGGTTTTCCCTGTCGAAGTTCAAACGGTGACCAGTTATATGATCCGAAATGGAGCGTCTACCGGCGGGCTAATTAACGTGGGCCATGGAGCCGTAATGTCATAAAACTGTCACCCACCTTACTTCCTTCTTCGAAAGGGTGGGATACCCTCCGTTGCCCCCCACACCTTTTCAATAACCAATAAGAAACGTTCTGCGTTTACCTATATATTCACGAAATTCGTCCGACAAGGACAGAGTCACTTAAGCATTGCTTCAGTGAACACCCAAAATCTCTGCCAGTTATCGTATTGTGATAAACGCAGCGCTATATTTTCGGACTTGCTAATCAAGTCCAACGTTATTTTAGTTATTTTAGAGCTCCGGGTTTAGAGTAATTTTGCTATATTTTGTAAGTTTCGTAATTTTTTTTTGTGATTGCAATATGTCCTCTCGTGGTAGAAAGCAATCTCACCCGGTTCGTGCATATTTTTCATATATTGAGGAAAGTAATACATCGGAATGTATTCTCAAAATCGATAATAAGATTTGCGGTCACACATCGAAGGGCGACCATGCCACAAACTTGGAGCGGCATATCGCGATGAAGCATCCTCTGGAATTTTGCGAACTAACTAGATTAAAAGTGTGTGATAAAAGAAGAAGGTGCAATAGTGATACAGTGGACTACGGTGCAAAAAAAAATAAAAAACAAGATGTGTGTACAGTGCGGCTAAATGATAGTGAGGTGATGGATGCATGCGTGGAATTAGTGACTGTGAACGCGCGTCCATTTACGTTAATGGAAGACAGCGGCTTTAGAAAATTATTAAATCCAATTCTCGAAGGATTGCAGAATAAGATTGTCATCAACGCGGAGAATATTAGGTCAGAAATAACGGTGCGAGCACAAAGTATTCGGCGGGATATTCAGACTGAAATTGTGGACCGGTTAGTGTGTTTGAAAGTGGATACCGCGACGCGTCTTGGACGATCCTTCCTCGGGTTAAATTTACAATACGTTAAGAACGGTAAATTAGTGTTGCGTACCTTATGCGCGAAAGAGATATTCGGGTCTCACACCGCGTTAAATTTGAAAGAAGATATTAAGCGTATAATATCCGCGTATGGACTGAATTTGCGTAATGTGTATTCGGTGACAACGGACAATGCAAGTAATATGTTGAAGTGCGTGAAACTCATGGCCGAGGAAATTGAAGAGGACCATCCCACAGAATTCGAAGAGGACAGCGCCGAACAGGATGCCGCGTTGGAGAACATGCTGATATCAGAAGACGCGAATTTAGAAATTAAAGGTGTGCGATGCGCTGCGCACACACTGCAACTCGCAGTGTGTGCCGTAATTAAAAAAGATCCGTACGTAGATATTATCCGTAAGGTTAGGGAACTTTCTAAGTTTTTGCGCCTCTCTACAATGTCGGTGACCCTAAAGGCCCTGGGTCTACGAAAACCGCCGATCGACTGCCCAACGCGATGGAGTTCCACTTACGAAATGTGTAAATCGGTATTTGATAAAAAAACTTTGTGCTACGAAGTTGCTTCCAATTATGTTAACAATGAATTCAACGAAGCGATCTGGAAGGACGTATCAGATCTTGTAGATGCTTTAGAACCCGCGAAAATTGCAACCGAAAGGTTACAACAAGAGCAACTTGTAATGGGCGATTTTTTCCGAGCGTGGCTTTTATGTAAGATTAGTGTTAAGAAGTTCAACACCGTCGCATCTAATGTATTATATGAAAGCATGGAAAATCGAGAGCGCGATTTATTTAAGAACGACGTATTTCGTGCGGCAATTTTTATGGATCCGCGCTATAATGTACTTTTGAGTGCGGAAGATAAAACGGCGGCGAGAGAACAGTTAGTAGCCTTATGGAAAAGATTGAATGATCTTGCAGGAGAGAATAGAGTGAATGTGGCAGCGAGAAGTGTTGATGTGTGTGAGAATGATTGCGATGATTTAGAACAATTATTATTAAAATCCGAAACCGATACAATTTCCTCCCCCGCGCAAACCGTGATAAACATAAATAATATTTTAACTTCATATCTTTCGTGGAAGCGCGTTTCCAAAGACGCAGATTTATTATTATATTGGGAATCGAAGAAAAACGCGGAACCCCAGTTGTACAAATTAGCGTGCGTGGTTCAAAGTGTGCCTGCCACACAAGTGAGTGTTGAGAGATTATTTTCGGGAGTGAGACATGTAGTGTCAGATCTGCGTTATAATTTACAGACGCATGTAATCGACGACATAATGGTTGTTAGATGTAATAGCTTATTTAATTCTTAATTAATATTAAGTAGTGTATATAATTTAAGTTGTGAAAGTGCCAGTGCGTGTATAGTGTATAGTTTATAAAACAAGTGCAAATTTAATTCTTATTAATATTAAGTAGTGTATATAATTATAATAAGTTGTGTAAGTGCCAGTGCGTGTGTAGTGTATAGTGTATACAACAAGTGCAATCTTCCCATTGGATCGAAACGAAGGAAGAACATTGCCTAGCACGTGAAGGATTAAAAACGACGACAGGGATAATTACAATTTGGCTTGTTCACCACTCACCAAAAGATACGTTCCATTTGTATTATGCACGATTTACTTTCGCCACAAATTCATTTGCCAGGAAACTAATATTGATTCTATTACAGATACTAAACAATGGTAACCTACAATCATGAGGGGGCCATCTTTGTCTTATGACAGATGTATCTAGATCACAGACTCGCATCACAGAAGATACTTATCTACTCTGTGTTAAGCAAAGATTGTACTTTATATTTTTGGTGACTCTACAGTCTACATGATTGTATTTTCCGATGTACCACCACTCTCTTTTCTTATACATGTTTGTCGTTATAAAAATTGACGAAGTAACGCTTATACAACAACTAATGTAGAAGGAGTAAAATAATGTTTTCGTATGTTATTGCGAGAGATAACTATTGAATTGTCACGTCCCGGGTGAGGTCTTTGGGGATATGACATAGACGGGGTAATATTTTGTGGGAACTCAGGCGCGAATACCAGATTCGTGGCACTGAGGATAAATCGGGAATGCAGGCGCGAATGCCAGATTCGTGGCACTGCGGAGAGTAGGATTTTAGGCGCGAATGCGTGATTCGTAGCACTAGACATTAGGGCCCTTTACACGCTCGCTCCGGGCGCGCGTTCCCGGCGCGTCGCGCGCCGCGCGGCACGCCAAAGTGCGTGAACGCTGGAGCGACGCTCCTTCGTGCACGCCAGAATATTATACTGGGTACTACTTAGAGACATCGAGTTCGGGCTCCCATTTCTACGTCGACTCCACATGCTTTTAACACGATCCACCGCAGTGGAGTATAGTGTACTACCTGTTCGATGTATATCATCGATCTGCGAGAACGATCGGCAAGACACGATCGCGATATACGTTCGCGAAAAGTATAGAAATTCCTTGATATGCCTGGCTTATAGAGGATACTATAAATGCTGTTACTGTAGGGTACACTGAAACATCTGTTTTTAGGAAGCTACATTTGGTTGACCCGAAGGTGCTATAAATTTTGGAAATGGTTTATGTCTCAGTTATAACGACTGTAAAATTTTACAAGGGTACTTGTAAAAAATGTCCAAATGTTTCCCCGACAATGCGATGGCAAATGAAGTTAACGCATTCCCTGTTGTGACGATCATAATTATTACTATCAACGGCAATAATTACCATGTCACTGCTTGTTTTAATATAAAAACTAGTATTAATAGACAATAAATAATACATATCGGTATGCAAGTGATGTTATATCTAAGATAAATGACGAAGAGATGTAATATGCAAGATGTTTTGAAGAAGGGGTAGTCTTGTGATTGCTCGGGATGCAGGTAAAATTTTTCACCTACGCTCTTGCGTGGCGCGCAAGAAAGCACCACAGTCCTGCCCGCGCGCCAGAAAGCACGACGCTCCTGCCCGCGCGCCAGAAAGCACGACGTTCCTGGCCGCGCTCCAACCTCGACTCCAGAAGAGTTTAGATAAGAGACAGAAAAGGTAGTTAGAAAAGGAAAAAACGGCACTTGAAACCAGGCTCGTCGCGCGCCTCAGGATTTCCGACAGTGCAGAAATCCTGAGGCGCGCGACGAGCCTGGCAGCCAAGACTCCAGAGGCAACGCCGTCGATAAGCCGTGCCTCGATGGGTTTCAAGTACTTCGACCCTCGAGACCAGGGGGGGCCGTACAATGTTGCCCCCTAAGACGTGGCGAATCGAAAATTCTACATTTCGCACCGGATCTTGGCGAAAGTGACGTGGATCGTTTCCTTATGTTTTCCCGATGAAAATGGTCCAAAAACGACACAAATCGGATTATAATTAAGAATTCTTCATAATAAATTGATTTCCATAACTTCGTTAAAAATAGTCGGATTTACATGAAATTTCGTATAATTTTCATGGGAAAAACATAAGGAATCCATCGGTATCACTTCCATAATGATACGATAAAGAATAAAGAATACAGTTTTTCTGAGACAGGTATGAATCCTTAGCCGACCGCAGCGAATCGAGGCCGCCGACCCACAGCGGAGGGTGAAATATTCATTACAGCGTATTAAGAAATTACTTTATTCTTTATCGTATCGATATGAAAGTAACACTAATGGATTCCTGGCGTTCTCCCAATTAAAATTATCACAAATATCGTGCAAATCGGACTACTCTGAGACAAGCAATACCAATTATAAAAGGAGTAGGCATTTATTAAACGCACTCTCTTATCCTATCGATATGGACGTGACAAATGGATTCCTGGCTGACACTGGCTCACCCTGCCTCACACAGTCGAGGGTCGTTGGAATATGAAAGCTCAACTTCAGATCAATTTTTTTTGTAATTAACACGAATACGACATATTTGTTTGCATGGTTACATACTTTGTCCATTAGCTATCAGAATAGAGTGATGGATACACAAAAATACAACTTTCACACTAAACTACATCTTTGCCATATATTTTTTTTTCTGTTTCTGCAGCTATTTGTAACTTTCACTTTTACTCCTTTATATGTACCTACCTCTTCCTGCCGTTTCTGCTTCCATCTACCTACTGAATTTCAAGGGTTCGCACAGACCTGGTCAGCGTCAGGAACATTTGGCGACCAGGCCTTTCCGTACTTTGGGGACAGCTTTCTTATTCCACGCTTTCTCTTCACCCTCTCTATGCTGTTTCTCTGCTTTTTTCTCCTATGGAGGGAGGAATCAGTGCTTATGTTTTAAGTGAAAACGCGGAGCAGGGGCAGAATCGACCAAAAAGTCAAACTGTCAACACCTCGTCTACGTAATTCGGTTACTTTACCTAATTTTCTGCGTCATGTCTGCAGACGACACAAAGTGGACCACAAAAGCGGTGACAGAGCTCCTTGCTCTGTATAGAACAATGCCCGCTTTGTGGAAAGTAAAAACGACGAAGTGCCAAAATCGGAATTTACGCAAAGCGTGTTTCGGTAGATTAATCGAATATTGCAAGACAATATTTCCCGAGGCAGACAAGGATTTTGTGACTAAAAAAATCCAACGTCTCCGCGGGTCATTCCGGAAGGAATATAATAAAGTCGTGTCATCCAGACGGTCTGGCAACGGGGCCGACGATGTTTACGTGCCCAAACTGTGGTACTACAATTTATTATTGTTCACTAAAGACCAAGACACTCCAAGCGCCAGCATCTGCAACATCGGAGACGAGTCATCTCTCCTGAACGAGGCGGAAGCGATGGGAGAAGACGAAGAAATTCAACCGGAGGTTGAAGCCGCAGTTGAAGCCGCAGTTATTGTAAATGACATGGACGACACTGAGACGCAGCCTCACAATGAAGTAAGTTTATTTGTGACCTATTATTCATTTATTTTATTACTACACTCCTAAAAAAAAAATAAGCGACGACTTTTCTGTGTAAAATCAGTATTCATTGGTGGTTGTAGGTACGTTTTTTTTTTGCCTGAGTTATTCAAGTTTGAAACAAAAAACCTCGCTTTCGCTTTAATTGCAACTACAAAGCTAGGAAATCATTGTAGGACATTCAGCAATAAAGCAATAGAGAGATCAGTCTTTCCTCTTTAAGACGCATCGTTTGCTTTTTTTAATTTCAATTAACATTTCGGTGAACCATGTCCTTTCTAAAATATGTTTAAAAATTGCACCATAGTCATTTAAAATGACAAAATTAAGATTTATTTTCTTTATTATGGTTGTCGCTATGGCTGGAACCAGGGACTAGTTTCTATCTTGTAAAAAATTAATTCTACGCAACGAAACAAGCTAAATGTCTAACAGAAATCGAACATTTCTTTAAAATGCTGTCACTGCAAACTTTTATTCTTAGGGAGCCTTCGTGGCTCCAACTTATACGTGGAAATATTATTTCAATGTAGTACTGAAGGTAAACAAGAAACGGAATATAATTTTACAATGGACACAGGCGAAAAAAAGGAAACACATGGTTGTCTTTTTATGAAATTATAGTTTATTATGGTAACTAAGTATGTAGGTATTACAATTGCACAGAGATGTACAGAATTACAATTGAATGACTTCATGAATTTTTGGAAAACGATTAGAAAATAATTCAATTAAATCGTATTCAAACAATAATATTAACGCATGCGCGTTATAATGCATCAAAAAGTAATGGTCACTGGTTTGGGGCGTGAATGTACACCTCTGGTCCAGTGGAGATTTGTTAAAAATAAATTGCTACAAAATTGTTTATAACATTGAAAATGATGTTTCAACGATTCGATTGCATAGAGTTACACGTATGGGCATGGGCCTACCCACTACTCTGCCGCTTTGGTAGTATGTACCCGAATGGTGGGGTCTGGCACAGTGGCCCAAACTAGGTCAATGCACCTTGCACTACCTTCTGTCCCTTTAAGCGTCGGATCGTGTTTGTTTACGTTTAGGGGTACGCACTGTGTCAGACCCCACCATTTCGGTAGATGCTGGCAAAGCGGCAGAGTAGTGGTAGGTCCATGTCTATACGTGCAAGTCTGTGCAATCGAATCGTTGAAACATTATGTTCAATGTTATAAACAATTTTGTAGCAATTTCTTTTAAACAAATCTTCACTGGTCCAGAGATGCACATTCACGCCCCAAACCAGTGACCATTACTTTTTTAATACTCTGTACACCAGGGATGCACAGGCCGGGGCCCTCCGGTGATTTGTTGGCGGCCAGCTCACTATGTGTTATTTTAATTTTAACAAGTCATAATATATGATACATATAAATAAAACAAATAATATATGATAGGTAACATTCATATTTTTAACCCGTTAAGGGGTTAGGCCACTTTGGACGGAGTAAGATTGCACTCATTTTCGGCATTTTTTTAGGAAGATAATGGATTAAATAGAAAATTCAATATGAAGCCTGTTATTGTACAACTCTCGCCGGAAATAATCAGATTTTTTGTCTACAAAATGGCGACGGCAGAGCCATGATATGCAAGATCTTGAGGAGCGACGTTTTCCACGATGTTCATTCTCACGGCTATACCGTTCGATTTAGAACAAAAAAAAAAACTAAAAATTTTTTGTTTTTACATGCCTAAAACTAGAAAAGTACGTCGCGGTTTTGCGATATCTTAAACGTATTCTTTGTAATTGACTCTTTTATAAAAAAAATTCACTTTTTCTCCCCATGTTCACCGTTTCTGAATTTCCCTACGTACTTCTCTAGTTTCAGGCATGCAGAAAATAAATCTTTTTGGTTTTTTGTTCTATGTCGAACGGTATAACCGTCAGATCGAACACCGTGGAAGGCGTCGCTCCTCAAGATCTTGCATATCATTCGCTATGACGACGCCATTTTGTAGCAAATAAAAATCGTATTATTTCGGGCGAGAGTTGTATAATTACAGGCTTCATATTAAATTTTCTGTTTATTTCATTATCTTCATAAAAAGAAATGCCGAAAATGACTGCAATTTTGCTTCATCCAAGGTGGCCTAACCCCTTCATACATCAAACACTTACGCTCTATACACATTCAACATATCTTCCTGCCACGGAACACTTCCTTCTCCTACAAAATACTCTTTATAACGGTCCCGATTTTGTTTTGCAGAGTTATTTATATTCCCATGTTGATTAAGGGGTTGCAAATTATCCATGTCTACTATATTGTTTTGAAAATTCCCCTCCTGCATACTCCCGTTGTGCGTTAAATATGCTGCACTCCGTCTCCGTAAGAAATTATGGAGAACGCAAGTAGCTAATACAACATACGATATATTTTCCACCTTCATATTGATTGCCGTATGGAAAACTCGAAATCGCGCGGATAATATCCCGAATGTATTTTCCACTACGTTCCTCGCTCGCGATAATCTATAATTATATATTCTTTTATCGTGGTCCAATTCCCTTTGCGCGTACGGCTTTAAGAAATTGTTCTTTAAAGCAAAAGCTTCATCGCCAACAAAGGCGAAATTTAAATTTTTTACAGTTTCATCATTTTCCGGCAAATGCAACTGCCCGTTATCTAAACGCCTCATAAATTCCGTGTGTTCGAGAACACCACCATCCGATAACCTTCCATTTTTGCCGACGTCGACAAAAATAAACTCGCAATTCGAATCGACTAACGCCATTAGCACAATGCTATAGAAATTCTTATAATTATAATAAAAAGCCCCGGAGCCCGATGGTTGAACAATTCGGATGTGTTTTCCATCCATAGCTCCTCCGCAGTTGACGAAATCCCATTTCTTATTAAATCCTTCCGCTATTTTTCTCCACTCGTCCTTGGTATTCGGGAACTATGACAAAACAAAATACAATACAAAAATAAAAAATTAAATAGGTAGCGCGGACAGAGATGGTGTTGACAGCGGATACTTTTTTAAAATGTTTTTTTGCTATTTCTTATTTTATTAAATTATATTTTTTTTGTTTGAAGGACGAAGAAGTGCAGCCGTGTGGAAGCACGAACAAAAGACCCGCTGGCGAAACGAATCGTTCCAGCAAAAGGAAAAAAAGTGACGACAGCGTGATAGACGTTCTCAAAACTTGCGCTGCCGCCTTAAACAAGCCCACCACCAGCAGGATCGACATAACGGAACATGAAGCGTCCGGAATAAAAGTCGCTAAACAATTAGCCCGAATGGATCCTGAACAAGCGATTTATGCAGACAGCATAATCGGAGCCATTTTAAGGAAAGGACTCCTTAAACAATTAAAACCGCAGACAGACGTATGCGATAACGAATGCCAGCTGTATGGCGTACAAAATAATAGATAAGAAAAAAATATGTAATTAGTAGTAGGAGTTATTTAGTTTTATATTTTATAGATACGAGCGCGAATTCGTATGAAAATATGTGTATTTTACTTATTTACACAATTTTCAGAAACTCCGTTTGAATAGTTGCTGTGCGGCGTGCAAGATAGCGGCTGTTCTGTTAATCTGAAACAAAACACCAAAAACAGTTTTGCGCCTTAGGCAATTGCGCAAGTAATAATGAACCTCGATGTGCGGGAAAAATTGCCCTTATTTTCTGACTTTTGCAGTTTTCATCCTCCCAATCGACTTTCATTACTTGCGCAATTGCCTATTGCAGAAAACTCTTTTTGGTGTTTTCTTTCAGATAAAACGAACAGCCGCTATCTTGCACGCCGCACAGCAACTATTCAAACGGAGGGTCTGAAAATTGTGTAAATAAGTAAAATACACATATTTTCATACGAATTCGCGCTCGTATCTATAAAATATAAATTCATTAATAAAGTATTATTGTTAGTCTACACGTATTATTAATTTGTAACCCTTACCTTTAAGAACTCTGTCCGTAGGGCATGATACAGTGCTTTGCACGTCTCGGGAATTATTTTTGACAACGAAGGAGCTGATATTCCCGTTGAAAATTGTAAATCTTCGTAGCTACGCCCACTAGCCAAAAATCGTAATGTGGCGGTAAGACGTTGCTCTGCGCTGATGCTTTCTCTCATAATTGTGTCCATTTTCTTAATTCTATTTTGGACTAAACCGAGTAAATCCTCAAATGTTTTCGAATCCATCCTCAAATAATTACGGTAATCCTCTGGATAATTTTCTCTCAGCTCTCGAAGAAGGGGCTGATCGTTGAAATTACCGCGGTATTTTTTCATCCAAACCTGGCGGTTTCTTCTTCTGGTTCTTCTTCGGTCTGCTGCTGTTAAATGCACAGCAGCAGCAGCGACAACAACAGCAGCTATGTTCCGGTCACGGTTGTTATTCACCGCAAACATTATACCACTGTTTATTGCTCACAGCCTTTCGTAAACCGCGTTCTTCGCACAGGTTTCTTAAACGTGATGTGGTTCGGTGAAATCACACACCTAACCCAACTCAATGTACGTTATCCACAGATACCAGTTAACAATAACAATTAACAGTAACAATTAAAAATAACAATTAACAATTACAAATAATAGAAACAATTAACAGTACCAAATAATGGTAATAATTAACAGTAACAATTAAGAGTAAAAATTAACAGAAATAAATAACAGTAACAATTAAGAGTAAAAATTAACAGAAATAAATAACAGTAACAATTAATAGTAATAAATTAACAGTAAAAATGGAGAAACAGTAAGAAAATGCGTGCGCGGTACGTGATGTCTGAGAGCCGGTTCGAGACCAAGTGTCCGCTCCGTGAATTTTCGCCGGTTAAAAAGGAAAGACTAGACAGAGTTAGAGATAGCGAATAAAAGAAAAAAGCAGAGAAACAGCATAGAGAGGGTGAAGAGAAAGCGTGGAATAAGAAAGCTGTCCCCAAAGTACGGAAAGGCCTGGTCGCCAAATGTTCCTGACGCTGACCAGGTCTGTGCGAACCCTTGAAATTCAGTAGGTAGATGGAAGCAGAAACGGCAGGAAGAGGTAGGTACATATAAAGGAGTAAAAGTGAAAGTTACAAATAGCTGCAGAAACAGAAAAAAAAATATATGGCAAAGATGTAGTTTAGTGTGAAAGTTGTATTTTTGTGTATCCATCACTCTATTCTGATAGCTAATGGACAAAGTATGTAACCATGCAAACAAATATGTCGTATTCGTGTTAATTACAAAAAAAATTGATCTGAAGTTGAGCTTTCATATTCCAACGACCCTCGACTGTGTGAGGCAGGGTGAGCCAGTGTCAGCCAGGAATCCATTTGTCACGTCCATATCGATAGGATAAGAGAGTGCGTTTAATAAATGCCTACTCCTTTTATAATTGGTATTGCTTGTCTCAGAGTAGTCCGATTTGCACGATATTTGTGATAATTTTAATTGGGAGAACGCCAGGAATCCATTAGTGTTACTTTCATATCGATACGATAAAGAATAAAGTAATTTCTTAATACGCTGTAATGAATATTTCACCCTCCGCTGTGGGTCGGCGGCCTCGATTCGCTGCGGTCGGCTAAGGATTCATACCTGTCTCAGAAAAACTGTATTCTTTATTCTTTATCGTATCATTATGGAAGTGATACCGATGGATTCCTTATGTTTTTCCCATGAAAATTATACGAAATTTCATGTAAATCCGACTATTTTTAACGAAGTTATGGAAATCAATTTATTATGAAGAATTCTTAATTATAATCCGATTTGTGTCGTTTTTGGACCATTTTCATCGGGAAAACATAAGGAAACGATCCACGTCACTTTCGCCAAGATCCGGTGCGAAATGTAGAATTTTCGATTCGCCACGTCTTAGGGGGCAACATTGTACGGCCCCCCCTGGTCTCGAGGGTCGAAGTACTTGAAACCCATCGAGGCACGGCTTATCGACGGCGTTGCCTCTGGAGTCTTGGCTGCCAGGCTCGTCGCGCGCCTCAGGATTTCTGCACTGTCGGAAATCCTGAGGCGCGCGACGAGCCTGGTTTCAAGTGCCGTTTTTTCCTTTTCTAACTACCTTTTCTGTCTCTTATCTAAACTCTTCTGGAGTCGAGGTTGGAGCGCGGCCAGGAACGTCGTGCTTTCTGGCGCGCGGGCAGGAGCGTCGTGCTTTCTGGCGCGCGGGCAGGACTGTGGTGCTTTCTTGCGCGCCACGCAAGAGCGTAGGTGAAAAATTTTACCTGCATCCCGAGCAATCACAAGACTACCCCTTCTTCAAAACATCTTGCATATTACATCTCTTCGTCATTTATCTTAGATATAACATCACTTGCATACCGATATGTATTATTTATTGTCTATTAATACTAGTTTTTATATTAAAACAAGCAGTGACATGGTAATTATTGCCGTTGATAGTAATAATTATGATCGTCACAACAGGGAATGCGTTAACTTCATTTGCCATCGCATTGTCGGGGAAACATTTGGACATTTTTTACAAGTACCCTTGTAAAATTTTACAGTCGTTATAACTGAGACATAAACCATTTCCAAAATTTATAGCACCTTCGGGTCAACCAAATGTAGCTTCCTAAAAACAGATGTTTCAGTGTACCCTACAGTAACAGCATTTATAGTATCCTCTATAAGCCAGGCATATCAAGGAATTTCTATACTTTTCGCGAACGTATATCGCGATCGTGTCTTGCCGATCGTTCTCGCAGATCGATGATATACATCGAACAGGTAGTACACTATACTCCACTGCGGTGGATCGTGTTAAAAGCATGTGGAGTCGACGTAGAAATGGGAGCCCGAACTCGATGTCTCTAAGTAGTACCCAGTATAATATTCTGGCGTGCACGAAGGAGCGTCGCTCCAGCGTTCACGCACTTTGGCGTGCCGCGCGGCGCGCGACGCGCCGGGAACGCGCGCCCGGAGCGAGCGTGTAAAGGGCCCTATTAGGAAACAGGCGCGAATACCAGATTCGTAGCACTGAACGACCAGGGAATGGTTAAATTGTTATGATCCCTGCGGTGACACCCGTTAGAGCACCTTGTTTTGGTTTTGGCTAATCGGATTTACCGTTGCATAGGCACAAAAAGTTACTTGTAATATTTCTGTGAAATTCGTCTGGACGTGCAGCTGTACACAGGCTATGCAAAGATATGTTTGTAAACACGGTCACTGCTCTCGAGCTCGCGAATCGGAATCAGCTGTTTCACTAACTCGTTTATTTGGATTTTAGATGTTTCGTACCAATGGGTGAACACAAATAATTTGAAGCGTGATTTAAAACAAAGCGGTTTATTAACTTTGTTCGAACGGTAATTATGCGTGGGGTATTAATATTCACACATAACATTTATAATGTAATTATGACATTTGAATATGGTATGAACATGAAGTACAATATAAATCATAGAATAATACAATTTTAGTGTAGATAGTTAATAACGTAGAGAAATGTGATCGCATAAGCGATTATAAGACAAATATATATATATAAACAATATAAGCATTAACAAGATAATACAAAATAAAGAAATATGATCGCAATAAGCGTGGATAAATGAATTATAAAGAAATATGATCGCAATAAGCGTAGTTAAATGAATTATAGAGAAATATGATCGCAATAAGCGTGGATAAATGAATTATAGAGAAATATGATCGCAATAAGCGTGGATAAATGAATTATATAAAAATATTATATGGTATGGAGGCGATACGCACAGTAAAATAATAATAATTATAAATGCTTACAGTTGGTTGCCGTAGAGCACTGAATTTAATGTTTAACACTTTTAAAGATATACTTTTAGAGAAAGAGTTCTGTCGAAGAAAGAGGACTCGTAGAAATTTGTCGACGAAAGAGGAGTTCTCTATAGAAACTTTGTCGACGAAAAGAGGACCTGGCCTCTCGATCCTTCGTATTTATAAGACTTACGCGGGGTCCTTGCGGGGGTTGTATGCGGTAAGGACCTTGACACAATTTACAAATTATGCGTAGTCGGACTTCCGGGTTTTTTCTATAGTATTCTATTATTAGAATATGTTTACGGCACGTACGCCAAATATTCTTCGCAGTTAGGCTTTTGGGGTTTTTCTACTTGTCTATATTTAGACTATGTTTATGAATCATGCGTCGCAATATGATTCTCAAGATTCTGTTTAACTATTGCTAAGGGATTTATAAGGAAGATGCTAAATAATAAGGCGGAAAATTTAGTGGGACATCACAGAATCATTATAATAAATTTCCACACTTTGATATACTTTTGAAATAGCCACATGAAAAATAAAAAATATATTTTCAATCATTTTCTTGTTATTTCGATTTTAACAATCATTTATTTCATATTAACTACTTCTATTAAAGTCGATGGGAGATGGCGAGCATTTTCTTAATGTAGTGTGTCAAATACAACAATGCCTCGCTACATCGGCGCACTTTGGGACCGACAGTGTCAAAGTATTAACAAATAACTGCAACAGTCTGCTTTCACAAATCCCGTCACGAGAGAGACAAACAATGAGACCGACAGGGACAGCATACATACCTTCCCGGCCTATTCAGCTAGGTCGAACTGAACCGAACCCACCCGAACAAAACCGACCCGCAGCCCTAACCAGTCAGCGGATCGCTCCATACATTAAGTGGCGACCGATCGACCGACCGGTCCCCGTTCGTCTCAGCACGCGGTCCCCGATTCCCAACCGAAGTGCAATTGGTCAGGAGTTTCGGTTCCCTTTTGCAACCTTTCGCTATTACGGTCAGAGTTTCTCTCCTCTTTCGTTCCGGTTACTGGTTACATGACCGATATGTGACCGGTCTGAATTTCGGTTTCTGCTTCGGTCTCGACTCCCTGATTTTAATCCACTTCCAACTATCCAATTGTCTGAAACCTTTGCAGGGGTGCGTAGTTTGGATGACAATACAAAATTATGAAAAAAACTCCAAGGGGGTGAAAAAATTACCCAGTCACCAATAAATTAGAACCCATAACCACAAATCCAATCAACTTAAACTCAACCACTCATGTTCTTTACGAACTTTTAGCACTGTAGGGTTCAAGCAAATTGTTAAACTGCATATGTAGTGCATACAACAATAAAAGATATTTGTAAAGAAGTTTGAGCTATGAAATGTAAATCCACGAACACTAAAAACTAGAAAATAAAAAATTTATAATAAACGATTTTATTAAAAATGCATTGAACTAAAAAATAATTATTTTCTTATACTACTGTAGGAGTGGTCCGTGAGGGTGAATATTACAACACGATATTAACAATAACAATGACTAAGTTTATTAATAACGATATTGAAAATGGAGAGCACACAATGGTCAACACACCGCATGAACGAAGCGTCTCGTTCGGCGGCTGGTTTTCTTCTGCCGATTTCCATGGACGCTCAACGGTCGTCCGGAAAGCAGAGGGTGGAAAAATACCTGGTCCTGGCAATCGTCATGTTTATTGCCTACGCCTCGACCCGGTCGCCCGCGGTACGCACTTGAGTGAGGAACCGCCTAACCCTGAGAAAATAAATCTTTCTCAAGTTCGACGGTCCACTACACTACAATTTCGATGGTGTATTTTCACTATAAATAAAATCGTAGAGCAGGATATCTCGCAATAAATTTATTTCGACACTTGATGCTGTACTAAATTGATTCATATTCTGTTACGAAATATCCTGCTCCACGTTTTTATTTAAAGTTAAAAAACACCATCGAAATTGTAGTACAAGAATAGAAGTATTTTTTAGTTGTCAGTGCCTTTTTGACAAAATTGTTTAACAGAACATTTTTTTATATATTTTTTTGTCTCTAATCAAGTTACAGTCATCACAATAAATCAATCCAACTTTATTGGAGAATTGAAATTCGACATTCAAGCTTTCGCCCCCTTGAAATGGACAATTACAGATAAAAAAGTGTATATTTTTCCAAGAATACAGTATTGTCTGGTTAGCGGCTAGGTTTGGTGTACACGATGTGGACTTTTCGTTATCCCCATTAGGGAATCTGTTCTCGATACGGGCTAAACGCCGCACAGTGGGACGGATCGACATTTAGGTAGGCATTCGCTTCATTTCTTACATATTTCATCATTTATTGATTATAATCTAAGATTACAGGTAATATATTGTATAATAAATACAATAATCATTTTTTTTCTCGTCGCTCTTTTTAATAATGGGACTTCAAGTGTCCCTTCATGTTGATTTCCATATATATACATCCATATATATGGATCGGGGCTTATTAATAAATTATTTAGAACATCTTGATTTGTCTTTTTTCGGCTGCTCTTTTTGCGTATAATTAGCAGTAGTTTTTAAAATCATTATTTCGGGCGTTCTGGGCTTCCTCAGTTAAATATTCTAAAAAAATTTTATATTTCCATTTTTAGAAAATGATCAGCTTTTACACATTGGAATAGTTTTAGTTAGTCTTTTTCTGGTAATGAAAAATATAAACGCTTATATTCTATTGCCAAATTAAGATTTTTTGTTACCATTTTCGTATTTTTCTAAATTAAAAGAATTGTTCGTATTTGTCCGTAAATTCAAGCACACCTCATAATTCTGGATAGATTCAATTTCACAAAATTCAATTACTCATATCCGACCACATCCGACCCTTTGAAAAATTGATATTTTTTTGCACAAACGCAGGTGCAAGTCAGGAGAAATATACTATTTTGCTCCCATTTTTTATTTGCAATAATAATTGTGCAAATTGAATGTTTTTAACTTTAAATTACACTAATTGAGTAATGTTCAAATATAATAATAATGAGTAATATATGTTGGAAGTGAGGCACGCAGGGGTGTGCAACGTGCAAAAGTATGAATGAAACGCTAGATAAATAAGAATGAATCATGTATGTAATCAGAGAGTGATTGGAATCGAATTTTGCACACCCCTGCGTGCCTCACTTCCGACAAATTCTGCAAACTTTATTTCGAACGCCGTAAAATAAAACTTTTTTCGTGTGATAGCCAACTATCACGCCGACTCCAGACGCAGAATCGTAACAACTACTGCGGTAGGATCTCTTCATCCAGCTTCCGTCAGCCACAACGGGGATGTGAGGGATCCCTGATCCGGAAAGAACGTCGCCTCTTTCAATCGCCAAACGTTTTTCTTCTTCAGCCGCTGCTAGCATCTCTTCTTCTGCAGCGGCAATTGCGGACTTGACGAATTCATCTTGATCCTTCACGAAGTCTCTCTTCGACATGCAACGTATGTTCACTCCTGCAAAAGTGTGTTGCAACTGGGCATAACTGCCTCCACATAAAATTGTTGCATTAACGGCGCCCTGATTGCAATCCACTTCTTCGGCTTCGTCCGATTGATTGCAGATTTCAGCTTTGTAATGACATAAAGTGCACATTACGCTCAAGATGCTCTTGAAGCCACGCCGTTTCACACCAGTTATTCTTAGGTATTCAATGCCACAGTCTTCCCTACCTTTTGCATGCTTACCTATTTTTTGCAATTGAGCAAGCACATTTGGGAAATTCATTATATCGTTGCTATTTAGGAGACTCGATTGCTCTTGTGGCTCGTCCTTCCCAACTTTTTCTATAACGAAGTTTTCCTCTTCGTTACTTTGTATATCAAATTCTTCAAGTGCCTCTTCAGTTTCTCCGGAACTGACCGTATCAGTATCTTCATCGGATGGCTAGTACATTATCTCTTGTCGCGTATGATGTCGTCCGTCGGAGGTTGATGGTTCCTCTACAAGACGTTCCCCGGCCACTTCTTCTAGATATTGTTCTACGGCAGTGTCGTCTGCCGTTTTTGCGCCTTCTTTTTTCTTCTTCTGAAGGGCTAAAGACATTCTCTTTACGCGATATACTTTCCGTTTCGATAATCTCTTTGCGTACGCACGTAATTTTCGCGGACGAGACGGAGAATTATTGTCCATATCTTCTTGCACATCCTGCATATTCACATTTAGAGTGCCACTCATTTTACACTAAACCAACAAACACAACACAAATACAATGCAACGCAACGCAACTCAAAAAACAAAAAACGTAAACGCGAACCGTGAACGCGAAACGTGAATCCGAAGATTCGTCTGTGGTGCGTTCTAAAACAAATGACACTTTACAGACCACGTGCAACGGCACAGTCAGTCAGGAATCGGCGGGCTCCATCTACCGCTGCTGGAGGGGGAAACACCTACAGGAGCGGTGGTCGTGTGTGCGTGAACTGCGCCTGCATCAGTCACGCACACATAACCACCGTTCCTGTAGGTGTTTCCCCCTCCAGCAGCGGTAGCTAGGGCCCGGGGATCCTTGCCACTCAGTCAGTTTCAAGCAAGCGACACAGCGGCGAACGATGGATAATTCGAAAAATGTAAGTATTATATTGTATATTATTATACTGATTGTGAGTGACTCTCTAGCTAGAGTATTCAAAGGCGATGCCGCCAATAAGCCGCGCCTCGCTGAGTTTGGTGAATTTCGATGTTCGTGACGAGATTTACTACAACGTATTGAAAAATTCTTTATTCTTCATCGCATCGATATGGCAGTGATACCAATGAATTCCTGGCGTTCTCCCGATTAAAATCATGTCATGTAAATCGGACTATTTTTAACGATGCGTGGGGCCACTTTCATCGGCACGACATTGATTGACGCCATTTTCGCAAAGATCTGTTGAGAAATGCAGAACGTGGATTTCGTCACTTCCACGAAACTCAGCGAGACGCGGTTTATTGGCGGCATTGTAACCGAGAGCTGGCTACATAGGGGTCCACATGTCTCGATGCAATCACAGTTCTTATGTAGCCAGCTCTTACCCCGGGTTTACACCAACGCGAACACGAACAAAAACATTGTTCGCAAACGTTTTCGTTTATTGTTGCCGTGTTCACACCGTCGTAAATAGAACAAAACGTTCATATACGATTCTTATACTGAGTTTTGTTCATGTTTGCGGCGGTGTGGACACGGCAAGAACAGACGAAAACGTTCGCGAACAATGTATTTGTTCTTGTTCCCCTTGGTGTAAACCCGGGGTTAGACTATTGTCTTTGGGGGCTCTAGCGAGAGAATCACGCTGTACAATCCTACTATTTGCCATAAAATAATACATTCATCATTTCATTTCCACATGAAAGATACTGTACCCGCCGTATCGGCGGAGAGTGGAGGAGAGGGGGAGGAGGAGAAGCAGGATAAGGAGAAGAAGGCGGAGGAGAGGGCGGCAAAGTTGGAAAAAACTGTTGCAAAAGTAAGTTATGTTGAATCTGTGTGTATAGTATTGTCTCCGTATGTGGTCGCTGATCGGAACCGATGTGGGGCTCCTGTTGTGAACAGATCCCTAATTCCGAGTGTTCGTTTCTCGCTTCTTTCTGGCCGAAGGGGGGAGCGATATGGAAAGCTTTGCCTGCGCGACGGCCGCGAACACAAAGGACGGAGTGTCAGGCGTCCGAAAGACGGAGCGAGACAAAACATCAACGCGTCGTCTGTCTCGTACCGTCCTCGCTCGCTTCCAGTGCCTTCGTTTGCTCTCGTTCCATCTCGCTCTGGCCTTCGCCGGACAAGAGTGAGACAGAAATGATGGGAATAACGAAAAGTCCACATCGTGTACACCAAACTGGGCCCGTAATGAGACAATACTGTATTATTATTGAAAGTGGTATAACTCGGGCTATACTTCCGAATGGCCCCAGTGGCCGATCGACACGACGTTTCGGGGGTAGAGTGGGAATGAGGTGTGGACCCTAAATCTAAAATTGTTGCTTCGGGAATTTTTTAGTTTCCGAGATATTAATAAAATACTTTTAGTATGTCTGTGATTTATTCCGACATAACGCATTCCACTTTCCGCTTTGTCCCGGGAATTAGTATTGGTTTGGGCTAGATTAGGGGGAGGGAGGTGCGCGCCCGTTTGCGGGCGCGAAAAGCATGGTAGCGAACCGATGTGAGTTTGGAGATTTGAACCAGCAACTTGCGAATGCGACCCATTCTACTATATAGGGTATATAGTATACATATACATTCTACTGATAGTGAATATTCTAGGGCGTGATTCTAGAGGCCAAAATAAGACGAAAATATAGAATACAATTTTTTAATATTGCGCTTCGTTATCGAGAAAATTGACTTTGAATTTCAGCTAAATACGCGTGTCTTTCCGGCGCCTGGGGAGCACGCGGAGGTAAGGGGAACGCGTCCAGCAGTTCGTAAAATAGTTTGAGGGGACGGGGAGGGTCGCCGAGTAAGGGTGCCTACACCTACGTCCAAAAAAATTTAAAAATAAAATTAACAATAATTTTTTATTAATATTTTGGAAACTAATAAATAGCCGAAGCTAAAATTTTAGATTTAGGGTCCACACTCCCCCCTCCAAACCTCATCTCGATTGGCCACTGGGGCCATTCGGAAGAATATCCATAACTCGATCTGTAGCTAAAAAATCGTTTATTTTCTTTAACATTTTTATTGATTATTATTCCATAATAAAATTGGATATTCTTCCGAATGGCCCCAGTGGCCAATCGAGATGAGGTTTGGAGGGAGGAGTGGGGAGGGGGTGTGGACCCTAAATCTAAAATTTTAACTTCGGGTATTTATTAGTTTCCAAAATATTAATAAAAAATTATTGTTAATTTTATTTTTAAATTTTTTTGGACGGTAGGTGCAGGCACCCTTACCCGGCGACCCTCCCGTTCCCCCAAACTGTTTTACGAACTGCTGGACGCGTTCCCCTTACCTCCGCGTGCTCCCCAGGCGCCGGAAAGGCACGCGTATTTAGCTGAAATTCAAAGTCAATTTTCTCGATAACGAAGCGCAATATTAAAAAATTGTATTCTATATTTTCGTCTTATTTTGGCCTCTAGAATCACCCCCTGGAATATTCACTGTCAGTAGAATGTATATGTATACTATATACCCTATATAGTAGAATGGGTCACATTCGCAAGTTGCTGGTTCAAATCTCCAAACTCACATCGGTTCGCTACCATGCTTTTCGCGCCCGCAAGCGGGCGCGCACCTCCCTCCCCCCTAATCTAGCCCAAACCAAACTAATACCCGGGACAAAGCGGAAAGTGAAATGCGTTATGTCGGAATAAATCAACAGACATAGTAAAAGTTTTTTATTAATATCTCGGAAACTAATAAATTCCCGAAGCAACAAATTTATATTTAGGGTCCTCACATCATTCCCACCCTACCCCCGAAACCTCGTGTCGATCGGCCACTGGGGCCATTCGGAAGTACAGCCATAAAATTACACAAGTTTTTACGGATGCGAATATTTTTAAGTTGATTCAAAAGCATACCCTTAAATATCCCAATGTATGAATAAATCGACTTATACCACTTTAAGAAATAACGGCTCATATGTAGGCGTCGAACTAGAAAATGTAATTTTTATGATACTGTTTCAGATGAAAAAGGAGATTAAAATCCTGAAATATGGCGAGGGGGGGCGCCGTGGAGGCCGCCGTGGAGGCCGCCGAGGAGGCCGCCGGGGAGGCCGCCGGGGAGGCTGCCGAGGAGGCCGCCGTGGAGGCCGCCGTGAAGGCCGCGGCGGCAATCCGATTATCATAAATAATTTTTAATTTAAAATAAAATATATATATATAACATTATAAATACTCGATGATTGTTTATTTTTTTGGTTTAATAGAATGTAAAACTTTCACATTTTCTATCGTATCGGCATGAACGTTTCAGTAACATACTGCTTAGATTTTCCAGATGAAAATGAATTTAAACACGATATTTCGGATTATTTTTAGCTTTATTAGATTTGAAATGTCACGCATTTATATTTAATTATCTAGTACAGTTCTAGAAATAATCCGATTCACACCGTATTTGAATTCATTTTAATATGGAAAATCTCAGCAGTGTGTTACTGAATATTGAAAACGTGACGTTTTACATTTTATCAACACTGTATGCCTCTCCAACTGAGATTACAAGCCGCCGCCGAACAGCCCAAGTCCTCGCTGGTCTCGCGGGTATCGCGAACAGAACCCTAATTCCCAGTGTTCGTTTCTCGCTGCTTTCTGGCAGAAGGGGGGAGCGAGATGGAACGCTTTGCCTGCGCGACGGCCGGGAACGCAAAGGACGGAGTGTCAGGCGTCCGAAAGACGGAGCGAGACAAAACATCAACGCATCGTCTGTCTCGTACCGTCCTCGCTCGCTTTCAGTGGCTCTCGCTCGCTCTCGTTCCATCTCGCTCTCGCCTTCGCCGGACAGGAGTGAAACAGAAGTGGTGGAAATAGCGAAAAATCCACATAGTGTACCCCAAACCGAACCCGTAACAAGACAATACTGTAGTATCTTTTATTTGAGTTTATCCAGATATTATCTTTGCCCATTTCTGTTCTCTAGCAGCTTCGCCGTGATTCATTCAAGCCTTCCTTACGAGAAAATAGTAATAGAGGAAATGCGGCAACAGCGCGATATACCTCTCGATACGTCTCGGCAACTATGTCTTTCCTATATTTATCGGCTAGCTTGGACTTCTACCGGTTCTGATGGTAAATGGCGCGAAAATACCATCAGCGCTGGGGCGGAGAATCCTTGAAGCTTCATTCTGTCATTTCTCGAGTCTGTCTCAGTACACGATTCATAAATTCATTATTATTTCAACGTACGATGCTTATTAGCGTTCAAACGCACCAGACCACCCTGCACGAATGTCTACCGGAGGCAACTATACCCGCAAAAACCTTCTCCTTGCCGATTCCAGGACGAAAGTCGGTTGAAACGGTTTGTTTACTACATCGCGTATAGGCAGGATCGGCGAAATCATTATGCAAGTCATGTGCCGCATAAGGGCGCCAGCAGAATGGGACGCTAAAAAACTATATCGCACGCTTAATAATAAGGGAATCCAACTCCCACATAAACGAAATGTACACCCCGTAAAGACAAATCATATTAAATAGAAAACAGGTGCAAAAATTTGGGGGCACCAAAAATTTTCTTGCATACGGGCGCCAGCTAACCTCGCATCGGCCCTGCGTATACGTCACGCTGGTGCTACGTGGCTGCGGTACACCATTAGCGCCACCAACGGAGAAGCCTTGAAGCCTCATTCTGTCAGTTTTCGATTCATAAATTCATTATTATCTCAACGTACGGTGGTTATTAGCGTTCAAACGCACCAGACCACCCTGCACTGATGTCTGCTAGAGGCAACTGTACCCGCAAAAACTTCCTTCTGGCCGATTCCAGGACGAAAGTCGGTTGAAACGGATTGTTTACTACACGCGTATACGTACACGCTTTTCTTAGCTTGTGTGAGCGTACGCACACATTCAAGGCCCGCTGAGACGGCAGCCTTAACTCAAGTGAAGTTACTCATTTGCTGAGTAACCACTGCTCTCCCGCTTACTTAGCGCTCAAACGCTTGCTTAATAATTATCGTCTTATTAAATTAAGTGTGTTTAAACGTTCCGTGTAAATAGATTTATTAAACCGTAATTTTGTACATATATTTAAAAGTAACTGTAATTGTGATCTTGTGACGACTGTAAATACATGTTCTTGTGCTACAAACCAAATTAAATCTAACAATTAGTGTCCATAATTAATCTCTAGTTTCTAGTGTATATCCATTTTAAGCTTTCGAACATTTTTGGTCCTTCGAGCCGGATATCGGTGCCTGTGAAACAGTTCACGAACGTCCAGTAGTGCTGTGTAACCGTCGCGCGTGACCTCCAACCTGCAAACAGTGCGCCATAACACAAAGAGTCAGCGTGACCTTAACGGCCGAATCTCGTTAGCGTTTTAAATCCTAAGTACAATGAAGAAATTAATAGATAGTCAGAACGAGCTTTCTGGTAAAATCGCGCGTGCTTACGAAAACTTAAAGAAGCTAGGCGCTGGGAGAAATTTGACCAGCAGCATGATGAACTGCTGGCCCTGACGGCACCAGAGAGGAGAGAGGCACCATACTTCCGAGAAACCCGCTATGATGTGACTGAGGAGCTGTTTCTTGTCCAGGAAGCGCTGTTCGTCGACAAGCAACAGACATTCGCCTCCGATCATAACGAGTCGAGACTGTCTAACAACGGCCCGTCCGCGACCGTACACTCCAAAACTTCTTTACCTCGACTACCCCTGCCAGAGTTTGATGGGAATTACGAATCCTGGCCAGGATTTCGGGATCTCTTTCGATCCCTCGTTATCCGCGACGCGAGTCTTACGGACATAGAACGTCTACATTACCTTCGGGGCTGCATCAAGGGCGACGCTCTCCTGGCCCTTAGAAATCTCCCTGTGAGAGCTGCGACCTTCGCCTGCGCCTGGGACCTGTTACAGGATCACTACGAGAATGAAAGACTACTGGTACAAACTCAAATGGAAACACTATTTGGATTGCCGACGCTCTCTCGTGAGTCGGCCACGGAGCTCAAGACTTTCTATTTCACCTTTTGCGACTGTGTCGAGGCCCTTGCTGCGATGGATCGTCCGTTTGATGCCTCAGGAGACTGGCTGGTTTACTTGTTGGTAGAGAAGCTGGACCAGCAGTCGCGAAGAGAGTGGGAAACCCAGCTCGGCGCCCAGACTACACCCCCGACTTTCACGGAACTCAGGGCGTTTATTAAAAATCGTATCACCACCGTCGGAGCGCTGGAAGGGGGCAAAGCCAAATGCCACGCAGAAGGACGCACGACTAAAGCTGCCGGGGGCCAGAGGTCGGTCAAGGTCAAGTCACCAAGACCAACTACTCTCAAGAGCAGTGCGGGTTGTGTGGAGCCAGCCATTTCGTGCTCTTCTGCGGCGCCTATAGAGCAAAAAATGTTCATGAACGTCGTGAAGCACTAATGGCAGCAAACTTGTGCTACAATTGCCTCGGACGCCATCAAGTCAAGGATTGCGGTTCGAAGAAACGATGCCAACTATGCAACGGGAGGCATCACACCACCATCCATGAGGACGGCGCGAACGCCAGCACCGTCGAAGAGGTCACTGCTAACGCCTCTAGCTGTGCATCGAGTTCTCTACCTGCCGTGCTCCTAGCTACTGCGCGGGTAAAAGTGTTGCAACCCGACGGTGAACCAAGAGTTATTCGAGCCCTCGTCGACCAGGGTAGCGAGGTGTCCCTTGTCACCGCCGCATTGGCTCAGCAGCTACGCCTACCGCGAAGAACAGCCAACATACGCCTCATCGGCGTCGGAAACCAGCTCCCCGAGCTGGTGCGAGGAAAGGTGCAGCTGATATTCACCGCACTTACCAATTCTACGGAGCATCATGCGATAGAAGCCTTAGTGCTGCCACGAATCACTGCGTACCAACCGCGCCTCGGCAACCGAGTTTCAACATGGACTCACCTCTATGGCCTTCCACTAGCAGATCCCAGCTATGACGAGGAGGGGCCAATCGATCTTTTGCTGGGTGCCGATGCCTTCGCTCTTATCCTGCGGGACGGACTCATCAAGGGTGGAATCGGCGAACCCATGGCCCAGAACACAACATTGGGCTGGATTGTGTCTGGGCCAGCCACGACGGAGCAGAGAGACAATGAAGTCAACAACCATGCTTTCACGACACTCAAATGCACTGCGGAGGAGGAGCTCGTACCTTTAGTACGTCGGTTCTGGGAACAGGAGGAAATGGTGGTGACATCGACCTACACTTCCGAGGAACAGAGCTGCGAGGACCATTATCGGACAACTCACCAGCGGTTACCGTCCGGTCGCTACATGGTTCGACTTCCATTCCACAACGTCCCAGAGTTCGGCGAATCCCTTCACGGAGCCCGACGCATGCTCCAACGGATGGAAGCTAAGTTCCTCAGGGACCCCGTCTTTGCTCAGGCCTATGGGGAATTTATGCGTGAGTACATACAACTCGCGCACATGACTCAAATTCGTGGGGATATTACAGGACCAGTCGTTTATTTACCACATCACGGAGTTCTGAAAGAGAGCAGTACGACCACTAAACTGCGGGTGGTATTCAACGGCTCGTACGTCACATCATCTGGTCAGTCCTTGAACGATCAACTGATGATAGGCCCCAATCTTCTCCCGAGTCTGCACCAACTATTGTTACGGTGGCGAATACATCGTGTCTGCCTCACCGCAGACATTGAGAAGATGTACAGACAAATACTCCTCCATCCGGACGACCGCCAATTTCAACTAGTTCTGTGGAAAGAAAGGGAAGACACGGACATCACTACGTACACACTCAACACCGTGACGTATGGCCTAGCCTGTGCACCGTTCCTTGCCATTCGGACGCTCAGGCAATTGGCCAACGATGAACGAGCACGACACCCAAGAGCGGCGGCCATTTTGGAACGTGACGTCTACGTGGATGACGTCGTGACCGGCGCAGACTCCGTGCAGGAAGCACTCGAGCTACAAGACGACTTACGTCAACTTTGCACGGCTGGTGGCTTTAACCTACGCAAATGGGCATCCAACCAACCTGCTTTAATGGCGCAGGTCCCCACTGGCGACGCTATCTCGGAATGCAAGTGGCAGACTGGAGAGACTCACCAAGCCCTGGGCGTCCACTGGAGCCCAGCCGATGACAGCTTCAAGGTCCAAGTGCAGCCAATCCAACAGGACTCCGAAGTGACACGGCGAACGGTTCTGTCAAAAATCGCGAAAATATTCGATCCACTGGGCTTGGTATCCCCGGTAACGGTCAACGCAAAAATATTCATGCAATCACTGTGGCTTATCAATTTAGATTGGGACACTCCTTTACCGTTGGCTGAAGCTGAGTATTGGCATCATTTCCTTGACGAGCTACCAGAACTGAACCGCATCACCGTGCCCCGCTGGCTTGGCCTACAACGCGCCCCTCAAAACCTAGAGCTTCATGGCTTCGCAGATGCTTCGGAGCGAGCCTATGCAGCGGTGCTCTACCTCCGAGTAGTAGATCACGATGACACCATACGGACCCAGCTGGTCACTGCTAAGACCAAGGTGGCTCCATTGAAGAAGATTTCACTACCACGACTTGAGCTCTGTGCCGCTACCCTATTGACACGCCTCACTGCACTCACCTGCAAAAGCCTGGGATTGGAAAGGGCTGCCGTTCACCTGTGGAGTGACTCTACGATCACACTTGCATGGATTCAAGGCCACCCGGCACGCTGGACAACATACGTGGCCAATCGCGTGTCGGAAGTCCAATTGACGCTGCCCGATGCCCACTGGCACCATGTTTCCAGCCAGGACAATCCCGCGGACTGTGCCTCGCGAGGCCTACACCCCACTCAACTGCCAGACTTCTCCCTCTGGTGGAATGGACCCTCCTGGCTGACCAACCCAGCAGGATGGGACGATGGAGAGCAACTAGCCGTGCCGTCAACTGAGCTCGAGACTAGGACTACTGCCGCTGTGTCAACTTCGGGTGATCCTGCAAATGGCGAGGAAATTTTAAACAAATATTCATGTATATCTTCTCTTCTTAGAACCACCGCCTGGTGCTTGCGGTGGCTACCACAACATTCAGCAGCTACGAGAGGAGAATACTTGAAGCCAGCAGAAATAGAGGCATCCCGAACTCGATGGCTCCGTCTCGTTCAACACCAGGCGTTCGCAGCTGACATCCAGCAGCTGGAACTGGGACGCCCTCTACCAAGCCGCAGTAAGCTGCTGAAACTGCATCCATATGTGGATGACCAAGGCCTGCTACGGGTCGGTGGACGTCTGCGCCATTCAGCCCTTCCCTTGGACGCCCAACATCAGGTCATTCTACCAAAGGAGAGCAAGCTGACAGAGTTGTTGGTGGACGAGGCCCATCGCCGCACGCTTCATGGAGGGACGCAGCTGACCCTGTCTACATTGAGGCAGAAATATTGGATCCTGCAGGGCAGGCAACGAGTCAAGGCCCTGATTCATCGCTGCGTCACCTGTATACGTTGGCGAGCCACACCCGGTCAACAACTCATGGGGGACTTACCGAGCACCAGGGTGACTCCAGCCCGTCCATTCCTACACGTGGGGATTGATTATGCCGGGCCCCTCACACTTCTGTCCATACGAGGAAGAGGACGCCGCACACACAAGGGCTACGTGGCTCTCTTCGTCTGCTTGTCTACTCGTGCCGTCCACTTAGAACTCGTTTCAGATTGCAGCACCGAAGCCTTCCTCGCTGCTCTCCGACGTTTCACTTCCCGACGGGGACGCTGCGCTGTCATCCAGAGCGACCGAGGGACTAACTTCGTGGGAGCTGCCCGCGAGTTGCGGGAGATGCTGGCTCACCTCGATGACGGTCGCGAGGCTATCCAATCAACATTATTGAAAGACGGCATTGAGTGGCGCTTTAATCCGCCTGCTGCTCCTCACTTTGGGGGGCTCTGGGAAGCAGCAGTCAAATCAACCAAATTTCACCTTCGCCGCGTGCTAGGCGAACAGCACCTTACCTTTGAGGAGATGACGACGCTGCTCTCCCAAATAGAAGCCTGTCTGAATTCTCGACCACTGCAGGCGATCAGCGACGACCCCGGAGACCTGAACGCCTTAACTCCAGGGCATTTCCTCATCGGAGAACCACTGCTGAGCTTGCCCGACCCACCACTCGAAGGGGTTCCAGCATCCCGGCTTTCCCGATGGCATCTGCTGCAACAGATGAGGTCGCAGTTTTGGAAGCGGTGGACCGTTGAATACCTGCAGGCACTTCAATCTCGCAACAAGTGGGCGCGCCAACATCCGCAGCCACAGATCGGCGATCTGTGCCTAATCAAGTCTGAAGTGACGTCACCTGGACAATGGCCATTAGCCAGGGTTATCCGGTTGCATGCAGGGCCCGATGGATTGACGCGCGTCGTAACGATTAAAACTTCACTTTCCGAATTCGTACGACCAATCTCCAAACTTATTTTCTTACCGTTTGTACAGGTGAAAATTCACGCACTTCCACTGCGCACTAGATCAACTGCATTACACTTCACCTGCGTTGACTGACGCCTCCGCAGGAGCAAGCGGCGCCACCGCCGCGCGATACGATCAGGCCATATCGACCCACCAATCGAACGCCAACCAACTTCGGAATCGATTCATCGGGTGATGAATGCCGGGCGGGAAATGTTCAAGAAATTAGCATTCGGGCGACATCTCCCAGTCACATCGCTAATTAGGCAGTAGCAACGGAAATCGATCGCGATTTCCTGGACCGCTCTCTCTGTTCGCGACTTTGCTACAGTTAACACGTTTTGCTTTGCTCTACGCTTTACCTTTGCCTTAACTCAAGTGAAGTTACTCATTTGCTGAGTAACCACTGCTCTCCCGCTTACTTAGCGCTCAAACGCTTGCTTAATAATTATCGTCTTATTAAATTAAGTGTGTTTAAACGTTCCGTGTAAATAGATTTATTAAACCGTAATTTTGTACATATATTTAAAAGTAACTGTAATTGTGATCTTGTGACGACTGTAAATACATGTTCTTGTGCTACAAACCAAATTAAATCTAACAATTAGTGTCCATAATTAATCTCTAGTTTCTAGTGTATATCCATTTTAAGCTTTCGAACAATTAGATAGCCTGGCCGTTGAAATGGATTTTGTTAGCCTTAAGGCGCAGAACAGAGTGAATAACCGACATCCCAGCCTTAAGACCGAGAACAGCGTGAGCAGCCGGCACCTTAGCCTTAAGGCCGAGAACACAGTAGGCATCCGGCATCTCAGCCTTAAGGTCGAGAACAGAGTGAATAGGCGTCATCTCATCCGTGAGGCTGAGAACAGAGTGAGCAGCCGGTTCGTTAGCCTTAAGGCCGAGAACAGAATGTGCGCCGCTTTCAAAGTCTTAAGGCCGAGATCAGAGTGAGCGGCTGGCATTTCAGCCTTAATGCTTAGAACAGAGTGAGCAGCCGGCATTTTAGCCTTAAGGCCGAGAACGGAGTGAGCAGCCGGCATTTTAGCCTTAAGGCCGAGAACGGAGTGAACAGCCGACATCTAAGCTGTAAGGCTGAGAACAGTGTGAGCAGCCGGCATCTTAGCTGCAAGGCTGAGAACAGAGTAAGCAACCGGCATCTTAGCCTTAAGGCCGGGAACAGAATGTGCGCCGCTTTCATAGTCTTAAGGCCGAGATCAGAGTGAGCGGCTGGCATTTCAGCCTTAATGCTTAGAACAGAGTGAATAGCCGTCATCGCATCCGTGAGGCTGAGAACAGAGTGAGCAGCCGATTTCTTAGCCTTAAGGCCGGGAACAGAATGTGCGCCGCTTTCATAGTCTTAAGGCCGAGATCAGAGTGAGCGGCTGGCATTTCAGCCTTAATGCTTAGAACAGAGTGAATAGCCGTCATCGCATCCGTAAGGCTGAGAATAGAGTGAGCAGCCGGTTTCTTAGCCTTGTTACGGGATAGGAAAACTGAAGGGTTTTCACTTTCGAATCTTCATTATTATTTTTAATACAGATAATATATTCGACTCTGGGTCGTACAGAAATGACAAAGAGTACACGCGCTGACTTGTAGGAATCGACTGACCCCTTGAGGAGGAGTCTTTGGGTTTTTATCCCCTGTTGGAGCAAGGGGTTTGGCGTGGCTCACGTGACCAGGAAACTGGGGGGCCTCGCTTTTCCTGGAAAGGAGAAAACACGTGCAGGCTACCTTACACCAACCGGCTGCTGCACATGCTTATCTCCAGGGGTGTGTCTAGGCATAAATCAGCATCGCATGACGATTGCGTTCGAGTAAGTCGAGAAGTGTTACCCGATGACCGTGTTCGGGTCGTTCGGACAGTCTCACATAACAGCCTTAAGGCCGGGAACAGAATGTGCGCCGCTTTCATAGTCTTAAGGCCGAGATCATAGTGAGCGGTTGGCATTTCAGCTTTAATGCTTACAACAGAGTGAGCAGCCGGCATTTTAGCCTTAAGACCGAGAATAGAATGTGCGCCGCTTTCTTAGCCTTAAGGCCGAGAACACAGTCAGTATCCGGCATCTTAGCCTTAAGGCCGAGGTTGAAAACAGAGTCGGCGCCTTCTTCTTAGCCTTAAAGCCGAGAACGCAGTCGGCCTCCGGCATCTTAGCCTTAAGGCCGAGGACAGTGTGAGCAGCCGGCATCTTAGCCTTGGGGCCGAGAACGCAGTGAACAGCCGTCATCTCAGCCGTGAGGCTGAGAACAGAGTGAGCAGCCGGTTTCTTAGCCTTAAGGCAGGGGACAGAATGTGCGCCGCTTCCATAGTCTTAAGGCTGAGATCAGAGTGAGCGGCTGACATTTCAGCCTTAATGCTTAGAACAGAGTGAGCAGCCGGCATTTTAGCCTTAAGGCCGAGAACGGAGTGAGCAGCCGGCATTTTAGCCTTAAGGCCGAGAACGGAGTGAACAGCCGACATCTAAGCTGTAAGGCTGAGAACAGTGTGAGCAGCCGGCATCTTAGCTGCAAGGCTGAGAACAGAGTAAGCAACCGGCATCTTAGCCTTAAGGCCGGGAACAGAATGTGCGCCGCTTTCATAGTCTTAAGGCCGAGATCAGAGTGAGCGGCTGGCATTTCAGCCTTAATGCTTAGAACAGAGTGAATAGCCGTCATCGCATCCGTGAGGCTGAGAACAGAGTGAGCAGCCGATTTCTTAGCCTTAAGGCCGGGAACAAAATGTGCGCCGCTTTCATAGTCTTAAGGCCGAGATCAGAGTGAGCGGCTGGCATTTCAGCCTTAATGCTTAGAACAGAGTGAATAGCCGTCATCGCATCCGTAAGGCTGAGAATAGAGTGAGCAGCCGGTTTCTTAGCCTTGTTACGGGATAGGAAAACTGAAGGGTTTTCACTTTCGAATCTTCATTATTATTTTTAATACAGATAATATATTCGACTCTGGGTCGTACAGAAATGACAAAGAGTACACGCGCTGACTTGTAGGAATCGACTGACCCCTTGAGGAGGAGTCTTTGGGTTTTTATCCCCTGTTGGAGCAAGGGGTTTGGCGTGGCTCACGTGACCAGGAAACTGGGGGGCCTCGCTTTTCCTGGAAAGGAGAAAACACGTGCAGGCTACCTTACACCAACCGGCTGCTGCACATGCTTATCTCCAGGGGTGTGTCTAGGCATAAATCAGCATCGCATGACGATTGCGTTCGAGTAAGTCGAGAAGTGTTACCCGATGACCGTGTTCGGGTCGTTCGGACAGTGTCACATAACAGCCTTAAGGCCGGGAACAGAATGTGCGCCGCTTTCATAGTCTTAAGGCCGAGATCATAGTGAGCGGTTGGCATTTCAGCTTTAATGCTTACAACAGAGTGAGCAGCCGGCATTTTAGCCTTAAGACCGAGAATAGAATGTGCGCCGCTTTCTTAGCCTTAAGGCCGAGAACACAGTCAGTATCCGGCATCTTAGCCTTAAGGCCGAGGTTGAAAACAGAGTCGGCGCCTTCTTCTTAGCCTTAAAGCCGAGAACGCAGTCGGCCTCCGGCATCTTAGCCTTAAGGCCGAGGACAGTGTGAGCAGCCGGCATCTTAGCCTTGGGGCCGAGAACGCAGTGAACAGCCGTCATCTCAGCCGTGAGGCTGAGAACAGAGTGAGCAGCCGGTTTCTTAGCCTTAAGGCAGGGGACAGAATGTGCGCCGCTTCCATAGTCTTAAGGCTGAGATCAGAGTGAGCGGCTGACATTTCAGCCTTAATGCTTAGAACAGAGTGAGCAGCCGGCATTTTAGCCTTAAGGCCGAGAACGGAGTGAGCAGCCGGCATTTTAGCCTTAAGGCCGAGAACGGAGTGAACAGCCGACATCTAAGCTGTAAGGCTGAGAACAGTGTGAGCAGCCGGCATCTTAGCTGCAAGGCTGAGAACAGAGTAAGCAACCGGCATCTTAGCCTTAAGGCCGGGAACAGAATGTGCGCCGCTTTCATAGTCTTAAGGCCGAGATCAGAGTGAGCGGCTGGCATTTCAGCCTTAATGCTTAGAACAGAGTGAATAGCCGTCATCGCATCCGTGAGGCTGAGAACAGAGTGAGCAGCCGATTTCTTAGCCTTAAGGCCGGGAACAGAATGTGCGCCGCTTTCATAGTCTTAAGGCCGAGATCAGAGTGAGCGGCTGGCATTTCAGCCTTAATGCTTAGAACAGAGTGAATAGCCGTCATCGCATCCGTAAGGCTGAGAATAGAGTGAGCAGCCGGTTTCTTAGCCTTGTTACGGGATAGGAAAACTGAAGGGTTTTCACTTTCGAATCTTCATTATTATTTTTAATACAGATAATATATTCGACTCTGGGTCGTACAGAAATGACAAAGAGTACACGCGCTGACTTGTAGGAATCGACTGACCCCTTGAGGAGGAGTCTTTGGGTTTTTATCCCCTGTTGGAGCAAGGGGTTTGGCGTGGCTCACGTGACCAGGAAACTGGGGGGCCTCGCTTTTCCTGGAAAGGAGAAAACACGTGCAGGCTACCTTACACCAACCGGCTGCTGCACATGCTTATCTCCAGGGGTGTGTCTAGGCATAAATCAGCATCGCATGACGATTGCGTTCGAGTAAGTCGAGAAGTGTTACCCGATGACCGTGTTCGGGTCGTTCGGACAGTGTCACATAACAGCCTTAAGGCCGGGAACAGAATGTGCGCCGCTTTCATAGTCTTAAGGCCGAGATCATAGTGAGCGGTTGGCATTTCAGCTTTAATGCTTACAACAGAGTGAGCAGCCGGCATTTTAGCCTTAAGACCGAGAATAGAATGTGCGCCGCTTTCTTAGCCTTAAGGCCGAGAACACAGTCAGTATCCGGCATCTTAGCCTTAAGGCCGAGGTTGAAAACAGAGTCGGCGCCTTCTTCTTAGCCTTAAAGCCGAGAACGCAGTCGGCCTCCGGCATCTTAGCCTTAAGGCCGAGGACAGTGTGAGCAGCCGGCATCTTAGCCTTGGGGCCGAGAACGCAGTGAACAGCCGACATCTCAGCTGTAAGGCTGAGAACGCAGTGAACAGCCGACATCTCAGCTGTAAGGCTGAGAACAGAGTGAGCAGCCGGCATCTTAGCTGTAAGGCTGAGAATAGAGTGAGCAACCGGTTTCTTAGCCTTAAGGCCGGGAACAGAATGTGCGCCGCTTTCATAGTCTTAAGGCCGGGATCAGAGTGAGCGGCAGGCATTTCAGCCTTAATGCTTAGAACAGAGTGAGCAGCCGGCATTTTAGCCTTAAGCCCGAGAATAGAATGTGCGCCGCTTTCTTAGCCTTAAGGCCGAGAACAGAGTGAATAGCCGACATCTCAGCCTTAAGGTCGAGAACAGAGTGAATAGGCGTCATCTCATCCGTGAGGCTGAGAACAGAGTGAGCAGCCGGTTCGTTAGCTTTAAGGCCGAGAACAGAGTGAATAGCCGACATCTCAGCCTTAAGGTCGAGAACAGAGTGAATAGGCGTCATCTCATCCGTGAGGCTGAGAACAGAGTGAGCAGCCGGTTCGTTAGCCTTAAGGCCGAGAACAGAATGTGCGCCGCTTTCAAAGTCTTAAGGCCGAGATCAGAGTGAGCGGCTGGGATTTCAGCCTTAATGCTTAGAACAGAGTGAGCAGCCGGCATTTTAGCCTTATGGCCGAGAATAGAATGTGCGCCGCTTTCTTAACCTTAAGGCCGAGAACAGAGTGAATAGCCGTCATCTCAGCCGTGAGGCTGAGAATAGAGTGAGCAGCCGGTTTCTTAGCCTTAAGGCCGGGAACAGAATGTGCGCCGCTTTCAAAGTCTTAAGGCCGAGATCAGAGTGAGCGGCTGGGATTTCAGCCTTAATGCTTAGAACAGAGTGAGCAGCCGGCATTTTAGCCTTAAGCCCGAGAATAGAATGTGCGCCGCTTTCTTAGCCTTAAGGCCGAGAACAGAGTGAATAGCCGACATCTCAGCCTTAAGGTCGAGAACAGAGTGAATAGGCGTCATCTCATCCGTGAGGCTGAGAACAGAGTGAGCAGCCGGTTCGTTAGCCTTAAGGCCGAGAACAGAATGTGCGCCGCTTTCAAAGTCTTAAGGCCGAGATCAGAGTGAGCGGCTGGCATTTCAGCCTTAATGCTTAGAACAGAGTGAGCAGCCGGCATTTTAGCCTTAAGGCCGAGAATAGAATGTGCGCCGCTTTCTTAACCTTAAGGCCGAGAACACAGTCAGTATCCGGCATCTTAGCCTTAAGGCCGAGGTTGAAAACAGAGTCGGCGCCTTCTTCTTAACCTTAAAGCCGAGAACGCAGTCGGCCTCCGGCATCTTAGCCTTAAGGCCCAGGACTGTGTGAGCAGCCGGCATCTTGGCCTTAGGGCCGAGAATAGAATGTGCGCGGCTGGCATCTCATCCTTAAGGTTGGGAACAGAGTGAGCAGCTGGCACCTTAGCCTTAAGGTTGAGAACACAGACTGCGCCATCTTCTTATCCTTAATGCCGAGAACGCTGTCGGTCTCCGGCATCTTAGCCTTAAGGCCGAGGACAGTGTGAGCAGCCGACATCTCAGCCGTGAGGCTGAGAACAGAGCGAGCAGTCGGTTTCTTAGCCTTAAGGCCGAGAACAGAATGTGCGCCGCTTTCTTAGACTTAAGGCCGAGATCAGAGTGAGCCCCTGGCATCTCAGCCTTAAGGCTGAGAACAGAGTGAGCAGCAGGTTTCATAGGCTGAAGGCCGAGAACAGAATGTGCGCCGCTTTCATAGTCTTAAGGCCGAGATCAGAGTGAGCGGCTGGCATTTCAGCCTTAATGCTTAGAACAGAGTGAATAGCCGTCATCGCATCCGTAAGGCTGAGAATAGAGTGAGCAGCCGGTTTCTTAGCCTTGTTATGGGATGGGAAAACTGAAGGGTTTTCACTTTCGAATCTTCTTTATTATTTTTAATACAGATAATATATACGACTCTGGGTCGTACAGAAATGACAAAGAGTACACGCGCTGACTTGTAGGAATCGACTGACCCCTTGAGGAGGAGTCTTTGGGTTTTTATCCCCTGTTGGAGCAAGGGGTTTGGCGTGGCTCACGTGACCAGGAAACTGGGGGGCCTCGCTTTTCCTGGAAAGGAGAAAACACGTGCAGGCTACCTTACACCAACCGGCTGCTGCACATGCTTATCTCCAGGGGTGTGTCTAGGCGTAAATCAGCATCGCATGACGATTGCGTTCGAGTAAGTCGAGAAGTGTTACCCGATGACCGTGTTCGGGTCGTTCGGACAGTGTCACATAACAGCCTTAAGGCCGGGAACAGAATGTGCGCCGCTTTCATAGTCTTAAGGCCGAGATCATAGTGAGCGGTTGGCATTTCAGCTTTAATGCTTACAACAGAGTGAGCAGCCGGCATTTTAGCCTTAAGACCGAGAATAGAATGTGCGCCGCTTTCTTAGCCTTAAGGCCGAGAACACAGTCAGTATCCGGCATCTTAGCCTTAAGGCCGAGGTTGAAAACAGAGTCGGCGCCTTCTTCTTAGCCTTAAAGCCGAGAACGCAGTCGGCCTCCAGCATCTTAGCCTTAAGGCCGATGACAGTGTGAGCAGCCGGCATCTTAGCCTTGGGGCCGAGAACGCAGTGAACAGCCGACATCTCAGCTGTAAGGCTGAGAACGCAGTGAACAGCCGACATCTCAGCTGTAAGGCTGAGAACAGAGTGAGCAGCCGGCATCTTAGCTGTAAGGCTGAGAACAGAGTAAGCAACCGGCATCTTAGCCTTAAGGCCGAGAATAGAATGTGTGCCGCTTTCTTAGCCATAAGGCCGGGAACACAGTCAGTATTCGGCATCTTAGCCTTAACATGGCAGCCGTAAGGCTGAGAATAGAGTGAGCAACCGGTTTCTTAGCCTTAAGGCCGGGAACAGAATGTGCGCCGCTTTCATAGTCTTAAGGCCGGGATCAGAGTGAGCGGCTGGCATTTCAGCCTTAATGCTTAGAACAGAGTGAGCAGCCGGCATTTTAGCCTTAAGCCCGAGAATAGAATGTGCGCCGCTTTCTTAGCCTTAAGGCCGAGAACAGAGTGAATAGCCGACATCTCAGCCTTAAGGTCGAGAACAGAGTGAATAGGCGTCATCTCATCCGTGAGGCTGAGAACAGAGTGAGCAGCCGGTTCGTTAGCTTTAAGGCCGAGAACAGAGTGAATAGCCGGCATCTCAGCCTTAAGGTCGAGAACAGAGTGAATAGGCGTCATCTCATCCGTGAGGCTGAGAACAGAGTGAGCAGCCGGTTCGTTAGCCTTAAGGCCGAGAACAGAATGTGCGCCGCTTTCAAAGTCTTAAGGCCGAGATCAGAGTGAGCGGCTGGCATTTCAGCCTTAATGCTTAGAACAGAGTGAGCAGCCGGCATTTTAGCCTTATGGCCGAGAATAGAATGTGCGCCGCTTTCTTAACCTTAAGGCCGAGAACAGAGTGAATAGCCGTCATCTCAGCCGTGAGGCTGAGAATAGAGTGAGCAGCCGGTTTCTTAGCCTTAAGGCCGGGAACAGAATGTGCGCCGCTTTCATAGTCTTAAGGCCGAGATCAGAGTGAGCGGCTGGCATTTCAGCCTTAATGCTTAGAACAGAGTGAGCAGTCGGTTTCTTAGCCTTAAGGCCGAGAACACAGACTGCGCCATCTTCTTATCCTTAATGCCGAGAACGCTGTCGGTCTCCGGCATCTTAGCCTTAAGGCCGAGGACAGTGTGAGCAGCCGACATCTCAGCCGTGAGGCTGAGAACAGAGCGAGCAGTCGGTTTCTTAGCCTTAAGGCCGAGAACAGAATGTGCGCCGCTTTCTTAGACTTAAGGCCGAGATCAGAGTGAGCCCCTGGCATCTCAGCCTTAAGGCTGAGAACAGAGTGAGCAGCAGGTTTCATAGGCTGAAGGCCGAGAACAGAATGTGCGCCGCTTCCTTAGTCTTAAGACCGAGATCAGAGTGAGCGGCGGGCATCTCAGCCCTAAGGCTGAGAACAGAGTGAGCAGCCGATATCTCTGCCTTAAGCCAAGTGGCCACTAGCAATAAACTTGCGACATTTATTGCGAGAGTTGATGTCAGCGCTGTGTAAACACGCCTGAGAGTAACTCTAGCAAGTTCTGATTACTTGCGATAGTTGATCTCTGCAAGTGAATTTTGTCATAGTATAGACACCCGATAATCTTCTCTGAGAGCGAAAGATTTCACTTCCAAAAGAGTTGGAAATTTTTGGCGAGAGTAGAAAGCACGTAGGGGACCGTAGTATTCGGTTTCGAATCTATGTGCACGCCAGCATTTTTGTATCACTTTTTAGTAATGTTTGGTCCAACTAATTCTAAATTCTATTTTGTTGGGCCGATATTTTAGTAGATACTTTACGTATAAATATTTGAAGTTAAGGTTAATGACATACCCGAGGCGAGAGTCAGTTCACGAAAAGCATCCGACCAAACCTGTTAAAAAAATGTCGGGTGACAAAAGTTGGTTAGAAGGGGAAGTGAAGGAATTGATTTCCCAGTGGGAACTATATCCCGAATTGTGGAACGTTAAGAACAAATCGTATAAAAATAGAATAAAAAAACAAGAGGCTTTAAGCCAATTGGCGACAAAATTTAATACAGCGTGCAGTGAAATATACAGGAAATTACATAATTTAAGAACACAGTTCAACCAAGAATTGAGAAAAAGTGTAAACAAAAAAAAAGCGGCGCTGGAGCAGACACGACGTACGAGAGCACATGGAAAAACTTCACCGCCTTGAAATTTCTTTCGCGCGGTCATTCGAATCCGCCAACAATAGACAACTTTGTAAGTACCGTTTATATTTTTTATATATTAACAGAAAGGGACTTTGGTTAAACAAGACGGTAAACTTTAGACAGTTTATTTTATTATTTACAACACAAATAACAAGGGATGTACGGTTACCCGAACACATTGTTTCTTTGAAACCGTGCAGGTTTGTAGAGGACCCGAATAGAAGTATCAGGCAATTATTAGATCGTGCCCGTTTACGGGTCTTCAGGGTGGAAACATCCCTTAAAGGCTAATGTGTGATTTCCTACTTTCCTGTATATCTTGAATACTGTAGTAGATATAAAAAAATTATTACAATGAAAACTTAACGGTTTTTTATGCTGTATAAAAGTATGTAATCGAATTGTTTAAAATTTGTGATGGTGAACATTTTCGTGTTAAATTACAAATTTTAAATAATTCGATTACATACTTTTATACAGCATGAAAAACAGTTAAGTTTCCATTCTAATAATTTTGTTATATCTACTACAGTTTTCAAGATATACAGGAAAGTAGGAAATCACACAGTAGCCTTTAAGGGATGATTTCACCCTGAAGAACCGAAAACGGGCACGAACGAATAATTGCCTGATACTTCTATACGGGTCCTCTACAAATCTACACGGTTTCAAAAAATCGATGTGTTCGGATAACCGCACATCCCTTGTAAGTAGTACATACACAGTCTTTAAATATTATGATACCTATTGCCAATGCACTTCCCCGTGGGGCGAAACAAAATAATCTTTAAATTCGTCTCTTACATTTTTCGTATTAGTACTAAAATTATGGACCGGTCCGCGCTGTAACTCTACTAAATTCGAGTGTGGCATTTCTACGCTGCGCCATTCGCCGGCTTGTTTGTCAGTATCGAAACTACCTGCTGGTGCATATAATTGTCTTCCCCGTGACATTAAAAAATTGTGTAATACACATACTGCTGATACAATACAAGTAGCTTATTCTGGGCCAAGTTCTATTGGCTTTCCTAATATACGAAGTCGGTTTGCAATTATTCCGAATACATTTTCCACTATTCTTCTTGCCTTTGAAAGTCTATAATTGTATACCCGTTTAGGGACATCTTGTCCTCTAAACGGGTATGGTTTCATTAAATATGGCTTCATAGCAAACGCATCATCAGCTATTATCACGTATGGTACTGGGTTCTCGCGTCCAGGTAAAGGCTCTGGAGACGGAAAGTTTAAGGTATTGTTTGCTAAAGCGGCTGATAAAGCACAATTGTTGAAACCCCGTCTGACACTCGTCCATTGCATCCTATATCGATATATAGAAATTTATATGATGCGTCAGCCAAAACCATTAATACGATGCTACTGAAGCCTTTATAGTTAAAATAGTAACTGCCAGCATTAGGCGGTGCTTTCATTGATATGTGTTTGCCATCTAGAGCTCCTACGACCTACACAATGTGAAAAATTCCAAAGTTCTTCAAACATCTTCGAATGTTTCAGCCACTCCTCGGGTGTGTTTGGAGTCTGAAACATAATATTAAGATTTAATATATAATAGTTTCGTTGCGAAATATTTTTTTACTATTTTTAGATTAAGGTATAGTAATGGTATTAGAAATTAATAATGTATTTCCTAATTCTAGGAAAAAGACGGGAAAGCAATTATTGAAATTGAGAGGCCGCAATCAGAAATTTGCGAATCAGTGGGAAATGGTGAGGAGAGATTGCATCCGCAGCCGAAGAAAACCAAAAGGGGGAAATGCAAAAGAAGATATTAATAAAAATGATCTTAGAAAAAGGGCAGCCGCAGTAATGAACAAACCAATGGACGAGTTCCAAATTTTTGGAGATTTTGTTGCAAGCGAATTGAGGAGCCTACAATCAAAAGACATTCAACGCTAACTCAAATTAGTGATCCAGCGTGCCATCCTAGAGTTCGCCGAGATTGACGGGACAAAAACACATTCAAATGCGGATACCGTCAATTCGAACGCCTCAACTTCAGCCTCAACTCACTCTACATTGTTGGAAACAGTATCCACTGCCACATACTATTCGAAAATTGCACCAAATTCAACATCAGAACGTATGTAAATATTTACATTTTTTTATTAAAGTTATTAAACTAGAACTCACCTGCAAATATATATTTTTTAGGACCCAAAACAGTGCAGCGCAGCATTCCGGAACAATCCTGGCAATTGTGCACACCGGAAGCCGAAACAGATACATTAATGAATGATACGAATCACCTGCAGCATTTATAAATGAGTGTTATTGTATACCTTTAATGACAAAATTTAACTGTTTTCGGGCTTGTAACATTCAATATAGCGGTTAATTACAGCTTATTGTGCCCTGAAAATGAATCCGCAAACCGTTTGTCGCGATCACCCTCAGTTTTCGTGAAATTCGATTTTGAAAAAAATGCAGATTTTCAACTTTCAACTTTTTTATGTTCAAACAATAAGCTCAAAGAGCTGCTTATTCTGTCAAATTCTTCTATGAACTCTTCCGAATACAACGATATAAATCATTATTGCATCATGAATATTTAAATATGTTTAAACAATGCAACAAAAATTGGTGCATTTCGGGTGTCCTTGTTCCTAATCCAATAATGACTTATATCGTTGTGTTCGCAAAGGTTCATAGAATAATGTTTACGGAACAAGCAACCGAATACCCTAGTAGCATTTATTGTTGGCATTTTGATGGCCAACTAATTCCCAACTTGGGGATACTGTGGGCCAACCAGAAATGCTACTAGGTTAACTATTACTGTTTGAACGCGAAAGATGTTCAAATTTGAAAATTTGCAGTTTTTTCAGAATAGAATTTCTCGAAAACTGAGGGTGATCGCGACAAACGGTTTGCGGATTCGCTTTCAGGGCACAAAAATCTGTAAGTAACGGCTATTGAATGTTACAAGTCCAGATGTTGTAATCATATCCAAACAAATAAATAAATGTATTTATATTGTATAAAATATTCTTACCTGTTGCTAAAAACCTCAATGTTAAACATAAGCGTTCACTCGCCGTAATAGCACAACGCATTCGTGTATCAGTTTTACTGATACTCGGTCCAACTAATTCTAACAGATAGTCAAAATTTTCTCCTGTCATTCGCAAGAAATTGTCCAGTTGACGAGGATCTTCCGTTCTTAATTCGGACAACAGTGATTCGTGCATTTCCAGATCACATCTTCTTAAAATCCAATCTCTCGTCCAAATTCTTTTTTTCTTTTTTTGTTTTGTTAACAAAAGTAACACTGTACATGCAGCAGCATATCTCATTTGTTGTACTGACATTTTAATAAACACTTCACGTATTCACTAGTCGATATCGACTCTCAGAGCTCAGGACCAACACTGCAGTGCAAACACGCAGAATATATCTTCCGCAAGATTTTTCTCGCAACTACTTACAGGCAAGAATTTGCGCGAAAAAATTGCTGTAGTGTAAACACTCATGCAAGTTTCTTGCGCAATAAATGTCGCAAGTTTATTCCTAGTGGTCACGAGGCTTAAGATTTTCCGCCTGCTCAACCGTGCCGAGGTCAACCTCCCGTGGTGTCTCTCCGAATTTATGGATTCGACCCTCAAAGGGGTTGGAGTACGTATTAAGAAGTGCGAAATGTCCCGTTTCCGCATTTCTCATCAGATCTCTGCGAAAACGGTGTCAATCGATTCCTTATGTTTCATCGATGAAACTAACACCAAAAACGACGCAATTCGGAGCATAATAAAAGAAATTAGATGAAAAATTAATTTATGTAATTTCTCGCTAGCTTCGTTAAAAATAGTCCGATTTACATGGAATTTGGTATAATTTTCATCGGCAAAACGTAAGGAATCCATAGGTATCACTTCCATATCGATATGGCAAACAATAAACAATTCAATTTTTCTGAAACAGGTATGAATCCTCGGCCGACCGCAGCGAATCGAGGTTGGCGCCCCGCAGTCGAGGGTGAAATATCCATTACAGTGTATTAAGGAATTCTTTATTCTTCATCGTATCGATATGAAAGTGACACTAATGGATTCCTGGCGTTCTCCCGATTAAAATTATACGAAATTTCATGTAAATCGGACTATTTTTCATGAAGCTAGCGAGAAATTATATAAATTAATTTTTCATCTACTTAATTGACGAGTAGCAATGTCTGTTTCTTTCCTCCTGCTAGCCATTTCGCTAATACTCAATAAACAGATAACAGGTAGTCATTTGTTTTTAGTTTCTTAACAACCGCATATCGAGAACCATTTCGCGGGACATTCCCTTCACTAATACCATCATTCAATCTATGCAGACCGCGTAATTTGTAAAATTAGTTATTTGTACACTCAATTTTGTGTCAGTAAAATGCCTGCATTTTTACGTTTTCAGTTAAATATACACAAATACTTGATGTTTTTTAAAAACAAAATTCATTAATCGTTCGCTAAACCATTCGAACAAATATATATTGAGTTTTTACACTTAAATATGGACGTTTTTATTCATTCTTCCGCTAATTTTCACTACCAACATAAGTGTACGCTCAATTTTGTGAGTAACTGTAGCTCCAGAATCACCCTGTATCAATACGCATCGTGGAGAAATACAGAAAGAAAAGGGGTAGTCCGCTGACTGCGCGTGATTCCGTCAGCGTAGTTCTCTCTTCAAATTAAGGGGGTATTCTAACCTAGACACTCTGCAATGTATAGCACAATAATATTGACCGTAAGCAGCATCGAGACGCTCAATACATTGTGCAAAATTCAATATTGCACAATATTATTGATCGTGTGGAGCACGCAGCAAAAATATTGTGCAATATATTGCACAATAATATTGAGTGTCTACAGACCGCTTTTACAGGGTCAAATGCAATTGGGGGACGAACTTTGGGCTCTTTGCTCTACATTCCGATTTTCATGAAATTTACTTAGAGTTTTTGGGAAAATGTTACTGTGGTTGAATTCGCCAGAAATGCTACACTGTGTTTATGTGATCTTTAATAAGCTTTTTATTTTATGTCGAGACTATAATGTGTAAAAAATATTACGCTATAGTAGCGTATAATTACATTCCGGGTAAATTATATTATAACTAAATTTTTTAATATTACTGTTTAAACTGTTACAGATACTTCAGTTGGAAGCGGTATTAATAGCAATGATGGTTTTATGCTGCGTCTTATGCTTCATAGTACCTGGAATAGAACTTTGGCTCGCTTGTCGTCCAATCAGGGAGGATTTCAAACCGACCCGACATTCGCGTACTATTACATTTCTCCTCACTATTTTCGTCTTCGTTCTTGGGTATGTATTAAAAGAGATTAGTTTGAAGTTGTAACCACACAAATAGAGCTAAAGTAAATGCACGCGTACTTGATGAAATTTCAAAGTTGTTTTTCATGAAAAACGAAACCTTGCATAGAAAAAATTTGTTCTAATCTCGGCTTATCTTTACCACTGCTCGACTAGGAGTAGGCGAGGTAGTCACAGTCACGGCTGGTTCTCTTAAAATTGCGGTAAGCAACCTTTGTTTGCAGAATTAGAGATCTTAGTTTATTCGTGAATCATTCAGATCAGACGGGCCTATAGGTACTATAGAATTGCACCTAAGAGTAGACCTACGCCTCTACCGATTTGCGACTCATCTGCGCAACTCCCACGGATCTGACACACGCAAAAAGCCAATGTGGTTCTTGGTGTGTGTAGAATTGTTTAAACTAGTTTAAAAATATGTTGAAGTCTCCGGAGGAGCATTTAGCGTTGTAGCGTTAGCGGAACACTCGTGCGAACGTGCACCCAGTGATGCCAGAATGAGGACGGGTCCTCTCGAGAATTTCCCCCACCACGCATGCACACTACGCCGGAGCGGCGTGTCCGTGAGCTCGGCGCTTCGGACAACGTCGGGAAGACGAGAGAGAAAACGAATGTGCGTCTTTCTCTCTCGCTCTTGAAACGCTGTGATCCATGGTGGGGTGCAAGCGACACGCGGCCGTGCGCGATCTTCTTGGGTGCCTCGAGATTCACTTTTCCCTTTCTGACATATGTATAATACTCTTGTAATGAAAAAAATTTGGAAAAAATTTTATTACGGAAATCACGTTTTAAGACCTCCTGATCACGTTTTGGCTATTTAGAAAAGAGCTTTTTTTTTAAATATCTCATATTTGTTAACACGATTACGTTTAAACGGCAAAATGGATTTCAATGAAACTTTATATTTAAATTTTATATTGTCTTAAGATCCGATTAGATCACGAAAAACCATAATTACCCGTTATGGTTCTTCGATTTTTCAGATGTACGAACTAAATTCTACATAAAAAAAGGTTAGATAAAGTTCTTCTGTAACTTCTTTAACAAAGAAAAATGTACATTCATAATTTCTTGTTTTCATTTTAAATTTCCGTACTTTTTATTCGAGCTATTTCTATTTTTCAAACCTTAAAATGAATTTTTTTATTAAAAGATGAATATTTTGATACTATAAATTGGTGAACTTTGTTAAAATTAGAATCCACTCTTGGCCAGTAGCATGGACGCTGTAGCGCCATCGATAAAAAATATTTTTTCAGAGTATGATCTAAAATCTAAACGTAATCACATTTCTCGCTAGATTTTTCGATAATTATATCAAGTTGCGACAAAGAATCACGCACTATTTGCAAATTTATTACGCGCAACGTCCACGCTACCGCTCGATGGAAACTACGGGAAAGTGGTGGTCTCTTCCATCGGGAGGGAAATATAAACGATTCGTTATGCAAAGCTAACATCGCGTTATACGGTACATTAAAATGTGTAAATCGGTATGAAGGAATATTCCTTATGTCAGAAAGGGAAAAGTGAATCTCGAGGCACTCAAGAAGATCGCGCACGGCCGCGTGTCGCTTGCACCCCACCATGGATCACAGCGTTTCAAGAGCGAGAGAGAAAGACGCACATTCGTTTTCTCTCTCGTCTTCCCGACGTTGTCCGAAGCGCCGAGCTCACGGACACGCCGCTCCGGCGTAGTGTGCATGCGTGGTGGGGGAAATTCTCGAGAGGACCCGTCCTCATTCTGGCATCACTGCGTGCACCGACGCGACGCGTGCTTCTCGCGCTTAAGGGGGTAGACACGGGTAATGCAGCGCGCTGTATACCGACACAATCTAGCCCGAAACATGGGTTAGTAGAATACGCTTTTCGTCCTTATATGAGCGAATTTTGGGCTGGGCGAGGTCTTATTCGAAAGACGAAGGTTCAATGCAGCGCGCTCTGGTCATGGTTCGACGAGATTGTGTTGATATCTAATAATATGAGTGTTCAAAGTAGAGCAAAAATCGACAAAATACATTCGCATGAATCCAAGTATTTTTAGGTCACTAAAAGAGTTTTGTGACTCAAACGATGACCAGAGCGCGCTGCACTGAACCTTCCTCTTTTGAATGAGACCTCACCCAGCTCAAAATCTGCTCATATAAGGACGAAAAGCGTATTCTCGTGAAACGCATTCCCAAATACGAGTTCCGCCATATTGGCGATAATACAGAGCAAGTCACGTGACAAATTTAGTTGAGCTAGTGGATATGAGATGGCGCCTACTCGGGAGGACTGCCAACGTGGAATCATAGCAAAACTAAAGCGTTAGCTGGATACACGAGCCACAGTAAAAGCGTGATGCAGTCAATGCATGCATTTTCGGACGATTTTAGGTTAGGTTATATGCATTTTAGGCATATATTGACTACGATAGAAACTGCTGGGAACTGTGTACATTTACTAAATTAACGCTTTAATAAAAGCGTTACAATAGTAACACATACATCACATGAAATCACTTTCGAATTTATGTTATAATTATATGGCCACATTATTTAAAATAAAAAGGAGAGATTGGAACTTTTTTACTAATACTTGAAATATTGATTTACTGATCATATTTTCACAATGTGGAAGTTACAGCAATTATTTGCAATTATTGCTCTTATTATTATTCTTTTGTATATAACATATAACAAGGAAAAGTCTCCAAATCGGTCAACAGTTAACACCCCGATTTTTTTATAATTCTTTACGGTTCTATGTAGAGATGGACATTATTTAAATAAAAGAATATACTTCCGAATGGCCCCAGTGGCCGATCGACACGAGGCTTAGGGGAGGGTGTGTATACCCTAAATCTAAAATTCTATTTAGCTTCGAGTATTTATTAGTTTCCATTGTTTATTAGAAAACCGTTCATCTTGGGCTTCGAATAATTTTTCATCTTTCATTCTATCTTTATCCAAAAATCCTATTCAGATATATTGGCCGGTCGATTCGTTTTCGCGAACAGCGATCAAGAAGAAATCAGCCACCACCATCTGACGATCCTGGATTTGTCAGTTGGAGTTCCTCGGCTATCGAAGGGTATGGTGGGGTAACGGGAATGCTGCTCGACTCCGTCTGAACGTGGTCGTGCGGCTGTTATTTATTCTTATTGTTAGCGTAATAGTTGTGTTTGTTACGAAGCTATGCATAGACCAATACGAGATGAAGCTATGAGAAAGAATCAATGTTCTGGCCAATAAAGCTCCTGCATTTTTTCGGAGCTAAGTCACACCTATTCTGATGTGTGTATTTCTACGCTGACAGATTGGTTTGGCCTGTCAGGCCAGAAGCTTGGCGCTATCCCCACCACTTTTGGCTCACTCTTGTTCTGCGAAGGTGAGAACGAGTCAGAAAACGTTGAGAAAAGGAGCGCCGAGGCAGGCAAGCGGTATAGTGGGAGAATACGCATTACGAAACTCACCGGCCAATATACAGGGTCATCGTTTAATCCTGCAACCCGCGCGCGCGCGAACAGACGAAAATGGCAACACCGCCTCACGGATGCATTCCACTACAACCATGCACCGGCCCAGCGCAGAGCTGCCTGACCGTTGGACAAGAGTGATGCCCGAGCTTCGAAAATTTTAGCGTCGCAAAGAGCTAGGTATTGGGAATTTCCCGACCCAGGTAATCGAGCCGCGCGCTCCGCTTTTATGATCGGTCTACCACTCGCACCCCAGATCACTGTAATGAGGTTTGAAAATAATGTCAACAGATCTCGTATCCGTCTCAATTTCAAAAATTTTAGCCACGGCAGGGTTGACGGTTCCTTGTACGGAGAGATTTTTCGCCACCTGCTTGTAAAAACCACAGTAACGGCACATCGTTTCAAAAAATGACATTAACGGAAGCCGGTATAGGCGTGGCGTTGAGTAGCTAAAACATTCTAACACAAAAATTCTAGAAAAAAAATTCAAACACCGCTACAATCAAAGACACGTCGGATTAGTTACCCCTTACGTCTGATCTAGGTATGCACCGCATTAAGGATAAAATCATAAAAAAGAAAACCAGAACAATAGATTCTGAGGTCTGCAGAACTAACACATAATTGAATAAAAATTTAATTTCTCAATTTATAAATGTAATGATACAGAATCAACTAGCCTATTGTTTATCAACACCACGAATTTTAAAAACAGCGTTAAATACATTATCAAATAAACAGTTTCCAACAGCTTTTTAAACAATTATGGTTAAAAAATTGATAAAAGAAAAAATTAAGTAAACGTAAAATATGTTAAATTATTCATCATTAAGAGGGAGTAATTTTTCATTTTTTGGCGCAAATTGCATTCCGATATGTCTTACAGTTCAAAAGTTATACGAAAAAGACCCCAAAATTTTCAACCGGGGCCGGGAAATTCTGAATAGTTCTTTGCAACGTTAATTTGACAGGGACCAGCCCAAAATTCTCGAAGCTCGGGCATCACTGCTGTCCAGCGGTCGCTTGCAGCTCTCCGAACGCGGGGACGGTGCATGGTTGTAGTGGAATGCGTCCGTGAGGCGGTGTTGCCATTTTCGTCTGTTCGCGCGCGCGCGGGTTGCAGGATTAAACGATGACCCTGTATAATATTTGAATACGATCTTAGAAGCTCGAATAACCGACGAGAACCTTTGTGGCCCGAGCCGCGCGAGATCTCGCCCCTGTTCGGCGATGTGTCATCGATTATATAGAAACAGAATTTGTTTATTTTTCATCGTATCAATATGAAAATGACACAAATGGTTTCCTGGCATTCTCCCGATTAAATTGACAGAAAATAATTTAAATCGGACTATTTTTAACAAAGCGGCCTTCCAATTCTGCAAACAAATTTTCACGTAATTTCCTTAATTATGGTCCAAATAATATCATTTTTTGGGTCAATTTGATCGAGAAAACATGAGGCATCGATTGACGTTTCGCAAAGATCTGATTAGAAATGCAGAACCGCAGGTTTCTCACTGCGTAGTGCGCAACATTGTATGGCCCCGCTGGTTCCGAGCGTCGATACCCACGAAACTCAGCGAATCGCATGATTGTCAGCGTGAATGACAAGAGGGGACTAACCACGGCGAAGGAAAATCAGCCTTCTATCCAGAACGACTTTACTGACAAACTTTATATTCATACGTCAAATAAATACTTTAATTATAAAATATAGACGACGAACTATTGTTGAATTTCGCCAGTTCTTACATATGCATCACTTGGTTGGGAATTCCTGATCCCAGAGTTTCATGCATTTACCTATTGAAATGTTGCTTCAAGACATCGGAAAATTGCATTACTTCTTCTCGTACATACAGGGTCATCCGTTAAAACTGCAACCTACGCGCGCCCGAACAGACGAAAATGGCAACACCGCCTCACAGACGGATTCCACTACAACAATGCACTGGCCCAACGTTCGGAGGGTTACCCAGTGATGCCAGAATCGTGGGACGTGGGACAGAACGCTTACCCCCACTATGACCTACCGTCGTCTCCCACTATGTCCTACCGTCGCCCCCCACTTTCTTTCCATCGCACTGCACACAAGCATATCCCTACCCCTGTTCGTGTGCACGGCAGCCCAACAAGCAGCTCACACGGACATGAGTAAAAATATGCTTGTGTGCAGTGCGGTGGGAAGAAAGTGGGGGACGCCGGTAGGGCATAGTGGGAGACGACGGTAGGTCATAGTGGGGGTAAGCGTTTGGTCCCACGTCCCACGATTCTGGCATCACTGGGGTTACCTGCGACAACTGGGTAACAGTGATGCCCAAGCTTCGAAAATTTTAGGATGGTCTCTTTCAAATTAACGCCGTAAAGAGCTGTGCGGAATTTCCAGGCCCAGGTAAGCGAGGCGCGCGCTCTGCTTTTATGATCGGTTTACCACTCGCACCCCGGATTACTGTAATGCGGTTTGAAAACAATGTCAACTGGTCGCGTACCAGTCTTAATTTAAAAAATTTTAGCTACGACAGGGTTGACCGCGGCGCTATACCTTCGTACGGGGAGATTTTTCGCCACCTGCGTGGAATAGCCACAATAATGACGCATCGTTCCAAAAAATGACATTAACGGAAGCTGGTATAGGTGTGGCGTTGCGTAGCTAATAGGTTAAACATTCAGACACAAAAATTCTAGAAAAAAATTCAAACACCGCTACAATCAAAGACACGTCCCAAAAGTTACTCCTTACGTCCGATCTATGCATGCACTGCATCTAAGAATAAAATGGTAATTATTTAGAAGTTTTCCGTCCTCACCGATTTCAATGATTTTTGGATATGTTGTCGGGGACACGATTCCGAGCAATTTTTTCCTATACATGTTACCGTCGCTCGACCTTCGTTTCCGAGATATTCGCGAAAAACTGCTGCTACTACACAATGTATTCTGCCGTATATCTACCTACAGTACGCGTCCGTGGCAGCGTCTGCGCCAGCATGGGACATAACAAATAACGAAGCTGACTTTTATTTCCGAGATATTTGCGAAAAACTTCGGTAAACTTGTCGATTAGCATGACCATCACCGATTTCGATGACCTTGAAATATGTTGTAGGGGGCATGATTCTGAGCATCTTTTTCCTATACATGTAACCTTCGGTCGGCCTTAGTTTTTAAGATATGCGCAAAAAACCTTGGTAAACTTTTCCTCATGGATTTGAAGGAAAATTGTTTTAATCACCTCACCACGATCGCCTCACTGTACAATATTTCTGTTCACTTATTCCGACACAACGCATTCCACTTTCCAACTTGACCCGGGTATTAGTATTGGTTTGGCTAGATTAGTGCGGGGGGCGCGCGCCCGCTGGCGGGCGCGTAAAGCATGGCAGCGAACCGATTTGAGTTTAACTAAAACATAATTTTTTCGCTAGAAAGAGAGTGCTTTTAAGAACACCTGTTGGACATACCGACTATGTTCGGCGGCGCCGGCACATCGGTTCGGTACCATGCTTTACGCGCCCCGTGGCGAGACACGAGAGCCAATATACCCCGTTATGGAAATCGCAGTTATCATTACGTTGGGTATATTAGTGAGTTTTTATTTCGACGTCAGCATAGTTACGAGAATCGTATAATGGCATTTTTCGCCGTAATGGCAGAAATGTTTCCAGCTAACGACTAAATAACAAGCAGCAATGAATAGTATAATGTTCAATTACTCCTACACATATTGTAACTTGCTGCGCCAAATAAATTTAATATAGATTAAAATTGTCCTTTCATTTATCACCAAACTTGTTGACAGATCAAAGATTGGTTAACTCGAGCCTGCCGGTCACCGCGACATGCAGAAACAGTAGATGAGCGGCTGTCTTGTGCTGACGCACACGCTGCCACGGACGCGTACTGTAGGTAGGTATACGGCAGAATACATTGTGTAGTAGCAGCAGTTTTTCGCGAATATCTCGGAAACGAAGGTCGAGCGACGGTAACATGTATAGGAAAAAATTGCTCAGAATCGTGTCCCCGACAACATATCCAAAAATCATTGAAATCGGTGAGGACGGAAAACTTCTAAATAATTACCAATAAAATTATAAAAAAGAAAACCAGAACAATAAATTCTGAGATCTGCAGAACTAACACATAATTGAATAAAAATTTAATTTCTCAATTTATGAAAGTAATGACACAGAAACAACTAGCCTATTGTTTATCAACATCATGAATTTTCAAAAGAGCATTAAATACAGTATTAAATAAACAGTTTGCAAAAGCTTTTCACATCAATTATGGTTAAAAAAATTGATAAAAGAAGAATTAAGTGAATGTAAAATATTTTTTTATGCGATTTGCATTCGGATATCTTTCATAGTTCAAAAGTTATACGAAAAAGGCCCCCAATTCTTCAACACCGGCCGGGAAATTTCAAATAGCTCCGTGTGACGTTAATTTGAAACAGACCATCCTAAAATTTTCGAAGCTCGGGCAACACTGCTACCCAGCGGTCGCTGGTGACCCTCCGAACACCGGGCCGGTGCATGGTTGTAGTGTAATCCGTCCGTGAGGCGGTGTTGCCAATTCGTCTGTTCGCGCGCGCGTAGATTGCAGTTTTAACGGATGACCCTGTACATATATCTGTTTGCCAGTGGGTGTCACGAATGGCGCGACTTTGGTTTCCCAAATAAATTCAGATTTATCAGGGCCCTCACCTGAACTGCTTGACAAGGAGACTGAACGACGTAAACCGAGTGCGAGCGAAATAGCGCACCAGCGGGAGACCCTCGGTCGACGGCGACTTGAGTCATCCAGTACTGAATATGAAAATGTTCATATTTCTCATTACACCTTGATAAGAGTGTTACCACCGATGGATTCGGTTTATTTTTTCTTATGAATACATGATTACATGTGTCTCCTTACATGTGTACCCTTTCCATGACGCCGACCGGGCTAGAGAAAATGCGCAGGATGGATGGACGTGATTATTATGTGGCCCCCTCCTCAAAGTGACAGAAAATATAACCTATGTATATGCTATATGAAAATAAATGTTTAGCGTCTATTTTGTTCTTTTGCTTTACATTCGTGAATTTTTATCATCTTTTCGAAACATTATTATTACGCCGCAACAGTGTCTTCAGGAAATCGTGTATTGAGTATAGGTTATGTTTTCTGTCATTTCGAGGAGCGGATTTTCTGTCTCTTGGAGGACCAGATTTTCTGTCCACAAAGTGACAGAAAACATAACCTATGCGCTATACCCGATTTCCTAAAGATACTGTTGCGCCGTAATAATAATGTTTTGGAAGGATGATAAAAAGTTCACAAATGTAGCGCAATTGAACGAAATAGGCGCTACACATTTATTGCCATATAGCATATATATAGGTTATATTTTCTGTCACTTCAAGGAGGGAAACACATAACAATCACGCGCATCCAGCCTGCGCATTTTCAGTAGCGGATTTCACGAACGGATTTTCTGTCCTCGAAGTGACAGAAAATATAACCTTATTGCTATACCCGATTTCCTAATGATACTGTTGCGACGTAATAATAATGTTTTGGAAGGATGTTAAAAAATTCACGAATGTAAAGCAAAAGAACAAAATAGACGCTAAACATTTATTTTCATATAGCATATGAAAAAGGTTATATTTTCTGTCACTTTGAGGAGGGGGCCACATAATAATCACGACCATCCACCCTGCGCATTTTCTCTAGCCCGGTCGGCGTTATGGAAAGGGTACCTCCTCCACCCTGCATTTGTGGTAGATGGGCTTCTGGCATTCTCCCGATTAAATTGACAGAAAATAATGTAAATCAGACTATTTTTAACGAAACGGGCTTTCAATTCTGCAAACAATCTTTTCACGTAATTTCTTTAATTATGGTCCGAATATCATTTTGGGGGTCAATTTGATCGAGAAAACATAAGGAATCGATTGACGTCAGTTTCGCAAAGATCTGATTAAAAATTGCAGAACTTCAGATTTATCACTGCTTAGTGCGCAACATTGTATAGCCCCGCTGGTTTCGAGCATCGAAGCCCACGAAACTCAGCGAGACACATGTAATCATGTATTCATAAGAAAAAATAAACCAAATCCATCGGTGGTAACACTCTTATCAAGGTGTAATGAGAAATATGAACATTTTCATATTCAGTACTGGATGACACAAGTCGCCGTCGACCGAGGGTCGCTGGTGCGCTATTTCGCTCGCACTCGGTTTACGTCGTTCAGTCTCCTTGTCAAGCAGTTCTGGCGAGGGCCCTGATAAATCTGAATTTATTTGGGAAACCAAAGTCGCGCCATTCGTGACACCCACTGGCGAACAGATATATGTATGTACGAGAAGAAGCAATGCAATTTCCCGATGTCTTGAAGCAACATTTCAATAGGTAAATGCATGAAACTCTGGGATCAGGAATTCCCAACCAAGTGATGCATATGTAAGAACTGGCGAAATTCAACAATAGGTCGTCGTCTATATTTTATAATTAAAGTTATTATTTGACGTATGAATATAAAGTTTGTCAGTAAAGTCGTTCTGGATAGAAGGCTGATTTTCCTTCGCCGTGGTTAGTCCCCTCTTGTCCTTCACGCTGACAATCATGCGATTCGCTGAGTTTCGTGGGTATCGACGCTCGGAACCAGCGGGGCCATACAATGTTGCGCACTACGCAGTGACAAATCTGCAGTTCTGCATTTCTAATCAGATCTTTGCGAAACGTCAATCGATGCCTCATGTTTTCTCGATCAAATTGACCCCAAAAATGATATTATTTGGACCATAATTAAGGAAATTACGTGAAAATTTGTTTGCAGAATTGGAAGGCCGCGTTGTTAAAAATAGTCCGATTTAAATTATTTTCTGTCAATTTAATCGGGAGAATGCCAGGAAACCATTTGTGTCATTTTCATATTGATACGATGAAAAATAAACAAATTCTGTTTCTATATAATCGATGACACATCGCCGAACAGGGGTGAGATCTCGCACGGCTCGGGCCACAAAGGTTCTCGTCGGTTATTCGAGCTTTTAATACGTGGCCAGACCTGAACCAAACCCCGAACCGAACGCCACTTGAGACTCCGTAATGCCCCGTTCCTACGTGTGGAACGTATATTTCTCATTCGTCAATTTCAGGGAGTGGGGTGTACAGAAAACTTAAGTTACAAGTCCCATACTATGTTCCGTTAGGGTTGGTTGTAAAAGGAAGAAGTCATAAATGGTCATTTTTGAACGAAGGATCAATATGTGCATCCACCATACAACCTTCATTCGATCTTTACAATCGATAATTTATTATTTTTCCAAGAACGTTTCGACAACATCTGTTTCCCAAATTTCTAAAGGCCAATAAAAAAATGGGTGACATTGTTCAATCCAAGCTAATCCATATATTGCTCTGTAGGTAGGTGACAATACGGTCATAAACTGCGACCCTCTCGAAACGCTTTGGCCGATCACCGTAATTAATTTTTGAGAACCAGGTATGACAGAAAAGGCAGCCCGTATAGTTTTTACCTCAATGTGTTAAAACAAATATAGGGTAAACTCGGTTAAGTCCGTGGTATATACAGGTTATTCCGTGATACTTCCGTGAGTCCCGTAGACATTTCGAACCGTAGGCATAGGTACACTTGGAAAGGTCTGTGGGACACTCTTCGTTTATTACCACCGTGTCTTGCTTTTTCAAACTACTTGACACCCCCAATGGCCAGGATGACAACAAGTCATGGTGGTGTGAGGGACATGGATGCACCACTACAGTTGTTTACCCCATGTAGGTGAGCCATTCCTTTGATGGTTCGGAACTTTACCGACATCGGCTGGGAAGAGCCCGAACATCGCGGCGAGCCTGGCTTTCCTTTGGTCGAGGGTCCCGAGGTCCCTTCCTCGGTGTCATATGGCAGGCAAACCTTTCGTCTGCACTACTCTAAACACTCTCTGTCCTTCAATCTTTAGCTGTCGCGAGCCACGAGACTCTGTCGAAACTGGCCAATATCGCTAGAAATATACGTTCCACACGTAGGAACGGGGCATTACGGAGTCTCAAGTGGCGTTCGGTTCGGGGTTCGCTTCAGATCTGGACGTGGCCTAAGATCGTATTCAGATATATTGGCCGGTGAGTTTCGTAATGCGTATTCTCCCACTATACCGCTTGCCTGCCTCGGCGCTCCTTTTCTCAACGTTTTCTGACTCGTTCTCACCTTCGCAGAACAAGAGTGAGCCAAAAGTGGTGGGGATAGCGCCAAGCTTCTGGCCTGACAGGCCAAACCAATCTGTCAGCGTAGAAATACACACATCAGAATAGGTGTGACTTAGCTCCGAAAAAATTCAGGAGCTTTATTGGCCAGAACATTGATTCTTTCTCATAGCTTCATCTCGTATTGGTCTATGCATAGCTTCGTAACAAACACAACTATTACGCTAACAATAAGAATAAATAACAGCCGCACGACCACGTTCAGACGGAGTCGAGCAGCATTCCCGTTACCCCACCATACCCTTCGATAGCCGAGGAACTCCAACTGACAAATCCAGGATCGTCAGATGGTGGTGGCTGATTTCTTCTTGATCGCTGTTCGCGAAAACGAATCGCCCGGCCAATATATCTGAATAGGATTTTAGGATAAAGATAGAATGAAAGATAAAAAATTATTCGAAGCCCAAGATGAACGGTTTTCTAATAAACAATGGAAACTAATAAATACTCGAAGCTAAATAGAATTTTAGATTTAGGGTATACACACCCTCCCCTAAGCCTCGTGTCGATCGGCCACTGAGGCCATTCGGAAGTATATTCTTTTATTTAAATAATGTCCATCTCTGCATAGAACCGTAAAGAATTATAAAAAAATCGGGGTGTTAACTGTTGACCGATTTGGAGACTTTTCCTTGTTACAGTAATGCCTCGTTATAATCCCGACAATCGGGGCTGGCAGCGGAACACTAACGCGATGCGGACACTATTTCCTTGGAGTAGTATATGTATGCTCTAAGACTATTCCGTGCGGCCGATGCCGCGAGTGAGAAAACCCAAGAGCAGAGCGAGAGGGAACGAAACAGTTGACACGAAGTTGCTGTCGTCTCTTTCGTTCTCTCACTCTCGACCGAAGGATTCTACGAAATGGTGGGGATAGTGAGCGGGATTATAACGCATGGTAAAAACGGGACACTAACGAGGCATTACTGTATATGTTATATACAATAGACGGAAGAATAATAATAAGAGCAATAATTGCAAATAATTGCTGTAACTTCCACATTGTGAAAATATGATCAGTAAATCAATATTTCAAGTATTAGTAAAAAAGTTCCAATCTCTCCTTTTTATTTTAAATAATGTGGCCATATAATTATAACATAAATTCGAAAGTGATTTCATGTGATGTATGCGTTACAATAAAAGCGTTAATTTAGTAAATATACACAGTTACTAGCAGTTTCTATCGTAGTCAATATATGCCTAAAATGCATATAACCTAACCTAGAATCGTCCGAAAATGCATGCATTGACTGCATCACGCTTTTACTGTGGCTCGTGTATCCAGCTAACATTTCAATTTGCTATAATTCAATTTGGGAGAATAACTTGATTATTTTCAAATTGGAGGAAGAAGGCTCCACTGATTCAACGGCTCCCGGGGCGTCAACCGCCAACGTCGACCGTATCAAGGTGGCGGAGATTTTAAACAAGGTATCTCCTAACTGTTATGATAACATAACAGTCACGAGGATCGGTAAAAGGAGCCAGGGCAAAGTACGGCCCGTTAAAGTGACGTTACCATCGGATCTTTCTGCTCGATCGATCATCTACAAGAAGAACACCTACAAGGGCGTCGAGAGAATCACGCTGGACTATACGGAGCAGCAAAGGAAACACCTTCGGGGCTTACAGGAACGGCTTCGCCTCGCTGATGACCCCGCGCTGACCATCAGGTTCAGGAACGGAGCCCCGATGATTGCTCGAAAGGGATCCGGAGCCGTCTCAAAAAACCGCGAGTAGCCCCTCGGGTTTATTATCAGAATGTTAGGGGGTTGCGTACTAAGTTGCACAATTTAAGCCAATCTATCTTAACGCATCACATAGATTATGATGTTATAATTTTTACGGAAACATGGCTAACGGGGGGTATTGCCTCTGCCGAACTGGGGCTGCACAATTATAACATTTTCCGGAAAGACAGATGCGCGGCAACCAGCAGGCTCTCCCGAGGAGGCGGTGTCCTTATTGCTGTTAAGAGAGGCTGGGGCGCGACTCAGCTCCTTCCTTCTGAGGGTAATATAGAGCAAGTCTATGTTAAAGTTACCATGGGAGTTGCGGTGTATGTCTTTGGCGCTGTTTACTTTCCGCCCGGATCACCGCCAGCGTCTTACGTTGAGCACTGTACTAGTATAGACGAGTTGCTAGCCAGTGGGGTCGATCGAAAGTTTTGCGTTGTAGGCGATTTTAATTTGCCTCGTGTCACTTGGCATTGCGACTCCTCCTCGGCGCTGGTCCCAATTTTAAAATCGGGTTGTGTGGATGACATTCTGTCGACGTCCGCGTTGGCGGAGTGTTGGAATTTCCATAACGGATCTCAATATAATCACGTGGGTAACTGTGACGGTAGAATGCTTGACTGGTTATTTGCTAATTTTCCTGTGTCGAATACATGTACTCCAGGGGCCACTTTACTACCAGTTGACGCGTATCACCCCGCCCTGTCTTTCTCGTTGGGTGCCACCAGTAGAGTACCCCAGGCTAGGGCTGCGGTCAAGTTCGACTTTTTCAAAGCTGACTATAGCTCCATTGCCCCTGCATTAGTTGGCATTGATTGGGACTGCGCCCTGGAGAATTTGTCTACTGATGAATCGGTCTGCGTTCTGAGTTCGCAGTTAGGCTACTTAATAAAATCGAATGTACCTACGTACTGTACTTTCAAGTCATCCTTCCCGGACTGGTTCTCGCATGAACTTCGACTTGCTATTAGGAATAAGAAGAAAGCGCACGCTATCTGGAAGAGCTCTAACCTCCAGTGTAATTTCTATAGTTTTTCATTTCTTCGCGCGCGGTGGAAAGAGCTGGTGAAAAGAGATTATGCGTCGTACATAAGTAGATTGGAAGGAAATATATTGTGTAACGTGAAGGCGTTCTGGGGGCATGTAAATTCTAGGAGGGGGGATAATTCTCTGCCAGCAAGCATGAATCTGGGGGATGAGGTCTCGGACTCGGACGAGGGAATTGCGAACCTTTTCGCTAAACAGTTTAAATCAGTTTTCGTTCCGCCCTCTAGGGTGCCATTGGGCCCCGTCCCGCATTGTAATGCGTTGGTGCATCTGTCGAGCCTAGATATTAAGCTTGCGGAGGTGTTCGAAGCTATTAATGATCTCGACTCGAGTAAGTCTGCTGGTGATGATGGCTTACCCCCGTATTTTGTCAAATCCTGCGTTTTCGGCCTTGCCAGAGCGCTATGGATCATCTTCAATAAGTCACTTAAGTCTGGGTCCTTCCCGACGTCCTGGAAATCGAGTGTGGTGACGCCTATATTCAAGTCGGGGTTAAAGGGTGACGTCGCTAATTACAGGCCAATTTCACTTCTTAGCTGCTTCTCTAAGATTTTTGAGAAAATAGTCACCAGCAAGCTCTCGGTCCTGATCAGAGGTAGTTTGTCTGATGCACAACATAGATTTTTTCCGGGTAGATCCACAGTTACTAACCTCGCAGTTTTTGCGAACTATGTGTCCTCTGCGTTGGACTTGCGTCAGCAGGTAGATGTGATCTATACCGACTTCAAGAAGGCTTTTGACTCGGTGGACCATGGCATTCTGCTGAGGAAACTGGACGCATTCGGAATTCATGGTGGGCTATTACAGTGGCTCGGCAGTTATTTATCGAACCGAACACAGACTATCAAGGTGCGTGGTTGCAGATCACAATCGATACAGGTCTCATCAGGGGTGCCCCAAGGGTCACATCTGGGCCCCTTGCTCTTTTGCATTTTTATTAACGACCTTGTGGAAGTGTTTCGGTTCGGTACTCCGCTGTTGTTTGCGGATGACCTCAAAGTATTCGCCACTGTGAACTGCATAGACGACGCCCGGAAACTCCAAGGAGACCTTGACAGATTACATACCTGGTGCACGTTCAACAGGCTTCCTTTGAATTTGTCGAAATGTCAAGTTCTTAGGATTTCCCGGGCACGCAGTACTTGCATTTTTGCCTATTCGATAGGGCAGAGGAGCTTGACCTGCATTGAGTGCGTGCGTGACCTGGGTGTTACTTATAATGCTGCCTTTTCCTTCGCGGACCATATTATTGGAGCTGCTAACGCAGCTTCCAAGCAATTGGATTTTATTATGAGGCACTCGCGTGGGTTTAGGAACCTGAGGACCTTCAAGCTGTTGTACGATGCGTTGGTAAGGCCTCACTGAAGCCTACCTGATGGTGGCTCTCGAGAGGGTCCAGCACAGGTTTTTGCGTTTTGCGTCTTTCCGTCTCGGGCAGCCTCTTAATGTTTTCGATCATGACTATGGGCCCGTTTTGCGTAGATTTAAGTTTTTGACGTTGCAGCATAGATTAGCGCTGGCGGATCTGTCCTTTCTTTTCAGGGTCATTAATGGGGACATTAATTGTCCCCGGCTATTGGGGTTAATTAATTTCAGTGCTTTGTCCAGACCGTTGCGCTATGCTCCACTGTTTCGGGTTAGATTTTTCCGGACAAACATCCGTCAAAGCGATCCTATCACTAGGGTTTGTGTGCGGGGTAATGAGGTGGCCGACCGGATTAATTTCTTTGGTTCGTCACTTGATTCATTCAGGCGGTCGGTTATCTCACTCTTCGGTACACCCAGGCCTAGCGTTCCCGTGTTGTATTAAGTGTCTGTATATCTTTATAACAGTTTGCGTTTGTGGTCACATTTATTTTATTTTGTTAGTATTGGGCTGGTCCCGTGAATAAATAAATAAATAATTCCACGTTGGCAGTCCTCCCGAATAGGCGCCATCTCGTGTGCACTAGCTCAACTAAATTTGTCACGTGACTTGCTCTGAATTATCGCCAATATGGCGGAACACTGATTTGGGAACGCAATCACGCACTGACGTTTTTTGTCCTTATATGAGCAGATTTTGGACTGGGTGAGGTCTCATTCGAAAGAGGAAGGTTCAACGCAGCCCGCTCTGCTCATCGTTTGAGTCACAGAACTCTTTTAGTGACCTACAAATACTTGGAATCTGCGAGTGTATTTTCTCCATTTTTTCTCTACTTTGGACACTCATATTATCACATATCAACACAATCTCTTTGAACCATGACCAGAGCGGGCTGTATTGAACCTTCATCTTTCGAATGAGACCTCGCCCAGCCCAAAATTTGCTCATATAAGGACAAAAAACGTCAGCGTGCAAACCCATGTTTCGGGCCTGATTATGTCGGTATACAGCGCGCTGCATTACCCGTGTCTACCCCCTTAAGAGCGCGCATATCCGGCCGCGAGATCAGCTGACTGGAATTTAACTAATGCGTCCCGGGAGTCGGTCCCCTGAATTTCAACTGCAAATCTCTCGAAGACGAAGCTTTAAATTGAAAAATGGTAAAGGACTTTTCGATTTCTTTTTGCATGAGAAATCGAAACATTCGGTTTGTCCCATCGTTTTGGTATCGTTGTGACTTGCTCTTGGCTCAACTCACGAATTGGGAGCGCTTTTGATCGCAATAGCCCAATTGAACAGGCCTGACGTAGATATTGACTCTGCCAATGCTCTCCACCACTTCTATCAAAAGATAACCAATACAATGATGAAAAATCGGAAGGCTCATTTGTTGTGACCCCGCAGTATGCTTAAATACAAGTTTATTACGTAAAAGTCACACAGTGTAGGATCGAGAGATGTTTTTTGGCGATTTGGCGAATTGGCGAAAAATATACGATAGGGTATCCAACACATTTGAACGAGAGAATAAGCTCAGATTCAATTTGGTATTTACTGTGAACAGTTCATTTGTCACGAGACAATCCTTGCTGCTAAAATAAACGTTATAAATCTTCATTATAAAAATTATTGAAATTTATCGCTCGCGGATCCTTTTGATTCCCATGCCAAATAAAGTGATCCTAGTTATAGTATAGAAATGATCATTTATAATGTAGGCACCTATTCCGTTTTATAATACGCACAATGCCGTGCAAAAGAAATCTATTTGGATGCTATTTTTTAATTAGAGATGCACCGACTAGTGGCCGACTGGTCGGTTAAGGGGTTACGCCACCCTGAGGCGCTCCAAACAGCACTAAACTAAACGAATATTTTTTACTGATACTATAAGGTTGAAAATTATTTATTTTCTTCTTATGTGTAGAGATGTGTAGATGTTCTTACATTGTATAAATACTGTACAAAAATATTAAAAACTGACCGAGTTATTTGTTGTCCCGCGAAGCTCGTCCGCCGTTACACATATGACTGATATAACAAATTATAACGCCCAGGTTCATCTGAAATGAAAAACATGATGATTATCGTGTTCCTTAATAAAATACCTACAATGTAGCATACGGATTTGAGAAAAAAAATTATTGCACAAATGAGAGCAAAGTGAAGAAAATTATTCGTTTTTCACCTGACAAAACGAATTTAAAACATTTATTATATACGAATGGGTTATCGCATGAAAAAAATGATATGCTACATTGTAGATAATACCATTAAGAATATGCGTACCAAGTTTGAAATCAAACGGACAAATAGTTTTGGAGATATTTGAAATATCACCTTTGAAAATGTAGTTTCGAGAAAAACGCAATAGAAGAAAAGTATAATGGTCGCTACCTGCTACGGAATATCGACATCCGTGCCTCGTTTAAAGTCTATAACTCGGTTATTTTGGGGAATTTTTACACCTACCATGACTTAAATTATTGTTTAAACTTCACGTTATTACGTGAATTTCTTATTAGAAATTGCAAAAAAGCCGATTTTTTAACACTTTCAAGGTGGTGTCTTCCTTAAGCCGACCACTTTTGTAATGGGCGATTAGTCGACTTTTTGGGGGCCGATTAGTCGGCTAGTCGACCAAAACTCTAGTCGGTACATCTCTATTTTTTATACCTTAATATAATCTGTTTTTAGAATCGGCATGATCACAATGACGGTGTATAACGAAACAATATCTGCGACTGTACAGAAGTTGCCCATCGTAGTTGAAGCTGCGTTACAAGATTTACATGACTACCATAACAATATAATGATACAATTACGGGAATGTTTCTCGGGAAGTTTGGATATCGCTAGTGAGGCAATTCTTATGGATCTTGACAGTAAGTGAAACACTATTTCATCTTACATTTGATCATTTGATGTTCAGAGGAAATGACAAATGATTTTTATACGTTTTTTCGCACATTTGCTAATATAGTCACATACTCATGGGATCATCATGCAACAGTGACAAAATGTCAGAAGATGTAGCCTAGTTCACAAAATGATTTTAAATAAACTGATCAGTTAAATTTTTTACCAAAAGCAACGAAAATAGCTCAAACTTTCAGTATTGGATTGCTCGCCATAAATATATAGTATATAATTGTAATATTTATAATTGATATATTTAGGATTCTTTTAATAACTCTAAGTAGTATGTGTCATACAAAATATATTTCTGTTTATTTGTTACAGATATAGATGAACTACTAGGTAGACCAGTACAAGCAGAATTATCTGCTGAAACGGGACTGGATATTGCTTTGAACACCCTCATGGATCTTGCAAATAGTAAGTGAATTAGAGATTGTAAATGAATATCTGATGGTCAAGATGAATATTGAACCTCTTGCCAAAAATAGGTTCACATATTTTGTTTACTGTATTCCTTTAATCATTCACATTCATGGAAAATTGTTGTCAAGACTATGTGACTGTTTTTGATTACCAAAACCCTCATTACTACACAGAAGCTGGTACTTCTTTTCTCTTTTAAACTCACCATTCATTGTCCACCACTCTCAGGAAGCTGTGCGAAGTAATTAAATTCCCTTCACCATGCTTTAAGCGTCTAATAAATTTCTAGTGTCCGAATATTTGTTACTCACTGTTCATATATTTTAATAACATATTGCTGTCATTATAACTATTGTTAACGAAACTCGGTGTCCTAGTGCTAAGGGCATGTGTGTAAAATTCATTCCCTCTGCATGAATTCAAGGCGGGATCTGACAAGTCCGAGGTACAGTGCTGTTTCGAAAAGAATCTGCATCTTTTGTCTCGAAAAGAAGCCCCGCTATCATCGCTACTTCTTTTGTAGTTGCAACGAAAATTGAGGCATGCCGGAAAGGCGGCAACTACAAAATAAATAGCGGAGATACCGGCGGCTTCTTTTCGAGACAGCACTGTATACGGCAGATCGTACAAAATATCGTAACGTTCGTGAACCTTTTGAAACTTACCATGAGCAAGAATGTCAGGTACAATCAATATGCAATAAAAAATCCTATATGGTAGCCGTTGAAGTAATTACACGTCTTTAATCAAATATAAATGAATTTCAGATAGCCAAGCATTGTCAAAACAAGTCGAATCTTTGTTAAGTGATGGCGAGAAAGCGCATAATCTTGGAAAGCTATTAAATCTAGAAATCGAAGACTTACGTAGAAATTTGAAAGATGCTCTAAATGCATGCACTGGCCAGGATCGTTTTCTTTGTAATACTTTTGATTCGACTGGATTGCGATTAACTTTGGGATTGGAGCATGTAAGTGGTCCACTAATAATACAACAATAAATATTCTACATTTAGTATACACCAATGAATAAAAATGATTAAGCACAATATTCCCAGGTGATAGCTTTATTTTTAATTTCACACTCAGTTACATTTTCATGACTGATCCGCACTATATTCTTTGCTTACTCCGTGCTGTGTTGGACATTATTTCATTGTTATTAATTGTTAAAGAATGGTCGTTGGTTATTTATGGTTCAGAGACAAATACATGCCCAAATATTTAGACTTGCATTTACTTTAATCAAGGTTGAAGGTAAAGCCTTTGTCTGGCATAAGGAGACAAAGGTTTCCAATCTTAACTATGACATTGCCAAGATTCGGCGATTGTCCCGATTCCATTGTAGGAGTGGCAACACTAATTATTTCCCAAATACATACATCCATTGTTACCAATCCATTTATGATTCTCCTCATACATAAATGTCATTCGATAACGTCGCAGCGCGAGAAAATAGAAAGGTTTATACATTTCATTTCAGCTCTAATACTATGAAACTCGGACTTGATTTATGAGTTACTAGTTTTACTACTATTTATTTTCTTGTGAAAATAGTCACATTCATTTGGATTAGCTAGGCATATTGAGGTGGGACACATTTCGAGACACCAGAGTTTACCGTTCGTAAGTTTTTAGGCGACAGACGAACACACAAACACTTTTTGCTTTATATATTAAGATGTTGAATTCTGCGACTTACATGCAACTAGTGCGAAAAAAATTCCTTTACAGCTTGTGAGAGATACTCGTTTGTCAAAGTTGCGGATCTTTAAGCGAGGAAATTTAACAGAAACCATTCGTCAGATTCGAGGAGAATTTCTATATATTTCACAGCACATAGCCAGAGATACTTTGGATATCCGAAATCGTGAGTAAACATCCGTGCTGGACACAGTTGTAACCAAATAACGTAAACAAATGAGGTAAAAAGTACGTTCTCCTTCGAATATAAGCTTACTGTTAGCTGAATAACGTCTCTACGCTGCTGCTCTAGCAAATAAGTATTGTTTTCGAACAATAAATTATTTGTAGCTTTAACTGGTAAAAAAAAGCAATACAGTTAAAATCTTAAAAAAAACAGTTGGAAGTAGAGATTACACAGTTTCAAACGATATTTTTAACCGACTTAAAAAAAGAGGAATATTTTTTTTATGTTTGTCCCCGCCTAACTCCTCAGCATATGGACCGATTTTGATGATCTTTTTTGTTATTCGAAAGAGGGCGATGCCCCGGTCGTTCCATCCTACACTGAATTCAATATTGGCCCAATATTTTGCCAGTTATGGTTAATAATAATTATTTATATGTTTGTGTCCGCATAACTCCTCAGCATATGGGCCGATTTTGTAACGATATGGATACAATCATTTTTGTCGAAGTTATGACCATTTGAACTTGCCTCCATTTTTCGTGTTCGTAGGGGTGATCCCTTAATTTTTTTGAGGAGTATCGATATGCAAATAATCATGCTGCCTGAGATGCTTCTCAAGTTACTGAACTTATGTTTCCTAAAGCACTGGTTACATTGTTCGACAATAAAATATAGTGCAAACATGTATTTATCAAGCAATAATGACATCACTGCCGTAGGCACTACTAAATGAAATAAAAAACGAAAAAGTACATTTTTCACAGAAATTCGCCGTGAAGTCAACAAAATACGTGCCAGAATATTTGACGAAGCGCGAAACATGGAAGTAAGCAGCTCCGAGCTCAGGGAGAAACTAGTGGTCGCAAGACGTGTAGTGGATCACGTGATGCCCTATGTCATTTCCTTTGAACATATTAGGTGGTTCGTAGGAATTGGTACGTACCATATTATTAAAGGTTTCCAACTTTTTTGTTCGTAGTATTAATTCAACGACGTAAATTGAAGCAAGAAATGTCATTGAATAATTTTACTTAGCTTCGATCCTCTGTATGCTTGGTGTTTGATTGTTTGTTTGGTGTATGGTTCAAATCTGGAAACTCCATTTTCACCCACCTTCCATCAATCCAATTGTCTTGAAACTTTGTAGGCGTGAGTGGGTGTGATGACAATACAATTTTTTATTAAAAAAAAGTCAAAAATAAAATGAAAAATATGAATATTTCACCAACACCAAAAAACTAGAAAATAAAAAAATGTATATAAAATTTATGTTAAACGATTTTACTAAAAATGCACTAAACACTACAAAATAATTATTTTCTTGTACTACAATTTCGATGGTGATATATGACTTAAAATAAAATCATACAAAATCTGTTAAAAGATTACATGTACTAATTATTATCGGGAAAGTCAATTCGATTGTAAAAAAAAAAGGATAATAACAGATTTATCGTTTTTCTGTGCTAAAGCCGTCCGTGACGTAGACACTACATAAAATATTACGTAATATTCTATATAAACAAATGAAGACATCAAACGCTCTGATTCATATTTGCATTTTGCAGGTGCACCGCTATGTATTCTGCCATTCTGGTTGCTCTTATTTGGCGCCCTGTGTTGTCGTTGTCATAATTCAGATAATAAAGTGCGACCTACTCTTTTATGGTACGTACGCTGTTTTTATCCCAATAATTGCTGTTTGCGTTTACTAAAACTTGTATGTATAATAGTTGCACTGTTTCATAGTAATCCACTATCTAGACCAGGGCTTTTCACACTTTATTTTTCGCGTACTACTCAAATATCTACACGAACAGTCACGTACTATGAACTACTTAAAATTAAGATGAATACTCAAAATGAAGATGAACTTAATTGATTTATTGCACACCAAAAGTATTACAAAAAGTATTCGAAAAATGGTACGCGTAAGTACCATACTTTGAGAAACCCTGATCTAGACTGATGTAATATAAATAATTTGTCAATTTTACCACGAAGGGCTTTCATCTCTAATTTCAAACTTACATACCGAGTAAATGATATGTAATACCTAAATCAGTTATTTCTGCTTTCAAAGATCTCCAGCTCACATATGCATACAAATATCATTTCAATATTGTATCCTGCATGTCATTGTATTAAATAGTTTCATTCTGGTTTCATATCACTACTAAAAGTAATAAATAATATTTTCAGTGCTGTGTCTATTAGTTGTATTATTTCAATCGTAATTTGGGTAATATTCATCATGACGTTGACACTATCAAGTCATATCGAGATGTTGGTTTGCCGTCCACTTCATGACCTAAATTATCAAATGATGGAAGTTGTCTTGGAAACTAGAACATTCTTGGGAAAGAAACTACGTGTACCTCTAAAAGATCTTTTCATGTAAGTCTTCTTAAGCAACATGTTTATCGTATTCATTTATTCTATCATGCCCTTCGTGTCAGAAACAATGACTACGTGTCTGCCAAGAACATGCTTATCTCAGTAGGTGTAACGTAAAACGATATATAAATCACTGTTCGCGAAAGTCAACCTTCTGTAGCCTGGTAATATAATTACCTGTGGAGCCTACAAATTGGGATGTGCGGGTACCCGACATTTCGGGCTCGGGATACGTCAGAAAATTTCGAGCGGGATCCCGGCATACAGACTGTCCCGAAATTCAGGGACTTACCGGAACATGCAATATTCTAGCGCAAGAAGACACCGAAAAGTCCTTTACCGTTTTGGGATCTGAAGCTTCGTTTTCAAGATATTAGCAGTTCAATATTAGCGGCGGATCTTCTGGGCCGCGCAGTTTAAAGCCGAAACAGCTGAGTGCGGGCAGTGACCCCTAGCACGCACGCGCAGGAGGCAATCGTAGATACAGACCCACGCACACTGTAGAGCGGACGGCGCTGGTTCAACTGTGTGTGTGTGTGACCCGGTGGGCCGTGGGGGGGGGGGGGCAAAAAGGAGCAGTTGCCCCCCCCCGGCTTTTGAGTAAAAATCGCTTATTTTTACAAAGTGATCGACATTACGTCACATGGACCTAAGTATATACACTCGAAAGTAATCTTTATATTTTCACTAGTGCTAGATGCCAGCCATAAAGTTTGTCGTAATAAAGAGTTTAATTTTGTTTTTTCATTACCTACTATATTCTTCTTTACCGACACCCCAAAGTTGCCCCCCCCCTGGAAAAAAGTCTGCGGACGCCCATGTGAACCGATATCCATAAACAGCTTTAAATTGCGCGACCCGGAAGTAGCACCACTAATAATCAACTGTTAATATCTCGAGAATAAAGCATCGGATCCCAAAACGGTAAAGGACTTTTCGATGCCTTTTTGCATATTTATTGTACCGGTATTTATTGTTTCTTGCCAAATCCGTGCTAGTACTTGTCATTATGTAGTAAGTTTTTAGACTAATGAAATTCTATATTCGTAAATAAAAGATGGATGTTTGGTGAAGTGGACTAATTTGAAAATTAACGAATAATATACAATTGCAGGAAATGTCGACAGAATGAAGCGGCGTATCCTGCTCTTGGATTAGGAAATACGCTTAAAATAGAGCAGCTTACTGCGTATTGGACTTGGTCGAATTTCACTAAACTCATGTTCAAACTCAAAATTGAACTAAAGACTTTAAGAATATTTACACCATATTTGCAGCAGCAACTGCGGGATCTACTATATGCTTATGAGCTGAACTCAACAGAACATAGAATTATGGTACTATAGAACTTTTATACAAATTTAATATTGTTGTATATGGAATGTACATGTATGCATCGAATTAAAAATTTATAGGGATAACTTGTTAAGTATGGATTTTTCGATATTTCTTTTTTACGCAGTTTTCTGGACATAAATAAAGATGCAACTTTTGTTAAACTTTTTTTCGATATCTCCTACCGTTCTCGAGGTATTTCGCGAAAAAGAAAATTCTAATTTTTTCTCAAGGGGTGATTTTTCACCCCTTAAAATTGCAGTGTGGTGCAAACAAAAAATAGATTTGTTTTACGGATGAAGTAACTACTCCACTTGCAACAAAATTGCATAATTCTCTGAATTTTCGGGTTGTCTAACTTCCCCTGTAAGTTACATTAATTTCGAGGAGTTAATAATGAATTAAATATCACATCATAACAACATTTTCGTTATCTATTCGTTCCGTCTTAAGATTCTGCAATTCCGGATCTCCGGATGGTAAAAGATTGGGAGTTTCGTAAAACTCCCTCAAGTAGAATTTGACGGCTAATATGTCTCGTCCAATTTGGGGAAGGTTTTGAAAATGCAATACTCGTAATTTCACCCTTCCTTATGTGTTTTTTATAATACCGGAATATCTAATGCGAAATAGCTATGATTAAAATTCATTCTTATTAATGTTAATATAATAAATACAACTATATGTGGAATTTAGCAACTTGATGTAGTATAATAGTCAATATTGAATTGAAATGAAATGTTTGTTGCCAGATTCAAGAACCAATTTTAAGTAAGGACCTGTACGCTCTCTCGGATCAATTGAATAGAGTAACTCGACAAATGAGTGACAGGATGACAGCCAGAAGCTTAGAAACTATTGCAATAAATATGCAAGATTTAACTTTAACGAGACTAAAACCACTATCGAAATTAAAGGATGAGTTGTTATACAAACTTGCTAGTTTAGAGTTTCAGATGCAACCACTTCAGCAACAAGTGAATCAATCAATTTCTCACCTGAATAGTATACAGCATTACATTGATAATCAAGGAGATAAAATTGCTCAACTGGTATGTAATATTTCATCTTCATATTCTAGAAAGTAACACATTTCTTCATGAATCATAAATATATGTTGAAAAGAGACTAACTATTAAATTTTTTCTTCTTAACTATTGAAAAAAGTTTTCATACAGTATTTTTGTAAGCGCATTTATATTTTATAATTTTGAAAATATTAAATATCTAAATATATTAATTAAAACTAATACTAAAGTAGAAGCACATTCATAGTACCATTATATTTTACATCCAGAAAACAAAGCTTTACGTGGACAGATTAGATAATTATTTGGATCAATGGAGATCTCACGTATTATCAAAAGTAGGAAACGGCGCAACTAAGTGTCGACCGCTTTGGGATATATTAGAAGGAATGAGTCTTCTATTGTGTAATCACTTTCTAGGGAATTTGGTATGTGTACATTTAGAAGTATAAAAGACGGTAAAAGGTTGGCATTTTTATTATGATTCGTGTTCCTTTCCAGAGTGGATACTGGTTTGCTACACTTTTGTGTGCAATTACTATAATGGCTAGTACACCGACTGCCCATATTTTATCATTGGTATATAGAAACGTACCCAGTTTTGTGAGAGATACTACTCCCGAGCCTCTTCGATCGTAAGTTGAAAACCTTACAAAAAGGAAAGCGCAGGTGTGCATCTGTTATTGGTGTCTGACATATATGTACTCTTTATATTACGTATTTTTTTAAGTTCCCTAATGTCTGATTGAGTTCTCCTATAATTCTTGTGAGTAGTATTTTAGCTGCCCTGTGTTTTTTCTAATTTTTCTTTGGTTAGATCAATGTTGCTCAAAACGGGCGGCACCACTCTTTGGGGGCTTTTGAATTATCTACGGGGGCATTAGGCATTTAGGGGGCAATTCGGTTTTTTATAACACAAGGTTGCACGTGATTTACAGAAAGTTCATTAAGTGTGTAAAAGTGTAATCGCACGCGCAGCTTTTCTTATATCAATAGAATATTTTTTATATGAATTATTATTATATCAATAGCATTCGACACACTGCAACATTAGAATGCTCGGAGTAGTCGTAACTTTCGTAACGTACAATTTTGCCCTACGGCGATGCAATCTTAAAATTTAGGAGATAACCGCATTGAAAGATTAAAATCGGACACACTGTAAATAGTAACAGGCGGTAGGAATAATTTGATAGAACTAAAGAGGCGGTGGCCTCAAAGAATGAGTAACAATGGGTTAAAGTGAGACCCACGACGCGTGGCGAGATTTATCAGCCAGATCAGCTCAGGCTCGTGAGCCGCGCGCCGTGGGATTTCACATTTAGAGGGAGGCAACAAGGTCGGACTAGTAGAGATTCGAAGAAAGTGGTCCTTCGCTGACAACACATACTTACATACAGGATGTGCGATATCAGGTGGGAGTAAACTTAGACTTAGAGGGTGATCCTATACGACCAAATAAGACGAAAATCAAGAGTAAAAAAATTGCAGTGAAGGCTTCCCTTTCTAATTACTAAATTGTAAAAATTCGGAATAAAAACGTCTGAAGCATGGTAACTCTGATCAGCGGCACGCCATGCATACTTTCTTACTGAATGGAAACTTATATTATCAATGTATTTGTTAATTTTTATAACTGTTTTTATATTAATAATTGACTGTAATGATGTGGTTTTCAGGGAAAGCCCACAAACTGTCGAAGTTGAAGAAGACTCTTGGCACACGCCCGAGTAAGTAAGCTACCTACTTAAGGGGGGAGACCACTGTCTCAAATCTGAATTTTTTTTTTACATTTTCTGAAAGGCGTATGTTTCAAGAATGTTCTCTCCAAATTTTATGAAGAAATTCGCAAAATTGATGGAGATATGGTGTTTGTCGTGAAGCGGTGTCAAACGCGCGACTGAGCCACGCAGAACATTGAACGCGATTTCCTCAGAATGACATTTTTCAACCGCGTTGACAGTCTACAGAGAAAACTATACGTCCAATTGGCATGATCAAGGACATTTATTGTACGGAAAACCCGTCGCTATTACGTGACGATCAAACATTTTCAATTTTCGACCTGCTTCTATTTTTTTTAGCAACATTTCCCCAATTTTGTACCCCGAAAACATGACTTTTTTCAGTGGTCCGCCATTTTGGTATTTTTTACAATTTTGACATTTTGCGATCGTCACGTAATAAAGGCAGGCTTCTAGTTTCTAAATATTATTGTTTTTTTTTTAATTTCGATGAACCATATGGTCTAGGGACTGTCAACGCGACTAGCATGTTTTTTCCGGAGCGCAAATTTTGACGGAGTGTATACAGAAAACGGATTTATGAATTTGATTAAAAAAAAATTTTCTTACCCTTCGATATATACACTATTGACTATACTAAGCAATGAATTGATTTACTTGCGTTGTTTGGTTGAAATAAATTCCCGAAAATACCCTTACATTTCGGGCCGAGACAGTGGTCTCCCCCCTTAACACGTTCCGTGCCACGTGTACCACCGGTGGTACACGGTAAACTTGATCGTCAGGCCACGTGTACCACCGGTGGTACACGATGTGATAACGGCTCTAAACAAGAGAACTACTTATCTACTGATGATATAATGAAATATTGTGTGATAATATATAGATCTTTAGTCAAAATATCAAATGGCCTGAACGACAAGTCAGGCAAAAATGGCTTGGCACGGAACGTGTTAAATTAAATGTCAAGTCATGGTATGAGTAATGTACATATCGCTCTTGAGCAGGCCTGCTAACAACTACGTATTGATAACTTAGTGTACAAATATTGTATATCCACTTTTAGCGTTTTCGAGAAAAGCAGGTTTAAACATGCAATGGTACATAAGATTCAAGGGCATGCAATGAACAAAAATATTTTTGACAAAATTTATGAAATAGATATAAATGTGACTTTTATACAACACGAAGGAACAGTCAAGAATTTGTTACATATAAAAATTCAAATTTCATAAAAAGTGGACATACAATATTTGTGTATGTATGTACATACATACTAATTTACAGTAAAATGTAAAGCATGGATATGTATGTAATAATATTGAAGTCATGTTTCTTTCACATCTAGTTCCTTCTATTTGAATTATCTTCCTTTTGGAAATTATTCTTGAAATAATTATGACAAAATGCCAAATCGAACTGAAACGTTAATTTAACATTAATCTTTGATTACATTTTGCACGAACTTACTAATTTTTTGTGTTTGACTAACTCCGTTTAATAATATTCTTATGGTGTTTTCTAAATCAATATGTTAATTCACTGCATGATTTCAATTTTTATTTCGTTAATAAATTCACAACATTCATTCACTTTGCCATTGAAAATGTAAAAAAATAAAATAAAATAATTTGCTTCCAGTCCACCTCCACCTCCACCTGGCGAAAGATGGTAATAAAAACACACGATATGGTGAGCAACGATAGCTGTAAACAACAATATCATACACACTGAGTAACTCAAATATTGGAATATCGCATGTTTTGTAGTTCTATGCCTTGTAACTCAATTTATGTAAAAATATAATTGATAGAAGTGTGAAATTTGCTTATTTGCGTGCCTATTATGCCGTGGGTTAAACTTGAATGTTGTAAGACACATTTAGAGATGTGTAAACACTTTCTGCCACTCTCTTCTTAAACACTGTTATAATAATTAGTTGTAACAATTAATTTACTTATATTTTAGATTTATAGATTGGATTCTATCAACACATGACAGTGTACTGTGCTAACTGGATCATCTATTTTGTAATGTTAAACTTGCTGATTACAGTCCTTTGACGCAGAGCCGCCTTAACATTATTGTAGACCCTGGGCAAAGCAATGCACTGGGGCCCCTGTCCACCTACGAGAATATGACGTAAAATCGGACTTGGGAGCCCATACTGCCATGGGGCCCCTGGCGACTGCCCAGCGTACCCATGCCTAAAGACGGCACTGCTTTGACGCTGATTACAGTAATTTGTGTGATGCAAGGTTTTGAAAAATGCCCTTTTCAAGGTAGATTCACACTATCCGTTTAGCCGGCGCACTGTGCCGAGGATTGTGGTATCGAGAACATTATCGAATTTCCTTGATCGCTCTTATATCATTGAGGGGTCCTCACCATAATCAAGTTAAGTTATCATTCAAGTTAATATAATGCTGCATGATGTAGTTTTTGAAGAATGGGAGAGTGGTATTCTGGTAGGTGTGTGTTAGTGATTTACGTGTGCCTCGTATAAATATTCTTTTTTGTTTATGTATTCGAAGTTATGTATGTTCTTTTTCATAGAAAAAAAGCATATCGCATCTTTGCAATACCTTCTTCATACCAAACTGCGTCGTATTGAGGTTCATTTTATTAGAAAAATCTGACAAATACAATACAAATCTTTGTATAATGATAATAATATTAAAAAATTATTTTTTCATTAAAGGATACAACATATTAACGCCTTTTATGTGCCAACCAAACGAGTTGTCATAAAGTGTTTCAGCTGTATTTAAATTTTCTTACTGTACTTCTTAATTTCTATTTCTATAATAAGCGCATGTATCTATAATTATTATTCTTATTATTATTAGCTTTTATTAATTATGTAGAATAAAAAATAAATTTGCATTTTTTGGATTATAAAGACGTCAAACCAGGTAAAAGAAAAAAAGATATTAGAAGTCAACTTTAGCATAAAAAAATTTCAAACACTTTCTTATATATCACCATTTTTTCCTTTTGTTATCATTTTAATTTTGAAATCAACAGCATCGACGAAGTATAGGATAGACCTATCACGCAATGTAATTTTGTGTCACACGCTCGGGGGGCTCGCAAGCCCCCTTACCATTTTCATGTCACACCCAACGTTATCGATTGAGTCTAAAATAAGATTGTAACGCTACGCGTGGCAGGAATTAAAATTCAACACGGGTAAAACTTAGATCATTTGAAACCCGCGATTTACAAATGATTCTGTTGGAGTAACACTATAAAGATCGTTTTATAAACGTATTCCGTGCAATGACAGAGAAAAAAGGATCGCAACAAAACAAGAACACATACGCCTTTTAACCTTGCTGTTCTATTCGAGTTTATTTAACGCAAAAAAAAATTTATTGAACATCATCGAAGAAATACACGAAATAAAACGACACGTGCAAAAATCCACGAAGGAATGTATGAAATAGGACAGATGATGAAAATGAATCGAAGAAATCAGTTAAAAAGGAAGAGAAATCGGTTTTGGCCTTGGCAGAATAATAACATTTTGAATGGCTTTTAACGAACCCGAAAATTTCATCGGCACCAACCGAATAAGTTAACCTAAGTAGGTCAGGGGGCCGAGGGAGTGCACGAAGGATCAGGACTTCGAACCCTGACCAGGTCCCCAGGAAGTCCAGTAGGTCCCAATCTTAGCAACTTGTATAACGCTACAATTCAGAGGTACACCTACGTATTTGGGATTTCAAACTTTTAATAACGTAAATAATTTGTCAGAAACTTTGAAAATAAGCTTCGGCCCGAGACACATTCCACGGTCTCCTGAGTCGGTCGGACCGAGACTTATTTTTAAAGTTTCTGACCAATTATTTAATTAAAATTTTGAAATTACAAATACGTTAAGTACTTCTGGATGGCAATCAAGTTGCCAAGAATTTTCACTAATAACAAACTCATAAAAATCTTCAAATAGTAAAAAAATTACGTCAAGTACGTGAAAAAGTCGAGCGTGGAAAAGAATACCTATTATCAAATAAGTCACAAAAGAATAGAAGATAATAACAATTTCAGTATAAAAGCACATGTGAAATCAAAATGACAAAAATACATGTACACAGACATTTTAATAATGTCTAAGAATACCTATTATCAAATAAGTCACAAAAGAATAGAAGATAATAACAATTTCAGTATAAAAGCACATGTGAAATAAAAATGACAAAAATACATATACACAGACATTTTAATAATGTCTAAGAATACCTATTATCAAATAAGTCACAAAAGAATAGAAGATAATAACAATTTCAATATAAAAGCACATGTGAAATCAAAATGACAAAAATACATATACACAGACATTTTAATAATGTCTAAGAATATCTATTATCAAATACAGTGGGTAAAAAAAGTATTGGCACACTTTTTAAAATCGCATAACTTTTTTAGAATTGGTCCAAACGACATGATTTTTTTTAGAAGCTAGGAGGCTGATTTCGGGAATTTTCGCGATTCTCGACCTTATTCTACGATATTTAAGCATTTATAGCTCAGGGCACCGTTAACCGATTTTGATGAAATTGTCAGCATGTGTACAGCTTACTTAAGTCTACAAACGGGTTTTTTAAAATTTCATTACAGGCTCAGAAAAAAATAGTTGAAAAAACTGCCTTTACTATTTTTTTTTTGCTAGTCCGACAAATTGCATTTTTTTTTCAAAACTACAAAACACGTCACATAGAACACTAATCCTCCTAGCTTCCAAAAAAACTCATGTCGTTTGGGCTAATACTAAAAAAGTTATGCGATTTTAAAAAGTGTGCCAATACTTTTTTTACCCACTGTAAGTCACAAAAGAATAGAAGATAATAACAATTTCAATATAAAAGCACATGTGAAATGACAAAATAGTATATTGCGTGACAAGGGAGAGAAGTAAGCGATTCCGACGAGCGTGAAGTTTGCTGCCCGAGCGTGAAGTTTGCTGCCCGAGCGTAGCGAGGCGAAATCGCTTCTCTCCCGTGTCACGCACTATATTTTTTTTTTCAACACCTGCATGAAAGGTGTGTTTTTGAAAACCTGCTGAGCGATTCGCAAAAAATATGCATTTTCTTTTAATGAAAAATGGTGCTGTGACAGTTGTAATATCAAATAAAACACGCATGCTCGATAACGATTAGTCGAACAACTGCATCTTCATACCAGACGGTAACGCCAAACTCCAGTTTCCTTGGGAGGAAACTGCAGGGCTTGAAAACTGTTATAATATCGATTTCGGCTCTCCAAACGGTTATAAAGAACCTTTATTCGGAATAACTGTTATGAAGAACCAAAATTTCCAACCATTATCTCTTGCGGTTACGGTTCCTATTTCCCTCCTCATATCGGTTCCATAACCGTTATTTTTTCGGTTCTGTATCTGTTCCATAATGGTTCCAGAATCAATTCTTGTATCGACTTTTCCCTAATTGATATAATTAATTATTGTAACTGCAGATTACTGTATATGCGCATATTTTTTACAAAATCCTTATAGAAAAAGGAGAAACATTTATAGGTACATATCATTGATTTATAATAAAGCGTTGAAATAAATAAATCAGCTACATATTTTTTACATTTACACACACACTATATTATTCAGAATAGGAAGTTAAATGTTTCTCCTGTTTCTATAAGGATTTTGTAAAAAATATGCACATATAAAGTAATCTGCACAAAGTCGATATAAGAATTAGTTCTGGAACCGTTTCGGAACCGATATAGAACCGAAAAAATAACGGTTATGGAACCGATATAAGGAAGGAAATAGGAAGCGTAACCGAAACAGATAATAGTTGGAAATTTGAGTTCTTCATAACAGTTATTCAGAATAAAGGTTTTCCATAACCGTTTTAATCAGAACCTTTATATACCAGTTTTAAACAGTTATTTTCGGAACCGTTTCAAACCCTGGAGGAAAGTAAAAAATTATGCGAATACGCATGCGCGTAAAGTCTTTTTCCCTTAGGAGAAAAGTAGAAAACGCGAATACGTCTGAAATTGGTCATTTTTCTCCCACTCAGCAGGCGTAAAAAAACACACATTTTCATGCAGGTGTTGAAAAAATACATATACACAGACATTTTAATAATGTAAAGATAAAATGTAACAGAAATACAAGGTACTCGTGTCTACTATTGCAAAGAAAGAATGGGAAAGTATAAAACACTCATAGACCGTTGCAAACAGTCTCACTGCTATCCACGTGGCAAGCATCCCCCTTCGCTACTGCTATTCGATCAACAGGCCAATGTGCCGCAGCTGCAGCGTCAGTGAATCCGGTCCTCCATCCTGTGGACCTAGACCCTCTCTAGGGCCTATGCTGGGCCCTCTCTAAGGTCCCTTGGGCCTTCTCTAGGGCCCACGCACTAGGCCCTTTCTAGGGCCTAGAATCTGAAAATTGAAGCTAAGCGAAAATTGGACTCTACTTCCGCGAAAAAAAGCGATTGGAGCACCGGTGCTCTGGACGAACCTAGTATGCGTAAAAAAATGGCTCTAGTTTCGCGAAGAAAATTCAACTGGAGCTTCGGTGCTCTGAACGAGTCTTAGATACGCAAAAATTTCACTCTAGATTCGCGGTAAAGTTACCCTAAGTAAGAATAGGTGCTCTGCAAAATATGTAGATGGACGCGAAAAAAGCGGGGACTCTACGATCGCGTTACGCGCGATCAAAAAGGATCTTGCTAGACTGCAAGATTGCTAGGAAGACTGAGGTTCCACTTCAGGAACCTTTTCAAATTTTTCGCGGCGACTCTATTCGACTCGATCGATTCGCGTTATTTTACGAATTATTAATCGGAATTGTAAAAATCGCGAGCAACTGTTGTATGGATTTAATTTTCTGGCCCTGTTCTCTAGGGCCTAGAATCTCGTTGGCAAGTCCAAGCTGAAAATTGAAGCTAAGCGAAAATTTGACTCTACTTCCGCGTTAAAAAAGCAATTAGAGCACCGGTGCTCTGGACGAACTTTGTATGCGCAAAAAATTGGCTCTTGTTTCGCGAAGAAAATTCAACTGGAGCTTCGGTGCTCTGAACGAATCTTAGATACGAATTATTAATCGGAATTATCAAAATCGCGAGCAAATGTTGTATCAATTTAATTTTCTGATTTAGACAGACACATGCATGTCACTATCTACGAGTACCTTGTCTGATCAGCTCATTGGATTCTGCTCCCTTTCCAACACATATGCGCGACGGTTAGTGGCCCGTTTCATATAATTGGCATTCGTTTTAGGAACATTTCTGCGATATTTCGTGAATATGGTTTAGAAAAGAGCCACGTCACGAGGCTACTTCGCAAAATATTGCACAAGTGTTCCCGCATGTCGCGCATTTGTGTTGGAACGGTCAGAATCGAAAGAGCTGGCTACCCAACGTTTTCTACAAAAAACATTTTGTTCTATTGCGTGCACCCACGTCCAAGAAATTATAAAGTGACTTAGCGTTCGCTGTTATCAAGAGTACTGCATCTCTGCACACTTGTTACCCCTCGGACCAGCAACCCTGAAATCAAATTTAGAATTTAAAATATGTATATAAATTATTGGTAGTAATTTATTCATTAATTATATATCTTTTTTCAATACATTTTATATAATTGTTTTATTGTTGCCGATAATAATTGGTATAGCTTTTTTAACTTTATTTGGACGTCAAATTTTGGAGTACCCATACAGCACACTTCGTTGCGGCAAAGTTGCAGGATGGTTGCAGTAACCTTGCGATGTTGCATGGTTGCAGCGCAATGTCGATGTATGGTTGCTCCGACGTTGCCGTGCAACATTGCACGGGGCGGACATAGAATTGTTTCTGCATAGTTGCTGCATAGTTGCGTTGCAATAATGCACTGCAACTTTGCCGCAACTTTGCCGCAACTATGCAGCAACTTTGCCGCAATTATGCCGCAACTTTGCCGCAGCTTTGCCGCAACTTTGTCGCAACTTTGCCACAACTTTGCCACAACTTTGCGGCGTTAGCAAATTTTAAAACATAATATCTCCAAAACCGGCTGAAATAAAGTGTATACATTATACTTTATTGAATTCGTCTTGAAACGCACTATCAAGTGATCTGTTAAAAAAAAGAGTTCCGTAGCAAATTTGCCCCCTCCAACCATACAATTTCATGTAAACAATTTCTTTTATATCTCCAATACGTTAGGAAATATCCAGGTGTTTACTGTTCCCGCGGACATCCAGTATAATGAACTAAAATATAAAATATATATCGGAGAATGCAACCATTTAATCAGTTCCAAGCATAAGTCAGAATCTACTTTACTGGTGGCACGTGCCAAGCTGATGTTTCCGTGAACACAGTGCTTTTGGAACGACAATATATGGGGATCGTAGTACTCATGTAGTATAAAAGTTTTTAACGTACGGAGTAATCACTATATATATCATCTACAGTACTCTACATCCAAGAAGGTTTCGTGGCCACAACGATAGCGCGTCGGATTGTCATGCGGGCGGTCCGGAGTTCAAATCTGTCGTAACCGGATAACTTTTTTTATTTTTTAACAGTTTTTCGTTGCCTCAAAGTTGTTGTGCAAAGTTGCCTCAAAGTTGCTGTGCAACATTGCAGTAGGCGGACATAGAATTATTGCTGCATAGTTGCGACAACGTTGCGTGAATCGTTGCAATCTTGCACCGCAACTATACTGCAACAATGCTGCAACGAGAGTGTGCTGTATGGGTATATTCAGGATTGAAAGGGGCCAAATAAGGTTGGAGCGGCAGGGTTATTACAACTTTTTAGTGATGTTATTGAATTATTAAATAAAGAATCTTTTTTATCGAAAAGATAAATTTAAATTTATATTTGTATTTTGAAGAAACGGTATAATAAATTTAAAATTGTAACTATTGTTTACTAATGTCTTAGGGGATAGAAATAAATTTGGTAAATGAGGATGTTAATAGAGGTAAATTTATTGTTTAAATAAAATTCTGGGTGGGCTGGTAGAAATATATGTAATGTTAATGTAGATAGTGTAGTCTATCTATTTATTAAAGTGAGAGAAGAATGGGGCTGGCAGGGGCACAGCCTGGAAGAAGTAAAGGAGTTCAAATACTTAGGGTATAATTTCCAGAAAAATGGGGGCAGAGAGATGCATATAAGGGAAGTCATAAAGAAAGCTAGAATAGCAATGGCGCAGATATGGGGAATAGGACAAAGAATGTTCAAGAACAATTTTGTGAGAAGAATGAGAATATTCAGAAGCATAGTGAAAAGTATCTTCCTGTATGCGTCAGAAATTTGGGAATGGAGGGAAGGAGAAAAAGTAGAGAAAATACAGGAGAAATACATAAGGTGGACTTTAGGTTTGGACTTCAATACACCAGCAGATCTAATTTTGGAGGAAACAAAAACGGACAAAATAAGGATAAAAGCTGGGAAAAGAGGAGAAAGCGAAACGGCTGAATAAGAATAAAATAGTACAAGAATGCTGGAGCGAAATAGACGCGAAGCAAGCAGAGAAAAAGTCAGGCAAAAAATGATGGATATACAAGAAATGGAAATCGAAAGAAGGAGAGGAAGAGAGTTTCCTGAGGAACTAGCGCAAAGAGACAGGGCGAAGCAGGTCCAATGGCAATACGACAGAATACAAGGAGGCAGATACAATGCACATTACACAGAAATCAGGGATAACCAGAGAGCGAATTACCTAAACGGAAACTACAGAGGCAGAGACCAAAGCATGATTGCAAGGTTCAGATGTGGGAACGAAGAGCGGGGAAGCAAGTACTGGAAGGAGGAAAAAGAGACAGTATACAGACTATGTAATGGGGCTAGAGAGACGCTGGGTCACATGCTACAAGACTGTACGGATCTGACAAGAGAAAACTCAACGATCAGGGGGATACTAAAGCGAGAAGAAAAAGGAGCGGATTGGATTGCGAATGGATCTAGAGAAAAGGAGAAGAAAAGAAGAACAAGATGAAGGAAGAAGTCAAAACGAAAGCACAATCTTGAATTAACAGTCCCAGAACCACTTACACACATAAGACATGTAACCCCATTTTGAGGCCGAAAGGCGAAAAATAAACCTATTTACTACAATTTATTAAAATAGATAGATAATTGTAAGAGATTCACTTATTTTAATTTTTGATGGGTAGTTGTTAATTATTCTGGTAAAATACAAAAATATAATTATTATCCCCCCCCCAACAATTGAAATAAAGATAAGTTAAGAGAGAAGATTTGGAAAAACTCACGCGAAAGGGTTCAACTTCAGAAATGTAAATCGTATTTAATACGTCAAGCATCCCGAATGATTGTGAAATTAAAAACAGAATAGTTTAGAATCTTAAAGGCGCGATATGAAAACATTTTTCCGATTTTAAAATTAATTTATTCACGCATTAATGACACTGTTAGCAACTACTAATGATAAGTATTCGTGGTCACTATGCTCGGTACAGCAATTATTTTACTTCATAGCAGGCAGAATGATTGAAAGAATTAAAAGAGTGTCACTCACCGTTCGTTCAGAACAGTCTCACTGCTATCCACGCAGCCAAGTGAAAAGAGTTTTCTCAAAAGTCTCCGAGATTAAGGGTATATCACAGTGATATCATGTTTAAACGCCTCCCATATAGTCCAGTAACCGATGGAATTAATGCACGAAGCAAGATATTACGAATTAAGATTCATCATGACACGTTAAACTAGTTCACGTCCGACCACGATCGCGTTTGGGAACAGACTGGCGAAGTCGCGACTCGCGACTCGTGACGTATTTCAATGTTTTGAATTTGACAAACGTTATTGTCGCGCCGAGCGCGGGAACCGGGAGTCGGCCGAGCGCGGGAATATGAACATGAAATTCGTCGAGGCCAGAAATAATATTATATATCAATTCACTTTTCACCACTACAGTCGTAATTGTGAATAGTGAAAATTTTTATATAGAGTTTATAGAAATGAAGGGGACGCACAGGTTTCGATAGAAATGAAGCATCTTCTTTTGCACAAATTTCTGCAAATTTGTCAACTAATGTAAATCGACAAAATTTGTGAAAATACATAGCACTAAGAATTATAAAAATTATGGTCGACTACTTGCAGTGCAGAGCAAGTCACATTAGTGACTTGCAATCTTTTGGGAAAGATATTCGTAATATATTATAATCCACGATAGTTCCCACACTATTCGTTAATTTTATTAGCTTCCCATTAACAATATTTCGATTCACCCATAAACATACTCGATTAAATTTATTCCAATGCCGATAAATTGTGCGTTAAAAATATTGCATCTCTTCGTTCTTTTTCCCTAAACTACCATTAACGTTTAAATTTCGTGCAACAAGACTTTCCGCCATACGCTCTTACCTCCTTCGAACACGTTATGTAGTCTCTACGCTTACTATCGCAAAAGGCCACCCTATTTCTACGAGTTCTACGTTAACATGTGACTAAAATGTGGCGAAAAAATTATTATCAGCCAAATAGAGAAGGTATAATGATGCAACTGAGTTTATTACCTCTCTCTGTGATAATGAAAAGAATCCGGTACAACCCGAAATAACAACGGTATTAAGATTTTTAACGTGAAATTACACAAGTACTAATATCGGTACAAATTGTGTGGCCCATCTGGCACTGACCGAGATTAATAAAAAATCATTTGCATTTCAAGGTACAGTAAAACACGATTTCACAGGATGGACAAATTCTGAAAGATCCTTGCAATAATTGTGATAGTTCAAATTCAAACACAATGAAGAAAGTCGATATAACTGCTTCCAAACAAATTCTAATTGCAAAATTACTTTTGTTCAATCACAATAGTAAGTAGTGGAATAACGAAAGTGGAAAATTTCTACATCCAAACAATGTGTAGCCACTAAGAAAACTGGAGAGTTTGTAAACGATTAGCGACTATTGAAATTACAGAAATTTTAAACGAATCGCGAATAAAGAAACTGTAGAGATTGTAAACGAATCGCGACTCTCGAAGTTACAGAGATTTTAAACGATTCGCGACTGTTGAAATTGTAGTGATTGAAAATGCGTAGCGACTATCGAAATTAGAGAGATTTTAAACGATTCGCGACTGTCGATTTTGCAGAGATTTCAAACGATTCGCGACCTTTGAAATTAATTGATTAATTAATCTGAAGTAAATCTGAAGAAACCCTGAAGTACGAACCCTTAAGGTACACCTGCCACTCTCTCTCTCTCTCTTTCTCTCTCTCTCTCTCTCTCTCTCTCTCTCTCTCTCTCTCGTGCCTTTATTTGTTATTAATGAAAATTCATGGCCAACTACACTCTGCATCAAAATTAAAGCAACGCTATATTTTCCCAAAAATTTTCGACATTTTCAAACGGCTGTATCTCTGCGATAAATGGTCCACAAAATATTTAAAAACAGATTTTGAACGCTTCGAGTTTCTAGAATTTGACTCAAGGACTCAATTTTTTGTTCATTCATTATGATACTGTTTTATTAAGATGAAGCGCTGGAAACCAAGTTTCAGAAATTTAGAGAAAATTTGAAGGATCTCAAACGAAAGGGTTCAACTTCAGAAATGTAACTCGCATCCGATACATTAAGCATCCCGAATGATTGAGAAATTACAGAAAAGTAGTTTAGAATGTTTGAAACGAAATAAATTAAAACTTCTATCGCGAATTTAAAATATATTTATTAGCACACGTATTAACGTTACTATTCGCGAGTACTAAGTATATATTCGTGGTCACTATGCTCGCTACAACAATCATTTTGTTCGATAGCATGCAGAAAGATTGAAAAATTGATAGAGTATCACTCACCGTTCGTTGAAAACAGTCTCACTGCTATCCATGCAGACAAGCATCTTCCTTCAGCAGTAGCTATTCGATCTGGAGGCCAATGTCCCGCAGCTGCAGCTTCAGTATCGAATAGAACGTGTCAAATATGTCGCATTAATTTCGCGATGAAGAAACAATAAGAGCACCAGTGCTCGGAAATAGTTCTAGATGCGTTAAAATCACTGACTCTACGTTCGTGTTAACAGTACTAACACGCAGGTCGATCATTGTCCACTATAAAATACTTTATCGCGAAATAAGTATTAACTCTACAATCGCATTGCACGCGATTACAAAAGCTCTTCACGCTTTTAAATATCTCTCAACAGTGGGGAGATGTGTTCAGACTCGAGTAAAGTCTTTCGGAAATAGTCCTCTAGATACTGACAATGAGTCTAATGCAGTAGTCCAGTAATCAATGGAATTGATGCAGGAATCGTGAAATCACGAAATAATATCGACTGTGAATGCACAGATATTCAATGATCCGATCCCCGCCGCGGATAAAGTCGAACTGTTAGGGCACACCGTTCGGTGACGTAGTGACTTTGGTAGAGGTTGTTGATGTTTTTTGTCGCGCTCGGCCGTGTCGGTGTTTTGTCGCGCTCGGCCGACTCCCAGCTAACTTGAAATTCATCAAGGCCAGAAATAATATTATATCGCAATGTCCATTGCAAAATGTTCACTTTTCACAACTACAGTCGTGCACCCCGTACATTCTACACGTATTTTTATCACTGCGATATATGATCAAACACTAGGCAACGCTTCGTCAAAAAATCTTCTAGATCAGGCCTGCACAGCGAGCCTTTTTCAGCGCCTAGCGGCAAGCAACCAGCTGTACGCCGTTACTAAGAATGCTCGACGAGCCCGCACCTACACTACTGCATTTCGCCTCACCGAGTCTACCCTTAGTAACGGCGTACAGCTGGTTGCTTGCCGCTAGGCGCTGAAAAAGGCTCGCTGTGCAGGCCTGTTCTAGATGATAATATTGGGTCGGTAACACAGTTCGGGTGGTGACACAAAGTTCCATTAGGTGATATGTCTATTCTATACCTCGTCTGTGTCAACAGTCAGCAATGGTACATGCGTTAGTGGCGTCCTCTGCGCTCAGCTTTGCGTCGACTTTCCTATTGATAACGTTGCATGCGACACGAAAATGGTAAGAAGGCTCGCAAGCCCCCCGAGCGTGACATAACATTACATTGGAGTCCATACAGGGCCGGCGCGAGGATGGTTGGCGCCCTTATGCCAGAAAATTTTTGGCGCCCCCAAATTTTTGCACCTGTTTTCTATTTAATATGCTTTGCCTTTACAAGGTACAATAAGAAAAGAATTACAATTACATTTTGTTTTTATGGGAATTGGATTGCTTTATTATTAAGTTTGCGATATAGTTTTTAGCGCCCTCTTCGGCTGGCGCCTTTATGCAACGCATTACTTGCATAATGGTTCCGCCCGCCCTGAGCCCAGAGTCCTGCAACGGGCGGGTTTGATCGGTTTGATTCGCCCGTTACTCAACTGTAGCTCGATGGGCCCGGACCCGAACTTTCACTAACCCGCGATACCCGCGGCTAACCTGCCCGAGGCCGCCGAGCACTTATCCAATCCGCCCGTACCCGCGGCGGATGAGTCAGGTCATCGTTGATCTTTATCCGCCCGAAAAGCCACCAGTCATAGGTAAGAGCGAGTAACAGTGTGGGAAGAGTGAGCGGATACTGCTTCGGGGTTTCGGCCGTCTCCGGCGTACGGGTGTCTCGGGTGTCTCGGGCGCCTCGGGCGGATAGTAGAAATCAACGCTGACCCGACTTATCCGCTGGGGGCACGGACGAATCCGCTGAATCGAAAGACGGCCGAATAACGGGTAGGTTGGCCCACGATATACCCTCCCGTTGCAGAACTCTGTATTGAAGGACAGGTCTGTCTGTGGTTTATGTCGGGTTGCCTATGTCACGGCGTTGAAAAGTGAATACGCGAGGTTTTCGACGACACTATTATATACTATAGTTTCTGTCATTCCATCGCTGTATACATCTGTTACTCCCATAAGATACTTCTCCAGAGTTTTCTATGTGTGCTTATATTTACCATAGAAAAATAAACTACACTTTCAGTGTAATCGAAGCGTCGCTACTTTCACCATTCCACCTTCCTTCATTTCTCCTCGCGGCTACGACACTGCACATTCGCTGCACCTACGAAAACGACCATTCGTCAATCCAACTGTGCACACATCGGCGATGAGGATGCAATAAATCGAACAGGCTTATCGCCAGTTATTGGTTCCGACAATAGAAGAATAAAAATAATGTTGTTCATTGAATTAGAATCTGCATTACCAGCCGATAAGTAGATGTAGGGGAAGTAGGGGCAAAACCGGGACGTTAAGGATAAACGCTCATAACTTTGACATTATTAATGTAAAAAAGAAATTGAAATTAGGATTTATTAGAATAAACTCTTCATTAAATAATAGTACATATTCATTTTTTTTTAATACAATAACAAATACAAAAAAATTACGATTTAAAATATGGTTCGTTTTTACGGTTTTACCTCATGACCTGCCTAAAACCGGATACCATACTAAAAACTGGCCCTATCACCTGTAATAACGAAACTCATCCAATTCTTCAGTCTCCCAACCAGTTAGAACAAGCTGAAAACTGCACCCAACCTTTATTCAATTTCAATGAACCATATAATTCTTGGACATATGTAAATGCCAATATCTTCACCACTTTCGTCACCACTGTTATTATTATCCTTCGGTATTTTGTTTCATTTTGTGGTTTTCTTTCTATTTACTTGAAGTCCTTTATTAAGATTTAGTTTTAATTTTGATAAAGTCCTCCTTTTCATTTCTTTGTTATACACATTTTCTGCAAAACCGGGTACCCGGTTTTACACCATACGGTTTTGCCCCAACATACAATTTTGTAAATATTATACGAATTACCAACAATACCAGGGCGAAGCACAGTGGTTCGAGTATACTACATACTAGTTGGACAAAATTATTTTTTCGCGGGTTTGGGTTTATATGGGGTTCAAATTCCTTGAAAACAAACCTGATTCGTATTACAGTTTATTATTTCAATAAAAATATCAATAAAATAAAAATATGACTAACTCAATTAAGGGAAAAGAACAAAACGACAGTATTGTACTTTAAATATAATTAACAGTTATAACATTATGTCTATTCCTGTAATTTCTGAGTTTTTATGTTTAAAACCTGGTTTTTGAAATAAGTTTTCTCTGCATCGCTATTAAAATAGTGTTTTACTATATGTTCCACGTCGATCCACGCGACAAGGGTTGAATGTACGGAAAGTAGAGACTTTCTAGTTTATTTTAATCAATCGATCGATCTGCCAAAATTTGCAAAACTATATTTTTCTAATTGTTTTCGAGCGCGACGCTCGGCATAGTTTTGCAAATTTTTGCAGATCGATCGATTAAAATAAACTAGAAAGTCTCTACTTTCCGTACATTCAACCCTTGTCGCCTGGATCGACGTGGAACATATAGTAAAACACTATTTTAATCCACTGAGTGGTGCTACCGAGCGTCGCGCTCGAAAACAATTAGAAAAAAAGGTTTTGCAAATTTTTGCAGATCGATTGTTTGATTAAAATAAACTAGAAAGTCTCTACTTTACGTAGATTCAACCCTTGTCGCGTCGATCGACGTGGAACATATAGTAAAACACTATTTTAATAGCGATGCAGGGAAAACTTATTTCAAAAAGCAGGTTTTAAACTTAGAAACTCAGAAATTACGGGAATAGACATAATGTTATAACTGTTAATTATATTTAAAGTACAATACAGTTGGTTTGTTATTTTTCCTTTATTGAATTAGTCATATTTTTATTTTATTGATATTTTTATTGAAATAATAAACTGTAATACGAATCAGGTTTGTTTTCTAACAATTTGAACCCCATATAAACCCAAACCCGCGAAAAAATAATTTTGTCCAGCTAGCATGTAGTATACTCGAACCACTGTGCGAAGTACAAACAAACTGTCTTAGTTATTTACACTTTAATAGTACTTCACACAAAAAAGTACTTACCTGAACACTGTCAAAAGTGTTGAAGAGTCTTAACTATCGAAAATTAGATCAGAGCCTTCGAAAACACCCAAGTCGGTATAACTTTAGTAAGCACGTTTGTAACACGATTATCTTTTGTTGATGAAGTAATGCATATCCCGACAATATGTCGCTGCAATTACGCAGGAAAATTGAAGGCCGTTTTAAAAATAATAGCACGTCCCGGTTTTACCCAGGTACCCGGTTTTGTCCTAATTTCCCCTACTGTAGTTAAAAAATTTAAAAATGTATTTAGAGTGCATAAAAACGTATAACCTATCCACGTTATCGTGGTTGCAGAGGAAAAACCTCTTCCTTAAGTCGTTAAAAAATATTAAACCATCCATTTTCCCGATTTTTATTACCGAGAGAGCTAAGAATTTTATGACTTGGTATGCCCGATTTAAAGGCATGTGAACGCGAAATGTGTTATAAATTATTTATTCTTCCCTGCTAATACTTTTTCTAGTATACTGACGTATGCATCGTATGATACCATTGCACTTTACTCTTATCACTGTAATGTACATTACACTGGCAATCTCGTGTGCAAAAATCGAGCAATAATTGCCTACCAAAATGTCTGGGTCAGGTCTGGGTAGACATAAGATACCCTCGATATCAGCTAATTATCATGTCTACTGTAAACACATTCCATAAAATTATATGCAACACTTGTGAAGCAACTGCCGGGCTAACAAGATGTTTACTTATCAAGTAAATTAAATACAATCTGTAGTTTCTTTGTTAACCAAGAATTCGATAAATTTACCCAGTGACGTAGCCAAAATTTTATTCAAGGAGGGGTAATAAATAATGAAACCGAATTTTTAATCTATATACCATTCCATATAAGAGTAAACCTAAATCCGCACCGATTTGCAACCGATCTGCGCAGTCTCGCTACTGCCTGCGCACGCGATTGGTCGTAGCGTTTTCTCTGTCGGTTTCCTACCAATCAACAGCCTCCTCAGGTCATCGTTGCGCGGAACGTGTCTACGTAAAATTCATGTACTAAGTAAAATTCAATATATGCACGTAGTTATTAGTTAGGAATTAATATAACCAGGGTCGTGTAATGTGGAATTACTGCACAATTTAATTTAGTTTTATTCTGTAATAAATTAATTTAATTTTGGACGAACGACTAATTTTTTTTGTCTTTGCCAAAGAGGGGAGGCCAAGCACTTACCCCTGTCCCACATTCTCTACGCCCATATACTGATTTACCACAAATTTTGATTTTTGGCGAATCGATGAATTCTTTTATCGCCTTCTAATGTTCAACAATTTTTCCTTTCTAACGGTGTGGATAGGAAAGATGGATATATTTCACCATGAATATGTATGGGATTTTATTGGAAGAAAAATTCTAGATTCGCTGATAGATGTGAAATAGTAGGGAAACTATAACGACACAGAGAGCTGGTGTTTTGCAATCATATTCAACTTTCACTATACGGGCTCATTGCGCGGCTAATGAGCAATTATCGATACGTCGGTGAAAGTGGGCATTCTGCGTGGCGCAGGGCCTGATTCAATGGTAATTACCTAAGTACACAATGTAACGCTATAACAAAGTTGCGAAGAATCGGGGTCAGGTGACGGCGATACTAGTGTAATTTGTTAACTAGCAACTGGGTTGAATTTTTAAATATTATGTAGGCGCTTTGGCGCTCGGAGGGTTAAAATAGGAGTTCGGGGGACTAAGGAATCGGGGGAGTCGGCGGTGGCCGAGGTGGCTAAGGCGGCTGGCCAGCGCGCTACGGATCTAGAGATCGCGGGTTCGAGTCCCGTTGAGGCGACTTTTTCCCTTTTTTCCGACTCCTATAGTTCAGAAGTGGGATCGACAGCGCTGTACGGTGAGGTCACACTTGGTGTCCAAGATTCGAGATGGTTGAATCCTCGATCTTGGCGTTGGGCACAGCACCAAGTGACGCTCCTGTGAGAGATATTGTGGGGTGCCTCCTCGTGCTTGACGTGTCCGGTTCCCACGGTGGTTGGGATTTTGAGGAACGCGGCCGAGGACGGCCGCAATGGTCAGGATGGCCGAGCTTTGTAGGCGCTTTGGCGCTCGGAGGGTTAAAATAGGAGTTCGGGGGACTAAAGGAACCGGGGGAGTCGGCGGTAGCCGAGGTGGGCCGGCTGGCCAGCGCGCTACGGATCTAGAGATCGCGGGTTCGAGTCCCGTTGAGGCGACTTTCCCTTTTTTCCGACTCCTATAATTATATATTCAGTACTGATAGTATATATACAATTCGGCTTTTCTACACCGATGCTATAATTTTTACATTAGGTACCTGATATGAATATCTGACTACGTTCACGCACATGTATAACCTCAGTATACATTATTATTTATTTCTACCTGATAAATAATACCATTAATGGACGCTGTTTTCTAACATGCATTACTAAACGTGTTTATGTGCAGAAAGAAATTGAATAACTAAATAAGTCATTACAGTTGGAAACAGCAATTTGAAATGCTTCGAAACATGATCTATCACCTGCTACTGCCTCAATCTGGGTTACACTTTTCAACGAAAAATATAATTAATGTATATCCCACAAAAAATATTATTCCAATTATATTTCTCTAGTGGGGGAGGGGCGTGGGGCAAATGAGTATAAGTCAGAATTATTGGTTTTGCAGGAAGGCACTTATATAGAATATTTAAAGTGTCTATGTAAGATCCGGTCAGTGGCGGATTTGAGAAAAAAGGCCCAGGTGGCAACCGTTTTGAGGGGCCCACTTTTTCGGGAAAATGAAGAGCCACTACAGGTTACTAAAAACGGGCTGAGTGTAATAATATAGAACAAAAATAGTGTGTACATAAAATCGTAATTTTGTTTTTTTTTAAATGGACCATGCGGGGCCTTCTGGTCAAAGCCTCTGGCGACAACTACTCACAGGCCACCCATTAAACCCGGCACAGTATCAAGTGTTAAATTTTGGACGTGAAAGTGGATAAGATATATGTTAAAAGAAACTTTTATTTTTAATATCGATTCACAAAACGGAGCAAAAAAAACTGATTAACCTGGATGTAAAAGTTCACTTATACCTACTCATTTACCCGCCCACCAGATATTGACAGAATCTTTATTTTTCCTCGTTTCACCATATCACAATACCCTTGCAAATATTTTAAAAATAGACTCTCAATTTTGATTAAGATCGCTAATTTTAATGGCAGAGATGTTTTCTTCCTTCACGAAGAGAATGCCATACTTCGTGTTGTGTGTACTACTTACTTAGTATCACAGCGATAGAAATCGACGCACAATATCGAGAAACAAAAACGAAACTTGTCACATCAGTAATGACTGATGAGGAAGTTAAGACATATCCATAGACATTTCCGTAGAATTTGGACATCTGCAACGATGGAGTGCGTCATGTAAGTAAACCGATCGGATCGAAGTTACGTGAATTTTGAACGATCCATTTTTTGGTAGGACTGGGTGCTCAAACTTTATGGATTGCCTGGGAGAGGCTGCAGAAATTTCCAAAAAGTGAGTATACATATACAGATGTATTTAGTTTACAATAAAGTAATATGACCAGATGAAATGGAATTTGAATAGTCTCACGACTCTACTAATAATTTTAGAAAACCACATTCGAAATTTTGTGTATTTGGACTCTACAATTAATGATTCATTTCATATTTGGTATTCGTTTTGACATGGGGGGTGGAATTGGAGGGAAGAAGAGAATGGTGTATACGTTTCCATTTGTGTTAGAAATTTCGTAAACCTCTGGTTACATTATAATAAAATAACGAATGTAAATGTAATTGATAGAATTATTTATCTGAACTCGTTTAAATCATCCACTGACTCATCGGTTTATATCCACCAAAACGAGTAATCGTATAAAAGAGGAAGTCCGATAGCTTATTTACTTTAATCCCATATCTTCCTTTCTGTATTTTATGTCAAGTGACTGCAAATAAACAATTTAGGCCCGCGCGATGTTAAATGAACCCTTTATCGTGCGTATCTATGTTTTTCACCTTTAATCTTAAGAAGGAGAGAGGAAATTCGGAATTGATAACGCTATTGACATGACAGTACAAACATCTGTGTATCAGGGAGGCTGACTTTAAGGAATAATATTTTGTTATAGTGACTTCAAAAGTCACGATTAAATTTCCTCGTACATATATACAATATTATTATTATTTTTATTATTAATCGCCTTTATTATTCAAGAAAGAAAAAACCTGAATATTTACAGATGGCATAGACAATAAGAGTAAAGGCGAGGCTGCAATGGTAATACTGCTGTGAAGCTTAACCGTGAACTATAAACTAAACTAAAATAGATACAGCAACAAACAAACATAACAAATGCTAAGAACAGTGGCGGGTTTAAGGAAAAAGGCCCAGGTGGCAAACGTTCTGAGGGGCTCATTTTTTTCGGGGAAATGAAGAGGTAGTTTACTGAACACGAGTTAAGTATAGTAGTATACAAAAAATATGGTGTTTAGTTAAATCATAATTTTCTTTTTTTGAAAATAGGGCCCTGGGGCCTTCTCAGCAGGGCCCATTTTTCGGGAAAATGAAGAGGTAATTGACTAAAAACAGGCTAAGTGTAGTAGTACAAAACAAATGTAATGTTTGGATAAAATTATAATTTTTTGTTTTAAAGATGGGACCCTGAGGGGCCTTCTGGGTAGGGGCCCAGGGGCAACTGTTCATCGGCCGCCCGTTAAATCCGCCACTGATTAAGAATAAACTAAGGTAAAAGTCATCTCAAGGCTTAAGGGGGGAGACCACTGTCTCAAATCTGAAAATTTTTTTTTTTTACTTTTTCTGAAAGAAACATTTATCATGCTACCAATTGGGAGACATGCTCTATATAATAACGGAAGAATCATCCAAATCGTTCCACGAGTTAAAAACTTATGAGTGAACGTAAATTAAAAAAAAATATTACATATACTGCTGCCTAATTTTGTCTATAGAAGCCGAGCCTGTTGCCACTTAAGGGGCTGTTTCGGTCTAGAGCCCACAAAAATAGGTGATCTTTAAGAATTAATTAAAGGAAAACTACTAAATATAATTTAATGGAACTTTTTGCATTGTATCAAGGATGTCTTAAACTATAGAAATAATTTTTTTGTTTTATAATTAATCATTACAGACAGCACTGAGGAGTCGTTAAAGTCAATGTGTCAAAAAATTCATCCAAAACGATGGAACCTGTAAGACCTAAACGATTGGTCTAAAATAAAAAAACAATGCCACATCAATAAAGAGCATGAAACTCGCTCGTGGACATAGCAGTAAAAATTACAAAAGATGACATTTTTTGAGAAAATAAAACTTGAAGTTTGAAATCACTTCTTCCCTATATATTTTTCGTCCTTTCAACGCCTTTAAAAATTAAAAATTTTAATTTTTTTTTCAATTTTACTGGTTTCTCCACGAGCCAGAATTGTATTCTTCAAAATAAGAAAGTTTCAGTCGAATCGGATAATAACTTTTCGAGATACAGGTTCTACCGATTTTAAGAACACTCTGTTTCGAGAAAAACGCGTTTAAAGTTTTACGTAAGCGCCGAGTGGCCGGGTGTTACCCACGCATTTGCCCCTACTCAAATGCCTATAATTTCAGGAATTTTACGAATTTCAAACACGTATTCTTAAAAGGTTAAACATTCGAAAAATGAAATAAAAAAAACGGTTTTTAGACCGGAGCCTCCACTTAATCAGTCCCCTACCTAATTTTTTGTATGCGCAATTCACACATGATTAGCACATTCATGTGTTATCAAAAGCGATACACATATTGACGCCGCATAAGACCAGCCATCATTGCCGAAGTCACGGACCTCGGTAACAATGTAGCATAAAAACATCGAGATATAGTAAATGTTTACAATCCTCATCGGAGAGGGTCATCACTACGAGAAATAAAAACAGGCAGGTTATAAATTTCTCAGTTTCACAAATGACGAAACTAAACCTTTAAACGCGAACGCGTCATTATACAACGCGTTATCGTAAAAATTGCTTCAATGACTATGCATCGCTCACCTTTGGCAAGCCTGTAAATTTATTTTCACGAAAAGCAAACATAATATAACAGAACAAGGTAGAATTATCCCAAGGTCCGACGAGGAATGTCGAGTTTTTGCAGTAAGCCGCAAATGTTGCGCAATTCGACGCCTTTCCTCGAGATCTAAATTGCCTTTCTACCCCAAAAACGGCGGCCCCGATTTCTACGTCGGCGAAGTTGCAGCGAGCGGCGGTGCACGTTCTTCGGTTGGCTCGCGTGCACGTCAGTTACGGCTGCGTTCTGCTCGTGATCGGAAGGATCGTTTTCTCTAAACACTGAACGAAAGTGCAAGTAGCGCGGAGCTTCGTCCCTTTCCACGAAATTATGGACACGAGTTCTTTCAATAGAAATCAATAGAACATCGTCACTAAATCAAACTCAAGTTTTATTTCCAAATTTGCAATGGGTACACCGCACTCCAAGGATACTCGTAATGGACTACGAATTACCAAGGCGTAAGTGTCGAAATTCTTCATTCGCGACCTGGCGCTGTGAAATTCAAAACGCTTTGCGTCGGGATCACAAACGTCGAAAGTGGATGAATATGCAATTCCGTGCGTACAATCGTACTGTCGCAAACAAAAAGAATTACAACTCGACGGAGCCGATTAGTAATCCGATACTCGTTTCGAATTGCTTTGTGACGCATTTCCATTTACGTTCCAGATTGAATTCGAACTGTAATTCGATACACTTGTCACGCTCGTATTCCACAGTGTATCGATCGGTACAAAGGCGGTATATCGAGACTGTTTCTATGTCTGTTTCAAAGAAAACAAAGATAAGAACAGCGGCTGCAATTTGCTAATTTTTTTTCCGTAAAATACATTGCCGTTAGCTACTCAGAACTGTGAATTTAAATATAGTGAAAGTAACAGCAATCTAAACAATATATCTTTGCTCGTTGAGCTGTTTAAAGTATCACCGGAAATGTGGATATTCAAAAATGTGTTATCGGCATGCATTTTATCGTGTGAATTAAAATTCGCATAAACGTTTGCTGTCTTATTTCTATCACGACACGCGTTCCTTTATTCTTATCAGACGATTAATTCGACTTTCTTATATCACAAGTGTGAACAATTACAAAATGACTAAATCAGCAATTCGTTTCATGTCAACATATTTTACGAGGCGCGTAATGACTCACGTACATGATCATGGGGTATTTATGTCTTTGTAAATTGTTATTGCGTGCCAGTAATTTACGATTTTATAATGGCGACGAGTGGATAATGTTTCCATTCTTGCAAAGTTGCGCAACTTGTGTATACAACGCTACATAAATAATTACAGTAGCTGTGTTTATTTACATTTTCTGTATCCTTCTATTTTTAGCATCCGCGAGATTCGTAATCATTTGCTACATATATTCGATATTTAAGGACGAAATTTTCCTAGATCGTGTCTAGTTCGATTCCGCATCGCGCGATACCAGATTGCTGACCTGTGTTCCGTATCATCGTACGACATGTACAAAGAGTAGAAGTTGAAAGTTTCGCTGGGTCAACTATCTCAACCATAATGAAACGATTACGTTATCACGTCCTTTTTTCGCTAATTGCCATCGAACCAGTCGTGGATCAGAAATCAAACGTTCAAAAAATATTTTGGCGGTGACTAAAGCCGCTTACGAAAATTTAAACTTCAATATAATATGTAATTCAATGATAATATTACTTTAATTTAGTTAAGTTTAATAAGTTAAGTTCTTTTCTTGTTAATTTTACTTCTGTAATAATTCTTTGTTGTCTCTATTTTAGTTTATAGTTCGCGGTTAGGCTTGCAATCAGTGTCATCACTGTAGCCTCGCCTTTACTCTTCTTATCTATGCCTTGTAAATCATGTTTTTTTTCTATTAGAGTAATCAAAAATTAATAATCATAATAATAATAATGTCGAATGTTTCTATAACAGTTACTATTTAATACTTTGCTACTTTTAATGTTTACGAAAATCAGAATTTATAAACATGCGGGTTCTCTACTCTACTTGAACTTAAAAAATATATTAAAAAAATTTGATGTTAAAAACCATTTTACTAAAAATGCACTAAAAACTGAAAAATAATTCTTTTCGTGTACCTACTACAATTTCGATGGTGTTTTCTCACTGTAAATAAAATCGTGGCGCGGGATATTTCATAACAGAATATGAATCAATTCAATACAGCACCACGATTTTATGTAAAGTGAGAAAACACCATCGAAATTGTAGTACAACAAAACAATTCTTTTCTAGTTTTAGTGCATTTTTAATAAAATCGTTTAATTAAATTTTTTTTATATATATATATATTATTTTCTAGTTTTTAGTGTTGTAGATTTTTTATTTTTTATTTTCATTTTTACTTTTTTTATAAAAAATGGTATTGTCATCACACCCACACCTACAAAGTTTCAAGACAATTAGACTGGTGGAAGTGGGTGAAAATTGAGTTGCCAGATTTGAACGAACTCATTTAATAAATTCAGGAGCGCCTAAGAACTTTCTGTTTCTCATGCGACCCTGTTATGAAACCGCTGCAACCATCGTAGAACGCTATGTATACATATATTTAAATGTCAATACTAGGACAGATATAGAATAATTATTAAATAATTCCCGATTTTGTAATAATGTTATAGTCTCATTTAAATGTGTAAGCTTTTTTTATAGAACGTGTGTCTAATTATAATTGCGCGCGAATTTGATTATTGCGTTGCACGCCTGATACCACGTGACATGCGCGCTAGGGCCTTATCCGCATGGCGAGATAGACAATTATCCACGAGCGGCTTAACCTTTTTAACTCGGAGATAATGCACCAGTTTATCGAGAGATGCCGGATCGAACGAGAGTGATTGATCATTCACGAAAATCGCGAAAATGTCTTCGAAGCGTTTCGTGAAACGGTTTGAGTGTCACTTTACTGGCTTTCTTCGTCAACCGAGTCGATCGCATTATGCCACTAGGAACCTTGAACCAGACGCCTGTCAGCCCGATGACAGGTAAACCAGTGAACTTTGAATTTCTGTGCTATGACCGCGACAATACACGGAGCAAGCTTTGATGCCATTGTGAATTGTTCTCTAAAAATTTGCGCATAGTTCAAACGCGAAGTTAATGTAGTCGTGGTTGCCCTCGCTGTCCATAGAGGTCTCTAAAATTTATTTCACTGACGTCGTTTCTTTCCGCCCGTTGCTCGCAAGAACAGTGTTTACTGCGTTCTCGAGAAATAAGGTATTCGCGAGAGTAAACGCGGAGAAACCAGTCAATCATCGCACGCGAGAAACGTACCGGCTGTAGCTCTTGGACAATTGTGTAACGTTATGCTTCTATGAAGCGGCAGCACAGAAACTTACGCAATAGCGGTAAATTGTTGCGTTATAAGAAACTGACGTACCTCTCCATTCTCTGCGAGTGAAGTTTTTCGATTCTTTGTAAGATAAAGGGTTGTCAATGTTTTTCTTAATGCACCTAGCATAAAGATTACCATGCATGAGGCATAGATCGACAGAAGCAATCGCTTTCAAAATTGTGTACAGCATTATTCATGGCCAAAGAACGCATAAACCGAGCGATCTTCGCTCGATGGGCGAAGATGCGCGACTGCGCGTTGCGCGCGCTTGCGCCAAGGTAGTTATATGTACGTTCAGTAGCGTAACAGAGCACAATGTGCACCCTACTCTCGTCATGTTAGCGTTCGTACAAATTCCAGTCGATTCGTCATCCCTATCAACAGATTAATTGTAACTTTCGAATCAGCGAATGTGAAGTGTAAAATGCCTTTCCGTAGCCAACCAATGGCGAGCCTGGCCGATAAACTGTTTCGTCAAAGAATAATCTTTCATCGGTCGTAAACATTCGTTAGTGTAATAAATGAAAGCGTCGCTCCGATCTCGTTAGAATAAAAAGCAGGCTTGGACGTTGCGCTTCGTCCGATTGATACGTAACCGAGGCTCGTTCCCCCACGCCCTAACCTCACCTTTGCTCGACACCACTGCGCTCTCTGCCGTACCGACATTCTTCTTCTCGTCAGCCTTAAGCCTTACTCGTCGTTTGCAGGATGCAAAGCAGTTGTCAGTTAGCCTGCGACATCAAACCTTCGACAATGTCGGGTCTCGAGAGGGATCAGCTTGGCCAACGGGGAAGCGGGACTATTATGGCTCCGAACTTGGTTCGAGGCCTGGACCATTTGAAAAATCCACAATTGAACAAGGTACGTCCCTGTCATGTATTTCTTAACGTAACGTGCAATTACTAGGGTTTGCGGTGCCGGCTGATGGGCTGTCAGATCGGTCCTCTAATATTGACGTGCTTCGTGCTCGATAATTTTTGTCGCTTCGGAAAGAGTCTGCCCTTAATTGCGATTATTAGCACGTAATGTAACGCATTAATGATATCAACGACTAAAAGCACGGTGTTTATTCGTCGTTTATTATTGTGTTTACTGCTACCGTTTCCATGGGTCACCCACTAGATATCGAACCGAAAGCTTTTCAATGGAAACTAATAAAATACCCCTAGTGGCTATGTGTTGCGTTTTAGCGCGAAATCTTTATTTATGTCTGATCTATTTGCCGGATGTTTCGAGAGAGAAGACAGTCGGTTCTTTTCAATTGAAGAATTCGCAAATGTGGGAGAGTGTCATTCTCAACACGCATTGCCGCGCAATTAAATCATTGTGAACGAATCTTTAGGATAACTTCTAAGTCTTCATAGTTTCTTACTATTTTCTTATTATCATTAATTTCATTACTATTTTCTGAACAAATACGAGAAGTAATGCTTATAATGCTAGTCAATTTTGAAATTGGCTTCAAGTGGATGCTTTTATGATTACAATTTTGAGAATAAACAAAATTACAAGACTTATATAAATTTAAATTAAAAACTATATATCAGTCACATTGCATTTGATAAAACTTACAATGTATGATATCAAAAAATCTAAAAAATTGTGAAATACAAATAACGTGGAGAAAACTTTTAAAATACACCAAATTGTGAAGTATTAATGAAAAATATTCTAGTACCGTGCAGTGATAGGAATAAAAGAGACATGTGCCCATTTGAAGTAGGACGATGATTGCATTACGTGCCCCACAGTCACGTAGTCGTCGGGTTTCCTTGAAATTCACTTTCACGGGATACAATTTTCCGGAACTCGCTGTCTGACAGCTTGTGGATGATGAAACAGAGAGTTGATTTCTTATGTACATTACCAAGTTCCGCTATATTTGTCACAGTTCCAACAAATTTATGCAAAATCGATCACCTGACCAACTACATGGATCATGCGATCTATTTCTTATTAGAAATTACTTCGAAATTACTGTCCGAAATAAACAGATGATGTAATTTTTATAATTTACTATCGCTCTCCTTTCCGCGTGAAATTCTGTTGTTTAAGAAATTCAAATTATTTTTACTGTCGAAGTTTAAAAAAGTTGATTTATTTTATGATTAAGCGGATTGAAATTCTATTGGCATTACAATTTTAAATTAGAAATTTTATGCAGCGCAGTGCAATAGAATTTTAATTTTTTAGTACTGTGGAAGTTTTATGAAAGTGAATTGCTTTCGATATGCTGGTGTAATTTCCTAGAATTTTTTCAAATTATCACTCGCATAGATCTCACAGTCACTTCAATTATTTTTATTGGAACCACTTGCTTTTATCGAGCCTATCTTACTACGCGTTCGAAGGCGAGTGTAGTGAGTTAAATATCTCATACATCATTGATCATTGGTCTACGAGAGATTGCGATGATCGTTAGTGATAAATGGACTGGATAATATTTTTGCAGCTTCACACATTAAACTTCTATTCGCACGACAGAATTACAGTGGCAATTGCATTATACAAAATCGGTCGATAAATATTGTGAAATGTGTTTTTTCAAAACGATCACTACTATTCGTACATTTCCATTCAATGCATTCGTCTTTTGTCTTTACCTGCTAACCAAGAAAACTGCATTTCTTTGTTTCTTTTCAGCTTGGTAATGTATAATTCGTTCCATTCCATTAGTGGCTAGACCTTGACAATCATTTCTCGATGACTGTGCAAACTGGATTCCGAATGTTCCACGTGGAACGCTCCGTTTCTACGAATCAAACACTGCAATTTTCAACTAGCTTGGCATATTTTTTGTGTTACAGATTTTAATCATAAAAAATTTGAAAAAGTAACAGATCTCTTATTGCAATTATTATTTACATCTTAAAAAAGAAAATTCAAATTTATCTTCTGGAAATGTTACACTGTTTCTGTTATAAGTTTCTGTTCAAAGAGTTTTAAAGAGCATTAGTTTTAAGAGCATAGAAATTTTTCATCGCAGTGAATTGAATCCCACAAACATCACTCTAAGAAATTAGAAGGGATCGGAAATAATTACAAAGTTCCAGTAGCAAATGCACATCTTGGGCATTTAGGACAGTAGTACCAAAAATATAATTTGTAATCATATTATTATACAGGGTGAATCACATAACATGTCCACCCCGAATAACTTTTAAGTATCAAATTTAAAAGAGCAGTGAATTTTCTATAAAAAAAGTATCAAGCTTTATTCGTCCCAAACTTAATAATAATAACAGATGCATAGAAGTCAACGGCCACCACTTTAAGCATCTACTGTAACTAACGTGCCTAAGTAGTGAGACCGTGAACACTGTTTTTGCAATTATCTCGCTAATTATTAAGTTTAAGACAAATACAGCGTAATACGTTCTAACAGAAAATTCACTGTTCTTTTAAATTTCAATACAAAAAGGTTCGCATTCCATATAAAAAATTCAAGTTCACCTTGATATCTGATAAACAAAAAAGTTATTTAAAAAACCCGTTTCAGCATCATATGTTCCCTTCGACACCACGCAATTTCTATATAAAATACATTTTTGTAGAACGCATACTTTGGAAGTTATTCGAAGTGGACAAATTACGTGACCTACCCTGTACATTACTGTAATAATAAATAATAACCCACTATACTTCCAATATAATGGAGGTCCGTCTACGCGAAACTCGGTTGGTTTTTGCTTCTGCTTTAGGCTGCGCATATACGGCAGAGAAAGATACGAGGAATCGCATCAGGGCACGTATCTCAAGTTCAAAGTGCTACGAGGGACAAGTATCTTCAGTTACAAGAAGAATAATAACTTGACGATGAGACTTCTACGTCTCAAGCACAATCAAATTATCGCCACGCTATCAGTGCTGAAAGTGCACTTTCACAGTGCCTAACTTGGGCAACCCTCCGTGATCTCGTCAAACAGAATGCAAAATGCAAATGCTTGTCTACGAGAATAGTAGAATGTTTCCCTTCGCTTTCTTCCTGTCGTTACACAATACGCCACACGCCACGCCACGAATTAACCGCGATATTACATCCGCATCGTGCGCGAAAAGCCCGACGAAAATAAACCGAAGCGTCGCTACTCGAGGACGCAGCCGAATTGCGCGTACGAGACACAAAGTACCAACTGCGATCAAAGCGAGTAGTATATGCAGATGATTTAATGGATCTATGTCTGAGACCTAGTTGAGTGTTCTGCAAGTCGATACCATTGAGAGTAAAATCTCTAGATGAGTCTTCACCACTTGCCAACAGGATCGAAACGTTCATTTACCTTGATGTCCCCAGAGCTTTAATCTTTTGCTCACTGAGTTCATGCACCCTTGCGGGGAACGCTCATAGGCGTTCAGTGAGTGTGGTTAACAAATGGGGGTAGAGCATATCCGCACGTGGTATATGCTCAGCGTTTTGAACTTAACATTGGTAGGATTGAAGTTGGCTAGTGTTTGAGAATTATGCTGAATGGATCTCTGAGCTATTGATATTCGACGTGGAAGGTTTTGATCTTCCAACCTGGCTGCTTTTACGAGTTCTCTATATATGTTCCACCGACGGTACCTGCCAATCGTTGCAGTAGGTCGTGACTCGTTTCTCGCTCAAGAGCTCCTAGGGGTGCGTATCGATCTGCGTGCCTGGCGATGGGCCGAGCCGCTGGAACTCGAGAACCACCCTTGGTAACCGTATCCACGGCCGACTTGTTGACATGGGACCCCGAGACATCCCGTGAGAAAGTTGCGAGGACCGAATTAGGATGGACACGGATTGGTGGGACCTTGTTCCGGATTTCCAGAGAACGCCGCGCATCCCCGAGCCTCTGCTCGCCATAGATGGAAGGGTATTCTTGCTCTCTGTTTCTGCAAAGCCTCTGCTTCCGTTTAATCGCCTTGCATCAAGCACAGTGCACTTTTGTTTTGAGAAGGGTGGCTTGATTGTGGGAGATTTTAGAAAGCACGAGTTTGAGTGTTCGAGGGCTTTGGATTGGAAGGATCATCTTGAAGGATTGAAATCTATGGGTTGGTTGGATTTTCAAGAGTTGAAGTCTCTGGTTTGCTTAGCTTTTGAAGAGTTGAAGTGTTTTGAATTATTTAAATTTTGAAGAGTTGAAGTCTTTGGTTTGTTTAGCTTCTGAAGAATAGAAGCCTTTGGATTACTTAAATTTTGAGGAATTGAAATCTTTGGTTTGCTTAGCTTTTGAAGAGTTGACATATTTGGTTTGCTTAGTTTTTGAATAATTGAAGTCTTTGGTTTGCTTAGCTTCTGAAGAGTTGGAGTCTTTTGAATTATTTAAATTTTGAAGAGTTGAAGTCTCTGGTTTGCTTAGATTTTGAAGAGTTGACATATTTGGTTTGCTTAGCTTCTGAAGTGTTGGAGTCTTTTGAATTACTTAAATTTTGAAAAGCTGAAGTCTCTGGTTTGCTTAGATTTTGAAGAGTTGACATATTTGGTTTGCTTAGCTTTTGAAGAGATGAACTCTTTGGTTTCCTTAGCTTTTGAAGACCTGAAGTCTTTGGGATCTTGAAGGTGTGAAGTCTTTGAGTAGCTTTGATCTTAAAAGATTAGAGTCTTCCGGTTGGTTAGTTCTTGAAATGTTGAAGTCTATGTGTTAGATCTCGAATAACGGAAAAGGTATAAGTACGTCTATCAAGAAGGTTCTATCATTTCGTTGCTAATTGTAAATAACCGTTTCTCGATACTAACGCTTGATAGATACTTCCTTAATCCTTTGCAAACAACTCCAGATCACAGTAGATTAAAGAGAACATAGACTTCGAAATGCAATGTGAACACGGTGGTGAATAATATGCTTAGGTAATGACTAGGTACTAGAATGATCACTTGGTCACTTCAGTGACTCCAATCTTCCAAAAGCTAATCAACTAACAGCATAATGTGGTAAACCGAGTCCAAGTCAGTGGATCTGTACTTTATCGAACAATTAAGATAACCCAATTCTTTCTGCAATCTTTCCTGAAGTACATGCGTAGATATTTCTCTAAGATGGTACACAAATCACTGTCAATCTTCGGAAAACAAGATTTTAGTTTCACAATCAAACTTAAATTTCAAATCCAAAATTTAAAACAATCCTTTAGAAACGAGAATTATTTTCAAAATTCTGAAGTTCGCAGATTCAACGAATTACCTCCAAATCATAAACACCCTTAGAACATTATAGCCAAAAGGGGTGCACGAGTTTTGGGTAGCAACACTGCATCTTCTTTTTCCACTAACCTTAATAAAATAGGTACTATTCATCTTCACAAAACTTCCATCTATTTTAGTACGCCAGATTCAACAAGTGGATCATCACCACAGGCTTTTCTATGTCACGAGGCTTTCCATAAATTTGACACCCCCCAATCAACGTGTCTGTGATAAAGCATACATGGCGTTGAATTGGATACCTGATAATTTTCAAGAGAATTGAGATACATAGTGGTTATGTCACTAATTCCTCGCTCTTAAGCAGCCTTTTTCCATATCTCTGTTACTATTTAACCACAGGCAGCCTTGTTGCGGTTATCTGTTTACAGTTAGACGAATCCGTCGCGCGGATGATTTCTTTTAGTATTCTCAGACTGATTTCTACGACTATTACTATCTTTATCTATTTTTATTTGCCCCCTGCGTAGAGACACTTCTTTCTTCATCTTGCTGTTTAATTCGTAATCATTGGTGGACAATATTTATACAATATAATCGTTAATACATTCCCTAAACTCAAGAAGTATAGAAATAATTTTCAACCTCATAATATCATAAAAAAATTCGTCCAATTTGGTACTGTTTTGAGCGACTCGGGGAAATTTTCTAACACCTGAATTACACTTCTATATCTCCTGTATATTCTTAAAGCTACTCTACCTTTTCATCCTGCACATTCAGCGGTACATAAAGTCGCAAAGAACAGCAGGAGTTCTTTTACTAACGATGTATCGCTTCAATCTTCTGCTGTGGAAGGTATAAACCGACCGAACAATACAGTTTAATAGTATGTACCATTGTACGATAAGATAAGAGAATTATGCAGTCTCAATGTCGAACGATCGTGCTTCGAGACGTCCTGCCCGCTGTGAAAGTCACTTTCGTTGGTATCGCAAGATTCCATCCATTCTTTTCGTCGGTTCCCTTTTATCTTCGACGCGTGACACATCGGGATGTTCAAAATATTCCTGATCCGATAGTATACGCGTCGAAGTAGATCGCGATTAAATCCTTGAACGCAAACGCTCGTAGTTTTTACGACTATCTGTCAATAAACAATAACATGACGCCAAAGCTAGAAATTACATATTTGTTAATTTCTTCAGAAACAATTACAATAAATAGAGTATTATACGTAGTTGAAAGGAAAGTCTTGTAGTGCACTCTAAACCTATTTCGAGCATTCATCTATTTACATTCGATGAACCAGGCGCATTAAATTTGCCAAGAAGCTAACATAACTTTTTAAAATATGACATAAGTATATTGGCATAGATAAATATTTAAACTCTGAAGAATCTCTTTGATTGAGATAATACGATTTACGATTACAAATATACCTGAAAGTGATAAGAATGACGACTTCGGCGATGACGAAACTATTGCTCACGACTTCAAGGGAGATTATATTGCAAATTATTCTCGAAGTATTTGTCAGTGAATACTGGGATAGTACTGAATAAAGGAAGATGTAAATGGTGTTTACACGATGTAGATGTAACCGTGAACTAAGTAATGTGACAGTCGGAAAAAATGGAGCGGCGTTTATGGTCTAGGGTTAAAAGTCGTTTAATGTTTTGAAGAGGCGGTAGCGGCAGGAGTCTATACCCGTCCCCTATTGTAATTTATAAAAGTCAATTGGCGTTGTCAGTGGTTGGTCTATCACGGGCGGTCGTAGCATTGTCAACGACCTCGCGGAGTAACTGTGGAAAAATACTAACATTCGACGAGTGCCTTGACCCGTTCCATCTGGTTTGATTTAGTTACAAAGGAGTTAGGGGGCAGTACAAATTAAAAGATCAAATTTCAACAGCCTAAAAGACAGTACAAATAAAAAATAAAAAATGGTAAAATGCGTTCCAAGTTTCCGAATGTGGAATTTCGCATACAGCAAAATTTCAAGTATGGAATACTCAGCGCATTCCACAGCGTCTTTTATCTTTTTCCTGTCATGACCACGTGACAAAGCACTTATTGAATATTTAAAATACTATTCCAAGTAGTTGATGTATTTTAAATTATTCAAATTTAATTTCTATCACGTAATAGTTTTACCGTAATAGTAAAACATTTTTATTCAATTGTTTGAAATATTTGTATTCTACCACTTCGAATTGTTTGGAATTGTTTTATTCTACCACTTCGAATTGTTTGAAATAGTTTTATTCTCCCACTTCGAATTGTTTGAAATATTTATATTCAACCACTTCGAACTGTTTGAAATATTGTTATCCAACCACTACAAATTATCTCGGATTGTTTGAAATATTTTTATTCAACCAGTCCAAATTGTTTAAAATATTTGTAATAATTTAAGTACCATTTCCAATAATGTGTTATATTTTCCCATGATTGTTTGATCTTTAAAATGCAATTAGATTACTTTGTTTTCAGAAGTGTTTCTGAAAATTATACTAGTGTATTATACTAAAATAATCGATTTATATCTCAACAGAAATGTTTCAATACCACGATGATAAATATATCATGTATTCCCATTCTATTCTAGAATCTAGACTATTCTAGATCCAGGCAGAAGCACTCATTGATTAAATATAAGTTCCATTTGTCATAGAAGAGTACTGTGAGATTATACAGTGAGCGACACTTGAGTAAACGCAGCTATATTTCGTCTACAACAATTCGACTTAGTGTACACCGTTATTGCAGAAATCTGTGCAAAGTGTGAACAAATTTTACACACTTGTGCGCATAAATTACCGACGTTATTGAAGGTGCTTCACACTAACGAATGAAAAATCATCTTTAAGCGAAGATTTTATAAAACCCCCGAAAACTACATACAGCAAATGGCCCTTTCGGTCCATCGCGTATCCACGCATTCAAATCTCCGGAACCCATTAAGACCCTAACGATCTTGATAAGTTCAAGATCGCGCGCTTTTTAAAATTCTTCTCTATTTAAGTATTTCCCATCATTCAGCAAAAATCGCCAGCACAACCTTCTTCGCTAAGCTTCCTGTAATTCCGACTCAAAGTTCAAAGCAAAGTAATGCTTGCTAATATTTGCTAAACAAATTTACATGGTATAAAAATACAGAGCGCAAAGTCTTCGCGCATAGTACCGCGTAGCTGTCGATGCACTCGCATAGAAACGTAACACTTTCTTTCTGTACTCTAAATCGTGTCGTTTGCATTATTTCCATAAAATATGCTTAAGGAGAGGTTCCGGCCTAGACGTGATTTTTCGGAATTATTTAAAGGGAAACTACCACAGATAATTTAATTGGACTTTTTGCATTGTATTAAGAACGTCTTAAACTATAGAAATATATTTTTTCCTGTAATTAATTATTGCAAATGGCACTGGGGACAGAAAATCAGAAACAACTCCAGATTACTAAAGGGCACGAAATTCCCTAGTGGACACCGCTTTAAAAATGACAAAAAATGACATTTTTTGGCAACATAAAAACACTTGAAATTTGAAATCACTTTTTTCTGTTTTCGCTTTTGCAACGTCTTTAAAAAATACAAATCATCTTTTTTTTTTAAATATTAGAGGTTTCTCCACTGCACAGAAGCGTATTCTTCAAAATAAAAAAGTTTCAATCGGATCGGAAAATAACTTTTCAAAATATTTGTCCCACCGATTTGAAGAACGCTGCTTTAAAAAAAACGTGTTTAGTTTTACATGAGCGCTTTAAATGCCTATAACTTTAGGAATTTTTCGAACTTCAAAAAATCCTGTTAGACACGTATTCTTAAAAGGTTAAACATTTGCGAAATGAAATAAAAAAAAATCGATTTTCAGCCCTGAAAGCGACTCGATCATCGACAGCGCGGCTTAATAAAGGGAACCATTGTAGCCCCGCGATAACAAGAAAGGAAACGATAGAGACGTTTTAATAACAATACGAGACAATTGAATTGGGAACTGCATTGTGTGTTCTGAATGCATAATGATCGGTGTAAATTCCTTTTGAGGTGGAGAAATCCGATTAAAAGAAACGGTTCGTCAACCGCGGATCGATACAGCCTTGCGGAGTAATTGATGCTACGTGGTGACTTATGTAATAGATTTATCGTGCTCCTCCTTATGTCAGGTTATCATTTCCTTTCAAACAGAGCCGCGTTATCATTCTTAGATTTATCGATATCTCGATGTATTCGACGACTCGTCCGTTGAATAGACATTTGATTGTTATGAAAATACCTGTTACCATTATTCTTTATTGATGGATGCTTTCTAGATGGAGGACGCTTGATGTAGGTTTCGATAAATGAAACGCTCCAGAGACATAGTTGATAACAATAGCTTTTGCGCGGTAACGATGGCTGTATGGATAAATTTTCTTGGCAAGATAAAAAGCTACTTTTGCTAAATCGCTACCGTGAACTGAATTATTGAACTTCGGAAGTCGATGGCGATGGATAAAGCATGCTTTGAATTTTGCTCGAAATGTGAAAAGCATCCTCTGTGTGTTTACTTGAAATTAGTTAAAATTGGTAACAAAATTAGATTTAAGTTAGTAATTATTAATGTAAAATTATTTACCTATATAAACAAATATTTATTGCAGCAAGAGGGATGGTGCAGCTCCATATTTACCAACTTCGAGTAAATTAGAAAAAACTTTTTATAGAATTATTGCTTAGACTTAACATTCAAAAGAGAACACTAAGTGAAAAGTATATATTTTCGAAAAATATAAATATATGTTGAGTTGATATGCTTTTATTTTTGTTTCTGGCGAAAAAATATTCTATAATAAAAATATTAATATTTTTATTTAACATTAGTATTTTTAATTAATATTAATATAATGTTTTTAATTAATATTAATTCAATATTAATAATTAATGTTTGTATTAATATTTTTATTTATTTACAACAAATCGCCCTTTTGTTATCGGTTTTGCATCAAACGTGCACTAAACGATGCAGAATTTTTTTGTGTAGGTATATTACATGTCATAACTCAAAAACTGACAAAACTGGAGCTGCACCCCTCTTGTTGCAATGTCCTCAATTCAGTTTTCTGAAATTGTGTCGAAAAGTTATTGTTTTCTTTTCCCTTTTTAAGGCATATATAAGATGTAAAACTAGAATAGTACTGCAATTTAAATTCTGCGTCTAATATTTTTAAACCAACCGTGACGCACGAGCATACAGACCATGGGATCTTTCGAGCAGAATTATTTATTTATGAAGGATTTTCTTGTGCAATTGTAAGGTTTAATTTCCTCGATCATCTTAATCGCCCCAAGCATCTTGCTCATAAGTAAGCGGGGTCCTTGAGGAAATAGGATGTGGATCATGGAAATCTACATCCCGAAGGCACATGTTTCAATCTGAATAATTGTATACGTAAACTCATTTGTTACTAATTATTAGGCTTTTTAGTTGCTCGCTGTTTTTCGACTTGGATCACACAGATTATTGCAGTTGTTTTTATTTTAAACTGAATAATCAGAAGCAATATCAAACTTTGTAAAAACTGCTTGTACTTCAACCGAGTTACTTTAATGGGATTAGCTGAATTTCTTTCCCAACTGAAAATTAGGGGGGAATACTTTGTTCATATTTAATACAGAAGAATCAACAAAAATAATTTGTCTATCTATAATACAAATCCAAGTCCAGGAACAGCTGATCGACTTTCACAATAGTAGAGAAAATTTTCATTTTAAATTAATTTTTTAAAGGAAGCAGCTACAGATATTTTTTATTTTGTTCACTTGTCCTGGGTACCAAGACATAGGAGCTGCTCTTTAAATTGAACATTTCTTTGAAGACGAATAAGATCGTCAGTTTGACTGAAGAATTTTTTTTAAAAGTATATGTTAACGAGACATATTTTCCTATTGTTTCAGGGAATGGCGTTTTCCATCGAAGAAAGGCAACTTTTGGGCATACATGGCCTTCTCCCAGCAGCTGTGAAAACTCAAGATGAGCAGCTGAAGCTCTGTCAGTTGAACCTCGATCGCTATCCCGACGATCTTTCAAAATATATCTACCTTATAGGCCTACTTGTACGTGCATACATTTGTCTACCAATTTTTTCTTAACTAACTTCCTAAACTTTGGTTCAAGCCTTCAGATTATTTGCAAACTTTAATTTTCTAGTCATCAGTAGTAACAAAATTTTGCTCTTGAAATTGCTATCATATTAGAAGTATAATCTTCTAACTGTGTTAAAGAGTCGTCCTTAAATTACGTAAGACCTTGGGGTGGAGAGGTGCGAATTTCTTACGTTTTCTTACAAGGGGAATGAAATAAATTTAAAAAAAATGTAATACCTGAAAAATACGATGTAAAAAATATTACATAAATAAGGGGGCAGTTAAAATATAAAATCTTACGAATTCCTATACTTGGGGAGGGGGATAAGAAATCGTAAAAATTACCCTTACCGAATTTAAGAACAGCCCCTAAGTAACGCATTTAATTCCAACATTCTTAAATTTTCATTTAAATATTTCGAATGACATAATGCTGTTATATTTTCAACCCGTGCCATTTAATGTTTCAGGACAGGAATGAAAAGCTTTTTTATCGCCTGCTGGCAGAAGACGTGGCTAAAATGATGCCTCTTGTTTACACGCCCACAGTGGGACTTGCCTGTCAGAAATTTGGTCTAGTGTACCGCAGGCCACGTGGTATGTTTATAAGCATACACGACAAGGGCCACGTATATAACGTTTTAAATAATTGGCCTGAGCATGACGTGCGAGCTATCGTTGTCACGGATGGCGAAAGAATACTTGGACTGGGTGACTTGGGGGCGTATGGAATGGGAATACCCGTTGGAAAGTTGTCTTTGTACACTGCATTGGCTGGCATTAAGCCTCACCAATGTTTGCCTATCACTCTAGACGTTGGTACAAATACTCAGGTATGAATCAAGTACTCTAATCAGTTTTCTAATGTACAAGTTCATTCATAATTGCTGGCACGAGATGCACATGCAAATTCGCAACACCAAAAGAAATGAGAAAGTGTCCTACCACTTTGCAATTTGAAGCTTCTTCTTCGAGGTACAGGCAAATCAAATTCTACGGTCCGCAACTTCCAGGGCGCATTATTTAAATGTCATTTCCATACTTGCACGCGAGACACAAGCAGATAAATTAACAATGATTGATAATCTAGTAATAATTTTATGTCGATGCAACAAGAAATACTCATCGTAAACAAAATGTGTGGGATAAGTCGCTAAGGTGGGAGAATCTAATTTATGACGTCGGAAAGGCATATAAGTACCAAAGGGGTCGTTCTCCATTCGCTCATCTTTTCACTTTTGCCTGATATTTACACTTCTACAAATTGGATTGTTAAACTTCAATTGCCTGTATCTTGAAAACAAACTGGATAAGAAATTCGACTTCTTTTTGCATTACCGATTTACGTATTTTGGCTTGTCCTGTAATTTTGGGACACCCTAAGGGTGTGGCTTTTTGTAATTAAAATTGTATTGATGAAAGAATAGTCTCGACAATTCAGTTTCAACCTATAAGAAATATTAATTCAGTGATAGTGAATATTTAAATACCATTCTCTGTTGCAGTCTTTACTAGACGATCCCCTTTATATCGGTCATAGACAAAAACGAGTCACTGGTGCCGAGTACGATGAATTTTTGGACGAATTTATGGCTGCTGTTGTGCAACGCTACGGGCAGAACACTTTAATTCAGTTCGAAGATTTTGGAAACGCTAACGCGTTCAGGCTGCTCAGTAAATACCGTGACAATTACTGCACATTCAACGATGATATTCAAGGGACAGCTTCCGTTGCCGTCGCTGGCCTGTTGGCGTCCCTACGCCTCACGAACACGAAACTTTCAGATAATACAATTGTCTTCCAGGGTGCCGGAGAGGTAAATAGCGCTAACACTTCGTACATAGTACGGATTTTACATGTTCTTATTCTCAAATATTCTAATTCGACCACGATTGAAACCCGACTCCAACTTCGATTCCGCTTAATTCAGTTTGGATGCATTAAAAATACTGTTTAACACAAAATGCTGTAACTAAAATAGATGTTAGTAAGATATTTCTATTTGTAGGTAGTGTCAGAGTAAGACAAGCTGTTGTAAATGCATAAACAGAACGCAGGAGAGTAAATATTAACGTTATTGTTTTCTAGGCATCGTTGGGTATCGCAGCGTTGTGCGTCATGGCGATGAAGAATGAAGGCGTTGCCGCGGAGGAGGCGAAGAGCAAGATCTGGATGGTCGACTCGAGAGGCTTGATAGTGAAGAATCGTCCAAGCGGCGGACTGACCGAGCATAAAATGCACTTCGCTCGCGACGATCAGCCAATAGATACGTTGCTGGAAGTGGTGAAGACTGCGAAACCTACGGTTCTCATCGGAGCTGCCGCTATTGGGGGTGCTTTCACGACTGAAATACTGGAAGAAATGGGAAAGAACAACGAGAAGCCAGTGATCTTTGCTCTGAGCAATCCAACAAGCAAGGCTGAATGTACCGCTGAGGAAGCATTCATTGCTACGAAGGTACAAATACAATCTTTTTGAAAATTTTTAAATTTCAGACTGCATTCAATCTAGATTTCGTCAGGTTCTATTTGCGTGGGGGCGTATAAAGTGGATACTGAATCGAACTTAACAAGTCTAAAGGGGTAGCTTTGAGAATGGTTAATTTAGTAATTTACTAAAGCTATCATTAAAGGTGTGCCAGAACCCGAAAATGTCGGGAACCCGAAGGGGGAGCGGGTCAGGTTCCCGAAAATTTCAGGATTCCCGAGAGTCGGGACTCAAAAAAGTGTCGGGATTCCCGAAAGCCGGGACTCCAGAAAGTGTCGGGATTCCCGAAAATTCCAAGGACCCGATTGCCGTTTCGAGTCTCGAATTTAATGAATACGACATCATACATTCAACACATCGTAAGAAAAAGTGTAGAGACATTGTTGATTTTTCCGAAGTACAAACATCAGTCAGTCCTAATAATACGAATCCCGACACTCTCGAGAATTCCGAAACCTTCGGAACCCGTCCCGATCCCGCGAAAAATTCTCGTCCCGACCAGACATTTTCGGGTTTTCGCACAGCTCTAGCTATCATCAAATAAGGAAGATGAAAAATAATATCGACTTTGACGTCCACAGGGCAAGTGTATATTCGCCAGTGGATCGCCCTTCCCACCAGTAACATACGAGGGTAAAACTCACTATCCCGGACAAGGGAACAACAGCTACATATTCCCCGGAATCGCATTAGGCATTATATTCGCTGGCATGCGTACAGTTCCGGAAGACTCATTCCTCGTTGCTGCTAGATCGTTGGCCAACATGGTCTCGCAAAACGACCTGGACAACGGAACCTTGTATCCGCCGTTGCAAGACATCCAGAAATGTTCGTTGACAATAGCTGTCGACGTGATGAAACACGCCTACGAAAATGGTAAGAGAACTTGCTTATTCATTACTCGCGGCTAAACTGTTACTATACGAGCTGAATTGTTTCACTTTCTTTCGCACAGGCCTTGCAACAATCCAGCCCGAGCCCAAAGATCACAAGGAATATATCAAGGCGCAACTGTACGACCCAAATTACAAGTCATCTATACCTCCAGTATATGACTGGCCTAAATTATAATTTCTGGCTAAATCTGCGATAAGAATTGAGTACTTTAGTACACGTGTGTACGCGATGTGTGTTTAAGACTATTTTTTTCCTTTTTTTTTTATTTGACATGGTATTTTGAAGAGCATGTTGAGCAGGCTTGCATGCAAGATGACTGAATCCCGTACGCGGATGTGTATGAACCTGTATATTACGTTGTGTGTATGTATAAAGCACCTATTCCGAGCAGAAGCTATTTTATTCCAGATCGTGTAAATGTATCAGCGGATCACTTTAAATTATTGGGATGAAGTTTAATTTACTGGTTGAGACAATAAATTCCCCGACGCTTGAAAGAAATGTGTTGTTTTTATTGCTACTCGAAACAGCATTTCCTCCGTACTCAAAGGCATACTTTGTTTCCTTTGTACGAGCAGCAGGATTCGTTTAAACTTCCGTCGCGTTGCGTGTATAAGAATTAAAGGGCAAAACAAGAAGTACGCGGATCACGGTAGAGCTTCGTGATCGTGAAAGTTTCATTCCCTATTAAACGAAGTGACAGCAGAAGTGTTCTTATCGCACGCAAGCTCCCGCTTCTTTAATGATATGCGATGCACGCGTAGAATTTATCATGGGCGCTTCGATTTCATCACGTAGACGATAAAACAATATTCAGGTGTAAGTCGACCAAAAAAAAAATCGTCCAATTCACATTAGTCTTCTTCAAAATGTTCAGAGAAAAAAAAGATATGATACATTGGACAGCATTTTCTAAAATAATGACGTTGCATCTGTTACGATCGCTGACAATGTTAACATGTTACTTTTACGACGACTTAATTGGCGTTCCGCGAGTCTCTCACACACTCCCTCCCTTTCTCGCTTCGTCACGTTCTCTCCATTTTTTTATTATTATCTCTTAATTATCTCAACACGTACGCATATATTTATTTATACCGTCTTACCGCTAATCTGTTTCTCTTACTACTAAACACGCCGTGGTCATCAATCTATAACAAACAAGAGTATAAACTGCGACCCTCCTTTACTCCAAACTTTGTTGCATAATAACATTGTAATAAAATTAAAGGGTAAAATGTACAGAAAGAGCATTTAGAAAATGTATACAGTTGCTAGGTGGGACGCTGTTACGCTACACTGAGCAGACACACCGGCACCTTCGGAGCCGGTAACAGGGACCTCATCAATAATAATTTGGCTAACTACCAATTTAGATGCTTGGGGGTCTAAACGGATATGAGAAAACGTCGACGTTATTTTCGCACTTTTGATCTCCAGTGATCCATCGTGCGATATATGCTCAATCAAGTCCAAGTTCCACAGCACCATTACACTACTGTATTTAGATTTTACGATTATCTTCGTGATTCAGCCCGACGTTCGTCGATCGTCGACGATTTTTCTAATGAGCAAAATCTGCAGGCCCACGGCTCCGCCGTTTCCGTTGGCTTAGAATCGCGCGAGTCTCGGGCAAACGTCATCGAATCTCGTTATTACGGAAAGGACACAGTCTCGATAGATCTGCGAATGCAAGGATAGCGATGTAGGGCAGCAGTAGTGTCGTTGATAGTGGAGTGTCTGTCCAGCACGGAAGTCGGTCCCTTTCCTAGCTTCATCGAGAGAGAGAGTGTGATCGTTCGTGGGTTTGTTGCGAGTCGCCAGCCGCTCGAAGGTCCGGCAATCTCTGGTGGGCTGGCAATGCGTCGAAGAACGGATGAGCCAGCGCGTCCTTCAGCACTATCCTCTGGGATGGTTCGTAGTCTAACATTTTCTGAACGAGATCAAACAGCTGACGGTGTTCCTCGTCATCTGAGAGCATGCAACGCTACGCACACGAGAAAACCACGTTAATATTCGCTACTTACGTTTCACCTTCCTAATGCTTTGTCGCCGCAATTTATTCTTTTCGCGCCTAGCTATTAACTATTACGCCATTTGAGCTAGTATATGGCGGTCTGGCGACAAAGTATTAATTTAAATCGTGGCATAATACGACGATCACTCACGTGTAAAGGCTTGCAATTGTCACGAACGTATCTGCCGGCGTGGCTCTTCTCATCCCAGTCCAATTTACCGTGATAGAAGTACTTGGTCTTCGTCTTGCGAGCCATACGGTGTGGAATCGTGCCAAGTATACGCTCCATCATCGCTAAGTGCTCGCGGTTGTCGTGTGTTTGGAATAAAGTAATGCCCAGGTACAGTTCGAAAAGGATGCAGCCGATTGACCATACGTCACAGGGTTGCGACCATCCTAATTCTACGCAGAGAGAAACACCGAATCAATTATACGCGTGCTACAATCTATTAACCTAGGGGAAATTTTTCTTTGGAAATTTTCATTTTTCTTGGAAACTGTGCAACCAACTAATACAATTAATTTTATATCCTCTACTTATCGTCTCGCGAAGAATCACCGCATCCTTGCTTAGACGGCGACTCATTCGATATTCTGTGTAAATGATTACAGGAAGCATAAGTACCTAAAATTACTTCTGGCGCTCTATAATGTCTTGTGCTGACAATCGTGCTGTGATGTTCATGGTCGAAAGTGGCGCTACCAAAGTCGATAAGCCTGATGTCCGTTCGTTTCACACGCCTGATGTCCTTCCGCTTGAAAAGAAGAAACATCTTTTAAACATTTCAGATCACGATACTTCTACTATAGTACGCTTCACTCGAAATAAAACACGGCGCTCAATGGACAGTGCGTCGTAATCTTTCTAGACAAGTTCACCATCTCTCACCTTTTTGTTATTATATATGCTCTCGTGGTCGGAGTCCACGAACAGTATGTTCTCTGGTTTCAGATCGGTGTGCGTGAGTTTGTTGTCATGCAGAAATTTGACAGCATAGCAAAGCTGATAACCGATGTGCCTGACGTGTTCTAACGGATAGGGCTGATAATTGTTGTCTCTCTGTAAAAGACAATATAATTAGCATACCGTTGCGGCTGGTGTCTCATGTCGCATACAAAGCAGAACTAATTACAAATGCGGCAAGTTTATTAACCGAAAATGTAATTAATCGCCACAAGTGTGCGTTACATTCACCAAATACAAAGTCGCCTCTTTACCTTTAATCTGTAAGAAAATACGTACACGTATACGTACCAAGAAATCGAATACGCTAAGCCCAAGCATTTCGAAGGCGATGCACATGTGACCGTGATAATTGAACCAGTCGAGCATTTTCACGCACAAGCTGCAATACAATCATGGTGCATTAGATTAACGAAGAAAACAAGATCCCGTCGCGAGTATTGAGAGAAAGAAAATATATAGAAGATAAGAAAGAGCAGTCATGCGAATACTAACTGTTGGCCTTCAGGATCCTTGGTAGCAATTTTCTCTAAGGCGTTTATTTCGAGCTTCGCGGCTTCCCTATACTTCTCTACGTTCTTGATAATTTTCAGAGCCATCACGTGATCCCTGCAAACGTCATTGTACTTTTATTAGATGACTCCACGTACAAGCATCGTGTCTGGCCTCCCACATTCCGCACTACCGCGGCAAGCATTGCGCGCAGAGATGCGCAAAGCGTTCTAATCGGACTTTCATTAACAGAGTACTCCCCCGGGAAAGAAATGAAGAGAGGAAGAAAAATGCCTCGAGGTTCGATTCCAACGCGTAATTTCGCGAGGTTCGATTCGCTCGCTCGCTTTGCTCGCGGCGCTCGTGGAGGATGCTCGGCCCGTAAAACAAAGTGCAAGGCCATCCTATTATTGCGACTAGTCAGCGCGTCATTTTGTGACACTGCCGGCACCGGCTATTTCTGACCCTGCTATAACTCGAGTCGCGCTACGCACCTCTAGGATTCACCTCGGTGGACGGTTAAGAAACGGATGGTGAAAAGGGACGAGCACGGCGGAGTAGCGCACGTGGGAGCCCGGGAGGAAAATGGGATAGGAGAAGGCTCGACGGGTGCAGATAGAAAGCGCATAACCAGAGGTGTGCGTTTACCTACGTAGTAGTTACATGAGCTGCCACTTACATTTGCAAGTCCTTAACCTTGACAACTTTTCCAAAAGTACCCTCTCCTAGGGTGGCCAGTACTTTATCTGCAATGCAAAAAGGTAGATAAGTGTCTGGGGTAGATCGAAGACCTCGCGTCCAACGGAAAGGACGTCCGCGTTACTCCTCGACCCGTCAAGGCACCCCGCTCATCGTCTTCCACCGTCGTGGGTCACGTTGACCAGGTGAAATATCCTGGAGCGACGTTTCACACCCGGAGGACATGGGATATTTTACCTTGCCAGTGGTCACCGTAGCGTGTCGCCTTCTACGTTTGTTCTTTCCGCCAGAAACGAAAAAAAGAAAGGAAGAACGAAGACCCAGCGGAGGAACACCCGCGAACGGAGGAGCAACAGGGACGTACTTGCCCACCGCGGACGTTCGGTCGTTCTGTACGCCATAATGCCGTGAACGGATGGTATGATAAAGTGGAAAAAAAAACGGTATCATAGAGACTGATATCGATCGAAACTGTTGCTCTCCTAAAGGTCGAGGTACCCTAACCGTAAAACGGCTGCTCAAGTCGCGCGACATTCGCTCCGTCGGTCCCGGACGCGTTTCGATTGGCCTTGATACAGGCGCGGCTCTCTACATTCGGCTGTTACGCGAAACGGGGGTGGGTGAGACCCGAGTTCGGCAGCTGGAGAATATATTGAACCTGGTGGTCGCGAAGCTTTGAGGAAAGTCATCGGGGATAATTAGAGCGAATGTCGAGTGTCCTCGCGCGCCTATTTAAAGAGAGAGGAACACGTCATCCCGAAGAAGACGTATCGAGGAGATAGCGCAAGCGTAGTTTCTCTTTGTCTCTCCTCCTTCCTTCGACTCTCTGTCTCTCTGGTCCAGCTTCACCTTCGACGGTCACACAGGGATGAGAAACGCAAGGGATGAAATTAAATTTCGCGACGATTTCGCTGAAATCAATTCTCGTACGGTTCACGGAGAAATTTCTCTGTGAATCTAGTACTACACTGCATCATTTATAGATTTGCGAGGAATTTCAGAGAACTAGGGAGTGGTGAGATTCTTTTCTGATGATCCTTGAAAATCGTTGGAAATCTGGGTGAAAAATGGCTGTAGAAAATGTAGAAATTACTAGAGTGATTATGTATCGTATCGCGTAAACTATTTTTGGTCTAGGCCTAGGGTGCTCTTAGAATTTAATGGTGCGTGAAGAAAAGATCAAAGTTTCACCGTTTCTTCACAAGGAATACCATAGCTTGAATTAATTTCCGAAGTTCGCAGTAAACTCCCTGCTATGGACGTGAACTTATTTCTCTGTTCAATGATTAAATCTCTTTCACGTATTGTAAAATGAACGCACAGCTTCCCATTAAAAGAAATGAACGGTTCAAACAGCGTAGTATCAAAAAATTTACTGCAAATTTGGAAAATCGATTCTCGTAATATTTCTTATAAAATGGGGCGAAACCTCTTCCTTTTCGCGTCATTAAATTATGAGAGAAACAATTGGTAACATTCACGCGAGTACCTAGCATATGCTGGGTGCATTACGTGACTGCTGCTTCCAACGTAGATTTTCTTTCAGAAAGGGGAAGCCTCGTTGAAGCAGAGGAGGTATTCTCAACAGCTACAAATGTATAGAACTGAGTTTGATTATTAACACAGTGAAACTGTCTTGAGCATCTTCAGTAGTTCGAAGAGTAGCCCTCTAGAAACTAGGTGTGCTGCTGGCATTGGGGTTCAGCTAAAGATCAGAATCGCAGTCTAGTAATCGAGGAAGTAAAAAAAAAGTAGAAGCTCCTATCGATCACATAATACTTGAGCTATGGTACCTCGTAAGGTAAAATGTTCAACAACTAGACTAACATGGGGAATTCAACGATCAGCACTTCAAACTGATGGCTACCTAGAAACACCCGCGCGCAGTTGACAAATCAATAATTCAGCGTCCACCTAAGGCTACAAGTCTCTGACTAAAGCAACTGTGGCAGTCGATACCCCACTTTCAGGAAAGTGAACCCTCAGCCGAGGAATAAAAGAGAAACAGGCGAAGGTGAAGATTCAGAACTCTAGTGAGATCGAGAGAAAGAGAGGTCCATAGAAAGGGCGGCAAGAAACAAAGAGAGACTATGGGCAGATACCGTAGGTAACCGTCCGATCGATCGACCGTTCGATCGATCTGAGGCTTGCTTAAATCTACTACAATGAGTGTATTCACGTATTCACGAACATCTATTTGCCAGGATGTCGCCGGATTGGTATACAAGGTGGCCGTCTTCGTCGTCCTCGACGGAGGGCGGTCGCGGGCTCTACGTATGGGCCGGCGGTATCGGTATCAGCGGCGCGTGCCAATAGAGGACCCAATCAGTGTGGAGAGCACCGTTTGGTGTCCGGATCATTGCGTCGACGATCGGTCCCCCGTGTTTCGGTTTCGTGACGGCGCCGGGGACAGAGGAGGAACACGTCGTTCCCCAACCGGTACGTAGTCGATTCCACATCACCAGACGGACGAGTTCGCGTCGTCGTGGCCGTCGTTGGCAGCGGCCATCCAGCGTGACGATGGTAGTCCAGTCGTTGGTCCCGGTTGCGTGTCCGTTGTGATCCATTGCGGTAGACAGACAGAGAGAGAGAGAGGACGGTGGGTCCACATCCAGGGCCGTCGCGTCAACCGATCGCCACACACCGTCATCCACCACCACCACCACCACCACCACGAGGGCGGAGACCCGTGAAACACGCGGTAGAGGACGTGTGTAAGCACGGACGAACGTACGAGTGTGTCGGTGGGGAGGAAGAAGAGGGGATACATCATCATCATCATCGTCATCGGTCATCATCGAACCACCCGATCCGAGCGCCCAGTCGACCAAAGTGACCAATCCGTGTGCCATATCCATTTCCATTCCATTCCATAACAACGGAGATGGTAACCCAACAATCAGAGAGAAAGGGGAGAGGGCAAAATGGTTTGCCAAGTCAGAAAGTTGCGGTTACGAATTTACCATCGGCACAAAGCGAACATATTTTTATTTTATTTTACTTCTGTATGCTTTATACTTCTCATTCTTTACCTCTTTTTTTCTTTAGTTATTTTACTTCTTTATATATATATATATATATATGTACACGTATATACTTTCTCCGTTTAGACATGGTTCTTACTTATATTCTTTTTTGCCTACGCTCGTTCTATTTATTGTAATTTGTGTTAAAGTTAGGTATTCGCCTCGAAGGAGCCGTCCCAATGCGTACTAATGCGCGCGACGAACTAGAATATATCCGGATGTATATCTCTAGCGTACACGGGCAGGCAATGACCAACGCGGAAAGACAAGGTTCTTTCTTTTTTTAAAAAAAAAAAGTTATTATCGAATGAATATTGTCGTTTAATCGTCGTGACGCGAAAAAAAAATAATGGAAATCATTCGATGTAGCTTCATAGATGGAAACCAACCGAGATCTCATCATTTGGAACATGGACAGCAAGGAAATGGTCGTCGGACAGCTTCTTTCGAGTGCTCGTTATTATTCTTTTTTCTAACACGCTCGGAGAGGTTTATCTTTCTTTTTGTTAATTAATCAACTCGTTTGCAGAAAGTTCAAGTACTTACGTGATTGCGCGCGGGCGAGCGAGCCCCACGATGATCGATCACGTCGATCGATCCTCGTGGCGGGTCGCCGCCGCGGCGCTGCCGATCCATCGATCGACACTTCGAGCCTACCTTATCGATCTAAGAGACTATAACGCGAATCGATACTTTTCATTTCTCTGACGTAATTCGATCAAGCAGAATCTCAACGAAACTGTTTTGATAGAAAGAGAAGGCAGGGCACTGCGGTACTCTTTTGGTTACACAGACTTTTAAAGCCGTAAAACGTCTCCTCGAGCGATTAATCTTTCAAACGTTAAAATACAGTAATGACACTAAATTAAAAACCAGGGGGAGAGAAGTAGAATGTAGGTAAAAAAAGCTAGTGCTCCAAACATTGGTCTTCATCGGTAGATCGCCACGTGTTACATTGTAGGTGGAAGGAATATAGAGAGATCCTATAAGTAGTAGTGAGCGAGAACATTAGCGGAATAGCCTCTTTCGATGCTGAGATTCAAACAATGTACATCATCTGCATAATCTACTACTCAAACTTAACTATATTTCATATCACAAGGCATTCACTGAACAATGTATCGATGTCCACACTGTGACCTCAGTATCCAAAAGGCCAAAGGAGAATCAAGATCCTGGAACTCAACCCTTACACTTCTTAGACGCTATCGAATTCAGGGTCTGGGAACACCAAGGTAAACAAAGGAACACATTCGTCAACTTCTACTCTCAAGTTCCACTTCCAGTACCTCGCTATAGTCCTCCCACCCACACTACAGGTCCGAAAAACGAGAGGTTCTCGATAAGATGGCTCAAGCGTGTATCATCCCCAGCAAGGGCTGTGAGCTTGGGTTGCGATGGCCCATCAAGCACCGATCAGGGTCGCGCGTTACGAGAACGCGTCTTACATTAGTCGACCTCCACGAACTGGTTCTGCCGTCGTGTCTGCAAAGCCTGGGTGTCGCGCCAAGGGGTAAGAATCGCAGCCAGGTGGTAGGGCAAGGGGTGTGGAAGAGTTAACGAGTGTAAACGCAGCAAAACCAGCTTTAGGCAAAAGAGGGTTGGATGGGAAGAACACAGCACAACAGCGGCATCAGCAACGGGGGGGGGGGGGCAAGGAGCTGTCTTGCTCAACGAGAAACAACACTGCCGCGAACCAGCGGCCACAGAGACATATTTGCCAGTGAGCGTGGCTCGACAACTTACAATCGCGTGGTGGACCGCGTCCGCGTTGCTAACGACACTCGCAGCCGATACCACCGCTGCGCCCTTCGCGGCGTCTTTTCGCTCGCTTTGGATGTCTTTCCTATACTTGCTGGCGATTATGTCCGTGGTGCTCGGCCGCATTTTCACCTGGCCGTCAGCCGCGAGCTGGCTGTACGTCTCCTCCATCGCTGCGTACTTTAGGATCAGGCTCTGGATCTCCTTGCGCTTCGCCGCCCTCTCGGTCACCGCGGGATCGGTGTCCTCGTGACCGATCGCCTGCGCGGCGTCTTTCTCGGGGTTAACGCTACTGGTGGGTGTCTTTTCCGGGTCCGAGGAATCGTCGGTCCTCCCTGTGCCCGTGGACGCGTCTACTTTCATCGGTCTGGCTAATCTGAGGGCAGCGGACCTGGACTCCAGCTGCTCGCTCTTGCCGTTTCGGTAAGGCCTGACTTTGCGCGTGTGCGTCTCAGCGTGGCCTGACTTGTGCCTCCCGTAGCGCCGATAACTGTCAGAGGTCAGCAGAGCCTGTCTATCTGCTCGGTGATGATGGTAACCTGGCGTCTTCTCGCGCCTGAATTCCTTCACGGCGGTGGACTTGACGTAAGGGTAGGCCTTCTCGGAGAGCACCACGCTGGTGGGACTTTTGACGACGGTGCGCGTCACTGACGGCTCTAACGTCTTCTCTTCGCGAACGTACGGGCTGTCCTCGCGGCGGTAGTAGCTGTGGTCGCGCTCGTGGGTACGCCTGTAGTCGTGGCAGGCTTGTTCTGTGTGGCGCTTTCTCCTTGTGTACTTGTCCAAAATCGTGGAGTACTTGTCCTCCAGGCGGGTCCTCGTGGCGCTCAGCTGGTTGACGTTCGGCGAGCGCCTCGCTGGGGCTGCTTTGCTGCCGACATTGTCGTTTATGCTGGAAGCACCGCGCACCCTAGTCGCCAGTCGCTGCAAAAGGCTGGAACAGGAGTCAGTGAGCATCTGCGTGACGCTGGTGGTCGTCGAGGATCGGGCGTAACGACTCCGTCGGGTCGACGAGCCCTGACGAGACGCCGACATGTTGTCACGTGGCGCGAATATGAACATCGAGACGCAAAAGCACGCCCACGCGGCTTGAAATCTTTCCACGGGACAAGCCTCGCTCAACTAACTCGCTGCAGCGTTCAACACTTCCACGACGTCCTGCAGAGCATTCACTCGGGCGCAACGTACTCGGGAATACGGGGGAAACGACGAGGAAGACCAGGAGAAGCTCCCAACACCCTGGCCAAACGATTCCCCAGAACTGTCGGTCGCCTGGCTCCTCTTTGCCAGTGGTGTCTGCTTTCGCGTGCACTGGCACGTCAACATGCAGTCATGGCTTCTTACGAATCGGCTTCAATGAAGAACGCGGGGAATTCCTCCAGATCCTGGGTCCGAAAGCGACCTCAAGGTCGTCCCGCCAGACCTTGCGCGTTCTGCACGGCACACATCCGAGCTACGCCGTTACCGAGCCGCGCCGAAACGACGGCAAGCGAAGTGTCGATCCTCTCCACCGTGTCGCCGGAAGTGCCAGTGTGCTCCTGCTCTTGGGGCCGCATCACCAGCATCACGGAGGCGCGGACATTGCCGATCACGCAACAGGGACGCCGTCCAAGGCACTAAACCACGACCACCAACGGCGGTCACGGAGACGACGGCCGACGCGTCGACCGTTCACGAAGCGGCGAGGAGACGATTCGGTGCGCCCCGCCAAATACTCTTGCCGCACTAAAAATACCGAGGAGCGGTGGTGAGCTCTCCTCCGACTCGACCGACGAATTCTCCTTTCGTCTTCCTCTATCGAGCACCCCGCGACGAAGAGAGCGTAGAGGCAACGCATCGGAGAGGAGGAGCGGCGAGGGGGGCTACCGAACGGTGGAATCGAAAGAGGCAGAGAAACAAGGCAGAAACGAAAGAGAGAGCGAAAAGGGTGGAAGGAAGACCGAGCCTCTATTACGTAAATTTGTCCCTCGGTTATTCGGAATGGTGAAGTTCGGCACGCTCTAAGGATCCGAGCTTGGCAGAGCGTTGCGCTTCCTGGTGCACGGCGAGGTCGCTGGGAAACGGTTTCGTGGACAGTTTCACGGTGCACGCGTTGCGAGGAAACGAACCTCTCCCGTTCGCTGAAGCGGGAGGATTTTTCGCGCCCAAGCGTCGAGTGCAGTCCCTCTCTCTCTCCCTCTCTCATTCCTCTACACCTTGACACATATAGAAATTACGAAATCGCCAGGGCGGTTCGAACGGGAGCGGGTCGCCCGGTGGCGGTGAGCGTCCCGCGATGAAATACCGATCTAACGACGCCGGAGATGTATCGCATAATTAGAACGGGTCCGATATTTAAATGTGACCGTACTCTGAATCGGAGGCACGCGTCACCGCGCTACAATCTTGCACCACCCTAGTGTGAACGAGCTGCAATTGACCCCCTGACGCTGACCTTCGTGTCTTCTATGAGTGACGGGACCACAAGGGTGACGTTGCTACAAGACTGATGCAGGAACTTCAACTACACCGATGCACGAGTTTGTTGGATCAAGTGATCGCTTCGTTCGGATTCTTTCAGATACATGTGACTTTACGAGTCCTTTTGGTATATTCGAATGGGTGCTCGAAATGCTTTGCTGAGGTGTAGTGACTAACTTGAGACACACTCGAGTGGTATGTTGAGAGATATACTTGGAGGTGCAAGTTACAAAATGTGCTCCTAGTTATTTATTACAGGGTTACGAGTATTTGGTCACAGACCTACATACATTAGGATCTGCTGCATTGATAGAAAACGTGATATTTAGTAGAGATTGAATACTTTACACTGCTCCTATTTGCTTTTATTTTGAATTTAAAATAATAACTAAAGTAAAATTTGGTAGAATTCTTCAACACATTTATGTTTACTTCTGCGGTTTCAAGTATTGTGCCTTGCAGAGATATCTTAAAAGTAGCAAAGCGTGAAGTTGACATGGCCCGTGAGTCTTGTCAGTAAGTCAGGAATTCAGAGATATATTCAGTACATTTTTGGACGTCACTTCTATACGACCACAGTGTATGTAAGAATGTGAGCATATAAGGGAAGCTCTGTAATTAGTGGCGAAGAACACATTTAGTAGCTGGTGCTCAGAAGTATATCGCACTATACATCACTTAAGTGCATCTTAAATTAGTTGCACAGTAAATTAACACCTGCCGTCATCACCTGTGCGTGATTGCACGGTTTGGATAACATTCGCAGATCAGAAGATGAAGATCGCTACTATCCTAAAGTGGCTTAAGAAAGCTAATGTGGCGTGTTTAGTTTGAAACATAGTACGAAGGAGAAGTGAAATTAAGATCAATGAGATGATATATCCGTGTTAATTGAAAATAATCCTCGATTCTAATCACGAACTATCGCCAGCACATTAACCGTTCCGAAGAAATCACGTTTCCTGGTTAATTAAGGGAAATGTGGATGGACGTTTGGGTTCCGTGCGAATTGTAATTAACGAAAAGGATTCGCTAGAGAGAGCTTGAACTTGTAAATCGTTATCAGAACGACACGAAACACCAACTATTTTTTAAGCAATTAATAACAGAGGATAAAATATGAATTATTTACGAAAGAGAAAATATTCGTATGAGCAAATACAGTAACTTTTAAACATTCAGAACGCTGGTTTACATTCCAAAGAATATATTCTGATGTCAATATTGCGGAATTGAAAGATTGTCTTTTCTAAGAACATCTTGTTGGAAAATGAAATATTTGGTATAACAAATTCCTGCTGCAAAGTAGGTTAAACAAAAGAAACGGGGTATTTTTAGTGGGGACACAAGGGAATCACAGTGTCAAACCATTTTCAATTTAACTAATTCACACATCAAGCTGTGCCCCATATTTACCAAACCTCGCGCTATTAAATTTTCATCTCTTTCCAAAATTAATTAATGAAACGTTTCAAAGGTGTTACCCTAATAAAACCCACTTCACTGTTTGCATTCCCCGATAAAACTTGAAACAGTATCCTCCAAGTACTGCTACGTAACAGCTAAATTCTCCGCATTCCAACCAGAATCAAATACCATCTGATGTCAATGAAAAGGGAGTGAAACGGCTCAATAAAAACTTCAAATCATATCCAATGAAATTCGATCCGTCACGAGCTAGAACAAGCCACCACCAAGAACGTTAAGCGTCGAACTAAAAAATACCCTAAATTCACCTTCACGACATCGCTATTGAACGCCAAACACGTTTCGCTTTTTAACGATCATTGAGCGATAAATCCTAGAACGCCCGGAAGCAGTGCTAGAAAAGTAGAACTCAATCAGCGAATTTAGTGGGCGGGTTCGAGGACTCCCGTTGTACTATTAATAAAGCTCGGTTTGTCTTCAAGGTTGCGAGAGATTCGGCGATATCGAGCCGCGAGGCGTCGTAAGCGTTTCCCCTAAATCCGTGTATTGGTATAAATACACGGGGTTTAGAAAATAACGACGTAGTTCGCGTTTTGCTCTTTCACAGACTACCACCAACACCTGGCGCGGCTGATTCGCCTGCGAACGAGCGCGTGCCATCCTACCACTCGAAGACAGAGATCTGGATCCCATCGATCCCGAGGAGACGCGATGCGAATTATTCGACCGTAGGGGAGGATCGTGTTACACACGGTGCCTGTGATTCGAAGGGAATCGACTTGCGAGATGTTTCGGCGAACGAATCACCTTGTGGGCGTTCGAAGCTGCCGATAGGAACACGTTTCAGTGGACTGTTGGTAGAGAAGGAATGGAGAGCACGAGCCGAGAAAAATAAAGAAACTCGGAGGAAGTTGCCCCGTAATATGACAGAGTATGGAACACTTTGATCATTGCGTTGGCCCCTATCTGTCTCTCCTTTGACACTTCTCTCCCTCTATCGTGGTTAAGCTCAATCCCGTTTTGCGCGCTAATCTTTATCTCAGCTATTTTTCCTGGAGATAAGAGCACGGTTCAGCTCGAACGAGACAGGCGTATCGGTCGAGTTACTTCGTTCCACTTTGCTCGTTGGAAGGCTATGATTAAGGTCAGTATATGTATGCTGACTTGCTGCCAGGATTTCTCTTAATTTTTTCACGTATCGTTTATTAATTCGATCTGCGATGTATGGGTGAGTTGGGAACGAGCGTTTCGCGAGGTAAATTTTAAGTTTCAAGGGGGGATATACGAACCTCTTAGAAGTTAGTGAGCAACTCCTTTTTTTTTGTAAATTTCACACTTTTGGTACACTAAGGTTTAGCGTCTATCACTTTTGCGCAAGTTTTATGATACGGGAGTTGATCACTGCGGCTTCTGAGAGGGTGAAATATCACTGCTGTGGTTCCTACTTGAAAAGCACACCATGAAGCACCATCGACACTGGTTTGCGGCTTGCCCTTAAACCTCTGCATCTCAACTTATTTGCTCGTCGGTCGACCAAGAAATATTTTTGGCCAATGCTGCGCTTACTGGATACACGAGTTCGTGGAATGGAGTGACATTACCGAATGATAACGTGCCGAAGAGTTGTGATAATTAAGCTACGAAGTTTTCCCTGCGAATTATCACATCGGTTTGGAAGCTTCCGTAATTTCGTTGATAAAACGGTTTATCATAGAGCGAAAGAATGTGGTAACTGGGTTGGAAGAATCGATCGAGTCTAAAAATCTTTGAGAATTCTGGCAGCCACTGCACACGTTCTGCATTCAACGAGACTCGCCGATTGCATGATTATGCGCGTTCTAAGAATACTATCGTGACTGCTTGTACTTTAGCTCCATGTTTGTGAAATATGAAGAGTAAAATGCCACGTGCAACGTAATTCTATTTAATATCGGGGAATTCTATTAAACGTCGTTCCATAGACCACATGGTGTTCAAAGATAAGTAAAATATGCAATATCGAGGGTTCGGTGAGAAGGACAATAATCATAATACCATTACGACTCTTAAAAGCAGAAATCAGGTCACAGTATTGACAACTATTTTAAGAAATTTTAGTAAGACAAGTCTTCGGGATAAAGACATTCTTTATAGAAACACTATTTTCGCAACAGAAAAAAACACAAGAAATCAGAATCGTTTTTCTTCAACTAAAATAAACTCAACAAGACAGATAAAACATTCCTCGCGTTAACGTTATATTCGCGACAACGGCTCGAAAACAGAGCAAAATAAATTAATCGAAATTATTCCTTCGAGTAAAATAAACATATAACAGAGATATGATACTCTTCGTACTAAAAATTATTCTCCTGTCGACAGCTTCAGCGCCGCCCACACTGATAATCATACTTGAAGGCGCCTCTTTTCGCGCAAAAAATCGAGAAGCTTCTATGAGGGAGACAGAGAACCTACCAAAGAGAGAGAAAGAGAAGACATTTGAAGAAGAGAAAGAGGAAACGAGAGCAGCGTATCCATCGCACTCTCAAGCATATTCTTCGTGGTCGCGCGTACGGGCCTGCCAAATATAACCAAGAAGCGCGAAACGCGTGCGCCACAGCGAGCAAGCGGAGTCGTCGTCTTCGTGGCCGGCTGGCGCGTTTAAATGTTAAGCCGAGTACCTAGGGCTAACTAGCGCTAGTAGCTCGCTCGCTCACTCGCCCCGCTGGTTTCGTGTCACCGTTGCTGCCGGTGTCGTGGCAAAAGGCCAACGAAAACAGGTACATGCGTAGGCGAGCTGCGTGTTAGGGTAAACTCGAGCTTGGGTACATTCTGCCACGATCCTTGTCAACTGGCGATCACCAACTAAAGTACACTCTAATCACATAAATTCTAGCTACTGAACCGCATTGTCCTTTGACGAGCCACGGCTTGCAAGAACCTACCACCTTCCATCGAAAATCAGAAGATGTATCACTGGTGAATGTATCCAAGTCTAGCTACGTTCAGGCTTGGGTACATTCGACCCCGATACTTGTCAACTGGCGATCATTCTTCAAGTAACACGTGACCTAGTCTTGCAAACTGTAGGTACGGAAACAGCTGTTCACTGACGAGACTTCGAGATCCTTGCTACTGTTTTACAACGAAGGTAAGCTGAGGAAGACGTATCACCGGCGAATGTATCCAAGGCTGGACTTACGTTAGCGCGGTTGCAACTGGTGAGATAATCGGCACAGACAGACATGAGGGCGAGCACATTTACGGCGCCGCGTTCGCGCACAGCGTGTTACTCGAGGGATTCACGGGGATTCATGAGGATTCTCGCGGGTGGAGGCACTAAGCATTTCGTTTGGTTCGTGCTACCTCGGAGGCCGATGTGTCGTTCGACTCCGGCGTCACGTCCAGCTTCGCCATCAAGTCTCTGGCCGTTTCGGGGGCGTTGCGATGCACCCAGGGCTCCCAACCGCGCCTCGACCACCAGGGTATGCCGCCTGGTATCAGCAGGCTCAGCTCCTGTCCAGGCATCGTGGACGACGAGGACGCGGCCGATGGCGGTCCACCGTCACGGGTGCACCAGCCTCCAGGATGATCCAGGGTGGCGGTGTCCTCTCTGCGCGCCAACCGATCTCCACTTCTGGGATGCCTCGTGCACCTTTCTCTCACGGGTGCATCTTGCCAAGATGCAACGTGTATTTCTAAATCCAGGTTGATCAATTCTGGGTCACCAGATGCCGGGGGGAACGGTCGAAAGTTACTTCAATCCTCGGTTCATTCTCGCCGAATGTCGCCGTTCATTCTCTGCGGTTATACGTTAAATCAACGTCGCTTCGATTACTCTCGATTTTTACGCACTTTACGCACTGTAGAGGCGAGTGGAGAACTCGTCCACTGGGCCAACGATGCCTGGAATTCCTCTCCGCTTCAAGCCTCCGGCATGTTCGCCGTTTATCCACCCGCTGGTCAGTGACAGTGCTCGAATCGTGTGTCAATGTCTCACCGGCGAACAAAGATCTCCCCGAACTGTCTGCCGACGAGGAAACTCGTTGCACGCGTGCCTCAGCTTCCGGCCGCCCGGCTTCCCTGCCGGCGCGTTTCCCGACGACGATGCGGACGGTGTTGCGCTGGCCATCTGGCGCAAACTCGCACTAAAACCGCGGCGAAACCGCGTGACGAGTCCCCCTCGAAAATAGTCGCCGGTCGAAAATAGCCGACGCCGGCTAAGAAAGAAGAATCATCGGCATTCGCCGCGGGTACACGGGTACCACGCGTCCCTCTTAGTCGCGGCGGGCGGCCTTCTCCAGGGGCCGATTTTCCGTGGCGCGCGCCTGCGTGCCGATCCTCGCCGCGCGGCGCTTTTTCTTTCCTCTTCATTCTCCTCCCCGGTATCGATCCGTGGTCTCTTCGGGCCCCGCGCGTATTTATATTGCGCCGCGATCCATTGTATCGCTGATCGTCTCGGAAACACGGACATCCTCGTTCGAGAGATAACCGAACGACATTCAAACGTCGGAGCACAAATGTTTTTTTACCCGTGTCGCCGTTTGCCGGGAATGATTCATACGTTCTATATCCGGCAGTCGTGTTTTTATCACGACAACAATAACGGGGACGATTGACAGAGGAGAGGGAAGCGATGTTCTTTTGTTCCTTTGACCATGGGAAACTTAAAAGTACCGGGTATTTTTTTTTAGGAATTGCGTGGCACCTACGCGATGAAGACATTAATTGTTAAAGACTAGTATCAGCGTTTTATGCTTAGGACTGTCCTACGCGTTAGAGTACCGCAGCGCACCTGCCGATGCTTATGTGATTATTGCATGGGAAACGGGTCTGGGTAAGGACCAGCTAAACGATCCATTTCCTTTCGAATGGTACGCGGGTACACACGGTATAGTCTGACTGCCGTATAGAAAAGATGGACGGCCGAAATATGTAACGAGTACGGCTTGTTAACCAGTTGTCGACACCTTTGTGCTCACCTGACTTCTGGAGGACGGTGAGCGATGACGGTGCCGGTCCTGGCTGGCCGACGACGAGGCATGGTGCCGGTAGATCCTTGGACGACGGGAGGATGTTGGGTGCGCCAGACGATCACGATCGCGATCACGGTGTCCGTGCTGTCGGCCGCTGCTCGGTGATCGTCGATGGCTCCGTTTGTATCGTCGCTCCTGGCTGGTGCCACGGTCGTGCTGACGGGACCGCAGCACGCGTTCTCCACTGGAATCGTGAGAAACAGAGAGAGATAAATCGGGGAATGAATTATTAGCGCGTCGATGAAATCATCCAGCAATTTCGCTGCATCGTCGTCGAGATATGAGGGGAGAGGCACATGGTGCACGCATAGCGCTGGTTGCGTAATTGGGGCGATCGTGATAGAGTAATGGATGAGAGTTATAGAGGAACGTTTGTTTGTCTTCGATTAAATGAGAACTGAAATTAGACGTATGTTTTGATGTTCTTTTATTATTTGGGGATTGGAAGCTTTTTTTAAGGAGAGCGTATTTGCTTATTTATGGGGGCACTTGATAGGCGAGTATCAAATACGAGAAATGTATGATGAAGATAAAATAAAAATGTGTGTACATAGTGTGGAGAAGAGAAGATTGCCGGGTTAAATAGTTGAAGCAGTGGTTATTTTAAATGAAAGAGATATTGATATATCAGAAAAGTGAATAATGAAGTATGAAGAAGAAAATGAAAGTAAGATTGTGTCTGATAATTACAGGGAACTTTTAAATTATCGCCTGAGTTGGAGCATTCCAACTATCAGATCTAAAGCAAACTTTGATCTATATTCAACCCTAAAATATTCCAAATGGGCAGTAATTGGTCTTTCATATTCTCAATACAGCTGACATGTTCACCATACAAGAAAGCAGTTGTTAGTACCCAACCGTTTGTTGTTAAATTTGCTTCTCTCAAACTCACGAAGGAAAACCATCTGCTACACTTGACACTGAAGTTAGAAATTCTAGCACAAATGTTGGAAACGATCTTACTTTCACTCAACTCTTTCGATGACTTCGCAATGGAAAAACGGAGAGAAAGGAGTAACGCTGACGGTTTTCTAATGCAGTACTCAAAGCGACTAGAGAATCACGTTCCTGGATAATTCAAGAAAGTGAACTGAACATCAGAGATGAAAGTAGCCGAATCCTCGGCACAGCAATATCTTTTCTGAATATCTAATTTGCCCAGTGAATCACTTCTGATGCTATCGAAACAATGGAATGCAGTTATTCGGTGTGAAAGACCTGAATCTCGATTCTTCTAATACAACAGAATTTCAGCGGAACTGATCTTCTTCACACCATTACCAACGACTGTGGCCTGAATATTTCCTAGATTATGAGAATATTCACAAAGAATATTCTCGTCATCGTACTGTCTAACTACTTTCGTCGTAGTTCCAAGTGCTTCCGAGACACAGATGTCGTCTTTGCCTTTTCAAACTGAATACGCTCGTTTATTCCTCGTATGATAAAGGCCTGTCAAACCGATAAAACTACTCGCGAATATTACTACTCGTCGAAGGCCGGCTTAACGTTTCGCATACTGATCAAACGAGTTACTTATACGGTCACTTGGAAGAACAAAAACGAAGGTCGTGCTTATATGATACCATAAAATTTTATTCCAGTTACCTGACAAGTCCACAACTATTTGGACAACGACAATTCATCCCCCTTTCTTTAAACATTCCAATTTTAGTACACCACCACATGCATTCAGTCGCCAACTTTCCAGAAACCAAACGACTGATCCCCAAAAATATTATTATATTATAATACTAATACAATTTTTTATGAAGCTGTATATTTTGACTTCTGAGAGCTCATTAATTGAACCACGTTGTATATCAACGCATGGGAAACAAAAAAGACGCAAAGCAGAAAAGTATCCTATACAGTTTACTCGCAAAGCTTCACATTACCTGCCGCTGTCACGTGTGCGTGACTTTGCGATTTCGGTATAAATATTATCCCGCGAAAGCTTAAGAATCCAATGTTCCTTCATCATCGATAGAACTTCTTTTTCTACTCACAAAATGCAGTCGCGAGGAAGGTTTTCAAGAATCACCGAGCGGTTGCGAGATTTCCAAAAGATCAGCACTTTCCGCGAGCGTGCTCCAAAACGCGCGGCAGATAAAGTGTTAACTTAGCGCGGTTGATTTAAAGTGGAGCTGACTGGGAGAATCAGGCCCAGGCTGCGTGCTGCACAAAATGTGCACGAGTGTTTTAGAGCAACAGTGAGTTGACCTACTTAAGCTGTCTGGCTTCAAATAGACCATTTCACTTAAGAGTACTCGTTGACGTCTTCTGTGACCAGGCTCGAACGAGCTGACCGCGTCAGAAAGTTCGAAATTTCAAGGCTAAACACTCGCAGCTGGTTACTTAGCTTAGACTCTACGCTTCTAATGGGCACGTGCTACGTCTCAAGCAAGGCTACGTCTTCCTCCAACAGTCCCAAAACCATGTTACGTCACTACTAATTCTAACCCTCCAAAACGGCCACAACTGCTATTGCTCTTACTAGAGGGAAGCGTGGAACGAAAAAGGCTCGAAAATTCGCCGGCTGTGTCGCGATGACTCACGCGAAGGAAGTCATCAAGATTTCTAAGTGGACAACGTCCTGGTACCATTGGCTCCCAGTGACGAGCGGGTGACATGCAAATGCGAAAAGTACTTCGAAAGGAGCGTCAGCAAAATTACGGTTCTAAAAAGGTCTAAAGAAAGAGGAAATATTTGTTCCTGAGACACAGGCAAGAAAAGTGATTATTTTATCCAATCTTAATCAGGCTTCAATTCGACTAATCTCCACTTGGAAGATAGTTTAAAACTGGCCTGTAGTTGCAGCGTAAGTGCTCCAGAAATTTTAGAATTCTACTTTGCGCCTCAGAAACAAATGTTCAACAAACTACCTCTCTCTCAATCCCACAATACAGAAGTGCACGTGAACACGTACATTCTGTAACGCCACTTTTGCCATCGCCCTTGCAAAAAAGCAGTAAAAATCCATCCTCCCTGTTGTCACAAGTTCATACCAGTTACATACAGACCACAAACAAATCTTGACGCGTGTCGATGCAACCATACGACATTTATTAATCCTCGTGGCGAATCGAGATTGTTCTGATCAATTCGGTGGAATTATCTCCGTTGTACTTTGGTAACGAAGCTAGGCGATCTACGGAGGCACGTGGGGATCTCCAAACGATCAAGTGGCTGGGAAGTCGGCGTCGATGCTAATCACACGGAGCGCGAGGAGGAAGCGTGGCCCGAGACTCGCGGTGGAAGGACGGTAGACCAGTGAAGGACTGGCGAAAAATCGTGGATGGAGCGCGATTCTCGGCTGTTGGAGCTCGTCCAAAATCCTTCGTACCTCCGGCAAGAACGTGGAATTGATAGGGCACAGTGTATCCTTTGCGTGGGGTCCCCCGAGCTAAAGAGGTCATAGGATTATGCGCAAAAGGCCACCCTTTAGCCGCAACGTCACCTCCCACTTTCCACTGTGCATCGTTCTCTGGTGCCAAAAAGAGGATCATCGCAGGAAACAAACAACTCTCGATGGACTGTTTTGTCGATCTTGCTGTCTCGTTTAAAAGAAGCGCCAAGGTTGCAGCGATCTTAAGGGTCATTTTCGCTCGACTTTTTCAAATTTTCGACCATTCGATTCTCAAAAATCAGGGTTGAATTGAGGGCCTGGGGGGGGGGGTGCAGCTCTAATTTTTACAGGTTTTGAGTTATGACGTGTAATATGTGTAAAAAAATTCTGGATCGTGTGGTGTAAGTACGTTTGATGCAAATCCGATAAAAAATGAGCGATTCATTGCAAATAAATAAAAATATCAATATTAATATTAAATTAATATTAATTAAAAATATTAATGTATAATATTAGTAATATTAGTAGTTATTGAGTTGATAAGTTTTTATTTCCATTTTGACGAAAAAATGTTCTATAATTTCTAAATACATATTAATATGTTCATTATAGAATATGTGTTGGCCAAAAAAAGAAATAACTTATCAACTCAATAACTACTCTCTAATTATTGTGTGATATTTTCAATTAGAGTTCTCTTTTAATGTTAAGTCAGAGCTTTAAATAATTTTATTTTTTTAATTTACTTGAAGTTAGTAAAGATGAAGCTGCACCCCTCTTAATGCAAGGTCCTCAATTGAGTTTGATTATATTTTAAATAAATATAAAGATAAGGATGAAAACCTTATTCTGAAGTGAAGACAAAATGCAACGAATTTTTATGCTCGGAAGAAATATAATTTCAAACAAGTCCACTTTGTACCGTCATTGTATTACTAATAATTTTTACTCATAAGTATTTATGTAGATATATATTGAGCTCCAGCGCGTTAAATTAAATCCAACCAGTAAGATTCCACTTATTTACTCTTTAAATAAAATATACAGGTAAGTAATCTTTTATTGAATTTCTGTATCGAGATAACTCTTATCAGTCACGATACTTAATGCTGTCTGCAAATATATGCTCCCTCTACCTCACTGACGTAAAATATAAAAATGGTTGTAGTGGTTGGCATGATTCACAGTGGGAGGAGTGACCTTGAACGGCCAATTGACATTGTCCTGATTTTATCGGTTCCAACAACGTTACAAGTGTGGGCGTTCCAATGCCCTGTTCGCTGTTCTGTTACAAGTGCAGATCCACGTCAAAGAGTGCTCATTTGTTATTGAAATAGTTAATCGAACGTCAAGTGTATAACAGACAGCTTGAGAAAAAGATATTGCCAAGGAAGAAAGCAAAAGAAGCGGTAGTAATACATAATTATATATCATATAACTACTAATATTATTAATATTATACATTAATATTTTTAATTAATATTAATTTAATATTAATATTGATATTTTTATTTATATATATACATTATTTTTATATCGTTAGTTCTATATAAAAATAATTTTATCCATATGTCAATGTAAGTAGGTACTTTACCAATCGACCTGAAATTCTTGTCACAGTTACACCCACAAAATTAATACTATCTGATGATAATGTTGATATCTGAATTTCACGATTTTGATTCATTATCGCGTATTAACTCAAGAATTCGATTTTATTTTATAAATTCCAGCAATAAAAATGCTGTTGTGCAGAACTTTTAGAATCAATGAATAGTTCAGAGGTTTGAAAAGATCTGCAGCCAACGTACATTTGGTCCAAAACGAGTAGCCAATTAAATACAAGTGTTTCCTTTCATAAAAGCAATTCTAACCAACGCTACTTTAAGATAGTCCAAAAGAACTATGTACATACCTACAACTTCCTGCTCCAAGAGAAATCTCAATTCTATATATGCAACTACAATAAAGGGTAACATTGCCATGAAATACAAACTTTCAGATCGAAGCATAAATTTAAGTTCTTTGTATCGATACTTCAACGAGCACTGGCCCTATTCGTGTTAATTATTTATTAGCCGTACTCTACAACAATTCGCTGTCCTCTCCGCGCTTCCTACACACACCTGCGAAACTCTGCGCCTACGAATCGCGTCCAGCTCTGTGCTCTGTCTTATTTATTTCGCCCGTTTCGTAGGAGAGTTTCAAATGTACTGTACCTTGGTATCCAGGAAGCGAGGGCGACGTAGAGGACCGGCATCCTTTAACTTCCGTCCGTCTTCTGACCTGAATTACAATTGAACAGTTTCGTAATCGCTGCAACGTATCAATATATCCGCTGTTTCCTTTCGACTTATCAAACAATCTCGCGCGTTGCTTCTCCCTAGCACCCGAAAAAGCCTCGACTCGTGTGAAATCGTACAAACATTGCCTCGCCCGATAATTCGTCAACGTCTCCTCTACCTAGAGCATTATGCACGCCTGTTTACCAGAGGAACGTTTTCAGTAACCATGCTATATTTAACCCCCCTTCAGTCCTCGTTTCGCTGACACATCATCGAAGAGGACGATGCTTCATTTATTTTAAGTAAACTCGCTCGTTTTAGTTGACGTTATAATTGGACATTGTAAATATAGATCGCCTCTATTTCCCTTCGTAAATCGATCTAACATTTTGGTGCAGTACGGAGAATCGAACGGGGGGGCCAAAATCGAGAATAGAGTACTTTGCACCGATGAAAAGGAGGATGATTCACTTGAGCGTTTGTCTGTTGACGTTGTTTATTTTGTCCCAGCTAATTATTTAGTTATTTAGCACAGTGCTTCGCGTATATGGGCCTTCAGGGAAAAAATTATAACTCTGAACTAATAATTTTTTTAAAAGAACACAAAGCTGCATTGATTTCGGTATAGAAAAATATACATTTTCATTGATAAAATTGTGATAATCTTGGTTTTGTAATAACGTTTTTTTATCGATATTTACTTTTGCAATTTGTTGTCAACTGAATACTGACTAATTTTTGTTAGAAACACTTTTTTTATCAAATTATTTTTATCACTGCTGCTATTTTAAAACTGAAGACAACATTTCGGGATGGCGAATTTGTGGTAGATATCGTATAAACACTTGGAAAGGATCGAATGTTTGTTTAGAGTAACACAAGTGTCTTATCGCTTCGCGAGAGTATGGACGAGGACGTAGAAGACTACGCTAAATGCCTGGATGCTGAACGCGTTAATAACGATTTAAACTATTTTTTCAATTTGTTCGGATTTGTGCATTTAAATTCAACGTTACTATAAAGTTTAATGTGCCCTAAATTCTTATACACAAGATTTCGTAGGTACCTCGTGGTATCATATTTTAAATTTTCTATTTAAGATAAAAAATTGAGACGAATTTTTAATATTGCAAAAAATCTATTTGTCAGTTTGAAAGATATTATAATACTAAATATAACTTATAAAAATCAAATTATACACATAAAAATTCATCAAATGGTACTCCGTGTTTAAAGAACTGCACCGAATATTTCAATAAATTCCTAGCATCATTTTTTTTATTACAAATTGGCAAATTCAGTAAAAATGATGTATTGTATTAAAAACTACGTTCTTTTAATGGTATTTTAAGATATAAGAATTTATGGATCACGGATTTTAGTTTTTTTAATTCTTTCCATTGCTTGAAACACTGTGCAGCAACGCCAAAATGAAATGTGCGATTGTTCTATGTACAGAGTATTAAAAAACTGATGGGCAATGCGTTCAGAGGTGAATCTACACCTCAGTGAAAAGTTGTAAAAAAAACATTTACTGCAGAACTGTTTGTAACATTGAAAATGAATGTTAATTTTTTTACATTAATATATTCCGCTCGCTGAAAGGAGAAAAGTTTAAAAATAACAATATGTCGCAAACACGCCGTATTCTCGAAAACGTGAAAAATAGTTTCGTCAAATACGATCACTCTATCCACTGCAAAACTTTATTAATCTTTTTTTTAGGAAACAGTGCGTTTACATCACATAGTTCCTTTTAAACTTGTGTAGATTCACCCCTGAAAGCTATGACCATGAATTTTTTAACACCCTGTACATAAGTAAATATCAAAAGCAATTTTCAATCGATGTTACTGAGTCTTTGTATATTCAAGATGGAATAACATTAAAAAATACAACTTGTATTATTCAAGGAGCCATCGTCCACAGTCAAACGGTTAAACAAACTCACTCGTCCTAGTTGAACATAGTTGACGCTTCGATAAGTTTTAATCGTTTCAACAACTCACTCCAAAACTTCAATCCCAATATAGTCACAGAGAATACTCGCTGGCTGCAATTAGAACGAAACTATTACACAAGATTAGATTGAATTAGAAACAGCAATTTCGTTTTCCATTTCGTATTCCCTAAGCGAGAGAAATTAGACGCTACTGCGAAGCACCGTGTTTTTCACGGGTGAAAACATCCCGGAGCACTTTCGCCGCGTGATCATCGAAACACTGGACCAAAAGCGTGAAGTCATGTCGCACGCTCTGGCTAGAGTGAAAAAGTCCCAGGACATATTCTGTGCGAATGAGCGACGAACAAAGGAGGAATAGGAAACGACGGTTCGAAAAGTAGTTCGAAGGTCGGACATCTCGAGGAAGCTTTCTCTCGACTTCTTGTCGCTAGTCTTCGCGGAATACAACTTCATTCTGTCGGAGTGAAACACGTGTTAAGCAGGACTTCCTCCCTGGACAGGTCAGTCCTTGATCTCGTCGAAAAAACTTGTGGCCATTTTCTGTGACGAACTCGTCATTCTTGTAGAAATAAGTCGAGTCGAGGGTACACGTCAATCCACGATCAGAGAAAGAAAAAGATGGTGACGCTGCAGTCCATCCGAGGAAATACTTTGGCAAAAACTTCGGGACTACTTTTATATTTCGTTTACAAGAAACACCCATTGACGTGTGTAGGCTTAATATGGCTTGCTGTAGCATATCAGATATTCAAATTTGTAAGATCTTAAATGCGTACTTGTAAGTGGGCATTGATGTTAATCTTGACAATTAAAGTACTTTCAGTTACGTATGAAGACACAAAAAAAGAAAAATTGTAAAAGTCACAAGTCCATTAATGTGTTTACTAAAAGAAACTGTTCAATTACTTTTGCGGAGATAATATTATTTCTATGAATTACCCACAAAAACCTGTGTTCATAAAAGCCTTATCTTCCTGGTAGATCAACGTCACACACATCTAATAATAATAATTTCGTATTGCAAGCTGATACAACCAACGAAATGTTCTCTATAGAAAGTTGAATGCAATATACTCTAGGAGTGATTTAGAACACCTAATTAACCTCGATTATTACAACTCTTTTTCTAAGAAAGGAAATATATTAAATAAAATTATCTTCAACATAACGCGATCTATAGGTTGGCGATTTTTAAAATGCATATTTATCCTCCATAGGATTTTCCCATTGTTCCAAGGTCCATCGAAACTTTTCCAAGCCCCCGTGAATGGGTGCGCAAACAACGTGATCCATGGGAAAATAAATAACCACGAGACCTACATACCTAGATTCTAAGCTTCATCGGTTTTCACCGAGCTAAATCTGTTGTTGGATTCACCTCGCGAATCGCAATTACTCCGAGGGAATAACGAGGCAAAACTCTCACGACGTGTTTTAGATTCAATCGTGTGGAAGACTGATCGACCGTGTCCGCGTAAGAAGATTGTAAACAATTAACATTGGAAGACGGAGAATAAAGACTGCGGTATAATAGTCGCCAATACCTAATGTTTAAAGAAAAGACTTTTCTTTTTGTGTCGAAGTCGTTACAATAATGACGATATTATATGGCGGGGATTTCTTTCAACCAGCAAATGATTTCGCAAATTTATCATCAACTACTGTGCATCGCTAGCGCACTCGTAATTAGTTACACTGATAAAGAACTCAATTAGCGCGTGCATACCCGCGAAGTTGAGAATAATTATGAAGTACGAAGCGAATTTCACATTTGGAACGTTCCATGAACTTTCGTGGAATAATAATCGTGAAATAATGAAATTGTTCCATCGATGCAACAGTATGACGCACAGTGGTTTGAAATTCAACTCTAGCTAAGCAAAATTATTTTTGTCATAATTTTTTCTTGTACGTAGATATAAAATATTTATTCATTTATTATTTTTGGTGTTATTTATATTTATTTGTAAATATTTTTTCCTTGTTTTTGTGTGTAAGTAAAAATACAGGTGCTCTCGATAAAAGTTAATATTACCTGATTGTGTCCATATTATAGAGATAGGTACTTGATAGGAAATATTATTACAAACATATAGTATAAATATGTAGAAAATTATGCAATATATTCTTAATTTTAATCGCTACATTAATGTAGACAAATTACTTTTTGATATTCCTCGATAGTAGGTTAAAGAAAAGAAATAATTAAATCGACTGTCTTTCAAAAAAAAAAAAATAATTTCTCAATAAGAAAAACTAAATAGGTATTACAGCACTTCTTAATACTTCGCACTACTTTTATTCTATATACATTATATGCATTATTTGATTTTTGCTGAAACACTTATTTGTATATTTGTACAATAAACTAATTAATTATAATCTGCAAATATTAACTTTTATCGAGAACACCTGTATTTTTACTTACACACAAAAACAAGCAAAAAATAATCGTACATAAGTAGAAATATCAGTAGGGTAGATGTACCATTTGTGGCCATTTTAAGGTATTGTACCAGTTTTGGCTACTTCTTGAAAAATATAATATTTTTCCATGTAAGCAATAAATTTAACCGTATATTTCTGGCGATATACAAACAAAATACTTATGATGTGAAATTCTCCACATAATAATGATCTGCAAGCAATTTAAAAATAAGATAATTATGCACATGGCCAAAAACAGTACAATGGCCACAAACGGTACATCTACCCTACAGGAAAAAAGAATGACAAAAATAATTTTGCTTAGCTAGAATCACATTTTAAACCATTGTGTAGCCTCGAGGTATCCTGAGCATTCAAAATTGTGTTTCAAACGTTACTCGACAGTATCATAGATATTCCTTTTTGTACATCTTTGTTGATCCAACTTAACAGAATCATACACGCGAGTTCGCGATTTCGATCTACATAATATTATCGACAAGCAATTGTACCAGATACTACCATAGCTTCAGTAACACAACAAGGCACGTCCCCTTTTAAAACGATCTAGAAACTAACTGGTTTGATGTTACCTCCGAGCTAAATTGAAATCGTCCATCGACCCGAGGCGAGCAGGAAGTGAATCCAAGGAGAAATTACCACTATTCGTTAGTACAACCTTAAAGGCAGCCGAGGAAAAAGCTTAAAGGTTTAATTAATCGCCAAAACGAAGCAGCGTGTTGCGTGTGTTTCACAGTTTCGTGGGCACGCGAAATGCACGATTAATCAAGCGGGAAATTAATTCGGCAGATTTATTCGCCTACAACTTGATTCGTTTCTCAACAGTGTTACTTTTCTTTTCGTAGAACGTTCTCGTAGTAGAACGATATTAAAAGGGGACAAAACAATCAGTTTCGTATTCTATCGTACGAAATGATGCAGTTACAACACAACGTTCCCAATTAATTATTTTATCAAGATGCCGAAACAGACGATATATATATAGCTTAGCAAATCTGTGATAGTGGAGATAACGCGAGAAATATCTTTCAGAGCAGTATTATGTAAAACGTACTAAATAGTGCAAGTATTTGATTAAATTTTATGCAAAAATGCACGAAATGTTTTTTTAGAAACAAACTAAAGGGATCAAGATAATATCTTCTTAGTTTCTTAGGAGTTTCGTGATAACGTTTCCCTGAATTTCCCCTCAAAAACAATATTCCTTAACAGTACAAATTCTACACTGTTTAATTATTAAGAAAATGGATTGAATAATTTTCGAACCCCAGATTTCTGTGACGCAGAAATAATTACATTTAAAACCTAATAACACTTTCCAGAATAAAAAGCTTGTTACAAAACCACTGAACCTTTCAGTAAAACGTTCACAGTCTATAAAATATAAATGTACCATACTGGAGAGAATTATGATTTTCCAAGTAGAGTTAATAACGACCCGAAATTAATTAAAAACAAGTCGCGCGGCGGTGTAGGAGGGTCGATTGGAAAATCCCTGACACGCGCAGCTCGATAAACTTTCCAGCGTCGGAACAGTTGAGAAGAACTATGGCAATTGCCTTCTGAGGGCATTTTAATTAAACGATCTCAACGAACTACTACTTCTGCAGAACACCTTCATCCTCACGCCATCGCGTCGTGACACGTTTCACAGAAGAATCCTTCCGCGTTGTTGGCGAGCCAACGAATCAACATCAGCATCGAGGTTCGATCATGTGCTCGTTCCTTTCTTCAGCAGTTGGCTTTGAAGCAGCCGGGCTGCTCAAAATAATTAGGTGTACAAAGCAGGAATCGTGCCGTAAGAAAGAAATATTCTGTGAGCAATTCGGTGTTACATACACACCAATCCTTAACCTTTAGAGGGCCGGGCTGGCCACTATAGTGGCCACCTAAGAATTTGGATACTTTGCCGGTCATTTTGGTGGTTTATATGCATAAATTTTAAGAAAATAAAATTTACAATTTCAATGAAAAAATCCCGGCCCTCTAGAGGTTAAAATTGATTTAACCTTAGAACCCTGTTCGATTAGAAAATTACCTAGTCGATGGAATCAGTGATAAAGTGATCAGTGAAAATGTGATAAAATATATATTACGCAAGATCAGATGTCTTTGTTGTGTTTAAACAATGTAAGTACACAGCTGAGGATTTAAATACCTGATGCACCGATAAGAATGATTGGAAGAAAACCTACCTTAATGATGGTAATCAGTAGTTCAGTGTTTCCCAACCTTTTTTTAGTCGCGATCCCTTTTATAATATATAAGTAACTCTTGCAGAAGAATTTCTTCGCGAAAATCGGCATTCTTTTCTTCAAGACATTGTTATTCAGCGAATTTTCAAAATATTAAAAAACGGCTCGGTTAATGCTTAGGCATTACATTATACTTAATAGACAAAGTTGTATTTTTTTGTTTCAGATAATCCAAAATTGAGTTAGGTTAACCCTCCGTAAAAAAAGACCGTCAGTTCGGAGCCCCTTGTGACACATATCTATATATATATTTTCTTAACTTTTGTAATTATTGTTAACGCTTTACAATGTGCTAACATTAAGTTCCAAACCGCAATTTAATCAGATGATTAGTTTTTCTATTAGTTTCTATTTTTTTCGGGCCGCCACAGTAGTCTAACCCCTTAATAAGGTAAAGAAAACACATTAAAAATAGGTATTTCAGAATAAAATTCTAACTTCATAATATTAAAAAAAAAAACGTGGCGACCCCCCAGAAAACACTTCGCGACCCAGCAGTTGAGAATCACTGCAATAGTTTAAAAAGTGCCAACATCTGTGTAACTTAGGTGCATAGTTTATTAAACAAAGCTATCAATGTAGCTACAGAAACTAAACATTCTACCAAATTCCTATCTCAAACTTCCTATCCAATATAAACTTAATGTAAAATAGTTCTATCGCCCCAGATATTTACTTCCGGCTCCGAAAATTGAATACCCTGCTCAAGATTATCAAACGATAACTCAAGAAATTCCACATGAATCTACTACATTAAATACAAAATATTCCTATCGTCTAATTTGTCTAGAAACAATAAACTCTCTAATAAAATCGACCTACCCATTAATCTAAGCATCTGGCTTTAAACACTGTTCAAAAGAGTTTCATAATCCCTCAACAGTTACGTAAGCAAGCAGCTCTGCCGTTTACCAAGTAAATGTTAAAAGCAAAACAGCAATCTGAAACGCGGGAGGAAGTTCTGCACGTTTGATCAAACACAGCCACGAAGAGCAAACAGAGCGATCGTTAGCCCGCGATCCACTGCACTCGATAAATCACGATGCACTAACGGCGACTTGATAACGAGCCCCCCAGAATCTTTTCCCTATAATAACGATTCGCCATCAATCACAGAGATACACGGAAGCAGTTTCGTATTTAGCGTGGAAACTACGATGCCAGTAATATAAAACAACACTAATGAAAACTTATTGCAGAGTCACGCTGACTATTAAAAACTCTCTTCCGAGTGCGACGCCTCTGTGCTAGCAATTAAATCCCATTGTACCGAATCCCACGTTTTCAGACAACGACCAAAGGGGGATCGAATTGCACGCTGGATTACTAACATTCAACTCATCCATGTGCGAATACAGCGGAAGAAGCGTTTCTTCGGCACCATACGGTAAATCGCTCGCGACCCTCTCGACTCATTTATACCGTTCTCGCATTTGCAATAATTCGCTCTCGGCGATATCATTTCGGATAAAATCCGCGTGTCGGCACTCACGTATGTTCTCTGAACCGTTCTAGGCTTGAGCGATTGTTCCGGGCACTGGAAGATCGTTCACGTAAGAATATGGATCCCGCAAGACCTCCCAGTGAGAATGTGGAAGCTCGAGCGCACCGATCGCGACTGACAGCCATAAAGATCTCATGGAGAACTCCTATCGCCAGCTTGTACTAGGAGTGGGAGACCGTTCGCGGCATTGGTCTCTCCCTGTGCAGCTCTACTTATTCCCCACCCTTTCTTTCTCAATCTTTTTTACGCAAGTCTTAGAAAAACCGCGCCACGGTTTTACTCTCTCTTACAGGCTTGCAGTGGATAAACGCAGCCTCGTAGCTCTGCATTAGTAAACACCCTTCGCTCTAATTCTCTGCCTCGAGATATAGCATAGATGAATATTTCAGAAGCTTCGCCAGGTATAAGCTTATGGATTCAATCACATTCATCTTTTACGAGACAGTGTTGTCACAGAAGCTTTGAAACTGGTGTATGGATTCAATCGTAGGTATACATCTTTCGCTAGGTTCAGCACTGCGTTGCTTTTACGTAGTATGCGCCACAGAGTTTACGATTACTTGCGAAGAAAGCTTAGTGGAATAGTTGTCCAGTGTATGGAAGAGCACAAAATGATCGCCCGTGCTCTCAGTCAGCACTGTAGACACATTCAGGGAGAAATGTTTTTCTTTGTAAAACTCACCTGTATGTTCCCTTGCTCTGTGGACTCTCGTAATCGATGCGTCGCCTTTTATGCTCATACTGAAGAGAGCCTGCAGAATGCGAGCGGGCCCTTGAGTGGCTGCGAGTGCGGTGACGTCTCCTGCTTCGCGGCATCTGAAACAAATAATAACGCGTTATTTCAGATTATGGATTTTAAAACTATTTCTTGTATGAAAGAACGCTATACCAGCTCTATACTCATTTTTTCTTACATCTGCTTTTAATAATAAGTACCATAATTAGTGTTTTACACAACCATTAAATAGCTTCAATTATCAAATGCATTAAATAACTTAAAAGAAGAGAGGAATAATATGTTACATACCAATATAAATACACTAAACATGTTAATGGTAAAGTAGCGGGAGCTTATATTATACATGCTTATAAGTAAACTAACGACAAACTATTTATTACGTTTAAAAATCTCAAATAAATAATCTAACATGCTGCTCGAAATTATTATACACGCAATAAAATTATTTTCCCATGAGGTCTTCTACGTTCTAAAGCATTAAGTGATATTTTGGAATATATATTCTTCAAGCTAATCTAATGTTTCTCTTATTTCATAAATATGCACAAACACTGGTTAGAAAACTACCTCGGAGCTAACGTCGAGGGAAATTTTAAACGTTCACGACCATCTTACCATGATTAATTTTAACGATTAAGGAACATGAATGATATCGACTGATGGGCAAAGGCAAATGATTGTAGATTAATTTTAAAATGCAAACGACGCGACGCTATTGGCAACGCTGAAGCAAGGAATCGACAAATCGAAGGTCGGAGACGTACGCAACAGGTCTGCGGGATGGTGTTGTACGACTCTCGGATAGATATTAGGACCAGAGCCTTTTTACTGAAGTCAGAGACTGCATCAAGGCTGCGTGTACTTACATTCGGAAGTCGAAACAAGCTCACTTGATCCCAAATGAAATCGAAGATGGATGATATCCAGGAACGTGAAGATGATGCTTGCGGTATGACACTGTTTTTGGACAACGACGTGGACATCGGCTCAAAAAATTCTGCAAAACGTGGGCATTCGCATCGTAAAAGCGTACTAAGCACTACAAAATCAAACAGCCCACTCCGTAAAGATAAGTAAGAATGCCTAACGCGTTGCCAGAGTGTGGAAAGTGTAATGCGACCCTACGAGCGCTCCAGAGTATTTAATCGTCGCGCGGAAACGGGAACAAAGATCCCGCCAAAAATCTCGTAGACCATAGGCTTCACGTGAAACGTGAGGGAGCGATATCGATCAGAACGATAGTGCTGTGTGCACGATGACATAGACGATGATAGGTGGGTAAATGAGAACGAGTATGAGAATGAGGTAATGGGTACGCGTGGGCACGCTCGCTAGCACAAGATCGATGCTAGCGAGATGCTCTCGGTTTTTAACACGAAACTTCGTGCTCGTACATCAACAGTCTAGAGGATTACATTGTGCATTGCGACGAGGTACAATGCATACGCACATTCAATGGTCGTGGTGGTGTGAAAGCGATGAAATTTACAAACAAGGAGACAGATTGCAAAGCGTAACGCCATAAGGGAACTTTCATGAAACGGCGGCCATCTTGGAGAGAAGAAAAGCATCAAGTACCAGTGAACGCAACACATGCACAATTTCTGCCGGACGTCCGCCAGCAGCTCGAGTTTAACTTATCGCGGGCGTACTTCGAGGAAATAAACTTACGTCGAAGAGATGAATCAGGCTCGGTTGGTCCCAAAATGTACCCGCAAACACAAAATATCCAAAGAGTGCAACGATGCGCTACGCTCAACACTGTTGTGTGACAACGACGTGGACATCGGATCGATGCGATTGGCGAATGGAGCTCGGCTACGTTCGCGTGGGATCGTAAAGCCGACCGTCTACGAGCGGAATCGAGTGTACACGAGGTTTCCCGATTAACCCCCACAGACGCACTTCCGGAAGAATACAAAAAGAAGATACATATATGTGATTTATATGCCGGCTTCCATGGGACAGATAATTGCACACATTTATCTAACAATTTCTTTCGATTTTGAAATACATATTCGTCGATTATAATAATCACGATGTACTTGGACAATCGAGTGGTTTAAAGTGATATAGAAAATTTAACTTAAATACTATTATACTTTGGAATTATACTAAGCAGAATTATAAGCTACAGTTGTAATCAAATTAAGAAATTATGGTGACATTAATTAAGAGATTATAAATATATTTTTAATATTTTAATCAACTTTTTAATGCAAGTCATGCGAATTTTCTCTGAATAATTTATTAATATAGCGATTCAATGATATGTATAATTAAATGTAATTAGATATGTACGAAATGTGAGAGTAGAAGTCGAATAATTTACTCGAGTCGTATAATGTTTGTGCCATGTGTGATATACGCTTGATAACCTCGCTTTTCGATGGCACAAGAAATGCGGTACAGACGAAATAAAGGGAAATGTTATTGTATATCGCGAAATTACAACGTTCGTAGCGCAACTACGTAACGAAAGTAATATTTCCGCCAAAATGCGATTAAAGAAACAATACAATGTTTGGCCGCAGCGTGTCTACTGTATTATACAGAATTTATCACAGAAACTTTACGTACCTGTCCCCAAATCAGACTATTAATTATATCCACAACACCGCATTTTATCAAAGCCAATAAATTCCAAAACATCCTCAAATTTTAACCGAAAAGAAGGTAAATCATGATGTTGGAGAGCCTCCGAAATAAACATGTACATACGTGCCGAGCGACTAGTTGATGACCTCTGCATCGTAGGTGGCACCACATCGCAAGTATGTACATTAGAGAGGGTAACAGGTCTGTTATCGATAAAAGTTTGGATGGGTAGACTAAACAAGCCACGCAGAATAAATAAAAATTACCGCGAAGATTAAAGAAGGGAACGGTAATTAAACATGTCTCACCTGTACGGATGAGTCGAACGAAATCAGCTTATCGTTAGATCGATTGTGGGTGTAGCATTTCATTGCCGCGAAAGGGATTAAATTCGCTGCGATCGTCCATAGTTCCCTGTACGATTGCTGTGAACAATATTCACCACTGAATTACAGGGCCAATTCTACGTGCACAAGCTCGATTAAATGTACGTCGCGAGAGATCGTGAGATATTTACAAAAACGAAAAGAAAGCACCAAGGTGGCGTTGCGCCGCGACACTACATTTTGCAAGAATCGAAGGTACACTAAGCCCTTCGGCGCAAAAGTACACTTCTATCACCGTGCGAGGTCACGTCGATAACTCGATGCGACCGTGATTACTTTATCCCCAAAGCCACGTGATTCGACTGGACCTGCGTCCATCGCGTTGCGGAGGAGGGACAATCACAGATCGTTGGAGATAATAAGATCAACGAAATAAAGTGAACGAATGCAATGCCCACTGTTTTCGCAATCTTTTCACTCGACGTACCTGCCGCCCGCGATGAAGGTAACCGTAATTGCTCTGGCCCTTTAACGCGTTCGCTAGGACAGGTGCGGTTCTAGTGGTAAAACGGTAGAACAGACACTGCACGATACCTGCACCCATCTTATCCGGGTAGCTGCAGCTTACCGAGAGGATTCGGGGCAGGTAACGCGCTTTAACTATGTGGCGCTTGCGCTGTGTCGCGAGCAACTAGCCCCAGACGCAAAATGCATTTCTCCTTATTTTCAAGCGCAATTAAATGACAAAGGAACATTGTCAGTCAAGGATCGCGCGGTATGCTAGATCACGTGACAACTAGAACGAGTATTTTCTAATGAGATTCACGACTCAACTCGGACCGAAGGTGACAGATCGTGATTCACGAATTAATTATGTAAGCTTACAAATTGGAAACCGTCCATTGATCACAACGGCTGTCCTTATTCTTTACGGCTGCGGCCGCAGGAGGCAGGTCGCGGAAAGCTCGCGTTCCCTGTGCTGTCTCGCTTCCTGTTTCTCGTTAAAAGACATCGAGCCATATTCGGCATGAAAAGGCAATCGCGCCGAGAACAATCTAGGAGTGAATGAACATCGCGCGGTCATTTTCGATTTACGTGGCATTCAGGCCGCATCTAAATGTTGGCCCTAAACCAAGACCCGAATTTTATCCGAATCTCGGTCTAACGAGCGAGCTAAAAATATTGTCAGTCAATCACGCTTCCTAAACCCGAATTTGCCAAATCAAAATTGATTCGCAGAAATGACGGTCGTTGGCCCACAATAAACATGCAGGCATCCGCAAGCTTCCTGGAAGTTCATTGGAATAACATGGGAAATAAATGATCCAGTATCAGTCAATTACAGCGTATGAGATAAATCCGATGTGTCGCTGACATTATGCGCTGATTTTCTAAGGTTTTGAGAAACATTATGAACAAAATGTACGCGACCCTGATAAAATGAGGCTCACGATCGTGACGAGGCTGAAGGTTATGGATTCTATGAATAGAGTAATATAAGAAAGTAGTTTGTTCTTTTAATTAACCTTTCCTATAAATATCAAGGCTCGTGCACGTCCTAAATAACCTGGCCGAGGCTATTAAAGGCGTTTACGTGGACGGTCAAATACGTACTAAAGAGAAACTTAATGAAGAATATCGCAGAACTTTGGGATTTAGGTATGCGATCTTCAGTACCAACTTCTGTATACATATATAAGATGACGATAGCATGGGCGTCCGGAGGGGGGTGCAAAAGGGGCAGCCCCTCCCCTGGCTTTTGAGAAAAAATAGCTTATTTTTTATTAAAAAGGGGAATATTTCTAATTTTCGTTTTTAAATTTTTAGTTAAATTGTCACTACAAAATGGGTTAAAAAAGCAAGAGGGGTATGTTTTTCTTTACCATCATTCCAAAGTTGTCCCCCGCCCCCTGGAAAAAATCTCCGGACGCCCTTGGACAATAGTGTGATAAATAAGTCAGACCCTTCTTAATTATATTACAATTAAGTGACGATTAGTGAAATTACCCACTACTAACACTAATTCACCCTCTACAACGATATTCTCTAAACAAATCTAAAAAGGTATACCTTCTTCAAAGACGAATAACAACAAGACGGGACAGCTCGTTGTCCATAGACACTACTAAACGGAACGAAACGGACATTACCAGACTGGTTCAAAGAAATCTTAAAAACGACCTTAGTATCTCGTTAACGCTTCTATTAAAAAAATAAATGCATTTTCACCAGATGTCATTCTTCCTCCCAAATTGAACATTCTGTTTTCTACCTAAAAATAGACTACAGTTATTAGGATGACTTTCCCTGACCTTCTCAACCCGTGTAACAGTAGTTCCCCTGCTTCCCGCCCAACTAATCAGCATAAATTACTTCTCTAACGTCCCCTATATGCACCCGAAGTTGTAAAAGTGGCATCGTCCTACGAAGCAAGTGCTACCGCAGAGGGGATGCGCCTTCACCGCGCACCCGGGGTAAATCGGCGACTGGGCCCGCGGAGAGTGTCCGCGCGTCCGAGGCGTGCGTTTTCTTTGGCAATGAAAAGGATCGATGCGGTCTCCGTGGTAACGGCACCGCCAGAGAGGCCGGAGCCGCGGATGGCGGTGGACGGTGGAGCATCGAGTGCGAGACGGATGCAGTAACGACGCTGCCGTCGTCGCCGTCGCTGACACCTGGGACGCCGCTCTCGGAGGTGTCGCTCTGCCACGCGTGTGCCCGTGCTTCGTACACCCTTCGCGGACATTTAGACTGCACAACGTCGCTGCGAAACGGCCAGTGTCATGCGGAGGCTTCAGATCCTCCGCCTCAGGACACTGTCCTCGATAAGGAGACGTTCAATCAGCAGCACGTTAAAAATGGGAAGATGCACGGGCAGCCGGAGGAGAAGCCGAGGGTCCTCTTGCTTCGGCGGTGGAGCGACATGCCACTGCACCTGCAGTTCAACCCTCACATCCGCACCGGGTACAGGCCGCTCATGACCGTCAGCCAGTGCCTGGCTAGCCTCTTCTACATCCACAATGAAACCGTCAATATCGTGACGCATGGTAAGTCCCGGGGATGCAAAACGCTAGCAGCCGCGTGCTTAGAGACTCCGCAACGTGGCTGGATGAATGGGTAGTAGATCAATAGGGTCGTTCGGTTGATCGATATTGCTTGAGGAACCTGGGAAGATGTTTGGAATGATGAATGACGGTAGATGCATAATATGAAGTAACACGTTATTTATGTTATAAGTAGCAAAATACACACGCGCTTCGCTTCGGGCCTAAGAGATTTTGATGAATCTGTGAAAATATAGTTCATCCCTTTTCACCCCCTTAGGGGTTGGTTACGGAAAAATCGTAATGAAATTGGTTTTTAGGCATTTATGTGGGTAACCTTTCAAAGTGAAAACTAAATTGATATCTAATCGGGCCTAAGAAATTGTGAGGAATCCGAGAAAATACATTTCACCCCCTTAGGGGTTGATTAGGACAAAATCCTGAAATTGTTTTTCAGGCATTTACGTGGGTAACCTTTTGAAGTAAAAACCAAATTGATATCTAATCGGGCCTAAGAGATTTGTAGCAATTTGTGAAAATACATTTCACCCCCTCAGGGGTTGATTTTGGAATAATCCTGGATTTGTTTTTTGGCATTTATGTGGGTAACCTTTCGAAGTAAAAACCAAGTTGATATCTAATCGGGCCTAAGAGATTTTGAGGAATCCGAGAAAATACATTTTACACCTTTCCCCCCCTTGGGAATGGAATTTCCAAAAATCCTTCCTTAGTGAATGCGCTTACGTCAGGAAAACAATGTACCTTCCAAATTAGTCAGTCAGTCGACTGGCTAGTCGGGACTTTTTCTTTTATATAATTTAGATTAGTTTTTCGTCGATCTACCGATCTACCCCGAAATTGAGGACGCTAATGAAATATTAATCACGGCCCTTGCTTGGACATGAAACATTTTAAATTTGTTGTACGCGATCATGTAACAGCGACGTGAATTTAGGGTTAAAAATGCTCTAAATTAACATGGAAAGATTTATCAATGCGATAACAGTCATATTTATATGATGCGCTGGGCACGGATTATTATGTCCTTTCGGTCTTCCTCCGCAGACACTTAGAAAAGGAGAGATATACCTGTTCTGATTCAATTAAGCAGAAAAACGGATTACCCTTGAGTTACGCGATTTCAGGGTCAACCGACACGCGAAAAATCATTATATCGCTGTCGGCGCATTGCGGGGCAACCGAAAATCGATCGGCGAAGCCGCACGCTGTATTTCCTAGATCTATTATCGATTGTTGGCATTGATGGTAGTAATCTGATATTAAAGTAGAAAAGATATTTCGCGGTTAAATATTTATAAACTCAACTGTCAAGAATGAACCGTTCCGCGTTGTGCCAATAATATCGAAGAGGGATACACTTTATTAATAATTAACTAAAGTCTAAAGTAAGATCGTGAAAGTAAACGTGAATAGTATAGAATCGTGCTTCATACTTGTTTAATGAACTTATAATTAGCGTCGTTAATGACTTAATAAAGCAGAATACTATCAGAACTTTTTTTTACCAGATGTTAAACGTCATTTTGCAACAAAGTGAAAGTCTTCATCGCTTTCCCTTGCAATAGCTATAAATGTATAAATGCCCTATCGTTATCTATAAACGTAGATCACAGCTATAAGTTTTGCTAGGTTTTCTAAGTTTGTCACCTACCTATCCCCCATCTATTATTTTCATCAAAATTTTAATTATTAACTCCTCTTCGATGCGAGAATTCACAGCCAATCAATAATAATCTCGTTGCAGGATTTGCCATCCTATACATGCTACTGACGATACCGCAACTTCTTCCGTGGAGTAGCCAAGGTACCCTCTTAGGAATTTTATCCTGGTGCCATTTAATCGGTGCCGTTAGCCCGTGGGTCGGCTCCTTCCTCTATCACCTCTTTATGAGCTTAAACTCCGACGAAATCTTCTATCAGAAGCTGCTGAAATTAGACATGATCGGGATATGGCTGTGCCAAAGTTTTGGTAAAGTGCAAGAATTAAAAAGTCATTAAAGCGAGTTGCCTAATCAGTGTAACGTCTCTAATCATTTTTTACTTCTTCCTCCAGGAGCAATACCTATGATGGCAACGGCAGTCCACTGTTTACCCGACGCCTACTGGTATTGCTGCATGTTTATCTACTGCTCCTTATGCATATGGGGACTCCTCATGGTACCATATCTCTAATCTTCATTTTTGAACTTCAATTATTAATCCCCACGATCTATGAACTCTATTTCATCCACAGGCGATGATCGCGCGATCTCCCTGGGAGAGAAGATTATGTTTCGCGCCTCCCTTCCTCATGAGAATGTTAGTGATGATTCTACGATGCTTTGGAATGGCCGGTGGATCTCCGGATGCTTTGCTTCACGTTCTGCTACAAGTAAATCCTACATGCTTCAAGTAGAATATATATCAAGAAGCTTTTCGTAACGCACACTTCCATTCTGCAGGACCTCATAGCAGTCGTGGGATCAACCATCGGTGCTCTGCGTATTCCTGAAAAGTGGATGCCAGGCAAATTAGATCTGATACTAAATTCCCACAATTTGATGCACGTACTGGTTGTCCTGGCGGTGTGTTCCATGCACGCCGCTACCCTGCAGGATCTCGCTTGGATCTCCAACCCGTCTACGTGCAATAGGAGCTTCGCCTCGTCGGGGCGCGACGAACTGTGATCGAACCGTGAAATATCCTTTCACTGCAGTCTGTGATAAATTGAGCCTACGACAACCGGCGATTAATTGTGTAGGTATATACTCTCGCGATCGATCGCCAGGAAGTCGTTTTAAAGTAAGCTTGTACAGAAACGGAACATGTACAGACACGTACCAAAATTTCATACGATGTTAGGGTCGAAGCATCTTTTACAACGCGTGGAACAGTTTAAGAAGTACAATCATGAGTACAAACGTGAACTTGGCATATCGAGATTAATATAAATTGAACGCGCCCCCGAATCACTTCGGAGGCCAGTTCAATGGCCATCATGAGGGGCACCGAAACGACGTTGATAAAGGTGGTGCAACGAAGTAAGCACATCAAAAATACGTTTATTATCGTGATTATGGTAATCAAGATCCAGAGCAGTGTACATATAAGACATGTTCCCGGGCACTTTTTACACTTTGATTCGGTGCGTCACTTCGCAATGTCAATATTACTGTTTAAACGAATAAAACTGTTCCAAAATATCGATCAGAATTCATTTCATTCCATCGCTTCTTTGACTATTCATACGTTAAGTTCGTTGCCTGACGCCGCGTAACGAAATCAGCAAGTAATGGTATACAACCAGCCCATTTACGTGCGAATCTCTTTTTCGCAATAGATTCCATACTTAAAAAATAAATAGGGTACACTTGATTAATATATATTAATCATTATTCCGTTTCTTCCATACACTTTGACTGTTACACGATACTAAGTGAGCTTCTATGTAAAATACAGGATAGAGCCGCGAGAAATATAGTTTAACGTTTTGTCTCGATGAAAAGTACCGGCGGACAATATATTATGTATTGGATCAACATCGCTTTTAGGTACAATTTCATATGCAAATTGCAAATGTATCCTTGCGGCTATGAGCACATAAATTTGCATGCTGTAGCGGCTTATAGTGTGATCCAAGTTAATTATTAATAACAAACCCACTCTGTCGAAGTCATTAGGCTTCGATTCTATTTCAATGAAAATTTAGGTAGATAGTAAACCTAAACAAAATGTGATAGCAATTTTTGAAATACAAGCACACAATGCACCGTACATGTGCGGAATAAAATAGTAAATTTACGAATTATTTATCTACGCAATTTAGTTAATAATTAACGTAGGCGATAGATTCTAAGAAAAAGAGCTGTAATGCGAGAAGTGTACAGTAGGTTAATAAAAGTTATTTACGGAATACTAGAACGCCGAATCATAAATAAAATATTCTCTTATTACGCCCGTATTTATGATACATCATCAGGAACCAAAGAGTATGCTAATATACGTGTTTACAATATACATCAAGAGCAATTTGTACACATAACGCTGGCCTGTCGAGTTTAGTTTCCTCTTAAACCTTTGCTCCATTATTGTACTTTTGCGTAATCTAGATAATTAACAGCATTTTACTCAGCTACAATTATTGCAGAGGGGCTTCGCTTTCTTGGGTGTAGCTCTTAACCCTGCTAAATTTAAGAGGCGGATATCGTCCGCCAATAGCCGACACCCTCCACTCCTTCACAGACGGATCCTTCAAGCATATTTTTACTTCGTGCCCGTTTCGATATCTGGTAAATATAGTATAGCTGAGCCATTTCAATTGCGAATTCATCCGCCTGTGGTGGTCTTGAATTTCGAACTCCTAAAAAAAATCCGCCAATATTGCCTTGCGTCTATATTCTAATTCGATATCCAGAACCGTCGACACTTACAATGTGAAACGTCTGTTCCCCGCTATCGTGTATAGCTTCCCGCTTCTTCCTTTTGTAGGTAGTGATTCCTTTAATCTCCTGTTTCTTCAGCACCAGTGTAACATAATTACCGTGCAATCTGTAATGGCCGATAAGAACCGACGGATTTCGTGGTGTACGATACTTCAAAGAATTCACACAGCTCTGCGCCTCGTCGGTCGAAGTTAACATTAAAACTTTTCCTTCGGGAAAAAATCTGCTCGTGGATGAAGCCTCGTGAGAATTGTGAACTGTATGGTATAACAGCTATTTATATCGCATTACACTACCACGCACCTCAGGTACCTAAAGTATTCCACCAGATGCCAAGGTCTGTAAAATCGATCTTGGAAACTATTCTCACCGTCGCGGATATAACTGGTTTTACTAATATAGCATCCATTATATCTTAGTCTAGGCCGTTTTAAATACATTTCTCTCCATGATTGGTACTTCGGTCCATAGGTTCCGCAATTTACACCCCATACTCTAAAGAATTCAGCAATTTTATAATCGTTTTATCAGTATCAAGATAAAGAGTGACCCAAAAATGGGGCCTTTTTTTAGCCTGTTTTTGGTTCCACGATTTTGAAACTGAATGTTGTGCCAAATGATACCTTATGATGAGGCATCAATCACAACAAATTTTCAAGTTGAGGTGACAATTAGTTTCTGAGATATGGGAGGTCAAAGAAGTGAAAATTCGTTAATGCGTCAGCCGGTCCGATGTACGAACTTCTATGTCAGTGCGATAATTTAAACAATTATTTCCAGGGGTTTTGCTGACTACTAACAACGACTTTGAACTTAGATTTTACAAAATTCATGAAAAAAATCAAAAGCAAAAAATATAAATGTCCGTGAAGTGGGTGCTTTTTTTAATATATCATCCATCATATTGATTCGGCCATTGTGAATTTTGAAAATCTAAATTAAAATTCGTAGCAGTCAGCAAAAAACCCTGGAATTAATTGTTTAAATTATCGGACTGACAGAAAAATCCAAACATTGAAGCATATGGGCTGACGCGTTAATGAATTTTCACTTCGTTCACCTGCCATATCTCAGAAACTAATTGTCCCCTCAACTTGAAAATTTCGTGTGTTTGGTGTCTCATCACAAGATATCGTTTCGCATAAAATTCAGTTCCAAAATCGTGGGACCAAAAAGAGGCTATTTCTTGGGTCACTTTACGCAGGATGTTCCTCAAGCTTACTTAACACAGGCAAGCCTCCATATCTCTGTATCCCGCGCAGATATGTAGAATCCGCGACACACTCTGGAGAACATTTCGAGAGACCTCAAGTCAAGCTCCGGAGACACGACCCACCTCAAGATATAGAGCACAATTTCCATAGGCAGGGCAGAAATATGTGTTGCCTGAAATAAAGAATGCCTTGAAATGTCCACAATAGCATAAAAGTCAAACGCAGTTCGACGCAACTCTATAATACATCCCTTCAAATAACGATACTTACATTTTGCTCGAACTTAGGGAAACAGACACATTTATTACGGTTTGCAGTTTTACATAGCTTAATAAATAAATCGATCTCTTCGTCCTCTTCGTCGTTGTGGTTCTCTGTATTATCATTAACATTGGTCATATCGTTATCGAATCCTTCCAGATTATCATCGCTCGCTTTCACCTTAGTCGACTCGTACAAACGGAACTCGATATCAGGAACTAATTGCACGGCGCGTTTGTAAAATTGAATCGCCTCGTAAAACTTTCTACCTTGCTCGTGTTCGATTCCTTTTAGAAACAAATTTTTCGCCTAGAATATAGAAATCTCGATACTATATCCACGTCCACATCGCTGCGAGCTGTTATTATACCTTGGTTTCGACGGAGTCCTCGTCGTAAGAGACGTCGATCTTAACTACACCGGAGGAATGAGCGTTCGGCGTTTCCCGTTTAGGTGATATTTCCAGTTCCCGCTGCCATTGTTCTCTGAAGGATGTCAAGGCGTCCTCGATGTTGGTTTCCGAAAAAGAAGATCCTTCCTGATCGTCTCCACCATCGTCGGACTCACCAGATTCACTGGAGTGGCTCTGTTAGGGTGATTTATCATTTTTCGGATATCATCGCAGAGGTTAGCTTACGTAGCGCACGATAAATCATTCGAATAAATTATGTTTAAAGAAATAAGACGATTCGTACGAGGTACATATGTAAGCACGCGCATCGTTGAGAAACAATGTAGAAAGTGACGTGCCTGTTTCGCATTAAGGTTATATTGTGGTTGCGGACAGTTTATGTGCTAACAATGAAAGGACAGTAGTTGATTTTTATATGTTACGCACCATTTTTGCTCGTGATTCAATTTACACGGTACTACTCCTTCAACGCTTGTACTCTCGGTCGGAAAAACGCACGAGACAGCGAAAGTATAATTTCGCCAACAATACCGCCGCCATGGTTTTCGCTTTTCTGTTCTGCGCTTCAATTGAAGGTCATGCTGCCTGCTATAGATTAGTTTTCTATAGGTATTTTGTCTGACGCAACAAATCGGTGGCCCTTATCACATCAAAGGGCGACTATTGTTAATGAAGCGGAAGATGCGCTGTGATTAATTGTGACACGTGATACGCCACGAATCGTTTCCTCTGCATATTTTACAATTTACGTCATCATAAAGATAAGGGATAATTTTAAATGATCGAGAGCGATAAGCGTGTGTATCGATATAGTTCGATTATATTTGAATTCAAACTTTTAATGCGCTAAGCGCTTCCACGAGCGCGCAAGGTATTTATTAGTAGATTCTTTTGCAGATACAGATTTCTATTCAGTTTTGTGAAAAGTAGTTCATAAATGTAAAAAAGGTTCGGTGCATTTACTTTTACTTTTCTTGTAGTAATCTTTCGTGGCGAGTAAATATTATCGCGTACACAGACAGGTGCGTGCCTGGATAATCTTTAGTATGCACTGCATCACGCTATGTAACGGTACAAGTATTTCTGAATATGCATTCTTATGGATTATTTTTTATCCAAGATTTCTGAATCACCTCTCTTCTTTCCAGACTCAAAATTAAATTAATATGGAACACGTGATCTCAGCATTATACTGCCCTCCTTATTTAAAATCTCCTATCTAGCATTTCGGAGCATACGAGAAAACTAAAGTTTTATTATTTTCTTTGTGCCGATCTTGTAAAAAATAAATAACTTAAGGGGTTACATCCACCTAGAGGTCCGGCAAAAGCATACAAATTCAGGAATTTTTAAAGGAAAAGTATAAGTGAAAATCATACACAATGTTTGTCTACTAAAAAATACATCTTATATTATTTTAAATTTTCATAAGATATTATTATTAACTAAAGGAGATATCGACTTGGATATGAGTCGTGTTTTTTTAAGCATTAGCTAAACGATGCATCTGAAACCAAAAATTCAAATAGATTTGAAAAATAAATAACTTTCTGAAGTACCTGACGTTCTCATATTTTTAAATTTGGCTTTCAATTTTGCAATAATGGAAATATTTGCAAAGCCATCTTGAAAAAAGAAAATTTTTTCCACGAAATTCGCCCTTTTTTACCAAAGTACAATATTAAAATTCGGAGAACGTCAGCCTTAAACATCAACCCTTAAACTGTTTCTAGATCTCTACGAAGCACGTAGGATTTTCTAATTAATTATAAGACGCGTGGAACTTCAAATATTATTTCAACATTTCTTGAAAAATGGCAAAAAGGTAGATAGGACATTTTAAGTAAGTACTACAATACAGACTACTGAACTTCGCCGTTTACGAACAAGTTACCCTAGATCCTCTACTTTATAATATTGAGAGCTCGCGGCCCATTTTCAAGGCAATAACTTCGATTCCAAGCTAGAAAAGATCGACGCGATCCATGAGTCGCAAGATTTTCCTTTAAGCATCGTTAAGAACAGCGAAAGAAACGATTCTCTGATTGTCCAGTTTCATGCACGATCGGTATGTCCCATACACGTGTATCGCCCCGGACCCCACCCCTTTCACAAAACTATCACCGCACGATGATCATCTTCGCGAGTAAAAGCCGCGCGCCAACCGAGTGTCGGCACAGACAGCATCATGAGCTTGGTGAGTACGAAACTACTCGTTCACACTGCCTCTCCTACAATAAGTTTCTCTATTTTCACTATCGTTCCCGCCTCTGGTTTCTGCCGTATCACTCCGTCCGCGCACGTTTCCCATCGTCCAGGGATTTATTCCGTGTCGCGCGACAAGTGAAACCGACCGCGCATTTAACGAAACGAGTGAAAAGTGTCGACGATTCTTGGTTTCTCGAAAGGACAAGTGAGGAGAAGCTCCGAAGAGATTTCTACCGATCCTGTAGCATTCCATACTTCTATATCTAAGAAAGTTTGTATTGCCCATTTTGACGAGAGATCGATATTCGATCGCTTTTAATTAATCAGGCTCTTTTCGCGCACACGCTTCAAGCTTTCGTTAAAGGGGACGTTTTCGTGGTAGAAGACGCGCATTTAAGAGCCGTGTGCGCGATAGGCAATCGAAAGTCAGGTGTGCCGTGCGACTGAATGCTGGAAAAATTCAGATTTCTACTAAGAAGAAGTTCCCGATGAGCATTCTGTGCAGGCGACTTTCTTCTCTCGTGTTCGCGTGTTCAGATATTTCCAGGTGTACGCGGCACTTCCTCCCAGTAGTGGTATCTAATTCAACGTATCGTCCTCGGTGTTAATTACCCGAGTCTCTTCCGTCGCACATATCGATGGCCCCCGTACAGAAAAAGTGAGAATAAATGGTAATTGATGATCTCGCGTTCAATTACGAGGCTAAATTCGTGAACCATTAACTAACGTCGACCAATTTTTCTTCGGAAGCTCGCCGCGTGTAGATCTCATTCCTTATTGCTCTTAGTTTCACTGCTCAACGACGTTCATCCTTTTATCATTAAAAACTTTCTTTCGGCCATCACGCTGTGTGTTCCTGTAACGCTGGTCCTTCCTCCTTCCCGCGCTATTTCCTTAACAGTCTCTTTCGTCATCGTATCTTCGTTTATTAATATTCTAATAAAGAAATCGTTGCCGAAGACGGCTCGTTTCAGAGGCAGGCCTCGAATTCCTCGGACGCAGCGCTGCGTGTTTCGCGGCTTCGCAATTTTAACGACCCATTTGTTATGTAGCGCGAGAGCGGCGTAATTAGCTGGACAGTTTAGTAGAAATTAGAATTGGTTTCACGCAAGGGTTATTGAATGGCGCGTGGCACGCAAGTCGCGCGAATTCGAAACGATCTTTGGTTCTGCAGAAGCGGCGGCGAATTTCGCGCGACCGCAGCTTTCGCGCAGTTAATGAACCGAAACACGAGATACAGATACTATTAATTTACAAGTGCAATGTATACACGCACGGCAACTTAATACCGCGGTTTTGGCTGCGGCTTTTCTTTTGGCACTCCTCTATTTTCTGTTGCTGGCTTGTTGCTCGCGCTTTACGTTTTGCGCAGTGGAAAAGTGATCTCGTTTCTGAGGCTCTCTCCATCTGTAACTTGTGATAGTGGATCGGAAATAATATTTATAGCAGTGACACGCGAGTTCAAGAGTGGTGATGTTTAAAATAGTAGAGGGAATACGTGTTCAGACGATTTTATGTCTCTGAGGATTTTGATTATTTTAAATATTTGGGAAATTTTACATTCTTCAAGTGTTTCAAACATTTCAAGTATTTTGGTACAGAGGTGATTGTTTATGATTTTTTTTAAAAAGTGGGAGCATATATTTTTACAGAACTTCTGGCACTTAAAAGAGCAACGTTTAAAGAACATTTGGTAATTTTTTCGTAGAAGAATATTTACGTTTATAATAAAGTAATAATCAACATCCAAGATGCCTTTTTAAACCTTTGGGTTTGCGGTGAGTACTGCCATTCGGATCCAGATTATATAAAATCAAAAAGCAAAAAAGATTTCGTTAGTATATTAATGTATCCTCTGATCAACAGAGGGAATTTCCGAAATATTGATTTAAAACAAAATCGCGGCTATTTAGAGTTGAAGTCCTGATTTTGTCGTGCAAAAATCACGCACGATTACGCATTTATTATAAAGGTAAATATTTTTCTACGAAATAATTACTAAATATTGGTTTTTTAAGTGCAACAAGTTATGTAAAAATATATGATTCTGCTGTTTCAAAAAAAAAAATCACAAACATTCACCTCTTTTCCCCTTAACCCATACAGCACACTCTCGTTGCAGCATAGTTGCAGTATAGTTGCGGTGCAAGATTGCAACGATTCACGCAACGTTGCCGCAACTATGCAGCAATAATTCTATGTCCGCCTGCTGCAACGTTACACAGCAACTTTGAGGCAACTTTGCACGGCAACTTTGAGGCAACGAAAAACTGTTAAAAAAAAATAAAAAAAGTTATTGGTTACGACAGATTTGAACTCCGGCCCGCCCGCATGACAATCTGACGCGCTACCGTTGTGGCCACGAAACTTTCTTGGATGTAGAGTACTGTAGATGGTATATATATTGATTACTCTGTACGTTAAAAACTTTTATACTACATGAGTACTACGACCCCCATATATTGTCGTTCCAAAAGCACTGTGCGCCTTGCTCGCCTTCACGGAAACATCAGTTTGGCACGTGCCACCAGTAAAGTAGATTCTGACTTATGCTTGGAACTGATTAAATGGTTGCCTTCTCCGACATATATTTTATATTTTAGTTCATTATACTGGATGTCCGCGGGAACAGTAAACACCTGGATATTTCCTACTAACGTATTGGAGATATAAAAGAAATTGTTTACATGAAATTGCGTGGTTGGAGGGGGCAAATTTTCTACGGAACTCTTTTTTTAACAGATCACTTGATAGTGCGTTTCAAGACGAATTCAATAAAGTATAATGTATACACTTTATTTCAGCCGGTTTTGGAGATATTATGTTTTAAAATTTGCTAACGCCGCAAAGTTGTGGCAAAGTTGCGACAAAGTTGCGGCAAAGCTGCGGCAAAGTTGCTGCATAGTTGCGGCATAATTGCGGCAAAGTTGCTGCATAGTTGCGGCATAATTGCGGCAAAGTTGCTGCATAGTTGCGGCATAATTGCGGCAAAGTTGCAGTGCATTATTGCAACGCAACTATGCAGCAACTATGCAGAAACAATTCTATGTCCGCCCCGTGCAATGTTGCACGGCAACGTCGCAGCAACCATACATCGACATTGCACTGCAACCATGCAACATCGCAAGGTTACTGCAACCATCCTGCAACTTTGCCGCAACGAAGTGTGCTGTATGGGAACGTATCAGAATTTTAAGGAATATTATCCCTCTAAATCTCCATGACTTTGATTTCATAACTGAAGAGTCCTTTAAAAAACACTAAGTTCCAAAATTTTAACCCTTTGTTGATACTCTGCGTGTGAGCCATCCAAAAGCTGATTTTGACGCTCTGTACCTTCTATAAGCAAACTAAATAACTTTTTTCCAAGGCTGAATTACAATCTATTTTTTTCTGAAAATATTATATTTGAACAACAACTCTGTAAATTTTTAGCTTCTAATATTGAAATTTGTAAAAGTTACAATTTTTTAAATATTTTCTTCATTTTTTCTCGACATATTATACCTAATATAGATTTTTAAAATTTCAATAAAAAAATTATTGCAATTCATTCTAGAGACCTTAAAATTGGCCCATGATTTCTTTCATAAGGTTTGGAATCTTTAGATGAGAATGGCAGTCGTTCAAAAATTTCTCTGGGCGTGAGTCACGCAGGTATGATCGAAAAAAGAGGTGTGTCAACGAAAGGTTACCAATTGTAATACTACAGTATAGAATTAGATTTTTGGCATTTATAGTGTTTTCTACAAACCTCTTCAACCTCTAATTCCTACATACTACAATAATTTAGGATTCAGTTCCAGATCCTACAATTTAAAATTGAATTTCTATAATCTTCATCGTTCCGACTTTTAAGTAATTGTAGTAATAATTACAGTTAAGTAACGTTTACCGTATCAGCAATACAACGTGTGCCCATTTTCGTTTACTACATAAGAAAGCAAGAGATCAAACATGATTAGTTTCTGTTCGAGATAGAATCTCCTAAAATCGTTTTAAAACCGTTCATCTTCCACTCGACTGGATTTCGGTGCGTGGTCAGCATCAACGAAGCGTGTTTCGGCGTCCATCCGTAGCCTTCGATTAGCCACATTCTAGGAGAAAGTAATTACTAAACAATTTCTGACGATCCTCGAATTGGGTGTGGATACTCTATGCGTCTCGTTCGGCGAGCGGTTCGTTGAACCGTAAGCAGGTGGCATCTTTTCGGTGGCCGGAGAAGAAAGTTTTTTCCGTCTTCAACGATGACGTATACGCGATCTTCAAGGAAGATCGACCATGTTCGAGCACGCGTAATCCGCATTTAACCACTCGTTACGAAACAATCAGGGATGTATCCGCAACGAAGGGAATTAAGGACCGTCGATAACGATATGTCAATAAAAGCTTCAAATCCATAATTCGAATGTAAATAGAATATATGAAGGGTAAGGGGTAAACGAGGAATATCCTTTTTTGGACATTTTGCGATTTATAGCGTATTTAGTTGGTGGCAACTGGGACTGCGGAGCTGTCGAATCATAAAGGTTTATGAAGTTTAAACACCCCCGTAAGATAATGTTAATGTTTGGTATAGGTAGTGGAAGTCCCCACTCTTTGCCTAAACATTGTTGTTTTATTTTGTTTACACTGCATCTTGTCAAGGCAGAACAAAAAATTATTGAAGAAAATTAAATTCATTGAACTTTGCTTCTTTACTGGTGGACTAAAGTTTTTAAAACTTAATTTTTATATCTCCTCAACAAGCGCACTCAGGATTTAATCTCGGGAGAAGCCGAATTGAACGAAGAAAAATATTTTTAATGCAAATTCAATAAAATGCATTAAAGTGATTATAAAAATTTATTTAAATCCTTAAAATCTAGTTTTCTTTTCTCTTTATAAAGCCCCTTCTTTGGAGGGTGCTAAGACCCTCCCTCCTCTCGGAGTGCGCCATTGATCTCCTCAACTATTTGCTTCCATGAATGTTCATTTAAAAAGTGATCGACTTTACGTGAAAATTACATTAAAATTTCGTGTCGCTCCTAGGCGAGAATTCCTCTTTCTCACGATCGATATCCTTCAATCAGCTTTCCATCCCCCAATGGGCCGAATCGATCGCCACTGCAAACCGTACGCCTTATCGGATAAATTGTTCCAAACGAGGACGTTGCTTCGCCGTTGTTACGGAGCTGTCATCCTCGACTTTCACTTGTCGCCCGCGATACGACGCGTAGCACCGTAGGTACATTGCAATTTAATCGCATCTGACTTTATATGCTCCCTCATCTTTTGTCGCGGGCTTTGATCGAATCTATGCATTATTCAACTCCAAGGACTCGTTGTATAATCGCCGCGTACTTGGCGACACTGTCAAAACGCGCTTTCACGCGCCGCGATTTCCGCGTTTCTGCTCGGACCTGTTCGAAATATGAATTATACGTATCCCGGATTTGTCGAATCGTACGAGAGGCTCGCCTCGGAATTCTTGACTCTTGGGACTTCCGATGGAATAGACTCGAATGGATTTAATTTTAAGGCGCTCTACTTTACGATGTTCCGTGAGATTCGCATGGCTCCTCGCAATCCATTACCCGCGAATGCATACCTCGAATAACAGATCGTTCATTATTCTCGAAAATTAAACGAGAGAGTCTAGATCATCTCGTTCTCATACATAAGATTTAATTATAACTGTTGCGCCGCGATGCTGTCGCTCCCGTGGTGTTTCGCATTTTTCAAACAATCGGGGAAAAATGCGGTCAAACGACTCCTCTAGAACCATAGAATTACAGCGAGTCGCGAAATTCTTGGCACAGACGGAAACTCGATGATGAAGTTTGAAGTGTAGGTAGGGTGGATATAACAGTAAATGAACGCGTACCAGTGGATGAATGATTTTTATTAAAACGTGTAAAATAAGTTATTAAAATAAGCAACTGGTTAATTAGAAACTTCTTTTAATTTCTTGCTTCATATTCAAACAATTTTTGTACCACGTGGAATTAATCGAGCTGTAAATATAATTCTATAATAGTGTTCGTTCATTGCCCTTACGTGTTCATTTATTGGTGCGTTTATTCTACTTTTAATATATTTTACTTTTGTGTGAAAAGTAAGAATTTTTCGATCTTCTGATCTGAGGAAATTATTAACTTAGGGTCTTTTATGATCTTAGATGATTTTTATTATTTGTGGGCTGAAGTTTCAAACAAATATTTGTGCTGAGAATAGTATAAATTGCAGGGTATAGGTAATCTTATAGGAAGACCGTATAATCAGTTCCAAATTACCATAAATTCAAGCGGTATTGTCGTTTCCCGTTGGAAAAATATCAATTCATATAGAAACCTGTGTAAAATGATGAAAAGAATTCATAATGAATCTAAATTTAAAGAAATGTGTTGCCCACATCAGAGGAACAGTTTACAGTACAACAAGCAACAGTTATAATTTGCTAAGAAATGCACAACAAAACCAATTGACTTCTGTCGTGAAAGCAAATCTTAATATATAAAACAGAAAGCTTCTATATGTTTGTCTGTCGCCTAAAAACTTTCGAACATCTATAAAATCAGCTCATTATGCATGACTAATCCAGATGAATCTGACCATTTTCACAAAAAAAAACTAAAAAAAATTTATTCTTATAAAATCAGAATCTAAATTTCGGGCGAACCCGAGTAGTTAAGCTAAGTCGTTATATATATTTTCACCTGATAAATGAGTAAACCGACTTAACTTGTCATTTGCAAATGCTTCTACATGTGACAAGGCGAGAGAACTTATCAAAGTGTAATCGCCATACTTTTACAAAAAGAGAAAATATAGCTTTGGGTCCTATATACCATGTGTTACCAGCAAACTAAGCAAATTCACCTTTAACTTTCCCATACGTCGAATACAAGATCCATTTTGGCTTACAACTTCAGTCATACCCACCTCGGTATTAACTTTTCCACATCTTTTGATTTTATGTCCTAAAATTCGTATTTTCTTCAGAAATTAATAGCTCTTTCTCGCAAGGCCCAAAGTATTGAGATACTAGTGGACCGATTTGAATAAAATTTAGCAGGAATATTCTTCAGACTATAATCTAACACTTGCCCAGATGATTCTTCAATTGGTGCGTTATTTTGTTTTTTATTAACAAAAGAAGATGAAAACTTAAGTCGAAAATCAGATGCTTGACTTTGAGTAGCTACAATTCTCAAAAAATTAATTTTTTCAAAATCGGCGCGGACATGTATTGGAGTATAGTCTTAAGAATATTCGTGCAAAAATTTATTCAAATCGGTCCACTAATCTTTGAGATATTTATAATACCACAAATGCTGTAACTATGAAGAGGCCTCGGGCGAAGGGGCTGCTATGGCACCATTTCTTAAAATACCAAATTTCTTTTTAAAGAGAATATACTTAAATTAACACACAACAAGGCGTATATCTTGATTTTTAAATATAACGTTTCTTTACACTAAAATATATTCACATAGATAACCCTGTTTTCCGAGCTGGAAATCCCATTTCTAAATCTTCAGAACACGTTTCTGTCCCACAAATGACCCACTTAATACGCGAATATCATAAATCGCGCGATCGTACGAGATTATACCAGAACATTCACGAGAAACCTAGATGATTAGAGTTCGCCCCCGAAAACTCTGTACATGCCAATAAATTCTGTGACTCACTGTGCATTAAACCGAGTGAGGGGCCGCGCGTGACAAAAGTCGAACTGTGAGCTGGTAATATCGAGCTTAAGCGATCATCATAGCGAAACAGCGGCAAGTTCATGAGCGGTGCACATCCTCGACATACTACCGAGTGAAAGTACCGCCTTGAGCCTGCGGCATCTTTTCCACATCTCTGCCTCCTATCTTCGCCGTGTGAAGACGAAGACGGTCTCTCACGGTATTTTGTATCGAATCGTGCGCCACTAACCGTTCATTAACCACTCGAGCCTATAACCGACTCCCAATTTCGAGGGATGGGGGCGACATCCCTCCCGAAAGTTCGTGCACCCTTGTCCGTTTAATGGCACCAATTACACATCGTGTATCTGATAACTACCCACGACGTACTTCGACGGCAATGAGTCACGTAGCTGTAAACGTTGAAAGCAGAGCCGCGATCGAACGAGATCTCCGAGGTTACAGTAACGTTAGAATAAGTTAGAGCAACGATCGTTGGGATAAAAAATGTCTTGTGTACTTTCCTTGTTAACGCACTCGTTCGAATTTTGGCCAGCTTTCTCACCGCGCGCGTCTACGATTGCAAAAGAAAGTGAAAAATGATCTAACGAGCCTCTGGAACCGGTTTCTGGTCCTTGGTGGATCGGGAAGCGTAGAGTACTTCACTGTTTTGCTCGTGGCATGTAAGATCGAAAGGAACGCGTTCTATTTGTACAAGGTACTTTCCCTTTCTTTCCAAAATCCCTTGATTGCGACAACTGTGTCCCTAATTCGACGTTTCTTTCACGCTTCGTAAAGGGAAAAAGTGTCTGTAATAGTGTCAGGAAATTGATAAGTGATTTTCTAGATATTTACTTGTTCTACTTATCCTTCAGTCTGTTGAATAATGTCGACTGGTCGTGAGTGGGCCGAATTAGCAGAAATGTGTCAACTCACAATGATCTGAAATTGAGTGAATTTAGTTTGAAGATTTTAATTGTTAAAGGAAAGTAGCTTTATTTCTATTGGGCATATTTTATTTCTCGTTATTGGTTTACAATGTTTTGTAATGTGTTATTTAATAGCGTGTAGTGTACCTAATTAATATTATCATTTTTCTGTAGTTTTTGTTTTTAAGCCTAAAGTGAACTCGGGCTTTGTAGTTTTAATAATTGTATAATGTAAGAGTTGTTCTATGTTTAACTAATTTTTTGTTATTCTGAGGGTTGGTAGGTTTCTGCATAACTTGGCCCCATTGAAAAAGGAGGCACTTCGCAGAAATTGTTTAACGGGTTACGATTTTTTTGTGGAATATCTACTGTATATTTTTTTACAACTATTCGTTTATTTTAAAAGTACATATATATGTAGCGAAACAGCTTCCGCGAGAATGGCTGTATTTCGTTCATTTTTTAATGTTTTTCTATAACAAAATTAGTTAGAGTTGCTACATATATGTACTCTTAAAATGAGCGAATAGTTGTAAAAAAATATAAAGTATATGTTCCACAAAAAATTCCCGAAAATCGCGTTCTTTTTTGCCAGTTGACTAGGCATACTCGTTTAAGAAATACCGTCTAATATTTCTAATGCCTTGTGTTAACGAATAATCGATAGATCTCACATTCCCCTTTCTAATAAATAAAGCATTAAACAAAGCCCAGACGCGACTGCAGTGATAATGACAAATCGAATATGGATTTTTTTCGTGCGACAGAAATTATCACGCGTGATCTACAAAAAAGGATTATTGCCGTAATTGGAGCTCGACTGGCTCAGCTCTGATTGCTATTACGGGATAATTAGTCCAATCGGTCAGTGAATCGCTCGATGCTGCTTAATTAACAGGAATTACCTCGTTTTAAGACCGATGCATCAAGAACGCGAGGCACCTGTTGCATTGTGATGCAACGGTGCCATTTTTCGTGACGAGTGAAAGACTCTTCGTTGCCGACGGTGAAGACACTGCGAAGATATGGTTTCGGTGTCAAGAATATATCAGATTCCGGAAACAGCATTACTTCATTCTCTTTCGGTTCATTAGAATCCTGACTCTTAGTTAACTGGTCGCTTCTTGCACATATCTCGTTGGTAAAATTAAGCAAGAGAAAAGCACGTGGAAATGTATCTGGAATTGTCATAACAAGCACGGGACGATTTCACTGCGAAGATCCTGCGATTGTGCACTCGTTGGAGCTGCATAAATTTCATTTGGAATAACGAGTCCTAGATAGCGGAGCCAAACTTAACTCGTTCGGTGTGATGCAAAGTTTAAAAAGGTACTAGGCAGTTGTTGTTGTTGAAAATGAAGTATTTTTTCCATTTAATTACAAAGACATAAATTGAACCTGAGACTTGTTCTTTGACATCAGAAGCGTTAAAAAAACATATTTGTTTTGCCAAAAAAGTGCATTATAGATGACGCTATAGATGGATCATTAAAGAGGCTTTTTAAAAAAGTTAATAAAAGATTTTACATTGCAATATTCCATTATGCTGAATTCTTTTTTCGTGATGCAATATAAAAATATAAATTTGTCTTCTTTTTAATGTAGTATATTTAGTTTATTTCTATTTATTTGTTTATTTTACGGGTAATCCATTTAGTCGTCTATTCGTAACGCGTGCTTTCGATTCGGATTGCTCCAGCAACCATTAGCCATTTGGTGTGTCATTGTTATTTTCTAATACTCTAGCTGCTCGCTCGGCGCGCGGAGAAATTCACGCTGAATCCGTTCACATGTTGGAAAATGATGGGTCGGGGGAATTGTTCTGGAAAATCGGCCCGTAGAAAGCCGATTGTCAATGAAGACGTCACTCACGCGTACCGTTCTATAGTACAACTCAAGAAGCTCTCATTGAAATTGTATTTCTCAAAAATACCCCTTTTCCTTCTATGTAACGTCTCCTTACAAAATCCCATCTAAAATTAACAATTATTCCTTTTAAAATCTCTTTCAAGCACACAGGTGAAAAGTACAGAACATTCCAGCGATTTCTATTGCAATTTTCAAAACCACGAAGCAATCAAAATGATTTAAAATCAAGTAGATTAAGAAGCGTCTAATAAGTCTGTAATAAATTTTAATGTCCGTATTTTATTATCAGAACGAGACGTAGTTTAAGGAGTATCTAATGTGGGATTAAAACAGAGATACAGAAAGCGGTCTTTTAATTACTGTCCCAATTCGAAGTTAAACTTCGTTCTCTACGCATCTCGTGTTGCGCGAAACGATTTCTTTCTTTAATTATACACCCGTGGCTTTTAATTTGTCATTTAAAAAGGAATGCATCGAGGACTATAGGCCGACACGTGGCGGCTGATCAGTCAAAGAACGAGATTTTCGAAAGTGAAACCCCCATAGCCGAAAGTTAGCGCGTCGTAACACATTCGCGACTCGTTCTGTCAACGCTGTTGGAATATATTAAAGAGATGCTGGACCAAAGAGAACTAAGACCCTCGTCCGATTATTCGGCGGTTTAGAAAGTTCATAAAGATGTCTATCCGTTGGCGGGTGTTTACTACTTATTGTTAGTTGCTTACACCGAAGCACACCTAGAAATTTGTAACCGTGAATACAGAAACAGGACGCTTATATAATTGTGTCCTTCTTCTATTCAGACTCCGGACATTTAAAATGTTTGTTTTCTCAAGTAATGTTAGTTATATTTAGAGGTTACGCAGAAATCAGTTCGTTGCAATTAGCAAATATTATTGAAATTGAAGTTATGATAATTTCTTGGGCCACGCAAGGACACAAGTCAAAGCTTCCTTTGTTTATGCGGAGAGGGGGGGGGGGGTTAATTTAAAATATAGATTGGAGTTATTGAAGAATGTTTTGGGTAAAATGAAAAATCCTTGATATTTGTAAGGGTTCCTTACCTCTGATATTTCCTGATAGTTCCTGATCCTCTAATATTTTTAAGGGTTATTCCTTTAGTTGAAATTATATAAATTACATTCATGGAAAAGTAGAAGTGAAGTTATGAAGTTACTTATAAAACTACTACTGTTCTCAAAAAACTACTATTTTGATTAATGTAGCCTTGACGCAAAGATACATTCGATTCCAGAAGCGCTTAGATTACCGCAAAAGGATTGTATCACTCGGCAAAGAAATCTCGTGCAACCTTGACCAACACAAACCACACCATTAAAAAAAATAACATCCGGAAACACTCCAAGTGCTTCAACCCACGAACAAGTCCCACACACCATGTAACATTCCCCTGAAAACATTATACTTTCTATTCTAAAAAATCTTCATTCTGTCAGGAGCGGATTTGTGTATTTATAGGCTAAGTGGACTACAGATTAGGGTGGCAAACTTGGGGGCGGCAAATTTTGGGAAGCGATAAATTTGGAGGGGCGGCAAATTTTGGGAAGCGATAAATTTGGAGGGGCGGCAAATTTTGGGATGCGATAAATTTTGAGAGCATCGAATTTTGGGAACCGGCAAATTTGAGGGGCGGAAAATTTGGGGAGCATCAAATTTTACGAAGCGGAAAATTTGGGAAGCGATAAATTTTAGGGACCATCAAATTTTGGGAAGCGGCAGATTTGAGGAGCAGAAAATTTGGTGAGAGATATATTTTGGGCGAAACAAACTGAAAAAGGTTTAAACCAGAGATGGGCATTATCTGGATAAAAATCGAATGAAATAACTTTTCAAATAAACTTAGCTTTATTTGGAGCGCCACGGATGAAGCTAGTTTATTTGAAAGCTTTCATCTTAGATTTTGAATAACGGTTCAACTTTCATCTTATCTTTATCCTAGAAGGTCGAATAACCGGCGTGAGCCTTTGTGGCCTGACCCGTACGCGGTCCCCAATTTGATTTTATTTAGTTTTCATCGTATCAATATGAAAGTAACACCAATGGATTCCTGGCGTTCGGACTATTTTTACCGAAACGGGCTTTGAATTCTGCAAATAAATTTCTCACGTAATATCCTTAATTATGGTCCGAATTGCATCATTTTTGAGGCCATTTTCATCGGCAAGACATGAGGAATCGATTGGTAATACTTTCATCAACACATATCAAAAACATGAAGATTTTATGTGGCCCGTCGGTTTTATTCCTCTCGACTGTTAATGGGCGGTATACTGAGGCCCGAAGGTCCTCGCTCGCAGCGAGAAAACAAAACAGTGGGGTATGTATGTCTTTCCCGAATATCCGAGCCCAAAGCCTACCCACCCCACTGTTTTGCTTTCTGGCTGCGAGCGAGGATCTTTGGGCTCCAGTAGACCGCCCGTTAACAGCCGAGAGCAATAAAACCGACGGGCCACATAAAATCTTCATGTTTTTGATACGTGTTGATGAAAGTATTACCAATCGATTCCTCATGTTTTCCCGATGAAAATGGCCCCAAAAATGATGCAATTCGGACCATAATTAAGGATATTACGTGAGAAATTTATTTGCAGAATTCAAAGCCCGTTTCGGTAAAAATAGTCCGATTTAAATTATTTTCTGTTCAATTAATCGGGAGAACGCCAGGAATCCATTGGTGTCACTTTCATATTGATACAATGAAAACTAAATAAATCAAATTGGGGACCGCGCGCGGGTCGGGCCACAAAGGCTCACGCCGGTTATTCGACCTTCTAGGATAAAGATAAGATGAAAGTTGAACCGTTATTCGAAATCCAAGATGAAAGGCCTTCGAATGAATCAACTTATCCGATTTTCGAATAACGGATAAACGTAAAGTACCGTTTATCTAGATGTTATCTAACGGCCCGGATTAAAGGAGGGCTAGGGGGGCTATAGCCCCGGGCCCCACTTTCCGAGGGGGCCCCGTTCTAAGCGATTAACTCACTACCCCCCCACCCCGCTATTCAACCCCGGAGGGGCCTCGAAAGTTTGATATGTAGCCCCGGGCCCCAAAAATCAACCACGAGGGGGCCTCGAAGGTTTGATAGCCCCGGGCCCCAAAAATCTTAATCCGGGCCTGATCTTTGCCCACCTCTGGTTTAAACACAGAGGTTTGAGCCAGCTTTAAAACAATTCGCTTCTTTTTCACATAGCGAATTATCAATAGCTCATATGTGAGTTGTCATATCGAATTAATTTTAAAATTATCTCAACTCTATTGAATTAAAATATTTAATGATATTTCGCGGAAAGGGCGGCAGACACTTGTCAGTCTAGGGGCTCCCAAATCTCCAAATGCGCCCCCGCATTCAGTGACCAATAATTCCCACGCTTCCTCGAATAAATCGCAGTAACCCACGCTCCGTTTCACAAGCCACCATAAACGGTTCCTGAGCTCGCGTAACAGGAAAACCAAACCCGAGACAAACTCCCTCGAGCTAAACGCGCGAAATTTGAATTGACATTTAAGTCATCGCGAAATGAGTTTCCCTTTCGCAACCGACAAAAGGTAGTAGCATCGTATCGCCATGGCGATTTTTCATTGTCCCCGTTGTCACGGTTCTAACATTTATACAGGTAGCTTTGTTGCACCGTGCTCTCTCTACCTGCCTGTGCAAACTCTTCCCCGTTTCAACTTTCTTTGTAAATGTCAGAGATACCCCGTCCGTTCGACCGCCCGCCAGCATTTTCCTATTGGCGAAGAGGGTCCTCGCCAACTTAGCTCGTTAACGCCAGGAATGCCAGCATTTTCTCTTGACTTTGAGATGATGTTACGACGAGGCGTCAAACAGAAGTGAAGTGTACTATTCGCCGACCCGTCAGCGACCGTGCCTCGCCAGGCAGAAATGAAAATCGTTTTCCCGCTTTCGTCCATGGGCGGCTTTAACGACCTGTGTGAAAGTTCGCCGCTGAGGTAATCCCCGCTTAAACGGAAGGGAACTTACGACCTGTGGAGGCGCGGTCGCAGCCGCGAATAATCAGTTTCTCAACTGTAACGATATTTTCTCCTGGCCTCAGCAGCGCTGCATTCCTGGCGGCAAACGGTAATTGTAGTTCCTCGCGATAGACCGTGCACCATAAGCTAGGGATAATTCGTAGGCACGTTGTTCTGTTCTTCTTCTTCTTGCTCATAGGGCCATTTCACACGAGACACTTCCGTGGTGGCATACAGAATGGAATTAAGTTGTTTCAAGTCTTTGTATCCCTGTTCATGGCTTTGCAGATGTTTATTGTCAGTAGTTAGGTAGATTCTAGAACTTACAAGGGGAGTCCACGGTGAGGTAGTCATCGATTTTGATGAGCCTTGGCACGACGAATCTATATCGAAAATAAGTAAATACGTGTCCGAGCGTTTCTGCCATTGGGCCTTAATAACAGAGATAATTGCATGTAAATTATTAAACATTCCATAGCGCCGATGGAAAACATAAAAGCCATAATCTCTGTTTAATAATATGCCGTGGAGCGTTTGGTATGACGTCGGCGTGGTGTTGTTGCGGTCGTGAGTTCGATTCCGCCTGTGTCTGTATATTTTTTTTCATACTTTATTTTTTTCACACTTTATTTTTTCCACACTGTATGAATAGTGAGATGGTGACCGTGGGGTTTTAATGGGTAAAAATCCCACACTACCCTGGCGCCCTCGGGGGATTCCCCTCTGGAGGTGTCGGGGTGTTTTTTGAAGATTTCCCCACGTTAAAAAAAAATTGTATTTATACATTTAAAAGAATTAATGAACGTTACTACCGTTACTTTTTTTCTCACTATTCATACAGTGTGGAAAAAATAAAGTGTGAAAAAAATAAAGTATGAAAAAAATAATATACAGACACACAGGGGAATCGAACTCACGACCGCAACAACACCATGCCGACGTCTTACCGAACGCTCCACGGCATATTTTTAAAATGCAGTTATGGCTTTTATGCTTTCAACGGCGCTACGGAATGTTTAATAATTTACATGCAATTATCTCTGTTATTAAAGCCCAATGGCAGAAACGCTCGGACACGTATTTACTTATTTTCGATATAGATTCATCGTGCCAAGGCTCATCAAAATCGATGACTACCTCACTGTGGACTCCCCTTGTTAGTTCAAGTGAGAAATTGTTAAAACATACTGTTGATTAATTGTATAGTGTTTTATGTGGAGCAATCGATGATTTGGGATGTATTCATTTGGCAATGATGGTAGCGGTTTAAAAGGGAAAGACAGAAATTGGGGTTTCTCAGAAAGGGCTGTCGTCAGCTTCACAGATGTGGTTTTATTTTGAAACATTAATGTAAATAATTATGGGGGCTCTAAAAGAAAGGAGAAATTTTCAAAGTTACAAAAAAAATGTCTTTGATTAAAATTGTCGACTACATAATATGTCGCTGTTGAGGAAAGTTGCTACAGCCTAAAATAAACCGGCCAGCATTCCAGCTCCCCCAAATTCGCCTCGAATGAAAACAACGGATATGTTTCTTATTATTTATGAAATTATAAAGTCGGTGAGCCAAAAATATTAATAATAAGTAGAAAATTTAGAACGTTCTAGAGCTTGTAAAACAAAAGTACGATTTTTAAGGTAATTTTTTACCTATTCATGCAAAATAAAGTTGTTTAGATTAATTTTTTCATTAATAATGTAGGTTTATCAACTACTGTTTGTTATAATGTAGTTGTATAGCCCGGGGCAAGTGAATTGGTTGAGTAGTTATTTTTCAATCGTGCTCGCCAATTTATGTTAGACTGTAGCAACTTTCCTCAACAGCGACATCTGCAGCCGATATTTTTAATAAAAGATTTTTTTTATTGTAACTTTGAAAGGTAAATATAAAGTACTGAAAGTTTCATAACGATTTAGTTTACAGTTTTTTTGTAATAAATTCGTAAAAATTACAAAGATCCCCTCATTAATTCTCAAGTAATTCTCTCCTTAAATAGTCCGCGTAGAAAATCAGAATTTTAATCGCTGATACCTAAAAGACCAAATGTCAGATTAGAAAATAGCGAAAAACTTTTGGATTCCTTTTAACAAGAAAGATCAGCATAAATTAATTTACTGCAGGATTTTGTGACATGACACCCTACAGAAGCGTGTGAACCTCAAACGAGGCTCGATAAAATCATCAAGAGTGTGTAATGTGTATTCTTTTTCGCGGATGCAGTGTTCGATAGAGATCTTGACATTAATATCGGGGCAAGAAAATTTCGATGTCAGATCGCTGTTAATTTTAATTGTATTAATTACGCGTCACACGGTGCCACGAATTTCGTAACTTCGATATCGTAGTAGCGTGCAGCCAGAGTTCCCTAGTTCTCACGATATTTCCAATTAATGAAAAGAATAATGATTAAGTATTACAGGAGGAAGAGCATCTTGCAAATCTATACATTTCAGCGCTCGATGGTTTACTCGATCGAGCAACTTTCACTATGGATTGATTTATGAAAGCGTATTTTATGAAATGATAATCGTCTTGTTTCGGGTGTAGGAGTTTTTGTCTGTCCACACATAAACCATTCTATGTAAACGTGCCGTACGGCACGTTTCATATTTACACGCTTTCATATTTGAAATGAGTCGAGAGAATTCCTACTCTTGTTTATTGCCTTCAGCGTCTAATATATCTGTAAAACGAGATTTTTCACGGAAGAAGTCGAACTACTGCTATTTTGAACTCCCTCAAAATAAACTATTGCACTTTCTTTCTTTTGTTGTTTATAAATTTATCGACATTGTAATAGGGAAGCGAAAGATGCGACGAAGCAATAATTCGAATGATTAATAAAAAGTTATAGCACTATTAAGGGGCGAACCTGGTGTAATTGGCAGAAATTTAAGTTCTTGATTTTTTTGTGTGCAAACTATAAATACAATCTTTTTAAAACTTACAGGCTATATTATTATGCATTTCAGGAAGTGAACAAACATTTTTTTATTTAAAAATAATTCAGTAATTCCAAATAGCGCAAGTATTTCGGAGCGGCTTTCCCGCCGAAGTTGTTCAACAGCGTGCAGTCTAGGCTCCGTTGTAGTGGCCTGAAAACACAAAACCAAATATTTTTGTGTTTTTAATAAAATTTCGCAATGGATGAACCTCGATTTGCATTCAAATATGCAAAATTAAAATATGTTTGCGTTTTTCACTAAACAATGTCACGTTAATTGTGCAATAAAACTTATTAAACATAATAATATTATTCTAGATTGAGGTTCATCTATAGCGTAATTTGATTAAAAACGTAAAACTATTTGGTTTTTTTGTGCAACTATTGTTTTTTTGGTTTCAGGCCACTACAACGGGCAGTTCAACTGGACGCAGTTGAACAACTTCCACACTGAGTCTGCTTCGAAATACTTGCGCCATTTGGAATTATTACGTTGTTCTTATATAAAAAAATCTTTCTTTACTTCTTGAAATACATACTAATATAGCCTGAAAGCTTTAAAAAGATTGTATGTATAGTTTCTTTATAAAAAATTCCCAAAAAGGACCTTGATTTCTGTTGATTACACCAGGTTCCCTTTTAAGCTCCCACTATTTTCTTTTGACGAAATTTACGCAGATAATGGGAAATATTCTTCTATAATTACAAAACATCATATAGTAGGTAGTCATCTGAGCATTGTAACATTCTTATAATCTATACGATCGTGTAAAAATCTTTTTGAATTGGTGTTCTAAAGGTATGGCTCCATTTAAAAGAAGAAAAAGTTAGTGGCCTAGAAATCTTCTAGATACTTCCGCAGAGGTGACGATATAGTTGCCCCCTTCAACACTTTAACTTTGCATAAAAATAATTTTCGATGTGACTAATATCTTTGGAGATCTTCGCTCTGTCAATATGCGAAACTTTCACAACATTACCATTCACAAATCTCATCCAAGGTGAATGGATCAGATATGCATTCGTCAACTGCGGTCTTGGATATTCGGCCTTGAATATGCAATGGCATATTGAAGTGTTTCTTGTCATTGTGTTAAGGGGTTAGGCTACTTTAGCGATGCGGAAAACTAGGCAATTTGTAAGTGGGAGTAAAAAAAAGTAACCAATCGATTAATACGAAACTTTGTACTTTCTTTAAGTATAACAAGTATTTAAAAAAAACTGCTGCAATATTTAAAAAATGTTTATAACTAAGTCCGTACGACGCCATTTTCCGGAAGACCTTTCTTTTTAATGCCCAACTGGTGTGCAGGATTGCTCAAGTTCTATTTGATCAATCCCTTTGAAAATTTACAGTTATCCTTGCTATTACATTTATTAAGCATTGACGATCAAACATTTCAATGTTTGTAAAAATTAACAAAATGGCGGGTATTTAAAATTTAGGGTTCGAATTTCGACGAAAAGTGAGTGAATTTATTGCTTATGTTTCGCAAAACAATTAGAAAATTAAAAAAAAACGGTTCGTCAATGCTTAATAAATGTAATAGCAAGGATAACTGTAAATTTTCAAAGCGATTGATCAAATAGAACTCAAGCAATCCTGCACACCAGTTAAAAAAAGGTGTTCCGGAAAATAGCGTCGTGCGGACTCAGTTATAAACATTTTTTAAATATTGCAGCGGTTTTTTTTAATACTTCTTATACTTAAATAAAGTACAAAGTTTCGTATTAATCGGTTGGTTACTTTTTTTTTTACTGCCACTTATAAATTGCCTAGTTTTCCGCATCGCTAAAGTAGCCTAACCCCTTAAGTGACAAATAGGTTCGAGACGTCTTTAAAGTGGGGAACACCTTTCGCAATACATATATTTTAAAGAATATGAAAATTACTATCTCTCTGAATATTTCAACTTTTGTTTATTGATGAAGTATAAATAAGCATTTAGGGGAGACTCGTGTAACTCGACGAAAATGAGGGGATCTTTGTAATTTTTTTTTAAAGAAATGGTACAATGGATTTTTTTTAAACTTTTAAGATATTTAATTGAAAATCTAGGGAAGTCGAGAAAATTTTGTATTCTGTAAAATAATTTGTTTATTGTAAACTGTGGAGGTATTTCTCCGCGGTCCCCACGTCGAAATAGTGAATCGCCGTGCAGCCTACTGTTCGTTGAACTCACCTAAAACAAAAAATCCAGTACATTTCATTTTCTTTATGAAATTACGCGTAGGATGAACGTAAATATTAAAAAAAATGCAAAATTAAAAAAATAGCAACATTTTAAAGAAAATGTTGTGATTTTCACGACAGAGTTTCGCCTTGATTATGCCATAGAAGTAATTAGAATTAAAATTATCATTAACCCTCTAGGTACGGGGATGTTTTAAACTTAACGTAGAATTTTTTTGACCATTAAAATAATCCATTTTATACTTCGGATTTGGAAGCTACTCGGTTAGAATGCTGAGAATGTGAAAATGATTGATTTATGGTATGGGCCGTAGGAGTCCCACCCGGACTTACGGGTAATTTTTTGAACATTGATCGGAAATATAGAAAACAACATAAATATGTACTTAAATGATTTTTTTTTATGTGGGAAATCATGTTTGAGCAGTAAGTAGTAATGAAAAATAATGTTACAATTTTTAATATCTATTCTGTTTTTTTATGGTAATCGTAAAAACAACTATTGCTTTTGTTACAGACATCTTGTTGCTGTAGTAACGATAAATAACATAAACACTAATAAAAATATGTAATTATACACGATTTAACAAATAATATAGAATAGTATGAATATTTAAAGAAATAAGAATGACATATAAGTACTTAACAATTTTCATAAATATTTACTCCTAAGTCCCGGTGGGACATACACGTCCCATAACTTTAACCCGAAAGCCTCTATATATAACGTAGATAGAGTGCAGTGCCCATACAATATTTTGTCAAGTAGGACTCACTTTTACTATATATATGCTTATTTTACTATAAAAAGTTCTTTTACTTACTTATATTTATAAAAATTATCGACAAATTGCAACAGGCTCTGATCACGATCAATAGCGTCAACTAGATTCATTTGTTTATGACAGAAAAAAGTTTAATTTCGGGTTCTGATGGTACAAACAGTTTCTTCCTTGCCTACTAAAAGTTACTATACCTATCAAACTTCGATCTTTTGTTGGAACGTAAATAAAAAAATGTGTTAGTCTGAATGGGACTCTGGATTCCCACTAGTCCTTAGAGGGTTAAATATGTCGGTTGATCCGGCAAGGAATATATTGATCCATATGCTTTCGCAGGGATAAGTCATTCGGTTGAATAATTTTTTACTTATGCTGCACGCCGATTCACCACGAGGACGCGGAGAGATACCTCCACAATTTACAATAAACGATTTTTTTTAAAGAAAACAATTTTTTTCCACTTCCTTAGATGTTCATTTAAATATCCTAAAAGTTTCAAAAAGATCGTTTGAACCATTTCTTTGAAAAAAATTACAAAGATCGCCTCATTTTCGTCGAGTTACAAAAGAATTCCCGTTAACTCATTTTGTTAGATAAAAATATTTCTGTATCTTTATCAGTAGCCCATCCTTCTCACATCGGCCCCTACATTCTGCTGAACCTAAATCCCTCACGCGTTCAAATGAAAAATTAAAAAACTCACTTTTCATCTTCCATACATTACTTTACCAAAACATAATTGAACAAACTAAATTGTCTCAGTTAAATGAATAAATTACTTTCGCGTAATTTCGCAGGTGAAACTAGTGCTTCTACTGGCGACAGCGTCATCGATCACCCTGGTGAGATCTCAAGAAGCAGAGATCTCCGACAAGGGTCTAGATGGGACGCAGCCACCGCTGAAGCTCGACAAAAATCTTCGTCGAGCATTGTTGAAGGCCTTATCTGACCTAGAAGCCGAGTCTGCCGAGCAGCACAAGGATGAAAGGGAGTCTATTTCCCAGAGGGACACCAGCGAGTTCGAGGCTGTAGCGAAGAAGAACTTGAACAAAGGCCTTGGCGTCCAGAAGTCCATGTTCTCCTTCCAAGGTTTCCCGGGTGACGAAGACACACCTTCCGAGGATAAGCTTCAAAATTCCAGCTTCGCCGAGGCGATTCGTTACGTGACGCTCAAGACACCAGCGATGAACATTGAGAAAGCCACGCAGGATGACGCGAGGAGTTTCCACGTGCAGAACGTGATACTGCAAGAGAAAACTGCCCCAACGTTCGGAGTTAAAACTCAACCAAAGCTAGAAGAGATGAAAAGAGCACAGACATCTACCAACACTTTCTCAGTGGACAAGGTGGAAAGTCTAACGTTGAAGCCAGCCATAGAACTCTCGGAGAGCCTCTCAGGAAGCGCGACCACTGGCATCGCGTCTGCTAACATGCTCGTTGCTGACAAGCCTGTCGAACCTGTCGTCTCGATTCCAAGAAGCAACAATATGACGATAACAGCTTCCAGCGACTCCAAAGATAAAACCGAGGAGGTGAAGATCTTCCAAGCTCCTTTAGTAGCCGCGTTCACCGTCCAGCAGGACGAGCTTGGTGTGCCCAAGAGCGTGGTGCCTATCTTCCGATCGCCCAACGATGGCCAAGCTCTGACGCTCCAAGAGCAATTGGAGTTTAAACAGAAGCTGTTGGAGAAGCAGCTGATGGAGCTTCAGCAGCAGCAGTTCCATCAGACGCAGTTCCTGATGAGGCAGCAGCAGCTGTACGAGCAGCAGCTCAGGCAGAAGCAACAGCAGCAGTATTACCTTCAGGAGCAGGCCAGGATCAAGCAGCTCGAGGAGCAGGCCAAGCTCAAGAGACTCGAGGAGCAACGGCTGAAGCAGTTGGAGGAACAGCGTTTCAAGCAGCTCGAGGAGCAGAGGCTGCAACGCTTCCAGCCGCAACGTCTTCCGCCACAGAAGCAATTCTTCTTCGATCAGAGCAACAACCTCTTGTCGTTCCAACCGACCGTGGAGTCCAATGTTCACTTGCAGCCTAGCGTAGCTTTGGAAGTGCCTAACGTCGCCGCGCCGCCGCCTTTCCAGCTGAACTTCCAGGAACAATCACGGCTGCAACCGTTCCGGCAACAGCACCAACAACTGCAACAGCCTCAGCAGTTGCAACAGGTGCAACAGCCACAGCAGTTGCAACAGCCACAGCAGTTGCAACAGCAGTTCCAACAACTCCAGCAGCCGCAGCAGTTGCAACAGCTCCAACACCCACAACAGTTGCAACAGCTCCAGCACCCGCAGCAGTTACAACAGCTCCAGCACCCTCAGCAGTTGCAACAGCTCCAGCAGTCTCAGCAGCTGCACCAGCCTCAACAACAGCAGAGATTACAGCAAACCTTCACTGCTTTCTCGGCCGAGTTCCAGCCTTCGTTGCCCTCGTCAACGAGATTTAACCGGCAGGAAGCTTTCAACGCGGTGGGCAACTTCGGATTCAACGTGGACAACAAGCCCACTCCCAGCAGAAGCAACTTTGGCTTTAACGTGCCCCAAAGGAGCCCCGTAAACTTCTACAATCCTTACACTCACAATCAGTACAGACAGAATAAGCCTCCCACGCCCGCCAAACAGATCCAACATCTGCTCTACCAATCTGGCATCGCCAACGATTTGGGCAACGTGCAGGGCACTGGCAATCACGAGGACCTGAACATCGTGTCCAAAGTGTTGGCGCTGAACGTGGGTGCCATACCAAATAAGAATCTTCAGTACAAGACGAACCCAGGTGCCTCGTTTGGGAAATCATCGGCGTGAAGGAACAAGTCCAACTGGGAGTTAGACGAGTCATGTAAATCACTGCAGGACGATAGTAGTCAGGTGAAATCGAGCTCTCGCTGTTTCCCTTCTCCATCACCTTCTTCATTCATCCTCCCCCTATCGAACTCGTCGTGTCCTTCGTCTGGATGCCCTCGTACAATTGGTTTAAAGCTTCATTAATTCATGTTAAAGCTACTATTTGTGAGCCACCTATGATGCAGTTAGGAAATTTTGGTGATTGATGAATTGACGTCATTAAACTGGGGACATAGTGAAATGTGAATAATAAGTACTTAAAAATTCAGAAAATTATGCAACTGTGTGTGCAAGTAGAGTAGTTTATTCGTAATGCAAACCTATTTTTTGTTGGTGGCATAGTGCGGTTTTAGAGGGTGGAATCATCCATTTTCTTTTTCGTGGAATACCTCGAGAACGGTGAGAGATATCGAAAAGAAGTTTAAACAAAAGTTGCATCCTTTTTTTATATTTACAAAACTGCGTCAAAGTAATTATCGAATTAAGGATTGGTGGTGGGGATAACTTGAAAAGTATGGGATTTATTGATAATTATTTTTACGCAGTTTCGTAGAAATAAAAAATATGCAACTTTTGTTTAACCTTCTTTCCGATACTTCACACTGACCTCGAGATATTTCCCGAAAGGTAAATTTTTCCTGTTTTTCAAGGGATGATTTCACACCCTAAAATGGCACTGACAAAAATAGGTTTGTGTTGCGGATGAAGTACTCTACTTGCACATAGAGTTGCATAATTTTCTGAATTTTCGGGTTGCCTAACTTCCCCTTTTACTATTTTTGGGGATGTGACACAGCAGTGAGTTAATGCTTATTTTGTTCAAATATCTCTTTTTGATTTTGGATACTTGCTTTGGAAATTACTACCCAATTCATTACCTAAATTTCTAATCCAAGTAGGTACAATCCAAACCTGAATTTCGAACACACTATTTACAATGTTTTTATAAATAATCATGGTGGCTTATATACAGTAGCGCACATTTCGCATTCAGGGTTTATAAAATTCCGCTATTGGAATTTATTTCATAGTTCAAGAAAGAAAATTATGTTCAGCTTCATATTAATAATTCGTAAATACGTGATCGTGGAAGCTCTAATGCCCCATTATCCAAATATAGAACGCGCACGATACACTCTAATCGTTAACCACGAGCGATCGCGAAGAATTCCAAGTGAAATCGAGCCGAAATCATCGCACAGCCGCGCTAAATTTTCGCTCCACCGTGCGTGGGATCGAAGCGGCTCCCGAGGCGAACCAGCTTTCCGCGTAGTCTTTGTAACGAGGAACTCCTTAAGAGGTCATAATGATATTAATTACGATTGAGAACATTTCAAACTGGAACTCTCCGTTTGTACTCAGCACGAGTGTTCGAATTACGCAAGCCCAAACCGCGTTGCGACACAGATTCTGTATATAATCGCACGATCCCTGCTTCCTATCTTCAATTTCGCTTTCTTTCCTCGTCCCTTCATTCCCCATATTATGCACCCGCACTGCCAGTTTCATCAGTACCCGTGAAACGTGCTCAATCACAGGGAATCGAGCACCGTGAAATCTCTTTACACCGCATCAGACATCGTCAGATATTCGCGCGATCCAAACCGATTTCAAACGAGCCAATAAACTGAACTAACGATGAACAACGGGGAGATAACTGTAAACAGATTTCGCCGTGTTCGTAAATCGTAACGATAATTAATCGTATCTTTAAGACGTGCAACGAGAGGGGCGACGATGAATGATCTGCGAGAAACAGAATGTCAGAACCAAAGTCGGAATCCTTGAAGTACAGATCACATATTTTCAAGAGGGTGTTACTTCAAAGCAAAGATGGGCAAAAAAATTATTTAAATAAAAATTTAGAATAACGAATAAAAATTAAAAAAATTATTCGTCATGTGTCGCCTAATGACGGTTCTCGGCGAACGCGCGCCAGAATATTATTCGACGGTAAATAAAGTTAAAGTTAAAGGGAAAAAATTTCTTCCACGCTCACTTTGAAACACTCGACGAAGAAAAAAATTAACTTTATTCGTCAAATAATCTAAAGTTAGTGGACGATTTAACAAGCGGTCGATGAGCATTGAGTAGTTGCCGCCTAGACCCCTTCTTCACTTTCCCGAAAAATGGGCCCCTGCCTAAACAGGCTCCAAGGCCCCATCCTCAAAAATAAGTTACGCTTTCATCCAAACTATATTTTTTTCTGTACTACTATATTTAACCCGTTTTTAGTAAACTACCTCTTCACTTTCCCGAAAAATAAGCCCCTGCCAAGAAGGCCCCCAGGGCCCTATCTTCAAAAAAAGACAATTATGATTTTATCTAAACACCATATTTTTTTCTATACTACTATACTTAACAGTAAACTACCTCTTCATTTCCTCGAAAAAATAGGACCCTCAGAACGTTTGCCACCTGGGCCCCTTTCCTTAAATCCGCCAATGTCTAAAGTTAAAGTAGCTTGTATTTGATCCATTATTTAAATAATTTGTTCTTCAGTTAATGCCCAACTCTGCTTCAAAGTGGTTCGCAGTGCACTCCTGTCTATCTCGAAGTTCTGACGGTGGGTCAGGCTTTTGGATCGGATCGAGTGGACGTTACACACGATGGGTGCGTTCAGCCGACAAAACCGGTGAGTAACCGGCGACTGCAACCGGTGAGTGATTTCCCTAGATTTTACTACAGACCGTGTAGAGACTTCGTCGATGATTTTACTCTGAACGCAACCGATCACTTCACCTACTCAACATGTTTAGTAACCGGTCGCCATTTTTTATACCGGAAATAAACTATGGTACAAAAAATGGCGACCGGTTACTAAACATGTTGAGTAGGTGAAGTGATCGGTTGCGTTCAGAGTAAAATCATCGACGAAGTCTCTACACGGTCTGTAGTAAAATCTAGGGAAATCACTCACCGGTTGCAGTCGCCGGTTACTCACCGGTTTTGTCGGCTGAACGCACCCGATGATAACACACGGCCTTCCTATCCTAGTGCCTCGACTAACCTCGCCGTTGACTATTAATTATTTATCTAGATGTACGTGTAGAACGAGCTACATAGCTACGGGACGTCGCGCTAGGAGCAATTCAACTCTCCCGAGATCAAGGGTCTCGCAAAATCGTGTATCCAGCCGAGCTTCGGGATTGAAAATACCTCGCCGACTGTAAATAAACTTTCGCCACGAGGACGCCACACAATGCCACCGGGGAAGACGTCGCCGCGGGTCTGTGTACGTGCACGTCCTCAATTTCACAAACGTTTGGCATAGATTCGTGATTTCTCTCGGCGGGACGAATCGACGAAACTTAGTCCAGGGGTTGTCGCGGCTCCACATTGATAGAACGATGATAACTGGGTCTGAGTTTTTGTGAATGCGTCAAACTTTTTAGTTGGAGGTTCTTACATTATACCAACTCGCAACTGTTTACTTGGGATGGCCGAAAACCTTCATTACTTTCGATGAGTCGTGGTACCGATCATAATTATTCAAAATATGAATATTAATTGAGGAGTTGAAATGATATTCAAGTGTCAAAGAAATGAAACATTATTTTTTTCATGAGAAAGGATGTAAATTCCATGCGGAATAAGGTGGTAAACGCTGAAAGTGGCAGAATAATTTATTTCACTTTCTAGGACGTCGTAAAGAGCTGAGATCATAAATACCAACATCACTATGGTTGAAAAGAAACTACTGAAAATTTTCACCTTTTGGTACTTACATCATTTACCATTTCATCTCCTCAATTATATTGGAGTAAATTAATAATAGGACAATAATCTCGACACGAATTTTGAACATTGACAACCACTTTATGTTTTCATTAACCCTACAGTGCATACCTAAATTAAAATTATACTATAGCACACATTCAGCCCAGAAATGCATGGAGATTTTGAAAAAAAATATTTTAGATTGCACGTAATATATTGCACTCAATCTTTATTAACAACAATATTTAATAGCAAAATTAAATATTGAACAAATATCTCTTTAATACTACGAGTCATCGTTATCTGAATCTTTTTTTTCAATATCATGAGAACTGTTCACTTGGGCCTGTCAGGCCCCACGTGTGCACTGTAGGTTTAAGTCGCGGTCTCATGTGCGACAGGAGCAATGTGGAATAATTTGATATGCAAAATGACAGAAAGAACAATTTAGGAGCAAATATTGTATTCAATATTTTTAGAGTAATTATGAGCGATATTTTAAATACAGAGAAGAAAACAAATAAAGAGAATTGCCTTAAGATTCTTTTAAGCACGAAACATCTTCGTTGAAATCGTTTTTGTTTTCAAGAATGAAAGAACTATTTCATATGTACTTCCAAGATATTTCTGTGGAAGAAACATTTTTCACAATGAAAATTGCGAGGATTTTTCATAATTGTAAGCATAAGATGCACGTTTTAGGCAAAAAGGGCTGCAAAAGTTGTATACAAGAACCACGTGCAAGCGACTCGCATAAGTCGTCGTTTCTAAATATCTCTTAAGATTTAAACTTACGTTAAAAATTAATATAACATTAGAGTACGTAGATGATACAGTAAACGTAACGAACAAGTTTTGCTTGTAATTTATCTGACGCCAAACTGTACGAACTTTTGTAAAAATGTTAATAAACTCATTCGTTAAAAAAATATCGAGTAATAGTATTCTTGACTGTCTCGTGTACTGCTAAATCTAACATTTAATCTAAATTTCTGTTATACGATTTGAAGGGTTGTCCCGCTACCATTTTCGTCCTAAAATTAACGTTTTCGATTTAGAAAACAATTATTGCACAAAGTACAAACTTTGTACCACCGATCTCTGTTAATTTCGCGGTCTCTTTTACCAATAAACAAATGAATAAAATGATGCTTACATGATCAATAACATTTATTGAAGAAAATCTTGTATCAGTTGCTCGTATTTTGAGCAGATGTTGAATGACGAAGGTTTATATTAAATAACTTCGGATCCAATATCCCACAACGATATAATTACTGTAAAAGAAATGAGGCGTGTTTTGTATTTTAACATAACATTTATATTAAAAAGAAATTATATAACATGGATTTAGTGATCCCCAACACAACAAATAAGATACTGAACCTTACGGTTTACAATGTAGTAATAATGAAGCTAATCGATCTAAGCTATAGATATTCGATTCCGATACAGCAATTCTGTAATTAGTATTCTTCTCTACTATGGACACTGAAATTTATGCCTTTAGGGCGTGCTTACAAAGAATCGCATATTTACATGTATTGTACACATAAATAACATTCCATTGTTCTATTAACATCAGTGCGTTTGTACATTATGCCATATTCACAAGACAGTTACCGACACTATTCGAATTTTTCTAATCCTTCAGTTACACCTTGCAAGGACATAAGCTTCAACGAAAAATATAGTTATAAATAATGGTTCGAGTATGTGCAGGAGATCGAGAGCTTCATTTACTTTCTTCTCTTCGAACCAATCGAGTGTTCTTAGCCTAATGTAAATCTACATTTCATCGTAATTACATTTTTGCATTTTTTTTATTAATAATCTTACAGCGGTAATTTGTGTTACCTTACAGAGCATTTATATACATTAATTCACGTTATAAATATAAGTTATTATACATTTATACCTATATGTTCAGTTATGTAGCAAATACTATTTTGAGCAGATTCTCTATTCAACAAGAATATAATAGATAACGGAAGATGGTATTCCACTTTCGTTGGACACCTTTCGAATAAGAATTATACAAATAATTTTACGAAGCGATAAGAACCTAATTCGGTTTAACGGTACGAAATGTGCCAATTTCTAATAACGTAATACTACAGTCGCCAGACAAAATTAATTTTTGCGATATGAGTGGAAGAATCAAGACCATGGGGTCTTCTTTGGCAGGTATTCTTCGCACGTTTTAAATAAAACAGTAAATTATGCTGTCGATTAGTACTGGTACTCTTGCGATTGTTGTTCTTTATAGATAATAAACGTGCAAGCAAATAGTCATATTCAATATGTTCATCAAGTCCCCCTTATTTGAATGACGAAATTCGATTGTGGTTCCTTTTAGAACATAAGAAATTTATCATTGCAATTGATTAGAAGCTCCATGATTATGCCAATTTTTTTCTCCGCAGTGCCAAACTTAAAAATGTAAATCGAAAACTGGAAGAACAATCAAGAAGAGTTACCAGTCCTAATACAATATAACTACTCCTAGTCGTTATTTTATTTACACTTACGATAGACGATATTGATAAAAATCAGGTAATATGTGTACTATGGAGCGAAGTAAACATTACCGCTCGATTCTTTACATCTCTTATATGGTGCGTCTCTCTTTTGCAATATATACCTAGGCACTTGGTGAGCGGTGTCTCTCCTACATGTCTTTTATTCGTTAATATCTGAGCTCGAATTGCCAGCGTTGGACACATAAGAAAACCAAAAAGAAGCGATCTAGCCGAAAAATTTCGTGACAAACCCCCGTACGCTTCGACATTGTTTTACGATCATCATGATACCATAGAAGTTCCTTCACACTGTGCACTTGAATTTTATAAAAATAATTTCTCGCCTCTAATCTCAATAGACTCTTGATCAACTATCCCGTAGTGCAAACACTTCAAACTTTTATGTCACAAACATGCAAGTTTAAATAGAATTCTTAAGTACCCACGATAACAATCGATCGAACACATTTCTCCACGAGCTTAGAGCGCGGATCAGATGTTTCTAAAAACACCGCGACCCCTCATTCCTTTGTTTACGTTTGCTCGTCTTTTTAACTCGCTTCGCTTGTCGTGCAAGAGGTACGCTCCACGTCGTTCGGTGCAATTTGATCGTTTGGCATTTCTCGCGAGCCGCGCTATTGGTTCATCGCGACTGTGTCATCCGTTAATCTTTCATACACGGAGTTGCAATTGCTCGCGTCGCTACTTCATACGATTCAGCACTAAATCGCAGACGACCTGCAGGCCTTTTTGGTATGGGCTTTCGGCTAAGGTTTGCGCGAGCTTCACAGCCTCCACGCAATGCTTCCGGGCCAAGAATCTCGTCTGGTCGAGACCCTGCGACTTGTGTACCAGCTCGAATGCCTTCTCGACGTCACCTGGCTCTTGAAACCGACGCATGATCATGGCGTTTAATTCTGGGTACTGTAACAAACAAAGAAGGATCGTGAAAGTTGTAGGATATGATAGAAACTTGTGTAATTAATTCAGTATTAATGTACCAGTAGAATATACTGTCAAGAAATTTATTATTTGGCGATCTAGGATATAAAGCTTTACAAAAGGCTTTGAAGTACACCATTCGATAGGAATTAGCTTAATATTGAATTCCCTTAGACTTGAGAAATTACTCAACTGGTTTTATGAGTATTTGGCAGAGTTGGGTATTAATTAAATAAGAAAATATTTCAAAATTACTGATCGAATAAAAGTTAAAGTAACTTTAGATTATTTGACGAATAGAGTTCATTTTTTTTATTCGTGGAGCGTTTCAATTTGAGCGTCGAAGAAATTTTTCAACTTTAACTTTATTCAACGTCGAAGTACAGTTAAAGTTAAAATTGAAAAATTTATTCGACCCTGAAGTTGAAACGTTCGACGAATAAAAGAATTAACTTTTATTCCTTATTCGAAATTTGATTTAAATAGAAAAATTTCCCATCTGTGGTACCTGATCAGTGTTATGAAAATTTGTCTACCCTGTGAATTTAGAAAAAGGGAAGGTAGATTTTGAATTCTTTATGTGTGGCGATTGTAGTGCCAATGTATAATATTTATTTAGTTGCAATAAACTCAATTACTATATTTAAAATTAACATTATTTATTAAATTAAGAACTGACATGAAACCGTGTTTAACTTGAAAATCACACTTCTTTTTAATAATATCGCCTTGCCAACAAATTAATATTTCATAAAAAGAATAACGCTGCTTAACAAAAGATAGTCTAGAGAAAGAAATCTAGAAAAACTCTAGGAACTGTTAACACGAGACGCTACGTATGAATTCTATATTATTTACTAATTGCTACACTTATACCTACCCGCTCACATGCAAAGAGAACTGGAGCAGTTGCAAGACCTAGCTTGAGGTCCGCAGCGGTAGGTTTGCCCATTGCTGCCAAAGACGACACGAAGTCCAGAAGATCGTCGACTAATTGAAACGCTAAACCGATATTTCTGCCGTATTGGAAGGCTATCTCTGCCAGCTGGTCGTCAGCACCTCCTAGCATGGCCACCTACGGCAAAGTCATCGCTAAATGTAGGCTCCAGTTAAATTCAATATTGAGATTATCATCGGACTTACAGCTTTCAACGAATTGGCGAGCAAGCTGGCCGTCTTCCGGTACGTTTTCGTGAGGTAGTGCGCGAATCTCTCGTTCTCCGTCTCCTTAGAGCCGAGCTGCATAAATTCACCCTGCACCAGGTCCGTCACGACCTGGAAAGCACCTGGACTTGTCAATACTTATCATCAGGATTATATCAGGGTCCTAGAGGACGTGGATACTTTTATGCACGCGTTAAAACTGATAAGAGAAACAAAAACCCAACGTAACACCAAGTACCTAGCACGCTAAAAATAAAATTGAAGAAAAGAATGCTGCGCATCGATATTTAAATTCAAGATTTTCTCATCGGATCAACTATTAGATTGATAATAAGATTGTAAAAAGAAATTTCTATATTGTCACTTTAATACATCATTTGTCGATTGATTCTTATTTCGATACTCGTAAGTTTAATTGCAATTTTCTGGTGAGACAAACAGTTTGCAAGCAAACCAAGTTCGTTGAATTAAATGATTGACAAGGGAAGGTCCGCAACCCGGAAATTCGAAAAATTAGGGAACTTGTATTAAGCAATCTTTTTTGCTACTAAAAATTCACTCTAAGACGGTGAAATTGGCCCCTGAAAATCCGGCTATTTACCGATTTTCTGTTATAACTCACGAACTGTAAGAGACAGAAAAAAAGTTTTCAGACAAAAGTTAGTTCTTTTAATTAGGACTATCATTTGGTAACATAAGCTAGGCTCTCACTACGCCTCGCCTCGCATCGCCTCGGTTTTTCCGTAGCTGAAATTATCTGAGCTTGCCTCGGCTCATGTGTTTGGTCAGTTGCTCAGCGAACCTCTTCCTATGCAGTCTTCAATTCAGTAGGTTCGCACTACGCTTCGCCTCTTTTCCTCAAAATATTCTCGAGGAAGTCGCGTCGAGGCGTGGCGCAGTGTGAGTCAATTTGTCAAACTACATAAGAAAAGCATAGGAAAAATAAACTGAGCCGAGGCGAGGTGTAGAGAAAGCCTGCCTTTACAGTTCGCGAGTTATAATACAAAATCAGAAACTACCCGCATTTCAGGGGCCAATTTCACCCCCTTAGAGTGAAAAAAAATTGCATAACCCACCCCTATTATATATCTTGAACATATCACAAATTTTTTCATTTCTGTGTTGGAGATATTCCCTTCTGAGTGCCACGCTCAAAATAAATCTCATAATTACGATTAATGAACTTTACCTGACTGAGGGTAAGTGTAACGTCGTCGTTTCGGAGCTGAGATATCATAATCGACACAACTGCCAGAATGTAATCACCCGCCATTGCCACCTGAAACAATCAAATTCGAATGCTTGAGGATACAATAAAAGTCGGACAAATGAAATTGAATTCAAATGCAACGGAAACCTCCATGCTCTTTTCTCTTCATTATTGGTGATACGTACATAACAGCGGACTTTTAGTTTTAAAAAAGGACGAAACGATTACGTACGATTAAGGTAAGCGTTCCCTTTCACCGAACATCTTTCGAAACGAAATCAAAGAACGTACAGCAAGTGAACGTACGTTCCTTCGACATTTTTGTTCGCCGGACAGTAGGCGCAAAAGATTCTTGCGTATCAAGCCGCGGTTAATTAACTCGTTTAGATAGAGATCTGCGGATTGTTTTTATTCGAAGAAGCCGGCGTTTACTTGGAAACCAGGTTGGCTGACTGTGCGAGAGGAGACTACTTTCTTTCGTTCATCTCGCACGTTTCACAGACACAAGTATAATTCGGTCCATGATTATGGTAAAAGTGCACACAGAAAGCGTAACACGGGCAAATATGTTCAAGAGATTCTCGAATCGGTGACCAGCGATGCTTTAAAAATGACTTTAAACATTTACAGCCGTCGACAGTTTGAGTGATTTACTCTATTGAAGCGCCGATTAAACTTAAATGTTCGTGTAATTAGAAACTTGATGTGTTGAGAAGTCTGTCCAAATGAGATGGGAAAATCTCCTAAAGATTAGTTACGAGACAGATGAATTGTCTGAAGCAGTTTTTTACTCAATACCCAAATGTGCAAATTATGGCAGAAAATTTTTTTCTTTTTCTTACACATAGTGACTTAAAGAAATAGAAGATGGTACAGGGTTCAGATAAAATATTTGTGTAGTTCATCAGGACAAATGCTACGAAAGGAAAGGAAGATAATAATATTACTGTATTTTTTACCAGAAGATTATCTTTGAGTTTTGAAAATTAAGCCAGTAAAACATTAACAATGTAATTCCTCGCAACTACTTGCAATACACGTCTCAACATAGACCCTGAATATAAACTTTTTGTAATACACGGCGCCAAGAGTAACGCAAGTAGTAATAGAATCATTCATGAGACGAGCCAGCATGTATGTAATACCGCTATAAAATCATCGGGATGCAAATATCAGTGGTAGGTCAAAGAGTGACGACCACATTTTAGAAGAGAATGGATCCCCAATGATTGACGACTACCGTGCCCCCAGTTTTGATGCACGTGCTTGCGGTTTTCTAGTGTCCAGGTAGCAAAGGAAAGCGTTGATGGGCGCATTGCATGCAAGGTGTAACACGCTGAAACCACACTTTCTTAATGACTTTTAACATCGCTTGGCTACTGTCTGTGGCGACGATTACCAACTGCCACTGAATCTCATATGCCGAATGCGTCACGTTACTGGCGTCTAATCAATGGAAAATATAAGATTTGAAAGTTAAAGTTCAGAATCATATAACGAGGAATTTATTTTACAATTATTAGTTGAGTTTGATTTCTTCTGTTTGCATGTATGTAAAAATTTTTCGAGGGACATACAGTGGCGGACGAAAGAAAGATTACATCTTTTAAAATCGTATAACTTTTATAGAATTGGTCCAAACGACTTCAGTTTTTTGTGAAACTAAAAGGATTAGTTTGCTAAATGACGTGTTTCGTCGTTTTGAAAAAAATGCAATTGTCGGAATATCGAAAAAAATATTAAAAGTCGTTTTTCAAACTTTTTTTCTGAGCGTGTAATGAAAATTCAACAATCCCATTTGTAGAGTTCAGTAAGTTGTACATATGCTGAAAATTTCATCAAAATTGGTCAACGTTGCTCTGAGCTAAAAACGATTTTTACTATTTTTTTCGTTATTCTGATCAATTGCATGTTTTCTCAAAACGACGAAATACGTCATTTAGCAAACTAATCCTTCTAGCTTCTCAAAAAAACTCAAGTCGTTTGGACCAATTCTATAAAACTTATAAGATTTTAAAAGATGTAAACTTTCTTTCGTCTGCCATTGTATGTAATTCAATTTTTTTTAATTTTTAGTTAGATGCATAGGTACAGGCGATTCATTATTGTAACACTGGTGTACAAAGGATTTATGAACTTGTTCGCGATGTTAAGATAACTTTCTTTTTCAGACTTCACCATATGAGGAGTTCTTTCGTTTCATATGCATGAGAAAAATTTCTCAAGTATGACTTCAGGATTTTAAATGGAATTGTTGGTGAAATGCACCTTTGTTCAATTCTTGTTAATTTCAGACCATGTTTAAGATAACGATCGCATTTTAGTCTGCAAAATACAGAGAGGTGGGAGTACGAGTAGAGGACAGAGTGGAAGCAAAGCGTGAGAGAATAAGGGAATTGGGACTGTCTATGGTCAGACGTACCTTGCAAAGCAATATGACTGAAACTTATCAACCGTGTATCATCTTGACTACTGTTATCTATAAAAAATATCAGACCACAACACATATTTTGCAAAAGTTTCATTCAAGATTTGTAAGTTACATCTTTATTTACGTTTCTAAAGTGGAGTATAGTCTCCTTTTAAAAATAGTACAAAATGCCTCCTCCGTGCTTATCGAACGTATACTTCGTTTACTATTTATACGTAGAGTGTTAATCCTGGAAAAGTGTCCCACATATTCCTTAACACTCTGTATTATACATATATGTATATCTCACCAGTTTCCAGTTACCTCGATTCTAATGACTCAGTCAATATTGAACGACACTTTGTGTAGCACTTGTTACTCAACTCTAAAGTTTAAAGATCTGTCGTAATGGATGAACTTGACACGTGCCAAATACGTTACACGTAGCGTCAGATTTTCGAATCTATTTTTGGGAGATGCTTCTAAACCATTTGCTTCCGGCATACCTAATGAACCTCTGTGTAGTTTCGATTCCACGATTTCGAAATTTCAAGGTAACGGCATAAAATTCAAGCGTAGAAAATTTTATCATCACGTTTTCTACTTCTTTCTCTGGTTCTTACCAGAGATGGGCTAAATGTTTATTTAAATAAAATTTCGAATAACGAATAAATGTTAAAAAATAAAACGTCATTCGTTCGTTAACGCGAGGTAACTGTATTTGACACATGAGGAGCAATTGTTTTAATTTTTATTCGTTATTCTGAATTTTATTTAAATACAAATTTTGTCTGTTATGAACCTATCATGCTTAAATGTTCCAATAAATATTAACCAGAATCCTTCGCTCGAGTTAACAAACACCACACACCTTCCAAACTCCCCAACAACCCACAGAACACTCATTTCTGTAGCAATTTAAATTAATAAATTCAAATTAAAATTTCAAATTTCCGCGTTCACATTTTCGTACCACCCCAAAAACATTCTCAAACTTTGAGCAGTCCCAAGTCACATTTTCGCCGTGGAAAAGTGGAAAAGCGTTGCGAGTGAAACCTGACCGATTAATCAGCTGAAAAATCTGCATGTTTGTTCTGTAGCTGAACAAATGGATGGACGTTCGTAGGGTCGTTTCGCGTGACAATGGGCTGGGGACGACGGTTAGCTCGTAATTTTCGAGTTTCACATCCGGCATCGTCCTCTCGGCTCGTTTTCACGCCTCGCGCGTGACGATACGCTGCAGGGTTTCCTTTCGAAAGGACAGTTTCCTTAGGCAGGCTGATGCTTTATTGAAATTGCCGACAATATTGTGAAAGAGCGCGGTTTCGCAAAGCCCACGTGAATCAGCGCGGCAAGCAGCAGGGTGCAGCCCCGGCTGGCGAAAAGCCTAAGTGCGTTCTATCAGCGCTGGCAACTACGTTTGGCAAATAACTACCGATCAATGATACGTGTCGAAGTTGCAAGACAGATTACGGCGGCTATAAAGTAATTGCTGTGATATAATACACGCAGCTGGGCCGCATTTCTAATTAACCCTTAATTGGTCAGTTGGAAATTTTATTACCTAAACTAATTAGGTTAGTAATTAGCAGAGTTGGGCATTAACTATATAACAAATTAATTAATTAGCGTATTAAATGAAAGTTACTTTAACTTTAGATTATTTGACGAGTAAAGTGAGTTTTTTATTCGACGAATAAAATTGGGTGAACTCGAGTTAACTTTATTCGACCCATAACGAATAATTTTTTTAACTTTTATTTGTTATTCGAAATGATTTAAATACAAATTTGGGCCATCTCTGTTAATTAGTACCTAGGTACCTCATAATAGGTGGGTTCCGAAATTCACCAATTTTAATTTCTATTAATTACTCTGTTTACACATTTTAATTTATATTGAAGTATATTAATGCAAATAATACGAATAAAACTTTACTTTATTAAAAAAAACATTTTCCCACCCTTTTCTTCAAGTATTTTGCTAATTATGAATATCTACTATCGAAAACTTTAGATGAAGGAATGACATACAGTTTTTGATGGTACGATCGTATGTCAATAAGAATTTATAAGAAGGGTAGGTAGATGAAGAAGAATTTCAAATGACATAGCTCTTAGTGTGATGGCCTTGTTATTTCCATGTAACCTAGCGATAACTATTATATATACACGAGCAACAGTTCTCTCAATTAGTATCCCGTTAATACGCTGTTACACAATTCGTTAGCCCAGTGCTCCTTCCAATCCGAGGCGCGAGACTTTCGTGGGCTGCTTGCCGGCTTTCCATTTCTTTGTAACTCGCTAATTCATTCCTCAAGGCCGTCATACTTTTCAAGCCCTCAAGCAAATCACTTACAAATATGCTGCGTCATAAGTTGACACGTTTACAATGATTGAGACAATGTTTCGTGCCCGATCGATCGATCGATTCTAATCTGATCGTGCCACGATAAAAATTGCAGTGGAAAATGTAGTGCGGTAAATTGAAGTGTAATGCTGAGAATTGATTTCGAACCGTTGGCGATATAGTTACTAAAAAATAATGATAGGAATTATGGATTCTGTAATGTAATGGATTCTGTAATATGACAAGTATATCGATATTCTGGAATTAGGGTTCCAAAGATTTGACTTTTGCTTGATTGTGATATGAAGGGTAAGACGAAAACTGGGAATGCCCAATTTCGTGATTTTATGATTTATAGCATATTTTGTTGGTGGGTAAAAACTGGAAATGTCCACTCTGCACTGGAAAAAATACGGAATGTCCCCACTCTTTGCCTAAGCATAAGCTGCTATCGTCAAGATAAATTTAAGAAGAAAATTAAATTAATTAAACCTTGTTTCTTCATTCATGGACCAAAGAATTAAAATTAATTTTCTCAATAAGCTGTTTTGTGACATTTCCTATTTCCCTTTGCCTTTCATATGATCATTGAATGAAAAGTGTGAATATATTCTGTAACATAGTGAGCTAAAAATCAGAAACGGAATATTCCATTCATCCACGAGGTAACTGATATACAGCATACAAAAGTATGCCAAAAAGATTACCGTTTATTCGTGCAAATCCAAGATCATGATGATTCAATCTATCAGCTAATTAGTGTAACGGCAACAATCTAATCTAATAAATTGAATTGGGTGAAGGAAGAATTAATGCGCTCACCAGTGCGATTACACACGAACTCTCGTTGAAATTTATGCCATGGAAAGGAACAATTATTTCCAGTTTAGTTCCCAGCGTACGGCAACCATTTTTTTTAATCTGATTTCGCAGCAACGCGTGATTATGTGTAATATTACAGCTTAGGTGGGATCTGTATGCTTAGAAAATTTGAAATACGTGAGATTTTGTAAGGAAATCAGTATAGCTTAAAGCAATACGGAATGTTAACACTTTATACGGCAATGTACTCTATTTAGGTAACACCAGCTGTGTTCGCATATTCATAAGTATTCGACGTTCGTTAATCGTGTTCCTTTCGAAATGGTTGAATCTTTACCTTTCTTTATCATTTAGGTACCTTTTACTTTTCTGAAAGTAATTGTTTAGCCGGGGATATACCTGAAAGCTAAGCTAACAAGGGAAGATCCGAAACCCGGAAATTAAAAAATTCTGTAACTTTGTGAATAGGTAGGGGATTTTCTTCTGATTACAACGCAATTTTTGTTTGCTGCCCATATTCACTCGGAAGGAGTGAAGTTAACCCCTGAAGATTCAATACATCCTTATCGAAACGTTTCCACCAAAAGCTAAGCTGTGTTTTTTATGTTTTATAGCACACCCAGACATAGCTTACAAGGGACGTTCGGCAACCCGGAAATTCAGAAAATTATGAAAGTTGATGTGCAAGAAGAGTAGTTCATGCGTAACGCAACCCTATTTTTTGTTGGTGCCATAATGCAATTTTTGGGGGCGAAATTACCCCTTGAAGAAAATGCAGAATTTTCTATTTCGTGGAATATCGCGAGAACAGTGAGAGACATCGAAAAGAAATTTAAACAGAAGGTGCATCATTGTATACATTGTAACTTATACATGTATATTTTGCAAAATCATTGTAAATTTTCAAGCATTATTTATTTATTATGTGGGCACTAATTGAAATATGGATTTAAGAAACCGTTTTATTAATGGAAACTACTAAAATTGACTTCAAATTCAGTAATATAGATTTTATTTGTTTGCAAACAAAATATAACATAAATTATTTATATCTAAAGAAATTATCCAGAGGTATTTCAGCACATACTTTCAAAATACAAAACCTTAATTTTAAGGGTTGGTGGTGGGGGTAACTTGAAAAATATGGATTTTTCGCAAATTATTTTTACGCGGTTTTGTAGGTATAAGAAAACGATGCACCTTCTGTTTAAACTTCTTTTCGATATCTCTCACTGTTCTCGGGATATTCCACGGAATAGAAAATTCTGCATTTTATTCAGAGGGTGATATCACCCCCAAAAATTGTATTATGACACCAACAAAAATTAGGGTTACGTTAGGAATGAAATACTCTATTTGCACACCAAGTTTCATAATTTTCTGAATTTCCGGGTTGCCAAACGTCCCTTGTTAGCTTAGCTTCCAGATGGATCCCCGGGCTTAGGCTGTCAATGCTACTCGTGAAATAAAGAAAACGAGTCGTCCGATGAATCGCCAAGCCACTGAAATTATAAGGGTTTCCATGTAACAGAGAGTGCTTTTCAGTGCACAAACAGGAAGCACGAGACCGTAACTCTTTAAGTACAACAGTTTGTATCAAGCGTTGCAAACTGGCGGATAAAATGGATAATCTCAAGAGACTGTTTTGTGGAAATACAGAAATTCCTGTGTTAAATTGATACGGTGATTGAATTGTGTTTTTGAAACAATATTAATTGTGTTTTGTATTTTTTGAAACAATATTAATTTACTAAAGTAAATAAAATTACCGTGTCAGATTATAAATACACACGAATTCTCCAAAATTTATCTGAGCTGCTAAAAAATAGTGTTCTACGTTTCTAAATTTTTAGGAAATCTTATATGTATCCTTCTTTTACCGGTTAACACATTTACCTTCGAATGAGAAATTTTAAATTTTGTATCAATAAAGGTACGTGTTCGAGGTCTACGTACTTGCTCTTTCATGTCTGTTGGATTGCTTGAACCAAATAGAATATTGCTAAAGATTTTAACTAGAGTACTATGAAATAATTATGCTGGTAAATGGAAATGAACTGTTAATTGGAAAATACAGTTAATTGGTACCTATGCCTGTTTCCTCTCGGAATTTTGAAATTTAATAACCATCAAGATAATCGTACAATTAAAGCTATATTCTTAGAGGATACAGAAGCAGAAGAAGTTAAACGACCCGTGACTAAAACATCTCACTTCGCATCCATTCAGTAAATCATTCACCACTTCCACAATGAACTATTCGTAACACCATTTCAAATAATATCAATCATTTCTTTTCAATCCAGTCACTTCTTTCAACCCAATCTTCTTCAAATTGCATTAATTCGATAATGAAAACACACATCAAAAGCGCAATCAAACCCTTGAAATCAAATTCAAACTTCGAAAAGAAATTTCTATTTGTAATAGGGGAGAGCGGGGACAAACGTAACGGCGTCATGAAATTAACACGCCTTCTCCCGCTTTCCACAATAGTTTCCAAAACGTTTGCTTTACATAGTTAGGCGTGTTTAGTGTTTCTTTCGTTTCACGGAGTGACGCTAAACAATACAACGATTCGTATACCGTGGGCAAGCTGATTTCGTTATTTCAATCATTCAGGTCCTCCTCTGTTGGTTTTTTTTGTTAATATTCATAGTTAAACAATAGACATTGATCCAATTATTTGTTAGAGCATTTTTAGATAATGTCTTTATAAGTTCCTGTATTTGATTTCAATAAGTCTTGTATAGTTTGTATGTTATAACAGTTCTATGCTGAAAAACATGGCTGGGGACAAAAGTAACACGTCACTAAGGGGAGTAGTTGAACCCAATATTAACAATAGCTTTTTTAAAAAAGAAGCGTAAATATTAGTTACTTTTGGGGCCGTTACACGAGATTCCATATTAAATCAAATACACAGTATCAAAAAAATGTTTGTAGCTGGTTATACTTTTTTATCGTTACCTACTTAAAATATGTTTATTTAAATGTTTGTTTCTATTGCTTCTGATAATAAAAAATCCTATTTTGCTTTGGAAGAAGTGTTTTTACTTAATTCTCCTCAAAATAATTAGTATTACTTTCGTCTCCATGGTATGTTACTTTCGTCCTACCCCAGCAGGACAAAAGTAACAATGACAGTCACTGCGAAAAATTGCCATAACTCTTTGACCACTTATCGTGGAAGGCTGAATTTGTGGTCAAATGATAGACCAAGAAACACACTATCTTAAGGAATAATTTTCGTTTCTATATATGTAAGAGGTAATTGGCAGCTAGGCCAAATGTAAAAAGTGTTAAGTTTGTCCCCGCTCTCCCCTACCCACTTCATCGCTACCTAAAACCATAACAACAGCGATAATAACAACGAAACAATTCCCCTTGGCTCAGGTGTAATAAATATTTTGGAGACCCAAACAATTTCTCATCGGTAAAAAAGCATAAAATTTTTTTACAGAACGAAGTCCCGAAAAGAGGATAATAATACTAAACAAAATGAAAAAAAATAAAAGAAATAAGCAAATAAACATTAACATATTTAAATATTACTTTTCTATTGCCATATCATTAATAATATTAGATTATTATATTATTATATTGGAAATTCTGTTCTAATTTATTTTTTCCTTAATTGTAATCAAATAAAAAATTGTCGTACTCATTTTTTTCTTTTTTCTTTTCTTCAGTTTCACTGCCCCCCCCCCCCCATGACGGGCCCTGCCAACTGTCAATCTTCCCACCCGAAGTAGTGTTTCACTGCAATCGAAAGACCGAAATTCGTTAGCTCCTGTTTCAATTTCAACCAGAATTTGCCCAATCACCGGCACACATGAGTTACGTCTGAGAATGCCGCAGGGGAACAGGGATTTTGAAACAGACGATCATTAGGCGATTCGGTCCGTGGCTCTGGCTCCAAATGCTGTTACCAAGCAATCTAAGTAGAAAGAATCGTGGACTTTCGAGCTAATTCCATGCCGCCTCGTTCCAACGGTCCGTTAATCCTCCAACCACGATTTTCCACATACGGCGACCAGTGGCAACCGGGGCGTTCCAAGAGACTCTGCTTTTCGAAATTTCGCCAAGCGTGGCGGCGGGCCAGCTGACCAAACGGAGGCGGCACGTTTCCGGTTCCAGGCCAAGAAAGCGTGCACGGTCAGCACAGAACAGCCATGAATCGCATTAGCCTCCTTCTTCCTCCGGTATTCCAGAGAGAGTTCTCAGTCTCGATCGATCGTCGCGTCGGCTATCGAAATTCTCACGGTGTATCGTGTGAAATTTCTCGCGTCTCAACCGATCGTTTATCGAACACGCGCCACCGGGAACTAGCTACCTTGGCATGGATGGAGCCGAAGGATGTTTAATAAATTGGAAGAAAGGAATGACAGGAGGAAAGGTGCCGAAAATAATGGCCCAATATTTGGTGGTCCTTCGGGTTCGTCCTTGATGATATTAAACACGTGGTGACGACGTGTCTAGACGAGGCACTTCCTCCTGGACCTCTCAAGGCATTCCAGTTCTGAGCGAACGCCTTAGCGGTCGGTTAATGAATCAGTCGAATATGAGATTCATTGAACCTCGGATTCTCCTCGGACTTCGATCGGAAAGTGAAACCAGGCTTACCTTCTTCTGGCTCCAAACCACGTTGACGGAAGGCTTGCCGCGGCGGAAGTCTGGCTGGTCGATTACGTCGTCGTGAACTAGAGAGGCGTTGTGGATCATCTCGGAGATCATCGCCACCTGTCGCTGCGATGCCAAGAGATCGCTGCAACATAATGATTCTCAATGATCCTTGGTCCTTGGCACGTTTTGCGTTCGATTGCTATTGGGTTACTATATGGTATCCAAAAGGAGGACATGTCCTCCTTTTTTCTGAAATGTAGTGTCGTCTAAAAATGTCCTCCTTTTTTGTCTTATCCAAAACTCAAGCGATACACTCCCCTCGGTTTCACCCGGCAAAATTCCATCACTATTTACCAGATCCAAAAATGAAAAAGGAGGACAATCTAGTCTGAAATTATTTGAAAAAGAGAATGTTGTAAAATAAAACCAAATTTTAGATATCAATTTTGATTGTGTATGAAAACATTAATGTTTACGTTAGAATAATCTTGTAGCTACTACATATTCAAGCCCTAAATAGATCTGGGCTCGCTATTAAATACTGACTCAATACAATTTCAAATATATGACTTGTATGGATTTTTATAGTTGCATTTTAAGAAATGAAGAACTTATAGTAGCTGCAAGATTATTCTAATGTAAACATTAATGATTTCTTACGTAATAAAAGTTGATATCTCAAATTTGGTATTATTTTACAACGTCCTCCTTCTTCGTTTTTGGATCTGGTAACCCTAGCTTGGTTGCACTATGTTTCACTGTACTGTTAGAAAATTATTTGATATGCTCGTTACACATAGGCAAACATTAATTGGCGATAAAAGGGGGAACGGAGGGAATAATCGAAGGATGACAGTGGTTCACGATTTTACACGTGTATGTATTTTGCGCAACATCTGAAAAAATAGATCTTTAAATCGTTCAGAGCTTTTCGAGGAATTCCTTCTCCCCGAAAAATTTTGTACAAAGTAGGGTAAGCAGGCCAGTAGCTGGACAGTTTAGCTGATTCTGAAGTTTACATCAAGGTGTTTTTTAGAACTATCTGTTGTATTAAAAAAAAAATCAAAAGCTTCGCACGTAAAAATGTATAAATTTAAAGAAAAAAATATCTGCAAGTAAAAAATTAATGTATTTAAGGATAAAATGATGAAAATTCTACTCATAGCCCGTATCAGAAGTAGATGGACGATAGGGCTAACAGATGGACAGTTCAAAACCAATAGATGGACGGGTGTCTGGCTAGACGAATAAAAGACTTATTACCTATAGTAGGTACCTAGATTAAGTTATTGTTTGTTAAAATATAGTTTATTTCATCAAAACTAAAAACGTATGGAGTCTTCATTGGCAGAAAACGGTGCAACAGATTATGGGCCCAGGCCGCAAATAATGTGAGGTTATCTCTACCCAAATGTGGCCAGACGTTTCACGCATGAAGTGACTCGCGCATGGTGGCGTAAAATCATACATACAAATACATTTTCCGCATACAAAAATTTTTTTCCGATAAATATGTTAATGTTTTATAAAATAACAAACGTTTTTTCTACAAAATAAAAAAACAATAATATAGATTAAAACTCTAAGTCTTTCAATATTAACGATTAACCAACGATTCGTCCATCTGCTGGGCCACGTCCAGCTACTGGCCTGCGTACCCTATCGAGCTTCATTTCACAGTAAACAGTTAGAGACTCTCGGACAATACTTTTGATGCTTTAAAAAAAATATGGACGTGAAAACTCGCTGAAATAAATTGTGCACAGAATTGCAAATATCTCGGCATAAAAACACGTTCATGTCACTCAAAGTGTTAATTTGGTAAGGGTTAATGATAATTCAATTCGGAATGCACAAAGATATTGACAGCGTTGAATGTACAGGTGCAGAAAATAAACGACGTTCGTTAAGATGAATGAGCGTAATTCCTCGAGTGCCTATCTGCTCTTCAAGAGATACGATACATGATCGAGCAAAGATCGAGAATCCGATCGAGGAATTTGATAGCCTGCAGAGTCATTGACAGATTTTACGGCTACTTGTTGCCACACGGATTATATCTGCTTTGATTTGATCTGCGACGTCACGCTCACTACTATTTACAATTCGCCGAGCATATGCGATAGCATACGCTACACTAGTTCTCATTCACACGGAACATCTCATTCATATTCATCGTCGACGATCGTTCCCGACGATAGGTAATTGCTTTCGGAGCGATTTTTGAATTTGAAACGGACCGTCCCGCTTGGTCGCGATTTTTCGATGCTTTCTAAACGCGGCGGACTTAATAGTTCTTTTTTCTTGTGCGGTTAAAAAATTAAGAACCATCTTCGTGATACACCTGATCTGTAATCGATAAAAAAAAATAGTGACCCGTTTTACTCAATTTCCTATGAATCTGTGATTTACGAGAAAGATAGACTTTGAAGACATTAGGAAGAGAAAATAAATATATTGTCTAATTAATATACAGATGCTACCAGTCGTCAGCATTAAAAATTTCTCATTTTTGTAAGAAAATATTATTTTTAACTTTGTGTCGCTAGAAAAATATGTCACTCGGGCAGAGATGGGCAAAATTTTTATTTAAATCAAATTTCGAATAACGAATAAAAGTTAAGAAAATTATTCGACGAATAAAGTTAATTTTTTTATTCGTCGAACGTTTCAACTTCAGCGTCGAATACATTTTTCAACATTAACTTTCACATCAACTAAATTATTCAGCGATGAAGAAAGTTCAAGTTAATGTTAAAAAATTTATTCGACTCTGAAGTTGAAACGCTCGTCGAATAAAAATAAAATAATTTTTTATTTAGTTAATGCCCAACTCTGCACTCAGTTTTCTGAAGTAAAGTGTTCTTTAGCAATTAAGAAAATGGTACCGTGGGTCACCCACCACTCGCGAAATAGTAATTACCTATCAGTTAAAGACATTACGAGACATTTCATAATAGTAAAACCGTGAACCTAAACTAAGAGTCCTTCGCAAGTCATCGGTGATCCATTCAGCACGAAGCACGTTAAGAATGGTCGATTCGTTGACCCCTGCATTGATCAGGCAACCTGATATGTCCTTTATAGCGTTCCAAGTAATTCGTTACTGATCTGGAACGACTACGCGTCGCGTTAACGTATTTATGGGATATTCCGTTTGACGGCGTGAAACGATTCGAACGACTGTTGTAACTGAATAAGCCCTTTAATCGCTTAAAAACGTGCGAGTTTTATCGACGGCGAACTTGAAAGAATCTTAACAGGTGTGCCCCTCTAACAACTCACTTTCTTTCCTTGTGGTAATTGATAGCCCGTGCCATGAGAGTTGCTACCATCGGCCGCAGTGCCTTTCCCTTGCCGTCGAAGTAGTACGTCGCTATTGCTTGCAGCTCCTTCTGCGTGGTGTTACTGATGAGTGCCTGGAACAATAGCAGACGTAACCTTGACTTCGAGCAGTGAAACGGAATTCCCATTGTTATTAGGAAAAGCGCGACGCTTTCGTCCCCGGTTTATCTCAAAAGATTAAAGCAATTACATTAGTAGTGTTTATTACTTTCTGTCTCTTTTCTGGCAAAATGCTACGCCTGGATTTAGCTTCGTTCTAAGAAATAAAGGAACAGTGATAGAAACTGGGTTGTATGTATGTATATTGTACAAAGTGAAGAGAAGTTCAGATCTCTGAAGGATTATGGGAACTTAATTAAATATCTTTATAAAACACTGGGTTTTTAAGAATTTGAGTTTATTTGAGTATGTCTCAGGATATGAGGCATTGTAAGCAAAAACGGACTAACCCACATTATTTGCGAAATTGAGTTAGTAGCAATAATGTACTCCAATAGGCTGTACTGTGTAGTACCGATTTCTCATTCGAATAAAACAAATTAATTACCTATAACAGGGTTGTCTAACTGACGACTCACGAGATGCCGGGGGCTCCTCCGCCTTGCGGCCACGCTGACGATCGCAGTAAAATTCGTCCGTCCCTACACAGACATAAATACATTCGATTGCTACGGCCGGCCACGGCCATACGTTGGCCGTGTATTACATATAATTATAATTAATACGACAATACGAACTGATATATCCTTAACAGCGAAGACCAAGAAATGTATTATCGAGTTGCATTGTGTAATTTGCAAGCAGATCCGTTCGTTCATCAATGTTTGGTTCTACATACAGATGCGAAAGTGCGTTTTCCGTTATGACAAAAATAAAAAGTAAATATCGGTCAAGATTAGCGGACCATTCATTATCTTCGCTGTTAAGGATACCCATAACAAAAATTGATGTGGATATACCATCCCTTGTCAATAATATGACGCGGACTCAATGGCGCGTTCACATTCACAGAGACGAGTAAAAGTAAGTATATATCAATTCGTATTGTCGTATTAATTATAATTATATGTAAACGTATGGCCGTAGCCGGCCGTAGCAATCGAATGTATTCATGTCTGTGTAGGGACGGACGAATTCGACTGCGATCGTCAGCGTGGCCGCAAGGCGGAGGAGCCCCCGGCATCTCGTGAGTCGTCACTTAGACAACCCTGACCTATAACAACTGAATTCGAAAATACTCATTTCTGTCAGCTGACTTGATATTTCGAAGGCAATAGTGAATTTACAGGTGAAATTTTAAGAAATATAACACACTGCCACTTGGTAAATCAATCACCAGACTGCCTCCTACATTATTTCACCTATGAATTATTTCCCTCCAATTTAAGTACCTAAAGTGAGTTTACTTAACGGTCACACCGTGGTTTAAAATCCGATTCTAGCTAATAATAAGCAAAATTATTTTTGCCATTATTGTTTCCTGTACGAGCTATTCCACGTCAAAACGGATACAGGGAAAATTTAGTTTCACCGATTCTTTTCAAAATTACAGCATTTGTCGATAACCTTGCAAAAATAAAGTACCTATACTGAATTTTGAAAGCCTATGTCAAATAGTTTATTAACAATAAACAAAATATTCTCTATACGAGTTGATAGAGCATTCTTTCAGCTTTAAAATGAGTCGAAGACGGAGGCATTATCTTTAAAAATGACCGAAATATTACAGTTTAAGTGATGACGCGTCTGCTGATTTTGGTTCAATTTTTAAAACTTTAACATTAAATATTTCGAAAACTATTTGACATAGGCCTTTAAAATTCAGTATACTTTGTTTTTGTGAGGTTATCGACAAATGCTGTAATTTTTAAGAGAATCGGTGAAACTAAATTTTTTCCTCTATCCGTTTTGACGCGGAATAGCTCGTACGTATATATACTTTAAAAGTATTTACTCATTTATTATTTTCAATCTTATTTCTACTTATTTATGGTTATTTTTTGCTTACAATGTTCTCGATAAAAGTTAATATTTCCAGATTATAATAAATTAGTTTATTGTAAATTTACAAATAAACAGCTAAGAATTTCAGCAAAAATAAAAAAATGCATATACCTATTAGTAGTACGAAGCATTAAGTGTCCCATTTTGAGTTTTTCTGGTACTTTGATATATACATTAATAGAATTTAAGGACAACTTTTGCTGGTTATTGAGAAATTAATTTTTTTTAAGGCCATACCCGAATTTCAAGTAAAGATTCAATTTTTTCACCTACTCTCGAAGAATATCAAACAGTAATCTGTGAACATACTGTTATATGCAGAATATATAATCGCGAAGAATATGTCAGCGACAATTAGAACGTCTATTGAAAGTATGCAGTACCGTTCAACCTACCAGGCCCGTCCGAATTCGGCACAGACAATTTATTATTTCAATTCAATGCAGGCGTTACATATTTCATTCTAAACCGATTTATCACATGCCCGCGCATAGACAATCGATCCCCATAAGGCGACGATGATGGCTCGCATACGTGACGAACGTCGTCGGTTGCAAGCACGATAGAAGTGGACGAAGAAGAGGCAAAAGCGACCATCAGACGCTTTGAATTCCAACCGCGATCACTGGCTGAAAGTCCGTCCTGGAATTTGGCCAAAGTCGAAAGGAACGCTCGTTAGTGGCTCATTTTGTAAGCTTACGTCAGAGGTACTTTCCGTACGACTCTTTCGACCACGTGATCGGAAGCTATGCGATAAAACCGATGCACCTGGAACGACTTAATTGAAATGCTAACTGTAAATACGTACGGGCAATGATTATCGCTGGAAGCAATTCGAAGATCGCTTCTTCTAGCGATTTAATCATTTGATGAAGATGAAACACGCGATTTAGAAGCTCTTTGTAGTTAAGAGGGTGGTTTTTAAGGGTTCAGGGTGGACTGGGGTTGTTTTCTAATTAAGGGAATTTTTTTTATTATTATTAATTCTGAAAATGACACCCTTTTGTGTACATCTACAACAAAGCTTCGTGAGGAAATTTGAATAATTACGGAAATTATAGCGAAGATCGTAATTGAGTGAACTGTCAAATAATGGCAACACCGAGACTTAAGTTTGAAGCCGTTCTACGTTTTGAAACACCGTGTACATCATAATTTTCGAACGAAGGAATATTTTCATTTGAAAATTTAACTGGCGGCATTTCTCTACAATATGGAAGTTGTGCATCAACATTGGATGCTAGTAAAACATTTTATAATTGATTGAAGTCGATTATTTCCGTAAAAATGTGGGAAAAATTGATTCGTGTGTACCTTTCCCAATTTTTGTTTAAATTTGTCAGTAAATTTCCATTCTGTAGTTTTTAGTGTAGAAATTACTCATTTACTCTAACTTGAATAATTTTCAATATTCTGACAATCTTTTAGTTTTAAATTACTTGTAAAAGCGTGCATAAAAAACTGTGAAAAGTATCGGTATAGTGATAATTTGGTATCTGAGCATAGGAAGCCAAAATAAATCATCTATTTTAGTCGTTCAATAGTCCTATACCCCCTTAAGGGGTGCAGGACTATTGAACGACTGAAATCGACGATTTCTTGTCGGTTGGATTGCTTAGATACCAAATAATCACCATACTGGCACATTTCACAGTTTTTTTATGTACGTCTTTACAACTAATGTAAAATAAAAAAATTGTCAGAATGTTGAAAATTATTCAAGTTATTTGACGCTAAAAATGATCCCGCGTAGCCCGCAGCTGTAATTGGTGTACATAGTCCCAGGTGAACCAATCATCTAAAAGCAAAATGCTTTGGGATGATTAGTTTCTATACTAATACATATCGTGTGGAACTTTGCTGGCGAATTTAAACAAAAATTATAAAGGTTACACACGAATCAAGTTTTTTTCCACATTTTTATGGAAAAGAATCGTCTTTAATCAGTTATAAAATGTGTTTACAAACATCCAATGTTGATGCGGTAATTCCACACGATAGAGAAAGGAATCCTTCAGCTCCAGTTAAAATTTTAAATGAAACTATTCATTCGTTCAAAATTGGGGAAATGTTGCTAAAAAAAATAGAAGCAGGTCGAAAATTGAAAAAAGCTGATTGTCACGTAATAGCGACGGGTTTTCCGTACAATAAATGTCCTTGATCATGCCAACTGGACGTATAGTTTTCTCTGTAGACTGTCAACGCGGTTGGAAAATGTCATTCTGAGGAAAACGTGTTCAAAGTTCCGCGTGACTCAGTCGCGCGTTTGACACCGCTTCACGAAAAACACCATATCTCGGTCAATTTTGCGAATTTCTTCATAAAATTTGGAGAGAACATTCTTGAAACGTACGCCTTTCAGAAAATGTAAAATAATCAGATTTCTGACAGTGGTCTCCCCTCTTAAGTGGGAGTAGAAAATACTGGATGCAGTAATATATGTATCTGTTAAGTGGAAATTGATTCTAGAGTTCCAGCTTGAAGCTCAAAAAGAGCGTGCTTGTGCGTCAGAAGATCGGAATTGCAATTTATGCACGCACAGTTGGATCTGCAGAAAAATATATACGAAGACAGATTTCACTAAGCTATGTATTCTACCGATTTCTATGTCGTCGTTTGGAAAAGAATCACAGCTCGTTGCAGTTCTAAAAATCAAACAGTATCTACTAGACAAAGTGATAATTAAAAAATATTTAAAGAACTTGGGCGAAGAAACGAAGTAAAGCTGAAGGCTTGTAGACCACATTCGGCTCTTGGTGCCTTTTCTTCAGAATCATAAAATCTCGAGCTTGCAAATAATTTTTCTAGATGACCCCATTTGACTTCGAACTTAAAAATACCATAAAAAAAATTTCTAATAGTGTACAATCACTCTGCAAATTTAGCATCGTCCTTTCACACTCTTAGGGCCTTTCCTCGTAACCCACCGGAGCAACCACGGGTCATGATCCTCTGCTAATTAAGCAAAGATGCGTAGACGAGCCGCGACACCGTGGATGACACGTAACTGCGTGACAAAACCGCGTTATCGCGCCCCATGGTGCAACGAGAAAAGTGCTTTCTAAACGCATTTGCACGCGCATACGCGAACAACAATGGCGTCTAGCCGCGACCGTGAGTAAAAGTTCTTACTCTCAGCCATATATGCAGACCGTGAAGTTGCGGGCCTGCTTTCGCTAGCGCGTGAAGCGCCTTAAGCAGAGGCGCCTCGTGAAAACGGCATTCCTCGCTATGAATATTTATAATTGCACGCTGCAGAGGCTCGCCCACGACAGCGTCGGCAACAAGAGAAAAGGGAGGAAGAAAGAAGAGTTGGGATCTTGGCGGCCAGGTGTCTCGCGGCATCGCGTAATCAGACGAGAGCCGCGATGATGCAAATAGGGTGAGTTGGCTCGTGCCTCTTCCTAGCGTCTTTCGCCGTTCTCTGCGCGGCCTACCCCTTCTTCCTGCTGGTACGCCCTGACGGAAGTACTTGGCGATTCGTGGCGGATCGGTGAAGTTTGCACCGAAAATGGCACCAGGAAATTAATTGCAACAAGTCGCTGGACTCGGAAGGAAGAAACTTGCAAATGCGTGGGAGGGGATGGGATTTTGGAGAACTAGAGAGGGTGGGCACGAGGAGAATTTTTTTATAATTTTTAGTTGCGCGAGAAGGTGAAGAGTAAAATTTATTTTTAATGGAAGTTGCGATCTTGGCAAATTAGGCCTTCTTGAAGTTTAAGAGGCTTTCATATTAGTGTGAGAACTGAGGACTTTTTGCAGAGATCTATGATAGGATTCAAAAATTTAGCTGGGCTGAGAATGTCACCCTGTTCCTTAGTTGTTCCCAATTTTTTTAACATGAATGAAAAATCATTCGTCACGTTTCGCGTTACTGTATTTTGCACAGGTTTCTTCCTTGTGAGCAGACAACATTCCTTTACAATTCCTGGTGCGTAATTGTAAAAAGCCTGTAATACTTCTATTTACGGTGTAGAAGTCCCACATTTTTCCGCGTAATTGAACTGGTCCCGACGCGGAAATGTGCGCATTTCTTTGTAGAAAGCTGACAGACGGAACGCGTGATGCGATTAGCGCGATGACAAACGAAAGAACATTATGTGGTAGAACGATGATGCTACCGGCTGATTCATAAAGATTATATTAATGTAGATGAATGTAGACGCCGACTGACCTCCCGTATATCATCGTAGAAATCTTTGAGGTCATCTTCGACAAGTCGGTAAGGGTCGACTTGGTAATCGTGCATGGATCCGGGTAGCTGTGTTTGCATGGAACTCATCATCCTTGTGACATTCGTCCTGTAAACTCTCGTGCTCGTTCTACTCTGCAAGGAAAAAGAATAATTCATTATAGAAAGGATGAAATATCTCACGTTATTTATGTAGATTAGGGTGACACTTATTTACTAAGTAAAAATAGATTAAATTTTTCTGTGGGACTCCCCTAATTTTATTTCATTTGATGTAATATAGTGATGTGTAAAGGTTCAGCTTAATCGAATAGCATTAAACCGTGGCGATTTGAACTTTGACTTATGAAAATTACAAAGAAATTCTTGAAAACAACGAAAATTAAGGAATGCTATAGCAACCTCCGCTATTCCATTTTAATTTTATTGCTTCGTAGAATTATGGTTATCTTTAACGGTTATGTAAATCAGCGTGTATCAAATTAGTTATAAACGCTGCATAATGAAACAGTAACACTGTATACTTGACTTTGATATGTTACGGAATTGTGATTAATTGTTTTAATTCGATAAATTAGAATATAAATATGTAGGATTTCGAAGACAGTTGGGATATTTGAAATAAGATAAATCCTTCAATAAGAATTTGAAAATGTAATTTTTTGTTAATTTCCACGTGATAATATTATCCGAATGAGGTGAAATTTTGGTGTAGCACAGTTTTAGATCAAAAGGAACAAAACTAGGGGGTGGAGTCTCCTTTCAATATCAAAAATCGCAAAATAAGTGGCACTCTAATGTAGATTTCATGGTGGCAGGAAATGTCAATTCAACGCATAATTTACACGTTTCCATGGGCGCAGTCCAGGTGGGGCGCGGGTGAGCGTATGCCTCCTCCTCCCCGGCAGGGGAAAAAATAATAAATTAGTCGCTCGTCCAAGATTAAATTACTTTATTACAAAATGAAAATAAATTTTATATTGATTTCTAACCACGTACATAAATTGAAAATTCGGTTTCACTATTTATTTCCCCCTCCCTGAATAAAATATTGCCCCTCCCTGAATGAAATTCTGGCTACGTCCCTGCACGTTTCGTCAAGCACTTTAACAAATAGTGGAAGTCTGCTTTCACACTCTGATAACTGCTTCAAGTAAAGTAGCGCTCAACGTATTTATTCTTTCAAGTTAAACATTTATCTGATGGTGGCGAAAGTGGAAATGAATTTATATTTCATTTGTAGTGCCTAATTCGATTCAATTAGGAAAAACCTGAGCTACCATACAATAGAGTTACTTAAGATTTAAGATGTTGATAAAATTTAATTGAATTCGATTAAATTGTTACAATTTGAGGTTACTATTTTCAGTAATGATTTTTATGAGAATTCTAATATTTTCCTAGAAATGAAACTGAATTTCGTCCGTTTAATTAATTTTTATTTAGTCACAATTAGAATTCCTTGTCGCACCTATTAAATAAAGAATTTACTACGACACGAGCGCATAACAGTGTCGACAAGCCATCTATAACTAAGAGGAAACACCACAAAAACATGTCGGCTAAAACGATTCAATTTGGAATTATATGTGTTCGTAAACATCAAACGATTGTGTAACAAATTACTGGAGGTAACTTACGCGAGGTAAAACAAGCAGTGAAATATTCATTCAATGAATGCACCGCGAGTATATAGAAGAATGTCAATTGACAATAACGCGTTATTCATCGTTCATTTCGCCTGATCATATATTGTCCCCTACTACTTAGTTCGCGTGTCGCGCTGCGGCTGACTTATCATCGATTTTACTACTTGCAGGAGATACTTAAACCGAATATTCACATTAATGTCTTTTCAAAGACCCAAAATTGGCAATGTTAAGTATAGGCATTTAGTTCACAAAATAACTGTGTAAAATTGTCTCTTGAAAATATCTGATTGTCAACTTTTTTGATAGTGCAAAAAGCCTTCGTATAACAATATTTTAAGAATTCTATTAAGAAATCGGTTCTCTTTCTGTAGATAGCAATTACTGGAACATTTTTTCCTCGGAGTAATACTTATTTCAACTCGTCCAGAATTTTTAAAAACAAGAAGATTTATATAGAAATTCATCAATAAAAATATTTTTACAAGAAAGGTTACTGTGAAAAATGGTACCTCATTTGATAACACATATTCCACGCTAATGTTGTTTCAGACATCACCACGAGTGGAAATAAAACAAATGGAACAACTTTCTAAACTACCTGATACCAATATACTCCAGAAGATTAAACAGTTTTATCATTTTCTCAAAAATACAACTACATTCACCCCAATTCCACCAAAAAGCTGATCAATACCAAAGCATCCTAGTGCTCCCTTAAAATATAAAAAAAAAACTTTTCCTGGCCACAAGAATATCCACATTTCATATCCAGACAGTTGACCAAAAATAAATATATATATATATATATATATATAAAAAATTGCGTTACTTTTATTTAATTTGATCAAATATGCATTAAAAACTAAAAAATAATTATTTTCTTGTACTACAATTACGATGGCGATACACTTTAAATAAAATCGTGGGGTAAGATATTTCATAACGGGACATGAATCAATTTGATACAGAATGAAGCGTCGAAATGAGCGATGATTTGAACAACAGCAATTTTCATCTCGATAACTTTCCACATCTCATCATTCTTCCTCACATTACTGGTGTTCCTCGAAGCAACTAGTGTGACCCAACCCCCCGACAGCCTCGGCGTGATTTCGCGGCGACAGAGGCGAGGAATAACGCGGAATACGTAATACGCCGTGCCTTTACGCGGCGGCAAATGTTATTTACAAAATCCATCATTCCTGCGGCTGTTTACGTTTCATTGGCACGTAATGGCTCGACAACGAAGTCACCGTCGAGCGCGTCTTTCCCTAGTTGTCGGCGCTCCGGCGGCGGCTTCAGTGCCAAGACGGCATTCTTTCAGCTCGCGGTGCCCATCGACGCCTACTTTCGTCATCGAAACTTCATTCTGATTCCCGACGATTTCTTAGCATTCACCGCGGCGCGCGCAGACACTCGCTCGCGTGTCACGGTTTCTCGGTGGCCAGGCGCGCGCGCGAGATCAGACGGGAGGATTGGGCATGCCAGGATGCAGTAAATGGCACTAACGTTTCACAAGTTCGCCACTCTGCTGGCGGATTAATTGAGGCCACGACAGGCAAATAATACCGCGTTGCAGGAACGCTACTAGAGATCCGCGCGCGTGTAACTGCGCATCGGGAGCTGGACGTTGACAACTCGGCGACAAAGGCAAATATTTGTTGGATCTAGGTTCACCGAGTTCTCTTGATCGCTCATTAATTTTGAGGAGCTTTTGTATGTCCTGGGGGACTGTGTAATATTTGGATTGAATATCTGTGTAGTGTTGGTGTAATATTAAACGACGTTGATTAGGGATGATCGTTAGTAACCAACCAGAGGTGGGCAAAATTTTTATTTAAATAAAGTTTCGAATACCGAATAAAAGTTAAAAAATTATTCGCCATATGTCGAATAAAGTTAATTCGGGTTAACGAACGAATGACGAATAATTTTTTAAACTTTTATTCGATATTCGAAATTTTATTTAAATAAAAATTCTGCCCATCTGTGTAGCGAACCTACTGTTGCAGGGTAATCTGCACTAATGCTGGCATTGCACTAATCATTGGCACTCATTAAAAAGCCAAATATTAAGAAGTACGAGCATAGAAAGTACTTTTTTACAATTTCTCATGTTTCTTTCACTACAACACTGCAAAGTCCAGCAAGTCCTGAACTACACATTTGGCAACCCCCCAAAAAAAGTTTTATAGGTAATTGTGGGACAAAGAGTTGAGTTTTAAGCGTTTCCTTAAAATTTTGATACGGAATAAGTATATTTTGCTGCTTTATAACTATGTAATGGATTGCAATACAAATTTACTAAGTTTTGCAGGTGTGTAACAGGGAATGAAATAGTCTGTTCGTTTTTAACTATTTCTTTCAATATAACCTCAAATTTTAGAGTGCCAATGATTGTACTTTTATGTCTATTTTTGTTTTTCATTGAATATTTTTAAAGTTAAAAACTCAATAGGTATTCAAGAAGTTTTATTTTAAAGAAAAATCCATAACTATTGATAATAACTGAAAATTAAGACCATATAAAAACTTCACAAAGAGAATATGGACATTCCAATCGAGAGTTCCGCTTAGGGTGTCAATCATTGTACAGGTTACCCTAGGTAAAGCCATTTTTGAATTAGTTTGATTTTAGCTTATCTGAGAAAAAATGACTTCGTTCTTTGTACCGGATGTGACTATTTCCATGATAGTGAGTGGAAGAGTATTCACGAAGAATGAATGTAGTTTTTAGTAGTAAAAATTTATGGAAGTTCGTGGGAGGATTTCTAAGGGGACTAGGCAGTCAAATCAAGAGAAGATTAAATATTTTTTGCAAATTAATCACAAAGAGATGAAAGCAATCATAAATTTGTTCCTTTTACACAAGTTTTAGTACTATCACGTAGAGTAAAAAATATTATTTCTCCACATATCTATTTTACAAATGGCGCCACACAAGGTTGATTAGATAATGTTTTAGAAAAAGTGTCTTTGGTTTTGCCGAATATTGAGCTTAAAACTAAAGATACAATGATTTGGTTGCAATGTGTATCTCCTAGAGCCTGTAATTTTGGAGTGGTCGAAAAAAGAATCGAACCAAAATTATTAAAATAGCGACTAGGAGAAGGCCACTTGTACGATAAATGTCGATTTTCGGGGGAGCAGATGGCTATTCTTTTTCATCTCGGAAACTAGAGCTTTGACACTTTAATGTTGAGGTACACTCCAAAAAGGAATATATTTTGAACATGCTGTAAAAATTTTAAGTCGATCCGAACCTTAGATTTTTCACAATCAAGGCAAAACCGCAGAAAAAATGCCTACACTTTACAGTTTATAGTATTAATGAACATTACCCAAAAGTACTAGTCACAATTTGTATTCATCTGCTTGTAATTAATTCGCAAAAAAAATACTTGATCTTCGAGCGGTTTGAATGCCCAGAAATTAAAAATGTACCAATTACTTATTCAAAAATTGAATTATAGCTAATAGCTACTGGGATTAGATCTAGTATTCTAAATGGATATTTTTAAAACAACATGTGTAGCAATAGTTCCACTCTGTTCTACAGACGATTGCACACCAACAACGTGGATCAAGTACAGCATATGCCCCTAACTCACTTAATACCTACACTTCGATGTAAGACGAACAAACCAATTAAACTATTTCTACCATTCCACAATATATTAAAATTTGATAATCTTCTGCTCTTTTCAATCTTATTCCAGCTATATCATACACAAATATCCAGAACGGAGAAGCATTTACCTTCGCTGCAATCACCCCTCTCACGTTAAATCCCTGTTCAGCCTTTTCCATGCTTCTCAATTTTATATTGATCAAATAGAGTTAACACAGCTACCGGAAAACACACGACCGCTTGAAGAAACTGCGCTCCATCCTTCTTCTAATAACACGTCTAGCAGGTATCAAAACGTTCTCTCACGAGTTCGAGAGCATTCTTACCCCGTGCCCCCTTTTTCTCATATCGACACGCGATCATCCATGAAAATCAACTGTAAATACTATGCAGTGGTCCCTGGCAAGTCTCTTAATACCATACCTATCGGGGTCTAGCGACGATCGGCTCTGTTTGCCCGACAGGAGTGACGTGCACCAGGTCGGTCAACTTAAAATGAAACGGTCAGTATGTTTATAGGAGGACATGCAACATTGAGCAATGACCGTGTCCGATGTGTGTCCATGCGTGTCATGTGATTTCCACGACGCGGTAGCCACTTATTACATTCTTGGATAACTAGTTTAGTGGCAACAGGCAAGTTCACTACCCCACTTTTACCTCTCGCATGTCGCTCCGGCACTCAAGGCCAGCGTCCAAGAAAACCAACGCATCAACGAAAAGATGGAAACGTAAAATCGGGCGAGAACGCAGGAACTCGGTTCTTCCTGATTTTCTATTATGAGACAGGACATTTTCTGTTAAAAATTGTTCGAGATACCGATTTCGTGCTCTATGTTTTAATGATTAATAATACAGTTCTCTTGAAGGATTGAATAGAAAGGCAAAATATTGTTGATTACATACAGGGCAATGTGGAACTATACATTTAATTTAATTGGTAACCTACAGATGATATAAAACTAGGAAATCTTGATTAATGTGTAGGTTATTGTTTTATTCAGTTACGAAGGGTTTGAAAAGAATGTGAGTATTATTGATATTGGTATAAGTTCCGTAGATTGAGATTGTTTTGTAATTCATAGGAATTTTTTCCATCTCATTAAAGGTAACTAAAGTAAGAATGTTAAATAAAATAGTAAAATTTGTACATGCTTCTAAAGTTCTCATTACTATGAATAACTTATCCTGGGAACAATTTGAAATACAATGCAGTGTTTAGTTTATACGGGGCGTATGACTATAAATGCTCCCTATTCCCTTACTGATTCACTAAGACTAAGTTGTTCTGTGAAGTTGTCTAAATAAATCGAAACACCAGACGAATACAATTTTCCCATATGTAATTTGATTTATAATCTACAGTGATGACATAAACTTCTCTATACATACATAACAAAAATACATATCCATTTCCAAGAAATCATATACATATTCAGAACAAATAGTATTTCGAATAAATTAAAGTGTATAGTTTTGGTTTAATTTTTATAATTATAGGTGTACCTACGTGAAGGGTAAGGGGAACAAATGTCCATTTCTCGTGATTTTGCGATACATAGCATATTTTCGTGATGGAAACTGGGATTACAGAACTGTCGAGTGACTTTCCTTGTTTTGATAATAATAGAAGTGGAAATTTCTTATTTTATTTCAGTATGCTGTTCTGTTCAAACTTGAAAAAATATTAAAATAATGTAAAACAATTATTATTTTACAGCCTATTTTTTCTGATGCCTAATTAGGGTATAAACCTCATGTTATGAAGAATGCAGACAAATTCCTTGAACCTTATTTCTTTACTGATTGATTAAAAGTATTAAAACTTAATTTTCTTGACAAAGCTGTATTGTCACATTTCCTATTTTTTCATCTTACCCTTCATATAAAACACTGTATGCAACAAGATTTGACAGAATCTCTACAGAAGCCCAAAAGTAAATTCAAATTTACAAGCGAACAAATATGAACGTTATTGTGCATTAACTCATGCATCTGTTAATAATTCTAAATGCAAATATGCCACGCGTCCTTCACATGCCTCCATCTGTTCCTAATCATCATCATGCGGCTCTCAAACATAAATTCTAATAGACAAGCTTTCACCAAGAAGAAGGGCCCCACCTGCTATCGAATCGAATTCCTCTCGAATCGTAGCGAAATTCCCCTCTATGACGTGAAGTATGCGTTGAGGAATCTCGGTCGGAATTATCGACGATAGAAATTTCGGCACGTGAGACGATTCGATAACTCATCTGAAAGCTGCAAGAGTGGGATGAACTCGAAAGAATGTGAAAGTACGTGAACCGTCTCGAGGTACCAGAACGTGCTACCAATGACGTTTCCACGAGCGCCCATTCATGGGATTCAATTGATTAGGGACACTTCCATTTATCCGTAACTCCACCGATTTTTCAAAAAGTGTCCCTAAATCGTGCGGAAAAGTGTGCCACCGTTTAAAATAGTGAAACAATTATGAAATCTCTCTAAGGTTGAATCGTATTTGTAGTCAAGGAATTTACTAATGACTATCATAACGACAGTTGTGCCTCACCTGCACGTCACATCGCTCCTCTGTCATGAATTTCGATCTGTGTGCACAATTTTGTATATTTTCCTACAAATTTCGTAATCTTTTTCACAGACAAAATAAAGTAAAACAAGTGAATCGCGGATTTTAAACCAGCAAAAGTGTTTGGCAAATAATCCTCCTCCTTCGTTTGCACACAGCACGTTCAAACAGGTCTCCCCAAAAAGTAAGATGTTTGAAAAAGGGACTACTGAGAATGTTAAAGAAGACTGGTATTATTTACAAAGAGTAAACTAAAGGCGAGGGTTTGTGCATCGTTTCCTGTGATCCTGCACCTTATCTGGTTACAGGAATTGAGTAATAAGCATACCTAATTACCGTGAGTATATCTAATTACCATCCGGTTTAGCCGAGGCGAGTTGACAGTAACTCTGCTACCAACAGAAACATAACTCTTACGATCGCTAATCTTCTGTTCTTTTTGAGATATACATCTGCGATAATTACTCTGACTAACATGTAGTGAACAACCTTAGAACTCTTTTTTCCCTCTCTTTTGGCCACTAGATTTAGTTCAACGGAAAAAATTCCGGGGCAAGAAGAATTGATTGGATTCTTCAGTCTGTCCACTGCTTATGGGTAATTTATTCGGTGTAAAAGTCAAGGATCAGACACGTGTTCAGGATTTCGAGAATGGAAATGGAGACACACCTTGAGTACACGTGTTACGAATGTATATAATTCCGCGATTCCACTTCGACGCCCTCGGCTAATGACCCACAGATTTTCTTAATTTACGGCTGGAAAGCTTATCCAGGAATATGATAATTTTAAAGTCCACACAAGATGTTGCGACAGGACGGCACAGTTATATTTGCGATCCACAGCGTCGAGACTCACCCATTCTGTTTCTCGAAATGTCTTTTTTTCGGGTGGAATTTATACGATTACTACCTTCACTACTCGGCTTCGCCGAACTTTAGATTCTGATTTCAAATAAAAAAAAATTTTTTATTTACTTTTTTTTTTGAGAAAATAGTCACATTCATCTGGATTAGTTAGGCATAATGAGCTGGGACAGATTTCGTGACCCCAGAGTTTACTGTTCGATAGTTTTTAGGCGAGAGACAAACACACACTTTCTGTTATATATATTAAGATAAGTACTAGCAATTATGAGTAGGAAGTATGCATGAAAATCATGTGGTATCTTTTTCAAGTGACATCAGATCAAAAGTTAATCAATATCCAAGACATAAATAAGGCTTTTCCCTGTGATGAAAAACAGTCAGAAATGGCAATGATGTTTCATCATTCTGTACACAAGATTTCAAAAACTTTGGCCTATTATTTTATTATTAATTTTGTGGTTATATTTCTCAACATTGCGTTTTTTCATAAGAATACATGTTAAGCTGAAAGTTAAATAATTTAAATACTACTAAATCAATTTTTCTAAAATTTTGCAAGGGTTTTACTTTCGTATAAAGATTCATTCCTCAAATTTTCAAAGATTTTATTAGAAATATTTCTTAAATTCCTTTCGAACTCATAGTGTAGCCACTTCGTTGCTTTGAATATAAACTGAAATTCGAGAACATATAGTACAAGCTTCATTATAATTTTAATTTATACAAAACTAGGGTGCACTATATCTCGAGGTGATTACAAAGTTGAGTAGTAGAAGGGTTGCTTCAAGTCTTTTTTCTTTATCGAAATGAATTAAAGGGCAACTTAGCTTTCCATGTATTTTTGAAAATCTTTGTTTCAAAGCTCCCCCACGATAACTCGAGACCTCAAAATACTTAAACCTGCTGTATACATTAGTAACAATACTCGTACTGACCTCCATCTCTAAAATGTATAATCATGCACTTACAGCTTACAGCTGTGGTTTCGCATTTTTTCATGGCACAAGGCGACACTTAAGAAAGACGTTGACAGTACCATGACAAATATAAATATACAATATGAGTGAAGCAAAGAATTAAGTCGCTGTTTGCATAAATCAATTTAATGAGTCCCGATTTCAAATCCTCCACGAAAAATCATCTAGTTCATCAAATCACAGATGGCGATGCTGTAGCAATCTAAAATTAATATCGAGCCGTTCTCGATGTTAATTTTATGCTGAACGGACATCGTTAACGTTCGTTAATATTCATTGTTGTTTCGGGGAAGGGACGAGACGTTAATCATAATTAGCAGCGCCGTGGCTTTGGGACGTGGCCCAAAGCGAGATGAAAATCGAGACGTGGACACGAGGAATTTTGTAATCGACGGACAGGCGATATCCAGTTGGGAATTACTGTTGGAACGCCAGTGGACAACTTTCTTCATCGTTAGTCGATTATGAAAACCTACATACGATGATCAGACGGCTATGTAACCGAGCTCGAAGGGAGAATCAGGTTCACGAGCAATCGAAGACTCTTTTAAGAGAAAGGAAAGGATGCGGAATCTTAAAAAAATTATTATAGCTACAAAGTACGTTAAATAAGATTGCAGTGATTAAGTAAAATTTTGGGGATAGAAATTCGAAATATGCTTGGTTACGTAGACTTGAGATGATTTTCAAGTAGCTTACTAATCTCTAAAAATCCATTCAAAGGGAGGTTTTATAATCGTTCATACAAAAAACACTGTTTTTGATTCATAATCGTGTTTGATGAAATTGTGGATGAAATTTTGCAAGAAATTTGGAAAAATGCCTGACATAGAGTTCTACTACTTTAAGAGTTACTATATTCATTTTATATAAATGATGTTCTAAATTGGTGCAATAATTATTGGAAAAAGTATTTTATTGTACAATACAATACTTCAAGAAAATACTTAACTTAAGAGTTAAGTAAGTAAATAATAAATAAAGTTAAAATACTAAAAACTTATAAAATGTAGCGTACACTTCCACTTGCACTCAATATGAGTAATTATACTCAATTTTCATCTTAAATGACATACCTACTAATACAGCAACCATTGGGACAATTCAATACTGGTCTAATATTTACAAGCATACCACTAGTAAATTATCAAAATTATAAAGTATCAGTAATTTTCCATTTTCATAGAACTAAAAATATTTTTCTATAAATTATTGATTTTTATTTTAGGCTACTCTGATTGTTCCTGCCAAGTTTACACCAACAAAATTTGAAGCCCTTAGAAAATCTTTTCATATTCCTCACGAACAGATGGAGATAATTACCAATGGAGGATTAGATTTCTAATCACGTTTACATATCTACAGATAAATACATTGGCACCATTCTCTACCACTTTTTACCAAGTGACCCCTGTACACTGTGGCCGCTGTTTTATAGTGCACATCTGTAGGTACTTATGCAACCCTTGGAAAAATAATTTTTTAACCGTTTCTCCCTGTTTCTTTTTTGCTTCGCCAGTAAGAACTTCTTACGGCAGTGATCTAAAGAAACGCGTACGTTGGATGGCGCAAGATTGCACGTCTCGTGCAAGTGCTTCTGTCGCAAGACCCTTCTTAAGTCGCACCTGTGGTTGCTGTTTGAAAGGAACTACAAGAAGTATGGATAAAAAAAGACACAGACTACACTCGAACGGCCTGATGAACTCAATGAATTTTCATTGATTGCAAGAACGTCCCTGTTCTGTTTGAGTCTCGTGGAAATCTTCGCTTCTCTACTCGTATCACGAGAAAGGAAGTAAAGAAGCAAAAAATATAATTGAAGAGTCCTTGTATAAAACACTGTAAGTGCCAAAAATCAAATTTTACACTATAGTGTTACTATTAGTGTGAATATTTTCCAATAAAAGAACAAAATTTTGAAGTTTAAATTAAATAAATTAAAGGAGACCAAATTGGACATGGAAAAAATAATCCACGCCTTTGGTGTATATAGAAATTGTTTCCCCCTCACGCATCATCCCCTATTTTATTTTTGTGTGAAGATATGACTTCGATTTTTTTCTCGCTATTTATCATACTGAAGTGCATGGAAAAAAGTGGGAATTTGAATGTTACAATATGTTCCTTATCATTGCAAATGCAGTTGCAGTTTTGGAATTCTAATAATAGTTGCTACAGTGTACTCATTCGATCGATACGTTACGATCGTTAATTCGAACAGAAGCAACATACCTGGAAATTAATGAAAAACTAAAGTGCGTCGTGTAGGTGAATATCGACTGAAACGCAGTGAGCCATATCTGCGAAAGACACAATCTGTTAAAAAGATTTGCCAGGTACGCCTACATTGCTTCTTGGGAAACAGACATAACAATTCGAATATAAAATGATCCACTCGACACGCATTGCTTTACAAGTGTCGTTGTATTTGTATCATGTTCTCAACATATTCTTCAATACCACTTTCTCACAATAATTTATTATATTTCCTTTTACATGATTCTTATCTGTAACTCAAGAATGTATCGCTTAATTTCACGTTTCTTGCGCAAGATAGAGGATTATTGCTATATTTGGTAAACGTACACCCGTGCATTCAAGCCCGCGGAATTAAATAAAAGAAACACGAATTAGAAAGTTATTTTTCTATTCAATGCAGCCAGAAGCCATTCACGTGCGACACAACGGAGCATTCGGGATAAAAACTGGCTTTTCTTGAGCTACAAATCGATACTGCTCTACATGTAGCAATCTGTTGCGTTTACACTAACGGTGTTTAATAAATGTTTAGAATTTTCTTGAAAATTTAACGCAATGCTTTTATGATGCAAATTTATAACACAGTTTTAAACGTACGTATTTGGCTGTGGCAGTGTTCCTATTTTGGTTACTTTGTACGTTAACAAACTACTGAAGCAGCACATGAATTATTTTATAGCGCATCAAATTGTTTATTCTAGCTTCTAAAACTGTATGCAACTTTCTCCTGGTTACGGCATTTTATTTCGAAACCGATTCCAAACACGTTGGCACGTAATTTTTGTATTACGAAAATATTCGGTCCTATTTGCATAAAAATTAATACTTCCTTACATCTTCTTTCGAACTCCAAACACTTTTGAGTGTTTTGAAATAATTGTAGGCCAGGGATTGGAAAGCATACACAATTGTTGAAGGAGCAGATTTCGAAGAGGTGTGAAAAAGAATAATTAGAATAAAGCACTACCCTTAATACCTTATAATTCTGTATTTCCACGAAGAAGTGAATATTTTCACACGTGTATTAAAAATTACCATTGCACACCACGACATAGATAATTTAAAAGAAAAGTAATTTTTCACTAAACTCCCAAATGAGGTAGCTTTCCACTCAATCTGTGCAAAGTTGTAACATCTCCAGAATCAAAATATAAACAGGCACATTGTTAGATAAAAATAATAATAATAATTCCCTTCGTTTCCTACTTCATCTGAAAAATATGCCTTCCCACTGAAATGAAGGTTTCTTCCCACTAGTGTTCACAAACAATTAAAAAATAAAACAATCCTTATCTAGTCTTCCCGATGTTTCCAAATCTTCACTTCCACCTCCTGGCGATTGATACAATCTGCCTTCTAAATAACACTTGTTCGTCCAAGCTGTCCAAGCTGTTACATCAGAATCGCGATCTTGTGGTACGTTTACCAGCCGCCACGTATGATTTAAAGCGAAAAATGCGGCTGGCAAAGGACTGGGTGGGATCGTCTTAAATATCGAATACAGCCGGTCCGGCCTTTCTGTAAAAGGAGAAAGTGAGGTTACATAGCCGGACAGTTGGACGCCGCAAGGTGAATTGTAGCAACTCCGAGATGATCGACAGTGGTGTAGATTCTGGCCAAGAATAATTGTCGATACTATTGTGGAGGGGGGCCGCGGATGCTGTAACCCACAGGTAGGTTTAATCTTCAAAGCAGAGGCAACGTGTTAGCCTGCTGGCTCATCTTGTGTATTACACAAGTCCAGAATCAATTATACAGATTATTCCAAAGTTATGCTGCGATCTGGAACACTGAAACTTCTCGTGTCAAAAAGGTTTCGAAAGGAGCATTTTGAAATCTGCAGCTCTGTTTTTTAATTATGAGGCATTTAGTATCGGGATGGCATTTTTATATTATTGTGCTTTAGTAGTGGAAGCGAAAAGAATTGCCTTGGGAAATACTTCCTGCCTGGTTGTGGTTGATGTTGAAAGTTAAGTAAAAAGCCCCTCGATAATCAGGAAATTGGCGACGGGTATTCACTTTGCAGGGGTGAAGAAAAATTGCTGTAGAATTCACTAATCTGGTAAGGAGAGTGCCTGTTCTACGTAAAATTACACGAAATAAAAAAGTCTTAATATTATGGTCAAGGACGTTTTATACGATTGCATAAAAGGTGCGACTAAAATTATAAAAGTAAAAGGAGGACAGGTAGAGATATAGTAAGTTTCTCCGGACAAGCTAGAATATATATTATAAATTGAGAAAATGCATTGGAACATTTACTACATTAACGCCGGAAGTGGAGAATTCCAACATATTAATATTAATCTTATCTCAAAAACGAAGCCTCAGATTGTAAAACGACAAAGGACTTGTATTTCCTCTACGACTTTTACTACGAACTCACATGTTTGGACAATTCCATACTGTTGACACAATTTATATAGCATATTAACTAGCGTAATCCTGAAACGTTCAACCAATTTAATCAGTGGGATCAACTTAATTTCGTGGTTAATAAAAAATCCACGTGAAAAGGGGAATGTGCATAAAGGACACAAATGAAATCCAAGAAAGCTACTAAGTTGATAAATATTCCCATGGCTAGCCAAAGCAAACGCACCGCTAGAAATTAATTTCACCGCGATCATTGCAATCCGATTTGTAAATGGGAGTCACGTATTTATTGTAGTGTGCGTGCATGCAATATTCTTCCTTGTCCATGTGAAGCACATAAGCGAAGCGTTGCGACGCATTCTTCGTTCAATTAGACGGAATTCCTGGCGAAACGATGATGTACCGATTCGCGAGAAATCGTAATTAATTGGAGAGAGAGAGCCTCGAAACGCGCCACGTGTTATGGGAAATCGAATGAGAAAAGTACTAAAGATAGAATCGCCGTGAAACACAGCCTTCGAAAGGCCGCCTACCTTAAATACCACCTGGTGGCCCCCCAGAGATCGACCAACGAACACAAGACAAATAAAAGATATTATTCAACCTGTACTGGGAATTTTGCATGTGTTAAGTCAACGTGCTGAACGCAATCTTTTCTTGGTGAATTCGCAACGGTACTCGAGCAGCATGCCTCTGAACTGTTACACTAGTGCATTTATTGCATATTAAATATTCTATATTAGTAGAACAAATTTACACATTTTATCAGATTTAAGAAAACAATTTCTTTGAATGGAAGTTGCACGTGGGTTGAAGGGTCGCGAACAATTGTAACTCATTTTCCATTCAGACTTCGTAAATCGCTGGACCAAACTTTGTCAAACTTCTCTAATTAATAATTATATTGATTAGTAAAAATGTCACAGGAACATGAGCCCACGAATGCTTCCTCTTCGAGTCGTAGCGTTTAAGGTTTCAAGGCTGCACTTTGGAGACAAGAGTTGGGCGTTAGAATGAACTGTGAGGCATGTGCCACTGCTCGAATATGATAAGGGAATTTTACGCGGAGTCATAGTTACGCGTCTAATAACGATAAGATGAATAGTATTGGTTTGTAAATAACGTCGATAGCATAATGTAAATAGATGTAGTAGGTAACAATATCATCTTCGATAACTTGCGCTCTCCCTTTTTCTTATTTTCTTTTATTAAATGACAATAACATTTCTCCATATTGTAAATCACGTCTAATGCTTCCTCTAAACTGTGACTACAACTTGGGGCTACAAGTCAGAAAGGAGAGATTTGTGGACCTAAGACTGTATTAGCAGGGGTACCATACCGATAAAATATAATAAAGCTAAACTAAAATGAATTAATAAACATACCTCTACGTATAAAAAGGCTTCTTTTTTTAGGAAATTTTTATTGGTACGAAACAAAGGAACTCTACAAGGTTGACAACATACGAATACAGTGCAACAAGAAAATGCCAATACCACAATTATTCTAAAGTTACCTTTTTGTACCTATTTGTTTGTCCGCAGATCCAAGGTGATACAGATTCAATCTTTTTGCAATTGTGCCAACAAGAAGGAGAAAACTAACTGATTAAAATAAGAAAAAAGAGGGTACAATGGAGCGAAGGTGTAGCGCAGAAATGTGTCCCTGTACTGTCCTTTCAAATTCATCAAAGATTGGTGATCCCGCTGCTACGACCTCGCCGTGTGACTCAATACCACCACGTCACCGTGGTACAAAGTTCAAGAAGCAATTTCGAGCATATGAAAACTATAATGCACACTTTGGTAACCCAGTAGGGACATGGGAATTCGTTTCAGCTTACCCAAGCGGTCAACGTTGCCGACAGGATTCGCATGAAACTCTGCGCAGACACATTAATCCAAGGAGATAGAGGTCGTTGATACGCAGACCAATTCCTCTCCGCGATTTTCAGATGTCCGTTTTATTTGATATTCAAATAAGCAGGGCACGCTTCGTGCATCGCAAAGAGAAGAAGGCAAGTTCAATTTTTAACGTTGAAGTAAAGGCATTCGTCACCAAGTTACTCGGCGATTTTCAGTTCCATCGAATCGAAGGACACTTTCACCCTGTCATTAGAATCAGCAAACGCCCACGCCTTTCCCCTTTGAAACAAAGTGCGCATAGCCCGATGGAACAGGGATTCGCTGGTTATGTAATTAGAGGACGCTGTTGCGTGTCTATTTGCAGTAGATGGGACGGATAGAGTAACGATTGAAATCTGATACCACACTGTTTTAATTTCTCTCGCTAATCAGATTGATACCACACTCTGAAATCTTTGGAAGCTGCAATGGAAAATAGCAAACTCGACTGAATATCTGAAATAAAGCATCTTTAATAACAACATAACTTTTTTCCTTTTTCATATAATTATATTTGGAAATAAGAAGGCGTGAAAGATGTTAGAAAATGATAGTAAATTCATATGAAATTGATCAAAGTTGCTGCTGTTGACTACATAAACATAGATGAAAAATTTAATCTGAAAAGTACTACTATGATAATTTACACACTTCCACGTTAATTTCAATCAGGGATGGTTTAATTTTAAAATTTAGAAGGGGATACAAAAAATATCGATCACACGTTAACCCACCAAAGATAAGATAACTTTTGACTGTCACCCAAGCTGCAATCATTCCGTTGCGCGTCCGTTCAGTCAACTTTGGCAAACAAAAAGGCATAAGGCAAAAGTCAATGGAACAAGAACACCGAGTCGACTGATCTTACTACATACCGACATCGATGATATGCATCTTTACGAACGCGTCCCACAGACCTCGCGCTTGCCGCAAAAATCACCTTGCGTTTCACAATCGTGATTTATAACACGTATTTCCATTTCAAAATCCATCGTACCGTCTCTCCCTTGGCTTCTAAAAAATACTGACTGTTCGATGTATTTTCACCAGTTTCATCGAGCACAGCGAACGTTGTAAAATATCGTACCAATAAGCGGATGCAAGGAAAATGGATTTTCAGAATCGTGATTAGATAAGTGGAAATCGGAGGGTCAGTTGGGATCCAACGTTTTTGCCTTGGAAAGGCTCACTCGTGCTCCTCGACGACATTCTTCTGCAAAGGAGTGAAAGTTTTTCTGCTAGGCAAACAGGCGCGACTGCTTGTATTCTAAAGATTTGGCAACGACACGGTTAAAGTGTCGAGCGCTGCTTGCTCTTCGCAGCTCGGTAAAAATGTGTTTCCTCTTTTTCTTTCGCGTTCCTTGCCTTCGGCCATCATCGATTTGCTTAATTTTTACGAGACTCGATCGTAGCAGATAAGATGGGATATGTTTGACATAATAATAAGAGGGATTGTTCCAAGTTGATAAGATAGAAAAGGAATCGTGAATAAATAAAAGTGAAAACTGAATTATTGTGTCATTTTGGTGTTTCAGCTGAACTGTTTTATCTTAGCCACCTTTTATAAACGTATGCAAGTCGTAAAACATATGTATTCCTTTTGTGATATGAGTGCAATTTACGATGTCACAGATGGTCCATATCGAAGAACAAAATAGTTTTGCTCCTGAAATACTCTGTACATAATCATCGCCAACTACAAATGTAATGAAATGTCTTATAAAGTCTCTTATGCTTCAAGAAAAGGGTTCTATGAAATAAGAAGCTCACAGTTAAATATACGGAATTGAAGAAACTGAAAGAGTATTATTTTTATGAATAAGAAGAAATTTAAATTGGATGCTCCAGATGGCTGGAATTAACACCACGATGCAGGGTAAAAAAGAGAAATTATTAATTCATCGATACGTGAGTGAAAAAGCCATAATGTAGGTCAGCCTTGGGCATAAAGAAAAGTCTGAATAAAACTTTACCAATAGGTATGTAAAATGAACTGACGAACAAATACCCAAGTACCCTAAATAACTTGTTCAGAAAAATACAGCAAACTAAAGAATATCTTTATACAGTCTAACCAACAAGAATTTCTCAAATAGAATGCTATATGTAATGCTATCAGATAGAATTTTCTAGTTTTCATTATTTTTCGTTCACAGTTATCGTTACTTATTTTTCTATTCCTTGAGCCACTAACGAAATCCCTGCAAGTCTTTTGAATAAATTACATTAGGGGAAAGATTTATTTGAAAACGTCAGTATCTGCACATGAAAAGGAATGAAGTAGGGCCACTATCGTTCCGATGACTGTGATCAATGATGAATTGTTTCTTTGAAAGAACCTGACCTGTGTGCACATCTTCCTAAATGTTCACGATGAACGTCCACGTGAACGATGAATACAAGCTGCACCGATCAGAGTGGGTACGCGTTCCCGAAGAACGATATTGGATGTGAAGAGGCACGGAGTGGGAAAATACACTTTCTCCGAGGGTTCTGGCCGACCCACATTTTGGAATCACTCGCCACGTTCATGGATGCTGATGACCGTCGATGAACGCCTCAGCTGTACTCTAACAGCTAAGCGGAATAAATCCAAGGGAATCAAGGTCACTCTCACGAGAGTAACAGAGAGTTTTCGCACATCTACCCAAAGTTCCCTGCGTGTTTCCAATGGTAGGAATAATATACACTGGATTCCTAAAGAGTCTGGATATGTTCTGTAGAGTTTAAATAGATTATGGGATTAAGATTTGGGTGTGGTACAATAATTGTATTAATTGATATGAATTTGCAGGGATTTGATAAGATTGTGCAAGTGTTTTTTTTATTTATTAAATTGATAGTTGAAAATTTAAAAAGTGTTACTGGAAGTTCCCTTTTATATCTCTTTTGGTCAGTAATAGAATTTTCTTTTTGCTGCTAATTTGCAATTGAAATTAGAATTCTAAAAGAGTTCTAAGTGGAGTTCATGTGTTTTTCTAAAAACGAAAGTTAAGACGCTCTTCGTCTATAAAAATCTCTCTGATTTCTCGCATACAGTATAACACTTTTCTTTACACAATGTATCATTTACATAATGCAATCTTGTGTTTGCGATCTCTAAAACACGAATACACTGGCATTTCGCCAAGAATTCGGCGCGTCTCGATATCTTATCTCTCAGTCTTGTCTATCGATTTCAACCTTCAAACATTTGTCAACGTTTGTTGTCTAGCACTGTTTGCACGCGGCAGCGCTACATTATTAGAAACTCAAACCTATCTAATTCACCTATCAAACAGCGAAATCTACTTCTACCCCCTAAGTAAATTATTATTCCCCAGCTATTTATCAATCCAAACAAAACTACCTGCCATCTGCTACCAAAATAATTCCTCCTTCCATTAATACAAAGCAAGAACAAATTACACTCAGGATAGCAAAATAAAAGGTCATCCTAAGAACGTGCAATTGCATCCTGCAGCTGGGTCCATGAAATTGACAGTGAACTAATAGAAGATGGGTGACGATGGGGGACCATTGACCAGACCCAGCAGCGGGTAGTACCGTGGGCTGTTGGAATAATCAAGGTCAGCGCGCATTCCTCGACAACTTTCCACGGGACGTTTTATCGTGGCCAACAATCGTCGTCCACTTTTCCTTCACCAAACAGGGGCCGACCAATAAAGTGGCACGGCGCCGGCGATGAATGGACGGGAACAAAGTGAACGCGGCAGACGGACTACTAGATCGTGCCATTAAATTTCTTTTTATTTTCCTCAAGCTGCGCGCCGGGACATTCGCAAAACCGCCGAGCTACTTTCTCGTTTTGCCTACTGCCTGGACTATGCCTCTGTAAAATGCACTCCTCAACGCCACCGGTGTCCATTTTGCCCGCCATCGGAGGCACAAAAACGCGAAAATCTAATTGCTTCTATTGACCCCCAGGACCGCATTCCTCCACGAGGATTACCATAGTTGTTCTCGGTACGCGAGAGGTTCAGCAACTCTAACGCGGTTTTTCACCCGACAGCCTCTCGCGAGAGGAAACTTTAATAGCAAGCCCCAAGGTCGCGCACGGGGATCGTAACACGTTTCTCGGAGATACAGAGTCCAATGGACCCATTGAACCTCGAGGGAGGAGAAGGATTATATCCGGAGGATCATGAAATCGATCGAAATGGTCCAAAAAAATTCGCCCAAAGCGTCCCTGAATAATGATTTGCTTATCGTTTTTGTGGCTGGTCGTGTAACGCTCGGTAAATCACTTTCGACGAATCGAGCGTACTTTTCGGTTTCGACACAACGGGCACACGAAAGAAAGTGAAAGACGAACGTGTAACAAAAGGGGTCACAGGTGCGTGCTCCGTTCACCGAAAGGGCTGTCGACATCCTTGACCTAAATACTCGCTCGGACTAGGTCCTCGATTAACCGGGGATTAGGGTTGGCACGTTCGGTGCCCAAAGGCACGACGATGGGCGACGATGTGTGTACTTTCAGCGGGAAACCAGTGAACAGGTTCAAAGAAAGTTTCTTGCAGTCTCGAGAGGGGAGAATGATAAATGGCAACGAGCGCTCGGGAGGAATCCAAAGAGAGTCCTCAAGAAACTCTTTCGAAGCACCGCGGTGCATGAAATTTATGGTACGGGATTTTATCGAGCGTTTCGGGAGAATTGAAAAGGGAAAATTGATAAGGATTGTGTTTTGTAGTAAGTAGCAAGTGCTCGTAATGGTATTGTTTTTCAGAGATAGATTTTAGAGAGACATTATTATTAAGATGTTTACTTTGTTCATAATCGTTTAGTTTGTAAATCAAGTCTCTGTTTCTAGAGTACGTGCCAAATACTTGCTAGCGAGTGGTTATTAATCTGTTACCGATTATCGTAATTTTCGTTGATTCTATTGTATTTATTGAAGGTACCATTTTTGGGAAGAATGTTTACTCGTATCGGAGAAATTCGGAGTTCGAAAGCAGCATGATTAAGATATTGCAGGACAATCAGAAATTTTTGTTTATATTGGAAATGATTTATATGTTAGTACAGTGCATGCGAAATATAAGAAATAATTAATAGAGGAAGGAAAACATTAGGAACAGAATGGTATCGATGCTGCTTAAAAGGGGAGGCCTACCTAGAACGGTCAAAAGAACATGCTTCTTTGTGATTTTTTTCTAGAAAAACCAATAATCTATTATTATTAAACATTAGTCTATTGGAAAGAGTACATCTTATGAATATTTCAGTATTTTTTGTGGTAAAGTGTATTGAAAGGTTTGTGAGTGATAGGCGATGCTCGAGACGTCCTTTTTTAAGCGCTTTGCGCTGACAAGCATAGCTCGGTGCAGGATCATCCAATATTGAAAATTCGATTTTTTTTTAGATAACATATGAAATTATCTAGGCGTTATCGGGCCGAATTTTGGAAAAATTATTTGAGACAAAATGGCGACTGTGCAAAGTTGAAGCATCGATATTTGGCAAAAATCGCTGGGTATTTGAGTGAAAAAAAATCTAGGCAAAAAGAAAGGAAAAGCTCCCCATAGTGCTTAGATTTTTAACCCTAAAATAAGCCTGCAAAGCCTCGAGTAAATAGGTTCATTAATTTTTTAGGTATGTGTGTCACCTACTTTGAAAATATGATTTTGAGGAAAACGCCTTTAAAGTTTTGGATCTGAGCGCTACACCGAGAAACACCTGCCTACTTACACGCGTATAACTTTGTCAATTTTAGTCGGATTAACTTGACACTTTTTTAGGGAATATTTTCAAGATGTAGGTACTTCTAGAAAATATAAAATTCGAAAAATTGATTTTTCGAAAATTTCTAGATAGGCCTCCCCCTTAATTAATTTAATTCTGTTAGAATGTGAATGTTTTCAACATAATTGCGTCATTAACAGAATCATGTACCTAATAGTACTCCAAGAATAATTAAGTCATTGCAAAGTGGCAGTTTAAGTGATTACAAAATAGTATTTCAAATAAGATTATTAGAAAAGTTTAGTTACTAGTTCTGCGTTCGTAATCGAAAATGAAGGTTCCAGCAGTTCTACTAAGCAGACAAGCACGTCTGATCTATATCAGATTCTACTACTTCCGCGGGACATTACAGTATTTAATGACCGCTCGAATACGTCACTATGGGAAAGTGGCATACGTGCCGAAACGAGCATATATATGGCCATGGAGGTGCTCCACCAGCCTTGGCTTATCGGAAATCCCCTTTCACGAAGAAATCGAAAGAACGTGCTAACGGGACCATGTGTCTTCCGACTTCCAGTGGCAACGACTTTTACGAAGATATTGACATTGCAGATTCTCCAGAGGCGAATTTTGTTTATCCTCTAACGAAATTAATTTCAAAGTTGATTGTACTGCTCCTCCAAAAATTACAATCCCTAAATGCAATGTTTTTTAAAACTCGAAAAAATTCCATTCTCATAGAAGCAAGAACTTTGAATGTCTGCTGAAAACCTATTTAGAGGGTAGAGTTTAGTGTCAACAAAGAATCTGCAGCTAATCAGGTTTCTTAATACTTTGCATGTCCTTCAAACATACCTACTGCCTAAAATTCACAAGGAAACGTTCTCAGCACAAAAATTCTAATTTCAATGAAATCTCACTCTGTAGGGGTGAAATCAACCCTCAAAGTTATCGGGTTTCTTTTTTTAATATAACTTTGTAACGGCGCGACAGAACAAATCTTTGAATATAAGAATTGTTTAATTTGTTATGCTCTATTACACTACCAAAATAAAAATAGTAAAATGAAGGTATGTTTTCCTATACGCGTCTGGACACAGCGTCAAGAAATTCAAATTAGATTTTCTCGAAAATGAAGCACGATATCGAAAAAAGTTACTATTTCTTTTCGATTTATAACATGTAGATAAGTGAAGAAAAAAAAAACTTTTTTGATATTGCGCTTCATTTTCGGGAAAATCAACGTACTGAAAAGCCTACCTTTAAAAAACGAAAAAATTTCCCAAGAAAAAGTTGATCCTTGTATACTCCAAGACGCTCTACATTCGCACAACGTTTCATTAAAATCATAATTTTCTGAAACTGCATTACATAAGTACTGATCGATTGCAAGATCTTGTGACACCGAGCCAAGATAAAAGCGCCGCGAAATATCGAGAGAAAGCGATCAGCGGAATCGCCGATTAAGCCATCTGGACAACTTCAGTCTGCCACTCGTTCGAGATGAAGATTCGACGATTTCGCGGGAAACGATTCCGACGGTTTTCATTCGGCGAGAGAGGAGCAGGACTTGCATACGCGCACAGAAGGCGCGTAGCTGTTAGGCTCAAATGTGAGTACGTAGCACGTAATCACGTTCAACTTTTACCGTGATTCACATTTGGGTATCGAGGGCACCTGCATGCCGTTCCCGCGTCGGTGAAACCACTCTGTTCCGTTCCGTCCAGGGAAGAATGAAACGCTGCCTGTTGTGCGCGGGCTGCACTCTACGGGGTGTCGAAAAAAATGTGGGGCATTTTCTTCTGGACCAATTCCATGCGTGAAAATATTGAGAGAAGCTTGTGTGTGCCGGCGATGGTGACTTCTGGTTTTCCAGGGATGATGAATTTTTTTTAATACAACTGCGGATATTTACGTTATTGTAATTTCATGAATGAATATAGTGAATGGTAAGTAATGGTATAAATACCATTTGCTACACTTGCAGTTTTATTTAGTATTATTTTTAAAGTGGTAGGTAGTTAAGTGAGTAGTGTTAAGATAAATGACGTTAAATATTATAGGGTGATTTATTTATTTTAAGTGTTTTTATTTAGTCTTTTATGGAGTACAGATGGAGGTATAAAAAATAAATTTAGTGTTATGAAGCTTTTATACTTTGACTTATACAATCGATTCTGCAAAATATCTCATTTTGTTTTTTCGTGCTGCGGGTTTATAAGGTGGATTAGTTTGTTTCTAATTGAGAAACACGCTTAAATTGCAATGCCATACTGTGAAGCAATGATTAAACTAATTGTGATTAACAAAAATTCTGTTTTTCATGGGATTACTTTTGGATTGAGATATAATTTTATCATTTTTTAGAGATTCTCGTGAATATATCGAGCAATTTTGAATGTTTTATTTAATTCCTGATGGCACACTGAAGTATCGAGGACTAAGTGTATTTTCAACCAAGAAAAATATAAAGTAATTTAGTAAATTTACTCGAAAAACAAAGTACCTAAATAACAATAAACATTCACCTTCCCCACTTCACACCTCAATTTTTTCCCAAAGTGCAGCCCTTGAACTATATAAATCCTTTAAACCACCCCACTAACTACTACTTTCTTTCACAACACTAATCAGATTTTCACACGAAACAAACCAATCACTGCATCAAATTCTAATCGCCCATACCCAAGATGCCATTAAGAATGCAACAAATGTACTGCACAGCGAATTGCAAACTCCACCTCGCAGTCATTTCCATAAAGACGACCAAGTCCCCTTTTCAGTGATTACCATAACATACATATCCGTCCGCGTCAAAACGCAATTGCTAGTCTCGTTTCCGTTTCGCTGCAGCACTCTGCGTTCTGCATCGCCCAAGAATGAGCCATCAGAAACGATACCATCGGAATAGCAAAATATCCCGCGAATCGGTGCAGCTGTTTGCATCGAGGGTGGCGGAAAAAGGAAAAGTAGGAGCCTCGGTGCACAAACACAGAAATTAAATGAGCTGGTCTCTGGTGTATCAGATTGCTGCACATGAAATTGTCAATCTTGCATAGCGTAGAAGTTCCTTTGTTTACCGTGGGAATACAGTAAACAGTACACGATTGCTAACGCTGACTTACTTACAACTCGAGAGATCTCGCAGAAACTCCAAGAAATAAAATAAATAAAATACTAGAACAGGTAAAGAATATTTTCATTCAAACACCCCTCGGTACAACGGCAATTTCATATGCTCCAACCCAATAACAGAAAGCAGAACCGAAAGGAGCCTCCAGCTCCTTCAGCTTAACAACTCGTGCAGTTACTTCTCCCCCCTCTGTCCGCGCACCCCCCGAAAGGAATGTATATTTCTGGGCATAGCGTATGAATCGGCGAGACAGGACGTGACAGAGAACTCCTTGGACCTTGGGAGGCGAGCCGTTCCTCGACTACGAATTAGCTTTTGCGAACGATCTTATATGCGCGATGCGACGTCTCCTTCAACGCCTCCAGGATAACTTGCGCACGCCACTCGCTGCGGGTTTGCATTTCAAAAAATGCGGAAGAAACTGCCGGGAAACCACGGCGTGGATATCAAGGACGGATCGAGTCTTTCTTAAAAGGGAAAAGCTTGACCTGTCGCCCCACGCGAATCGATTCACAGTTGAAGTCCTTTGTGGGTGAAGTATTTGGACGTCCTTGCGGTCATTGAGACGGGCGCGGAGCGTCGCAAGATTTTCTGTGTAGTACGGAATGTGGTGGAAAGAAGTGGACTGATTTTGTGGTAGTGGTGGAGATATTTGGGGGTTTCTGTGAACTTTCTATTGTAAGAGATGCACAGTGAGATTACGACACTTAGAGGTCCTGAGCCCTTTAAAGATTTTGAGTGTTCACTTCAATGCAATGATTCCTTAGGCATTTTCGATAATTTAACTAAAAACTGTTTGTAACAAAAGTTAGATTTTAAAATTCAGAAAATTTCAATGGTACACCCCTTTCTCCTGATGACCTAAGCATGTGCTTTTTGCTTATTGGTTAATTCAACACTGAATGGATGTTTGTCCTGTGGTAGGATGAAGTTGAGGGATGGGCTTAAGCGGGGATTCTCGTGTAACAGCCCCCGGAATTTATGAATTATTCTTTGGAAACTACTGTTAATATTAAGTTAAACTCTTTTGGGATATGAGGAAGCATCTTTAAATTTGTAGAATTTTTTTATGTCGATCCTTATTATTTATTAATTATTGTGGAATCGTGTTAACCTCTTCGACGATGTTGGTGTCAGGTATAGTACCTATCACAGTCATCTGATTGCAAAAAGAAGACAATTTTTTAAACTTAAATAATTTACGCTGAGACTGGACCTAAAATTTTAATTTTAGTTTTTATTTATAATACTTTTTTCGTCGATATAAAGAATAATATGACAAATTTGTCTAAGAAAAAACACTTACTTTTTCTTTCAAACGCTATAACTCTTTGAATTTATCAGTTTTTTTTCAAGTGGACCGATCCCAGTGTAAACTGTCTAACTTTAAGAAACTTGAATTTTTTTTGTAATCAGATGACTGTGATAGGTGCTACACACCCCGCCAACAGGTGTTACATCGTCGAAGAGGTGGACACGATTCCACAATAATTAATAAATAATAAGAAGGATCGACATAAAAAAAAATATTTTCTGCAAGTTTAAAGATGCCTCCTTATATCCCAACAGAGTTTAATCAAATTTGATCAACAGTTTCTACAAAAGAAATTCTTAAATATCAGTTACTTTGCAGGCTGTTAAACGAGAATTCCCCCTTAATTTCGGATTCACTGACCTGGCGCTGATTGCGGTGCATGGTTTATTATTTGAAGCTCTGTGGGGTATATTGTCTAACAAGGAAACATTCCCAACCCGAAAAGTCCGGTTCTAATGAAACTTCAACACTTCGTGTGAATGTAGAACATATTGGACTATGCAGGGAGCAATTTTTCTTTTCTGCGAAAAATTTACTTTGGAAGGGTGAAGTTAGCCCTTAATCCCTTAAGACTTACCTCCGCAATATTACTTTTCTCGCGAACACTCTCAAGACCTCTCACCACCTCTGTAATATTACGTTGGATAGAATAAAAAATAAACGCTTTTTCGAAAATAGTGTTTCATCTGAATTTATAAACATTTATATAGTAAAATAGAAACATAAAAAAGGTTTTAATTTTTTAACGTTTTCCTAAAATTTAGCGTGTTCTTAAGGAGTTATAACTATCGCGCTTTTTCATTTGTTTCGTGCTGTATTAAAATTAATTTCAATAGCGAATAAATTCTTTGAAGCTTCAGAATCGCGAAAATTTTCAGCCGCGACGAGTGATCAATTCCGGTGCAGTTGTTCCCAGTGAATTGCAAACGCGGTCAGAGGTAAAGATTAGATTAGAAGGCACGGTGTATGAATCAACCATTTACGAAGTTAACCGATCCCTCTTTCTCCTGTTCGAACGCGACCTGAATTTCTACGAAACGTTTCCACCTCAAAAATCGTCCAGACATCCTAAATCACGATAGCGATAAAAAATAGAATGCATATTAAATTGAAAGTCAGAGATCGTTTGCCGCGCCTCTATAAATAGACTATATTAAATTCATAAGCCAGTCTGTGCCATATTTTTTGTGCCCATGGATTTACACTCAGCGAGTGGGTTAACGAAATGAATTCCCGGATACTGGCTCCTGGACACACGTGCAAAAGGTACACGACCTCAGTTTTATGGATTTGAAAGAAGGACACGAAGGATCTGAAAATAATAATGAAAGAATATTGAAACGGCTATCACCGTGGATAATTATTTGATGAGTAGTAGTAGGAACGATCAAATCGGTGGTAGTTGGTAGTTAAGAGGCTGCTATGACATCACAAACATATTCATTAAGCACACCGCCGCTTGGAATTTTATAACTGTACAGATCGAAGGAACTTGATCGATCGCTGAACATTGACGAACCTTCGTAATCTCAACACGATCGCGCTATTATCGTTCCGTTATGTCCCAGAAGCATTAGGAACCAAGATGAATGCCAAATTACAGACTACGAATTCATTACGTAACAATGGAATGAATGGCCACTATTCGTTGCCAAAAATTATGTAGAAAATCTGGACGGCTATTATTTCTCATTATTTGGCATAAAATCTCGCGTGTTCATAGCTGACATTTTTTTTTAATGGAGGACGAAAGGCAGAAAGGAATCCTGCTATTTTTTCAAAGCGAAATTATTCAAGAGGCTATGACGTGCTATGGGCTAGCGGCAGCATCGAAGTCGATAAAATACAGGAAATTATTTAAATGTGGCAAAAAATGTGTAAGATATAAATAGAACGTAGGAATTAATTATAACGGTCATGGAACGTTGGAGAAATCAGAAAAAGATTATTGAATGTGTCTAGCATCTACTACCTTCAGAAATTCACTTTTTGTGTTATAATAGAGTGATAGATATCTATAAACATTAGACGATCACAGAAAGTGGATGAAATCATAAGATTAAAAAATTGTGCTTTCACTTTCCAAAACTGTTTCATTCACAAATTAATTTCGTGCTTCTATAAATGAATTTCATTAACCCCCCAAACTTATACCTACCCACAGTTCACCTACATCCTCTACATCCGCAAAGAAATCAGCAGAAATTAGAATACTATAACACAAGATTACAAGAATTAAACCTCGATACACGATTTAAATTAAAACCCCTAAAATACTCTAAAGTACACAAAGAAAGCTTGCAGAGCCTGATAGAACTATTTATACATTGAAAAATAAATGTACGTTACTCATTTAACTCTGCGCACAGGAATCATAGCACGACCTTAATGACTAATGGATGAGCAGCAGAATTAAATTTAAATGGAATTCCCAGAATTTCGCAATCGTCTTCCAGGAAATGTCTTGGGATGCTTGATTCTCGGCGCTGCGTCGACTTTTCGAATGAGAAAAAAGAATTACATCGATCGACTCGCGGCGGGAATGGTAATGGGGATCGATCGAGGGGGATGTTGCTGCATCGCGCGCGCGTTATGTAAAAATGGCGCGCTTAGCCGCCGAAGATACGCGTATCCCATAACAGTATTTTCCAATGATCGCGATGCCGCGCATGTCTGATTGATATGCCAGGCTCACGCGTGAGATCTGTCAGCTCCGTCGTTCTCTCGGCGCGCGACACTGCCAACAAATTCAGCGGCTCGTCTTCATTCATGCAAACGGCGTCTCAATTGACGCACTCCGAGCCGCGGATGATTCACAAGCACTCCCTGAATGGAGGAGTTCATCACGTACCGATCTCCTTTCCACACTAATCCCGGTAACGGTAGACCGCCACTTTTTGGACGCTTCAAACCTGTCTCCCAGACTTGTTCCCGATTAATCGAGAGAACTGCTTTATGGGAGTAATGGAGGGCAAGTGTAAAAGCTAACTTGTTCTTAGGTACACCTTGAGAATTCGTTACAAGTTTGAATATTATGGAGCGTACAAAGTTGTAAAAAAAGCTTATTTACGTCTTCCTACTACTCTACTTGTTCAGGTACATCCCCCTCTATCTTGAATTCGTTTCAAGTTCTTTTTCTTTGACAATTTGGTGTGTTGCTTATTTCTGGCTCAAGTGGAATGGGATGTATTTTTATTTCAGTATAATTTCGAGTAGATGTATTCATTTTTTTATGTTATATGTGTAGGAATAGGTTTTGTAATTCCTATGTGTTCGGGACCTACAGAAAAAACGAACCTCGGATGAACGGGATTCGAAACCCACGATCTTGCAGATCCTCGGCGTACTGGGCAGCCGCCTAAACGACTCCGCCAATGCCGTCCCTCCGAGTTCCCTTATCCCAATCTCCCTCTTATAGGCGTTCCCGATCCCATACATGTGTAATCTTTGGGTATTATTGAATTTGATATGTATTGAAAGAGGAGGTATGGATTGAGAAACTGTGAATGGACTTTATGAAGAATTTTCACCAAAAGGATTTTGACTCCGTTTTGTCACACTGCTAATATTTTGCATTCCTCAGAAATTGTGTAATTCCCTAGATTAATGCTAGCTACTGTATTTAAACAACTTGGAATATGTCTCCCTAACATTATCTCCAATATCTCTAACTAGGAATAACTTTCCCAATTTCAACCTATTTATCCTTGAAAACCTCCACAACTCTACCTTGTAAACAAGATAGAAATATTTCAACGATACAATTTCAAGAACAGCAAATACAAAAAAAGTAGACCTGTTACACTCCCGTGCGATAGTAGATGGAATCTTAAACTCGCGAGTGCGTGAGAGAGACATTTAAAGTGTATTAAATTATACTTGCTTTGGGGCATTAGAAAAGTATCTGGATGCTCCCGATATTTTCGAGTCAGACAGGTTCCATGACAGCACCGTACGCCATGCAACAGGTTGTACAACCTCGCACGCACACTTTACAACTGTCGCTCGGGCATCAAATACAGTTGTACAAGCTATCGCACGATAGATCGTTACGTCCACCGGCCCTTTTACTCGATTAGTGTAACACTGATACCGGTTTCTCGTAGGCGGCTAGAGCAGGAGTGTCACGTTCCTCTGCACATCGCGGCCGTTCTCTTCAATTATGCCTACGTTGGACGGCCGACCTCAAAGCTTGCTTTACTGTAAATTACACCGCGATAATGACAGTCTGCAGGAAATCATGCTACCCAACATTTCTCCCATGTCCTCGCCGAGTAATTATTCGTACATTGTCGCCCGTTTAACCAGAGTTTCATTTAGACAGACCTTTGCTATTTCAAGTCACACTTCTCCTGTACACTATTACGCGCCGAGATTGCCTCACCATTCAAGGTGCCTGTGCAATTACACGTTATTACACGGATTATCAATCGAGTAATCATTAAGTGACGCGTCGAAAACCTTCGGGAACGTTTTGCCGTTAACCTTGCGTATAAGACTTGATGAGTTAGGATTAGAACTGCGCGTGAGTCGCCGTGAAGACTGCCCATGTAATTATTTCGTTCCATTGAGGAATCTTTCGCTGTAAATTTGCAATCACGAGACGCGATGAAAGAAGTATTAGATCAGCGAGAAAATGGGTGCTACTTCATCATTCAAATTATACATGTAATTACTCATCGTTAGATGTCGATTGAGCGATCGACAAGGTTTTCTAGGATTATTTTTGCGCGAATGTTTCTCGGTGATTTATATGACAGTGTGACATTGTCGTGTACTGTGTTTTATTTGACCTTTTAATGTGTCCCGTAATTACGCGTTATTCGAGAGATTGATAAGTGCAGGATTATTAAGTGAGATATCAAGTTTTTCAAGAAACTTTTCACCGTAATCTTTATGTAACGAGATATTGGAAAGAAAGTAGGCGTATTACGTCGGTGTGCATGGCACCTCGTTGCAGGGGAGTTTGGTTTTGTGAGAAGATAAATTAAATCATACTTTGTCACTGATTATTATATATGATGGGAAAGATGAGAGACTTGCTTAATTTCAAAAAGGATTTCACACCTGCTGCGAACGCTTAAAGGATATGGAGAAACAACAAAGAATGTCCATTTTTCGTCACTTTGAAATTTATAGCATATTTTGTTGGTGACAACTGGAGCTACTGAACTATCGAATCACAAATGGTTATAAATTTCAATGCCCCCGTAAGATAACATTAAAGTTTTGGTGTACTGATTAAAAACAGGTAATGCCCACTTTGCACTGGAACAAAATACTAAATTTTCTCGATTAAGCTGTTTTGTGACATTTCCTGGTTTCCCCTCACCCTTCACGTCTTACTTTACAATACGACCAACAGAAATGTTTGAGTGGCTTTTCCCAATAAATCAAATGTGAAACCAATCACGTTGTGATATAATTGTCAACGATAACGCTGAATACTGCTAATGCGTGATAGTGGTATGATTTAGATTCTGATTTTATAAACAAAAATTATTTATTTTTTGTTAAAATAGTCACATTCACGTGGATTAACTAGGCATAATGAGCTGCAACACATTTCGTGACCCCAGAATTTACCGTTCGATAGTTTTTACGGGACAGACAAACATATGTACAAACACTTTCTGCTTTATATATTAAGATATGGTAATCAAATTAAAAACATTCTCCACTGCCAACTCGTTATACATCGATTTACAAAAAGAAAATTCATCGATACACTCAAGACCTCTCCGAACTATCCGGCATTCTAAAATCTTTTAAATTCAGATAACATTTGAAGAGATTCGAAACAGTGCAACGACCGAGTCAACTGAAAGCTCGCAACCGAGAAGAACAAACGCCCATCGCCGTTGGCGACCATTCGTTTCGCCCGTTACTTAGGTACTTTTGTAAAATTTTGCGAAACACTGGTTTTCTAGAAAGCAGTACCGCTGTTGCATAATTTGATGAACAGTCCGGTATTGTGCATTGACCTGTTATCTAAGCAGTTGTCGCAGACATCGCCTTGTGCTGTCGCAGACGCGGTGGACGTTGATCTCGTCGCCTATACCGTTTCTGTGCTCCGCGTGTAAAAACAAGGAGCGAAAGGTGCGTGAAACGAGCGCAAAGGAGTCGGGACCTGTTAAATCGATGACTTACATTTCATCTTGCTCACCGTTAGGTGTACATTGTCGCGATCCCGCGCTTTTCACGTTCTACTACTGCCACTGCCTTACATAAGCAACCATGTGAAAAAGTAATTTGCCGTTTGATGCGGGAGCAAAAACGTGACACGCCGATCACGAGAAACTGAGAATCTTTTTGCTCGTCGACGTGTCATTTTCCAGGTACTTGTTACACTTTTAGGTATACGATAGTGGTTGTTAAATGTGTTTGGGAGGTATGATTTGTTTGGAGGAACACAACAATTATTTATGTTAACAAATGTAACTCATTACGGTAGGTAATATTTTAAGGTATAATTTTAGGGTTTTGTGGTATTCTTTATAAGCAAACTATACATGCAATCTTTTTAAAACTTTCAAACTATATTATTATGTATTTCAAGAAGTGAAGACACATTTTTTGGTGTAAAGATAACGCGCTAATTTCAAATGGTGCAAGTGTTTCGGAGTTTGATCGGATCCGTTGCCGAATTTTTGCAAACACAATTTTTACTATTTACAATAAAAACGATGTTGAAAAAATCGAAGGTCAGCAACTAATAACTATTATGACAAATATGTGTGGAAATTTTTATTGCAATCGGACCATTAGGAACTGAGAAATCGTGTACCTACACTAATTTATTGTTCGCGAAAAGCTATTAACTTCAACGCAGTCGTCGCACAGTTAATATATTCATCTTTTTCATTAGTTTGTAATGAGGAAGATGACTGCAACGTTTTTCCACCCGTGACGCCACCAGCACGCATTCCCATTTATACAATACATAAATGAAAAATTTGCGCGCAAACAATTCACACATACGCACTCGGGCACAACCACAAAACTTGCGCTAGTGGCGCCATCTGCGCCGAGCTTGCGTCATCTTCCCCATTGATTTTATTACTTCATAATGTGCTGAAATAAAATTCCACACCGCAAATTGAACGAATTTTCACTTTCGTCACAATCGGTGTCCGAAAAAATCCTTTTTTCATCCCGTCACACTAGTCTAACCCTTTTAAGAATTATTTTCTCAATAAATATAAATAGAATCTTTCCAAAACTTTGAGGGTGTTTTACTGTATATTCAGACAATAAGAATTATTTTTTTATTCAATACTAATTCATTTAATATTGTTTTATTGGTGTAACTTCGTGGCGTCGCACCGCCGGAGTTGACAAATTGCGTACATCCTAGCGGATCCAATTTTGCCCAAAATAAGAAAGCCAAAGTTTTTTTTAATTGACATGAGTTTATATCGTCGATGAATGAAAAACAGTTATACAGAAATTAAATTAAGCCATTTTTTTGCATAAAAACGTCGAAATTTTCCCGTCTAAATCGTAACTTTTTCTTTAAAGTTCCATAACTTTGTCAATTTTACACTTTTTTCTTATTCTATTAATACATCGACGATATAAAATCATGTCAATTTAGAAAAGTTAAACCAGGTTTCCCCTAATGGAATTTGCGATTTTCGGAGATGTGAACGAAGCACTTATAGGGAACGTCATCCAACTGTTACACGTCAATTTTGAAAAAACTCGGCATAGGTAAGGAACAAGAACATAAAAATATTAGATACATATTTTTCTTAGCGGAGGAAGTTTCTGTTTAGGGATTGAAATTGCCCTTCAAAGTTGCGGGTTGGAAAACTATTTAGCCAAATAACTCGAAAATGACTAGGTATCGAAATGTCCACCAAAATCGATAACAGACCCTTCCAATTAATCTCAACGCGTGCAACAACGCCGACCAGAAATTCCCGAAAGCTTTCCCGATCGCTCCCTTAATTTACGTAACGCGTAACACCAGTGAAAGAATGTTTCTCCCTTGTGCGCGCAGAATCATATTTCTCGAGCTATTTCCTTTCGCTTCGTCTACATACCGACGTCACCACGACCGTCTATCCACAAGCAGATCCGCACACACGTCCGCGTGTACAGGTAGCCGATCGTGACAAAATTCGAAATCTTCCTACGCAAGAGAGTGTTGCGTCTCGATGAAACACGATCTTCTCGAAGCTGGCCAGCATTCTGGTTCGCCCGCTCAATCTCGCAATATTCGTGCCGCGATTGCGAAATACACCATGTGCACGATGTACAGCGATCATTTCGCTCGCGATAGGCTGCGGCGGCGATCGATCGGCTCCCATGATCCAGCGATCCCAACGACGAATATAAAAATGGGGGATGTAGGTTGAGCCACGCGTTTGTAGCTTCTAAGTTCTAGGTGATCTGATGATCTCCCATCGATCATTTTCTTATCTCTACTCTTTTAACCCGGTTTTCCCCCATTTTCCTTTTAGTGAATTAGTAAATAGAGCCGCGATGAAGGGTAATATGAACAGGACCAATTATTTTCAATCTTGGATAGCGTAAAAGTTCCTTTGTTCATGGCGCAGAACGGGTGTCCAATAACAATTGCTAACGCTGGCTTATGAGTCGAGAAATGTCACAGAAACTCAGGAAAATAAAATAGGAAAGATAGTGGAGGAGCAAAAAATATTTTCATTGAAATTCCCCTGGGTGAGATGGCAGTTTCATATGCACCAATCTAATATCTCTATTCAATGCAAAAGTGACTTCAATGTTTCCACTTATATGACGATTAGTGGTGCCCTAATTGACCGTTGCGTGAACGGAGATTAATTTCCATTGAGCAACATGCCTCTTACAGATTTCCCAGCGCTGTCCACGTTGATATCCGGCTAAGCGTGATATTTTGTGTCGCTCAACTGCATGCCGATAATTTCAGCGTATCGATGCCCTAGCCTTTCGCACAAACACACGTTTAAAATGGATCAAAGAGATCGGGAAACACACGAGACCGGTTCTCCCACAACGAAACAATTTTACCTTGTCTTTTAAATACCGCTTACGATCGAGTAATTGTGACGTGTTTTCGTTTTACAGCCGCAGCTGTGAGAGGGTGAACGACATTCGACAGAAGGCGAGTTTCGTGGTGATGGAACAGATTGGTTTTGAAGTGTTTCTACATTTAACAAGGGTTTTTGAAATTGTCTCTAAGCATTTGTTGGTGGAACTATTTGGAGCTGCAATTTGTGAATATTCTCAAACTCTTTATGGCTTCTGTTGAGGTATGTAGTCTATGAAAGAAGGGTGGATGAATGGGTTTTGAAATTTTTGTTTGAGAAAGAATTTTGTTTAAAAATGGTGTCTATGTGCTGGAAATTTTAGAGCTTTATAACTCATTAACACCTACCTAGTTCTTTAAGCATAGATTCAATAAGGTGTTCACACACATAGTAATTTATCCCGCACACTTTTTTATGAGGGGTTATTATAGAATAATTTTCATTGATATTTCTAACTTTTAAGTACGATACTGTGTAACAATAAAAATTCAAATTGTAGTGTTACCAATTTATATTAACCTAAGTAATATTTAATTTCTTAATACATTCATTTTGTACTACTATCTATTAGTATATTTCACGTTACCTACTTTTTTTTTAAATAAGCATATATAACATATAGAATGGAATTAATAAAAAATATATATTTTATGTTAAACCATTTTACTAAAAATGTACTAAAAACTAAAATATAACTATTTACTTGTACTACAATTTTGATGGTGATATGTGACTTTAAATAAAATCATACAAACTCCGCGATTATCCTGTAGAATTGTTCAAATCAATTGTAAAGAAAAAGGATAATCACAGAGTTTATATGATTTTATTTAAAGTCACATATCACCATCAAAATTGGAACACAAGAAAAGGATTTTTTAGTTTGTAGTGCATTTTTAGTAAACTCGTTTAACACAACATTTTTTACATATTTTTTATTTTCTAGTTTTTAATGTTTGTTGATTTTTTGCATATTTTTTTTATGAAAAATTGTATTGTCATCACATCCATGCACGCCTACAAAGTATCATGGCAGTTGGACTGGTGGAAATGGGTGAAAATTGAGTTGCCAGGTTTGAACCAAACACCGAACAAACAAAGGATCGAAGCTAAGTAAAATCATTTAATTATAATAACACTGAATTCAAATTGCAACCCTACAAATACACAAGTTTAATCCAAACCTTACGTATACGAAAATACAAACACTGTATAAATCTCGCCAAAAGGTTAACGCGCAAAAAGATCACGGAGAAGTGAAGGTTTGTAAATGTCACGAGTTCATGTTCGCGGTCATTTGCGATGAGCACGTTTGCAAAGCATAGTAGATTTACTAACACCCAGGGAAAGTCACCTCCCGGACTATAAAACGTGGATGTCCTTGAAAACACGCGTAGGTACTCTTAATTATTCGCGAATGATGCTTCGCAAAACTTCGAAAAAGAAAATAATGACGTTGGACGGAATGGTAACACAGGACAGCTTTGAAACGGCAGTGTACCAAATGTGCCAGAATTATAGATGCACAAACATGACTGAACATGCACTCAATGAAAATGAATTCATTTTCCGAGTCGCATTATATAATTAGTCACGTTGATACCAATTTAAAGAATAGATCAATGATTTTAGTGGTTCGTAGATTCTACACTTATAAATCAAATATATCCAGTCAATGTTAGTCTACAGAGCAACCCAGTTGAAGACAGAAAAAACAAAGACCAATTGAAAACCTTGCAGCAAGGGAGGTGCAGCTCCATTTTTACGAACTTCGAGTCAATTAGATAAAAACTGTTTATAAAATTATTACTTTGACTTAACATTGAAAAGAGAACACTAATTGAAAAATATATATGCTCACACAAAAAGTAGTACTTATGTAGTTATTTAATTAAGAAGTTTTTGTTTCTATTTTTCGTGAAAAAATATTCTAAAATAAAAATATTAATATTAATATTTCTATTTTTATATTAATATTACTTGCGTAGGTAAATTACACTAATTTTTTTCACATAGGTATATTACACGTCATAACTCAAGAACTCAATTTCTGTTCCTATTTACTATAAAATAGGAACAGGAACATATTTTCTTTCATTCGAGCACAAATATAATATTTTTGCATTAGCCAAATCGCCACTGGAAATTTCACTCGTTATCTCTATCAGAACTGATTTGTGAGCCTCTTAATAGGTTAATAATTAATATTAATAAATAATATTATAAATATGTATTTTGCTTATTTTCATGAGTACACATTTTTAAGTTCTTCAACAGACCACTAGACTCTCTGTAATAGATGACTGAACGTATGTGTATAATTATCTTTCAACAACGGCCCCCCTGAAGTAAAATTGGGTTGCAGGCTGCTCAAAAACGCCGACGCGGTTTTTTTATGTTAATTCACGGGGTGGCTCATCGAATACAGTGCGCAGTAATTTAAAACAACAATCACATTGTAAAACTATTCACGCATTCTTATGCGCGCGTACACACGTGCAACGTTCGCCAGAGAGGAATGCCAAAAGAGAAGAGACGCCGTGCGTCAATGAAGGAAATCTCCCTTATTGTGCGCAAGGTATGGAGAGTCGCGATTGTGAAACAGGATTTGCAAATCGATGGTGTTAATGACCTTTTGTTTGCATTTAACAGCGATTGCAAATTGTATTTTATAACCTGCGCCAGCTGATGTTTAAATAAGATACACGAATTCCGAAATGAAAAGAAGAACGAAGCTAAAAACATCTATCCGAGTACTTTGTAAAAGTAGCGAGTTCGACAATAGGACAAGACTCGATGGCTTTTTTAAAAAATGAATATTGCAGAACCCAGAATTAATCAGAAAATTCGTGACAAACAAGGGAATAAAATATTCATGTGAAGTTTCTATTTCTATTACTATAATATTTTATGTATAATATTCTACATATTTTTATTTCTATTTAAATAGGTTTCTACCCATGAGACATTTCTCAGTTACAACCGTTCTGAGTAATAGATTAAAATACGTAAAAAATAACAGCGCAGTCAGGGGTGGCTTTGTATATAAGCTAAGTAGGCTGTAGCCTAGAGCGGCAAATTTTGGGCGAAAGAAATTAGGATAGGTTGAAACACAGAGGCTTCAGACAACTTTAAAAACAATTCACTTTTCTTTCATGTAGCAAATTAGCAATAACTCATATTGAATTAATTTTAAAATTGACCCAACACTTTTAAATTAAAATATTTCATGATATTCCGTGGAAAGGGTGTCAAACGCTTGTTAGCCTAGGGCCGCTGAATCTTCAAATCCACCTCGAGCACAGTATAATCAAGTTATTAAATATTGTATAAGAAGAGGTGCTAATATTACAAGCTATTTCCTAGAAAGCCACTCCACATAACGATAAAATTATTCCCCATGTTTTTAAAAACGATAAGCCTTTATATATAATATATAAGGATATTGAAGAATCCAAAATATTATATGTCGTCACAGTTAAATAAAACTAGGACTTGTCCCACTTCCGCGCTGTCTCCTAAAATGGGATGTTGCTCTCTAAAATACGAGAAAAGAATGTCCCTCCTATCCGTAGTAGTCTTAAAACATCTGCTTTGCAACACCTCATGCGTATGTAACTACAGAAATCCTATGAGAATCATAGAAAATGTGTAGCCCTCGTGAAAGGAGTAAGAGCCGTCGGTTGGTAGAAGAATCGGTAAGAGCCGAGGTACATACGCGCGAGGCACCAGCTGGAGGAGCCGAGAAAGTCAAGAGCGTGGATTCCATGGGTTAACCATGCTCGAAGAAGGATATCTCACGGGCCAGTTAGCCTACTTCCACCGAGCGGGAGTTGAAATTCGTTCCGTCGCCCTCACGCGACCGGTTCTCGCTTATTTCGATAATACATATTGACCGCTACGAGCGCGATGAAATAGAGAAAAAGAGTCCCTGCACGAGCAACGCTTCACTAAGGCTCGACATCGTTTACCTAACGCTTGCGCAATAAGTACGGACGATCAGCCATAACCGATGTGCCGAACTCGCGTCTCCAATTTGCGAGCCATCGAAAGAGATTTCCAAATCCGGCCTCTGTGTCACTTTCCAGCACAGAGAAAGTCGTGCAGTTCGTTTTGCCGCTCGTCCGACGATTTATGGAAAGCTTTCGTTAGAGGCTATTAAGGTGCTTAGAAATTGACATGGAATCAGTCATTCCTGGCGAGAAATTAATATTTCCATACCGGTGCGTGGTTAATGTTAAACGATTCCTCGTGTCCATCTACAGCGCTAATTTAATAGAACTAATCATCTCCAGTGATCGAAGGGTGCGCGCTACGCGTGGTGCACCACAGAAATTCAAATTCACTCCGTGCGCATGCGTTTGACCGTTGAGCGTCGCTCGAAGGGTCAATACACGGATTAAATAACATTACAAGCATAATCGTGCACTATCACGACAGCAATTGTTGATTAATATTCAAAATGTAATTTTCTCAAACATTTTTAACAAGCAATTGCTACTATCTTTGTCGTAATATCGTTTTATAGTCGTGATACGAACCAAGTCTGTAGCAGACGCCAGCTAGGTCGTCTGCTAGGAACAGCTGACAGCTCGGCCGGATAAAAACGTGGCTTCACGAACACTGCATGCAATGTTTCATGCATCTTGTTTCTGACTAGCCTACTCGCGCATTTCTCTTTAAAACGTTGATACACAAATCCATATATGTATGACAAGCAGCCATTCACGTCTCAACACTATAGACTTAATTCTCTCGGTCTAGGACCGTGGGTTACCGACACATCTTATCAGACATTATGTAATTTACGAGGTCTCCGAAATCGACTACAATTGTACGTTCCGCATGTGTCGTTCAATACCTGTGATCATTTCACACATTCCGCTGCTAATGCTTCCAGGGATTAATGCAGCGAGCTAAAGAATATCGCGGATAACAGTGCGCAAAGGTTGTTACGCTATTAGGTTATGTCGGTAACAACACGCCAGGCACTAGTAATATTTCTTTGGGAATGAATGAAATAGCAGGAGTTTCTGGCTGTATCGTATCGGAGCATGCCGATGCTGTGCAGGCGTCCCGATAATCCGCAAAATTACAGCTGAAACTACCTCGAGCGGGGATAAAATTTCTGATGCACTGTCGCAGCAGCCGAAAAGTGCAATCAACGTACCTGACAATGTTGAACCAAGGTGCTGGTCGGCTGCTCGATTCTGGGTCGTGACTTGGCACATGTCGTCGAAACTTTCCTCCGTAACTGGGCGAAATGTCCGAACTGGCACAATTTCTCAGCACGAGCATAGAGCCTACTCGACCCTATACACGCCATAGCGAAAACTGTAGTGAGGCCAGTCACACGGCTCGTGGAGACTTTCGAGGTCCTCTAGTCCCCACCGACACTTCAAAATTGCTCCCCCCACCGACGTTTCCCTTTCCTTGCCCCGCTGTTAAATACACACCTGCCGTGAGCGACATTAATCGGAGCGGCACTACAAATCCGCGACTGCCTTCGGGCATTGAGCACTTCTGATGAAAATATCGATAGACTTTTCAATCGATGGCAAATCGATCAATCGTCAGCGACCTCTGTTCGAATGGAATATGCAACACGGTTTTGTGGTTCAATTGATAACTTTGTGTGTTTGAATAATTTGGAATAAATCTTTAAACGTATGATTATTTTTGTGGACTTACTTTTTGTGACGGCGATCTTAGTTGACTTGAAACTTGAATACATTGAATCTTTTGAGAAGAATTGTATAATGTGGATTACCCTTAACGTCAAGGGCTTTCACTTCGATCTCTTCTATATGTACGAAGTAATCTGTGGTAGTCTTTAATCATGGCGAATAGCTTGTTTGGTAAATTATCTCGTGCATTTCAAACATTCGAACGAACAATTGATGTTATTTTCGGTCGCGGTTTCCCGCCAGGTAACAAGAAAAGTGTTTCCATATTACATACACGCACGTTTGTGTAGTAACATATTGGAAATAAAGAACACTATGTATTTAATGCTCCTTAACCTCTTCGAAGTATTACGAATTCGAATTCTTCACAAATAATTGAAATATTGAATGTCATACTAATAATTATATATTTTATTGCCACGCTTGTCACGTAATATCGTCAGCAAATATTGTTTATAATTTATCCAGGTTCTTTGTATGCAATCGAATGTAACAATGTTACGAATCGAATGCAACCGATTACAATTCCCGGACGGTCTATAAAAGACATTTTGAACGATGCATTTTTATGGGCAGTACCTAAAAAACGACGAAGTATAGAGAAACGACTTTGTAGAAGATTTGGTTGGCCCCAATATGTTTGGAAACCACCTGTTCCTAAAACTAATATTCTAATGTGCAGAAAATGTGGTCATGATCACGAGGCTGGATTACTTTGTGGTAGGACATATATTGGGCGAATTCCACTGACGTCTAAATCGCTCGCAACGCCCGTGATTTTCATTGAAAAATTTATGAAAATCTAAAATATGAAAGAGAAATCTGTGAAAGGGCCATTATCGAAAAATACAGGTTTTTGAATATAAATTACGACTCGCAAACAGGAACATATAATTGATGATATTCATTTTATTACAAAAACGGAAAATTCTTAGTTCTGTGCGCGGGCGATTTGGATGGAAATGGAATTCACCCATTATCAATTTAAGTCTTATTATATCAGTATATTACAGAACTCAAATTAATTTTTTTTTAAAGCACATTGCTATGAAATAGTAAAAAAGGAAACTGAAGAAATGCAAGAAGCCATACAGGCGGAATTAGGTTTAAGTCCAGTCGAGCAAGATGTTGTAGTATTATACGAAGGAGAAAAGGAACAAATGGGTCATAAATTTTGGAAGGTGCATAACTTAATAGTACTCTCAATTACTCTTTCTATGTGGTACATCGATGTTTGGATATCCTTGGTATATAACGTGCTATAACATTTTTATACAGAAACAGAGAATTGTTGAATTACCTAAGAAGAGGCCTGAGTGGTTCGATCAGAATCTGCTCGAGTCATCGGCAAAAGATTTGTCTGACGACGTAGATATACCACGCAAAGATACACCTTAAACAAATGTTGGGAATAATTTGCGAAAGAGGTACTATGATTTAAAAGAACAGAATATACGTAATGAATATCAAGACAATGTTGAAAATAAAATATTTACTGTTCGTTCGTGTTTTATGTTTAATGTGTAGTATTATTACAGTTGCATGTAATTTTATAATATAATTCTCTTTCATAACTTACGAGCATAAAAATAAATACCATATCAATAACAATCGTACTCAAAACTATTTATGTAATAGGTCACTTTTTTACGCATAGCATATCTTTGCATACGATATTGTTTGCTTTCGTTAAATCTGAGTTAAGTCGACGGCTTACAGGATTCAGTGATCAACAAGCTTTGAACAAATGCACGCAGTATTTACACTTACTTTCTGTTTTTAAAATACAACATGATACAAGAAACTTATTAAGAAATTAAGAATGTGAGATACTTTCCAGTAGCTGTGTTTTATTCTATAGATATTTCTTTGGCGAAATGATTTAAAACATGCTCATGGAAATCTGCGAACGAAGTACCTTTTCCGTAAAATGATTCACATAATGGGCAAATTCTATTTTCTTGCTCGTCGCTATTTGCTGCATTGGAACGTCTTTCTGAAGATAGGTTTGTGATTTGAAGACTAGTTTGAGTCGCGCCGTGTTCTTTAAAACTTTCATCGGAATCTAATTGCGTGCCAGTCTGACACATTTTTTTATTTGCGTTCGTGCGACAGTTATTACACGTTATTCCTGACAAAATAACATTTAAAGTTAGCTCCTTTAAACTTCCAGTTGTCGGGTATTACTAATTACTTACTAGGGGTATGCGAGTACTCGATATTTCAGGCTCAGATCGGGTCGGGAATTTTTTCGGGATCGGATCGGAATCCCGAAAGTTTGTCGGCACGTAAACATATTCGGGTACCCGTTATTGCGGGATTCGACACTTAGTTCAGAACATAATTTTTCTGTCTGGTCTGGTACTTAAACTCTTAAGTAAGAATTTTTGAGCGAAGGAAGTATTACACAATAGAACGTGTGAAATAATATTACTATATTTAAAAAAAATTAAAAAATCAAAACCGGCTTCAAAAAATAGTAAAAAATAATTTGTACCCTTATTTAATCTACAACTCTCATTTTTTTTTACGTCAGCACCTCATCATTTGCTCTGTGTAAATCTGGCGCCGACTTAAAAAAATTGAGAGTCGTAGATTAAATAAGGGAAAAATGTTTTTTTTTACTTTTTAGTGCATTTTTTTAAACCGTTTTATTTTTTAAAGTTTTTTACTTTTTAGTTATTTAAGATACATAACTACATTTATGTATAAAAATATGGGTAGGCCTACACAAAGAGCTGCTCGTAAAAAAGACCCGATGAGCTCGTAAGAAAATTCCGTTTTTGCTCGAATCGGAAGATTGAAAAAATAAGGGACTTGAATAAAAAGTGAGAACAAGGATGTCTAAAATTTGTTATATGGAGTCTCCAACTCAACGCGTGGAAATACTCTAAAATGCGAAAATACATGAAATACAAATTATGTAATGAGGCGAAGTTTGAATTAACCAGTACTGGCTAAAATATTGGGCCAATATTGATGCAGTGTAGGATGGGACCACCGGGTCATCACCCTCTTTCGAATAAAAAAAAGGATCATCAAAATCGGTCCATATGTTGAGGAGTTAGGCGGGGACAAACATAAAAAAAACACACAGACGCACAGTGGTTCGAGTATACTACATGCTAGCTGGACAAAATTATTTTCTGGCGGGTTTGGGTTCATATGGGGTCCAAATTGTTAGAAAACATACCTGATTCGTATTACAGTTTATTATTTCACTAAAAATAGCAATAAAATAAAAATATGACTAATTTAATAAAGGAAAAAGGACAAAACGACAATATTGTACATTAAATATAATTAACAGTTATAACATTATGTCTATTCCTGTAATTTCTGAGTTTTTAAGTTATAAAACCTGGTTTTTGAAATCAGTTTTCTCTGCATCACTTTTAAAATAGTGTTTTACAATATGTTCCACGTCGATCGCGACTGTGATATCTCTCCTGCCGAGCGTCGCGCTCGAAAACAATTAAAAAAATATAGTTTTGCAAATTTTTGCAGATCGACCAATTGATTAAAATAAACTAGAAAGTCTCTACTTTCCGTACATTCAACCCTTGTCGCGTGGATCGACGTGGAACATATTGTAAAACACTATTTTAATAGCGATGCAGAGAAAACTGATTTCAAAAACCAGGTTTTATAACTTAAATACTCAGAAATTACAGGAATAGACATAATGTTATAACTGTTAATTATATTTAATGTACAATACTGTCGTTTTGTCCTTTTTCCTTTACTGAATTAGTCATATTTTTATTTTATTGCTATTTTTAGTGAAATAATAAACTGTAATATGAATCAGGTATGATTTTTAACAATTTGGACCCCATATGAACCCAAACCCGCCAGAAAATAATTTTGTCCAGCTAGCATGTAGTATACTCGAACCACTGTGAGACGGGTCAAATGTATAAGTAACCTCCTCCTTTTTGAAGTCGGTTAAAATCAGGGAGTCGAGATCGATAGAATTTCGGTTTCGGTCGCGGTCGCGGTCAGTGAGACCGACCAATATGGCATTTACGGTTCTCTCGACCGAAGTAGAGAGCAACGAGCGGTCAGGAGTTTTCTCTCGACCGAAACTCGAGAGAGAATTTCTCTCGGTTTCTTTCGGTTGACCGAAAGTCTCGACCGGTTGCAATCGGTCGAGTTAATTTATGGAGAGGTTTCTGTTCCTCTCCATAAATTACGAGTCGGAGCGGTTCGGATCGGTTCAACCTGGGTGAATAAGCCGGAAAGGTATGGATGCTGTTCCTGTTGCTCACACTGTTTGTCACTCTCCTGACGGGTTTGTTGATAGCAGACTTTTGCAGTTATTTGTTACTGTAACACTGTCCATTCCAAACTATGTCGATCTGCCGAGATATTATTGTATTTCAAACACTAGTTATGTATTATTGTACTAGAAGCAATAAATATAAATAAATTATTGTTAATATACAAATAACAAGAAAATGACTGAAAATATAATTCTTCATGTGATTATTTTATAAGTATTTAACAAATTTTTATATTTGTTAAATAAATAAATAAATATAAAACAATATAACAAATATAAAAATTTGTTAAATAAATAAATAAATACTTATAAAATAACCACATGAAGAATTATATTTTCAATCATTTTCTTGTTATTTGTATATTAACAATAATTTATTTATATTAACTGCTTCTACTAAAATAATACATAACTAGTGTTTGAAATACAATAATGTCTCGGCAGATCGACATAGTTTGGAATGGACAGTGTTACAGTAACAAATAACTGCAAAAGTCTTCCCGGCTGATTCACCTAGGTTGAACCGATCCGAACAGAATCGAACCGCTCCGACTCGTAATTTATGGAGAGATTTCTGTTCCTCTCTATAAATTAACTCGACCGATTGCGACCGGTCAACCGACCAGTCGGTGGACTGGTCATGCCTTCGGTTTGGTTTCGTTCGGTTTCGTTAGAGGTACGGTCTGAGATTCTCGGTCGAGAGGCAATCGGTCTGGAGTTTCGGTTCCCCTTCACAACCTCTCACTGTTACGGTCACAGTATCGGTCCCTTTTCGCTTCGGTTACTGGTCGCTAGACCGGTCGGAAATTCGGTTTCTGCTTCGGTCTCGACTCCCTGGTTAAAATAGTATAAGACGAGTGTCATATTTTTCTTGCTTAAAACTTCTTACATCTGATTACACTGCCAAATCAGAACTTAAAAATTTCAGTACAAGACCACACGGAAAAATGATATTTGAATATATTTTGATATTTTTAATATATTTGTGTCGACAAATTTTCGGGATCCCGACCCGACCCGAAGCTCGGGTACCCATAATATCGTGCACCCGTAGACCCATACTCAGAGCCGGATTTACCTTTTAGGGGGCCCCAGGCTGAATATTTGGTGGGCCCCTGGTTAAATGTAAAAAATAAAATAACGCTAATTTGATTTTTTTTATCATAATACTCGTATAATCTAAATAAGAATTTAATTTCAAAATTAACATTGAATATCAAAACTAAACATAACATTAATATAAATAAACATTAAAGATACAAGTTAATAAAGATAATATAAAAAAATGCTAATTTTTCGCGAGAAAATATTTAGAATGAGGGGCCCCCAGCTAAACGGGGCCCTAGGCTTCAGCCTTGTTAGCCTAAGGGCTAAATCCAGCACTGCCCATACTATAGGGTGCCCCTTAGAATTGAAGGTGCGATCAAATATTGGGACGCCCTCTAGTTTTATTCCTTTTGGTGTGGCAAGTACGCAAAATTTCGGAACAGTCGGATCATTTTAAAGCTAAACTCTGCCCCAAAAAGCTTAAAGTTACGATATACTGTAAACTTTTTTTTGTCCAGCTTTAGCAAATAATCACTCACTTGGAACAGTGGTTAAGGAATGCATAAATATTTTACTGTCATAGTCCAAACACTGGAGAAATGGAGAACTTTTACCACCTTCGTTGTTCCACCACTTAACGATATATTAACGATATTATTGATATAGCGTTAAGTATCAATAAGTTATCGATAATATATTGATAATCGCCAGTCCCAACTCTAGTTCCATCACACATTTACAAGAGCCTCAGTTTCGTTCAAAACTTTGAGTCTCTTGAGGCAGGGTTTAAAGTTTGCATACATATTTACCACACCAAAAAAAAATAAATTAGGGGGCGTTTTGGACCGAATTCTTAAATTTAAAAAAAGTCATTATAAGGGACACCGTACCCTACTACTTACTTACCTTCTTTCATTTTCTTAAAATTCTGCAGCGCTCTCTTCAGTTTAGTTTGTTGCATTATTAAAGTACTTCTCATTTGTAACAACCTGATATCATGCTGTTTCAGTAGTTCTAAGTCTGTATCAGAATCCTCTGGATAGGTAAAGCCGATATTTTGCAAATTCTGTTTGGTACCATTTTGCAACTCAACCATCTAATTAAATCAGAATATATATATATATATAATTTTAACTTGTCAAATGTATCAGGTTCTTTACCATACTTTTCACTTACTTCTGCATATTGTTGTTCCAGATTAGACTTCTCTAACATAATACTATTTATAAGCCTACGAGATATTTCCTCTAAACTTTGATCCTTCTCATCTAGATTAAAGCAATATACACTTTACAATCAGATACATGCACCTAATAAACATTTCGCAATCAAACACGAACCATTATTTGTATTTAATTCGCAACGTTGGTTATCGTCTTCTTGGTTCATTGAATCGGAGAGATCATTAAAATTATAAGACACGATGCTGGACTGTTGAGCTGGAGAATGCTGTTTAAGCGTATCGGAGATCTTTGTCAACTGGCTTCCTAATGATTTATTGGTTGTGTTTAATTTCCTTAACCTGTTCCATAACTGGCGGTTTTCTGCCGCTACCATAAAAATCTGATGAGTCAGTTGAGACTTTTGTTTCGTCAGCTCTTCCACTTTTTCCTGTCAACCAAACTGTATTAAAATGTATTAAGATGTAAAGTATAAATACTGTGAAGGTTGAAACGAACGTTATATGAACCTTTAAAGTTTGTACAATGGTTTTCTCACTGCTATCAGTAGGTTTTGTAATCGCTGCGGACTCATCTTTACCACATTCCAGTCTCAAACACATATTTTCTTCCTCAACGTCCCCTAATCTTTTTTCCAACTGGCGACAACGTTCGTTCATGGTCCTGAATGCAACTAATAACGCATAATATGAACTATGCTTCTCGTTGCCCAATATTTCCGACTGATCCATGTCATTCATAATAAAACACTGTAAATAACGAAATTGAAAACACAATTTCACGATTTGACAGCTACTACGATTGTAGTTGTGATTTCGATAATTTACGTAAAATGTATAGAAAATGCGAACATATAGGGAATAGAAATCAATGTTGCTCCTCTATATTACAACAACGAAAACATTCCGCACGTATTACGAAAAAAACTTTCACAATGGACGATAATCAGGTTAATAATTATCACATCGAGACGTTGGAAATTAGGTTAAGTCGTTTTAAACATTTGAACAATTTTTAATTATACGTTCCACTGCGAGTCGCATATATATAAATCTTGATCTTTGTCAATGATTACTGCACATACGTTGAACGTAATGTTTAAACATTAGCATAGGTCAGCAACAATACATCTGGGAATTATTATTACGCGTTATTGATGCATCCTTATGCCAATAAACTCTATCGTAATATTTGAAAAATATACGATGCGCTATTGTTGCTTAACAATGTACATTTGTTACGTTGCTTAGATTTACAAAAGAAACAAACATATTGAAGCGTAGCTGAAATATTTATTATTGAAATGAACCTGACAGTTCATTGTTTTCAAATGATTGAAAGATAATCTGGACTAGGGAATCTGTATCGATATTTCTGGTTCTAAATATCGATATTTTGTATCGATGTTTGGAGGTCCGATATTGGTATGTATCGATACTTAACCTACCTGTATTGAATTTTGTTACTTATAAGCGGAAACGGCCATATTTGTGACGTCATATCCATTTTTCATTCGTTTCCGTTTCACCCGTGCGACGTGCACGGCCGGGTAATAATTTTATCGTTATATTATTCAGTCCTTTTGCTTAAATTTACAATTTCTCCAGTTAATATATAACGATCCAGAAATGCATATATTGTCTTTCATTCTGCGGCGTGCACGTCGCAAAAACTTCTATTTTAAAGCAAGATTATTATAAATGTTATTCCCATCAGAAACGATACTCGTTGTCATGTATTTTTGATTATTGGTGCCTCGAATTACAGCACTTTCTAAATAAATGATTATGCATACCATTTGTGTAAAAAATGTCAATTACATTTAAAGATTTACATTATAAATTGTGTATAAATAAAATGTTCACTTTGAACTATATGATGTAAATTTTTCCATTTCTCAATTTTTTCGAAAAATAGATCTACACCGCTTTCAAAATAAACGCTTCATATTGTAAAATAAAATGCACTAAAAACTAAAAGATAAATCTTTTCTTATACTACAATTACGATGGTAATTGTAGAAAATCGTAAAGCAGGATATTTTATCGCTTTTCATTTATCACTCATTGACCCATACAGCACACTTCGTTGCAGCTGTATTGCAGGAACGTTGCTGCAATATTGCGTTATTGCAGGTTGCATTGCAAAATTGTAGGAACGTTCCTGCAATATTGCCGTGCATTATTGGAGTGGCAATGATCCTACAATATTGCACCAATATTGTGAGAACGTTGCCATGCAATGTTCCATTGGCAACGATTCTTCAATATTTCTGCAATATTGTGCGCTCATTGAGGTGCAATGTTCCAGTGGCAACGATCCAGCAAAGTTGCCTACATATTGCCGTGCAATACTGTAGTGGAGACCAAGTACATGAAAATGTCGAGGATAAAAAAAGTATTATCAAAAATCACAAAAAAAAATAAAATAGTATACATGAAAAAGTCGAGGAAGAAAAAGAGTATTATCAAAAAATAAATATAAAAAAAACACAAAAAAGATAAAGAAACATGAAAAAGTCAAGGACGAATAAAGTATTATTATCAAATAAATATAATCACATAAATAAAAAATATAATTACAATATAAAAAAAGATGTGAAATCAAAATGAGCTGCAAGTACATCACAAAAAAAAAGAAAATAATATAATCACCCAAAAAAAGAAAATAATATAATTACAATATAAAAAAGATGTGAAATCAAAATGAGCTGCAAGTACATAAAGGTGCTTTCCAACTGCGCTTAACATGACACAACTACATATACACAGCTAAAATGCTGTGTTATTCCATTACTCATATCGCGGACATTTTAATTAACCCATCAAAAAGAATCCCATTTAAAAACATTGTCGTAAATTAATAGCTTTACAAAATTAATGATATACAAAAATTGCGCCAATCATAACAATGGCTATTCATACAAAGAAAAAAATGTATTAAATAATATTAAGCAGATATATTTTTATACAAATAAATATTTTAATACGAATAAATATTTTATTCAAAATACTTGGCGCTGCTCTCCGAATTGGTGTTGGTAAACTGAATAAATATGTATAAATTCCAATAATCTTTTTCTTTCTTTCTTGTGCGTGCGTTCGTGGATGTGTGTATGTGCATATGCTACGTATGATATTCGAATTAAATATATGTAGAATAAATCTGACAGCGTTTCTTATACTCGTATGTATATTTATTTTTGATCGCAGCGCCAAGTATTTTGAATAAAATATTTATTCGTATTAAAATATTTATTTGTATAAAAATATATCTGCTTAATATTATTTAATACATTTTTTTCTTTGTATGAATAGCCATTGTTATGATTGGCGCAATTTTTGTATATCATTAATTTTGTAAAGCTATTAATTTACGACAATGTTTTTAAATGGGATTCTTTTTGATGGGTTAATTAAAATGTCCGCGATATGAGTAATGGAATAACACAGCATTTTAGCTGTGTATATGTAGTTGTGTCATGTTAAGCGCAGTTGGAAAGCACCTTTATGTACTTGCAGCTCATTTTGATTTCACATCTTTTTTTATATTGTAATTATATTTTTTATTTATGTGATTATATTTATTTGATAATAATACTTTATTCGTCCTTGACTTTTTCATGTTTCTTTATCTTTTTTGTGTTTTTTTTATATTTATTTTTTGATAATACTCTTTTTCTTCCTCGACTGTTTCATGTATACTATTTTCTTTTTTTTTTGCGATTTTTGATAATACTTTTTTTTGCCCTCGACATTTTCATGTACTTGGCGTATTTTTTACTTTTTTAAAGTTTTTTTTGGGGATCTCACTTCTTTTTACAAAGCTAATTCATGTACTTGGCGTAATTTTTTTTATATGATAAGACAACAGTATCGCCGCCGTGGCCACGGCCATGGCGGGGAGCGGGGTCGTGGTTTGGAGCGGAGCCGGGGCCGTGGCGGCGGCCAGTAAAAAATTTTATTTAATTATAATTTTTAATAAAAAATAAATATTTTTTATTTTATTTCAAACATTAAAATGTGGTTATTTCATTTGCTCCTGCAGCCGGCATACTATTCTCTTTCAGCTGTTGAAATAATTCTCGTCTGCATCGTTAACTGACAAATAGAACACATTTACTAATTATTTATAAATTATCACACGTGCTCATATGTCAAGATCATTGAATGAATAATTGCGTATGCAAAACCCTACCTAAAAATTTGTGCGTACATAGTCTGACGTAGATCACACTGCATCATCTTCTGCTTCGATTATCTGTAAATATATAATGCCACATATTAGTTATATACAACTTAATGTAGAACTTACTTATAGAGTAGCCTTTTGCTCTAGTGAGTGTAGAGACTACATAATGTGTCCGAAGGAGGTGAGAACATATGGTAGAAAGTTTTGTTGGAGGATATTTAAAAAATGCTAATGGTAATTTAGCGAAAATGAATGAAGAGATTCAATATTTTTATTGGTGTTGGTTTAGTATATTTATTGGTGAATTGAAATATTGTTAATGGTAAACTAGTAAAATTAATGAATAGCGTAGAAACTACTGTGGATTTTATTAATTAAAGTATTACAAATGTCTTTCACAAAAGATTGAAAAGCATCAACGGAGATGTGTTTTCAGTGTACTTTCTTCACTAATGCGATTTGCTTTACATTGCAAGCAGTCCACCATAATCTATTTTCTTAATAATTCTTAATGCTATGTCTTTAGATAAATTTTGTCGATTTACCTTATTTGACAAAGTTCTTATTATCTAATCTTCTCCGGACAACCTCCACGCCTGTGCATTCCCTTCATTTCTATCCATCCAAGCCTGTGCGTCCCCTTCAATTCTACTATCCAAGCCTGTGCGTCTCCTTCATTTTTATCGAAGTCCTGTGTGTCCCCTTCATTTCTATCTATAATATAATAAGTTTTACATAAAATAAAAACTCTAAATTGCTGGTATACAAATACAAATATCTGGCAATTTAAATTCAATGCAATTTTTTACTACAATATATTATTTTGTACAAGCATGGTACAAATTTCTAGAAACTTATGCGAAAGAAGGTGCTTCTCTGTCAAACCTTCTCCGGACAACTTCCGAGTCTGCGACTCTACATAAAAAAATCTATTAAATTAATTTGGCGACTTACCTTGTTAATTGAGACAATAATTCCGTCTCCTATTTAGTGTAAAAACTCCTGACATCTCAAATTTGGACCACTTACATTATTTGACACTTGGAAGGTTAAGATTGGTAGGTTATAAAGTTCAATATTTAAAAAATAGTTTGTACAATGACGGACGACGATCCCTGCTGAATAATCCCGAGAGTCGACGAACGAAGAACGAAACATGTGTTAGTTTCGTTTTGGCTGAAGGTGTCGCGTAACCAGAGTTCGGAGGTCTCCCGTTTAATCCCTCACCGACAGGAGCGGTGGTAATGTGTGCGTGAATTGACGCCAGCGCGAAGCCAGCCAAGTGGCGACAACGCGAAACGAATGTGACGTCATATGGGAGCTCTGTATTAATTTGGCCGAGCTTAGGAAGTCTCCAGTTTAATCCCTTGCAGCTATTGGTCAGTTGACAAACACCTACAGGGAGCGATGGTAATGTGTGCGTGAGACGCACGATGGGAGACGAACGGACACCACGGCCAATCAGCGTCACCGGGACTTATGTTGTCGACGCTGATTGGCCGCGGCGTCACTCGCTTGGCGCTGGCGTCGGTTCGTCTCCAATCGTGCGTCTCACGTACACATTACCACCGCTTCTGTAGGTGTTACCCCTCCATCACGTGACACTGCGATGAATTATGGCGGTAACATTCAAAAGTATAAGGTCCTTTACGTCCCTGTTTCTAATGAAATGAATTGAAATATAATTGAAATATAAGATTGGTGGCAGGTAACAGAAAACACAAAATAATAATGAAAACATTATGTATTTATGCATTAATAATGGTAAATTGAAGGACTGTATTCTGTTATAATGTACTACACGTGTAAGGTGATAAAACGTATTTTTATATTTCAGAAAATATATACATAAAAATATAAAATTTAATATTATATGTATATACATTTTTTAATAAAATATTTACAAATTTTGGCGCTGTCGGTGGTGCTCGAATTCTCCACATCTGCTAATATACTTCCTAGCAGCTCCTCTGATATTTCATTAGTACCAGAGTACATACTGTTATTAAACAACTGGATCATATCGTTCGTAATTTTGTAATTATAACAATGTGCATTCTCATTTGCCATGTCCAGTTTCATTCGAGTTAGGGCAGCAAGTGTTTCTGGGGTTAATCTATTTCTACCTCTAGTTTTTATTTGTGTGATAGTGGAAAAATATCTTTCGACATCAGCATTTGAATGGGGTAACGTTAAGCACAACTGCGCCAGTCTGGATAGGTTTCCATATAAATATTCGTCTTCATTAATTTTAAAGATACTCGTTTCGTGCCAGAACTGAAGTAAATTCTTTTCTTTTATGCTGTCTTCTGTATCCCCAAAATAAGCAGCCAGCAATGCATGCCATTCATCTAATACAAGCGTACGATTACATTTTGATTTAAATTGATTTAATATACATTCCAATTTGCCACTCACAAGGTTGTCATTAGTGTTTAGAGCTGTTTGCGGGTTTAAAAAATCTAATGCATTTAAAAATTCGTCATCGAATGGCACTCTATCGACAATTTGTTGGTAGCCAGTTTGGTAACATTTCCTGATCTTTATATAAAATTGTATAATGTCTTTGTTTTCTTCCGAATTATCATTTGTTATTGCACTGAGTGTATTTCTACATTCTGTCCCAGGAAAAATTGTTGTTAGTGGTAGTAAATTCTCTTCATTATATACGTCAATTTTGTGTATATTTGGTTCTTTCAATTTTTGAGACTTTATGAAATTGGTTCCCAATAAAACTAACAATCTTTTACATTCAAGGATCAGGCGGTGAATTAAGACTGTCGAGCTTTGAAATAATTTGTTCAAAGTTATAAATGGTTTTAAGAAATGATCCATAAACTCCAAATATGCCTTAGTAAAAGGAGAATTCATACTTGCTAATATTTTTTGTGCGACAGATTCTTTTACTGCTCCCACCGCTATCACCCAAAAGTAAACTCTCCACTGATTTAATACTGTTTTAATACATTGAGCTACAGCTAGCCATCTAGTTGGCGCTGGCTGTACAACTTTCCGCTTTTTAAAAGTCAGAAACTCTTGCGTACCTTCTAACAAGCTCTGACGTTTTGGACTTTGCGAGAAGTATGCATACAGATCGTGCAGAAACTTTTCAATATCAATTGGCAAGCATCCGCACGCTTTACGTGCAGCCAAATGTAGTGAATGACAAATGCATGGTAGAATACACATTTCGGTATTGGCTGCTATTAATCGAGATGTCAATGAATTATGCACTCCCACCATGACATTGGCATTATCCACACACACGCCAACCATGTTGCTTATGGGCAAATTATACTTCTTTAATGTCTGTCTAAAACATTCAAATAAGCTTTTTCCTGTAGCGTCCTTAATCCTAATTAAATCTAACAAATCTGTATGTATCCGTTCTTCGTGAACATAACGAATTAAAAAACAAAGAAGCTTCATGTTAGACACGTCTGTAGTTTCGTCGATCAATACAGAAAAATATTTGCCCTGAACCTTATCTAGAATTTTTTTAACAATGGACCTGTTTATTACGTTCAGGCAAATGGCTTTCATTTTCTTCGCACTTGTTTGTCTCTTTGCTTTTTTTGTATTGGATTTGGTGACGGTGCTATCACTGCCTGTTCATAAAATAATCATTTTTATTCACACAATATTAACAAGCAATTTCACTAATAAATTAAAAATATATCTTACTTGAATCGGTCTCTACATTCATGACTGTTGCTTCATCTATACTTATTGGTTCACGTATTACTGAACTTTTTCCGTACTTCATGTTCCTGATATGCTCTTGGCTATTTCCATGGCGTTGTAAATTAGATTTTATTGCCGTAATATACATATCACAAAATGTACACTTTCTAAGGTGTGGGTACTGCTGGACTTGTTGCAGCCACGGTTGAAAGGCTGGGTCCTCCAGCCAAACTTTGCAAAATTTTCGCTTCTTTTTTTTTAAGTTTCTTGCAGCGGGAACAGTGAAGGTACTATCACTGCCTGTTCATAAAATAATCATTTTTATTCACATGGTTTTTAATTCTATGATTTCAGACACATTAGTGATGTATTAAAAAGATGTATCTTACTTGAATAGATCTCCACGTCTGAGGTTATATGTCCGCTAGGTCCAGCAATGGGACCTACACTGGCATCATTGCCTATGTATAAAATATCCATCATTAGTACTAAATCAATATTATTAATCAAAAGTATTAAGTATTTATCTTACCTGATTCCTTATTCATATTATAATTCACTCACTGTCTTACGTGGTACCAAGGGTGCGTTCCACTTGAGCCCAAAGCGACCGCAACGCCCCTGTTTCTCGTTCCACTTGGCGAACACAACGACCGCGGTCGGGCTGAAAACGTCACACATGACGTCATTGATGCGACCGCATCGCGTCCACGGCGACCCACCACCGAAGATGGGTCTGGCCTGTTCGTTCGTGATTTTCGCGGGTAATTCAATTCAAGCGCTAAAGGCGGGATTTCCTATCAGCGTCAAACGCGTGCTTCTAGACGTTGCTTTCGGCTTCTTATCTCGTTTATTATTTAAAAGTTGTAACATTTATGAATATACAAATAAATAAACAATACTTTACTTGTTATTTTTAATTTATTTGATATTTCTCTCTACACATTTTCTTTGACTACATAACTTTTGTAATCTTTGTTACTAGTAGCATAAAGTACAGGGTCATTTGCGATATTTTATATCAATTTTTCGTCCTTATCAGAAGAAAACTGCAATTTCGTTGACATGTTTTCACGCGTTATCGAAAATCATCCAAGGCGCGTACGTCTAAATACGGACACCACAGTTAAAAATCGATTACAAGAAAACAGAAGATATGTGTGGTATTTCTTTTTTAATAGTAATAGTAATTATTACTATTAAACACTGAAAAACAAACTACTTACGTTCCACGAGTTAAGATAATATCTAAAGCCAAAAGGGAAGCGTTCAGACAATGGTGGATTTCGATTCTTGATTAGTAAATAATCGAGTATTCGAGAATCGATTCCTACTATAATCGGTAAAATAATAGACTTTTCGCCATACCAGCGTCGCTGGGGAATCGGTTGTCGACGCTGGTTGGCTGCAGCCTCACTTGGGTTGGCTAGCTTCGCTTGCCGTGGCGCTAGCGTCGGTTCGTTTTACATCTTGACGTTGATTGGTTGACGCACGGCGTCATCACGCGCATGCGTGGACGCGTATAATTTGCCCCACCACTCGAATAGTCGGCGGGCGATGTGGACTCAAGTGGAACGCAATCCAGGCGCGTACAAACCCCATTCCTGCCCGTTCCACTAGCTTTTCGCCCGCGAAGCTCACAACCACTTATAAGCAAGTGGAACGGCAAATTGCTACGGTCGTGGGTGCGGTCGCTTTGGGCTCAAGTGGAACGCACCCCAAGTGTTCAAACGCTTTACGCACAGTAGTAATAGTACACGTACGCTCCCGTGGCGCATGTAGCTTGGCTTGGCGCTGGCATCGGTACATTCGTGACGTCACATTCGTTTCGCGTTGTTGCCACTTGGCTGGCTTCGCGTTGGCGTCAATTCACGCACACATTACCACCGCTCCTGTCGGTGAGGGATTAAACGGGAGAGTGGAGACCAAGGGAGACCTCCGAACTTTGCGCGTAACGCGTACGTATGTATACGTAATGTTTGATGACGAAAAATTTCTAGGAGAATCAGAAGAAGAAAAATCTTACCGTTTCTGACATGGTGCGCGAAGCAACTTATGCATTATTAATCTTTTCCTTTCTTTTAAATTTACTTTCTGTAAAGAGTGACCCAAAAATGAGGCCTCTTTTAGCCCCTTTTTGGTCCCACGATTTTGGTACTGAATTTCATGCGAAACGATACCTTATGATGAGACAAATTCACAAATAAAAATCAAAGTCAAGAAATATAAATGTCTGTGTTATAGGTGTTTTTTTTTTAATATATCGTCCACCATATTGAATCGGCCATTATGAATTTTGAAAATCTAAGTTCAAATTCGTTGTTAGCAGTCAGCAAAACCACTGGGAACAATTCTTTAAATTATCGGACTGACATAAAAGTCCATACATCGAAGCGTATGGGCTGACGCGTTAATGAATTTTCACTTCTTTTACCACCCATATCTCAGAAACTAATTGTCACCTCAACTTGAAAAATTATCGTGATTCATGTCTCATCATAAGCTATCATTTGGCATAAAATTCAGTTCCAAAATCGTGGGACCAAAAAGGGGCTATTTCTTGGGTCACTCTTTTATTATATTAAAACCTTGTTATAACTTCGCTTTATATTATATTATGTTAGATGAGCATCTGGAAATTCCATATACGTGTCATTCTTAAAGCAAATGGTACTTGGGAAGTTGTCCAGGGGACAAGCACTCTACCAAAGATGCCAGCGGCAGGGTCCGAGATCACGGTAATTAGAGAGTATCAAAGACAGGTAACAGCATGGAATAAATTGGATAGTATGGCTCAAAAGGTAATTGTGACTACGATCTTAGAGCAACCCACGATGCATATTATCAATTGCGAAACGTCTAAGAGTATGTGGGAAAAACTAATTAGCATCTACGAACAAAAGTCGGAAACTACGATTCATGTACTTCAACAGAAGTGGTTTACAACCACGAAGGAATCTTCTGACGACATGGCAATGCATATCGCCAAACTAGAGGATATAGCTCATCGTTTGCAGCTAATGGGTGAAAATGTTTCAGAAAACATGTATATTTTATAGCTGCTAAGTCTGATGTAACAAGTTGTATTAAAAACTTTGTTAAGAAGACCGAAAAACATTGTCTAAAAGGAATTAAAACCTTAAGGACAGACAATGGTTTAGAATTCATTAATGAAGAACTTGCTATTTTCTTAAAGTCTTTTGGTATCCAACATCAAAGGACTGTAGCTTATTGTCCAGAACAAAACGGATCAGCTGAGAGAGAAAATAGAACAGTGGTGGAAGCTGCAAGAACTGTTTTATATGCTAAAGGTTTTGAAAAAAGATTCTGGGCAGAAGCCATAAATACAGTAGTATATATATTAAACTGTACAGGAACAAGCAGTATTAAGAATGTAACTCCATATGAATTATGGTACAATCGGAAACCAAAAATTAATGACTTTCATATTTTTGGAGAACAGGTGTATGTACATATTCCAAAACAAAAAAGACAAAAATTAGATGCAAAGGCTGAAAAAGGGTATTTCATGGGCTGTGATGAAAACACCAAGGGCTATAGGATATGGCTTCCAAAAGGAGATACTGTAAAAGTGTTACATGATGTGTTTTTCAGTGGTAAAACAGATTTAGAGCAACAATCTGAGCAACAATCCCAAAACGAAATGAAGTCACTAACACAATTCGAAAATGAGATGGTGTTACAGAATACTGTTTTGAGTCCACCTGACAAAGATATTCTACCGGTCTGTCAGCTACAAAGAGAAGAGTCAATAAGTGGAGCAGAAAGTATTGAAGTTGAGAACCAATGTTCTCAAAATGATCAATCGTATGAGAAATCGTATGAGAAATCTGAAAAATCTATTGAATCTGAAAGGTCTGTTGCGCCAACAGATAAGAATCAAGAAGGAAATGACCCTGATGATGCACCACTAGTAAATAGAAGAAACTTAAGGGATAGAACTTTATTGAAACAACCAAAACGTTATGACGATTATGTAAATATTAATGATAGTGTAGATATTCACGAACTTTTAATAACTGAAGAAGCTGCTGAGTCAAAAGAAAATAACGATAAGGATGATGAACCTTTAACTTATGAAGAAGCTATGGATAGTTGTGATTCGACAAACTGGATTCAAGCCATGCAAGAAGAAATAGATTCTTTAAAAAAGAATAAAGTCTGGTGCTTAGTGGATAAACCAGAAAATCAAGACATAATAGACAACCGATGGGTATACAAGATTAAAAGAGACACAAATGGAAAAATTCTAAGATATAAAGCGAGACTGGTTGCAAAAGGCTACAAGCAAAAGGAAGGGATTGATTACAAGGAGACATTCAGTCCGGTGGTAAGATTTGATACAATCAGAATAATTCTAACAATTGCAGCTAGAGAAAGGTTAGTAATGAGACAATTTGATATAAAAACAGCCTTCTTATATGGAAACATAGAAGAAAAGATTTACATGAAACAACCAGAAGGTTTTTCAGACGGAACCTCTCATGTTTGCAAGTTACTCAGAAGTCTATATGGTCTTAAGCAATCTTCTAGATGTTGGAATCGTAGATTTACTGATTTCTTAAAAAACTTTAATTTAAAAGTAACCAGTGCAGATCCTTGTTTGTTTTATAGTACTAATCGAAGAATACTTCTAGCAATTTACGTAGATGATGGACTGATTGCAGCAGAAGATGAACAGGCTATTAACGATTTGTTAGAGGCTTTAAGAAAGGAATTTGAAATAACCCATGCCAAAATTGGAACATTTCTCGGTCTTCAGGTTGAGCAGAGACGAGATGGGTCAATTTTCTTACACCAGACATCTTATATAAAGAAAATTATAGACAGATATAGGATGAAGGATGCAAATCCAGTAGCCATTCCTGCGGATCCCCATCAAGAAATCTACACACAGGCGCACACCATTAATCAAGAGGAAGTTCTTCGAGCACCATATAGGGAAGCCATAGGAAGTTTGATGTACTTATCGTCTGGTACAAGACCTGACATTACATTCGCTGTACACAGAGCAAGTCGGTACATGCAGAATCCCACCAAGATTCAATGGAACGTCGTTAAGAGAATAATAAAGTATTTAAAAGGTACTTTACATTTCGGTTTGATCTTTGGAACACATCAAGATACGCATTTGAAAGCTTATAGCGATGCCGATTATGCGGGTGATTTGGAAACACGACGATCAACTACAGGATATATAATTCAATGGGGTCCAAGTGTAATTACTTGGAATTCTCAACGACAAATATCGGTGGCTCTTTCTACAACTGATGCCGAATACATGGCAGCATGTCAAACAGTTAAAGAGATAATGTGGTTTCAAAAACTTACCAAAGAGATATGTGATGTAAAGATGAATATTACGTTATTCTTAGATAATCAAAGCGCAATTCAATTGATTAAAAATCCTGTTTTTCATAAAAGGACTAAACATATAGATATAAGATTTCATTATATTAGGGAAAGATATTGTGAAAACGTTTTTAGTTTAGAATATGTTAATACGAAGTTTCAAGTTGCAGATATCCTTACAAAACCACTGGCTCGACAAATTTTTCAACAGCATCGAGATATTATATGTATTGAAAAGAATAGTGAAAAGGAGGAATAATGAATAGGCTCTGATTATTCTATGGGTTCGATTAGTCTATGAGTTCTGTGAAGATTATTCTGATCTGATCGCTATATACATATATAGAATTTGAAGATAAAGAATGAAGAATGTTAACGAAGAATGTTATTTGATTTGTTCTTTATAGACATTATATGATTCATGTAATTTCTTCTCTTCGTGTTGCAACAAACAGTGGGAGTGTTGGAATATAGGTTTATTGCAACAAGAAGTTTGTTGGCACAGCGAATAAATAATACTAAACTGCTAAACGAAGGAGTTCAGTATATTTGAGTTTTATAAGCAATTTAAACGTCTGTCACGGTCAACGTCCTATTTGTTACTGTTGCGACTCCCGTCTAGCGGCGTGCAGTATAAGCTTCGGAAGCGCGAAGTTCAGATTGAATCACCTGAACGTAATGGGAAAAGGAGACAAAGTGAAGTTCGCACAAGGCCGAGGTGTTTGAAAATAGTTAGAGATCCTTTAATGAGAGGACTTCAAGATTATAAATTAATCGATACCCCCTTCGAAACGGGTGTTTTGAATAAATGAACCGCACTTTGATCCTTTCTCCTAGGTGAAATTCCAGGGCTATGTTGTTAAACGCTTGATTCTCAAAATCGGCCAAGAGGAATTTAGTTTGTTTGGCTTAGTTGTTAAGGACATTTTTGTAAAAATGAAAAACAGTTGTAAGAGCGTTCGCTTGGAAAGCGACTTGAGCCTGGAAAGCCATCACGAGTAGTCGTATAAATAGATAGATAGATAATGTTTTGTGTGGATTTTGCTTTCGCTGATACCACAGTGTTTTTTTTTTTCTTGATCTTCCTTTTCTTATTCTTCGTGTTGGCTTGTAGTCTGAAATTTATTTGTTAATTGTTTTGTTGTTTATTTGTTGGTTAGTTGTACTTCTATCATAGTTGTGTGTTCATGCTTGCAAAAGCTTGCGTTATGTTGGCTAGTGTTTCCATGTCTTTACTAAAGGCTAGTGCCCTAATGTCGTATGGAGCTTGTACTCCTTTTATTTGAATGAAATTGATGAATTTATCTGAGACGTCTTTATTTAGGGGACAAGTGAATATCAAGTGGTTTAAATCTTCTTCTTCATAACCACAATTGCATTTTGGTTCTGGGATTATGGAGAGTTTATATAAATGTGCCTTTGTTCTGTGGTGATTACTTCTGATTCTGTTAATTATTGATATCGCTTTTCTATTTGGTTTTTGTTTATATTTGGTGAACCATTGTGTGTTTAGCTCTATGTTGTCGTCTATTAGCTTAAAGTAACTGTTATTGTTTGTTTGTGCTTTAGTCTCTAAATCGTTTTTCCAGTTTGTTATTGTTGTCTTTTTGAAGATATTTTTTGCTTCTTTTATAGTGAGTTTTGTTGGTATATGCTTTCCAACTTCTCGTCCTAATTTTGCCAATTGGTCTACTCTCTCACTATTCTCTACTCCTAGGTGGCCTGGGCACCATATGAAAAGAATTTCCTTGTGTATGGTCTGACATCTGTATGCTAGAAATTTTATTTCTGCTATGAATTGATTTTCTTGTGTGTTCTGGTTTAATTTCATAATGAGATGTTTGGCGTCTGATATTATTTTGCAGGATCTATGAGTGCTAGTTTTGAAGAATTTTATCGCTTCTATTATTGCTATTGCTTCCAGTGTTTCTGAAGAGTGTTCTTTTTTTATACTAAATAATTCGTATTTGTCTAATTGGGGGATGTAAAAGGCTGCTCCTGCTTTAGTATTTTCTTCATTGGTGTTATCTTCTATTGTTTTTTTGTGTCCAGATCCATCTGTGAATATTTCTAATTCATGAGGTGGGAGTTCAGATAGTTTTTTGATAAATGATTCGTTTGGGTTTTCTGCTAATTTTATAATTTCGCCTATTTCTGTGTTTACTTCAAACTTGTTGAGATATGTTTGTATTGGAAATTCGTATACTATTGGTAGATTTGTGTGATGTATACTTTTTAGAGTAAGCTTTATACAATTCCATCTTTTTATCAGGAAGAAATTGTATCTTTGTGTTTTTTATTTTTTTAGTAGCTTGTCTATATAATGTAATTTTGTTTTTAATTTATGAGATGTATGTGAGTGACATTTAGCTAAATAGTTGTTTGTTAATATTTCGGCCCTTTGATATATGTTCATTTCTTTTGCTATATGCCATACTATTGCATTTGGAGTTGATGGCATTAGTCCTAAGCACTTCTTTAATGCAGTTTGAGTTAAAGTGTTGATTCCCTTTAGGTTAGTCCTTGATGCATTTATATACTGTGGAAGGCCCCATTCAATCATTGTTCTAATTGTTGCTTTATAAACTAATAGTAAAGTTTCTGGATGCGATCCCCAATGTACTCCCGATAGCCATTTTAGAATTGTTGTTGCTTTAATCAATTTTTCTTTAAGGTATTTGATGTGCGGTGACCAGTTTAGTTTTTTGTCCATCATTAGTCCTAAGAATTTTGCTTCATTGTTTGGTTTGATAATTTTTCCTTCTATGTTGATGTCGAAATCTTGAGATTCTTTCTTCCTAGAGAAAATTACTAATTTTGTTTTTTCAGCCGATATGTTTAAATTAATTGAGTTTAACCAATTGTTTAAGGTTTCTATTGATTCTGTTAAGTCCCTTTTTATTTTAAGTTTATCAGTATTTCTACAATAAATTACAATATCATCTGCAAATTGAAGGGTGAAGCAGTTATTTCCTGTATGGTTTAGTATTTTATGTAAATAGATGTTAAATAGTAATGGGCTTAATATAGATCCCTGAGGGAGACCTTTCCTGCATGTTCTAGTGTCTATGTGTGTTCCTTTTAAGTAGAAATGGACTGTTCTTTCTGATATTGTATTTTGTATAAATCTGATTATGTTGGCTGGAATTTTCAGTTTGACTAATTCGTTTATTAATATTGCTGGATTTACATTATCAAAGGCACCTTCTACATCAATAAATAAAGCTCCCACTGATTCCTTTTTGAGGTAGGCTAGATAAATATCTGTAGTAAGTATATTGAGACTATCTTGACATGATTTATTTTTCCTAAATCCAAATTGTATATTTGGCAGCAGGAGGTCATTTTCAATATAATGTTCTAGTCTATTTTTTATTATTTTTTCAGTTAGTTTTAATATATTTGAAGCTAGCGATATTGGTCTGTAACTGTCTTTTTTCTGTTTAGGTATTAGGGAGGTGTTATAAACTTTCCAGTCTGTTGGGATTTCTCCTTGTTCGATGATCTGTGATATGGTTTCTTTAAGCCTGGTTATTATGTTGATTGGTAGTTTTTGTAATATTTCATTTGTAATGTTGTCCGCTCCTGGTGATGTGAAGGGTTTTAGATTTTTAATTATTGATTTTATTTCATCTATTGAGATCTCCTGCTTCCAAACTGATGGTAGTTCTTCTTCTTTATTGTTGATGTGAATATAGTTTGCTGTTGATGGCGGGGCAAACTTTTCTGCATATGTTTTTGCTGATCTTATTTGTTCTTCCGGTGTGCTGCTGTTCGGAGTATTCCATATTTTGCTATTACTGAATGTTTTAATAGTGTTCCATATGTCTTTCAGACATGTATGTGGGTTAAGTTTATTTACTGTTTCTTTAAAGCTATTAGATTTCTCTTTCTTTATTATTTTCCGTGTATTGCTGATTTCCTCTTTCCATTTAATTAACTTTTCGTTGGATGGTTGGTTTTTATATTCTAGATATGCTATTTTTCTATTATTTGTTGCTTCTTGGCATTCCTCGTTCCACCATATGAGAGCTGGTCTGATATTTTTGTTTCTTCTTGTGGTTGTCTTATGGTTGTTATTTATATTGTTTTGGTTTTGTTGTTGGATATTCAGTTGTTTTGCGCCATTTTTAACAAGTGTGTCATGCATAGTGTTTGTTAGCTTTTTGTATTCTTCTAGATAGTTAGTTTTTGATACCTTATTGTTGAATGTTATTTCCTTTAAGTCTTCTATTGTTTTGGTCCAGTCGACTTTTGCTGTTGATAACTTTGGTCTATCACTTGTAAATATTTGTGGCTGAGAGTTTGTTTCAATTGATATTGGATGATGGTCACTGTTCATTGGGTCTGTTGTGATGTTAACTTCAACATTGTTGATTAAATCTAATGAGATTATTTGTAGGTCTGGTGCGGTTGGGCTGCAGTTTATTTTAGGTATCATCGTAGCGTCTCTTTTTGGAACTATTGAAAAATCTTGTTTATTCACTGCGTACATTAGATTCCTCCCAGTCAAATTTTCAGTTCTGCTTCCCCATAATTTGTGGTTAGCGTTGAAGTCTCCACATATAATATGATTTTTGTAGCTAGAAATGTTCCCTATTCTATTTAATAGTTCAAACCATATTTTGCCTGATGTTTTTACCTGAGGAGGTTTGTAAAGGTTGGTTATATGTAGGTCATTATTTGTGTTAGTTTTGATTTTTATTGTTTGAATTTCAATTTGTTTGAACATTGAGAAGTCTACATTAATTTTGTCATATAATATGTCTTTATTTATTGCTATTAAGGTTCCTCCTCCGTGGTGAATGGCTTGTCTATCATTCCTTTCGATGTTAAAATTCCCCATGTTTATATAGTTTCCGTCATCTAACCAGGTTTCCTGTAGTGCTATTATGTCATAATCCTCGTGCTATGTTTCTTAGATCCAAAATTTTATTCTTAATTCCTCTGCAATTCCATTGAAGGATTTTCATTATAATTTGTATTACTGTTGTTTTTATTCCTGTTCCAGAGTTTTTGGATTGGCTGTGATTGTTAAATTATCTAGTGTTTTGGACCTAATTTTTTGATCGTATTCGATCTTTTTAGTTTCATTTGTAGTATTGTATTTTGTTAGTTCCTTAAATCTAGGAATTATCGGAGAATTTTTTATTATAAGAGCTTTGTTTGTTTTCTTATTTATTCTGGAATATGGGAAGGTATTATTCGAATATGAGGATTTTATGGAAGCCTCGTCTATTTTGGTTGTTCTATTTCTATCTTCGATTGTACTAATTCTTATTGGGTTTTGTGTATTTAGTGTGATTAGACTTAGTTTTTCTATGTTCTTATTTATGTCCAAGCGAGGCCCTATGTCTTCTTTTGATATGTATTTTTTTATTTCTTTCTCTGTTATGTTTTCTTTTGTTTTAGGCTTATTAAATTCAATTTCTTCTAGGGTTTGAGGGTTTAGAAATTGTTTTTCCTTCCAATCAAATATAGCCTTTTTATTTATGTCTTTGTAATATAGATTAATAATTTGATTTTCGTTTATAATATTATTCTTCCTTATTATCTCTTTTGCTTTTTTATGGTCCACGTTAAAATAACTCATTGTAGTAGCTAGTATTTTTTGATATTGAAGTGAAGGGCAGTTAATATCAAAAGTACCGTGGTTCCCTTTGCAGTTTGCGCATTTTCTTACTGTTTTGCATTCATTAGTTTCTGAATGTTCTGTTTCTGAACATATTGGACATCTTTTCTGTCCTCTACATTGTGCAGATGTGTGTCCATATCGTAGACAGTTATGGCATTTTTTAACTGTTTTTTTTATTGGAGCTGTTTTGCATTTGACATACCAAATAGTGATGCCTTGTGGAAGGAGATCTCCTTTGATTAATAATTTGATAGCATTTGTTGGTATTAGCTTATCTGTTTTATTATCGTAACGCATTAGCCTCTCAATTTCAACTATTTCTGGATTGTAGTTATGCTCCTCTATTCCCTGTTGGATTTCTTCCAAATCCATCTCTTTTGGAATGTCATACACAATAATGCGTCTATATATTTTATAATCCGGAATGTATGTGTACCATTCCGTTAGCTTGTTTTTCGATTTTTCGATAAACTCGTTAGCATAAATATGATTATTAAACGTTAACTGTATTTTATCTTTCCCTAGTTTGTTAATTTTCTGTAGCTGAGTTGCAAGAGGGGCAATCTTTTTCCCCAATTGTAGAGGGTGTAGGTTACCCAGATTTTGAGCTTCATCCTTTGATGTCATTTGGACTATATACGGTCCGGAAATATTGTCTCCATATCTATTCTTTCCTTGCATTTCATGGAAAATGTTTTGCTTTTTCTTTTTATTTATTTGGCTTATATTTGTATTATCACTAGGTCCTGCTTTTGCCTCTTCATGCATTGTCCTTTTTAAGCTATTGTCTGCATTTATTTTATTATTTGAAGATGAGGATGGGTTTATTCCTATAATATCTAACATGTGTTGATTATTTGAAATCTGATAATTATTGTTGTTCATTGTTACTTTGTTTTGACTATCTTTGGGGTCAAATGTATTTTTATCTTTGTTTTTTGTTTTGTCTTCTATTTCCATTTCTTCCATGCCTCGTTTGTGATGTATTGTGTGATATGTAGTTTGCAGGTTATTTCCTATGTAGTTATTTAATTCTCCTTACCTTACGTCAGGATATTAAGGATTTTGTTATTCAAGCCTCACTTTTTATTTCTCTATTCTAGTTATGTCATTTGGTAGTTATTTTGGTTTTTATTCGATATATTTGTATTTTGATTATTTCACCATTAAACTTCGCGTGTACACTTGTTTACGGTCAAACCGGAAGTCTAGTCATATAAATAAAAAGTGCCTTAGCACTCCACGGGCGTCGACCCTCGCCGAATTCCCTACCAAGGATCCAGAGGACCCAAACGGCCACGCAACATTACTGTCTCGGTGGTAACATACATGATAAGAGCATCAATTACATAATTACATTTTTACTAACTTCAGTGTATAGTAAGAACATTAATTTCATCTATAGTGACATTTAGTTTGTGCTAACTTCACTTCGCTCGCCAAACTTTGATACTCAACAAAGTTGATAACAAGTTTGGTTCAGAACTATATTTTGTTATTACTAGTTTCTATGGCATTGTAACTAACAACGTTTTGTACGTTTGTGATTCATATCTTGCTGAATAATATAAAACTTTTATATTATACTTTTATATTATATAACTTTTATATAATACTTTTTTTTGCCCTCGACATTTTCATGTACTTGGCGTATTTTTTACTTTTTTAAAGTTTTTTTTGGGGATCTCACTTCTTTTTACAAAGCTAATTCATGTACTTGGCGTAATTTTTTTTATATGATAAGACAACAGTATCGCCGCCGTGGCCACGGCCATGGCGGGGAGCGGGGTCGTGGTTTGGAGCGGAGCCGGGGCCGTGGCGGCGGCCAGTAAAAAATTTTATTTAATTATAATTTTTAATAAAAAATAAATATTTTTTATTTTATTTCAAACATTAAAATGTGGTTATTTCATTTGCTCCTGCAGCCGGCATACTATTCTCTTTCAGCTGTTGAAATAATTCTCGTCTGCATCGTTAACTGACAAATAGAACACATTTACTAATTATTTATAAATTATCACACGTGCTCATATGTCAAGATCATTGAATGAATAATTGCGTATGCAAAACCCTACCTAAAAATTTGTGCGTACATAGTCTGACGTAGATCACACTGCATCATCTTCTGCTTCGATTATCTGTAAATATATAATGCCACATATTAGTTATATACAACTTAATGTAGAACTTACTTATAGAGTAGCCTTTTGCTCTAGTGAGTGTAGAGACTACATAATGTGTCCGAAGGAGGTGAGAACATATGGTAGAAAGTTTTGTTGGAGGATATTTAAAAAATGCTAATGGTAATTTAGCGAAAATGAATGAAGAGATTCAATATTTTTATTGGTGTTGGTTTAGTATATTTATTGGTGAATTGAAATATTGTTAATGGTAAACTAGTAAAATTAATGAATAGCGTAGAAACTACTGTGGATTTTATTAATTAAAGTATTACGAATGTCTTTCACAAAAGATTGAATAGCATCAACGGAGATGTGTTTTCAGTGTACTTTCTTCACTAATGCGATTTGCTTTACATTGCAAGCAGTCCACCATAATCTATTTTCTTAATAATTCTTAATGCTATGTCTTTAGATAAATTTTGTCGATTTACCTTATTTGACAAAGTTCTTATTATCTAATCTTCTCCGGACAACCTCCACGCCTGTGCATTCCCTTCATTTCTATCCATCCAAGCCTGTGCGTCCCCTTCAATTCTACTATCCAAGCCTGTGCGTCTCCTTCATTTTTATCGAAGTCCTGTGTGTCCCCTTCATTTCTATCTATAATATAATAAGTTTTACATAAAATAAAAACTCTAAATTGCTGGTATACAAATACAAATATCTGGCAATTTAAATTCAATGCAATTTTTTACTACAATATATTATTTTGTACAAGCATGGTACAAATTTCTAGAAACTTATGCGAAAGAAGGTGCTTCTCTGTCAAACCTTCTCCGGACAACTTCCGAGTCTGCGACTCTACATAAAAAAATCTATTAAATTAATTTGGCGACTTACCTTGTTAATTGAGACAATAATTCCGTCTCCTATTTAGTGTAAAAACTCCTGACATCTCAAATTTGGACCACTTACATTATTTGACACTTGGAAGGTTAAGATTGGTAGGTTATAAAGTTCAATATTTAAAAAATAGTTTGTACAATGACGGACGACGATCCCTGCTGAATAATCCCGAGAGTCGACGAACGAAGAACGAAACATGTGTTAGTTTCGTTTTGGCTGAAGGTGTCGCGTAACCAGAGTTCGGAGGTCTCCCGTTTAATCCCTCACCGACAGGAGCGGTGGTAATGTGTGCGTGAATTGACGCCAGCGCGAAGCCAGCCAAGTGGCGACAACGCGAAACGAATGTGACGTCATATGGGAGCTCTGTATTAATTTGGCCGAGCTTAGGAAGTCTCCAGTTTAATCCCTTGCAGCTATTGGTCAGTTGACAAACACCTACAGGGAGCGATGGTAATGTGTGCGTGAGACGCACGATGGGAGACGAACGGACACCACGGCCAATCAGCGTCACCGGGACTTATGTTGTCGACGCTGATTGGCCGCGGCGTCACTCGCTTGGCGCTGGCGTCGGTTCGTCTCCAATCGTGCGTCTCACGTACACATTACCACCGCTTCTGTAGGTGTTACCCCTCCATCACGTGACACTGCGATGAATTATGGCGGTAACATTCAAAAGTATAAGGTCCTTTACGTCCCTGTTTCTAATGAAATGAATTGAAATATAAGATTGGTGGCAGGTAACAGAAAACACAAAATAATAATGAAAACATTATGTATTTATGCATTAATAATGGTAAATTGAAGGACTGTATTCTGTTATAATGTACTACACGTGTAAGGTGATAAAACGTATTTTTATATTTCAGAAAATATATACATAAAAATATAAAATTTAATATTATATGTATATACATTTTTTAATAAAATATTTACAAATTTTTGGCGCTGTCGGTGGTGCTCGAATTCTCCACATCTGCTAATATACTTCCTAGCAGCTCCTCTGATATTTCATTAGTACCAGAGTACATACTGTTATTAAACAACTGGATCATATCGTTCGTAATTTTGTAATTATAACAATGTGCATTCTCATTTGCCATGTCCAGTTTCATTCGAGTTAGGGCAGCAAGTGTTTCTGGGGTTAATCTATTTCTACCTCTAGTTTTTATTTGTGTGATAGTGGAAAAATATCTTTCGACATCAGCATTTGAATGGGGTAACGTTAAGCACAACTGCGCCAGTCTGGATAGGTTTCCATATAAATATTCGTCTTCATTAATTTTAAAGATACTCGTTTCGTGCCAGAACTGAAGTAAATTCTTTTCTTTTATGCTGTCTTCTGTATCCCCAAAATAAGCAGCCAGCAATGCATGCCATTCATCTAATACAAGCGTACGATTACATTTTGATTTAAATTGATTTAATATACATTCCAATTTGCCACTCACAAGGTTGTCATTAGTGTTTAGAGCTGTTTGCGGGTTTAAAAAATCTAATGCATTTAAAAATTCGTCATCGAATGGCACTCTATCGACAATTTGTTGGTAGCCAGTTTGGTAACATTTCCTGATCTTTATATAAAATTGTATAATGTCTTTGTTTTCTTCCGAATTATCATTTGTTATTGCACTGAGTGTATTTCTACATTCTGTCCCAGGAAAAATTGTTGTTAGTGGTAGTAAATTCTCTTCATTATATACGTCAATTTTGTGTATATTTGGTTCTTTCAATTTTTGAGACTTTATGAAATTGGTTCCCAATAAAACTAACAATCTTTTACATTCAAGGATCAGGCGGTGAATTAAGACTGTCGAGCTTTGAAATAATTTGTTCAAAGTTATAAATGGTTTTAAGAAATGATCCATAAACTCCAAATATGCCTTAGTAAAAGGAGAATTCATACTTGCTAATATTTTTTGTGCGACAGATTCTTTTACTGCTCCCACCGCTATCACCCAAAAGTAAACTCTCCACTGATTTAATACTGTTTTAATACATTGAGCTACAGCTAGCCATCTAGTTGGCGCTGGCTGTACAACTTTCCGCTTTTTAAAAGTCAGAAACTCTTGCGTACCTTCTAACAAGCTCTGACGTTTTGGACTTTGCGAGAAGTATGCATACAGATCGTGCAGAAACTTTTCAATATCAATTGGCAAGCATCCGCACGCTTTACGTGCAGCCAAATGTAGTGAATGACAAATGCATGGTAGAATACACATTTCGGTATTGGCTGCTATTAATCGAGATGTCAATGAATTATGCACTCCCACCATGACATTGGCATTATCCACACACACGCCAACCATGTTGCTTATGGGCAAATTATACTTCTTTAATGTCTGTCTAAAACATTCAAATAAGCTTTTTCCTGTAGCGTCCTTAATCCTAATTAAATCTAACAAATCTGTATGTATCCGTTCTTCGTGAACATAACGAATTAAAAAACAAAGAAGCTTCATGTTAGACACGTCTGTAGTTTCGTCGATCAATACAGAAAAATATTTGCCCTGAACCTTATCTAGAATTTTTTTAACAATGGACCTGTTTATTACGTTCAGGCAAATGGCTTTCATTTTCTTCGCACTTGTTTGTCTCTTTGCTTTTTTTGTATTGGAGTTGGTGACGGTGCTATCACTGCCTGTTCATAAAATAATCATTTTTATTCACACAATATTAACAAGCAATTTCACTAATAAATTAAAAATATATCTTACTTGAATCGGTCTCTACATTCATGACTGTTGCTTCATCTATACTTATTGGTTCACGTATTACTGAACTTTTTCCGTACTTCATGTTCCTGATATGCTCTTGGCTATTTCCATGGCGTTGTAAATTAGATTTTATTGCCGTAATATACATATCACAAAATGTACACTTTCTAAGGTGTGGGTACTGCTGGACTTGTTGCAGCCACGGTTGAAAGGCTGGGTCCTCCAGCCAAACTTTGCAAAATTTTCGCTTCTTTTTTTTTAAGTTTCTTGCAGCGGGAACAGTGAAGGTACTATCACTGCCTGTTCATAAAATAATCATTTTTATTCACATGGTTTTTAATTCTATGATTTCAGACACATTAGTGATGTATTAAAAAGATGTATCTTACTTGAATAGATCTCCACGTCTGAGGTTATATGTCCGCTAGGTCCAGCAATGGGACCTACACTGGCATCATTGCCTATGTATAAAATATCCATCATTAGTACTAAATCAATATTATTAATCAAAAGTATTAAGTATTTATCTTACCTGATTCCTTATTCATATTATAATTCACTCACTGTCTTACGTGGTACCAAGGGTGCGTTCCACTTGAGCCCAAAGCGACCGCAACGCCCCTGTTTCTCGTTCCACTTGGCGAACACAACGACCGCGGTCGGGCTGAAAACGTCACACATGACGTCATTGATGCGACCGCATCGCGTCCACGGCGACCCACCACCGAAGATGGGTCTGGCCTGTTCGTTCGTGATTTTCGCGGGTAATTCAATTCAAGCGCTAAAGGCGGGATTTCCTATCAGCGTCAAACGCGTGCTTCTAGACGTTGCTTTCGGCTTCTTATCTCGTTTATTATTTAAAAGTTGTAACATTTATGAATATACAAATAAATAAACAATACTTTACTTGTTATTTTTAATTTATTTGATATTTCTCTCTACACATTTTCTTTGACTACATAACTTTTGTAATCTTTGTTACTAGTAGCATAAAGTACAGGGTCATTTGCGATATTTTATATCAATTTTTCGTCCTTATCAGAAGAAAACTGCAATTTCGTTGACATGTTTTCACGCGTTATCGAAAATCATCCAAGGCGCGTACGTCTAAATACGGACACCACAGTTAAAAATCGATTACAAGAAAACAGAAGATATGTGTGGTATTTCTTTTTTAATAGTAATAGTAATTATTACTATTAAACACTGAAAAACAAACTACTTACGTTCCACGAGTTAAGATAATATCTAAAGCCAAAAGGGAAGCGTTCAGACAATGGTGGATTTCGATTCTTGATTAGTAAATAATCGAGTATTCGAGAATCGATTCCTACTATAATCGGTAAAATAATAGACTTTTCGCCATACCAGCGTCGCTGGGGAATCGGTTGTCGACGCTGGTTGGCTGCAGCCTCACTTGGGTTGGCTAGCTTCGCTTGCCGTGGCGCTAGCGTCGGTTCGTTTTACATCTTGACGTTGATTGGTTGACGCACGGCGTCATCACGCGCATGCGTGGACGCGTATAATTTGCCCCACCACTCGAATAGTCGGCGGGCGATGTGGACTCAAGTGGAACGCAATCCAGGCGCGTACAAACCCCATTCCTGCCCGTTCCACTAGCTTTTCGCCCGCGAAGCTCACAACCACTTATAAGCAAGTGGAACGGCAAATTGCTACGGTCGTGGGTGCGGTCGCTTTGGGCTCAAGTGGAACGCACCCCAAGTGTTCAAACGCTTTACGCACAGTAGTAATAGTACACGTACGCTCCCGTGGCGCATGTAGCTTGGCTTGGCGCTGGCATCGGTACATTCGTGACGTCACATTCGTTTCGCGTTGTTGCCACTTGGCTGGCTTCGCGTTGGCGTCAATTCACGCACACATTACCACCGCTCCTGTCGGTGAGGGATTAAACGGGAGAGTGGAGACCAAGGGAGACCTCCGAACTTTGCGCGTAACGCGTACGTATGTATACGTAATGTTTGATGACGAAAAATTTCTAGGAGAATCAGAAGAAGAAAAATCTTACCGTTTCTGACATGGTGCGCGAAGCAACTTATGCATTATTAATCTTTTCCTTTCTTTTAAATTTACTTTCTGTAAAGAGTGACCCAAAAATGAGGCCTCTTTTAGCCCCTTTTTGGTCCCACGATTTTGGTACTGAATTTCATGCGAAACGATACCTTATGATGAGACAAATTCACAAATAAAAATCAAAGTCAAGAAATATAAATGTCTGTGTTATAGGTGTTTTTTTTTTAATATATCGTCCACCATATTGAATCGGCCATTATGAATTTTGAAAATCTAAGTTCAAATTCGTTGTTAGCAGTCAGCAAAACCACTGGGAACAATTCTTTAAATTATCGGACTGACATAAAAGTCCATACATCGAAGCGTATGGGCTGACGCGTTAATGAATTTTCACTTCTTTTACCACCCATATCTCAGAAACTAATTGTCACCTCAACTTGAAAAATTATCGTGATTCATGTCTCATCATAAGCTATCATTTGGCATAAAATTCAGTTCCAAAATCGTGGGACCAAAAAGGGGCTATTTCTTGGGTCACTCTTTTATTATATTAAAACCTTGTTATAACTTCGCTTTATATTATATTATGTTAGATGAGCATCTGGAAATTCCATATACGTGTCATTCTTAAAGCAAATGGTACTTGGGAAGTTGTCCAGGGGACAAGCACTCTACCAAAGATGCCAGCGGCAGGGTCCGAGATCACGGTAATTAGAGAGTATCAAAGACAGGTAACAGCATGGAATAAATTGGATAGTATGGCTCAAAAGGTAATTGTGACTACGATCTTAGAGCAACCCACGATGCATATTATCAATTGCGAAACGTCTAAGAGTATGTGGGAAAAACTAATTAGCATCTACGAACAAAAGTCGGAAACTACGATTCATGTACTTCAACAGAAGTGGTTTACAACCACGAAGGAATCTTCTGACGACATGGCAATGCATATCGCCAAACTAGAGGATATAGCTCATCGTTTGCAGCTAATGGGTGAAAATGTTTCAGAAAACATGTATATTTTATAGCTGCTAAGTCTGATGTAACAAGTTGTATTAAAAACTTTGTTAAGAAGACCGAAAAACATTGTCTAAAAGGAATTAAAACCTTAAGGACAGACAATGGTTTAGAATTCATTAATGAAGAACTTGCTATTTTCTTAAAGTCTTTTGGTATCCAACATCAAAGGACTGTAGCTTATTGTCCAGAACAAAACGGATCAGCTGAGAGAGAAAATAGAACAGTGGTGGAAGCTGCAAGAACTGTTTTATATGCTAAAGGTTTTGAAAAAAGATTCTGGGCAGAAGCCATAAATACAGTAGTATATATATTAAACTGTACAGGAACAAGCAGTATTAAGAATGTAACTCCATATGAATTATGGTACAATCGGAAACCAAAAATTAATGACTTTCATATTTTTGGAGAACAGGTGTATGTACATATTCCAAAACAAAAAAGACAAAAATTAGATGCAAAGGCTGAAAAAGGGTATTTCATGGGCTGTGATGAAAACACCAAGGGCTATAGGATATGGCTTCCAAAAGGAGATACTGTAAAAGTGTTACATGATGTGTTTTTCAGTGGTAAAACAGATTTAGAGCAACAATCTGAGCAACAATCCCAAAACGAAATGAAGTCACTAACACAATTCGAAAATGAGATGGTGTTACAGAATACTGTTTTGAGTCCACCTGACAAAGATATTCTACCGGTCTGTCAGCTACAAAGAGAAGAGTCAATAAGTGGAGCAGAAAGTATTGAAGTTGAGAACCAATGTTCTCAAAATGATCAATCGTATGAGAAATCGTATGAGAAATCTGAAAAATCTATTGAATCTGAAAGGTCTGTTGCGCCAACAGATAAGAATCAAGAAGGAAATGACCCTGATGATGCACCACTAGTAAATAGAAGAAACTTAAGGGATAGAACTTTATTGAAACAACCAAAACGTTATGACGATTATGTAAATATTAATGATAGTGTAGATATTCACGAACTTTTAATAACTGAAGAAGCTGCTGAGTCAAAAGAAAATAACGATAAGGATGATGAACCTTTAACTTATGAAGAAGCTATGGATAGTTGTGATTCGACAAACTGGATTCAAGCCATGCAAGAAGAAATAGATTCTTTAAAAAAGAATAAAGTCTGGTGCTTAGTGGATAAACCAGAAAATCAAGACATAATAGACAACCGATGGGTATACAAGATTAAAAGAGACACAAATGGAAAAATTCTAAGATATAAAGCGAGACTGGTTGCAAAAGGCTACAAGCAAAAGGAAGGGATTGATTACAAGGAGACATTCAGTCCGGTGGTAAGATTTGATACAATCAGAATAATTCTAACAATTGCAGCTAGAGAAAGGTTAGTAATGAGACAATTTGATATAAAAACAGCCTTCTTATATGGAAACATAGAAGAAAAGATTTACATGAAACAACCAGAAGGTTTTTCAGACGGAACCTCTCATGTTTGCAAGTTACTCAGAAGTCTATATGGTCTTAAGCAATCTTCTAGATGTTGGAATCGTAGATTTACTGATTTCTTAAAAAACTTTAATTTAAAAGTAACCAGTGCAGATCCTTGTTTGTTTTATAGTACTAATCGAAGAATACTTCTAGCAATTTACGTAGATGATGGACTGATTGCAGCAGAAGATGAACAGGCTATTAACGATTTGTTAGAGGCTTTAAGAAAGGAATTTGAAATAACCCATGCCAAAATTGGAACATTTCTCGGTCTTCAGGTTGAGCAGAGACGAGATGGGTCAATTTTCTTACACCAGACATCTTATATAAAGAAAATTATAGACAGATATAGGATGAAGGATGCAAATCCAGTAGCCATTCCTGCGGATCCCCATCAAGAAATCTACACACAGGCGCACACCATTAATCAAGAGGAAGTTCTTCGAGCACCATATAGGGAAGCCATAGGAAGTTTGATGTACTTATCGTCTGGTACAAGACCTGACATTACATTCGCTGTACACAGAGCAAGTCGGTACATGCAGAATCCCACCAAGATTCAATGGAACGTCGTTAAGAGAATAATAAAGTATTTAAAAGGTACTTTACATTTCGGTTTGATCTTTGGAACACATCAAGATACGCATTTGAAAGCTTATAGCGATGCCGATTATGCGGGTGATTTGGAAACACGACGATCAACTACAGGATATATAATTCAATGGGGTCCAAGTGTAATTACTTGGAATTCTCAACGACAAATATCGGTGGCTCTTTCTACAACTGATGCCGAATACATGGCAGCATGTCAAACAGTTAAAGAGATAATGTGGTTTCAAAAACTTACCAAAGAGATATGTGATGTAAAGATGAATATTACGTTATTCTTAGATAATCAAAGCGCAATTCAATTGATTAAAAATCCTGTTTTTCATAAAAGGACTAAACATATAGATATAAGATTTCATTATATTAGGGAAAGATATTGTGAAAACGTTTTTAGTTTAGAATATGTTAATACGAAGTTTCAAGTTGCAGATATCCTTACAAAACCACTGGCTCGACAAATTTTTCAACAGCATCGAGATATTATATGTATTGAAAAGAATAGTGAAAAGGAGGAATAATGAATAGGCTCTGATTATTCTATGGGTTCGATTAGTCTATGAGTTCTGTGAAGATTATTCTGATCTGATCGCTATATACATATATAGAATTTGAAGATAAAGAATGAAGAATGTTAACGAAGAATGTTATTTGATTTGTTCTTTATAGACATTATATGATTCATGTAATTTCTTCTCTTCGTGTTGCAACAAACAGTGGGAGTGTTGGAATATAGGTTTATTGCAACAAGAAGTTTGTTGGCACAGCGAATAAATAATACTAAACTGCTAAACGAAGGAGTTCAATATATTTGAGTTTTATAAGCAATTAGAAGCTAGAATATATACGATGGACTCCGACCAGATGACCGAACACGATGTAAGTAATAAATAAAATATAATAATATAAAAATACTATACTATTCATATACAGGCTGATTGGCCCGAAACGCCTGATCCGCCTCGCAACCGTGACGAGAACAACCCCCCGTGGTGTCCCCCCGAATTTATGGCTTTCGACCCTCGAAGGGGTTGGAGTACCTATTAAGAAGTGAGAAACCTTCGATTTCCTCATTTCTCATCAGATCTGTGCGAAAGCGACGCCAATGGATTCCTGGCGTTCCGTCGATTAAAATCATACCAAACATCATGCAAATCGGACTACTTTGACACTACTTATGGAAGAAAAAAAGTTAGTAAACCATGTATTTAAACGGGTATTATAACATTTTTAATGTTTTACTTAGTTGTTAGTCAATTGAATGCCAGGGAGGCTCAAAATAATTATTTAAACTTTTAAAGACAGTTCTTCCACATATAAAAGAATTAATGATAACTACTATTTATTCAGTCGTCTTAGGGCGGTATTATCATCAATCGTTTTTTAGTTTTTAGCATGCGACATCCTCTACTAGTCTAGTAGATTAGTAAAGGATGCCGGATGCTTAAGACGATTTTCGTCTTCAGCAACGACTGATAATACCGCCCTTACAGTCGGGTATAACAAATATATACTCCGCAGTGAAATGCCGGCAAATACGAGTGGTACTCGAGAGCCCTGAATGATCAAGCCCTCGGCCACTTATTCCCGCCACGGTGCTATTTCGCAAGCGAGAAGCGGTCGCCCGATCGCGGCCTGGCGGGTTGCGTCGTGAACTATGTCAGCAGAATCTACTCGATTTCTGTTGCCTATCTGCCGTTAGATCGCGGTGCGCAAGATCTGCTCGATTCCTGCCATTAAATTGGATTAGCAGACTCTGCTTACTTTCTGCTGCCATTCTGCTGTCAGATCCTGACATCAGAATCTGCTCTATTTCTGCCGCCTATCTGCCGTCAGATCGCGGTGCGCAGAGTCTGCTCAATTCCTGCCATTAAATTGGATTAGCAGACTCTGCTTACTTTCTGCCGCCATTCTGCTGTCAGATCCTGACATCAGAATCTGCTCTATTTCTGCCGCCTATCTGCCGTCAGATCGCGGTGCGCAGAGCCTGCTCGATTTCTGCCATTAAATTGGATTAGCAGATTCTCCGCAGTGTCTGCCGCCAAACTGCTCGCAGGCTATGTCAACAGAATCTGCTCTGTATCTGACACCAATTTGCCGTCAGATCGCGGTGCGCGGAGCCTGCTCGATTTCTGCCGTTAAATTGGATTAGCAGACTCTGCTTACTTTCTGCCGCCAAACTGCTCGCAGACTATGTAAGAAGAATCTGCTTTATTTCTGTTGCCTATCTGCCATCAGATCGCGGTGCGCAGAGCCTGCTCGATTTCTGCCGTTAAATTGGATTAGCAGATTCTCCGCAGTGTCTGCCGCCAAACTGCTCGCAGGCTATGTCAACAGAATCTGCTCTGTATCTGACACCAATCTGCCGTCAGATTGCGCTGCGCAGGGTCTGCTCGATTTCTGCCATTAAATTGGATTAGCAGATTCGCCGCAGTGTCTGCCGTCAAACTGCTCGCAGGCTATGTCAACAGAATCTGCTCGATTTCTGCTGCCTATCTGCCGTCAGATCGCACTGCGCAGGGTCTGCTCGATTCCTGCCATTAAATTGTATCAGCAGACCCTGCCGCCAATCTGCTCTCAGGTTAAGGCAGCACAATCTGTCGGCTTTCTGCTGTCAGTCTGCTTTCATCATCGAATATAACAAATCCTGTATCAAATCTGTAGTCTTTCTGCCACAAACATTTGTACTCAGGCGTTGAACAAAATCTGCAAATACAGACGTGGCTATCTGGGATTTTATTCAATTACCGCAACCCAAGATTTTAGACGTTCAACCGCGACAACCGTCTTGGCCGTTCTACCTCCCCGTCGTAACCCTTCGAAATTGTATAGATCGTTTACAAATACTCGTCAACTCCTGAACGGTCTCTTCAACTTTGAATAAAGTTTCCTGATTTTGGGCAACCATTGGCAACCACGAAATAAATAACATGAGTCAACGGCTACTCTGTAAAAAGCCAACGGCTGACAATTAAAAACCGCTAATAAATGACAAATTAAATGTTTAAGTTTTCGGTTTTATTCTTCTATGTCTAAGACTTTACCAACGTCTTTAAGACGTTTGTGTGCTATCTGTGTAGTATTTGTATCAGTTAGTATTAAAGTACATATCTTAAATACTGTTTCTTTATGTAACTACTATTTCAAAGAAAAGTTTATTTGTCAAATCCTGTATCACTTGCTGAAATAAATATATTTATTTCTATTTATCTATTTCAAAAAAACTATTTTCCTCAGCCCTGCTCGGAGACACCAGTCTCCTCCCGAAGTACATACCGTGTTACCCCCACTATGGGGCTCAGGGTGACCCGCAGCGGGAACACGGACAAAACAAATATCGTGGTGTGTCGCGTGTGCGCTTATAAAACGATTGGAAACGATTTAGCTAAAATCCTTCAAATTTTAGTACTTTCTAGAACCATAAATAAAATTGTAACTTTGACATGGAGATTTCAAAGAGTTTAACGAACTGGCCAATTTTAAGTATGCTGGAACCAAAATTCATTTCATCCATCGATATGGCTGTTGTACATGGTAAAATTAATTTTTCAACTACCGTTTTTTTTTATTTTTGAACAATGGTAATTTATATCTGTATACTTAGGAAAAGAGTGCTTCAAAATTTAAACAATATACATTCTAATATTGGACTTTACTTAATACAGGCGATTCAGGTACAGAAGCTTTAATATTGACGAGTGATAGAATGGTGTATGCACTAGGATGTAACAAAGATGGATGTTCTGGAACTGGAGATACTCAGAGTTTACTGGTTCCAACAAAAGTTGATATATTATGCGATAAGAATATTAAAACTTTTGCACATGGCAGCAGCACACATGTTTTGGCCCTCACAGAGGATGGAAAGGTATTTGAAAATTATGTGCAACAACATATAATAAATTAGTGTTACACCAATGGAACACAAATTACTAAAGTGAATCATACAATAGGTATATTCCTGGGGAAACAATGATTATTATCAACTAGGAAATAAATTTGACGATACAAATTCTAATGTGACGCCGACTCTTGTGCAAGAGAATCTAAGTGACACATTTGTTGTTGATATAGCTTGTGGAAATTATCATTCTCTGGCACTCACAGGCGATGGTGAGGTAAAGAGGTGAAAACTTGGACTTGAAAGCGGTGTAATTCTCTGTAATAATCTGAAATAACATATTTAGGTATATGAATGGGGTTTAAACAAGCATCTACCATACTCCTGTGATGATTGCACATATATAATGACACCCAGGAAACTGCAGTCTACATTTGCCGGCAAAAGAATTGTTTGTATTAGCTGTGGAGACTCATTCAGTATGGCTGTCACTGTTGATGGAGATGTTTATGGTTGGGGTAATAATGAGTATGGCCAATTAGGAAATGGAAATTATAATAATCAAAAACAGCCTTGTAAAATCAGAAAACTCAATGGAATTGTGATAGGTACTATTCAATTGATTGTTAAAAAAAGTACTACAAAAGTAGTGATAATATTTACTTGTATACACAGAGAAAGTTGTCTGTGGTTATGCGCACACACTAGCACTAAGCAACGAGGGAATCCTTTATACTTGGGGAGAAAACACTTACGGAGAACTGGGTTGTCCTACGCACCCCAAAACTTGCACGCCAGTACAGGTAATGTTTGTAACGCACGCATCTTGCCACTTTGCCCAGTAATTAACCAATGGAAGTGTTTTCAGTTGAAAGTGCCCTTAATGGGGAGAGTTTTGGAAATGGCAGCTTCTCATTATAGTCACATAAGCATAGCTATGGGAGAAGACTATCGTGTATTTGTCTGGGGCCAATGTCTACAACAAAATGTCAAAATCCCAATGCTTACCCCACACAGATGCTTGTACGATGCTCTTGTATGTTACACAACATTCGGTGTCATGCATAAACCATTCCTACTTCATGTTAAAGGAACGACAAATCTAACAGATTCCCTGGAAGGAGCATTTGACGATCCAGTAGGTAGTCTTTGTATGTAACAATAAACATTAATCTTTTGCTATTCTATGGAAATACATATATATTATAGACCACAAGTGATCTCGCTATACAAGTGGAAGGAAGTTCTATACATGTTCACAAGGCTATTTTGAAGTTACGTTGTCAGCACTTCCGAACAATGTTTCAAGACCACTGGGCAGAGAATAATCAAAGGTGGGTCGGTTAATCCGATATGTATATGTATATGGAGTTTGCTAATCAAGTGTTGTTTGTAGCGTCATAGAACATGAAGAATTTTCCTACGATGTGTATAGAGCATTTCTGAAATATTTGTACACAGATGACATCAATGTACCTGTAGAAGATGCAGAAGGTAAATATTTAAATGCATTTCTTACGATGTTCTGTAACATATTATGCAATCCATAATTTGTTTTCGAAAAGAATTCTTAGACTTAACGAACGCCTACTTTGAGAGCCAACTGCAGAGTCGTTTGTTACGATTGATAAAGAAAGATATTACTGTTAAGTACGCGATACCTTTGTATAACGCAGCTATTGGGTATAACATTAAGGTAAGTAACATTTCAGGTATTGTCTAACCAAGGCCTGCCTTTTAGGGTGTAAATACCTCCTCAAGTTCTGGGACCCGGGCAACAGCTGAGGGCTGAACTGTTACCTTGCTAACCATTGCGTGGGTTTTGGGAGAACTGCAAGAGTGTGTGTGCGCCCATCCGCGTGAGGCCTAGCTATATAAATTAGTGGTACGGGCCAGTATGGAGGTACGCACACTCTTGCAGTTCTCCCAAAACCCACGTAACGGTTAGCAAGGTAACAATTCCGCGCTTGGCTGTTGCCCGGGTTCCAGAACTTGAGGAATTATATGCACCCTAAAGAACAGACCTGGTCTAACCTCAAAAGTTTGAGTACTACCATAGTGCCTATGATATTATGCATTTCTAGGAACTAGAGGAGTACTGCTTTCAGTTCGCTATAAACCATATGACTGCGGTGGCACGGAGACCGTGTTTTTCCAAACTAGACGAACTCACAAAAAAGTCTTTCGCAATTGCTGCTAACGCGGGTGCCTCTAAGACTCCAGTTGTAAAATCATATCACAACTTCAATACGACTAGGCAAAATTTGATGAAATGGAGAATTATCAGATCGCTAGAGCCAAAGTTCATTTCAAAGATCCATATGGTTCTTGTATGTAAGTAATGCCATTTTGTTAATTCTTCTTATGTCATAATTTTCCTGTTACGTTGTTAGACCAAGTGCAGCTTGTACTTGTACCTTACTCGTAACAGAACTGTTCGTTCTAACTCTCTGTATTATGAAACAGGCAATGCAGGCTGTGCAGCTCTAATTGTAACAAAGGATGGAATAGTATATGGATTAGGGCATAATGAAACTGGTTGCCTTGGAACTGGTGATATTTGTAGTAATCTTTGTCCAACAGAAATTAAAGTATTGTCTGGAAAAGGTATTAAAACCATTGCGTATGCGGAAAATCAGACCTTGGTCCTTACAGAGAAAGGAAAGGTACTTACTACTTATTTACAGTAATGTATATGTAATAGTGGAAAATTTTTAAAGTACTTTTCGATACTACGATAATTAACGAGGTGAATTGTATAAAAGGTATATTCATGGCGACATTTTGATGATACTTTATGCAAGTGTGAACCAACTTCCCAAGATTTGACACCGACTCTTGTGGAAGGATATCCAAGTGAGATATTAGTTGTTGATATAGCGTGTGGAAAATATCACTCGCTAGCACTCACAAATAAAGGGGAGGTAAAGAGGAAACTTAGAATTAAGAGCAGAGTAATTCTCAGTAACAATCAGAGATAACATGTTTAGATATATGCATGGGGTAAGAATACGTATGGACAAGTAGATGGTAGCAAGTCCTCAATTAAAAAAACATGTGAAATGGTGTGTGTTATATTGCCTGGCAAGAAATTTGTTTATATCCGTTGCTGTTCTGAATCGAGTATGGCGGTCACAGACAAGGGAGAGGTTTACAGTTGGGGTTGTAACACCAATGGTGAATTGGGACGGGGAGATTTTAATGATGCGGTTGATATACATGAAGTTCAGATACCTACCCAAGTTGTAATAGGTATTACTAAATTTCTGTTTTGCTACATGCATTCCAATTTGTTCCAAATACTAACAATGTATGCTTGCAGAGAAAATAGCGTGTGGTGAGTCACACACTCTTGCACTGAGCAACGCGGGAGTTGTCTATGTCTGGGGTAACAATAATTACAAACAACTGGGTTGGATTCAAAGAAAGAATTCCTGTACTCCAGTTAAGGTAAGAGAACGTGTTGCAATTATACTGATAAACTCAAAGGAATGAATACGTTTTCAGCTAGAAGTGAAGAAAATGGGAAGAGTATTGGATGTGGCGGCTTCCCCTTACGATAACATAAGTGTCGTTTTGTGTGAACACAATCGGGTATTCGCGTGGGGTCTGTGCCTAAATCTATGCTTTCTACCAATCCGTATTCCGTATGAATGTTTGCATGATGTTTTTGCGCATCTCACACGGTATCGCGTCATGCATCAGCCGTTAATTGTTTATAGCGAAGAAGAAATGAGAATAACGGATAACCTGAGACAAGCATTTGATGATGTCGTACGTATTTCTCGCATATAATGGCGTGTTTAACTATTTTTGTAGTTCATTTTGTCAGTTTGTTCAAGACAACTAGTGATCTGACTGTACATGTGGAGGACAAGCCCATTTATGTACACAAGGCTATTTTGAAGTTGCGTTCCCAGTACTTTAAAACCATGTTTCACGAACAGTGTGCAGACAATAGTCATAGGTAGGTCGCTTAATCCAATATATGTGTATGTGGAATTTGCTGATCAAAGTATTATTTGTAGTGCCATAAAACATGAACAATTTTGTTACGACGTGTACAGAGCATTTTTGGAATATTTATACACAGATGAGATCTATCTGGCTGCAGAGAATATCTACGGTACTTATTTAATGGTTTTGTTGGCTGCGTTATGAAACATGTCTTACAAACTGTCATTTGTTTTTTCAATAAGAGCTTCTAGATTTAGCGGTCACTTATTCTGACAGTGTACTAAGAGATCGTTGCATACCGTTGTCCAAAAGTGGGATAAAAATTAATAATGTGGCTTCACTTTACAGTATTAGTGTGAAACATGACCTTAAAGTAAGTAACACTCCATTTAATATTTGTCAAAGTTTGAGGATTGTTAAAATATCTGCCATGTTATACGTTTCTAGGAATTGGAGCAGTTTTGCTTGAATTTTGTCGTAAATAACTTGAGTACGGTGATAGAGACACTCGATTTTTCAAAACTAGATGAAGTCACGATAAAGTCTTTGCTAGTTAAAGCTGTCAAAGCGAGTGCTTTTAAAAGATAAGTTGTAATATAAAATGTATATATATGGTATTTGATTCGTAACAGCTCTAAAAATTCTCTAGAAGAGAAAGATAATTTTGATTCTATTCGCGTCTTAAAGGTCCCTTTAATTAAGTTTCTTATTGCAGTTAATTTATTCGTTAACATATTACATTAAGTTAGATATGTAAGAACATACTCGTCCGTCTGATTCGACGACGAAGTTAAATCTCGTAGAGATACATCGCGTTACCTTTATACACAGTTTTAAATAAAATTATTGTAAATCTCTATGACTGCCTGCTTCCTTTCATCTACTGACTGTTTTCTTTGCTAAGGGGATATAAGATCAACAGACTTTATAGCGCCATCCTTCGTACATGATTTTTATTACAATATTCTCAATCCCATATAATAAGACGCTTAAGGTGGATGTTCGTTTGTTAGCAAAATCTTTCCATAAGGTTTTTTTCGTACTTCCCGATGACCTACGAGGCTCAGACTTGGCATGAAGTTTCCTCGGCACCCAAAGATGCCGTAAAAAATCAAAAACCTGGAAAAAATAAGACACATTTCCTTTTTTTTCCTATATAATAAGACGCTTAAGGTGGATGTAAAAAAATCGAATAAAGTATTTACAAAAAATGTCGTTTTCAAAGAAGTACTGTAAATTAGTCACCACAGATAAACAAATATTATGTTAGCCAGAGTAATTTATTATTTCAAATGAGCCTAGCTCCTGGTTTTGTTTAGGCCAATATACCTGATATGGTGCTTACCTTAGGCGTCTTCTTATACAGGGTAGTAATGCCTGTCGGAGACAGGCTTAAAGACTAGTATGTAAATAGAATACAATAAAATCTTACAAATCATTCATAATATAGATTATAGAAGATACATGTGGTATGTAATTCATAATGGGACATTCCACACGAAATCGGACACTTTTCGGAGTAACATATCGGATGTTGCTGGAATTTGAATATGCTGTAGTCTTTAGTGATATTTAAACGTACCTCAAAGGATTTTTCAAAATTTTGAAAAATGTCGATTTTACAGCTGTTTGAAGGTAAGTGCTCACTTTTTTCCAGTAAATTATAGCTATGGAAGTAGTAAATGGATGGAGATGAGCTTTACAGTGCTTATAGAGAAGACATTGAAGTTTTAAGAAACAATTATTTCAGTTTCAAAAAATAAAAATTTAAACCATTTTTGTGCAATTATTTTAGACACATGCAGTTTTTAACATCGGGCGCAATTTTAAAAATCTCAAAAAAGGAGAATATAGTTCTATTCTTCCCCTTGATGGACAAATTTTAAAAAATATGGACATTTTAAAATTGGCCTTGTAAAAATTACCGAAAGTTGACGCTGCGTCAAATCACACCGGCTCGACTGGCTGAACTGTGCGGTACTCGCAGCGGCCAAGCGGCTATATCTGCTATTCTTATATAGTGTTCTCGAATATGTTAAGTGTCGAGCACTTTATGTATTTCAAACCTTATATATATTCACTTCTTGCATTCTAAATACTGTACTCCTTTTCCCTCCTATACTATTCAGTTTTCTCCATCAAATAAAAAACTTTAATATCAAATATTTTTTGTTTTTTCAATAGTTACAAAAATAATGGCGTGTGAAAAATAATATACGAACAAATCGGACATACTGTATAAACTTACTGAAACATCCGAACGTCAGTTAACGTCAGGTAACGTCAGTTAGTATATAGTTTAAACAAACGAATTTTTCTAATAATTCTGGAGGAGAATGAATTCCTTTTTCAAAAAATATGTGTGCAATATTTTTGGCTACTCTACAGACTTGCAAAAATGCACCAAAATCGGTGTGTAGGGGTTCGATATGTCTCTTTTAAATAATATAGTACAGTAGAAGGAAATTATTATTATTATTATTATTATTATTATTGTTATTATGATTATATGTCTGTATTATATCGTATAGACCATCATTAATGTATGCGCAAACACATGATGAATGGGTTATTTCAGCAATAGGTGCTCTTAAAAAAGATTAAAGCACTTTTTTTACAAGTTACGTTATTATAAGCGAATGAAATTTGTTTTGCGTTAAATAAACCGGAATAGGACAGAACAGTTAAAAGGCAAATGTGATATCGTTTTATTTTCATCCTTCTTTCTCTTCCGTTGAACGGAATATGCTCATAAGACGATTTTTAAATTGTTACTCTAACAGAAGCATTTGTAAATCGCGGGCTTGGACTCTCAAACATAACATAGTTTTAGGCGTGCTGAATTCTAATTCTTACCACGCGTAGCGTTACAATCTGTTTCGAGACTTCACCGGTAACGTTGCATGCGACACTAAAATGGTAAGAGGGTCCTAGGCCAAAGAGGAGGTATAATAAGAGGCGTCACCAGAGGTGCAAGATGTGAAGATTTCCGACTGCAGCGCCGCTTGCGGTAGAGTGAGGAAGTTTTGATAGTTTTCATTCGGTCCGTACTCTATTCAGTGATGCTAAAGCTAATGGCCGGAGTATCGAGAATTTCCCCCACCATGCATATGACAACTCCACGATCCGCGCGTACGTGAGCCCAGCGCTTCGGATGACTTCGGACAATTTCGGGAGTTGAGAGGGACGGTGAATATGAGCCTTTCTCTCTCGCTCTTGAAACGTTGAGATTCTAGTGCCGGCAAGGTTGCTGTTCGAGGATCTTTCGTCTTACTTACTCATGCTGTACCTATCACGGACTCCTTCCCTCTTACAGGCCTCGGACGATAAACGGCAACCCTGGTCGCTGGCAAGCGGCACGAACCACCGTAATGCGATTTTGGCTTCCCGGATATTTTCACTTTCCGACTCAGATATTCTTGTAACGAAAAAGAATTTCGAAAAAAATTTTATTGCGGAAATACACGTTTTAGGATCTCCTGATCACACTGAGACTATTAAAAAAATAGATTTTTTCAAAATCTCGAATGTTTATTAACACAATTGCGTTTAAATGGCTCAATAGATTTTAATAAAACTTTATATTTAGATATCATATTTTCGTCTTAAAATCTGGTTAATTTTTTAACCCAATCGGTTCATGAATAATGATAGTTACCTCTTATAGTTCTATAATTTTTCGTATTATTTAGTATAAATATTCGTTATTCGTAAAAATTAAAAAGATTCTCTGAATGAATCTCACAGGGAATTAAATACTACGTAAAAAAGTTAAATAAATTTTTTCCCTATTTTCACTCATAAAGGATTTGCGTTCACGATACACGTAGGATTTTGCAATATCCGAATTGCAATAAACCATTGACATTGACGATAGACGCTTTAGCTTGTACAGTTACAATTATTACAGAGAACAATTTATTAAAATTGAATAAAATTTATTTTCTTATAATTTTCGTACTTACTTAACATACTTAACATACTTAACGTACTTTTAACAGCCTGTGCATTGAGGAAAGCAGAAAATGCTCTGTAATACTTGTCTTAATGTAGGGAATTCGTAATCATTGTTTGTGTTCTTCTTTGAACAAATTTCTTTCCACATTTTATCGCAATGTAAACGCTTATATTTCGCTTTTTCACTTTCATCGAAATAAGAATACAGTTGTCGCCATTCCATTTCTAGCAAGCTCAAATTAATTTTTTTAAAATTAGAAGCAAATTCAAGAATTGGATATCCACATTTTCTATCTGCTTCATATAAAACTTTTTCAACGCTTAGTGCAATAAATAAATCAGAAATATCTGCATTGTGGTGTAATTTACAAGACTTTTGGAAACAAATGTTCATTATGTTCGTTGGATGATTCGGGCATATTGTACGCAACTGTTCTGACATACACGTATTATTTAGTACTAATAACCCAACAACGTTTTCCCATAAAAGATTATGTCCATATAAACATTTCAAAATTTGTTGCAATGTATCATTCGAAATGCAATCGTCGTTTATATCACAAATACCAATTACGATTTCGTATCTAACAAATGAATGTAATGAAAGAGTTGTAGCATTGATAAAATATTTTGTTTTATGGACGTCATTGCAAATACGTTGTAGAGTTATATGAAAGTAATTATTTCTAATCAGTTCAAATAATTTGTTGTATAAAACTATTCCATACATATTTTTAATGCTATTTGCATCCAATATATCAAATTCTTGAGGTTTCCCGATCAATAATCTGCTGAACTTTTTTTTTATACGATTGAGTGATTTTTTCAAATTTTTGTCTTCGGTACATTTTGATATGTAATCAGGTAAATGCAAATTAAATTTTCCAATATTCAATAATTTACGCATATGATTTTTGGATTTTGAGTGCCGCGGAATGTTATTAAGTTTAAAATTACTTTTACAAATTGTACAATATGCTTTTCCATTGCATTTCCGTAACCATTTATTGTGCTCGGTTTTTGTTCTGTTACTGCTGTTGTGGATGTCAGCCATACCAGGACTATTTCGTAACTAAAAAAAAAATTATTACAATATAATCTAATATAATATGTAATACTTGTACATACTGTTCAAATAATTGCAAACGAGCGTCATCTTTTAGTTAAGTACGTCCATGCATTTCACAAAATACATATCTAACTACAATAACTTGAATAAAACATCTCTGAGAGAGTCATTGCATGCCCATGATGCATCACACAACATTACGAAAAATTATAAGGTAATATGGAAAATATAAGACGTACCGTAAGCCCACCCACCACGACAAGGTAGAGACGCATAGGGAGGGAAAAAATAGTGTCACATGCTTTGTCCACAATATCACAGTAGGGAGGAAGGAAAAGGACACAATTTTAAAAACATTAATTTAAAATTCCATGTACTTGGGGAGAAATCAAAAAGAATGACTAAAAGTAATATCTTGAATTCAAAAAGAGTTCATAAGGTATGAGAAGAAATGAAATGAAATAATATTCAAAAAATTAAGGAATGCAAAAATATGAGAAGTAATGAACATATAGAAACAGTATTTATACATATATAAGATTCTAAGAAGAGTTTACGAATTTTACTTAAATAATATATTAAAGACATTTTATTGAAGAAACTTTTAAGAGAAACAAAATTCAAAAACAATAAGTCAAACAAAATTAAACATTATAAAGATAAAAAACTTGTCCCTAAGTGATTCAGCATGTCACACCTTTGAAAAGAGGAAAAAATCGGTTGAGAAATATTAAATGAATAGATATCAAGCAAGAATGAAAAAAAGATAACGTTTAGATAGAAAGCGAAACGATTGCAAATATAAACCACAAACACAAATTTAATTCCAAAATATTATTAAAAATTTGAATAAAAACGAAACTAATGGCTACGAATATAAATTATTACTTGACATTAATGTAAAATGATTTGGGCCAATCGAAATTGTAGAACTAGTTTCTCCGCGGGCTTTAAAAGCTGTTTTAATCACGGCAATGGAATTTATAGAATCATGACTAAGTTTACTTCTTTTACAGGTTTTGACATCGGTCAGAATAGAGAAAATTCTTTCTGCTTCTGCATTTGAGTGAGGAAGACTCCTTACAACATTCACGAGTTGTTTCAAGACTGGGAACAGAAGATTGTCATTTTTATCCCTCGCAGAATTAATTTGGACCTATATGTCATCAAAGCACAGCTGTGACAATTTCTGACATTGCACTTTGTCGAAAGTATAATACAACTTCTTCCATTCTTCTTTTAATTTTAAGTGGTCAAAAGATCGTAATTTTTGTGCAACGTAAATTAAATTATTCAAGGCATAGTCTCTATCACTATCAAAAAGTGCTAATTTAAAATCAAAAACTTGCAAACTGCCTAAAAATGTATCTTTTAAAGGGAAACGTTTTATTATCTCTGTAATGGCTCTAATGTAAAAAGCTAAGCAAAATTTTTTAATTTCAAGAAACGTTTCCTGCGGCAAAGTATTATCATCGACATGATCCCTCAAATAATATTCACACTCAAAACCTAGGTAAATGTCCTTCAAGTCTAACAATTTATTACCGGAAAAAAAATTATTTTGAAACATCGAGTCGTTTATTGTTGAATATTCTGGTTTTAAAATATGTCGGCACAAATCTTGAAACAAAAGTCTAGATTTAGAATATAATAAATGAACGGCTGTCCTGCGGGTTTGAAAAAACGCGTTGAAGGAATTGAAATAATTTAAAATATATTTAAGAAACAAAAGATAAGCTAGTGTTTCTATTTTTTTTATATCACGAAGTAGATTATGAGCCGTATCGTTTTTTGGATTTTCAGATACTTCCGAAATTAAAAAAAAATTTAACGAATCCCAACATTCCAGAATGCGTGCTACGCAAGCGTGCATGGCTAGCCAACGCGTATCGCACAATTTTAAAATTTTTTTTACTTATTATTAACAAATTCTTGAACATTAGCAAAATTCGCCGACCGTTTGGCGCTACTATTAATATAAACTGTTACATTTCGAATAAATTTTTCAATATACGTTGGGATTTCTGAGCATGCTTTACTAGATACTAATGCCGCGGAATGGCAAATACAATTGACTGTTATTAATGAAGGACACTTCGTTTTAAGTTTTGAACAAAATGAGGAAAAGCGCCCGATCATCACTGATGCATTGTCACATGTGAGTCTAATTACATTCTGCACAGGAATTTGCTTTTTGTGCAATGGTTTCTGAAATGCTGAAAATAAACCTTCTGCAGAGCAATCTATGGCGTCTAATTTTAATAATTCTAATAATTCTGTACAAGCTGCAGAAGTTTCCGAATTTACGTATTTAATTAAAAAAGTGAGCCATTTTACGTTAGAAATATCTGTGCTTTCGTCAACAAATATAGAAAATTTATGATGTCGAGCACTTTCAATAATTATATTTACTTGTACTTTAGAAAGCACGTTTGTAATAATTTTGTTGCATTTTACGCGGCTCAAGGTTAATTTACTGGCTATATATGAATCTGGAAATATAACCTTCAGAAGACCAATTAAATAAGCACTAATGTGAAATGGAATATTGTGCTCGACAAAAAAAGCGCACAAAGCTATTTCAGCAATCTGAATCTTCTCGTTAATATTTTCGGGACTATCACTCACATCAAAATCATCAAAAGCAGCACTGTTACTTTCGGATAATTTAGAAACGTTCTCGGCGTGTGATTTTGTACCAAAATGATTTTTTATTTCTGATAACCCGCTATTAATCATATAATTTTGACAACACGCGGAACAATGAAATTTGGAATCGTCGTTAAAAACGCGTTGTAGCCAAGGTTTAAAATCATCGCGCTCTAACCATTGTCGAAGAAAAGTTCTTGGACTAAATTTGCGTTTCTTTGGACGAGAATCCATGACAAAAACCAGAAAAACAGACAGAGGAAAAAGATAAATAAAAAAAAGAAGAGGAAAGTATATAAATTAATGAAAAAAAAAATACTTACCTGTTTAATTGATGCCTTCAAAAGATGGACGATCACCAGTTGAAATATTAAATATTTATAACTAACCACATGCACTGCACACAGCAGTACAGCACCTCGAATGACGGTTACTCTACGTTCGCGTATGTCCGTTACGGTATCCCGCCAAAAAAGCGCGCGTATTGTACTACCCAAGAATATTATTCTATAGAGCGGAGATATCACAAGCTGAGATTCCTTACTCCACCGCAGGCGGCGATGCAGTCGGAAATCTTCACATCTTGCACCTCTGGGCGTCACTCGACAAGGACAGAAACAGTTTGGAGGAAATCACTAGAACAACCAATTTTAATGCCCATTCGGCAATGATCGGAAAACTTCGGGAATAACCAGCAAACTGCGGTAAGGCAAAGACAAAGAGGAGATATAATAAGAGGCGTCACTCGACAAGGACAGAAATAACCTAGGGAAATCACTAGACAACCAATTTAAATGCCCATTCGGCCCCATTCGGCAATGATCGGTAAACTTCGGCAATAATCAACCAATTGCGTTAAGGTACATTTTGTCGATTTGAATATCCCACTCGAATGTACAACCAATTCAAATGCCAAGGTCAAGCAAGGACTTCAAAGGTTCCGCCCGGAGTGACGCCTCTTATTATACCTACTCTTTGCCTAGGCCCCAAACCGGTGACAGAAAAATACATTGGCGGATAGGTTTATTCTATAGGACGACGGACGGTGGCGCCATTGTCGCCACGTTGACGTTTTTCTGCGCTCATGAAATTCAAAGGTTTTTGATGTGAAATTGGATTTCCAGTGCGTGAATTGTGTGTTAAGTGAGGTTCTGTGGAGGTTGTGTATGGAAGTGGCAGCCCAGAAATGATCCCCGACGAGTATTGACTGCGTTATTAGGGACGACGCTTTCCTAACCTCCCATCCGGCGGTCGCGGGATTCGCCCGCGCGCTTGGATAGACTATAAGGGGGGATCCACATGGGAGAACTTCCACAGGACGGGAAATATGATGACGACATGGCTTCATTCAATACGGACTACGAATGGGTTACAACGGACCAGCCATCTGGACCTGAAATGGACTCGGCGTGTGCCAGGGACACTTCTTCCCCTCCGAAGCAGTACGGGACACCCCGAGAGAAGGACAGCTACTCGCTGCTTAGCAGCGATGATAGCTATTTTCAGATAAGGACGGCCGTAGCCCCTGGAAACGATCCCGAGTCGAGCCCAGGTCGCGGCGCCACGGCGAAGAAATCGGGGAACGGGAAAACACGGCCACGGCGATTGGAGGGCGAGGGTTTGACGCGCGCAAAACGCCGAGAGGCTTCGTGGTCTCCAAGACTTCCGGAGGGGGGAGGGAGCGCAGTGGGATCGTCGCGGGACGCCGGCGGCAATGACAGCTCCTGCACGGGTGAAAGGGGAGTGACGCCGAGGGTAAAAAAGAAATCCGGGGGAAAAAGCCCCCGGGTCTCTCTGCAGCGGGGCCATGGGACGACGGGGGATCCTCTCAAGACGCCTGGAGCCCCTTTCGCGCGGGGGGGGGGGTCCCCTCCCCCGTCGGCGCAGGGCTCTCTCCTCGGGATGCGGCACGCGAGCGGCGCGGGGATGGTGGCGGTAGCTGGCGTGACGGAGAGGGCCAGTCCCTCCTTGTCGTCGGGAATCCCGGCGCAGTGCGAGGAGGGGGGGGCTCGCCCAGAACCTGAAGGCCCCCAAGGCTAGAACCTGGAAGATCAGGCCCGGGCCGAGAGTCATCAGCGATGTCCCCATGAGCGGCACCGGTGTCCTAGCGAGTCTCCGGGGTAAACTACGGAGATGGGGATCCGGGATTCAGCTGGCGGTGAAGTGGTCTCCCAAGGGATCTCCACCGACATCTATCCGGGCGTCGTCGGCGCCGGATCCACTGCTGGAGAATTTCGGTGTGGGGGATCAATCCGAGCATCGGCCCGGAGTCCTGGTGGTGGGGGACACGACGCGCGGGGGGTCCAGTGGCATGGACGAGCTACCCGCGCTCCACCTGGCGCCGCCCGGCGACTCGGCGGCGCGCTACAGCAGTAGCCCCTTGCGGCTGGAGGATTTTGCCGGTCTTGGTTCGGACGACGGGGGAGCGATGGCGGGGAGCGGCGCTTCTGCTGCCGACTGGAGGTCCCGAGCTATCGATACGGACGAGGAGGCCAGGCTCTCGGAGAAGCCGAAGCCGCAACGGGCGAGCGGTCGCCCGCGGGAGTGCTCCGCAGCAAACCTACACCACAGCGCGCGGCGGACCAGGGAGTTGAGGGAGAGGAAGAAATTTTTCGCGACCATTTCCCGCGGGGACCTGGAGGGGAAGACCTACCGGCTTGGCATCGAGCTCGATAGGCTGAAACGTTCCTTGAACCCGGCGTGGGGACGCGGAGCGGCGCCGATGGGCGCTGGTGTCGCGCTGGGCGGTGGCGACGGATCCCGCGACCTGGAGGTCCAACTCCTGGAGGAGAATGACCGTTACGCGAGGGAGCTTCAGGAACTGCGGCAGTCGCTGGCCAGGAGCCGACCGTCGGAGCATAGCGAGGGGCTATGGGAGGACCTCAATTACGAGGTGGCTCGCCTCAGGAGAGAGCTGGCAGAAGAACGCGAGACGGTGGCGACCTTCAGGAGGGGGGCCGAGGCCGAGGCAGAGGATGAGCGGCGGCGCCTGGAGGCTAGCGGGAGTGCTGTCCTGGAATCCGGGGCGACAACTGCACTGGGAGGCTCGGAGCTGCTGAGCGGCGGCTCATGTAAGCCGGAGAGTGCGGGTTGGAAGTCCCAGAGAATCGCGAGTGTCGCGGGGCCGCCGGTGACCGCGGGCCCCTCGTCGGTCGCCGTACGGCCCCCTAGGGAGCCAGCTGGCGAATCATGCGAGCGCGGATGCAGTGGGGGGATGTTCGGCGTGATCGTCGCCGTCACTGCGATGGTGGAGCGGATGGATGCGTTGGAGAGGAGCGTCGAGTCGAGGCTCCTTGCTTTGGGCAAAGTCATTGCCCGGTCTGGTGCGCTGCCTGCCGTCTGCTGTAGAGGGGGAGAAGAGCAGAGGGCCTCCTGCGTCTGAAAGATCAGGCAAGGGTAGGACTGGGAGGGGCGGGGTAGTTAATAAGTCCGCGATATCCGCGAGACTGGCGAGACCTGCCGGAGCGAGGAAGGGCGGCCCCGGCGGGGGGGTCGTACCCGCCGAGGTCGCGGCCGTGTGGGGGGGAACTCCACCCGTGCTTGTGGCTGCGCCTCGGCGACGGCAGCGGCCGTACCGGCGAGATCCGCGAGTTCAGGCGCGGAAAAGGGACCGCTTGACGCGGTACGCTCCGGGGGAAAAGCGGCGCCGGGTCTTCTCTCGCAGAGTTGGCCGCAAGAGCGGGAGGGGCAAAACGTCGGGATGCCGGGGAACGGGAAAGCTGCCCCACAGCAGCAGCAACAGTGTCTGCGATCGTCCCCCGGAGCTGAAAATCCAGTCCTAGGAGCCGGGAAGAAGAGCGGCAGCGCGGGGACCAGGGCCTCTCTCCCGCGCCTCCCCAGATTTGCGGCGGTCACGATTACCGACGCCGCTGGACGGGAGCACTTAGTCTAAACAAGCATGAGGGGCACAAGGCCGCAGCTTTGGAGTACCTAGAGCAGATTTTACCGCTTATACCTCCAGATGGTCGAGTGACTAACCAACGAAACCGCCAGGGCCGAGCCGGAGAAAAGCAGGGAAGGACCACGCTTGACTCCGCGGCGTCGCACTGTAGGAATTTTACTCTTTGAGCAGGATGCCAGGTAGCGAAGAATGTAATACATTCACAACCAGACTAAGTCCTTGGCAATCTTCTGCTCTTTCTTGGGGTGCATGCACTCACCCGGGGCCACCAGGGACGCTCTGGTGGCCGGGGACGGCTATGCTAAAAAACGCATGCCAGTCCCCTTTGCGATTCAGGTACACCGGGGACGCAACAGCCCGTACTGGAGGTTAGAAGAACCACCAGCCCTTGGTGAAGCTGGACGGGAGCAGGAGTTCGGGAGGCAGATGGCCGCGGCGAACGGGGCTCGGCGCCTGTATGTCGGCGTCGTTCGATGCATGGCGCTCTACGGAGCGCCAATATGGGCTGGCGATCTGGGGACATGCCGCGCGGGGAAGGATCTCCTCGCGAAGGTGCAGAAGAGGGCCGTGCGAGCGTATCGCACGGTTGCGTACGCCGAGCTGTCCGCCTTGAGCAGGTCCCCCCCCCCGCCGGTTCACCTCCTCGCAGAGATGGACGCGGAAGTCTGTTCCACTTTCCGCGAACTCCGAGAGGCCGGGGACTGCCCGGCAGACGGGCTGTCTATGGCGCGCCTTCAGGCCCAGCAACGAATGCAGGACCGATGGTTAGAGTGGCTGGCGCGACCCGAGCACATCGACCGGTGCGTTGTCAGGGCGCTCCTTCCCATTTTCGACCGCTGGATGGGGTGCCGCGGTGTCACCACTGCGACTCTGGTGACGTGGACTCGGTCGACCACACAATGGAGGATTGCCCGGAGTGGGACGCGGAGCCCCGGGTTCTCGGGTCGCACGTGGGACCTGACCTCGGCAGGCCTGGCTTAGTTCAGCGTATGCTGAGGAGTCAGGAGAATTGGACCGTGATATCCTCTTTCGCGGAGGTCGTTATCTCCGCAAAGGAGGAGGCAGAGCGGGTGCGGGAGTGGGAGGGATGCCCTGGTAGGCTGGGTGCATTCGGAGGAGTAGCCGGGAGAGGTGCCCCCGGAGGACGGGGAAGAGCTGCTCCGGGCAGATACGGGGGTCGGGGCGGCCGCCGCCCCCCTGCGCATCTCCGACCGTAGCGTGGGCGCTCCGAGCACTGGGGTCTCGGAGCGTGCGTCGGGGGATGGCGGTCCATCTACAGTGTGGCTGGCCTTCTGTTCTTTCTATCACAGCCCACAGGCCTGCGGGACCGTGGAGGTCAGGCGAGCGGGGACTCGCTGGCCTTTAGCAGCAGCGGTTCGAGCGAGGGGCGATGCGATGTGTGGTTCCATCGCGCCGCCCCATCATAACTCGGAAAGAGTTTAACCGGAGGGGGTGCTTGCAACCCCCTCCAAGATGGGCCCCGGGGGGGGGGGGGCTCGACAGGAGAGGTGCCAGTGCACCGGGGGGGGGGGAGGTGGCGAACGCATCGTTCTGTTTGGATCTCGCCCAAGTCCTCCCCCCCGTCGTGCGGTTCTTCCCAGTCAGGAGGCCACCCTGGAGTTTTTAGTGGGTGCAAACCCCACATAACCCCGCCCCTCCCCCGGGGTATCCGTTAGGGATTTTCTCCAGGTAAAAAAAAAGGTCTATTCTATACCTCGTCTGTGGTAATACTTCGTCGATGATCGTCTGTGGTTGATGATGAAGCGTTACATTCGATAATAAAGGAAACAATGCGGTCTCATCTTTATCGACTAACACATCTTTTATGAAATTCATCATGCCGGCAGTAGAGTAAGCATAGGGTGCCACCTTACATTACTGTATATAACGAGGTAGAGACAATAGTAGCATAAAATCAAATGGGGGATTGAAAGATTCCAAAACAGCAGAACTAATTTATGCCACCTATTATTCATTATGAGCTTATCTGCTAGCTATTAACTTATTGTCATACAGCATGCAGAACTGAACATTTCAAAAACCACTACTTCGTAGATCTACGTTTATTAATACATTCTCGCTTCTTTACGCGAATTCTATTAATCACTTGAGTTCGTGTTTACAGGTGTAAAACACCCTGCGCAACTAGAAAAATATTTTCCAAACAATATACATAATGCATTTCGAATACAACTAATAGGAAATAAAGAAACGAGTGATCAGAGAGGAAAATCGTCTGTACACGATGAACTGACACATGGAGAAAGATTTGTAATGTGATTAATGTAAACTTGACGTATATTGCTGTGTGACGGCAACTTAAAAAAAAGAACAGACTCATTACCATACATGAATACGCTATTGGTACATTAATATATTACATGATTAACCGAATTGCTATGAGATCACAAACAAACAGTTTTTGTGCACGCCGCTGTCGTCCAATAAGCGATTATGCTCTATCGCCCGGATAATATATTTACAATTGCATTTACACAAAATACCTACACTTCTTTCCAGCGTTATTTACATTGAATTCACGATATAAATAAAATACATCGTACAGCGTAATTTGATCGTTCAATTATATTATTATCGCAGCATTGCGACGCTATTTGCAGCATACCCATAATGCTACACCCATTCTTCCCTGCACCAGCGTGCGCTTAAATAGCACGCCATCCATTTTATGACACAATTTATCAAATAGAAAGAGAATCGTAAAACGCAGAGTTCGCGAGCACCGTTAAAGCCTGCCCTCGCTTGTATTACACTGTATTCTCTGCCGCTATAATTGACAACATTGCGAAATTGGTATTTCGCGCGCAACACCTTCGAATCGGATCTAAATGACACGCATTACGACACCGCCGTGTCGAATATTGAACGTTAGCGAGTGTGTGAGCATGTGATAAAATTTCTACACGGATACGCAATGGTTACGCGCAAGGCGAACCTCGCATATTCACATTAATCGGTTTTAAAACTCTGATACCTGCTTCGCATAAAGCGCGTGACGTCAAATCATGATCCATACGACGCTCGGTTAAACTGTGTAACTTTCATATTGAACGTATGCGATGTCTTCTCTGGAATATAAACTGCGTTCATAGAAAAACTTAACGATGATGCAATTCAACTTGAATCCACCCCCTCTTCTCTCTTTTTTTTCTCATATTGTCTTCGATGTATTTACGCTATATCTTATCACGGTAATAAGTTCTAAGAACATATTTTAGAAACCATTAGGATCCGAGGATCCGATTTGATTTTCATTAAACTTTGTAGATACTATCCAACATTTGTCTAACGATATATCACCAAGGTATTATACTTGTATAAGTTTTTGCGGCTATCGTTACGTTTTGTTTAATTGTTCCTCGCCTAGGCGCGCTTCCCTTCTATTTAAATTAATTGAAACGAACGATGCCACGTTAACCGTATATTCCGCAACGTGATTCCCGTCAGTGTCTTCCATAAACGGTATAAATGTACGTTTGCAGTGGACCAGCACCGAAAAAAGTATTATTATACGAAACGAGGAAATCAATAAAAATATAATGTTTGAATTTAAAAGAGCCGTTAAAAACATAGTATGTCATATAAACCTAAGTAGGTGTCTCGTATGGCTTACTTAAAGCTTTAGTAGAAACATAGTAGAAAGTTATTAAATTTACAACGATGCGTTACGATGACGTTTGCTGCTGGTTTCAAGAAGAAAACCGAAATATCCTCCGAGCATCAACGTCGTGAGCATTTTGGTATTACTAATTATACGATAGAAGCTTCGTTATCACGATATAAGTCTCGTGGCACAAAATATTCTGGTTGTCGAAAATCTTTAATTACAGTCGCGTTTGTGTTGGAAAAAACAGCATACAGTGAAGCCCTAAGTGATTCGCCGTGGTAAAACAAACGTATGCGCATAATATATTGGTGTTCTTATTATTTCCTTATTATTAGCAACAGTGCACAAATCAACGGAGATATTGTGTTACGCGAGGGCAGACGCTGGTAGGGAACTGTGCTTAGGTTTCGTCTTATTTAGAAACACCTTTATGCAGCCGTTGAAGTCGGCGCTCACAAGAACGTGCCCGCCACAGCCTTTGGTGCGCTGTTCAACCACAGGATCAACAGGAGGAACATCCACGGTTGAACTAGCGAGATTTTTTACGTCCTCCTTACCCTCCCACTGCTCCCTTTCCTCGATCTGTTTAATAATACTATCCGGATTTGGTGCAAATACTGCGCACGTTACTACGGCGTTATGAGCTTTTATGCCTTCCCAGAAATCATTGCGGTCTCTGCGGACGCTCGAGAATTTCGAATAATCGTGATGGGTTTTCCAGATATAAATGCACTGATTCTCCGAGCCGCTGACTATGTACTGCCCATCGGGGCTAAAGCTCGCTTTAATCTGGCTACTCACGTTAACGTAACCCTTGTACTTGCACGACAGATTTAAATCTCGCAAGTCATACAAGCGGATACGGCTGTCATTCGAGGTAACCAAGATCTTATCCTCGCCTGGCATAGGTTCGATACCACTGATCTTTCTCCCCGTCGAGTTTTTACCTCTCGTCGATCGAACGTGTATTTGCGTGTGATACTTCAGCTGATCGGTATTGTAAAATATACATCGGCCGTCGTACGAGCCGACCACCGCGAATTTCCCATTCTGGCAAAAGTTCGCGGCGGTGATTAATTTCGTATGCCCGTCGACTTCGTTCCACACGGCTACTTTTTTGTCCGGGATATTCCACAGCCGGAGTTTGCCGTCCAGGGACCCCGAGAGAAAGTATCGATCGTCACGCGGGTGGAATACAATCGCCGTAACAAAGTCTATGTGCTGGAAGCAGCATAAACACTCTTTCCGCGATATATGCCAAAGTCGCACGGTTTTATCCATCGACGACGACAAGACAAAATAATTTTTAGACCATGAAACATCGAGTAAATCTGAGGTATGGCCGGTATATGTGCAAAACGGCTTTGGCATAAAGGGGCTCTTCGTCCCTTCTATCTCACTGAAGGCACTAGCCACAACATTCGGATCTTCCATGGACTGTTGCGAAACCAGAGATTCTTGCGACGGGGTTGGACTAACTTTCTCCGCATTGTATTTAGTTCGCATATCTTGGAAATACGTGAAAGCATCGCGCAAGACCCAAATTCTTAAAACACGATCCTGACCCGCGGTGGCGAGCAATCGTCCGCAAGCAGAGAACTTCATGCACCAAACGGGTCCCACGTGCTCGCCACCCAGATCTTGGACATGTTGCAGGCAGCTGAATTCGTATGGCCCCTTGTGACTATTCGACGCTTTCAATTTAATGTACTGCTGTTCCCCGGGATAGACCTCATCTACTATATCCATCACATCTTCCTTGTGCCTTGCATGAGACACTTCTTGCGCGATAGACTTTGCTTTGTCCATAGTTTTCTTTACAGTCGATCCCAAGAATCGCTTTAGCTTCTGCGTCTTCTTTCGAACCCTCCCAACAGACACGTCTCCATCTGGCGGTATACTAGACATTTTACTGTCAACGCTTTCCTCGTCACTCTCTTTTTCTTTCTCCAGACTAGAGTTACTTATATATTCCGAAGTGAGTCTCATAATGTGAAGTGACAAAGGGTTAATACACTGCGGTAACTTATCTTCTGCTATACTCAATGGCACTCTTTCCCCAGTGTCTAAATTCAACACAGTCACTTGTTCCAGAATTTCCTAAACAAACACATGCATATAAATACGCAAACGTTCGAAATCATCGTATCTAATATCTCAATTAATACCTTACCATGTCCGTTAGACGTTTCCCAGAATCCGTTCTCGTTCTCACGAACATATTCAACTGCTTCACCATATCTTGATCACCAGCTGACTTCCGCCTTTCTTTCGAACCTGGAGGGCTCACGCCCGTAAATTTATGAGGACCTAAAGAATAACGGCCAATGCTGTTACTGGACATGGAGCCCAACGGGCTGCTGGATTTATCACTTGATTTCACACTCATTAATTCGGCCTTTACTCTTTCTATTCTTTCCAGTTCCTCAGCCGATGGTCCCTCCGCTTTTGATTTATCTTCGTCCTGCACACAAGTGGCAACGTTAAATGTTTATATTACATACAATGTGCTAAACTATGTTTAAAGAAACATTCAAAGAAACATACTTGTGGCTTGACGACATATTGTCCCTTTGTAGCAGACCGAATATCAAGAGAATGCTCGAATTCTCTAGTAATCGATTCAATGGTACTCGCTGGACTTGGTAACGGTGAAGCAGGCAGCACTGATTCTGCTGCAGAAGGCTAGAATCACGAATACACGTTTATTTGTTATACTAAACTATTTCCCAAGGATTTCAGAAAGTATTGATACAAGGATATGAATATCGTACAGCAAGGTCAGTAGGCGTCTGAGCTTTTGATTTCTTTTTACGTCTCGGTGGTGCAACAGGTATACCGACCACAGTGACGTCTTCGCTTGACTTCCCATTATTCTTTGTACTAGCAATGACGTCGGGCTCTTGAAGCATAACAGTCTTATCATTTTGCGAGTGAGAACCATATTTGGACCTATTGTTAGCAGAGGATTCCTGAAGGATATCCCCTGACAACGTAAGGATGCTGGACGACTGGGACACCTTACCAGATGCCGTGTCCTCGTCTTTGCTCGCGATACTAGCAACAGAAGACATCTGGCTTTCGCGGGTAAGGATAGCAGGAGGAGGGCACGGGGCTACGCTCGACGTAAGCACGGCGGATGCGCTGTCCCCGACTCCAGCTAAAATTCGACCTACTCGCCCCAAAGATGTCATACTTTGTAGGCTAAGAGTATCGTGTTCTATGATTCTAAACGGGTGAGTAGTCTTCGATGGAGTGGGATAGACACCCTCGATAGACGACGTCTGACTATCTGGAGGGGAACTATTAATTGGGATATCGTCATCCTCCGTTTGCATGCGCTGCCGGAGTTCGCGAAACCTCCTCCTGCCCACAATTTTATCTGTGCTCGATTCCTTTCCATCTTCCTCCTAAAAGAACGAGTGCCTTTCGTTAGAAGTGTGACGCGATATAAAATGCAGGGAAGCTTCATACCAATAGGTACTCACAGGTTTATCTTTACTAGGTATACTTTCTACGGTTACATGTTCCTTTGGTTCTACAATTGGTTTAGGTTCAGCAGGTTTCAGAAAAACATCGTCGTCTAGTTTTTTGGACGTGTCTGAGGAGTCCTTATTCTGTATCTCAATACTGATGCAATCACGTGGTTTACTTTTCCTATAAAAATTGCATAATTCGTTTACAAAGGAAAGCTTTATTTCCTTGATATCAGATACCATTTTGATAAGTGATCGATTGATTACTGTCAATGTACTTGTCGATATAAAATTACAAATTCCATGGTACTCAAGTGAGGAACAGAAAAGTGAAATGTTAAAATCTCTATCGCGAAGTGGTGTCTAAATTAAAATGCATAACGATATAGGCTCATTGTAAGTACATATATTTTAATATAAAACACGATACATTAAACACTTTGGCTATCTTTAAAGTATACGATCATATCTTTACAATATATGATACAGGATATAATGTTCTTTTTTTTTTCAAATTTCCGGAACTACGATGCCGACGATATAGAGCCCTAGGAAACTTGCAAATGCCGGTCCTGAAATAACTGCATACAATGATAAAAACGATTGCATGGAAGTGTTGAGTTTCGGTCACCTAACCAAAGATAATTAATCAGGGAACGTAATACGAGAAAAAAAAAAGGTGGACATGGGAAAAATGATCTAGAACGAACTTCCGTCCGTACGAAAGATGTTGGGGGGGGACGTAGCGAGCGGAAGAAAATGAGAATCGTGAATTGAAGTTTGTAGTAGCTGTTATCCAATAAATACACGGGCGGGCATAATTGTGAATGCTATATGCAGGAGTGATTTACATGAAGCGTATAGAGTGAATAAGATATTATCTAAGATCTCGAATGCATCACATGACAAGTGGGGGGCTGATAAAGTTACCGTGAGCTGCGGTGGAAAGTATCGTCCTCCGCGTCAAAGAATTCTTCGGAATCGCTGCTTCCAGACATTGTCGTCTGCACTGAATGATTTGTGATAATACTATTGTCCGCATCGGTGCTGTCAAGGCGCGTCACGCGTCTCGCAAAGTCGCGAATACTAGGGCCAGGCAGAAGCGGCTGCAGGTTCGCGAACGGCACGAAGAAATCATGATTTGACTTCTTAGAGCGGTTACACAAGTGTGCACAGCTCTCTTGCTGTATGCGCTGGTGCGTATTTCAATTATCCTAGTTCTTTCGATCGCGGATTAGCGGCGCGAAAGTGGCAACACTGCCACCGGCCGTCCAATAAAGGCGTCGCGTCATGGAAAAGAGCCGCGCGATTGGTGAACAGCGAATTTGCAGCCACGAACTCGTGCAGCTGCCCGCTCGCCAGCATGCCTGCTGCAAAGGAGGCGAGCCGTCACACAAAAGCAAGATGGAGGATCTCACAGTCGAAGTATGCGGCGAAAACGGAGCATATTATAAGGTTCGTTTTGTGAAAAGTATACAAAAAACAGGGCAGAAGATCGAGGCCGTGGATAGACCAACTCACGGTCCATGGCGGGGTTCTAATCTCGCGAGAGAGGCGTCCGTACTTCGCGAAAGCGCGGCCCTCAAATGTTCGCGAGGTAACGCGGCTTCCTCCGACGCCATGTCTCGTTTGACAGGGCGTGATTTTCCTCAGTTTCTTGCGTCAAGCTTCGCCCCGACCTCCCGCCGACTCGCGGAAACGCGCGCCCATTGTATCGAATTCACGGAAACACCGTTCTCCCGGCCCTCCCGCATCCATCGCGATATCACGCTCGAACGTCTTACGCCACTCGCTGCACTCCTGCTTCCTGGACGAGTAACTTTACACATGCTCTGCCTTTCATTTTTCAGGCCTTTGTCACCGATGTCTTTGAGGACGAGGTTCTGGTAACATTCGAAAACGAGTAAGTTCTGCCTTCACTTTCCAACAGCAGCTTCGATACTGGGCCTTTGTGCAAGTCCACTATCATTCCCTGTGCTGATACAAACAGTGCAGCCTACTCAGCACAGGAGTTGTACTATTCTTGTCAGCCATGCATCGTTTAATGTTTCCAATACTCCATCCAGTAATATCAAAAGATTCAACACCCTCAACCGTATTAGTTGCAACCAATATTTGGACAGTTTTCATCTTTTCCACTCGATGCACTGTATTATTTGTAAATATTAGCGATAAAAGCTTTTTATTTATATATGCGTATATACTAATAAATCTTGAAGGATTTAAGCTTTAAAGTAAATATTTCTATAGGGCTTCGTTTTCCTGGGTTGGAGCAAACATTTTTATTTCGATCTTTGAGAATTAGCGATAACGATGTTTAACGCACAAAAGCGAATCGAAGGATTAGATTTTTTATGAAACGAACTCGATACAAAACAAATGCGATAGATGTCTGTAAATAATAAATGATTGCTGAATTCGATAAATAGTAACAGTGCAAGAGACGATACTTGTGATCTATGGAATTAGAGTTTCAAAATATGTGAGACGCACATTTACACAATTAATTCGAGTAACTTTGTTGATATTTAGACCGCACGCTTTACACGAGGTCTGTCGCGATATTGTGCAAAATGTATGTTATTTGTGCGATCTAATGTAATGTATGTAACATTTTAGCTGGCAACCAGAATCCAAGTTTCCATTTGCTCAAGTACGTCTACCTCCAAAAGATGGCCCAAAGTCTGATTTTCAGGAAGCCCAGGAGGTCGAGGTATTCTCTAGGTCCAATGAACACGAAGCATGTGGATGGTGGAAAGCAGTCATTAAGGTTAGTAACAATTGGAAGTTTTTATTGATTTTGCATGTTACTTTTAGAAAACTATTTAGAAACATGTGTGCGTTTAATTCTTGTTAGCACATTTTATGCCACACGGGTTGTTGGAAACCCACGATATTTATTAGAAGCAAAACTTTCGTCGAAGCGAACCAAAGCATGGAGATAAAAAATTTAACGTTACTGCTATATTCCGATAATTTAATTTTTCATCGTCTGGGATTTCACGATAGTGTTAAATGTGTTATTTTTCTTAAATTGAATAGTACTTGGTATTGAAGTAGTACTTCCATTTTTTGTTCGTTAAAATACATTTCAATAGGTTTATCGATAATTGATCGATAGATTCTATCGGCTTTAGTTGCAGACAATATTTACAATGCATTTTAAAATTGTTGTTTCAGATGATGAAAGGAGGTTTTGAAGTAGTTGAATATTCAGGGTGGGAATATGCTTATACTGAAATTGTATCTAGTGAGCGACTGAGGGCAAAGAATCCTAATCCCCCCATTGATAAAAATACATTTCATAAGACCGAAATCGAAGTACCTGAAGATCTAAGAGAGTTGTACGTATGAGCGTTTAGTTACCCTATTATCTATGAAGTTTAAGAAATGCTGTATAAATATTTTTGTCTGTTCGCAGTGCCAAAATGGAGAATGCACATAAGGAATTTCAAAAAGCGATAGGGGCGGCAGTGTGCCGATACGTGCCTGAACGAGGAGTATTGCTGGCCATCTCCCGTAGGGCAAATTTACAACGTCACGGTTGCATGCTCCAAGAGATGCACTTTAGAAACTTATCGCAAAAGGTGAGTTATAAAGCTGATTTTAATTAATCGAATAATTTCAGAGTATTTCGCGATAAAGCCGTGTTACGGAAAATATTTGTAATATAAGGGCATGGACGGCGATACTCGAGTTAAACAATAGAATGTTACGTGGTTTGTTTTTGTATCTAATGTAATATATCGCCTCTATGTTATAGGTATTACTTTTAAAAAGAACAGAAGAAGCGGCACGTCAGCTTGAGTCGACTAAACTTCAAACGATCGGGGGGTAAGTAAAGAAATTAGTCTTGGTGTTGCAATTAACATGAAATCTCGTGACATTTAATACCTGCCCCTATCCATACACTGTCCTGGTTACCATCCTGTCTGTGGTTTGCATTTACTGGCAGTAAAAAAGATTCACAACATTTCCAATCATTAACCAATATGTTTGCTTCAACATCATATAATTTTCATGAATGTCATGTAGTCACTCTACAAATATTTATTATACATTTCTTTTTCATTTCCACGTATTACATTTGTGATTGTATATAAGATATTTAATAAATCTCACATAATACATTTTTAAAATCCATATATAACTTTATGTGTCAGTTGTCATTTTATTATTTCTCATACTTTCTGCCAATCACAAGAGCACGATGTGCGTATAGTAATAAATTTGCACATGATGTATTTCTCATCTGTCTTTTAGCGAATGTCACTTTCCGCTGACATACTCTTTTGTTTATCTTATGATATTGTTGTATATAGGGTAATGCTATGTTGTTGGTTCTTTGCTGATTATAATCATCAGCAAATATGTACACTCGTAAAAAAAGTTTCGGGGATCACCTCTACGAACCCGAAAAATGGTAGCAAGCTCGATTGGTCGTAACTTCGGCAAAAATGGGAGCATCGATGTCGTTGAAATATCGGTTGAAAGTGTGGAATCTTTACTTTCAGCTGCTTTTTAAGATTTTAGCTGTATTGCTTCTCGGCGAAGTTATAGCGATATAAAGACACTTTGAAAATTTTAAAAAATTTTGTTCAACTTTGTAGTGTTATATGGAGTGAACAAATTTTTTTAGACTGGCTATAGTTGCGCCAGTCGAAAGCGAGTACTTTCCTCTGTAAAATCAGTTCTAATTGGTTGTTGCACGATTTCTTTTGGCCGAGTTATTCAACGTTGAAGTAAAAATCGCCCTTTTGACTTCAAGTGCTTCTAGAAAGCGAAGGAATCATTGTAGAATATTCAACAAAAAAGCAATAGAAAGATCAGTCTTTCCTCTTGAAGGAGTATCTTCTGCGTTTTCGATTTGCTTAACATTTCGGTGTAACGTATCCTTTCGAAAGTATACTTCAAAATGTCACAAATTCCATTTTTTCTTTAACTCGCTGTATCTCGGCAAGGGAAGACCGCAGAATCATGATTTTAAGCTCATTTGGAAGCGGAGGTGCTGCCTATTCGATTGAGTGCCAGGCGGAACCGCTGCGACAATTTTTTACCTACGGCCACTATGTTTATAAGTTACCGATTCGCAAAAAGTTCCGCTCTGGCTTCAGCGACTGCGTAGCATTGGCATCATCCAAGGCATACCGCGTGGAGGTATGTGTGTGCTTCCACAGTAACATTCGATAGCATCGGCGTAATTCAGCTCGTGTTGGGGTGCTATCGTCATTTATGTCTGCGGGTGGGGATACGAACAACAGAGCTCGCTTCAGCGGAAGTGACAGTATGGCAAATTAACATTATAGCCTTATTTTTGCGAATCGTTAACATTAAACACAGTGGCCGTAGGTAAAAAATTGTCGCTGCGTATTCGGTTGACACTCAATCAAATTGGCAGACCCTCCGCTTTCAAATAAGCTTAAAATCACGATGCTGCGGTCATCCCTTGCCGAGATACCGCGAGTTAAAGAACAAATGGAATTTGTGCCATTTTGAAGCATATTTTCGAAAAGAAGTTACACCTGGTACACCGAAATGTTAAGCAAATCGAGAAAGCAGAAGATACTCCTTCAAGAGGAAAGACTGATCTTTCTATTGCTTTTTTTGTTGAATGTTCTACGATGATTCCTTTGTTTTCTAGAAGAAATTAAAGTCAAAAGCAAGATTTTGGCTTCGAAGTTGAATAACTCGGATAAAGAAAATCGTACAACAACCAAAGACCACTGATTTTACACATGAAAGTACACGCTTTTGACAGATATAAATGTAAGTTCTGTTAAAAAGTTCGTTTGACCCTTGTAACACTATAAAGTTGAACAAAATTTTTTAAAATGGCCAAAGTGGTATTTCTATCGCTATAACTTTGCCGAGAAGCAATACAGCTAAAATCTTAAAAAGGCAGCTGAAAATAGAGATTCCACACTTTCAAACGATATTTTAACGATATCGATACCACCATTTTTGCCGGAGTTATGCCCACTTGAACTTGACCCCACTTTTCTGGTTCGTAGATCCCTTAATCTTTTCTTGAGAAGTGTAGAATATCACTAGATCAGTTCAATGTATTTCATAATACACTTCGTAATATTAAATGTTTTACATATCTTTTACGCTACTTCTTGCTTTTCTATATTGAATTATTATGTTTATAAGATGACAGTGGGGAAATTAAAGTGGTAGCACATTACAATTTATAGTGGATACGATTATGAAATAATAATAATAAGTACCATAAATGTAAATAATTGTTTAAAATTAAAACTTTCAAATAAGTCATTTTTATCAACATTTCAATTTACATACTATAAAAAAAAATGGATAGAATCTGCATGAATTTTCCAATTTATATATACTCGAACGAAATACCTATATTAAATTATTTCTATAAGAGAACTTTGAATGATTCTCATTAATCTCAATACAATTTTTTAGGCGAGTTAATTATGCAATAACAGACACAAAAGATCATAAAATTTTTTGTAGCTTAGATGCTTCACATGTTCCTGCGATAAACAGTGTTACTATATCTCAGCAATTAATACATACAATTAGTGCCACTGGTAGCACCTCAACTTTGTCTAAAATCGATTCCCCATTCGTGAGCTCGTAATCATTTTTAATAAGATTATATTTTTAGATAGAGATACACAATACTCTTCGAAACGTTCGATTAACGGGTTTGTATGATTTTTATTAATTAGATAATAATGTTTAATAAATGTTAATGATTCAGTAGAATTTAAATTTTATATTATTAACTCTGGATACCGATTCATTTTTATACAGGTACGTTTCCAAAAAAATATTAAGTATTAAAATATAATTAAAAGGAAGGATAAACCGAATACACATGTTATGGCTTGCTTTTGAATTACTAACATATTAACAAAACGTATATGTAAAAGATGTGTAGCATTCTTTTAGAGATCTTCTGCAATAACACGTGTCATTTAATAATTCTCGATAACTCTGACTGTAACACCTCCATATGGGTATAAGGATTTTACTAATTATTTATTTTACATAAATATTACATCAGTATTGAATTGAACATTAGAACAGAATATTGGAAGTGGATTTGGAGTGAAAGTTCATAAATTTATTGGTGAGGAGCAAACAGACAGAATGGCAGGGACACAGGATAGGGCCATCTTACACATGAGTTTCCACTGAGTTACACCAGAGTTTCTTTCTCATTTCAGCAAAATTAGATCTTCAAACTTTATATATCAGCGTGTCTCAGACTTTGAGGCAGGAGTGAAAACAAATTCAAGGTGAGATCACAGCAGCGTGGTTTAGATTTAAGTTTAGCTTATTGTATGACAAATTACACAGCTGCATTCTTCAAAGGAAAAATGAAATTACACTATAAATGTGCATGCTTCGGCGTTATGTAGACCATTCACGGAGACCCAAATGCTTTAAATACACTGATACATAAAAATTCGTTACATATTACTTTCCATTTATTATATGTTCTGTAGTAAAGTTTTGCGTAATTGATAAAATAGTGAACAGGCATAAACGTGTAGCTGTGATCAGTTCCATTTATTCTTTTCTTCTTCTTCTGTTGTTTTTTCCATAATATTTGTGTGTTTGAGTAGAGTTCATTGATTTATCCCATACAAAAGAAATTATATTCTGGCCTGCCATGTTTGAGAAACACTGATATATTAAGTGTCTTGCAAGAAAAATAAATTAAATGACTGGTGGCTCTATCCCATGTGTTTTTAAGTGTAGATTTAAACAATGTGAATTTATTTATAAAATTCTAATGAGGATAATTAAAAAATAATATTTTGTAATAAATAACAAAACTTAAATGTTAACTTAAATAACTTCTGTTAGGCTATCAAGATATCTTAAATTTTTTCCGACTATGGTATTGTTCAGTTTTCGATTCAAATTCATTTGTAAAACCTGTAAATAATTCGTATTGTATTTTCATAATACTTGGTGTAATGTGGGTGCTTATAAAGAAATATTTTGCTTATAAAAAGATAAAAATCTACTTGCATTTATTTAAACAATCATGCTCTGCAATGTTTCTAACACAGAAATTTAATACTTTTACATAGAATTACAGTTTATAATTTATGCAAGGAAATATAACGCAAGTTTAAACTAATCATCGTATTATAATCGTCTTTTATTTACATTTCTTTTATCGCTATACTTTTAGATGTCAAATGAAAAATGTACATACAACAATATAGTTAGTTGAGGAAACAAATTTTCTTTTGCATCTTTCAAACAATGGATAACTGAATTTTAAGTTTTAATAGATCGAAAAGGTGTTATAAAAAGTTGTAATAATAATTTTTCTACGCTCACCTCAAGAATGCATATGCATGCTTTAAATCCTACCCATCTTTTTCCTTAATATTTGTGTATATCTTCTTTAATACATACATTTATTACTGCATCAAAATATATACTCTGTATGTTTACTTCGATGTTTTGTGTGAACGTGCGTGCATAATGTGTGTTGTATAAAACGATTTAAACATGTACTGCACGCTGAAAGTTAAATGAATAATCTCGATTGGGACTTAATACGACTTGCGTAGAAGTGATCGATTATACGTTTCAGGATTGTTATTGGTGTTTTAGCAATGATTTCATACATTTTTGCTTGTGTACATCTCACCTTTCTTTATACTCTGTGACATATGCCATGCATATGTAATGTACCTTATCAAACTTTTCCATTATCACTTTTATCTGCCAGGATGCAAGCCACTGACAGGATTTTAAATTTTATTAAAATATATTTATCATGATTATACTCTGATGTAATAAGACAATATTGCATGTTATTAATAACGAACGAAATTTCACGTTACCGAATATAAGAAATTAATTGTTAAAAGTTGCTGGGATATATTAAAGATACCTGTATTCGCGAACAGTTAAGTTTGGCTACGATATTTCTCTAGTATTTGAAGTTAATATTAGTATAAGAATTAATACTAATATTTCAATGATATTAATGTACAATATGACTATACTTATCATTAGTTGTCTAAATGTAAGATTATTATTCGATGCAATTATAAAGCATACGTATTTATTATAACTCTTGCATTATTTCAGCAAAAGAAATACACATCGCCACATATATTCGAAATTACATATTAAATAAATATGCTTTATTTTCTAGATATACAGATGAATTTAACGTTCGAGAAGATCTAATGGGTTTAGCAATTGGTGCTCACGGCGCAAACATTCAGCAGGCGAGAAAAGTCGACGGAATTACAAATATAGAACTAGAAGAACATTCGTGCACGTTTAAGATATATGGCGAGGTAACTATTGAAATCACGGTTGTTTTGTAAATTAGTCTGCACTTGAACTTTTCTAGTACATACATTGCTGATCTGATAACTGAAAAGCATTTACTCAGAGATTATAGGCCAGTGGTTCCCAACCCGCGGGTTCGCGACCCCCAAGGGGGTTGCGAAGTGTTTTCTTGGTGGGGAGGGCGGTTATTTTTAGGTGACGATTTTTAGCACTATTTATTTTAATATGGTTGCATATTCTAGTAATGATGTGACACATAAATGAAAGGAAGGAAATATAATACACCTTTAATATCTTTTCAAATATCCGCCTCGGCGGACCTGAATTCACTCGCTGAAAATATAATAAAATATCTGCAATATTCTGCGCACAATTTGGGATTCGGGTGCAGTGCGCAGTCGATTGTTTGTCGACAACGATGGAGAGAAGGACAGCGAGTAAAAAGAGGAATGAAATAGGGTCGAATTCTCACATTGTTTCGAATATCGCGATATTAGATTGCGACTTGCCAGCTTATGCGTCGATAATTTCTCGTTCCCTGTGCTGTCGGTCGATTTTCTGCATCGTTATTATCATTTTTTCCATACGACGACATTTCATTTAAGCAATTATTAATTATTTGTATTATATTTTTGTTACTGTATTACGAGTATTAATGGGTGAAATATTTTAATTAAACATTGTGTCGGGTGACAGACCATAAATAGTATTAAACATTTACAAGTTTAAAAAGGGAGATAATACCCTTGATAAAATTCATGAAGCGAGAATGAATGCCAAGCATACAAAAAGAAAATGTATTTTTCTTTAAAGATACCTTGTTTTTAGAAGAAGAATAAAACCCGTAAATATTCAGAAAACTGCTTAGATTTTGGCTTCACCACCTTGATCAGCAAATACAGCGGCTGCAATGCGTTTTGTGCTATTTTGTTCTTAGTACAGATTTTATGAAACCCTGGAATCTCAAATACAACTTAAATACATTCCATAGAGAACATATTAAAAAAGGGTTAGAGTTCTTTCGACACCACGAATCTCGTCTCAAGCGCCAAGAAAGCAACAAAGAAGAATGCAAGCATCATACGAAATTGCTAAACAAAAAGAACCTCACACGATCAGAGAAACGCTTATCAAACCCTGCATGTTGCAGATGGTGAAGTTAGTTCTTGGGGAAGACAGCGAGATGAAAATGCGACAAGATATATCTCTGTCCAATGACACTATTCAGAAACAGATTTCAGAAATATCCGGAGCCTTGAAAGAGCGGGTTTTAAATGAAATTAAAGTTCTTCTGAAATTAAACTTCTCCATTATTTTCTATTCAAGTTGACGAATCAACGGACGCAAGTTCGTGTTCTCAATTGCTTGTCTACCTCACTTGCTCGTGAGGTATATCCAGGTGGCTGATATCAAAGAAGAATTGCTGTTTTGCGATGAACTTGAAGCTACCGCAACGGGTGAAGATGTTATGGAGATGTTAATAGATTTTTTTTTTTTTTTGAAACTGAAAGACTAGAATGGAAAAATGTATGTAGCGTTTCTACGGATAAAAGAAGAAACTCGAAGAATTTCATCGGTACACCTATGCTAATAAAACTCTTCCAGCTGTTTTAAAAGAACTCTGTAAAGATATGAATTCTGATCACGAGGTTCTTTTTTCGCACACTACGGCACGTTGGTTGTCGAACGGAAATATTGTCACTCGTGTCTTCGAGTTGAAAGACGAAATCGAGATGTTTCTAATACTGAAAGGTAGAGCTGACCTTGCGATTTACTTTAGCTATGGAGGTTGGCTAAGAAGACTTGCTTATTAGTAGACATTTTAGAGCAGTTAGATACATTGAGTTCCAAGCTTCGGGAAAAAGAAACACACGTTCTCAATTTTCAAGATAATCTTCAAGCATTTGTAGCCAAACTGCGAAATTGGCGCTCGAAAGTAAATCTCGGAAACATTGCTATGTTTGAAACATTCTGCAGTGCGATAGAGAATACTTTAAATGGTGGACTGGATGAAGCTCAGAAGAACGATGTTATTAAGCACCTTACATCCCTTGAAAATGAATTTCAGTGCTATTTGTCCGAGCTTACAGAAGGAGGAGCTGCATTTGTACGAAACCCATTCAAATTTTTGGATTCGCAGCACGATCCTTCGACATAATTTGTTTAAAGAAAAATCACTGACTCAGTTTTGGTGTGTTATGTATAACTTGTGGCCAAATGTCGCTATGTTTGCGTTTCTAGTTTTGCTTCCATTTACCTCAACGTATCTTTGCGAAAGAACTCTCGTCAATATGAAAACAAACTCAAGAAATAGGTTGAATTTTGAGGACAACATGAGACATACATTAAATATATTAAATATCTTTAAGCGTATTAGACATGTGTATTGCGATAATCTAATATTATTAAGTTAGAATTATATTCTGAAATACCTATTTTTAACGTGTTTTCTTCACCTTATTAAATTTATCGTTTCCTTATATGGGGGCGGGGTTCGCAGATTATCTGAATATTATTAAAGCGGGTCGCGACTCGAAAATAGTTGGGAAACACTGGATTATAGAATATGCGATTTCTACACAAAAGTGTTTCTGTGCATGCGCAAGCATATGTGTGATACAAAACTATTAAATGATATATGGTTGCTTGGTTACAGACACATGAAGCTGTTAAAAAAGCTCGTTCCATTCTCGAATATAGTGAAGAATCTATACAAGTCCCCCGTGTTCTTGTAGGCAAAGTAATTGGCAAAAATGGTCGCATAATACAAGAAATTGTGGACAAGAGTGGTGTAGTAAGTATATTTGTACTGTTATTTAGTACTTTGGTAAGTTATAGGTATATTATTGCTCCAGTATTCTATATTTTTGTCCTAATTTTTTTTGGGAATACTTTTGTAAAGTCTAACTTTTTGCTTCTACATCATATTTATATATTCGTTTTTTATTATATTTTGTTTAGATATATTTTAAATATAGCAGATTAGTGCTTAAGCAAAGGTACATGTTATTATAATTAAATATATATTATATATACAATATTATTTGAAGAAAATTCTTAATTTTAAAAAATTAGTATTATATTGGAAATAACAATTGTTTGTTGTGGGTTGGGTATATGTTATACATACATTGTTTGTTTTTGGTAGATAACAACTGGTTCGAGTGGGAATATATATACCGATAGAGTAAGTATATCATGTTCACTGTTTTTGATTTCTTTTTCACTTAGCTCGATCAGCTAAATTATACATTGTTAGAAATATTTTTAAATTTTGCGCAACCCACTCGAGCCAGTCCTACCACGTTACGATTAATTTTCTTTTTTATCTACATTGTCAGCAAGAAATTATACCTTACGCATAGGTCACCCAGGTCCATGCATTTTTTTTATCTTTTTTTTTTAATTAAAATCTCAAAGTTATCAATTGTCTTACGAAGAGATTATTGAAAATAAATTATCATTATTTATGTATTATTTATTCCAAAGAAATGCATAGAAAGAGCAATTATTCTTGAAAAAATTGAAAAACGAAATACAGTAGTTAAAGAAATTACGAAACAATATTTACAGAAATTTTACAGAACGCTCCCCAAGTCAATTGATGACACTAATGGACAAGGGTGACTGAAAACTCATAGTATAGATGTGATGTAGAATCAAATAACTCATACTCGAATTTTGAGCATTAATACATTTAACAATATGATTTTGAATGTTATAAATTTCAGGTACGGGTAAAAATAGAAGGAGACAACGAACCTCAGCCAACGATTCCGAGGGAAGAGGGTCAGGTGCCCTTCGTGTTTGTTGGTACTGTTGAAAGTATTGCTAGTGCCAAAATGTTATTGGAATATCATTTGGCACACCTGAAGGTACAAACATATACGCTATATTTTCTGTAATTTCTCTTTGAAACATCCTTTAAATTAATTAATCACGATTCTGTTCTGTGTTGCGAAGGAGGTAGAACAATTACGGCAAGAGAAACTAGAAATTGACCAAAAGTTAAGAAACATGCACGGGTCGACCACAGGACCAATGCCCAACTTTCCCCCAACAAGACGAGGAATGATCGCAGGCCCAGAGGAAGGTGGCGGAGGTCGTGGAGGCCGCGGCGGTCAATCTCGTGGACGCGGCAGGGGTAGGGCTCCTACCAGACACAATGCCGGTAATACTATTACTGACTATATCAACAATGTAGAGAATACACAAAAACGTAATGGCAGAAGCGGTGGACCAAATACCAGAGACAGTAGAGAACCGAAAGATTTTAAAGAGAGGGGACGCGTTGTCGCGAAGTAACATTTCATCAGTTGCTTTTAAAGAAAATTCTGCGCTGCAATTATTACCATGCAATATTTATGGTAGAAACTCGTTTATTCGGGGTTTAATGGGTCTCGATATCATAACACGTCTCAAACATAATACGAATGTATCTTTGTTCCCGTGTAATATATGCAACATAGCCTAAAATATCTTCATCGGTAGAAAAATCATATGTATCTATTTTTCTACATTTAAAAATTTAATACAAAATAAGTGACTCGTGTAATCGTATATCGAAAAATGTCACTTTAGAGTTTAGAGCATTGAGTTTCTTCTTCTTTTTTTAATCTTAATGAAATACAACTTGAAGGTTTGGGATTCGGATAAACGAGTTTATACTGTAATTCATATCTTTCAAATGCTTCTTAAATAATATATTTGCGTTCTTTCTTTCTTCGTTAATGAAACTAAACTCTAAAAATCTTCAAAAAGCAATATATCGATATAAGCATAAAGATCCATATTGATCAGAATAGAATATTTTTATTGGTCTTAAAATCTGAATAATTCGGTCTATTCAAAATACATTTTCTTTTCATTCTTATTCCTTCATGGTCGTTGAAATTTCTCCATGATACAAATTTGATGTTACTCTTATAAAACCGTTTCAGCTATTTAGTTTTTCATCTGTACATCGTTATTCGTACTATTCATTACGTTCCTTCATGATTATTTTTAACTATCCCAATTAATATCTGCACATGCATTAATAATTTCGGATTCATAAATACATCATTATATAGAACGTGAAATTATAATCAATAATAATAACTGTGCAGCCATGTGCATTTGCATGTATGTGTTTAATAGAAATGCATGTTGTAGCTAAGTAATTCATGGTGTGATACATCTGATTCATTGGTTACTAGAAAAACAAATTAGAATACATATTTCCGTTTTGTGTGTGAGTTGTGGACTCGCATGAATCTTAAAAGTAGCTAATTTCTGCAAAATAATAAATACTTTGTGGTAAATTTATGACACGCATATAACAATTGTTGAATCTTTGATGCAATTTCATAACGCATATACCATAGGATGAAATATTCAGAATAGATTTAACTTACAAACACAATTAATATGATTGACATCATTACCTTTAAGTATTAAAAAAATTAGGTGTTAACACTCCAGACTGTTTGCAAGTTGATAAATAAGAAATTAAAAAACAATTATGTTATTGTTTTTCGTAATAATGTACTTCTATTCGTTTCGTAATAAAATGAATCTTGTAAACTACCTGCACGTAAATCTAATTTTTGACTTATAAAATGTCGGGTGCTGATGATCACATACATTTTTACGAAGATCGTTAATTACTTTAATGTAATCTAATAAAAGTTATTTCGTGTAATTTAATGTTATACGTTAGTACGTAATTTCTCTTTGCAAATCACATGAATTTATGTAAACATAAACAGTCAGTGTTAGAAACATTACGTTAGAAATCTCTCGGGGGGAACTTTAAAAATGACTGAACTTATGTCCCCAAGATGCCTCTTCACTCCCAATTAATACTCTTTATTGTTACTATAATGAGGAGCATCATTGCTAATGCGTTAGATGCTACATTGATCATCATGAACTACAAGTAAGAATACTAACCTTTCATCGTTACATTTGTTTTGCAACGTCATTAAAATGTTTTGCGTTCGTCATTGCGCGTTTATGTTTGAGCTTATCGTTCGCTACAAACGTCGTTTAATTCGCAGGGCTACGTCGGGACACCTTAGACGGTAGCGAAGATCGAGTAAGGGACCTGCCCCCGAGAGGCGGGCATCAAGGAGGAGCGGGCAATTCCGGGTACATGGGTGGTAGACAAGGTCGTCCTCCAACTCAGCGTAGAGATCGTAGAGACGAGCGTCGTCGAACAACCGACGACGAAGACATTGTTCTTGATAGCCAAGACGTTTCAAGCATTGATAGAGGTAATGGCATTCTTCAGATAACGGCTTGCAATAGAACAACCGTGTCGTCCTAAGGAGAACTTACTACCGAATCCAAATGCTTTGAGAGTGGCATGAATTGTGAAACAAACACTTGTGACCATCTAACACTAACAAGTATCAATGATGATTACTAATGCACGCTACTAACAATACGCGGTAGCTTTTCCGTGTAATCCAGTTAAGCGCAACCTGAATTTTAGTTTCTCCCATAAGCTGACGTAAAAAGATGGTCACAATGGTTTGTCTATGCATAGAGTCTGTATCAAGTGTGGAGGGAGGACCAAAAGGCGTAAGGCGGCGACGAATTCGACGCTCTAAACAACGTAGCTCCACACCGACTAGTGATCAGAAAGGTAAACCCCCCCCGCGTAAGAGGCGGTACAGTAACTCCTTCAGGACGATCGGTTTTTCGTTAGGATGTGTGACGTGTAAAATGTTTATCTACGCTATTGAATATGCATTTCAGAATAAGTGTTAATATTTTAGGCAGCAATGCCGGACCAGGCGACCAGTCAACAGTAACTAGTAAAGAAGGGACACCGGCGAATGACGTTTCTGCTACCAACAACAGTTCTCAAGGGCCGAAGGGCCAGAGAGAATCACGGTCTCGCCCTCCTCGTTTGCAACAGAGCAATAAGCCTAAGGAAGCTCTGGTTAATGGTACCAGTGGCTAAATAACCAGTACGGTCGACGACTGCTACTTACGTTGTATAACACTACACCTGATGAGAGCTATTAACACCCAGCACATAACATGACGCATACCTACGCAAGGACTACACGATTATGGAACGCGACATGATTAGTCTACGCTCGTTGTTAAGACTGTTTGCTACCGATAAGAATACGACAGTTGTTTAAGAAATTGTCATTCTCCTTAAACACATTTAAGGACACATATTAATATCCATGCATGGTTTAGTTTAATGATAGTAATTATGCTATCATGTTTGATATATGGATACATTCATTGGGAGGTAGTAGAAAGCATCTGGTAAAATGGAATTCCCTGATTGTGAAACTGTGCCTCATTTTTATACCGAGCTCCCAACTTGTGTAACAGTAATTTCGACGTACTGTGAAGTACCTCTTAATCACTTGAGGAATGATCCAATAATAGGCTGGATATTCGTGGCTCGTACGTCAATTATCAATTTGAACAATTTTCGCCTAGGTGTGTCGCTACATTCGTGACGAAAGGGCACAAATGCATAACCGAAACGCAGGAGATCCGATCGGTCCCACGTGTTATTTCGATTTCATTAAACGATGAACCGCAGCAAGATTTTCGATATGTTCAAAAATATACATCATGGGCGTAGAAGTGCGAACGTTTACGTTATTCTGTATTTGTTCTTGGAGAAAAAAACGACAGTTGAGCGTAATACGTGTAACTGCTTCGCGACATAACTAGGACGAAACTCAATGTGATGCAAGAAAAATGGATTTCCGTTGTTAGACATAACAATGGTAGGCGGCAGCTGCATGATATCTTGATTAAAAAAAAAGGTGTTCCCAATGATGTTCCTTCTATTTACTTCACAAGATTGAGTTTTTTTTGGTTTACAATTATTAGTAGAATTATTTAACAACACTAGATTTTTATGTTCCAATGCTGAGTGTTGATTAATAATACCATGATGAATGCTAAAATGACTTATTTGATTGTAAAAGGACACAGATGGGTGTGCACAGGAAGTCGGTCTTTATTCCCGGGTTCACTTTTCACGTAATTTAGTCTTTTTTTTTTTTATTACAGTCTAAGCATACTATATCAAACATTAGGATTTGATATCAAGTTCGTTTCTGCATTGTTTCGCATGATTTAAAAAGAAAGTAAACGTATACTTAGTAATACCAATGTATGATGTGCCAGAGAAGGAATGATACATGTTTTATGATATCTAGCTGAAGTGCAGACTTAGCGCATACCTTTATTACTATAATACTACTTAGTCGAAATGTGGATGTCTGAAAAAAAATAAACTAGCTTTACTATACTAAGCTATAAAATAGATATGGCTAACTGTTTTAAATTGATTGTCAGTGAACATTAAGAATTAATTGTCAATTTAAAACAGTTGCCCCTTCTTCCGGACATGACAACAACTAATCGGACGTGTCTCATGGATTTTGCAAAAACGCATGGCGATTGATGCAACACTTGACACCTGACAAAACAGCTGCCATTTTATCTGAATATTCTTATGGCAGCCGGAAAAAACTGAGATATCCCCCAACTTGCTTGTTTCAGATACATTTGTATTGATTGCAGTTTGTGCATAATTTAAGAATAAAACATTTCTGTACATAGAGCGGTCATTAGTACGATGAACCACAATTTTTCCAAAACATTGATAATCATTTTCTAATCTTGACGGACGTTTTAAAATGCAACCTTCATCCCTAATCCCCAACTCTGACAAATCACCTTGTATTAGCCTGTTAATCGGGTCATTCCTTGACCAGAAATGCTCTTTATGTATGTTAAAATATATATTTAAAAATAATTCAACCTGAATTAACTAGTTTGGCCCAAAGGGGTGGTATTTTCAAATGCTCAATTAACTTATTGCTTCCCCCGTTAACAGGTTAAGAATTAATTCTAATATGTTTAGCTTTAAAGGTTTTACTGTTGTGAATTACAGTTTGATGTCAGTCTCGAACATCTTATTCGAATTTTTTTTTTAAAAAAAAAGGAGGAATATTTAAGGAAACTAATTTTTGAATGTTACGAAATAAGGATTATTCATGTAACTCTGAAAATGTTGTGAATATTCTTTTTGGGTCACAACGCCTATTTTCAAATGCAGTAATTTAAAATCACAAAGTAGAGTGCGAATCAAGTAGTAATAACGTAATGTGCATTATGTGCGGTATTACAATGATATAATATAATTAAAGTTGCTATTCTGGGTACCGGCTAAGTTTAATTTCGGATACCTTAAATTCAAAGCATCTTCTACTAGATAAACAAATTTACTATAAGTATAGCTCGAAATCTTATATTTCTCAAATTATGTTTTAATAATTCATTGCGGTACAACATTTTCTAAAATTTCGAATTCGGCACAAGTGCATCGACTTATTTTATCAGTTGTGATATCGGGAAAAATGGTAGAAATACAGATCTGGTTAAAATTAATATAAACGAGAGACAGAAAAGGCAGAATATTGAACAGACTGTAAATATTGGTGTGACATTAATTGAGATACAATTGCGTACATGACAATCAACAGACGTGAAATTGAACAAATTATTACGTCATTAATTGTCAGTCGGACTACTAACATAGATGACTAATAATCAATAAATGATCGATAACTTTAAGTGATGACTAAGTTATACTTTGAGAGATGGCATAAGTTAGAGAAAATATATCTGAACTTCACAAACTATTTTCCTGCATTATAAGCGACCAGCGCGAAATATTAAGATTAGATGAAACACAGCTTTAATTGGATACTTTTAATTTCCGCGCCATATTGCATTCAATACATTTATACGGGGAGGCGCTACATATGCATTTATAGCGGTTGAAATTAAGTTTGGGGACAGAAAAATGGAGACTAGGAACAATCATAATAGATTTCTGTTCTGGTGTGCTAATTGCATTTATAAATAACAGATTGTGTGTTAATTGCTTGAATACTTTAATATGAAAGAATTTTGCTATTGTAAGGAATTATTATGTGGGTTAGCATTAAAGTTAATAGCCCCCTGGTGGTGAACCAAGCAAACATCGTCGTTTCCTCGCATTCGTCCACTGTTTCTCATCTAAAGTATGTCCGTGATTAGTCTCTAGTCGGAAGCCGTCAGCTGTTGAGTGAACATCTCTAACCAACAAACTAAGTGAAACTTATTAATAGTGTGTGGCTGCAATAGTACTTCTGTTATTTGTTATTGAAAGTGTTACAAGTTTGAAAACATTCGTTAACAGAAAGAAGGTTCGTTTATACATCCGTTAGATCAACTTTGGTCGATGTTTGCTCCGACACTTCTCACTCCTGCATTAATGCTAGTCATCTATATGTAAGGTTTCTCAGTATTCAATTCAAATACACCGTTCTAATTCTTCGCGTAGCTGCATTCAGAAGACAGGTCATTCCGTGCTGCCAATAGTGATAGTACATCGATTTAGAGTGAAAGAAGTCGTTCTTAATAAAATGTATACATATTGCATGTATACTTTTTGCAATGTACGTGTACACTTGGCTCAAAAATATCTTCCCGACTACCACAGATGTAGATCGGGGAAGTTACCCCTTCCTAGGCGCCGGTTGGCTGGAGACGATGCGCAGGCTGGATGCGTATGAAATTATTATGTCGTCCGCTGCCCGATGTGACGGATGACCGCAAATTATAACTTACATATATGCTGTATCACAACAAATCTTTCGTTGCCACTTCCTTATTTTCCACTGAATTTGTAAATTTCTTAGAAATTCGAACATCACGTTGAGGTATTATTATTACGCAATAACAGTAAATTTATGAAGTCGAGGAATACAATTACTCGCGATGGGAAAATTAAAACTTTCATTCGTAACCTCGTGTTACGAAAGCATTTTATTGGAACAGTAACTTTTGACCTTATTGTTTTTATACTTGCCAATACCATGCACTGTCAAGTGTTTTATCTCAACTTAACATTCGACATTATTACTCATTGTCAATTGTCAATAATGAATGAATGAAATTTAGCAGATTAAACTGGGTAATATCATCTGTTATACATTGAAATAAGTAATGTTCCCTGCTTGGACGACTTTATGTTGCTTTCGTAACATAAAGTTCCGAAAGGAAATTTCGATTTTTTAATCATATATAACATTACTCGATTTCGTGAATGTAATAATAACCCCGATACTCGAATCTATAAAATGTTTACAAACGGGGTGGAAAATAACGGAGCAGCAACAAAACATTTATTGTGATATAGCACGTAGGTTATACTTTTCGGTCATCCGGCACATCGAGCAGCGGACGACATAATAATTTCATACGCATTCAGCCTGCGCATCGCCTCCAGTCGACCGGTGCTTAGGAAGGGATACCTTCCCCGACGTGTATCTGTGGTAGTTGGAAATATATTTTTGAGCCCGGTGTACCTTTAAGCCCATTACAAATGGCGATTATTTTGTGCCTCTTACTAAATCTACGTTTCTAATAATGATAATTAGACGTAGACTTAGTGGAAGCTGTATTTGCAACTTTTATTCCAAGTACGCGTCACGTTGATTTAAATTCCGCCGTTCGAACGTTTGGCGAGTTAAACCTGCGTGTACCCGCCGATGCAAAAACTCGGAACATGTAATATACTGTCATAATTGCACTTTAACATTTATGACCGACGGTTTTTATTCATAGATTTTGTTCCGCCGTGATCCATATATCGTTCGCCAGGTTATGCCACGAATCAGGCATAATTCACATGCGTTCGGATTGGGTCACTGGGATAAATAAATAATTGCAACCTCCTGGTGACACGCTATTTGACGCACCGCATTGTCATTGGTTAAATCTGTGTACTATAAGAAATGCTTTGTGCCACGCATGGAGGGTTTCGAAATACATACCGATTATTTATGCGTCCCGTGAACGCGGAGAAATCGTGATTGATGACAAGTGTCTTGACAGACTACATAATTCCCTTTTTAGTGAAAGTAGGAAAGTAATATGCGCAAGAGATTAAACACGAAATATATCCGTGAAAAAGTATGATCGACATTTGTATGCAAATTACAAACTGATAAAAGTACGTAATTAAAATTGTGCGTAGATATCCAAGAGAAAAAATTACTGCGGCGATTAGATTCAACTCCAGAATAAGACGAGAAATATGTCACATGTTCTAACCTTTACTTAAAATTATTATTATCACTGCCAAGTAAATAGAAAAAACTTAACGTCGCCGTTGCGTTAACCTGTTCCATGTCGTGCATAAATACGATCGATGTAATTACGTATAACACTGCACGTGAATTTCTGACGCGACATATAATCGCCTTTAAACCATGTGTTTGATACGACTGTACATCGATATAGATTTTCCTTTCGTATTAGTCGCGTTATAAGCATCTTATCTATACCATGACCTACGCCAAGTGTCATTGAAGTCGTGCAACGCGTTACTAGAAAAACATTTAATTATGAACATTTAAGATAAAATTAGTTCGAAAATAGATTCCGCGACACGTTTTCATTCGATGTGTGTTACTAATGAAGCAGAAAATTCATTTATAAATGAGTCATATTTCAGACTCCCGAACAGGCATAATTAGTTAATAACAATCCTGCATTTGGAATGGAGTATATTTATAAATAAAACGGTCTAGCGTACATTACAGTTTAATATTTATCACGAAAACCACAGTTATTGTAAATTTTTCATAACTAAATTGTTATTAAGTATTTTCGTTGTGTTAGCATTTTTTTTTAGAGTTTCCTTATTTGCAATGTCATGTAATTGTTACACCTCAATCGCTCACTTAATATCTGGCATTGAAACGTAATACCTGTAGACAGTTGTATAACAACTAACTTGTTATGTGCGAGATACATTTAGGTTATACAATATTAAGTGACGCTTGAAGCATCCATTGAACTATTTCGATCGAACCCTTTACGCGATAACTTCCTTCGCATGATTCAACACGGATCGAATCACCTTGATTCTGTGAAACAAAGTATGAGACTATAGTGACCCCAAATATACCTCTCAGGATGTTCAAAGAAAATGATAGCACTTCAGGAGGCTGCAGCGGCGCAGCTCCCCGAACAAGGAGACTACTACCGCGGTTCTCCCTTCGCCGATTATTGTACTCGAGTCCATTCATCGGTCGACGAATCGTCAGGACACCTAGTTCAAGCACCAGGAATGCTAAAAGTAATTAATACCCAACGAAATAAACGATTGGGATGAATTCGTTTTATTTTCTGAACATAACTATGTCTTCTAGCGAAAGATCCCACTGGCGGCAGGAATACAGACGTTGAGAAAGGAGAAGCCAGAGTAAGTAATGGTTCGGGCCATTTACAATTTCAGAACGTAGATCTACAGCGTGCTTCCAGCAAAGGCTCCGTGCTTTCTTCTGCCGGAAAGGTATTTAAAGAATATATCCATGCGACAAAGCTTTCAGGACGTATTACATTGAAATCAAACTGTGCCAGTCAACTGAGAATTGTGAAATAATTATTTCAGAGTAACGAGAACGGTTTGATGGAGTGCCCGTTGTGTTTGTCCGAATTACCAGTGGAATGTTTTCCTGTGATCGAATCTTGTCACCATCGCAGTTGCTACAATTGTTTCCAGCAGTATCTTAGAGTTGAAATCTCGGAATCTAGGGTTAATATAGCTTGTCCCGAGTGCTCGGAACCGTTACATCCAAATGGTAAATGTTTGGCGGATAAAGAAGACGCGTATGTTGTACTATGGATGAGTTACATTCTGTTTTTATTCAATTTTTTTTCTTACACAGATATTCGAATGATTTTAAATGACCAAACGCAGTTGGAAAAGTATGAGGATTTTATGGTACGAAGAGTCCTTGCTGTCGAACCAGATGCAAGATGGTGTCCAGCGCCAGATTGTAGCTTTGCAGTTATTGCTAGCGGTTGTGCTTCGTGCCCGAAGTTGCGCTGCGGGCGACCAGGGTGCGATTCATATTTCTGTTACCACTGTAAAGCGCAATGGCACCCGAATCAAACGTGCGATGCTGCCAGAGCTCGGCGTACTCAGTACTACGAACGTAGCTCTTCTCTTAGTTTTAGTCAAAGCGATTCGCAGCATAGTATGTATTCACTATTCTCATTCGGAGGTTTTGATAATTTAATGGAACGTGGATCACATCGATTGCTTTTGTAGGAGATGACATCAAACCGTGTCCCAGTTGTCAAGTTCTCATTGTTAAAATGGATGACGGAAGTTGCAATCACATGATCTGCGCTGTTTGCGGCGCTGAATTCTGTTGGTTGTGCATGAAAGAAATTAGCGATCTTCATTACTTAAGGTATTACAATCGTCTTGCGCAATAAATTTTGTTCTATACACAGGGTGCAGAGATGGGCATTATTTAAATAAGAAATTTTTTAAATAACCAGGACCGTCTTAACGAATTTGGGCGCCTTGAGCTAAAAAATTTGGCGCTCTAGCCCCCAAGGGTGCAATTTCTTCGCAATCGGTGCAAGACAGTACATCACAACCCTGGGTCTCTACCAAGACAAATACGAACAAAAGCAATAGAAATTTTTGTCTCCAAAATTGAAGGGAAAAAACATTTCAACATATTTGATTTTTAAGCGCCCTTGGATCACAGGCGCTCCTGGGCCCATTTAGCCGATTGGTAAAGGCGGTCCTGTAAATAACGTATAAAATAAAGAGACTTTATCTTTTTTCGGCGTCGAATAAAAATCACCCGAGTTAGCTTTATTCGAAGCGCCACGGATGAAGCAGTTTATTCGACAGGAATTCATCCGACGGCCAAAGATGTTTATTCGAGGGCCTTTCATCTTGGGCTTCGTATACTTTTCATCTTTCATTGTATCTTTATCCTAGAAGCTCGAGTAACCGGCGAGAACCTTTGTGGTCCGAGTCATCGATTATACAGAATCTGAATTTGTTTATTTTTCATCGTAACAATAGGAAAGTGACAGCAATGGGTTCCTGGCATTCTTCCGATTCTACAGAACTGCAGATTCGTCACTGCTTAGTGCGTAACATTGCATTGCCTCGCTGGTTTCGAGCGTCGAAGCCCATGAAACTCAGCGAGTCGCATGACGCATGACCAGGAAACGCTCGAAACCAGGAGGGCCATGCAATGTTATGCACTAAGCCAGGCATGCACAGGACCCCTAATTCTGGGCGCGAGCGCACAATCGGGCTCGAGCGCACAATCGGGCTCGAGTTTAGCTCGAGCTCGGAGCTCGTTCAAGACAAACGAGGCCGCCAACGGAGTGGGGAGCGGAGTGTCAGGCTGCCGCGGGGATTTCCAGAGTTTGACGCTCCGAAAATAAGGCACATTTTGGGGAATTTTTAAAAGAAAAGTATTGAGTATTATAATTCCAATCTCTGTACTTTTATTAATTGAAATTTGAAAAATGTGTTCAAATTTTTGTATGCAATAATAGTAATTTGGTTTAACGTTATAATGGTAGTAGTAAGCGGGGTTTGAAAAAAAAAGTTTGTTGCTGGCGAGCATGGTTTTGGCTGTCGTAATCATCTGAAAGAAAAAACGTACAATTTTTTTTAATCTATATGAGTGTGGTTATCGTATGAACTTTAGTTCATGTTGAATGAATAATGTTAAAAACCACAAAAATGGCTGTATTTCAAATGAAAACATTAATTTTTTGGAACAGCATTTGTTAGTTTTCTGTGTTGTAAAATTGAATATTTGCAAATAATTACTTCATTCTAGTTCACACGATAACCACACTCATATAGATTAATAAAAATTTTGCGCTTTTTGTTTCCGATTACTACGACAGCCAGAATTATCTTTGCCAGCGACAAATTTTTTAAAACCCTTCTTACTGCTATCATTATAACTTTTAACAAAGTTATTATTATTGCATACAAAAATTTAAAAATTTTCAAATCTCAATTAACCCTTCGTATCCTGTGCCTGAGTTAATTTTAACCCACTGCTTGAGATCGCTGACGCACACAGTGATGAAGCTGTGTGTGTCAGTTGCGGTCAAGCGATCATTTAGCTGTCGGTGGTGTCATAAAAACATAAACTGGGCCTTTCCGGTGATCGTGTTGGGACAACAATGGGAAGCTCGAGACAATACCACATTTTCCTTGGAGGAAACGAAATGGGCATACGGCCTCTACAGTCATAGAGTTCTCCACCGCGAGACCTTATACCGAGGAGAATGCCAGGAATTTATTGGTGTCACTTTCCTATTGATACGATAAAAAATAAACAAATTCAGATTCTGTATAATCAATGACACATCGCCGAGGAACGGCGATCTCGCATCTTCTAGGATGAAGGTAGAATGAAAGATGAAGAACTATTCGAAGCCCAAGGTGAAAGGCCTTCGAATAAACAAAGTATATGAATAAACTACCGGATGAATTCCCGTCGAATAAACTGCTTCATCCGTGGCGCTTCGAATAACGGATGAACGTAAAGTATCTTTTATTTGAGGTCATGTCGATATTATCTTTGCCCATCTCTGACAAGGTGTTACTCCATTGATAGCCAATACTCTAGGGGCTGATTATATATCCGAAAATAAGACGAAATTGGGTTAAAGCCTTCGTTTTCGAGGAAACTCAACGTCAATTTCGTTTGATATTTTTCCATTGTGAGTAGGGCTGCCATCCGTAAAATCACTAATCTAGTAGCATTAAAACCCCGGACATTTCCACTTGTACTATTTCTTATATTAGGCACGATATCTCAAGACAAAAATTTCTGTAAATTATACACTGTAACTCCAATCAAGACATGAAGAGAAAATATAGTTAGACAAAGTAGGAATTTATTTATGACTTTTTGAGCGAGCAGCATCGAAAAACCCGGATCACTACAGAAAATCCCATGGGACGCCCTAAAAAATGGGGGACAAATCCGGGGAAACCTGGACAGATGGTAGCCCTAATTGTAGGGAAATTGACCGGGAAATTTCCTCGGAAACGAAGCCTTTACCCCAATTTCGTCACTACTGGTTATCCGTAGAGTAGCACCTTGCATATACATTTTTTATTTTATGTTCCCGTGTTTGTTGACAGTCCTTCCGGTTGCACATTCTGGGGGAAAAAGCCGTGGTCCAGAAAAAAGAAGATACTCTGGCAGCTGGGAACCTTAGTTGGAGCTCCTGTCGGAATTGGTCTCGCTGCTGGCATAGCTGTACCTGCTATGATTATAGGTTAGTAATAATATACACGAATCGAATGATGTTCATCAAGGAAAATATTCTAACATAGATTTACATTTGCAATGTTTCTTTTTGTTACAGGTATACCAGTGTGGGTGGGAAAGGAGTTGTATACGAGATACGAGAAAGCCAACAAACATAAGAGGAATGCTTTCATTGTTGGCGGAGTTACTGCATCCGTAAGTCAGAATATTATTTTTTATACTCCTTATACATATTCTTTATACCGAACTGGATTCCTGATTGAATTATTATTTCTCTTGATCAAATATATATTGCGGTTAGTTAAAGTAACGAGTATCGTGTGTAGCACTACCAATAAAACTATTTCTTTCACAAAACATCGAAAGTAACAGAAGCTGATGAAATAATTCTAATGAAAATATAGGGATAATTATTAAGCACGTAGGCACAGACATTTCTACAAGTTCGTGACAACATCAAGGTATATTTTATTTATATAGTTTGTACAAAGAAAGAGAATAATATAATTATTGCATATGTGAATTTGCGATAACAAAACGTCGGTCGCTTACAGCCATTACAATAATTGCGGGGAGAAATTTCGTCAGAGAAACATTCGGGTGAAATGCTTTTAGTTAAGACGCATGAGGATCGTTTAGGGGTTTAAATTATCTTGCATTACACGGGCTGTCGGCAATTATTTAACCATTCTATTATTCGCAATTTTATTTTTCAATACAATATCCATCGGTACTCTGTTTGCTTAAGTTATACCAAAAAATGTAAGTAAATGCTTGAAGAACAACTCGGTACGGTCTTCAAATGTATATCGAAAAATGCACTGTTCTACGTATGCATGTTAACATCTCACTTCTCGCCAAACATTTCCGAACGCAAGGAATCTAACACGAACTCTATGTTTTCCATGGCATTGGTGGGCATTTCAATGCGACTTCGAATTCCCCAACTACCCGCAATTACACCGTTATCGACACAAGCTTTATCCTCGGGATGAGATCCTGTTGATCGCAATTTTTATCATCCACGGTCGACAGATCAAGCTCACCACCGATCAGTCTCGTAACCGTTGTTCCTTTGATTCACATCTTGTGTAGTATTAACTCATTGCAGCACTATCATGAGCGGTAATAACGCTGACTAAGAATCGTTCTCGGTGGTCGCGATGGCAGTCTCGTCTGTGAACACGCCCTCGCTGTGAAGATCTTTCAGAACGTCGATCAGCCGTTGCTCGGTATCGGGATCGCCTAAGGCAACGTCTACCGACCCGATACAGAGCAGAAGGGCAAGCAGCTGCGATCGCCTGTAATCCTTGCTAAGATCCTCTCTGGTGTAGCCTAGATCCTTGGGGATATCGACGCCTAGGCGAGAGCACGTACTGGTTAGCGTATTCCAATAGATGTCGAGGAAGGTCTCGGTGTGCTTCTGGCGCAGCTCGGTTGGCAACGAGCTCACTATCAGCAGAGCTATGTCGTTAGTCGGTCTGCTATAAGTGACCATCTGCCAGTCGAGGATACAGCACTCGAGGCCGTCGGGCCCGTCTTTGAACAGCAGATTGTTGCACCAGAAATCAGTATGCGTGATAAGCGTCAACGGACCTTCTGGCGCGAGCAGCGCTGATATTATGTGCTTTGTCCTGGGTCGTAACACGAGCAGGGCATCCAGTATCGTTTCCAATCCAGTGTTCTTCAAAAATTTGGCAAGTTGCGGCAAGCCACGCTCGACTAGCTGCTGATACGAGTCCGTCGCCTTGGCGGTTTGGAAGAGGAACGGGTAACGCTCCGACAGAGACTGGCCTTCGATAACTTTCATCGCCAAGGAATGCGCGTGTATACGGGCGATGGCCTCCAGCGCGACTTTGGTCTGATCGTAGCTCATTCCTTTTCGGAATTTAATGTTGCAAAAGTCGGAGTCGCGCAGGTCTTGCAACACCAGGATCGAATCCGGCGTTACGAGGTTGTCCTCTGTGTCCTCGGCTGGCGTGTACTGCGCGTGGTAGCAGACCGGCACCGATAAGGGGATCTCGTCGTTCGATTTGTTGTCCCCTAGACCCAGCTGTTTCTTTTGGAACTCTTTCAAGTCTGGCATTACCTGATGTGAACAGTCAGATCTGTTATTTAGCGAACGGAGGGGCGGGACGTTTGAGCGGGTATATTTCAGTTGGGTCGCTTACCTCTGTGTAAAACTTGATCTCCCGCAGGTCGAACTGGCCTTCGTTAACGAAGAAACGACTGAACGCATCTTTCGGGAGTTCTTTCACTATCAGGGACAGGTCCTGCGTCGCGTTCGAGTTGTTCAACACGTATTTGACTTTAACGCTAATTATAGTGCTCAGCGCGCTTTCATTACTCATACAGCCCGGGTTCACGTTGCACTCGGTAATCGTGACCTGTGCAGTTACGGGTTAATGTTTAAAGGGACTTTAAGGACATTCTCGGGGAACGGTACATTCTCAAACTGCCGCATTCGCATCTCTAACAAGCTTCTCATTCATAGCTGCACAAATGGCTGTGCAAAAACATTCGCGCAGGGCAACTGTTAACTGCAAATCAATCATAGGTCACTACCGAACTAACCGGTTCTTTGTGAAATTCCTTTAGGATACCATCAAGCCACTCCTTATCAATCTCCGGCTTCTGCTCCTCTTCGCCGCTGGAGGAATCTTCCGTATCCTCCCAATCCCATTCCATGCCTTTCGACTCCCAATTCGCCATGACCCTCTTTCCTCAACCACCACCGGGCTCGGCTCCGCTCCTCCTTCCGGCTCAGTCGATTAACGCGAAAAACGGATCCCCGACGGTGGCTGTCGCGAGAGCCGGCAGGGTGATAAGGGAGGAGGGAAGGCAGAGAAGAGACGAGATGAAGATCGCGCGCGTGCCTCGGTGTTTCGGTGTTGCCCGTACGTGGCTGCTCCCACTCTGCCCGACGCTAATAAACCACATGTACGCTCGTGGAACGATAATAGGCAGAACGCGCCTATTCCGGACTGTTCGCATAGGAGCGCACCTATACGTGGCCTCGTCGGGGCTTCGGAATCGCCAATAATGAATGGATTCGTCGCGTGTGTCCCTTCTCGCGCTTCCTGTTACGCCGACCGCTCCACAAACGCTCGGGCCGGCGTGGTTCGACGTCCTCGCATTGGGACACGGATCTACCACGGCACGACACACCCTTGGCGCGGAGGCACCGACTCTACCCGATCCACGATCCCTCTGTTTGCCCCGGACCCTTTTGCTCCCAGCGCGGTGTGGATCTTAAAGTACCGACTGACACGATGCACGTTCCGCCGTCACCCACCTAGGTGGATGCAGGCCGCAGGGTGGGACAGAGAGGATCTCCCATGCGCGCACTCCTACCCCGACGATCAATATCCTTCCTTCCGCGCCTCCCGCGCCTTCTGCCGCTCGGCGTGCACTTTCTCTGCCTCCTGTTCCGCTGGCCACGCGACTCCTTTCCGCGCACCATGGAAATCTGGGAAACAGATCCGCCGCCGGTTATCTCGGCGACTCGTCGCCGCACGTCCCATCACTCGCCGAGGCATGCTTAGCCGTCGCGATCGCTCCGTTCAATTTTATGCAATGCACGCGACCTTCCATCGTACAGGGTGTGTCACGCGACGGGGACGGATGGGATCTCCCCACCAGCCCTTTTTTCTTGTAGCCAGGGGAAAATGATGGCGGAGGAGAAATTAGAATGGTACAGAAGGGGATTATTTTTTATATGGTTTCGCCTCTTTTTAGCGAGTGTAATGATGCAAATATAAGGCTGCTATTGCACTTCTTCTTTTTTAATGGCGTTTTGGGGGTAAATCGATTCTTCTCGACGGTCTGTGTGCAGAAGTATTAGGGTCAAGTGTTCGATAAATGAATATCTCGGCAGATATTTATAATTTCTTAACGAGCCATGTGCTCTGGTCAAAGAGATGACTAGAATGTTTCATCGTGGGGTAATGAGAATCTTATAAATTGTTTCTTTTATGTTTGTCGTTGTGTGGAATTAAGTGGATCGTTGTTTACATGAAAATAATTTCCTTTAGTTCAATTTTGAGGCTTTCATGGGAACACTTTCTTTTTGAGATATGTATGTCGTTCGTTGTTATAGGATAGAATGTAAGAGGGTCGTCAGCTTCGCTTCCATATTCGTCTGACTTGAATTTTCTCGACGATTGCCAGTACGAGTATCTAAAAAATAAATTGTATTCGTGTCTATTTTTCCAGTTCTTTCAGTTGGGAAATTAAATAGAATGAATTAGAGCAAATCAGCGAATAGTCTAATTCTGTAAAGAAAAGCTTAAAGAAATGGGTCGTAAAATTCTCGTCAGGTGATGGTGGGACGTTCGAGCATCATGTTGAATAACCAATCACGTGATGTGTACCTGATTAAGAAATTTGTAAAAGTATGTTAATATATAGAATAATGAAGAGACTTCATTTATTTAAAAAATGCCAAAATTATCTTTTTGCACTTTATTAAATTTTTCTAACACCCTGTAATCGTGGGTCAGAAGTAGATAAACAAGGTTTAAATTGTTTTATTTAGAAATATATTGTATATTACTACGACATCACTTTTTTCTCCGTCTTTCTATCTCGGACCATGTGTGTTCTATGGGGTTCATATCCTGAGATCATGGGAATGTATGACGTTGTTTGGGCACGCTGTGAAGCAGCCAATTTTTCACTTCCCTCGCCAGACACTTCAAGTCGTTATCTCGTCGAAAGAACAGCTCTCCAAGATTTCATTTTCTTATGTTACAGTGTAAATTCTCCTGCAAAATAGTGGGATAAATATTTTGACGCATAATACTAGCTGCACTATTGTAGCCTACAACTAGGACGCTGCCACCACCATGCTTTGCAGCAGCATTAAAATTTGTAGATTCCATTTATTTATTTCGTTCTCTTCCTGTAGCTTTGTAAAAGTCAATATTATTTAGCAATGGGCACAAATTTAATATTTGTAAGTTTGATAGTAAAATACCAATGTGAACTTATTTAACTTCTCATCGTTTTCTTTTAAGAGAATTCTCATAGTTTTGTCGAGCGCCAAAATATTTTGGGAAAAAAAAGATGTGGATTCCTCCAACATTTTTTTCAATCAAAACTTAATTATTGAATCGCGTATTCTTGGCAGTGTTTAGTCACTTTTGAATCAACCGATATTTACGGAAATCCCAAACTGAAAGCTTCCGCCTTTCATCAATTTGCAAGTTCTACTTTTTTATGTTTCTTTTTTCCTCATGGTTCTAAAGCGACGTATAATTGAGAAATTATTATTCTAGAGGCGTAGTAGGTTTTTAGAGTAATGTCACATGAATACGGGCGCATCTGAAATTGAAATTAAGATACTTTCCCGCATCCTCGATTTGCATGCTTTTATGTCCTTGTATACAAATTAGAAGTGACTTACGAAGCGCATCTAAAGCATCCCATGAATTACTGTATTTTTCTCTCGTTCAGGGGAGAAAAAGCGTGCCTCGCAAAAGAAAACACGTAATTCTGAATTGTGGAGCAGGCATTCAGAAGCTTCCGGCAGTATGAAACTACGCAACAATGGTCCCGGCTACGGTTGAAAGTTTGCAGTGTAGTATCAGACTTCCTGTCTCCTTTAAATTTTCATAAGTCAATACAGAGTTGCGGCTGTGTTCCATTTAAACAAAACACATGCTGTTTTGTTGCGTTTCTTATCGCTTCGTTGTTTACCATCGCAATTAATTCCGAAAAAAGCAATTACGACATAATTTCTGTGCAAATTTTAATGGTTTTAGCGTGAGCGAATATTCAGGCAATACTTCTATTTATTAACCGCCTTGCGATTTACCAGCTTCGTTGCCAAAGCATATAATCCACCAAACACATTGCCGAGAAAGTTATGATTTTTATATACAATTACTCTAAACGTACGTTTTTCTTACGAAGTATGTCTGTATCGTGAAGAAGCGTGTCTCGTGATCCACCGTGCTTAATTGCAAAAATGTGGGATGCACGAAAAGCAACGCAAAGAAATACACAACTACGGAAATAAGACGTTTTGACTGTTGTAGAAGATAAAGACGCATTGAAGGTAATTTATTGGATACTGAAATGATTAGAGCATAATGTATGGTACTAATTAGAAATCTTGACTTGCAAAAAATTCTTATGAATTTTTACCACTACTGCCATTGTGGGATAACTTTTAATCACTGTTAATTTTTTTCTCAAAATGTGTGATGTTGGTAATTTTGGTTTCATTCCATGAATGGCACTAATCTTTGACGAAAGGCGAGTAAAAGATAGGCCTTTAGTATATTGGTTCTAGTAAACAATTTATTGTTTTGTAATTTCTGTATACTTCAGTTTATTAATTTCAAAGTTCATTGTAATTCGAGGTGGTCTTTGCTATAGTTTTTCGCAAATTATACAACTGTGACACAATTGTGAAACAGTTCTATTTTATATGTCGTGAGTTACATCTTTGAAAATACTAATTACAAGGGAGTGAGTGAATTTAAAAAAAATTGAAATCGTGAAATTGTATTAAAATAACTCACAACGACTCGTGTCGTGATATACAATTCGAAAAATGTTTACACAGGCCATTTGTTTTTACCGAATATACCTACCTTGTTATACGATTTCAGCGCACATATTACATTACGCACCGAGTGTTAAATATTTTTTACCAGTTTTGCGTTAAAATGCACTCTCGATGTTACGACAATACATATTCAGAGATGTGATGGAAAGTATTTGTGTTTGTATCCAGGGGCGGATTTGAAGATTTGGCACCCTTAGGCTGACAAGCGTTTGCCGTGCTTTCCACGAAATATCATAAAATATTTTAATTTACAAGTGTCGAGACAATTTCAAAATTAATTTAATATGGCAACTCACATATGAGTCAGCGCTAATTCGCTATATGAAAAAAGTGAATTGTTTTTGTCTCATTGGTTGTCTCAAGTCTCCGTGTTTAAACCTTTTCCAATTTGTCTCGCTCAAAATTTTTCGCTCCCCAAAATTTGCCGCTCCTCAAAATTTGCAGCGCCTCAAAATTTGATGCTCCCCAAAATTTGATGCTCCCAAAATATGCCGCACCCCCAAATTTATCGCTACCCCAAACTTGTCGCTCCCCCAAATTTATCGCTACCCAAAATTTGTCGCTCCCCAAAATTTGCCGCTCCTTAAAATTTGATGCTCCCCAAAATTTGCCACTCCCCCAAATTTATCGGTCCCCAAAATTTGCCGCTTCCCCAAATTTATCAGTCCTCAAAATTTGCCGCTCCCTGAAATTTATTGCCCTCAAATTTGATGCTTCCTAAAATTTGCCGCTCCCCACAATTTTCCCCTCCCCAAAAATTGCCACTAATTAAAATTTGCCGCCCTAGGCTGCAGCCTACTTAGCCTGTACCCAAATCTGCCCCTGTTTGTATCTTGTATATACCTATACTTTGTACATTGGGAATTTACATTTGAAATGTGTTTGGAAAATGACTATTCTGCTGTTACAGGTTTTAGTGTCGCCAATACTAGCAGGATTGGCCGTGGGTATTGGTGTACCCATTTTGTTATTCTACGTTTATGGCGTAGTACCTGTTTCTCTATGCCGAAGCGGTGGCTGCGGTGTTACCACAAATGGCACCGGGGTACGATTCGACTTCGACGATGAAAACGAGTTGATGGGTTCCTTGGGTGCCCGTAACGGCGGAGGTAAATCCACCAATTCATACTTGAATGCTATACAGAACGAGTCATTGCAGCTTAAACATCTATCACTTTAAACATCTCGACATCATCCTCTTCGTGTCAGCTACACGATTACGAAAACTACTAGCACTTAAAGGAATCAAGTTAGAATCTTAGCACATTCACTCTCAACATTATAATTTATTTAATGACTTCTATGACAAATCACTAACGTCGTCCCTAGTCGATATAAATTTTTCTCTGCAGGTTTGCACTAAAACACCTGCGTGTAATTGAATTTTAAACAGGAAACTTATCGCGCAATTTTATCAACCCCTAGCTAACATGAGCAGAGAGAAAATTCAATTTAATCACGTATTTGGGGATATTTAAATTCCCACCAAGGGATGTGCTTTCTTTTAAATTTGTTTATTAATGTCAGTAGTAAGGGTATTAATTAGAAATGCTATAGTGACTTCGCCTGTGTTTCACAATTAAATCCACAATTTTTGCATAATTATAAGTACATATATACTTTATGTTCCACAGATGCAGCATCGATAGACGTTGCGAGCCACCGTGGCGGTAATCCATCGATAGGAGAAGCTTCGCTTTCGTTAGGCAGCGGAAGCCAATTGGAAAAGTTAGGTCGAGAGAATGATCGTGAGAGTGCCAGTAACGTAGCTCTTGCTGGCACCAGCCTCGCTGGAACCAGTCTTGCCGGAAGTATAGCTTCCAGTGTCCTTCCGGGCGGTCAGAGGTAAAGTAAATTTCTCTGGCTTGTGTGGTCCATAGTTAAGATAAATGTCCCCATTACAGGACATGCAAGGATCGTTTAAAAAGAAGTATATTTTATCGATAAATATATAATATTTGCGCAAACTACGGATAACGAGAATGTTGAAACTGTAGTTTTTGAGTTAGGTCAGCTTTTAAGTTTAACATGAATGTTTTGATGAGATTGCATTGAAGAGTATATACGCTCCTTTATCCCAGTTATTGACCTCCTTGTGCCTGTTAACGGCTACCTAGTGCCCTCGTTACCATTCACTCCTTTAAATAATTATACAAAACGTAATGGAAGAATAAGCCAAAGGACATTGCGCGATATTTTCTGCAAAGTGTTTCTTTGTCATTAATTTTATTCCATTATTGTTTTTGTTCCTTTCCTTCCAGGGTTTCTTTTTGCACATTTTAAGAGTAACAGTTTTATTCTTTTATTCCTTTCCTTTACTTTTTCCATGGAAATTTCAATTTCTCCCTTTTCAACTTCTTTTTGTTCCTTTTTCTCTCTTTTCTTTAAAATGGTATATTACCAGTTTTTGGAAGATACGATGCACGGTACCATTAATAATAGCAGATGTCGAAGAAATTTATCATTAAAGTCATTGCTTACTTTGAGTTTTAATTAATTTATTTTGAGTCATTGTATTTGGATTTCGCAAACGTGATTTATGAAAATATCTCCTTTATTAACTGATAATTGTATCTTTCTCATTAATATTAGTAAATTATATCGCAACCTCGTAGAATTTTCTTATTTAATGCAATGGCTCAAAATATTTCCGTTCTATCGATGTTTGTTCCATTGTGATAGCAAAACATTAACGAATGAACTATTCAATAATATATTTTTAACATTCATGTTTTCACGTTTTCATTTACCCGCCACTTTTAATAGAAAAGTGAAACCAATCGGCGAGTAAAGAGGACGAGGTCGGTAGTGAGGACATTTCCTTGATTTGGAAATTTCGGGTGGGTCTTACGTGCACGTTTCATTTCGAAACAGATTGGAGGTTCAAGCGGATGTGACGTCAACGCAACGATTTAGCTTGTACAGTGAAACTGCGTCTGCCACAACCAGTCTGTCAGAGAAATCTGTAAATACATCCATCGCTTTGGACGATGGTGCAGCTTCGACGAGAGCTTTGGCGGGCTCCGTTCTCAACTTCAAGGTATTTTACATTCCCCTCAAAATATTACTTTGACAGTCAAATCGCAGGACCTCTAAACTTATTCTTATTTCTCAAAATCCTGCTGAAATGCAGAGGATGTGAGCGCAAAAGTGAATTTAATTATCAGAGTTTGCATCTCAAATAAATCATCACAGTGCTTAACTTTTGGATTGTGTCAAACGTTTAGATGGATGGCAGTTCAATCAGCGGCGGTAGAAGTACGGAAGGAGAGCAGGGTGCTGGCTCGGTCGCGGGTGGTCATATGGATTCAGCCGGACAAGCTACGTCTTTGAGCTCGCTCGAAGAGGTAGCACCTGGTTTAGCGAAACGTGCTAGACGTAAACCGACGTTAGATCGTCAGTGCAGCGATTCGAGTAATTGGACAGTATGCGGAGAAGATGGCGGTTCTGAACGCGTCAGATTTGATGATCACGTTAGTTTTATCGAGGCGGATCAAGAGGGGGTTGTCAATACGTGCGGGATGAACAGTCGAAGTGCTGGGAGACGTAAGCGCAACAAGGACACGGAACCAGAAACAGATGCTCAAAAACCTTCAAAGTACGAAAAAACAATGTATTAAGCGGGAACCCTTTTAGGACGCTAGGAATAAGGTGATTTTCCAAACTTTCAGGGTATTTTAGTTCACATTCGAACAATAAAAATTAATTATTTTGTTGCAAAGTGTTCGGTAAAAAAGGAGATATATGAACGCAATATATGAATGCAAATTTGCGATTAAGTTGGAGGCCGCAATTCTTCGCTGAAAAAAACAAAGGGTTTTGTTATTTCTCGTATAATTACATTGTTAATGGACCTAAAACTTTTATAAATAAATTAAATTGGAAAACTCTTTTTCCATAAATAGTACCAAATATTTTGGGGCAGAATCGTAAATTTTTCTTTGAAGTCCCACCAATTTGCCAACTTTTAACTTTTTTTTTTCGTTCGTTAGGTAAATCGACAACGTAATTATACGAAAAATAAGAAAATCCTTGGATTTTTTATTTCGGGGAGCAATTAGAGCCTCCAACATAATCGCAAATATGCAACTTCGGCGCGCGAGTCCCAACGGAACGTATTCATATATCTCCATTTCTACCGAACACTTTGCACCGAAAAAATTAATTTTTATTGTTTGAATGTGAACTAAAATACCCTGAAATTTTGGAAAAGATCCACTTAACAGTTTCTTAGAAAAAAATTCCCAAGGATCATCTTATTCCTATCGTCCTAAATAGGGCTCCCTCCTTAACACTTTGCTAGCTGACGTAACACGAGCTTACCATCGCCTGTAATCGTAATCCTACTCTGTCTTGGTGGAATACCCGTTACTAACTGAGCACGTTCATGTTTTTCTTCCCTCATATCTAATTATTTTTGAATGTCACTCATTAATCTTGATGAGTCACTTTGCAGCTCGACAGACTTTCGTGTCCCGCCAGCTGAGTGTTAATTAATTATCAAACGATACAATGCTCGCGTTATTCTCATTCTCCCGGCGATTTATTTTTCAGGAATTCTAACGGCGACCCAAAGGCTGACTCGTCTGCGGATGACAACGTGTCGCGGGAACGAGTTAACGTTGCCACTTTGAGAAACGTATTCTTCCATAGTTCTACAGTATCCGCGGATCGCGAGAAGCGACTGTCGGTGATACAGGAGCCGTTCCCCGTAGGGTCACAGAACAACGGCGTTCGTTTCCACACATCTTCCGATGAAGGATGCAGTACCAGCAACGTGGAGAATGATTCTCACTCTTAAAAATCGACGAAAGAAGAATAAAACACAAAGCAAAGACTGAGTATTTCTGTAATAATGTACACGCGTCTCTTAAATACGAGATATGTAAATGTGTATTTACATATGTATGTATACATGTATTTATATGTACATCGCGTGCGTGTATTAGCGCTGGACTTGCTGTATATTCATGCACACCGTGTATAAATTTGCCGCGAGTGCAATAGAGGGAACAAGTTGAATCTACATTTGCGAAGCGAAGTACATACATCGAAGTATAGAACCTGTATATGCATTCATACTTCAGGGGTATACGAATGTGTATAGATACTTCATTTACCGGTGTGTGTATATACGATATATAACACTCGATTATATATTATATATACACGTACTTGCAGGCCTCAAGTTTCTTATAAATAATTGGACTTTAACGTGGCTAGTTTCGTTCCACGCTGATACTTCCGCGAGCAAGAATAAATATTGCTTTCACACGCGAAGAGGATACGTTCTCGTATAAAAAGCGCAGTGTTTACGAATCTGAAGTATTGAATTTGTTAGAACTTTTCTATTTATGAATAGGCGAGCCCCCCGCAGAGAAATTGACATCGTGTAGTATAACGCGAGGGTAATTATATTGAGAAATGAAGCAGAAATCGTAAACAATTTCACGAACGCTTTATACTCTTGCATTTTTCGTCAAATAATCAATTATCATTTCCTGTACATGACGCACCCGTCAATTCGCCAATCATGTTTCCGGGTGTACGAGTATCGTAAGGGTCTTTGTATATGAGCAAATTTTCTAAATGTTGTCCTTGATGTATGAAAATATATATAGTAATAACATAAATCTCTAAAGGCAGCGAATACGTCGTTGGCATTGAGCTTTAAAGTGTTTTAGGGAGGAACTTTAACATTTGCTATAAACAATGCACGGTAGTCTACAATAATTCTTCACTTACATTTATTTATTTCTATTCTCACTATCATTTATATATATATATACTCACTTCAGGTGCTTTATTAATCACGTCGAAAGGCTTTAGTTTGTTTTTCTTGCCCTTGTATACATCTCTACATAATCTTCTAACGTACGAGTCACTAACAATCACAATAAGAAATATTTTAGCGGTTTTATGTTCTACGAATCTTAAGTTCCGACGAACTTAAACACATGTACAGAATTTTTGTAAAATTATCTCTATTGTCATATATATATACATACATACATATATATCTTTTGTTTATAAGCGATAGCTTCGTTACCTATTTGCATAAGCTAATGTCATACGTCCAACTGAAGAAAAATCTATGAAAAGCTTATTATATACATGCGTATTCTAATGAAGGAATTATGCGGTTCCAACGGAACCGAATTGCGAAATGCGGCACATGCTGTCGTACCATCATCATGCATATATATTAATACATATAATGATATACATCGGTAGGTGTTTTTAGTTAAGTAAGGCATATTTCGAAAGTGTGCCTAGAGTAACTAGTAGGTGGTTCGAAGTATAAAGAAAAAAGGCAAGCTTAACGTAGACAAATTTTTAAGAGTACGCATTTTTACCGATATTTTTACATATTTTAAATAATGGTTTCAGATATATAAATTACACAAGTACGTTTCGTTATCGTGAACAGGGGTGCAATTTTAATGCGTTAATACGAACGTATGTGAGCCTGCAAGGAGGAAACTTATACTTTTACAACGTTTATCATTAGTTTCTCCAAACTTCTTCAATCGCTGTACATTTCGTATGATAACGATTTATTGTATTTCAAAAGTGTATCATTTAAAATGATATTTCTTTTATGATGAATGTAAATTCGTAAATAAAAACCAGGTTTAATGTATTATCTAACTTAGATTTTTGTCTATATGTAAAACATTTGGTCAACAAAGTGCAGCAAAATAGAATTTTCATAGCGACCACTAGATTGTTAGCGACAGTCACAGAATCTATAGCCTTATTAAGGGGATTCCCCTTTTGATGCTGTGAAAATAAGACTGTTTTGAGGAATTTTTTTAAAAGAAACGCATTGAACATTGCAGCTTGAAACTTTGCATATTGATTAGTTATCATGCAAAGAATGTCCGTAAAATTTTTAACAACATAATAACAATAATAATAATATTCGAGGTACAGCGACAGCAGTCAGGTTCGAAAAAAAGTTGTTGCTGGCAAATTAGCATGGTCGGTCGCTGAAACAAAAAACACGAACAATTTCTCTATCTATATATACGAGTGATTATCGGTATCGGTAGTGATACGGATATGGTATGCACTACTTAGACACTACAGGAAATAAAAAATATTGTAGGAAGCAAAAATGGCAAATAAAAATTAATTTTTCGGAAAAGACTTTGGTTAGCTTTTCGAATTTTCTTAAGTTTTGTTCGCACGAAAACAGAGTATTTGCTGAATATACCTCTCAATTATCAAGTAATTTAGTCGATAAGCTTTTAAGCTATGTTCACCAAATCGAAAAAAGCCATTATGAGAAAAAACGCATTTAAAGTTTCAGGTACTGTTATAGAATGTATATATAACAAGTAATAAATCATACTTACAATGAATCAGCTGTTTTAGGGTTATAAAGAACACCTCCCTCTTCCTCGTAAAATTCTGCAAAAGCATTTCGTCGTGATAGTGCAAAACCGCGTATCAGCAGTTTGTAAATACCGCGGATCTGCATTTTACCAATTTTATAGGAGGAAGAAGAAACTTAATATTTTAGCCATTTTAAGGGATTTCTTTGACTGAACTTTTTTGGGACGGTTTTAGCACACCTTGTAATAAATACTAACGGTATTTACAAACTGCTCATACGCGGTTTTGCACTATCACCGACAATCTGTCTTTCTACGGGCAGTCCGAGCTTCATTCGTACCTTTGTGGGACCTTTTCTCAGGAACCACAATTGTGTCCCGAGTATCGGCGAAACTTTTAGCTTCCGAGCCAATCACTATTCCCATTGTTTCAAATGTCTTCAAAACCGAGTAATATCCTTCGTTATATATTCCTGTTGCTAAATAAGCAGCTATCTCAACAGTTTTTGCCCGAGAATATATATGGTTTGGAGCAAAGTGCCAGAATAGTTCATTGAAAATTTCATTATCGTTCTCGATATTTCCGTAGAGTGTGTACAATAATATAATACATTCCTTATATCATAAGAATACCTCGATAATAGTATTCAAATAAACGTAATCTCTCGTAATGAATTGTGATTTTTATAATAGATGTTTTGGGGAGTGAAATTGAGAAAATTCAATAATTTGATAAATTATACTTATATTTAAATGTACCACATTTTTTAAGCTATATGGATCTGCTTAAGAACAGGGGAGACTTTTTAAATAATTCATCCACTTTTAGCTTAAATAGCTCACTTTGAATAGGTTCGTTTAATTGGCAAAGAGGATTCTTCACAACGTACTCCAGGTACACCTGGAAAAGAAATGAACTATGTAATTAATCTTATATAATCACACAGGATTTATTAATTTTATATTTGTAAAAGTTTCTCGTATCTATACTTGAAGTCATTTTAGATGGAACCTATTTCACGTATGTAGAATGAGCTCATTGGCTTTGAGAGAGCGTTTGTTTGGGGTATAACCAATAGTAGCTTGTTTTGGCACCAATGAGCGCCAACATATGCAGAACAGGTCTGAACTTGTCGGTCGGCAGGTTCCTTCTAAAATGACCTCAAGTATATGTCCAAATATCTGTTCAAACATTTGGCAAGACACTTATGATTATAAGGTTTTACCCACCTCTCTATATAACTGTTGTAATAATTCCCTTGCATTTTGCGAAACGTTGTCAGTATTTAATACGAATTTCAACCCAGACGGTGTTTCAAAATAGTGTAACGTGTATTTACTAGTTTTGTAATACAAAAATCCTTCTTTTGGATCCAACGGTGATATCTTGCTCACGAAGGATTTAAGGGAAAACAGCATTCCATACATTAGTTTAGCTTCCTAAGTTTCATACAGTTTCTTTAAGGCAACGTAAAGCAATTTAGTAGAAATAATTACTACCAGATATTGTGGAACATTTCGTTGAATGTTAACGTCGAGGAGGTTATAAATTTTGGTTTTCTCGCTCCGCTACAGTAACAGTTCCTTAAAAATACTTACCTCCTCCTTTGTAATGCCAGATTTATTTAACCTATTCCACTCAGCGTAATATAATAGCGTCCCATTTTTAGAAAATATGTACAAATTGTGGATTGTCATAATCCCGTTGCCACTGTTATCGTTCTCCTCACAGACGAGGTACAGACCTATCACCTAATGGAACTTTGTGTCACCACCCGAACTGTGTTACCGACCCATAATTTGAGGACTGAATTTAGCGACCTCTGCCCATGAAGAGCGTCCAACTCAACAAATACTCTGAAATGTGTTGAAATGCTGAAAAGTGTGTTGCGTGCTTGTATACGTGTGACTTGTTTAAAGTGTGAGTTTGACATAGGCTTTCGCTACGCTACGCTTTGACTCGGTTTGTCAACGACTCATGCGGATTTCTCTTCAATAATCCATTTCGGGGATCAAGACACTATGGCGCTCAAAATCTAATTCTTATAAGCCTCGCAGAAAGGTGCATGATGCATGAGTGTCGTAGGGTGCATGGATGCAACTGCAAATCGAGCATTCTTTAATTTCACAATCATACGGGATGCTTAATGTGTCGAATACGAGTTACATTTCTGAAGTTGAACTCTCTCGTGTGAGTTCTTTCAAATCTTCTCTCTTAACAGTAATTATTACATTCGAGTCATTAGAAATTGAGAAATTTCAACTTGCATGGGAAACAGTTGAGGTCTCGATTTCTCGATTCCTACACCAATTAGTTCGACTACTGGACTAAATAGAAAACCGTTTAACATTTCACTGGAATATATTATTATCTAGGGCGGTATTCACAGTCGCGTCTTGAGCGAATGCTTGAGATCATCTTCTAGAAGACGATCTTGTTTGCCTGAAGACATCAGGTATTCATAGTCGTTGCTCAAGATGATCTGAAGCATTTGCTTGGAATAAGCGATTGCTTATATGACGTATCCATTTACTTTATAAAGCATTTACTCAAGCATTTGCTCATTCACGTTCGGAAACTTTCGGAATAATTCTGTTAGAACAACCAATGATGAAGGATATTCCGTTCGTTCCTTGGTGGACGACGGAGTAGGATACTCGAACGTGAATGCAAGTGATGCGTATGACCGTCGAGGTTATATTATAGCGATGCCGGGGGACAGTTTATCGGAGAGTCTCCGGAATGGCGATGATAACCCCTCGCGGTGCTTTATAATGATTTCAGGAACAACGTAATTCGGAGCATAATCAAGGAAATTAGATGTAAAATTGATTTATATTGATTTATATAATGAACTAATATATAAACTCAACCACTAAACTGTAATGCGTGTGAGCGTCGAGGTTATATTATAGCAATGCCGGGGGAACAGTTTAGCAGAGAGTCTCCGGAATGGCGAGGATACCCCCCGTGGTGCCTCACGATGACTTCCAGGACTTCGATACGATAGAATAAAGAATATTGTTTTTATTTAACAGGTATCAAGGGGGGCAATTTTGGGATGGTGGTAAAGAAAAATATATACCCTTCTCGCTTTTTAACGTTTTGTAGTACCAATTTAATTAAAAATTTAAAATCGAAATTGAAAAATATTCCCATTTTTAGCATAAACTTAACAAAGATCAATTTTGAAATTTCGCAATTTTTTCCCAAAAGTCCAGTTGCTCCAGGATCACCCTGTTACATGCGTGATGGCCCATATACCATGCGTAAGCATGCAAGTAGTTGCAATTGCAGGGCAATCGGCAGGCCACGATTATTTATTTTCGCCAGTCCTTCAATAATTCTCGGTAAAATACCATGTAATACAGAGTCCTTATTAAATCGAAATCGCCTTTTAAATTCATCTTCATCGTAATATTCAAATGGATTTTGCACGTCCCGAATATACCTTCTAACGACTGTATTGTCCGCTATATAATCATCTTCGTCAATATCGTTAATATCAATATTAATGTCGATATAGTCTACAAAATCCATTTTTCGCGTCCTTTATGCAGGTAATGGCGGAAGTATTTGATAGTTTAAACTTTCAACGCGTTGCCGGGGAATAGAATCTCTGGAGTGGAGGGGGACTATCACGTGACGGTACATGGGTGATGGAATCATCACGCACACATACGGCCACTGCCGTAGATGTTCCCCCTCTACTCCGGACATTCTTCTGGTGGAATCTCAAGACGGTCTCAAGAAATGTAAAACGTCGTCTTGAAAATATAACCTCGTTTTACCGTCTATTTTGACACATGTGACGTCATACAAGGATTTACTTATTTGAAAAAGATTTTCATCAAGCAAATGCTCAAGACACGACCTCAAGACGCAACTACGAATCTAGGCGGCATCTTAAGCAAATGCTTGAGATGGTCTTGATCTCAAGACGCGACTGTGAATACCGCCCCTAGAAGATTTTTTGACGAAGCGTTGCCTAGTGTTTGATCATATATCGCAGTGATAAAAATACGTGTAGAATGTACGGGGTGCACGACTGTAGTTGTGAAAAGTGAATATTTTGCAATGGGCATTGCTATATAATATTATTTCTGGCCTTGATGAATTTCAAGTTAGCTGGGAGTCGGCCGAGCGCGACAAAACACCGACACGGCCGAGCGCGACAAAAAACATCAACAACCTCTACCAAAGTCACTACGTCACCGAACGGTGTGCCTGCCCTAACAGTTCGACTTTGTCCGCGGCGGGGATCGGATCATTGAATATCTGTGCATTCACAGTCGATATTATTTCGTGATTTCACGATTCCTGCATCAATTCCATTGATTACTGGACTACTGTATTAGACTCATTGTCAGTATCTAGAGGACTATTTCCGAAAGACTTTACTCGAGTCCGAACACATCTCCCCACTGTTGAGAGATATTTAAAAGCGTGAAGAGCTTTTGTAATCGCGTGCAATGCGATTGTAGAGTCAATACTTATTTCGCGATAAAGTATTTTATAGTGGACAATGATCGACCTGCGTGTTAGTACTGTTAACACGAACGTAGAGTCAGTGATTTTAACGCATCTAGAACTATTTCCGAGCACTGGTGCTCTTATTGTTTCTTCATCGCGAAATTAATGCGACATATTTGACACGTTCTATTCGATACTGAAGCTGCAGCTGCGGGACATTGGCCTCCAGATCGAATAGCTACTGCTGAAGGAAGATGCTTGTCTGCATGGATAGCAGTGAGACTGTTTTCAACGAACGGTGAGTGATACTTTATCAATTTTTCAATCTTTCTGCATGCTATCGAACAAAATGATTGTTGTAGCGAGCATAGTGACCACGAATATATACTTAGTACTCGCGAATAGTAACGTTAATACGTGTGCTAATAAATATATTTTAAATTCGCGATAGAAGTTTTAATTTATTTCGTTTCAAACATTCTAAACTACTTTTCTGTAATTTCTCAATCATTCGGGATGCTTAATGTATCGAATGCGAGTTACATTTCTGAAGTTGAACCCTTTCGTTTGAGATCCTTCAAATTTTCTCTAAATTTCTGAAACTTGGTTTCCAGCGCTTCATCTTAATAAAACAGTATCATAATGAATGAACAAAAAATTGAGTCCTTGAGTCAAATTCTAGAAACTCGAAGCGTTCAAAATCCGTTTTTTAAATATTTTGTGGACCATTTATCGCAGAGATACAGCCGTTTGAAAATGTCGAAAATTTTTGGGAAAATATAGCGTTGCTTTAATTTTGATGCAGAGTGTAGTTGGCCATGAATTTTCATTAATAACAAATAAAGGCACGAGAGAGAGAGAGAGAGAGAGAGAGAGAGAGTGGCAGGTGTACCTTAAGGGTTCGTACTTCAGGGTTTCTTCAGATTTACTTCAGATTAATTAATCAATTAATTTCAAAGGTCGCGAATCGTTTGAAATCTCTGCAAAATCGACAGTCGCGAATCGTTTAAAATCTCTCTAATTTCGATAGTCGCTACGCGTTTTCAATCACTACAATTTCAACAGTCGCGAATCGTTTAAAATCTCTGTAACTTCGAGAGTCGCGATTCGTTTACAATCTCTACAGTTTCTTTATTCGCGATTCGTTTAAAATTTCTGTAATTTCAATAGTCGCTAATCGTTTACAAACTCTCCAGTTTTCTTAGTGGCTACACATTGTTTGGATGTAGAAATTTTCCACTTTCGTTGTTCCACTACTTACTATTGTGATTGAACAAAAGTAATTTTGCAATTAGAATTTGTTTGGAAGCAGTTATATCGACTTTCTTCATTGTGTTTGAATTTGAACTATCACAATTATTGCAAGGATCTTTCAGAATTTGTCCATCCTGTGAAATCGTGTTTTACTGTACCTTGAAATGCAAATGATTTTTTATTAATCTCGGTCAGTGCCAGATGGGCCACACAATTTGTACCGATATTAGTACTTGTGTAATTTCACGTTAAAAATCTTAATACCGTTGTTATTTCGGGTTGTACCGGATTCTTTTCATTATCACAGAGAGAGGTAATAAACTCAGTTGCATCATTATACCTTCTCTATTTGGCTGATAATAATTTTTTCGCCACATTTTAGTCACATGTTAACGTAGAACTCGTAGAAATAGGGTGGCCTTTTGCGATAGTAAGCGTAGAGACTACATAACGTGTTCGAAGGAGGTAAGATCGTATGGCGGAAAGTCTTGTTGCACGAAATTTAAATGTTAATGGTAGTTTAGGGAAAAAGAACGAAGAGATGCAATATTTTTAACGCACAATTTATCGGCGTTGGAATAAAATTAATCGAGTATGTTTATGGGTGAATCGAAATATTGTTAATGGGAAGCTAATAAAATTAACGAATAGTGTGGGAACTATCGTGGATTATAATATATTACGAATATCTTTCCCAAAAGATTGCAAGTCACTAATGTGACTTGCTCTACACTGCAAGTAGTCTACCATAATTTTTATAATTCTTAGTGCTATGTATTTTCACAAATTTTGTCGATTTACATTAGTTGACAAATTTGCAGAAATTTGTGCAAAAGGAGATGCTTCATTTCTATCGAAACCTGTGCGTACCCTTCATTTCTATAAACTCTATATAAAAATTTTCACTATTCACAATTACGACTGTAGTGGTGAAAAGTGAATTGATATATAATATTATTTATGGCCTCGACAAATTTCACGTTCACATTCCCGCGCTCGGCCGACTCCTGGTTCCCGCGCTCGGCCCGTTTCTCGCACTCGGCGCGACAATAACGTTTGTCAATTTCAAAACATTGAAATACGTCACGAGTCGCGAGTCGCGACTTCGCCAGTCTGTTCCCAAACGCGATCGTGGTCGGACGTGAACTAGTTTAACATGTCATGATGAATCTTAATTCGTAATATCTTGCTTCGTGCATTAATTCCATCGGTTACTGGACTATATGGGAGGCCTTTAAACATGATATCACTGTGATATACCCTTAATCTCGGAGACTTTTGAGAAAACTCTTTTCACTTGGCTGCGTGGATAGCAGTGAGACTGTTCTGAACGAACGGTGAGTGACACTCTTTTAATTCTTTCAATCATTCTGCCTGCTATGAAGTAAAATAATTGCTGTACCGAGCATAGTGACCACGAATACTTATCATTAGTAGTTGCTAACAGTGTCATTAATACGTGAATAAATTAATTTTAAAATCGGAAAAATGTTTTCATATCGCGCCTTTAAGATTCTAAACTATTCTGTTTTTAATTTCACAATCATTCGGGATGCTTGACGTATTAAATACGATTTACATTTCTGAAGTTGAACCCTTTCGCGTGAGTTTTTCCAAATCTTCTCTCTTAACTTATCTTTATTTCAATTGTTGGGGGGGGGGGGATAATAATTATATTTTTGTATTTTACCAGAATAATTAACAACTACCCATCAAAAATTAAAATAAGTGAATCTCTTACAATTATCTATCTATTTTAATAAATTGTAGTAAATAGGTTTATTTTTCGCCTTTTGGCCTCAAAATGGGGTTACATGTGTTATGTGTGTAGGTGGTTCTGGGACTGTTAATTCAAGATTGTGCTTTCGTTTTGACTTCTTCCTTCATCTTGTTCTTCTTTTCTTCTCCTTTTTTTCTAGATCCATTCGCAATCCAATCCGCTCCTTTTTCTTCTCGCTTTAGTATCCCCCTGATCATTGAGTTTTCTCTTGTCAGATCGGTACAGTCTTGTAGCATGTGACCCAGCGTCTCTCTAGCCCCATTACATAGTCTGCATACTGTCTCTTTTTCCTCTTTCCAGTACTTGCTTCCCCGCTCTTCGTTCCCACATCTGAACCTTGCAATCATGCTTTGGTCTCTGCCTCTGTAGTTTCCATTTAGGTAATTCGCTCTCTGGTTATCCCTGATTTCTGTGTTATGTGCGTTGTATCTGCCTCCTTGTATTCTGTCGTATTGCCATTGGACCTGCTTCGCCCTGTCTCTTTGCGCTAGTTCCTCAGCAAACTCTCTTCCTCTCCTTCTTTTGATTTCCATTTCTTGTATATCCATCATTTTTTGCCTAACTTTTTCTCTGCTTGCTTCGCGTCTATTTCCCTCCAGCATTCTTGTACTATTTTATTCTTATTCAGCCGTTTCGCTTTCACCTCTTTTCCCAGCTTTTATCCTTATTTTGTCCGTTTTTGTTTCCTCCAAAATTAGATCTGCTGGTGTATTGAAGTCCAAACCTAAAGTCCACCTTATGTATTTCTCCTGTATTTTCTCTACTTTTTCTGCTTCCATCCATTCCCAAATTTCTGATGCATACAGGAAGATACTTTTCACTATGCTTCTGAATATTCTCATTCTTCTTACAAAATTGTTCTTGAACATTCTTTGTCCTATTCCCCATATCTGCGCCATGCTATTCTAGCTTTCTTTATGACTTCCCTTATATGCATCTCTCTGCCCCCATTTTTCTGGAAATTATACTCTAAGTATTTGAACTCCTTTACTTCTTCCAGGCTGTGCCCCTGCCAGCCCCATTCTTCTCTCACTTTAATAAATAGATAGACTACACTATCTATATTAACATTACATATATTTCTACCAGCCCACCCAGAATTTTATTTAAACAATAAATTTACCTCTATTAACATCCTCATTTACCAAATATATTTCTATCCCCTAAGACATTAGTAAACAATAGTTACAATTTTAAATTTATTATACCGTTTCTTCAAAATACAAATATAAATTTAAATTTATCTTTTCGATAAAAAAGATTCTTTATTTAATAATTTAATAACATCACTAAAAAGTTGTAATAACCCTGCCTCTCCAACCTTATTTGGCCCCTTTCAATCCTGAATATACTCCAAAATTTGACGTCCAAATAAAGTTAAAAAAGCTATACCAATTATTATCGGCAACAATAAAACAATTATATAAAATGTATTGAAAAAAAATATATAATTAATGAATAAATTACTACCAATAATTTATATACATATTTTAAATTCTAAATTTGATTTCAGGGTTGCTGGTCCGAGGGGTAACAAGTGTGCAGAGATGCAGTACTCTTGATGACAGCGAACGCTAAGTCACTTTATAATTTCTTGGACGTGGGTGCACGCAATAGAACAAAATGTTTTTTGTAGAAAACGTTGGGTAGCCAGCTCTTTCGATTCTGACCGTTCCAACACAAATGCGCGACATGCGGGAACACTTGTGCAATATTTTGCGAAGTAGCCTCGTGACGTGGCTCTTTTCTAAACCATATTCACGAAATATCGCAGAAATGTTCCTAAAACGAATGCCAATTATATGAAACGGGCCACTAACCGTCGCGCATATGTGTTGGAAAGGGAGCAGAATCCAATGAGCTGATCAGACAAGGTACTCGTAGATAGTGACATGCATGTGTCTGTCTAAATCAGAAAATTAAATTGATACAACATTTGCTCGCGATTTTAATAATTCCGATTAATAATTCGTATCTAAGATTCGTTCAGAGCACCGAAGCTCCAGTTGAATTTTCTTCGCGAAACAAGAGCCAATTTTTTGTGCATACAAAGTTCGTCCAGAGCACCGGTGCTCTAATTGCTTTTTTAACGCGGAAGTAGAGTCAAATTTTCGCTTAGCTTCAATTTTCAGCTTGGACTTGCCAACGAGATTCTGGGCCCTAGAGAACAGGGCCAGAAAATTAAATCCATACAACAGTTGCTCGCGATTTTTACAATTCCGATTAATAATTCGTAAAATAACGCGAATCGATCGAGTCGAATAGAGTCGCCGCGAAAAATTTGAAAAGGTTCCTGAAGTGGAACCTCAGTCTTCCTAGCAATCTTGCAGTCTAGCAAGATCCTTTTTGATCGCGCGTAACGCGATCGTAGAGTCCCCGCTTTTTTCGCGTCCATCTACATATTTTGCAGAGCACCGCGGTTCTTACTTAGAGTAACTTTACCGCGAATCTAGAGTGAAATTTTTGCGTATCTAAGACTCGTTCAGAGCACCGAAGCTCCAGTTGAATTTTCTTCGCGAAACTAGAGCCATTTTTTTATGCATACTAGGTTCGTCCAGAGCACCGGTGCTCTAATCGCTTTTTTTCGCGGAAGTAGAGTCCAATTTTCGCTTAGCTTCAATTTTCAGATTCTAGGCCCTAGAAAGGGCCTAGTGCGTGGGCCCTAGAGAAGGCCCAAGGGACCTTAGAGAGGGCCCAGCATAGGCCCTAGAGAGGGTCTAGGTCCACAGGATGGAGGACCGGATTCACTGACGCTGCAGCTGCGGCACATTGGCCTGTTGATCGAATAGCAGTAGCGAAGGGGGATGCCTGCCGCGTGGATAGCAGTGAGACTGTTTGCAACGGTCTGTGAGTGTGTTATATTTTCCCATTCTTTCTTTGCAATAGTAGACACGAGTACCTTGTATTTCTGTTACATTTTATCTTTACATTATTAAAATGTCTGTGTATATGTATTTTTTCAACACTTACATGAAAATGTGTGTTTTTTTACGCCTGCAGAGCGGGAGAAAAATGACCAATTTCAGACGTATTCGCGTTTTCTACTTTTCTCCTAAGGGAAAAAGACTTTACGCGCATGCGTATTCGCATAATTTTTTACTTTCCTCCAGGGTTTGAAACGGTTCCGAAAATAACTGTTTAAAACTGGTATATAAAGGTTCTGATTAAAACGGTTATGGAAAACCTTTATTCTAAATAACTGTTATGAAGAACCCAAACTTCCAACTATTATCTGTTTCGGTTACGGTTCCTATTTCCCTCCTTATATCGGTTCCATAACCGTTATTTTTTCGGTTCTATATCGGTTTCGAAACGGTTCCAGAACTAATTCTTATATCGACTTTGTGCAGATTACTTTATATGTGCATATTTTTTTACAAAATCCTTATAGAAACAGGAGAAACATTTAACTTCCTATTCTGAATAATATAGTGTGTGTGTGTAAATGTAAAAAATATGTAGCTGATTTATTTATTTCAACGCTTTATTATAAATCAATGATATGTACCTATAAATGTTTCTCCTTTTTCTATAAGGATTTTGTAAAAAATATGCGCATATACAGTAATCTGCAGTTACAATAATTAATGATATCAATTAGGGAAAAGTCGATACAAGAATTGATTCTGGAACCATTATGGAACAGATACAGAACCGAAAAAATAACGGTTATGGAACCGATATGAGGAGGGAAATAGGAACCGTAACCGCAAGAGATAATAGTTGGAAATTTTGGTTCTTCATAACAGTTATTCCGAATAAAGGTTCTTTATAACCGTTTGGAGAATCGAAATCGATATTATAACAGTTTTCAAGCCCTGCAGTTTCCTCCCAAGGAAACTGGAGTTTGGCGTTACCGTATGGTATGAAGATGCAGTTGTTCGACTAATCGTTATCGAGCATGCGTGTTTTATTTGATATTACAACTGTCACAGCACCATTTTTCATTAAAAGAAAATGCATATTTTTTGCGAATCGCTCAGCAGGCTTTCAAAAACACACCTTTCATGCAGGTGTTGAAAAAAAAATATAGTACGTGACACGGGAGAGAAGCGATTTCGCCTCGCTACGCTCGGGCAGCAAACTTCACGCTCGTCGGAATCGCTTACTTCTCTCCCTTGTCACGCAATATACTATTTTGTCATTTTCATTTCACATGTGCTTTTATATTGAAATTGTTATTATCTTCTATTCTTTTGTGACTTATTTGATAATAAGTATTCTTAGACATTATTAAAATGTCTGTGTATATGTATTTTTGTCATTTTGATTTCACATGTGCTTTTATATTGAAATTGTTATTATCTTCTATTCTTTTGTGACTTATTTGATAATAGGTATTCTTATTATAGGTATTCTTAGACATTATTAAAATGTCTGTGTATATGTATTTTTGTCATTTTGATTTCACATGTGCTTTTATACTGAAATTGTTATTATCTTCTATTCTTTTGTGACTTATTTGATAAGCGGTATTCTTTAGATAATAGGTATTCTTTTCCACGCTCGACTTTTTCACGTACTTGACGTAATTTTTTTACTATTTGAAGATTTTTATGAGTTTGTTATTAGTGAAAATTCATGGCAACTTGATTGCCATCCAGAAGTACTTAACGTATTTGTAATTTCAAAATTTTAATTAAATAATTGGTCAGAAACTTTAAAAATAAGTCTCGGTCCGACCAACTCAGGAGACCGTGGAATGTGTCTCGGGCCGAAGCTTATTTTCAAAGTTTCTGACAAATTATTTACGTTATTAAAAGTTTGAAATCCCAAATACGTAGGTGTACCTCTGAATTGTAGCGTTATACAAGTTGCTAAGATTGGGACCTACTGGACTTCCTGGGGACCTGGTCAGGGTTCGAAGTCCTGATCCTTCGTGCACTCCCTCGGCCCCCTGACCTACTTAGGTTAACTTATTCGGTTGGTGCCGATGAAATTTTCGGGTTCGTTAAAAGCCATTCAAAATGTTATTATTCTGCCAAGGCCAAAACCGATTTCTCTTCCTTTTTAACTGATTTCTTCGATTCATTTTCATCATCTGTCCTATTTCATACATTCCTTCGTGGATTTTTGCACGTGTCGTTTTATTTCGTGTATTTCTTCGATGAGTTTACATCATTTATTTTATTTCATGTATTTCTCCGATGGGTTTACATTATTTATTTTAAATGATGCATTTGTTCGATGGGTTTACATGATATATTTTATTTGATGCATTTCTTTAATGGGATTACATGATTTATTTTACATGAAGTTAATAAGATAACATATTTGAAAGAAAATAGTGAAAAGTGATAGTGAACAGTGGTAGTGAAAGAAGACACCTAAGGAAGCCTTAGGTTAATTTATTATAGCATCAAGTATTTAAGGCCCCATGTAAAATTGCCAAGTAGTCACAGAATTTTATTAGCTTTGTTGCTCTTTCATTGGCTCTTCATTTCCGATGAGGAAGTAGCAGCTGCTTCTGTTTCCGGGAGCAAGCGACTGAGCATGGAATGGGTAGGTATGGGTGGACCAGTTTCACCCCCTGGTGTACTTGTCGAAAGGGAAACGTTTCGGGCGTAGGGGGTGTATCTTTTGGTACACTGCCCGCGTAAGTCACCCGGTCCGATTTCCCAGTCTCCGTGATAGACGGTTCGAATTGCATCCGAGCAAGAGGAATCGTCTCGGAGACGCTGAGCGCTTTTTAAACCGAAAGGATCGATGGAACTTTGTTTCCATCCATCTCTTTGGTTTAGTTGGCTAAGGTTTTCATGTACAGGGAGATGGATGGAACTTTGATTCCATCCATCTCTCTACGGGTCTCGAAACGCAGCAACCTCCTCGCGGTGAGACCTGAAAATCGGTGAGGACCACCGAGCCGATAGCTGTGATTGTCAAATATCCTAATTAAATATAAGAATTGCTTTAGTTGTAAGACTTTTCCCAAATTTTTTAAAATGCACAAAGCATTGGTCAAACAGGTGCCAGAAATATTTCATAGAAATGGGTCACTTTCGTAAGTACCTCCGCGTCGGTGTGCGGCTCCTTGGTAACGTTTCCCAAGCATTGCGATTTGCGAAACGGAATCAAGCTAAAGCCTACGATCTAGATTAAGGGCCCAGATCGAGGCAAACTTACCTTCAGTGAGTTTGGTTCGGTCTCGGCAGCTAATCAGAATTCTATTCTGTTTCAGATAGGTATGTCGTCGATAGTTTTTCGTAATTTGTTCTATTTCAATTTTATGTATTTCGTCTATGGATTTGCTTGATTCATTTTATTTCATGTCCTGTATTTTATTATGTTTATTTAATTTCCATCTATGCTGGTCTCACTATTACTAACATAACGTAGTTGATTGTTCCAGCTTTTCAGCACCTTTTTGAAATATACCAAGTTACAATTCCTTCATGCGGCTTTCCACGTTACGCCATGAAAGCATGTCTTCCACAAATAATGGTGTTGTTTATATAAATTTTGATGTTCAATAAATTTTTTTTGCGTTAAATAAACTCGAATAGAACAGCAAGGTTAAAAGGCGTATGTGTTCTTGTTTTGTTGCGATCCTTTTTTCTCTGTCATTGCACGGAATACGTTTATAAAACGATCTTTATAGTGTTACTCCAACAGAATCATTTGTAAATCGCGGGTTTCAAATGATCTAAGTTTTACCCGTGTTGAATTTTAATTCCTGCCACGCGTAGCGTTACAATCTTATTTTAGACTCAATCGATAACGTTAGGTGTGACATGAAATGGTAAGGGGGCTTGCGAGCCCCTCGAGCGTGTGACACAAAATTACATTGCGTGATAGGTCTATCCTATACTTCGTCGATGTCCTTACACTTGTGACATATTACAAAACACGGTCGGTTCTTTACCGACAGACGCGAAACAATGTCTTTTTTATGATTTCCGGAAGATGGCTCCACTATTATGTTCACACGTGGGGTTTTCAATGACTGGTATGACCGTATCTAATTTGCGATAATTAACGTGGGCGTTCGGAGGGTGGTGCAAAAGGGGCAGTTGCCCCCCTGGGTTTTGAGAAAAAATCGCTTATTTTTCAAAACTCATCTTAATTAAGTTTATACTAAAAAGAGAATATTTTTAAACTTCGGTTTGAAATTTTTAATTAAAACCAATTTTAAAAAAAAGCAACAGGGGTATATTTTTGTTTACCATCATCCCAAAGTTCCCCCCTCCCCCCCCCCCTGGAAACAAGTCTCCGGGCGTCCTTGATAATTAATGAACACTTCTGATCTGTATGCACGCTCAATATATTCCGATAAAACATTTGTAAAACATTGATAACAAAATTTAACCGTAGTAGCACATATTCCCTTACTGACACAGTAATAATTAAAACAAACACAGGGTCTGATCTAGTTTTCCCAAAATCATTTTTAATGCCCTTTATATTGGATTATAAATATGTAATTATTTTGAAATATAATTTTTCGCTTGAGTGGAATTTTTTGTAGGTACTTGTTACATAACAAAAGCGTTTTGTAAAGATCTTTAATTTAGGGACGCACCTTTCCCTAGTATAATAGTAATTATATAGGTGATTTGAAAACAATTTATAAGTGTAATACTAAATTCAAACACGCATTACCTACTATGTTATCGCTTTTGAAAAAGTTTCAAGTCTTTGCGGATGGTTTTTGCAAACAATCCTTTGAGTAACACTGACCAAAAAAATCAGGGGTAATATTGTAGAATGTAGAAAAGGTGGTATTATGGCCCCCTGCTGGTAATTCGATCCCATCGTGATTTTCATATTATAAACAAAAATATCTAGCAGCTAATAGCGTTATCCACTGCCCCTATTAACAATCCTCTATTATTTAACTATCACGTATAAAAGTTGTAGGATGTTCGGGGTTGGTGGAACATACTTAATTAACCCCTCAACATGACGGTCGCGTCCCAATATTCACCGTGCGACGTACGGAGAACGGAATTAAGGGTTTAAATAATTAAAAACAATAAAAATTTTAATATACGTATAGAGAATAAACATTTAGTTTTATAAGTCCACAATTGTGAATCCTCACTTACGAAGCGATTAATTTGAAAGTATGTTTGCGCGCCAATTTAAAATCCAGCACCAAACTCATGAAACATAATCGATAAAATTGCTTCAATGGCTTTTTACATCCACTTCATGCAAGTCTGTTGCATGGGGCACGCTCATATGCAACGGAAACATTGAAAGTACATACCGGCACCCGGAGAAAACTGCTCGCAATTTTTTATTGAACAATAGTGTTCAAACGCTATTTACAAAACTTCAGTCAGCAGTTTCTAGCCACATGGAACTCCAAACACACGCGTGCAAATCATGGTTGCATAAACATCCCTTTCATTTAACTCCAAAGAGAAGCTCAAATGCATTTAATCTTCCTTTCCATTCTTCGATCAAAAGCGCTGATATACAACAGGTGAATCGCCAGGCATAGTGTGCACCGAGTCGCGCAGTAATTACGATCGATCAGTTGCTTGCATCAGAGTCTCTCTGCGAGAACACCATCTACGGATGTAGCGTTTGCAGACTGTGTTGGAGCGAATCCTTCTGAATGGCAGCAGTAAAGATCAGTAACGGTCGGCCACGGCTAACTTGGAAAAAGTAGAAACAGCCGCGGTACCGTTGAAGCCCTCTTTCTTAATTATTGATCAGACCGGTGATTTCGTCGGGCGAAGGGGCGATCCGAGCGATCGCGCGGGACTGTTGCAGGCTAGGGAACGTGTTCGGTGGTCGGAGTTGGGCACGATTATCGTTTCGAGTACTTTTATTAACGCGTAAAAAGGTCTCGCGGCAGTCGAGTGCCGAGCTCAGCGCATAAAGCGTCGATTTTCGATCGGCCCGCTCCTCTCTCCCCTACCAACGTTCCGTCGAGCGTGCCATTTGGCTTTTCACCGTTCGAGTAAAGTCAAGGGGAAGCTAAAGTCGGCCAAGCCCGAGAGGAGCTTTGCCGTGGAGCCCGTATAATGCTTACGCGAACGACGCTATGCAAATAAATACAGCGGAGACGAGAATGTGGGGGAATAAAGCGAGGAATAAATTGAAACGGCGGGCCCGCTGGCAGAGGGTAGCAAATTATGGATGATACACATTTGCACAATGCCCATGGCGCACGGGTCTACGGAGGACGTGGAAATTAAAGATGCCGTCGCAACTGTCCGCGAAATGAAACGAGACAAATCCGGTGGGAGGAGCGCCGGCACCTTGGTCCAAGTTTCGTCATGCAATTTCGTTTATTGTAAGTCATTGGTCGAAGTATCTTCTGTCATGCTTCGTATGTTTCATTGCGCGTTGAAAGCAGCGCGGAATATTTTTTCCTGCGCCTTCTGGGACAGCGTGGCATGTGGTTCGTCTGCTGCAGCGACTAGCTTATTTTCGTTTGTAAAACAGCCCTTTTAAGGGTTAAGCGGTTATTCACTTGAAACACGCGTGGACATGTAACAAAGTGGCACGGGATAAGGTTTAGACCAGTGTTTTCCAAAGTGTGAAGGCGTTTAAATGATCTAGGAGGGTGTGGGTAATTAAGAAACTCACACACGGTTCGGTTTTTTATAGTCGTTTATTGTATCTGTTCAAAAACCGTCCGGACACGTTGTCGTTATGTTTTCTAAAGGCGGGATAGCCTAGCAGCGACCGGCTAGAGTCCCACTAGTGCAACGGAGAAACAGATGCATACTTCTCCATTGCACTAGTGAGATCGCTGTCGGTCGCAGCGACCTGTCGCAGCTAGGGGACTCCCCATAACACGCCATGCGTCGTTTCTGCGCTGTTGCCTTTAGAGCAGGCCTGCCCCATAGGGTGCAAGTACCTCCTGAAGTTCTGGGACCCGGACAACAGCCGTGCGCGGGACTGTTCCATTGCTATCCGTTGCGAGATTTGTGAGAGAACTGCATGAATGTGCGTCCAGCTACGAGCCTGCATGAACGAGCCTGCAGTTCTCCCGCAGCCCATGCTGTGGTTAGCAACGTAACAGTCCCGCGCTCGGCTGTTGCCCGGGTCCCAGAACTTGAAAGGGACCTCTATACTTCTCTCGCTCGCACATGTCTTTCTCTCTTGCACTATGTCGGCAACAGTTTCAAGTTTTCAATAAGACCTCCATAGTATATGCAAAGAGGAGATATAATAAGAGGCGTCACTCCGGGCGGAACCTTTGAAGTCTTTACTTGACCTTAGCATTTAAATTGGTTGTCTATTCGAGCGGGATATTCAAATCGACAAAATGTACCTTACCGCAATTGGTTGATTATTGCCGAAGTTTACCGATCATTGCCGACTGGGGCCGAATGGGCATTTAAATTGGTTGTCTAGTGATTTCCCTAGGTTATTTCTGTCCTTGTCGAGTGACGCCTCTTATTATATCTCCTCTTTGATATATGCTCTAAGCCAGGCCTGCACAGCGAGCCTTTTTCAGCGCCTAGCGGCAAGCAACCAGCTGTACGCCGTTACTAAGGGTAGAATCGGTGAGGCGAAATGCAGTAGTGTAGGTGCGGGCTCGTCGAGCACCTACACTACTGCAGTTCGCCTCACCGATTCTACCCTTAGTAACGGCGTACAGCTGGTTGCTTGCCGCTAGGCGCTGAAAAAGGCTCGCTGTGCAGGCCTGCTCTAAGCTGTTGCCACTTGTAGATCGCCACGCTGTTTCGCTCGCTGTCCATCCGGGGGCGCTTTACCGTCACAGGGGCATTAAACATTAGGGGCCGACATGGACGTTGGACATAAAGGTGCTGAAATGTGAGCGATTAGGATTTTAATAGCATAAAAGTAAAACTGTAAACATACACGCAGATTATCTTATATGAATAGAATACTTTTTATATCAATTATATCAATGGTATTCGATGGACTGCAAGTTCAGCATGTTCGGAATACAGTGCGCACTCGTTATAAGCCCGTCGAACGGGGCTGGCGGCGAGCGCATGGCGCGTTGTGGACACTATTCCGCGCGGCCAATGGCGCGAGTGAGAAAACCCAAGAGCGAGCGAGAGGAAACGAAAGAGCCTCTCGCTCGGTCTCTGGTTCTCCCACTTTCGTCTGAAGGATTCCAAGAAATGGCCTTAAGCTTTATCCACAGTAAAAAGTTCAGCATAGAAATCTTTCATTAAGTTCATAAAAAAGAATCCCGAAAAAATTTGAACAAATCATACAAAATACTCCGTCAAGGGGTTATGCCTATCTCTAAGGTCTGAAAACACGTGTTTTTTTTTTTTAAACTTCAAGATTTTTTTAAATAAACGGTTGCATATTCGAAAGTATATATTTTGAAGTTCTTGTATTTTTTTCGCAATGCGATATCTAAATAAATAATGGAATTATAGGTGATCTCCCGCCAGCGTTTTTTATTTAAGCACTTTGCGGTGAACACTGTAGCTTTGACCTGGTTCATCAGAAATAAAAAATTCGACCAAATTTAGATAGTATATTAGATTATCTAGGTAGTTAGTCCTCAAGCGTGGCTTTTTCAGTTTGTTTGCGTAGTTTGTATTTTACAGATGAAAATCGATACTTTGGTATGAGAAGCCGCCATTTAGTAGCAAATTAATTTTGCGGAATAATGAACGATTAAGGACTAAGTAGATAATCTAATATACTAACAGAATTTCCGCGAATTTTTTATTTCAGATGTACCAGGTCAAAATTAAAGTGTTTACCGCAAATTACTGAAAAAAATCGCTGCCGGGTGATCGCTGATATTTCTTTCATTTATTTATATTTTCCATCGCAAAAATTATTACAAGTAGTTTAAGATGTACTACACTTTCGAATACATAAAGGTTTGTTTAAAAAATCCTTCAAGTTTTTCCCCCAAAAATTCCCGAATATACATGTTTTTTCAGACCTCACATTTAGGCATAACCCCTTAAGTAGCTACACATCGCCAATCGCCTCACATTTAATAAATTCCTCACTCCCCTCTCTCTCTCTTACATCCTCCCTTGAGTGCATAGGGGCCGTGCGCTGAACGCCTATGCGCGTCCATCCAGCACGCTTGTGAAATACAGCTAAACGATTCCCGCACGCGACCTGTCCTCACCGTTTCATTCTCGCGAGAGGATTGAATGCCAAGCAACGAAAGCATGGATGTAAAACGATCGAACGCGCAGTGTCAGTGGCTGGAATGATTCGATAATAATGACCCGGGCTGTAAATCAAACGAAACGGATGCAGCGCGGACTGCATCGAGTGCATGATGCGCGCGGTGCACGGCGGTAGGGGCGCACGGGCGTGCAATATAATCAATCAGGCCGAAATGTTTGAAACTGCGAGCTTAAAACGGTACACATATAGACCGGTTGATAGCCGTGGCCGTAGGTACAGGACTATATTGACCCTGACGCAAGCTTACCAAGTTTGCCAATAGCGTCCCTTCCGCCGTGGTCGCTTCTGTTAATTTCATTCGCAGCGATAGTTCGGCCACGACTTCGGCCGGCCCGCTACGTTCTGCGATTTAACGGTTAATTTATCGATAGCATTGATCGCATCTGCCCGTAGCGGCTCCCCACCCGGGATAAACATTTCGCGCTAGCACGCGACCGGTCGCAATAAAACGGGATACAATAAACCGTTGCCGTGTATTGACAGAGCACGAGATATCGCTTTTGCGCGGACTATTACGCCGCTGCCATTCGCAATAACTAACCCATTCGCTCTGCTCTTTCTTCTGCTTGCTCGTCTGTCGTTACGTGATCTCTTCATCCACCGATCGCCTTGAGATTCACTGTAGGTACGCCCTGGAAAACTGTTGAGTCGAACGGACAGTTTTACCGAAGTTCTTGGTACAAGTACTTAGAGGGAGTTCTCTTAAGGGAGGGTTCTACCTTGTGGGACCGAAGAAGTAAGAGATATTTGCGAATTTTTTATAAGCAAAACTGTTGAATGGATTTAGGTGAAATTTGGCAAGTTGTTTTATTGTACTTTTAAGTATTATTACAAAGTTTTATGAGGCTATACAAAAAAAAATATATGTGTGTAGAGCGTCGATTGCAGAACATTGAATAAAACGGCTCGTGCTGGCGTTGAAGGAAAGTGTTGTATGGTTTATCTGAAACACGAGAAGGAAAAGGGATTCTTAATCTGCATGAACATGGCTATCTATGGAACAGAAAACAAGTTTCATTTTGTTGGACTGTGTGATTGCAAAAAACTATTTGATCACTACAATTTTCACACGTTATTCAGCACATCAGTGGGTATCGCAGAGACCTCGGAAACGTTTTTGATTAACAATTTCATACTTTTTACAAGGCAAAATGATTGAGAAATTCACCGTATTTCGACATTTAAACTTCAAACCTTCGCCACCTCGTTATTTTTTTATCAGTCCAAAAAATTCTGCTTCCAACGATAACCACATTTATAATGATTACAACACACTTTGAATTTTTGGTTTTACATGCGTCGTTTTTCCAGAATCACCTGCACCAGCACTACATCGCTTTTGCAAGGCGCTCACACCAGTGCGATATATATTTAAAAAACAACTGTTAAAAATTTAAAACAGAATTTTTTTATACTGTCAATAAGTGTATTAATAAATAGACAAAATATTATTTACGTTGAACATTCCGTTTAGGGGAGAGGTGGGATGAAAGGGACAATTGTGTTTAGGACCAGATAGTAAAAAAACTAAATAACCATTCGAGTTCTAATTGGTAACATTAGAAAGACCAGTTATCTGGCTATAATAATACACGGGCCTATTAAGGGGGAGACCACTGTCTCGGTCCGAAATGTAAGGGTGTTTTCGGGAATTTATTTCAACCAAACAACGGAAGGAAATCAATTTATTGCTTAGTATAGTTAATAGTGTACATATCGAAGGGTAAGAAATTTTTTTTTTCAATCAAATTCATAAATCCGTTTCCTGTATACTCTTCGTCAAAATTTGCGCTCCGGCAAAAACATGCTAGTCGCGTTGACAGTCCCCAGGCCATATGGTTCATCGAAATTAAAAAAAACAATAATATTTAGAAACTAGAAGCTTGCCTCTATTAGGCGTGACGATCGAAAAATGTCAAAATTGTAAAAAATAACAAAATGGCGGACCACTGAAGAAAAAAGTCATGTTTTCCGGGTACAAAATTGGGGAAATGTTGCTAAAAAAAATAGAAGCAGGTCGAAAATTGAAAATGTCTAATCGTCACGTAATAGCGACGGGTTTTCTGTACAATAAATGTCCTTGATCATGCCAATTGGACGTATAGTTTTTTCTGTAGACTGTCAACGCGGTTGAAAAATGTCATTCTGTGGAAAACGCGTCCAATGTTCCGCGTGGCTCAGTCGCGCGTTTGACACCGCTTCACGAAAAACACCATATCTCCGTCAATTTTGCGAATTTCTTCATAAAATTTGGAGAGAACATTCTTGAAACATACGTCTTTCAGAAAATGTAAAAAGAAAATTTTTTTTTCAGATTTGACACAGTGGTCTCCCCCCTTAACCTTTAGAGGGCCGGGATTTTTTCATTAAAATTGTAAATTTTATTTTCTTAAAATTTATGCATATATTCCACCAAAATGACCGGCAAAGTATCCAAATTCTTAGGTGGCCACTATAGTGGCCAGCCCGGCCCTCTAAAGGTTAAGCTTCTCTCTATATTTACATGTCATATTTTTCGTTTTCTAAAAAAATGTGTTTTGTCCCTTTCATGAATTGGCTGTATTGAAAGGGACATGGGTGTTTATGAATGGGACAATGTAATAAAACCAGGTAATATTAATATCATTTTTTTAATTATTATTTATGCAGGTACCGAACTCACAGTAGCTATTTTAATTCGTAATAGGAACTAAAAACTCAACACTTAAGCTTATGTAACTAAATGATCTTAATAGCTATAAATAATGAATGAATTGTCTAATGGCATCCTAACCCGAATTTTAGGTGGCATATTTTCACTGAAACAAATGAAGAATAGTAAGTTTTCGAAGGTGACAGGTATGAAAATGACGTCCCCTTCATAAATTTTTGTTATGTCCCTTTCATAAATAAGGCACCAAAATTGAAAATCTAATTCCTACAATTACAATATGACACATAAATGATCGGACATTATACGATATCGTTCTTAAATAAATACCTGTTTAGATGCAGTAATAGAGAAATCAGTCGCTGGTAACAGCATTTCACAAGACAGTTCGAGGAAATACTAAAAGTTAAGTATACTTTAAACCTCAAAAAAATCCAGTCTTGCATTTCTGTCGTTGTAGATACGATAGCGGCTTGAAATTTGGCTTGATTACACATGAATGAATGTGGCTACTAAATAAAAACACTTTTAGCCCGGGCAGGTTCTTTATCTTTGAGATAATGGCCATGTCCCCTTCAATACGTGTCCCTTTCATCCCACCTCTCCCCTACTAAAAAATATGTCCTAAAAAGGACAATTTTCACGACTTTACAGTGGAATGACATCTTAAAGCTAGTAGTGTCATAATACGATGCATTCCACTATACGTAAGAGCAACGCGTGGAAAATTACACGTTCTCTGAATATTTTCAAAAATCTCGAATTTCGTGATCAACTATAAAATGGCACGCTATCCCAGATAACAAGTGTCTGTAACACCCGAGCAATGAAACTAAACAAGAAGAAACCAGATCCATTCACAGATTAAACAAAATTAGAAAGCTTCGACATCCGTTGGCGAAGTTTCATCGCAAGAGTCGGACTACAGACAACAAGAGGTCGAATTTCACAGCATCATCGAAGTTCTGCGCGTCGCCAAAGCTTTCACGTGCGTGAATAGGGATTAATGAAAGCCCCCGTGCTCGTTGAATGCGCGAGGTGCCGGTACAAAGTGAATGAAAAAAACAAACGGGTAAAAAAGAGAAGGGCACGAAGGGCGGATGGAGAAGGAAGTGCTGCGAGCACGCAGAGATCCCGAGGAATATTTCAGGGCGGTGCGCGCATTACACGCCCGGAGCTCTATAATTCGTGGAATTCGCGAGTAACCGTCGGTTCTTTATAAACGATAAGCCGCTTTTGTTTGCCTCACAATCACCCGGCCTCCCATATGCGCCACGGAAAACAAGTTTGCAAATCGTCCCTTTTATCCGTACCTCGCGGAAGCAGATTTGTTCGCCTTCCCCCATTCAAACCGTCCACCCCTCTCTCGCGACTCGCTCGCGCACACGCGATCGGGAGATAGCGAGATCATCCCTCGCTTGTTCCCTCGGATATAAAACTTTTTTGCACTCAACAGCCCCGCGATAAAATGGCTCGTCCATTTTTCCTCCCGAGCGTTCTTTCATCTCTGCAAGTCAACTTTCGGAATTTCAAACAGCTGCCGGCCATCAGACTTCTGGGAAATCATCTTGGATTATTCCTGCCTTTCGAGTATCATAGCGTGATCGTCGCCTTTTTCACCTCCATCCATGTTCTGCACGCTCGAGAGCGAGATAGTTATGGGGGAAGGGGCCGTTTTTCGAGCGACAGGCGTTTTAGAAGATTTTATGATTAAATTGCTTTAATTGCAATGTTCGTTTTAGTAGTTTTAAAATATTGCTGGTAGGATATCGAGGGTTGTCGATAGTTTGAAGTAAATGGGACTTGAAACAATGTCGCGCTAGTTCAAACGTATTGGAATATTGGAAAATATTTGTGAAAGCTGTTTGAATCGTTTCCAAGGATTTATGTTTTACGTACTTCAGTGCCGTGGAATTTATCGTTTCAGCGATTGACGAGTCGATTACGCGACGTATTAGTTCTAATAAAATTCCTTTAGCACTTACTCCCCCTTCTATTCCCGTCTTTCATTAATATCAGGCAAAGTGGATTTCTCTTTGACAGGCTAGATCCCCTTTATCGCTGATCCGTTCGAATAATCAGGATAATAATTTTATCGGAATGATACAAGCGTCGATATTAAAAGCAATCGACTCGGCGAAAAAACGAGTGGAGAAAGTCTCGGCCAATTTTTTTCCGAATTTCTCGCTCCAATATCTCTGAAATCGTGATGTTTGATTCATCGGTAAATATTCCAGGTCGATAAAGCGATTAAAAAAAGAGGTAGATTATTGTATCGTTTTTTAATTACTTTATCACGAACCAATCGTGGCCAACGATGACGCATGTATACAAAAACTTTCTTGGAATTATTGTATCGCATTTCCTAAGCCAGCTTTCTGATAAGTATGGTACATTACATTGTTCCAATCGATAAGGGGATCAAAATTAATTCGAAAGATCTAATACCCTGATTGAACTTGATTTCACAACGAAACAGAAGCACACAAATTCATTCTTGAACTTGATTCTTTTCGAAAGATTTCGATATCTTTGGTGGGCGAACAAACAAGTCAGAATTATTAGTTTTCCAGGAAGACACTTAAAATGTTTAAAGTGCTATGTAAGATTAAGTGTTAAATATTGGACGCGAAAGTTGATAATATATACATTAAGAGAGGCTTTCATTTTTAACTTCGATTCACAAAAAAGTAAGTATAAAAAAGAAACTGCTTAAGCTTGAGATAAAATTTGACTTACTGTGACTTAATATTTATTCATATACGACTTAACGGGTCTCCCTACTTTGACGGCCTGAATAGGAGCGCTCAAATTATATTAATTGAAAACTTTGTGCCCACATTTGTACATATTTTGGCAACGTTTAAAAAAAATTAATTAAAAAGTAAAAACACGGTACCTAAAACTTTAAACACGTTTTTCTTAAAGCGATGTTTTTCGAATTGGTTAGCATGATATCTCACAAACCAATCACCCAATTTACATCACACGTAACGTATATCTTCAGTAGGTGTCTTATTCTCGTTGGTACTAAAACTAAGTCGGTTTTTGCGAAATTAGGCTTTTGCGACTTAAAAAACCAGCGAAGTTTTTGCAGAAATCGATGTCTGTTTTAGACGCTGCCATCTTTTTTCAATCTTTTTTTCACACAACTACAACGGCTGATTTTATGCTAACAATGCTCATATGATTTTTGTAAGACGCTCTATAACTCCGGATATAACCACTATTTTTGCATACAATTTTTTCTTCATATTCTCTAACGATCGACAAATGAAGCCACAAAGCTAGAAGTAAATATATTTAATGGTTTTGTTTGAAAAAATTCACAAAGTTCGCATCATTTTTCGTCCTGCAAGGTAGGGAGACCCTTTAATTTGACTTCAAATTTCGAATTCTCACATGTCTAACTACCTCCTCTACTTCCTATGTCACTTATTGACATTAAAACGAGAGGAACCTTCATCCCCAACAAAATTACACATTTAAATCACCTCTCGTGCACAGAGAAATTCTATTTGCATTCTATTCATTCAAACTGGAGCGTGATCTTGCTCTTGAAATCCGAAAATAGAAGAATTCCTGACTGAAGCAGGTCAGTGTGCCCCATTAACACGATTCACAAATACTATCAGACGAGTACAAGGAAAACGCGCTGAAATCGGTATTTGTTCCATACTCTGTCAACGACAGACCAGTTATATCGCCTTGAGTTTGTTCGCGCTTATCCCACCAAAGCTGTCCAAACAGCGACGTCAGAATTTCATCATACGCACGATGCTGAGAAAATGCGCATCGACCATCGTCGATGCCCAACACTCATGCGTGCCGCCTATCAATAATCAAATAATGCGCGAGAAAGAACTAGGCCCAAAGAACGTTGCCGCCATGGTCGTGCTACAGGTGTTGTAGTTGAAGCATTTGCACGAGCGGTCAAGAACCACTCTCCCGCTCGATCCGTTATCTCGACGCGCTTTTAATATCGTATTATCATGAATCGCGGCCAAATCGTGGAGAGAGAGAGAGAGAGTGGGGTAAATCTTTCTTCGCTTCTAACTGTCCTGCAATCGATACAGAGTTCGCGCTACGTTTTACAAGAACCGAGACGCTTTATTTATGGTCACGGCGCTATGAAGTGGATCCCGGAACCCACCTCCCGATAATGGCCCCTGCTGATTATCTCGATATCTGACGTGTTACAGTTGTCTAACCGTCGCGAAGCTGCTCAGACGAGCGCAATTGCGATTTCGAAGTCGACGAGCCGCGGCCCACGACTCCGAGTGCCTACGTCGAACCCGTGAGATACTGTCCTGATCGCGAAGCAACCGTTGGCTATCTAGCCGGTGCCATGACAAGCACGAAGGGAAGCGTGCCATCCTCTCCGAAGGTAAGAGTGACACCGTGTCCCGTTTGTCCCCGTGCCCTAACCCAGGCGCACCGAACGCAATGCGAACACGCGAAATTCGTTGGTTGCCAGACAATGGAGTGTCAGGTGTCGCGTGTACGGCCGCTTGCCGTCCTCTGGGACGATACGCGCGATACGGATATCGCGCGTCCACTGAAAATTCTGTCCTTCGCTGATCGATGCTCGAACGAGGCGAGTGTTGCTCGTATTTCACGATGGAAAGTCATTAGGACGCGGACACCGGCGCGTACTTTGAGATTTGCGAGGGAAACTGGGCTCTGTTGACCTGGGGACTTGTATTGGGATTAGTGTTACGAATATTCGAGTATTTTAAGTAGGTATACGAATAATTAAAGTATTCGAATATTCTAAGAATTTGAATATTTTAAGTATTCAAATATTCTAAGAATTCGAATAGTTTAAGTATTCGAATATTCTAAGAATTCGAATAGTTTAAGTATTCGAATATTATAAATACTATAAATATTCGAATATTCTAATATTATAAATACTATAAATATTCGAATATTCTAATATTATAAATACTATAAATATTCGAATATTCTAATATTATAAATACTATAAATATTCGAATATCCTAATATTATAAATACTATAAATATTCGAATATTCTAATATTATAAATACTATAAATATTCGAATATTCTAATATTATAAATACTATAAATATTCGAATATTCTAATATTATAAATACTATAAATATTCGAATATTCTAATATTATTCGGATAATTAGGAGTTTTTGAATATTCGAATATTCTATGTATTCGAATAGTTTAAGTATTCGAATAGTCTAAGTATTTGAATATTTTAAGTATTCAAATATTCTAAGAATTCGAATAGTTTAAGTATTCGAATATTCTAAGAATTCGAATAGTTTAAGTATTCGAATATTCTAAGAATTCGAATAGATTAAGTATTCGAATATTCTAAGAATTCGAATAGTTTAAGTATTCGAATATTATAAATACTATAAATATTCGAATATTCTAATATTATAAATACTATAAATATTCGAATATTCTAATATTATAAATACTATAAATATTCGAATATTCTAATATTATAAATACTATAAATATTCGAATATCCTAATATTATAAATACTATAAATATTCGAATATTCTAATATTATAAATACTATAAATATTCGAATATTCTAATATTATAAATACTATAAATATTCGAATATTCTAATATTATAAATACTATAAATATTCGAATATTCTAATATTATTCGGATAATTAGGAGTTTTTGAATATTCGAATATTCTATGTATTCGAATAGTTTAAGTATTCGAATAGTCTAAGTATTTGAATATTCTATGTATTCAAATAATCTACTATTGGTCGTATAATTAGGAGTTTTTGAATATTCTATGTATTCGAATAGTGTCAAGTATTCGAATATTCTACTATTATTCGTATAATTACGAGTTTTCGAATATTCGAATAATTAGGCGTATTCGAATATTCGAAATGATCGAATTTCGGATTGTACGGAATAGGAATCTGAACACGAAATATTTTGTTAAAATTTATCCAGAAATTTTTTTCATATGGGCCATTAGAATTATTTGTTCTTCAAATGTTTAGATTCATATTCGTAATCCGAAATTCAAAAACGTTGAATTATTTGAATACTCAGAATTGCGCGAATATTCGAATATTTCATACTGTTCGAATATTGGAATCATTCGAATACTCCATACTGTTCGAATATTGGAATTATTCGAATACTCCATACAGTTCGAATTTTGAAATTATTCGAATTGTCCGGCTATTCGAATATTTACAGCTCTATTGGGGATAGTTCATTGTAATTGGAAGATGTTTTTCATGGGAAATTTTGCAAGAGTTATCTTCTGGCTTAAAGGGAACTACCTACTTAGCTTTGTTTCGTTTTGTATATAGAAGCATTCAGCTTGAGTGGTGGTGAAATTGATAATCGTGGTAAAGTGGCATTGTACAGTGCGCCATGGAATTATTGGCAGTGGTAGATTCTTGGCCTGAATTCTAGGTGCTTTATTTCGTAGCTTTATATAATTCTCTGATGAATAGACATTTGTTCTGCTTTCATCGTAAAATATGGAGTGGCGCTACAAGTCACTAGCTTTGGTTTGTACTTCTTGGAAAATTGTAATCGTTCTTTTAAAGACTAATCTAAGAGTGCTTTTTGAACATTCTTTATACTGTTTCATTGCAAACACTTATTTCAGAAAAATATTTGCATAATTGCTTCATATTTAGAAGTACCGAAGGAATTGCTATTACGTCTCATAAAGTGCGACGTATCTGCATACCTTGCCTGCAGTTCTCCTATTTTAATCCCTCTTCACGGTGTTTTGTACGTTACTAACTCTTTTTATCATTGTCCCAGTTTCTTTATATGACTCGCCATCTTTCCAACGGTAACCTACAGTATCTCTGACTTCTGCATTTCTTTCTTTACCTTTGCCAAACATAGTAATACGTGCAGTTTATACTGCCCTTAACACAGATCCCTTGAAAAAAACATGAAAGATCTCTCGGTTCATTTGCTTTCACAGAATCTACCATTTTATATATCAAAAGGCCAGAAATGATCAATTAGTCCTATTTAGTAGCCATTTATCTTCACAGAAAACCTAATTCAAAATTGCACTCCTTTCATTCCGCTATAAGTAACTTCTTCACCAAGTTTCCACGCATGCCAACAATTCCCTTACTCACCTTCTCACACTAGAAACATCAATTCTTGAAAAGCGATTATTAGCTAGAACACGAACCAACCTCTTTGCAAGCCACACAATCAAGAATAGAGCAGCACTAGCAAAATATAATAGCTGCGCGTTTGCCACACACAGCGCTTTAATCCAATCGATCAAAGGCTCCACATTCGCGACGGAACGTTCGATCCCCGTCTTGGAAAGCAACGATTGAGCCTGATAACCGTAGCAAGTCGCGATCACCGGTGACTTTAATCGCTGTCGCGCGAACGGAACTGTCTGCAAGAAAGCGAAATCGAGACAGCCTTGGCCGTAGAAACGCGGTGGTCGTGATATCGATGTACTGACGCGACAACAACAATAACGTTGTCACGGAAAAGAACAGCATTCGGTGGATCTTATCTGTCCGTGGTTCCCAGCGCTAGTAGATTAAACTTCCGATGTTCGCGCCGTTAGAGATAAATTCGTCCGATTCAGACGCGTTTCTCTGTAATCTCGTTACGTGATTACCATGGGCAGTCTTCTAGCTCACAGTGCGGCTCGTAATAGATAAAATCGAAATGATCAATGTTCAATTTTGATCTAGTTATCCTGTATAATCATTATTCAGTTAGTAAGGAATAGGAATATAAAATATAATACCTAATACTGGTTTGTTATAACTCAAAGTTATAATTTAAATTTGTTATAACTTCCAATTGAAAAATAATCATTTTTTTTTACTGAAGCAGTTTAAGAAAAAGCGGTTCGAACCATCCTGTAATTTTTATTGCTTTGTATCACGAATCTATTTTATCACATTGCCATATCATTTTTGTCTGCTACAAACTGCTATACATAACTGAATGTTATTTACCTACCTGTTTGATAGGAAAATCGATTCGTAATCGTGATTTAATTGAAGATAAAATCGCTTGTATTTGATATATATTTATAAAATATCTTGTTTAATGTTTGTTAACATTAATATTGTCTTTTCTAATTTTATTATAATATATTTTAACATAACTTTTTAAAAAATAATTTTTACTCTAAAATTTTAGTTAACTTAGAACAATTTTGGATACGAAATTGTGAAACATTACAACATTGTATGTATTCTTTTATTTTTGTTTCAAATTCTTCATTTAACTGCGGCACTATGCGCGTTTACGTTCCCGCTGTTCGCATTGCGTTTCCTCTTCGTTCGATCCTCCCTTCCTTCCCTCGTCTTTCGTGTTCCGCGGGGTACACTGTGCCCGCGGGCCCCGCGGCTCCTCGTGTCACATAAGTATGACGTGTACTGTGTTATTGGCAGGCGAAGAGGGTTTCTCTGGGGGTCGGCGGCGCCTTGGTGGAGCTGTCACAGGATCCGAAACGGGGTAGCTGGGCCAGCCCCGTCGAGTTTATTCTATCCTGCATCGGTTATGCCGTTGGCATTGGCAATGTTTGGCGTTTCCCTTACCTTGTATATCGTAACGGCGGCGGTACGTATGCATTGATGTACGCGCGTATGTACGCCCGCGCTCTGCGTGCACGCCACGGGAAAAACGTCTAGTCCCATGCTCGCTAAACAGACAGCCACGGAGCCGGCAAACGAACTAGTGGATTACGCGGAATGATTTATCCCCGTGCCCGGGCGTTTTCATGGAAACGAGGGTAAAAAACAGAGAGCAACGAGAGGGGTGTGTATGCACCGGCGAGTATGGGTGCGCGACCGCTGCGTGCACGCGCGCGTTGTCGACGTGACGAAACGACTAATTCGAATAATTAAGCGTAGTTTGGCAGCTTGTGACCGTGGGTTCGGCAAATTTAATAAATCTTTCCCCGGTTGCGTGTGCGGTTATGCCTGTTGATATGGCCCGCTCGCCCTCGGCTTTATTTGCGAAACGTCGAAAGAGAAGGAGAGAGAGGGGGAGAGAAAGAGAGAGAGAGAGAATGTTTGGCGAGGGGGAAAGGGAAGCTAGTATTCTGAACGCTTGGCTTTTAATTATTCTATTTTAGCTTCCCCTTTCCTCGTTTTTATACCTTTCTATTTACGCGGCCGCTCTTCATTGTTCCACTGGCCGGCTTTTAATGAAAGATCGGGAACGAAAAGAGCGCGGGTATTTTAGCCGCGTCCCACCGTAACGGTCGTATTTCATCGCGTTAATCAGACACAGGGGTCTGATAAATTTCAATTAATGCCGGCTGATAGTGCCGGGGAAAGCCGAGCTGATCCATCGTGTACATTCACCCATCGTGGTTCATCGCGGACGATTATTGACGGGCCATTGATCGAGATAGAGAACATTTCCATTCGATGCTGATTCTAAAGCATACTCGCTCCCACGGTTTTCAATATTTGCGATCCCTTTTTCTTTTTAGTACCCAGTGGAGCGATTTGAGGCAGCTGTCATTGGGAGGGGAGCGTGTAGTCGGGGTACTTATGATAATTTCTGATGAATAAGCTTCTGAGAGGCTGATAATCTTTAAGGTAAACAACAGGAAATTCCGTCAGATACCATCAACTATCAATTGCCATCGTTTCTATAATCCTTTAATTGGGGTATTATTTTTGATACTGTGTACGTAAAACGATTATTAGGCTTACGTCTGGTTTCAAGGGTTTTCGAGACACTGCAAACAGTCACTAGTCATGGTTTACTTTGAATTCTTATTGCCACAGTGTAACAAATAAAAGGTGCGACGAAAGTCATCATCCGATTTTCTTAGTGTGTAACTTTGGTTTTAAATGGAATAACGTGGTGTTTTTTTATGGTACAATTTATGGGGACTTATAAATTTGATGACGTCAAGTTCCAAAGATAATATCCATCAAATTACCGCCATTCGAATTGATTCAAATTTCAGCTCTTTTTATTGCATTTTCTATGGTATTGTGGGTTAGATTTTCAATTCTTTAATTGTTGTAAAGCCTCTGGGTTATTCGTGTAAACCAATGCCTTCAAATAGCCCCGAAGAAAGAAGTCCGGGGCTGTTAAATCGGGGGATCTGGATGGCCACAACAAATCACCAAAACGGGTGATTAATTTGCTCGGAAAAGTGTCGACACAATTTTTCCGCGTTCTCGAAAGGTACACTTAGTCATCTTTATGGGCAATAAATTTCGTGAGTCTCTTCTATTGAAATGTCAAAACATTGCTAACATATAAAATTAGGAGCTATTAACATTGGTTGATGACTTTTGCGTCACCTGTTATTACGAGTTTGTCTGTTTTAAAACCATTTGATTTTCCTTCGTCATATTCTTTTCATTTTAAACCATTTCGACGATACATGAACATTGAGAACAATGGGATTTTCTGATTCATTTCCTTGGTTCAAAAATCTCCAAGGGGGGAATTAGACATTGCGCAGCATTAAATCAAATGTACGAGCTGGCTTGCTAACTTTCTTACATAAATTTCGTCGCGGATGTGTTAACGATATCAGCATAATTTTCGTGTTAAACTACCTCATATAAAAATGCCTTTTGTGTTACATAGAATAGATCAATTAATGACCCTTTTAATGGGTTAAAGATAATGTGATGAAGGTATATATTGGGAATCTTAAACGAAATTGGTGCAGTAAAGAAACTAAGAATATCAATCTGGATTAGTTTCACTTTAATCAGTGTTGGAAATCATGCACATGTGCACAGTCACAGGGAGATGTAGGCACATGCCTACATATGTCCAGTGATATTGGTTTGCAGACTGCGTCTGACCATAAACGATCCCCTTTCCCTTGCTGCCTTATAGTTTACCTCTATCACGCACTCCAGTGGCACGAATCATTGATATGTTCCTCTATTTTTCTACGTGCATTGTTTCCAATATTCCCTTCACTTGTAGTTCTTGAATTAACGAAAGTTTTATGAAGGCACACTTCATGAGCATTTCAAAATTATGGTTTTCAAGTTACACCATGATTTTCGCTGTTGAGGGCTTTTTGTCTACTGTGACGCCCTAAAAAACTATGTACCGTTGTTTGGAACTTTTCCATGTCACTAAAAGAATGTTTTTACTAAATTGAAGATTTTTTTATTTATTAATACGTGCTTGTGGAATACAAAAAAATCTTAATACTTTCAATGCTTGCTTTCGCCAAAATAGGTGATAATATTGATACATATTAATTTCTTCGTTCGCCAAATTTATTCTGATGGAATAAATAATATCAGTATTAGTTTTAAGAGGCATTTTGTGTTAGATGGAGCAACTGCCCCGAATTTAGGAATGAGCAAAATTTTAATATAAATAAAAATTTCGAATAACGACTAAAAGTTAAAAATATGATTTGTCATGTGTCAAATAAAGTTAACTCTGGGTTAACTTGATAACAATAATAAAATAATAATCAAAGAATTATAGAATAAAAAATTAACTTTATTTGCCGAATAATCTAAAGTTAAAGTAACTTTTATTCGATACATTATTTAAATAATTTTGTATTTAATTAATACCCAATTCTGACTTATCCTATAGTCACTTAGCCTCCACAGCTGATCTCTTTCATAAATCTTGAAGCAATATCATACAATAAACGAAGCGTAACAATCCCCCGTATGAAAAGGAATAAAAAAGACCAATACCAATTGACATTAACAATCTTCAGATGATTTTATCTCCAGACACAAGCAATTCAAAATTTAGTATCTAACTTGCTGGTCGCGTCGTTCGAATGCCGGGTGGTGAATCGAGTGGCCCTAAATACAGGTCACGTATGCGGGGTTGTATGACATTTTGTCGTTGCCTTTGCTCCCAGGCGCCTTCCTACTACCGTTTATCCTAATGTTGATCACGATGGGACTGCCAATATTCTTTCTGGAGCTCGTGATCGGACAGTATTCCGGTCTCGGACCGAACGAGGCCTTCGCACGAATGGCGCCGGCGCTTCAAGGCGTCGGTTATTGCACCCTCGTCGTCATTTTATTCGTGATGATCTACTACATGGTGATCGTCGCCTGGACTCTCTTCTACATCTTCGTTTCCTTCATGCCGAAACTTAGCTGGGCATACTGCGACAACGACTTCAACACGAACGGTGAGTACAGAATGAAATGGCAGTTTATTTGGCGAGTATTATAATTCGTTTATCTTCACTGACAAAGAAAGTTTGATAACCCGAAAATTCCAATTTTTTTTTAAAACGTTGCAGGTTTGTAGGGTATTTTAATAGAGGCTTTCATTATTTATTATTTATTAAAGAAAACCCTACTTTAATTCTGCTACTGTTTGTATTTTGCTACATTTTGGTTCTTCAGGGTGAGAATTCCTCCAAAAAATAAATGTGTGCTTTTTTCCTATTTTCCTATATAGGTATCTTGAAAATTGTAATAGATATGAAGGAATTGTTGCAATGAAAATTTAATGGTTTTTTGTGCTCTAGCATGTAGTTTAAGAAACGTTTCCCACTACAAATTGTAAACAATTTTGTTACACATTTTATATAGGATAAAATCAACAATTTTTTTATATCTATATAGTTTTCAAGATGCACAGGAAAATGGGAAAAAGAACGTTAATCTACAAAGGGCGTTCTCACCCTGAAGAACCTAAAAGTAGCAGAAAAAAATTGCCCGATACTTCCATTGAGGTTGTCTACAAACCCGCAAAGTTTAAAAAATCAGTATTTTCGGGGTATCGAAGATCCCTTGTGAGTACGTTTGATGATTTTCTTGCTGGTACACCCATCTTGTTATCGAAGGCAACATTTTATCGCACAACATACGTAGTTTATCGTCGCTGTAAAATTGTAAGTGCTAGTAGAGCTGTTTTAAACGATCGAAGGTGGTTCGTTTCTTTAAAATTGAATCGTGTTACTTTAAAGAATATGTAGAAATTACGTGGAGTAATATTTTTGCCTCCTTTCTGTTACAACGCTTTGTTTAGTTGCTTGTAATTGTTATTTATTATAATTGCGACGGAGATATGTTAGAATAATTATTCTATTAATTTTATTTTTTTGATTAAGTGGAATACGTTAGAATGTTTAAAGCTCCACTCAAAGTTGACCTGAATCGTAACAGTTGACATTCTTAACGAAACTGTTGTGATTTTTCAATAATCAAGGTGTAGACAAATATATTTTTCATAAGGTGAACAAGTCACCATAAATTCCATAATATGTAGTTTAAGCTTGAAGAGGGTTGACTTTCAATTACACAACAATTTATCAAGTTTTGTAGACGTCATAAAAGTTTGAAGCCGCTCGGAAACTTATTGGTCGTCCTAACGGCAGATCGTAACGTGAAGTAATAAAAAACAGTTGTTATCTCAAATTAGGAGCTGTTCTGAAAGTTGTTTTCGCTTTCAAGTGCGTAGAGCAGACATCGATCGAATCTAAAGACAGTGTCATAAGAACGAAAGTAGTTATTAATATAACATGCTTTTCTTATTATTTCCTCATTATTCCTGAGGCCATTAACTGCTGCATTAATTCAACACACGGATAATTAATATAATTTAGTTAGTCATCAGTATCGTATAATATTGATTTCTTATTTGATTATTTATGTTTTCCTCTCTACTAATATTCTTAATAATTCCATTCGCCAAGAACTCAATAAATTTAATGATGAAACGTTAAATTATTGCACCATTCTTACCAGCAAATAGTCGTAGAAAATTAACAATTACGATTTTATGACAGTCCTACTTTGTACACTTCGAATCATATTTAATTATTCAATTATCAAATTCCATTACACTACCCTTAATGATGAATATAATGTTCTTTGTGGTTGACGAATATATTCGCTCATAAACATAATCCATTAAACAGTTACGTTAATTCGCATAATATCGTAATCAGAGATTATTTTTACGAATTATAAGAAACGCAAATCATTTCTCTCTTTTACATTTTCGGGACTTGTCTTAACAAGAAACACAATATTTTTACTAAAGCAAAGAAAAATACACTTTCAAACGTCTTTACTAGTTTCATTCACTGAAATACAGTCAACCTAAAAATCTTAGGACACAGTTCCTTAGTATCTCTTCACGCGAACATCCTTCCTAACAAGTTCAGTATCTACATGATACCCCATTTCCCTCCACATGTCTTCAAGCATTCCAAGGCGTGTGTAACGATACCTCCAATTCCGCCGCAAGATGGCATTCCGACCGTTCCTGCTTTCTCGCAAGTGCTCCCTCAACCAGCCATTTCTATATATACCAGTTTCGTCCTACTTTCTAACACCTCCGCATTTAAGGCAAGGCCTGATAGATAAGCCTTACGCCTCGTTCTCATTAATCAAGTTATTTGACTTCGTGTCGCTTGAATTCAAGTAAAACTTGACTTCAAGTCTGTGTTTAGTAGTGTCAGTTTCCTTCAAGTTACGTTTAAGATTACTTGAAACAAGTAGATATTTAAAATGGCGTCGACGGGAGAGGTGTGGTCTCCTTCGATATTCCATAAAAAAATATCTTATTTCTCATACATTTCTAAGAATTTAGTAATCTTGTCATTACTGCGCCTATTCTTAGTCGTTGTGTTATGATCAACAACCTCACGTTTCAAAAACAATAGGCAGAGTTAGCTTACTTTAAGTGACTTCAAGTTCACACTTGTACGTACGTTCACACTATGCAAACTATATTTCAAGTCAAGTAAAAGTTGAAAGTCTCTCTACTTCCCTTGAAGCTTGAAAGAAACTTGAAAGAATATTTCTCAAGTCAAGTGAATAACAGGTTGTTCACATTGGTGTAAAGTAGTTTCAAGTAGACTTCAAGCGACTTGAATTCAAGCAACTTAACTAATTTGAACGAGGCTTTACTGATGAGTCCACTAAGCAGGTCCAGGACCAAACGCAACCTTCCTCTTCGCTGTTTCCACCCTATCTTTCAACCATTCAACAATCCCCGCCCAATGTGTATTATTGCGAGCCACCTCTCTCCACCACTCCTCTTCCACAATCCCCTAAATATCCTCCAAACACCATTTATTTATCTAAACTCGCAATCCATTTGCTACCAATCTAACAACAAGTCCAATTTCGCTCGTAGCACGTGAAACTCTGATGGGAACGAGGTCTTTCGCAATATTCCGCAAGCTCGAGTAACCTTTCTTTCGCTGACGAACGAAGTAGCTTCTTCAATGGGTTATTGCCACGTCTCCTAACATATTGCCATTAGAACGGGCGCGCAGGCGAAGGCACCCTGGCTGGAAATTGTGTTACGACGAAGTATCTCTAAATTAAACGAGAGGGGTCGGAGGGGAAGGAACAAAGCGCTGGCGTAATTAGTCCTGTCTCTCGACGATCGTAACAAAGTACCTGCGTGGCTATAGTCGCGCGGGTACGCGCGCGCTTATCGCGCGTAATGCCGAGCCGTCGATTCTCTACGACGCATCGTATTCTGTAAACGGCGGCTATTTCGTTTCAATCAGCGGGCCGCGGGCTTTGATGTTTCGCCCTAATTACCGCGCAGCCAAGGTAACAATATCGGATACACGTCGTAAAGCTATAACGTTCACGCGGGACAGATTGTTACAGCGGCCTTCAGCAGATCGAGTGTCAAAAGGACGATCCCGCCACGATATTTTACAACAAGACTTGCTTGCCCGCGGAGCTGGTGTGCAAGAGTTTCGGCTACTACGGCGGGGGGAACGTCACGCACTGCTTCGATGGCGACAGAGCCATGCCACTTCGGCATCTGTACACGAGGGTGCTGTCCTCCGAGGAGTATTTCAAGTACGTGTATCTATATATGATAGTGTCAGATCGGACACAACAACGAACGGTGATTTTCGAAACCTTTCGCGTGGGGATTGTCATGTTCGTCACATTGGTGAAGTTAGATAAAAATTTTATATTACTGTTATTAATATTTGTGATCTTCTAATCTATTGATCTATTAATATACACATTAGTATTTTTTATATGGAGCCAATAACCTAATATAATGTAAGAGAATTATTATTATTATTTATATAATAATGAATACAGAAGCATACGTACGAGGAAAACAAGACATGTAACAGTAAAAAAAAAATTAAACATTGCAAACATTACACATTAATCTGTTGTCTCAGTAATATGATAGTGTACACAGAAATATTTCAAGATTTTGAGATTTTTAAGTATAGATTCCAATAAAATTTCTACTAAAAGTTCAGTTACCTTCTTATCGTAATGAAAAATGCGTACCTATGTTTTTTCAATTCTTCGGGACGATCGTGTCGTTGTCGTTCGCTTCGATGGTGCACGCTAATCGGATGACGGAAGCTGGCTTTCGTTGCATCCACGCGCCAGACGATAAGCAAGAAAATCGCGAAGAAAGGTAAAACATGTAATCGTGATCGGATATTATCGTTGATCGAATCCAGCGACTACGTCCTGGGTCTGCGCGGAGCCACGTGGGAACATTTCGGAGGCATAAGGTGGGAATTGTTAGGATGCCTCACCCTCGCCTGGATAATCTGCTTCCTGTGCCTGATACGTGGTGTCCAGTCCATCGGGAAGGTCGTCTACTTCACCGCCCTTTTCCCTTACATCATGCTCACGGCGTTACTGATACGAGGTAAGAAGCTGAAGAAACGATTCTAGTGTAATAGAAAATTCTTGATCGACACAATCGAAACTCCTCTTCTGTCCGCAATTATACGAGGTATAAGACACGTAACAGGATGGTGAGATAATGGCTACTGTTGAAGTGAGTCTGTAAATATATTGCAAGGTCTATTAGAAACGTATTCCAACTGACTTAAAATATTTGTAGTGAAATTAAATATCAAATAAATCTACACAACCTTCAAATTTATAAAATTCAATTAATCCTCAATAAATTTTTATAAAATTCAATGGCCCGTTGATTCTGATAGACCTTCAATCCTTCGACTTTCCAATTACTCAATGAAACGTTGCCTTCGCCGTTCAAAATATGAAAGAATTTTTCTGGAAAAAAATTGGACATATGTTCAACCAAACTTCTGTGCTCGAAATTGTGCGATAATGTACTTATGCAAATTTTGCATTTGGGAAAGGATGGATACGTGTTCTATTATTTTCCAATTTTTTCATTTTCAAGATATAAGGTTTTAGAATCTAGTGGATAGACTTCTGTATTGAGAACTCCTTTGTAATCTATCTTCATGTAGAGAAACGTAAAGGAACGCTATTACAACTATTGTTGAGATTTCCTTTCTCTGAAATATGTACTTACGTCTGACTAGAACCTACTCATACTACTGCATGTCTCATATCACTATGCATGTACGAATAAAAGTTACTATGTACTATTGATTATCATCTGACATATTTTCAAAATTCTGCAATAAACGAGTAAGTATTTTATATATATATATAAAGTGCCCAAACATTATAGGACAATTGTACATATATAAAATTACAATAAATCTTAATTTACTTATGTCCGGATCGAATGAACGCCTCCAATTTCAAAACAATAAATAACTTTTTGATTTCTTTTGGCACAAGAAATTTGCATGTATCAACCTGTCTCATAATTTCTGAACTCCCTAAATGCACCCCTTATTTAAAAAGGTTAAAAATCGTAATCTCAACTCACAAAGTATTTATTTTTTAATTATCGTATGCATCTACCAAGACTCCTAAATATAATCGTCACTAAATTGACATCGAAATAACATCCCCGAACAATAAAATAGATCTCTAATTACAGATGAATGAGGGGTTATTAAATCAACATTAATTAAAAATTGATACATTTCATCATTTGTCGTGTGAAAATACGAAACGTCGCGGCAACTACGTACTGGCAACTAAATAATGCATGAGAATATAAATCATTCATAATATGCTCCCGGCTAGTATCTATTATGATTGGTGCAGCTGAATTTGTTGCGCAATGCTGCCTCCCATTATTTATGCCAAAACACAATTAATTCGAGTTGTAGACAAGTTTGAAATACGCTGCCAGGGTAGTTTTGCCCCGTGGACGTGATATTATACACATATACCGACAAAAATCACTACGTGTCCGCAGTAGATCATTTCCGCGTATTTATGGTGCCTTATATCGCGTATCGCGTATCCCGTCAAGAAAGGCCGAACTGAACCGTATAATTCTATCGAAGGCTTTTGTGACTTAACCATACATTGGTGCATACCCAGTTTACGCGTAACGTATGACAGAAAATTTCTATACCACTTATCGCAGAAGATCCAAAACGTACGTGTGCACGTGAATAAAAATCGAGTCCACAATTTTAACTTATTTGTACACGAGTATTCCTTTCATTCACATTTGAACTATATTTACTCATAAATTCTGCTAATTTCTAGTCTGGTGCACGTTTAGGTACTTAGCGATTTTTCAAATTTTATTTTATATCTATAAAGAAATTATTCTGCACGTTTGATTTACTTTTGACGATGCGGAATCACTCAATGTCTGGTTGTACAATTATTTCGGCTGCAGTTTTATAAATTATGAACGAATTCATCGATTAACTGATTAACAGGAAAGAAATAATAGAAATAGATTATAACTTAGGAGATTCACTTGAAATTGGTTTTAGAACTCAGGTCTTTTAATAGTTATTTAATTCGTTGAAAATTGCACGCGTGCATAGACTGTACACCCAACCTGTGAGCACCCTGTTTAATATGCAGAATAATTGTGAGATGATCCTGAAACTTTAGGCGACACTGAGTATTATATTTCTCGGCGGTTGAATTGGATGGAATAGTGGTTTCCCACTCCCATCGAGAGTATCGATTCTACGATCTCCAGGTCCCTTTCTGTGGGGTCACTTGAAAAATGAAGTTCATCAATAGGCGGCCAGTGAAGCGAGCGCTCTGAAAATCAGGATTATCCAAGCGTATCGTCCTATTCTCTGCGAAGCCTTTGAGACAGTAGAAAGATCGTTCTTCGATCGAGTGCATTATTGCATCGAATTTAAGGCTTGTACCCTCGAATTCATGCATTAGGGCACGATTCCATTGTCAGGATTTCATTGTAAATTTTTCGGGAGCAAAAGTGATTTTGGAAGGACTTCCATTGTTTCGTAAATTTTCTTTCATCCTGACCCATTCCTTTTAATTTTTTCAAATTTCCATGGCAAAGTTAAACTTCCGAGCTTTATCATTTGAAAATAGCACTGTTTCCTGCATATGGGTTGAAAATTACATAGTTCTTCGGTCAAAGAAATCACGAATCTGTTCTGAATTTATTTATTTAATAAAGCTTCTCATAATGTAATTAATGTAATACCTTTTCATAATAAGTAGCAAGGGCGTCCGCAGACTTTTCTTCAGATGGTTGCATTTTGTAGCGCCGATTTAATTAAAAATTTTAAACTTGAAATTTAAAAATATTCACTTTTTTAGTATGCCCTTAATGAAGATTAGTTTTAAAAAAATAAGCAATTTTTTCTCAAGCCAGTGGGGATTGCCCCCGTTGGCACGTAAAAGAACAAAATATAATTAATTACATATACTGTACACGTACAATAATTTGACCTATTTGAATTAATATTATGAAACCACAATTATTCATCGAACTAAACGAGTAGTGTAATTAATAATAAACTGGGGGCTTCCTCACACAAAATATTCACATAATTTTTATATAAAATTTTTATTCCAAATACAAAGAGATCTTAATTATAACACACCGTTTTAAACAAGAACTACTGTATCTGATAACACATTAATCGATTAAATGATACGTTGTAGGTGTCACGCTGGAGGGTGCTGCTGATGGTTCTCTGTGGTTCATCACGCCGACATGGTCAACGTTGGGAAGCGCTACTGTCTGGGCAGACGCTGCTTCCCAAGTCTTTTATTCACTTGGCATCGGATGTGGATCTCTAATCACTCTCTCGAGCTACAGCAACTTTAACAACAATTGTCACAGGCGAGTAGGCAAGTTTCCCTAAATGTCTGAAGTGCTGGGTTGTTAGAGTAACTTAACACACTGCGGACGAAACGTTCGAGCATGTTGTTAGTTGGGAAGATAGAAGTTTGGAGCATACTTCAATATGTCTCTAAATTATCTTGTAGTTATTAAACATTTTTTCTACGTTTTGTCAGAACTTATAAAAGTTACACTTTACAGATCTCCATAATATGATTTTGATGTTTTTGAAACGATAATTTGTGAGCAAGTGTGATTTCTGTTAGCTCGACTTATAATATCGGTTTCCTTTCTTTCTGTTTTTCATTTTTCTATGTTTGTTTTTACTGGTTCTGCAATCCTCTGAGGATCGTGGAAAAGTGGTTGCCTCATTAGTTGGCAAGTAAATTTCAAATGTAACATGGATATTTTATTTTCCTCTTGCAGCGGAATTTCATATAACATCAGAGTTTGTTTTACACTAACGACGTTGAAGTAATCTGCTTCACCTATTTATTTCATGCGCCCATTATAATTAATAATCACTGTTATTTTTTTAATTTGTACAAAATAATTTCCACGCACCCTTGGTCTGTGTATTTATGCAACGCTCCAGTTGTTCCGCATTGTAACAATGCTTTCGTGTTTCCACGTTAATAATAACATATTTCGAGATCTGTGTAATGTGTATCAGTATTTATTTCCGCGAGAATCTTGATTTTTTCATTGCTTCCAATTAAATAATATTAGAATGGATGGTACATAATAGTGCGATAACAGCATTGTGATTATTTTCATAAAGAATTTATAATTATCAGGTGTAATTAAGCGGCCATACATCACTGCTCATCTGTGCGTCATAAATATACCAACCCACGTTAGCCTGAATAATCGAATAAAATTACATTCTACATTAATCGAATAACTTCAAGAAAGTAAAACAAGTAGAATAAGGGAGAGTGGAGTAATTACGAACACCTAAGCAAAAAAGCAAACAAAACGAAAACTATGTGAGAAATGAATTTGTTTATTATTTACAAACATACCCGAACTATTCATCTATAAAGTACTGTGACGATTTTTTGAAAAATTATAATAAAAATCAACTTTATAGTGAAAAAGCAAAACCCTTGGTGTTGGTGATTATTCGACTGCCGTGGAGTAATCACAAACAGAGTGCTACATATCGCAGAAGTCGCACAGAAAGCGCGACTTCAATGGTCAACACATAAAAAATGTTGCTACAACCTATACCTAATGTATTTTTCACATTCCTCTTTTTGTGCGTTAGAAAAAAATTGCAATTGGTCGGAATATCGAAAAAAATAGTAAAGATCGTTTTTTAAACTTTTTTTCTGAGCCTGTAATGAAAATTCAAAAATCCCTTTTGTAGATATAAATAAGTTTTATGTATGCTGAAAATTTCATCAAAATCTGTTATCGTTGCTAATCTCGAAGGTTCGAGATTACCCCATCCGAGTTGTTCGTCAATGCCCCACGGCCCACGACATAAAAACGTAAAAAAGAATTTATTTTAGAGGTTAGAATCATAATTCAAGCAACGCCTTGGTCACAAAATGTTGGTAAAAAAGTGCTTTATTTCAACTTAAAAAAACAACTGTATCATTAATTCAACAGTAATTACATGCACTTGAAATGGACAAAATATTACTTGAAACATGATGAAAATAATAAATTGTGCTTATCTTGAATAGCATGAGCGTTCTGTATTTATTACTTTCTGCTCGGCGTTGGATATGACCTAAACTATTAGCTACTGGAGAGGGAACATCGTTTTTATTTATTAAAACGCCGGAACATCGCATTCGCGATTACCCCGCGTTCGTGTTTACCCCATTCTCCCTTACCAAAACTTTCAATCTTATATTAATCCTAAAATTTCGATCTACTTTTTATCATCAACATTAAAATATCTCAACTACTTTATAAAATCGACTTCTCCGTCACCACGTACAAATACAAAATTCAAATTTGACTAGTCCTCCACCAGAAGCTCAAAACACGCGCAATCTGGGCTGCGCCTACTGTGACACGCACAGAGTACAGACAAGTACAAGTAGTCTGCCCTGAACTAGTTCTCCCACGAACCCGACTTCCCCAGCTGAAACATCCACGGGAGCAGCGATGGTTATGTGCTTAATTCGCGGATTTCGAACACGAGGGCTATTAATACCTGCGCCTTTAACGGCTGCGTTGCAAACGTGAAACACGTTCGAACGACGAAATTCTGGACGACGAATTAACCATGTCGAGTTTCTGATACTATACTGTAATTCCCCGCTTAATGCTCGCAGTACGGCTACCGGCCTCTCTGGAGGTGTTCTCGACGGTAAACGCGAGCACACGATACACATGCTCAAAGCGTCTGTCAGATATTTCATTTCGCGCGATGCCAGTCGTAAGGCGGACCACGGTGCCGTCGCGGGTGGGTCGAAGCGTTGGCTTTAGAGCAACGATACCCTGGGTTAGACCATTCGCGTCCTCGAAATATTGCTCGAAGTCGTAATTAGCATTATTATCCGACGCTAAAGTCCCCCTCCCCCCACGGCGATACAATTCGCTGCACGTTGCATCGCGTATAAATTATATCAGTGCCGGCGCAAGTCGAATGAGCAAACGCCGGAAGCATAATTCGTCGCGCCGGCTGGGCCAAGTTTTACTAGCGGCTATTAATTGTTCTTCCTCGTCAGCCACCTACGTCGCGCTGCCCTTATCGCCAGACATTTGTACAGGATGCTCCGTAACTGCTGGCGCAGGTCGAAATTTACTGATGCCACATGGGAAAATAAGTTAAATAATAATTTACTGCTGGCTTTTGTGTATGCTTCTTTTCGTAGTATATTCTTGTGGAGGGTCTCGTAGATCATCTGATGGAGATTGCTTCATTGAGATTCGTGTAGGATGATTGGAGAAGTGGGTGCAACACTTTGGGGCGATTATTTGTCAAGCAAAAATTGCTGGGGTTATTGTTGGGGTTGTTATAATATGTAGGTAGAATCTGAAATAATTTATCTGTATTTATATAATCGTTGTGTCACTGATTCGTCACTGTCCAGCCCAAACCGCTGAATCTAGAAACATGAAATTCGAAAAAAAGAGATTTTTTTTAAAATTCCAACCCGAAGGGAGTAAAAAGGGGTGAAATAGATATGTTTACCGGGAATACTTATTATTTCTTAGGCCTGATTAGATATCAACTTGGTTTTTACTTCTAAAGGTTATGTACATAAATGCCTAAAAACCAATTTCAGGATTTTTCCCTAATCAACATCTAAGGGGGTGAAAAGGGGTGAAATGTGTTTCCACGGATTCCTCAAAAACTCTTAAGCCCGATTAGATATCAACTTTTTTTTTAGTTATTTATGTGGGTGACCTTCGAAAGATCACCCACAGAAATAACTAAAAACCAATTTCAAGATTTTTTCCGAATCAACCCCTTAGGGAGTGAAAAGGGGTGAAACGTGTTTCCGCGGATTCCTCAAAAACTCTTAAGCCCGATTAGATATCAACTTGTTTTTTACTTCGAAAGGTCACCCACATAAATAACTAAAAATCAATTTCAATGTTTTTTCCGAATCAACCCCTAAGGGAGTGAAAAGTGGTGAAATGTGTTTCCACGGTTTCTTCAAAATCTCTTAGGCCCGATTAGATATTAATTTAGATATTACTTTGAAAGGTTACCCACATAAATGCCTAAAACCCAATTTCAGGTTTTTCCCCTAATCAACCCCTAAGGGGATTATGTTTTCACGGAGTTCTTAATATCTCTTAAGTCCGAAGCGAAGCGCGGGGGTATTTTGCTAGTAATTTATATAGTAGTAGAGAAAATTCACATATAATTCTTCCACTATCGATGTCTAAATAAACTGTCCAATGTGAAAAAACTTTTCTTGGATCTAATTATAATTAAGAAACTATGGCGCGTACCTCTTATATTCATATAACATTTCTACTTATTTTAGTGCGTATATCCACCTTTGAAGAGTGTATACGCATATATGAGTCACTCATGTGTTCCATCACGTGATGCTAATCAACGTACCTGTATGGGTCGTTGTTCCTTTTCTGTTGAGTTTTCCTATTTAGCAAGGAACAAGTACATGTTTACGAACTCTTCAGCGCATCCCTCGCGGCAAGTATATTTTCCAGAAACTTGCATGATGTCGACGCGGAGTTGGAAAGTCGTCGACGACGTGAATATGAAACACACGACGTTCTTCGACGAGTAACTCGCACGAGTGTCACGAATGGTACACTCTGATGCTAGCTTGTATCGCAGACGGTCGACCGCGAAATATTTATACGCGCCTACATAATTTAGCAGACATCTTGTGTATATAAATAACGAATAGTGCGTTTGTTTTCGTAATAGTTCACGTTTTGAGTACCTTTTTTAACGATTGAGTTGATTGCTGTCAGATTCTGGAATAGGACGTCAGCCTACGCAACATTTACATGGAGCATGTGTCGCCGACGATGCATGCAGCCCTGTTTTATAAGTTTTTGATGCCTTTGGGGCTGTCTGTATGTTTCGTTCGCAAAAAAGCTTTCGTTTTTGCTTTCAAATATATAGGGACCTGATACAATTTTCATGAACTTGGGGTTATGCAGAGTAAATTGAAACATATATCGTATGTTGCTTTAAATAGTTAGATATGATTAAATTTGGAATAAATGAAACGCTGGAAAAGACGAAATGCGAAATTATAATTGACAGTGGATTTAAATTGACCATTCACAGTAATATAATTATGCGCAGCGACAGATAAATGCCCCATAGATATTTCACAGAATATTTAGGAAAGTATTTTCCAACCTTTTTTAAGTCGCGATTCCCTTTTATAATATTCAAATAACCTGTAACCTCCCCCCTCCCCGTAAAAGGGAAGTTGAATATTTCTTTCTTTCCATTTATGAAAAAATAGTGTTAATAGAATATGAAAATGTGACCATATTAAAATAAGTAACTGCAATAAATCGTCGACTAAATATAAACATGGCGATCCCCCAGAAAGCACTGATTTAGAATATAATGAAATATTTAATCATTCTTAATTTCAAGAGGACAACGATTAGTGGATTCTCAAGAAGTTTATTTAATGGTACTGTTGGTACAGTGGGTGAAAAGGGTATTATCACATTCGCTTTTTTTAAATATCTTATTGATAAAAAATATGTCCTTTAATGTCTTCTAGCATACGGAAGTGATGTATTTTTCATATCTCTGAATAATATAATTGATGCAAGCAACAGAAGAAACCCGAGAATTCCATACTCAAATAAAACAAAATTAAAACCGACTTCAAAAAAATAAAAATGCACTAAAAAGTAAAAAATATTTTTTTCCTTATTTAATCTACGACTCAATTTTTTTATGTCGGCGCCTCATCATTTGCGCTGTGTAAATTTGACGCCGACTTAAAAAAATGTCGTAAATTAAATAAGAAGAAAGTTATTTTTTATTTTTAGTGCATTTTTATTTTTTTTGCAGTCGGTTTTAATTTTTTAATTTTTATTTTAATTTTTATTCCCAAAGTAAACGACTTGAAAAAATGAGAATAAAAGTGTCTCAAATTCGTTATTACTAACCAGTACTGGCAAAGTGTTAGGCCAATAGTATTGCGAGGTAGAATGTGACCACCAGGGCATCGCTCTCTTTCGAATAAAAAAAAAGATCATCAAGATCTCAGGAGTTATGCGGGGACAAACATAAAAAAAATGCCTACAGGTTGAATCTACAACCTCCCCTTTTTTTAATTCAGTTAAAAAAACATTTATCACAGTATTAATTCGGGAACATACTCTATATAACAACGAAAGAATTATCCAAATCGGCTCACGCGTTACAAAGTTAGGTACGAACACACATACATAATGAAATATACGTGACGAATTGAGAACCTCCTGCTTTTGAAGTCGGTTAAAAAGTATTGGCACAATTGAGATATAATTATTAACTACATTATTGTACGAATATACTGCTGCAATATACAATGATATTTAAACAGAAATGTGTGTGCCAATACTTTTTCGACCCACTGTATACGACGTCACATTCACAAGCGACTAACAGCACTCTTTTCTTTTCCCCCTTCAGAGACGCGATCTTCGTGACATTAGCAAACCTGCTCACCTCGATCTTCGCGGGTTTCGCGATATTCTCCATCATGGGCTTCTTGGCTCACGAGATGCAGTTACCGATCGACGAAGTGGTCAAGAGCGAGACGGGGTTGGCTTTCATCGCATACCCGGAGGCCGTGGTGCGGATGCCCCTACCGAACCTGTGGGCCGTCCTGTTCTTCGTGATGCTGTTCATCCTGGGCCTCGGCAGCCAAGTGAGTACGTCGCCCAAAGCAGCGGACCTCGCCCAAAAACAACGTTCGATCTAAGGGGGGTCATTGAACCGAGGGGTCTTGAAAGCTCGTTGAAAAAAAAATAGAGCGCCCTCGAAGTTGAAGAAAAGCACAACGCGAGTCGGTTCCGCGGGCGTCGGAGTGGAAAAGAAACGAGAGTCGAGGGGCGCTGCGGGGAGGAATGGGGAAAGAGTAGGTAAAGCAGAGAGGCGTGGAGACTTTGAAAATGAACGGCTCCGTATTTCCATGTTGTTTAAAGTTTAAAGTAAGGCGGGTCTGGTTCACCGCGCGGAGTTACTGCCAGAAAGAGGAGGGAAACGGCGAAAAATTTCTCGTCCTTACCGAGCCCGGCTAAGAAGGCGCCATTCAAGTGGCTCGGGAGAACCGGAACGCCAGTCGCTGTATTCGTCAAAAGAGCTGCGGGCGAGAATGTGCTTGCGAGTAGCCAGACGATCGTTCCGTGTTACTTTTGCATCGCCTCTCGTCTCTCCGCCTCGGGGCTCGTATATCATGGAAAGAGTTATGGTTTGCCATCCCGCTGAAATCCACACCTCTTTCTTTCCACCCTCCAGCCCCTCTCCTCCCTTTTTATCCTTCGAACCGGGGAGACCGCGGCAAGCGTAAACGGGCGGACGAGACGGAGAGCCGCGGAGGTAGAGAGAGAGACAGGGGAAGGTGGATGGGGGGACGGATAGAGCAAGCAAGGGAGCGAAGGACCCTTTGTTTCCTACACGCTTCTCCGTCCTCTCGCTCTGTAGCCTGCTACGCTCAAGGGTAATTAAGACGGACTGCGTCAAAAAAAAAAGAAGTCGGGAAAAAACGAGGGAGAGGAAGAAGGGAAAAAAATCCGCGGGAGAGAAGAAAGGGTAACGAGAAACGCCGGCGGGCGAGCATCGAATCCGGAGTAACACGGTCGGTCGTTACTTTTTACGATACACACAGTTCGCAGGCGTGCAGGCGATAAACACCGCCATATTGGACCTGCGACCAGATTTACGGAAGCACGAGAGCTACGTGGTGCTGGGGATATGCGTCACTTGCTGGCTGCTAGCTGTACCGATGGTGTTCGACGGCGGTGTTTACCTGTTCAAGCTGATGGACTGGAACACCGCTTCTTGGGCGATACTATTGATCGGCATCGCCGAGGTCGGCGCGGCGGCCTGGTGTTACGGTTGCAACAAATTCCTGTGTAACATCGCCGAAATGCAAATGCGGTTCGGCTGTTTACTCCGCAACTATTGGTGGCTCAGCTGGGTCGTGCTCGCGCCTATCACCTGTCTGGTAAGCGCATTGCGATCGCAATCCACGCCGTTCGTGTCTTAGCGCGATGCTCCGCTTCTGCTTTGGATCTTAGGGCCACTGCCGGGCCAACTATGCCGAAGTTATTCGCTGATAATTAGCTGGCGCGGTGTGGAGCTTGTTTTACAAACGTCGGCTACCAATGGGAGGTAGGTATTCACCGTTGCGCGGATGAATGCCGATAGAACGAAATGCCTGGAATGTGTTACGGTATGGTTCGGATACGGTGTTGCGGTGGTAGTAGTGGGGGGTTTGTAATTTTATTGTTTCCTTCGCATTACCGAACCTGCTTGTTTGATTATGCTTTGTTTATGCTTCTATACTTCAAATCATTTTAGAAGGAACTTGCCGATCGACGAGTTCAGACCGGTTCTGCGCATGTTGGCGCTAATTGGTGCCGAAACAAGTTACTACCTATTGGCTATACCCCAAACAAATGCTTCCTCGGAGCCAATGAGTTCATTCTACATGCGCGAATAAGTTCCTTCTAAAATGACTTGGAGTGTATAGTTGTAACGCTGATTCTATATTGTTGTTATTTCTTGGTCTCGATTTAATTCCTCATTCTTATTCTGTGTTACCGTAAACTGGGGGAACATTGGCAGCACGGGGTAACATTGGCATACGCCAGGATTACATTGGCAGCTATACGCATGAACATATAAATTCGTATTCGAGATCGAGATTTTATTATAGGTAACATTGTTACGTATTAATAACTTATCTTACTGACTTCAGATTAGTAAAACTTAACCTGTTAATGTTATTTATATGATGTGCCAATGTTACATTTAGATTTTAGTTAAGATGTAAAAAATAAAACAAAATAAACAAATTTAAGTGTCAATGTATCTTACTGACTTGAAAGTTCAAATTAGTAAAACTTCACCTGTTAATACTATTTATCTGATGTGCCAATGTTACCCCGTATCGACTGGTTTTTAACATGTATTAAAGAAGAAAATGGCCAAAAATTTTATACATTTTTACACTTGTAGTACAATCACAAAAGATGCAACGTTATGATAGGATACTTAAAGCAAATGTAAATATGCTAATTTTTACACTATATAACAAAATGTTTCAAAAACCTGCCAATGTTCCCCCTAGTTTACGGTACTATGCTAGAAGTTCTACTAGTACCTGCCATTAGCCACTTGTGAAACTTAATTTTTCATCCTCCGTGGTCACACCTTATAATCACAAATTGGTCACATTTATCATGAGTTACCATTTTCGTATTTTTTAATCTTTTAACTTTTGACTTTTGATGCTCTGTATTTTCCAACAGTGTCGTCTTATCGTTTTCGGGGGATTTGAGGCGGACTGCATATGTAGCCTAGGGTGGCCATTATTTTCAACATGCGATTCCTTTTGATTCCCCCTCTCATCCCCCAAATATGGCTCCATTTCATAAAAAAATAGTTCCTGAAAAAGATTATTGCAATCGGATAACAGAAAAGGGTGTGGACCACGACTTACAGTTTAGGATTCCTCAATGGTTTGGATGTAAAGATTTCTCAAAAATGGTAAGTCGTATCAAAATTTTTTTGAAATAATACTAAAAGAGCATTCAATTTTCCACAATTATTACGCGTAAAGTGCAGACCTCTCTATATTCAAACGCTATTATCTAAAAAATGGTTGGAAGCACTAAAAAATTATATTTATAGTAATTGTAGAAAATTGAATGCTCTTTTAGTATTATTTGAACAGTATTTCGATAGGGCTTACAATTTTTTAAAAATCCTTTAAATCCAAACTATTTATGAATTCTAAACTTTATGACCTGGTCGGCACCCTTTCCTGTTGTCCAATTGCAATAATCTTTTACAGGAACTATTTTTTTATGAAATTGAACCATATTAGGGGGTGAGAGCAAAGAACTAAGAAAACAAATCAGCACGTATAAATAAGGGATACTCTAATGTGGCCCACTAAATTATTCTAAATTAAATAAAATCAAAAATATGGCGCTAACACGCGAAGCGAATAAGTATTAAGACAAATAAATAAGATTAAGTGCGGGGTCCATTCCACGAAAAAGGGCCCCCATTTTAAAATCTAAATTTTGGTGTACCTATTTGTTATTTTCCTTCCGTTACAGTTGGGTGCCCCATTTGAAATTTGTATCTAGCTTTTAGAACCTTGAGGCCTCTGCCGCTTTCGCCTCCAGGTTAAGACACACAATAGTATTTTTCTAGAAATGTATACTTTGATACGTTGAAATTTGCATTTGAAAAAATAGTTGTGGACAAAAGCGATTCTTTTATTAAACTTCGCCAAATTTTCAAATTTTATTATCAAGGTCTAAAAATTTACAGAAATATTGGCAAATACATATCTTGGGGTGCGATACACCATGGCCGCGAAGAGTTAACCCTTAACTCGTATCCTGGGGTCAGTCATGACTCCAAGCACGCAAGGTTCGCTGCAAAATTTTTGGTCGTCGAAGTTTGTGAACTGAAATTCTAATTAATTTTATAATAATAGTTTAACTTTCTACGTTTCTATTATTTCAAACATTACCTAAGAACAAAATATTCATAGAGGTTGATGTAATGTCGACTTTACAAATTTCTGTGTCCTTTTTTATTTGGGGTCTGCCACGACCCCAAGATATCAGTTACGTTTGAAAAAAACAGTATACATATCAAACACTACATACACACATACAAAAACACTAGTTCAGGGTTAATTAACATTTTTAAATTAGCTTTAGATATCCTATTATGTGCTCGCACCGTTTGTGATTGCACTACAAGTTGTGAGAATGCACAAAATTGTTGCAATTTTCCTTCTTTAATACATATTAAGTAACTGCCAATGCTACTCCATACTGCCAATTAGAAACGCATATATCATCAACGCGCAAAAGCTAAAAATGGGGATCCTTCCCTTGTCAGAGGACTTTTTGAATTATGTATAAGGAAATCCAAAGCATGGTCTCAGATTAGTTATAAGCATCACCTGTCTACCCAGAACTTAGAACTTTAGTACCCTCTCTCCCTATATGTACCTCCGTCTGTTGTTGAACTTTGGATAAAGAGGTGGAGAAGTTCCCAGTTTCCTAACGATATAATCTTAAGCTGAACATAGTCTCGCATCTCCGCGTATGTATCACCTACACTCTGCACATTCCATCAATTTTTCAAACGTGATCGAAACCCACTCCTCCGATCAATCAGCAAACATTCCACCCTCCCAGTTGACGATCAAACGCTATTCCTGTCGCTACCAAATTACTTCGTCCCTATCCAATCAAATGACCCTTTCAGCTACACCAGGACACAAGTACTCGCCACTCTTTTTGCAACACGTACTCGTTCGCCCACCCCATGCTACTCTTTTTGTGACACGAGCCCGACAGTTAAGATGTTAATCCCTCCTTCTAGCGGGGCGTCCTCGCTGAGGATATTATCGCGGTTTTGCTTCTCGGCCCACAAGTATTTAGCGCGACGCTCTTACTCCATTATTGATTTTCCGTTTGTTTTAGACTCTTTCCCCCCTGGGCTCTCAGTCGCTTTTTTCCTCCCTCCTCTTCCTCCGCACCTCGTTTAGCAAATGACCTCGGCGCAGCCCACAGTGCATCCGCGCGAATATGTTCCAACGCACGTGTGGGTGTTATTGAATGAAAAAAAAGAAGATGGCAGCTTAAATAATTACGTTCCATCGCGCCGCACTTGACGCCTAACAAACATGAATTTGCAGAGGATCTGGATCGACGAACAGGCGGGGAGCACGAGTTGGAGGAACGTGGCGAAGAACCGTGTAATGATTCCCACTCGCGACGCCTCTGCAGACCTTCATCATTAAGTCGAGCCTCGCCTGGGCGAAGATTTCGGTCCCGTCATTAATTCAGTTCCTATCGTAACACACTCACCGATGCCTCTCGCCCTCAGATTCACGCCTCACCGGCGAGAGCCTCGAGTGCTAGGCTCGGGTCAACTTGATCGATCGACTGTCTTATTAAGCGCGACATTTTCGGCGCGGCTTCGTCAGACGACACGCGTCTTGGATTCCGTATCCTTCCTCTTTCCTTCTTTAATGAACTTCCCCAATTCGATCCTGCTGCATGGTGACGGAAATAGGTGGAGGAACTAGGGGGGCTCTTCCTCCCATCTTGGGGATGAGGGAGGGATGAAATGGACCTCTACAGGGTCACTTCTTCCGCGAGTTGTGAACACTTGGCTGTGGTAGAAGATGGGTTAAAATTCTTTTTTGTTGAAATAGTAATTAACGTTTTAATTAACGATCAAATTTCTAGGAATTTTTTATATCTTGGGAGGATCTACCATTTTCTACCTTTTTCATTCTCAATTAAAATAAAAGAGAGCTAAAGGGAGTATTACAAAATGAAGTAGTTTTATAATAATTCCCGTCTGCAGTCGTGTTGTCATTTACGGAAAATTCACTTTGTTCCATTACGTTTTGTTCTGTTTCTCCGGTTGGCTACTGTGTCCCCGATATTTCATCCCGAAAAAAGGAAGATCGTATGTTTTGTTACTCCCTTGGAAGCAAAACACGTTGCTCAAACCCCTGTCACGTTCCACTTTAGCGATCGCGAATCGTACGGAAATGCCCGTGGCACTCGATCTTTTCCTTTTCACGCCGATTACGGCCACTGTTTCGGCACAGCCAATTGAACGGATAACATAATTTCTGTCCCGCGCACGGAACGAGCTGATCGCTGGGAACAAGAGTGGCTGCCTCGCTCGATCACCCCCTGCTTTTTACTGGCCGCTGGAAAAACAACGGAAACTACACGGCCGGGTTTCGTTTCGCGGCCAATCGAGCGCGATCCCCCGCCGGGTTATGTATCGCAGTTTTCCGATAAGCAAGCGCGCCTGGTGCGGTCATCAATCATCTAATTTTCATAAACAACCTTTCTCTGACTGCAGGCAATGGCATAGAATTAAAAACTTCATGCTAGAAAAATTCAAACGCGCAAATGCTCCATGACTAACTCGATGCACAGATTTCTTTAGTTTCTTGATAAAGAATTATTAATTCCACTTTGGTGGATTTCGATGAAATTAAAATATGACGTAATCCACGTCATCACTTTGCTGGTTTGTGGTTTGTTTAAAAAATACTGGACGCTAAAGTTTGTGTATTTTTGCCTAGTTTAGTGGCAGCTTAAATTAATTTTTATTTTTGAAGCTATCAATCCAAGGGAGTTTATTTTTCTTGTGTTTTAATGGAGAAGAATAGGCTCTTCGATAGGAGGGGCTAGATATATTCTTTTTTAATTCGTGCTTTTCAGGTTTCGTGAGATAATTTGTATGAGTTAGACTTTAGAGTAGGGTAGGGTGGGGCTAAAAGTCCGACGGGTAAAAAGTCCCGAATGCAAAATCTCTATTCCTAAACAATGTAGTGAGTTTCGCAGTATACCATGTAAAAGGCGAGAAGAAACGAAGGTGATCACAGAGTCGCCAGTCGCTCCTGGACGTTCGTGCGAATTACACGACGCCTTCGTTATTTTATTTATCGAAATTATTTTTATGTATATATATTATTACATACATATATATTATTTATCGATTATTTTTATGTATCGAAAACTAAAAGAAATATGTCGTCTTTATTGTTTTACACGAAGTAAACCACAGTTTAAAAGCGTATCAGCCAATTATGTTAAGATTGTATGTTCCTTTAGTGATGTGTTTATTGCAGAATGATAATATTTTCTAACTTATATATCGCATAAACTATAGAGGTACCCTTGGGGCAAAAAGTCCCTCAGACTGAAATAATATATATATATATATATATATATATAATAATATATATATATATAGAAATAATATATATATATATATATATATTATATATTATTATTTGTTTTCATAATAAGATGGCCAAAGTATAAAGAAATGATGACAAAGTCTTTAAATAGTGTTTTTGTTTTAGTTGAGCGATTTTTTTTAGTTTTTAGTTCAAAGTGAGACTCTGACTTATATTTTTATTTTTTGTTAAAGAAGTCATGCTTTCCTTTCAATATTCAATACCAAAAAAATTGATTTAATAAATATTTGTTGATTTGAAAAGAGTTTGTTACTTATTTAGTTTAATATTACGCGAAAAGACATTAGAGACTTTTTGCCCCGTGCGTGGGGCAAGAAGTCCACTTTGCATTGACAAACATTATGTGGTATAACACAGCAGAAAATAACAGAATCAACAAATGAACTTCGTGAACGTAAAGCATAAGGGGCTGTCCTTAAATTACGTAAGGGTAACTGTGGCGATTTCTTACTCCCTCCCACCCCCAGTATAAGAATTCGTAAAATTTTATATTCCAACCCCCTTCTTACGTAATATTTTTCATATTGAATTTTTTCAGTTATTCAAATTCTTTTAAAGGTTTACAGGTATAATTCATTTAACTCGCTTCCGGGAAATTTAAACTGAAACAACTTTTCTGGAACATTAATGATAGAATTTGTATTTATTGAAAATTAGGTTAAAAAATATTACGTAAGACGCTACCTGACTCCCCTCTCCCTCCTTGTAAGAAAACGTAAGAAATTCGCGACCCCCTCCCCCCCAAAAAAGCCTTACGTAATTTGAGGACGACCCCTAATAGTTATAGTTTATACAAAATAACACCAGATATCTCTAGATTGTTAGTACTAAATCTTACAGAGGTTTATACCAAAAACGGGACTATTAGTCCCACCCTACCCTACTCTAGAGACCTTAGGTAGGAATATATTGAACTACTTATCTATTAGATTGAATCTATTTCTTTTATTCCTAACCTTGCGTGGCTTTGAGGATGATAGTATACCATATGATTGATTTTTTTCGTGACAGCCGCTTTCATATCGGGTAATCAAATATATAGCATTCCATTTAAAAAAAGTGAAGGGCAAATTTGTTTCACGGAATATATTGCGAATACCAAAAATTCACACCCCGTATTATGTTGGCTATAAAAAACAGTAAAAGTTTTCCTGTTTCCGCGTTTCTGAAAACGTATCCGCAAATACGATAAATTGGGCTATATCCTAATTTTTTTCAAATTTTTAAATACTGTCCTGCTATTAAAAACCTCTATTTGTTTAGAACAATTGCAAAATAAATGGTCAAAAATTTATTTGTTTTAAAGTGAAATAATTTTTATTAGATACTCTTATGTCTCCACTGTAAGCATCCAAAAGGTCATTTTTATCAATTTCTTAGTTCATAAGTTATAATTTATTGAAGAAAGGTCAACGCTATATTTCAAAGGGCTGTAAGATCCATAATTTTTAAAATTTTCAAAAATCCTTCGAGATACGTTCATATATCACTAAGGACTACAACATATCCACGTTTTACCAAAATCCGAAATGTTACTCCGAAAAGTGCCCCATTTCGCGTGGAAAGACCCGCCCTTGAGTAAAAGTAAGAAGAAAATGTCACAAGTGGTGTTTCCCTACTCTACATATTTCAAGTAGGTACCCTCAAAACTCCCTTCCCATGAATTTCTTACATCAGCTCGGACATCCCCAAATACTTAACAAACCTCATAAGTCAACACGCAGTGGCATTATAGCATATATGTAATAAAATACCATCGCCGGATTTCACACTCTTGTTAAACTCATGAAACATTTAACCTCCACATACGCTCATAACTCATAAAACACGTCTTCCGTCATCTTCGTAACTCCCTTGCTCCTCCAACCCCTAATAATTCCCACAGAGAATTCCCACAAGTACCACTATCCTTTAATAAAAAAAATTCATACGAATTTATCTAAAGAAAAATTGATTTAGAGACAATCGCCCAGCAAACGATACTACCCATTGCTGCAACCCTTCTGCATTTCCCGGCAGCGTTTCAATCGATTTCAATTGGTAAAGTTTAAAAATGGCACCCGGTGGAGGCGCTAGTCAATGTTTATTTCGTCCGAAAGCTCGGCCCTGTCGAGTAGGAAGCACGCTCCAGGGGAAACGGCGGTGTTCCTTCCGATTAAAAATATCGAATTCTTAATTTGCCCTGTGTACCGTGCGATCGCTGTTGCCCCGCGGGGTTGGAAGGAGGAATAACGGTGTTTCCTTGTTTTTGTCCGCAGGGGGTGTTCGTGTATCAAATATACACGTACCAGTTGCCTTATTACGGCAAGTACATATTCCCTGACTGGGCGAACGCGATTGGAATACTGATCGGCCTGTCGACCCTCGCCCCGATGCCGTTCTTTCTCATCCGACACCTCTGGAACGGTCCGGTAAGTTTGTCACGAGGCCCATAATGGCCGCCCTTAAATCTCCGCGAATTTCTATCGTTACGCGGACCGGGCACGTTAATTCGATGGAACGATTACGGATAATTGCCCACTATCAAATCATGGGAGTTTATGGGAGACGCGAGCAGACAGGGAACTGTATCCAGATATCAGCTGGAATAATGCCCGACCAGCTGGAGATTGTTATGCAAACTGCACTCAATTTTCGCGATGGGTTTTCAGCTGAAACGGGTAGTCCGTGCTGTTTGGAGTTTACAGTGATTCCGACGGTAATGGACTTTTTCTTTTCAAGGGCTCCGCTAAGAGGGGTGCTCTCAATGACACTTGCGTTTTTCGGGATGCTCTGCTTTTCGGCGGCAGGGAGTTTTTCGGATGGCACACTTTTGTAACTCGCCACTGGTATTTTGAATGCATTCGCTTGGTGGAGATAGGGGTTGCTTTAAAGGGAGCGCCAAGGGGTGGGAAATGTACGAATGTGTCAGAGATACCTACTAGTCGTTAACCCAAAAAGTGTCTGGCAATTAGTTGGAAAGGCACTACAGGGTGCATTATGAATTTATTGTCTCATTGTCTGGTATGTTTGAATTTTTTAAGATGTCTGCTTTTGGAAATGATTATATTTAATATTTTTCTTCTGTTACATACTACAATATGCTTGTGTCCAAGGCGATTTCAAGTCAAAATGTTAACGTTTTTGTTAAATAATTAATTCATTTTTACATATTAATAGTAGTATATAAACCCGTTTTTTTAAATTCAAATTTATAAAAAAATGTTTTTTAAACCCGGTTTTAAAAATCGGCAAACCCTAATAGCGGGGTTCTACAGATCGGAAAATTGTGGTTGACTCAGTTTTTCAAGGCCAAATTTTTTTATTGTGGCGTATTCTTCTCCTCGAGATGATAAAAAGTGTCAAAGACAATTCAAACGTTCTCTTAAAAAACGATGTTACAATTTTTCCATTATTTCTCACTGAATAATTACATATTTCCCTAGGTAAATTTTAATTTTTTGCTGCTTCGCCAATAGCACGTTATTTATTCTATACTGGATTATAAAATATAAGAACATTATCAATAAAGTACGTATAAGAACTATCGAAACTTTTACATCGTTTTTTAAGAGAAAGATTGGGTTGCTTTGACACTTATTATCCTCTCGACGAGTAGAACGCGCTGCAATAAAAAATTGATCAAGGATAACATTAAGGTCCACCTTTTTAACAGATCTCCACTGATCCATAGATTTCCAATTTGTATGCACCCTGTACGTACTAAGTTGAGTGAAGAATGTTTACTAGGTCAAAAGATTAATCCTGTTAAAATTAGAAGCAATGTAGTATTTATCGATGAAATATCTAACAATTTTTTCTGTTTTCATTTTGGTCAATTTTTAAACTTAACTTTCAACCTGAAATTTCGCTTTTATATTCACTTTGAAACACAAAGCTATTATCGTACACTGTGTAGTATCACAGCCTTCGTAAAAAGACATATCGTAAATTAATTTTTATACAAATAATTATATATATATATATATATTTATACAAATAATACCGTATATTTTTATACAAATAAATATTTGAATATCAATAAATATTTATTTGTATGAAAATATATTTGCTTAATATTATTATCTTCTTAGTTCCTTCCAGTGATGAATCTTGGAATACCGGCTAAAAAATAATAATGCAGTAATACATTTATTGTTTGTATAAATAGCCATTGTTATAATTGGCGCAATATTTGTATATCATTAGTTTTGTAAATATCAATTTACGACAGTGTTTTTAAATAGGTTTCTTTTTGATAGGATACAGTATCACATCATTCGCAAAAGACATATTTGAATCTTCTGCTTCTATTCTAAAAAACTCGTGAATTCTTCGAGTGTTCCAATTTAAAGAAACTTCCACACATTACTTTCATATCGATTAACAGAGTGAGTGATTATAAATAAATGATTAACTACGTCCGAGCTATAACACCGAATGCATAACATATTAATTAATTCCAGTTGAATGTTGTAATGGGCAAAGTGATAAATGCATGGCAGTTATTTCAGATTGTCACTTTAATATATGACTACAAGCTCTGTTAATGCTTAATAACCTTAATGCGCCATATCCGAAAATCGCTCTGCAAATGAAATTCCAATAAGTGTCCGTCATAATAAAATATTTCAAAGCGGTCCTTTAACTGCGAAGGACTGAGTTGAAATTCAGACGAAGCATAAATCTCATTAACAATCTGCACTATATAATACATCGATTTTACATTTTATCATTACCATAGATAAATTATAATCAACAGAAATTAGTAACATGCAAATGAATTTTATTTCTGCCGTCGTGTGAGATTGCAAGCTTCCAAGATTTCGTTTCGTAATTTCCAATTGCACCTACGTTTCCTGCACTCGCGATATTAAACAACGAAACTGGAGCAAGCGGAGAAAATTCTCGTCGCGAAACAAGTAGTCGCAGAGTGTTTCGCTGCACCAAGGCGATACTTCAGCGGTCGACGTATTGCAAATTTTTTGTAAAAGAGTGTAACGTAGTCGTCGGTCGGCGTTGGTCCCCTGGGGAGGTGTGCACCGTTTTAAAAGTTGCCTCTGTTGCAGTAAAATCTCGCGAACTTCGAACGTCTTAATACAAGTTTTTCCACGGTACGTAGGTAATCGTACTTTGAAACGAAAAGTTTCGTCCGCGCTCCATCGTTCGGATCGAATCTATTTCCGTCGTACCTTCCTCCCGCCCTCCTCCATCCCTCCTCCTTTGACCGCTTCCGCTTTGTGTTACCCGATAAATTTACTATTACTCTTATCTCCTTTCCTCCTGTTTTCGACCACCCTCGCAGTTCGAAACTACTTGTGCGGCTCACGGAGATATGACCCGGCGAAACGAAAAAGAAGAGAGCCACCGCCGCGAAGAAAGGGACGCCGCGCGCAACCCCCTCGCTGCTCGGAGCAGTGATCCCTTTGGATCGACGTTAACGTTATCGATGGCGACTACACTTTACTTCGCCACTCGCCTCGATTCAATCTTCAATCACATTCCGTCGTATATTGCTTTTATAAACTAGTTCTTCTTTTAATTAGTGATAATTGTGTTTGACAGCTTTTAGGATTCTAGGTTGATGCAAGCTTCTTTCGTTGTTGCGTAATAAATTCACAGTAGTCGAAGTAAAACACTTTACTTCGTCTGAGAACTGAAGCATATAACTGAAACACCAGTTGATGTGTCTTCTGTGAAAAGATCCTCCATCTCAATTTCACTTTGTCTGCTGTGAGTTTATTACACCTTGCTGAGTGAGATTTTTGCACAAACCACGTCCACAAAGAATCCTAAAAGTATGGGGAATTTTTCCCAAGAAGTTGTCTTTATATCTGTTGAAAATTCTATCCGAAAATGCATAGCTACTCTTTTCTCATTTATTCAGTCGAATTTCTTTTTACTAATTGCATCGTGACGATGCAAATCGCGATCGCTTTTCATCATCGAAATCAGTCGCGACACACATTTCTAAACTGGGCGAAACACCCCAGGAATTATTCCACGAACGTTACTTCGGTTAAGAAGCATCCGAATGATTCTGAAATTCAAATCCATGCTTGCGCTCAGTTTACGTAGAGTATCCTGGACGAAATCCGTGGAATCTTTCATCCAATTGACGGTGTGCCAGCTCGATTGAAATGTGGACGAAGAGGTCGCTGGAGAGGCGACTGGAATTGTTTGCAGAAGCTCGGCTGGGCGATTGTTCAAAGTATTTGACGCTCGTTTTAATTGTCCGCAGAGGGACCGTAGTTTGTTTCGACCCACGAAGTCGTGGGGTCCAGCTGCGGAAAAAGGTCCAGGGAACGACACCCCATCCACGGCGTCCATCAAGATGGCGGAAGCGTCCGGGGACCAACTGTACACAGTGGACTCTCTATGAATCAATAAAAGTTATTTCCTTTTTTATATGACTCTAGTCACCTCCGGGTTTAAACGCTTTTCCTCCGACTACCTCTATTCACTGCTCCCTTCGTCATATTTCTCCACATATCCCGCATTCTCCGTTCAATCTGGCTCGAGCAACAATTAAACGCTCCCGCGTGGTAAAAGATAGCTTCGAAGTTCTAAAAACAGGTATATCGTGTTAGAAGAGCTGCGTTAACGGCTGGGTTTATTCCATATTTTCCAATATGCGCGGTAAAAACTGCGATCCCCTATTTCGTTCCAACTTTTAAATTAACGCTCGTAAAGAACGCCTGCACGGTTGCAGTCTGTTTCGTGTTCTGGGTAATACTTCGACTTCTCATTTGAATCAATGTGGTGAGGTGTACGGGGGTGGTCGAGGAAAGTGGACGTAACTCTTTTCTCGATGAAGATAGGGGAAATTAATTGAAAGAAATGTTGCACAGTTCGATGTGCTGTGGGTTTTTATAAGGTACATCGAATCGTGTGCAAAGTGAAACTGCATATCTTTCATACGATATTATGGTAAACATAGTTTTCTCGGCTTTTTGTGTCCGGCAAAGTGTTTGAAAATTATGTGCAAAGAGTTGGCTGGTGTTATGAATTAATGGGCGATCGCAGAATAAATATTTAATTATCGATATATCTTCTTATGCATGAATTTTTCTATATACATTTTCGTTGAGGATACCCTCCTATGAAATCACCTCAAAAATAGGACATTTTGGGGTTTTATTTACAAAAAAGTAAACGTCATAGTGTTAAAAAACTTTTTGGCCTGTATTTGTACGTCATTGAAGATACTAAAAAAAATTGTTTGCTTATATTATCTAATACGTATTGCTACCTGTTGGTGATTGTGACTGTCCTGGTGATACAAAAAATCCTCCGCATCTGCGGAATTTATAACACTTTGTAGAATTAACTGAAATCAACTAACTCAGAAAATTCTTGAAGTTTATAAGTTTGTTCATGGAATCATCTACGATCATAACTTTTCGAACAATCTTCTTCTTTTTTTTAATTATCCGTTTTTCTCGAAATTAGTGGTTCAAACGTCTGCCAAATCATGAGATTACAATATTTTTCTATTGCCATGGATGATTCCAAAAACAATCTAATGAAGTTGAAGAATTTTCTTGGTAACTGAGAACTTAAAAGTTTTTTAACACTGTGAGGTTTACTGTTTTAAAAATAAAATTTTAAACTTACCTATTTTTGGAGTGATTTGATGGAAGGGCACGCTTAATGCAGAGATTTACAGTGAGTTTATTAATTTAACATAGCATCTGATGGATTTTCGCGTTGTGCGATGTTGAATTGCTAGGTCGACTGTATCACGAAGCTTTAAAAAACTTTTTACTAAACAACTGCATATTTACAGACAGACCAGCTTCCGTGGTTGCGTTTATTAAAACTTGTTAGCCTGTTTTTGCGAGTTCCAGTACTCAATTAAGGTTATATATACCTACAGTTTTGAAACACTCGGCGAGCATGAAAAAGTAAATATTTTACGGGATACTTTAAAATAAAACGCAATTAAATTCACATTTAAAAAGCAGACTGCACAAACCTGCGAATCGAATATTTTGTGTTTTTATTTCTCATTATTCTGTGCTGCTCTTGTTGCAATAAAACATTCATTTATCGATAATCATTTCTTAAAATATATTTATACGTAGGATAACGAGACAAATTAATCTGTGTAATAAATTATGCATATAATTTCACGTTAGGAATGCACATTTGGGCAATTTTCGCAAAAGTATGGTAACAAATAGGTAGACAGAAATGCAAAGCAGTGCTACATTTTCTCTCTCACTTGAACAGAAATTATAGCTCTAGTATCTCGATTTCATTACGCGTATAAAAAGAAGCAGTAGCAATATTTTAATATGAATATTTCCACTTGTGTGAATATGAGTTTCGACACGAATTCCAATTTTAATTTTACCTTTCAAAGTGTCCGGGTTTTTTAATATACACGGTGCCCCGCGTAATTAGAACCATATCGATAGTACCGTAAATATCGATATCGGCGAACGTTCGAGCGAATATTGCATGGTGTAAAGAAGGACGAACAGCGTGTCATATAAATTTGTTTTCGTAGCTTGCAATTTATGATTTCAACATTACCAGCAGTTTATTAAAGGGGATGTCACTTGTTCTGCTTATGACAAAGCTTGTGAACGTTATCAGGAAAATTCAATTAATGGTTGTCTTTACAGGCTCTGATTTTGATTTCAATTCTATATGAACTTGTGATATTTATTATTACAATTATCATTTCGTATTTAGTATTATTATGTCAGAAACGTTTTAAGATCTAACTGATACTAATAGTTTCACTTCTTTGGAGTTTGTTTATTTAAATAAATCGATTCTGTACATAACACATACGATAAGCAGAAGTGGTTTGGTCTTTCTGCAATAAATTTATACGAATTTCACACTTTTGATAATTATTCGATAGAATGTAAGGTTTTAAAATTTCACTCTTCAAAACCATCTACTTTCTTCTGAAGTATTTTCTTCAAACAACTGAGATCTAACTCTAATAACCAGCAGTGAAGGGTTACTGTTTTCTTATAAGTTACAAGTTTCTCAGAGGAGCAAATATGCTTCTGCGATTCGGCATTTCATTCGAAGCTCTCTGTTCGCGGTATCTCGAATAAGGAAAATTGCGTCGAAAGGAATTGTACTGAAATTGCAACGAAGAGCATGGGAAACATGAAACCACGGAACGTAATTGAAAAGCAAAAATGGAATCGAAAGTCTGCCTAGTCCAGAGATAGCTCCGTAAGATTCAAAGGAAATCATAGGGATGCAAGGTAACTGGCCAAAGAGAGATCAGACTTGATTAAAATTAAACGGTTACATGCGTTTAGCAGCGGAGAAAATAAATAATTTTAGGATTTTCATAGGGGTTTTATTAAAAAAGAAATATAAACAAATACGTATTACACATGATTTATTAGTCCATAAAGTGGACGAAAAAATTTGTTTACAATAAATTTTGTATTAAAATATTTATGATGTTTGCGGTTCTTTAGACCCCTACAGAAAAAATGGTCAGCATGATATCTCCTTTAAACATCGATGGATCTGAAAAATAAAAGGATATTCTTGTATAATAATGTTAATTCGAAAAAATAAAAAAATTATGGCACTTTAAAATAAAATGAAATTTTTCGTCCAAAATTTTGCTCCGTAACTGTGCATACAAAATTAATTAAGCACAATATAAAATGGCTCGTCAGCCCATAATAGCAACATTATTTTACAAGAATATCCTTCTACTTTTCTACATAATTATTCGTATAATTATTATCAGTTCATCAATTATCATTTTTGAAGATTGGTTATGGATTATTCTAGTGAGATATAGAAATATAATTATTATCCCCCCAATAATTTAGATAAAAATTATATATAAATAGATTAAAAAATTTATTATAAAAATGTTATTAATAAATTGATAATTGTGTAAATTACTAATATTAAGAGAAGTATTAATGGGTGGATATAATTTACTAATATTGATGAAATAATAATAATTATTATAATTGTAAATTTTTATGTTTATATAAAATGTTGGTATTGTCATATTTGTGTTTAAAAAATAATTTAATACAAAACATTAATTTGGGGTATTAATAATATTTGTATACTAATGGGGATAAAAATTTTGTTCATAATAGAAATAGACATGTTAGAAAAGAGGATTAAGAAACTTTTCAAACACGTCTACTAGACTATCCCAAATTCCTCTTCCTATTTCTATTACGAAGCAAATTTTTATCCCTGTTTATATTACCACTTAGACTTCTATCCCCATTTCTATCGCCATCCACATTCTTGTTACTCAGCCGCGCGTAAAATCATCTAGGTTCTCGTCCATGTAATTTCCGCCCGGAAAGAATTAACGCGGGCTCAACCGGCGTCCACTGCAGGGCAACTTTAAAGCGATCTAACGCGTGTTAAAAAGTTAAGTCGATTCAACGGCGAAATTGCTGTCGACGATATTGTCAGGGGCAACGTAGATTGCCTTCTCGTATCCTTATTCCGTTCACGATGGCGTTAGACCGTGTTCAGACTGGCGAGTTGAATTCGCGCGAGCGTTTCGCCGTTAAAAGACGCCCATACCGCCGCAACAAGTGGCGTAGAACACCCTTGGAGCTCACTCGGAACGCCGCGCTCTAAATGGAACTCGTGGTTCGATCGTGAACAAATGCGCACGACGCAGACTTTTTATGGCTTGTCGGACTTCGTATTAAAGATTACTATACAGGGCGTTTCAATATTCGAAGCGACAAGTGTAAAATCCTGGCGCGAAATAATTAGGAGTTATTCACCGTTTTGGAATATGAAGCTTCGTTTTCAGAATAGCAGCAATCAGAATTCGAGAATTTTAATTGCAGCGCAGAGTATTCAACCCTTTGCGTTTCGAGATTATTTCGTGCCCAATGTTTAGTAAATTGAAATATTTTAGAAACATTCAACGGTAGCTTATCGAGAAATTAATTTTTTTAATGAGAATTCATTTCTTAATTTAATGAATGATATCAAGCTATTGATATTTAGTCACTTCTCTCATTGTAGCTCAGAAGACAAGTGCCAACAGTATTAGTAGTTGCAGTGTAAGGGTTTAATATTATTGGGGGAAAAGAAATATGTACAAATGATTGATTTAAAATTCAGGGTAAATTTTTTATGACAATAATGTTAAATTTTAATTCTGATGTCAACTTTTAATATACTTATCATTATCAACCATGTGATAAAGAACATGCTGTCTTCATTATCATATTTAATCAAATTTAATTGCTAGTTTGTGTTGATTCTAAACGCCACGATAACTAAGTCCATTTTTATATTTTTAATAAATCTAGAATGCATAGAAAATATAGAGTGTACAGTAACAGGGACAAAGAAGTAGAGCAGTAGTATAAAAATGAAAACCCATTTTCATGACACATATATATGGATATATATTTGTTTCTCTAGTCAATGTTAATATTAAGCAGAGATGTTAATATAAATCATCGTCCATAAAAATAAAGAAATAAGAGAAATAGTTGGTATTTCGTTATTATGTTTTTCTGATCTCCGTTCGCAATAAATCGTTCGCACTACATAGTAAGATCCAACTTGGAATCCTACCACTACTCGTTTCTCCCACTATTCTTAACCAGAATATTTACCCTACCGTTTTTGTGCCTATTGGGTTTCGAGGCCGGCCTCTGAGGTCGGACGCGGTTTCAGTAGTATTTCGGCAGTGGAAGCGACAAGTATGTACCTCGAGAAAAATTTCTTGTGATTTGTTGCTGCTACATCTGGTCAGCGAAAAGTATTAATGATATGGTGCAGTGAAGATCTGCAGTTTGTGGATACACGAGCAGTAATTGGGCCCTGAACGAACACGTTCCACACTTAATCGTGAGTTAGCTCTATTTCTATTCTTTAATCGAGTAATTCTACTTGATTCTGCTCACCGTTTCCGTTTATAAAGACCTCACGCGCGGTTCTTTTGTAGCTTGCGACTGGTTCTCTTACATACACTCCCAGTTCTCTTACATTCTCTCTAATCGAAAATAAGGGAGAATCCACACACTACTAAATAAGTGTTGTCGGTTTTTTCAATTGGTTTAATTTTTGTTAAATAAATGTTTCATTTTTGAAATGTGCTATTATTTTGCCTATGGCATTCGTCAGTTTTTCCTTGTTGTACACAAAACTTATGTAGTGTAGTTGTGATCTCACCGTATGATTCGTTAAAGACACAAAATTGTACATCCGTAATATTGAAAAATTAAACTGGTTTTGACTGGGAATGTATACAAAATTCACGTACATTTTCCGTATTTACAAATTTTCTATTTTCTTTAATCTGTTTTAAACCAGTGCATTTTCCAAATGAATATATCCGGAATAGCTGGCGTAAACCACAGAAGTGGCGCGTGTGAAAAAGCCTTTATAACCCGAAACGATTCGTATGCGTTAGATTTAACTTATCAATATGTTAGCTTAATTACGCATAATTAAGTATACAGTGCAATTTCTGGTTTCAAATTCCGTACACAATATTAATTTTGTCGGTAAATTTTAAGAAGAGCCTGATATGCAAATCGTAGCATATATCTGTTCTTCATCTACAAAGATTTTATTCAGGGCCGGCTTTAGCTATATTGGCACCCCGGGGCAATATTATCATGGCGCCCCTCCAACGGTACGAAAATCATCTAGCAGCTTAAAACTTTTTTCGTTTTTGTATTTTTTTATTTTTGTTCATTAATTTTTTTTTATTTTCATTTTTTATTTTTTTTTATCATTATCAGATTTTGTATTTTTTTGTATTTTCGACCGAGAACTCAAGTTGAAAAATAGCAGAAATTTAATTAAATTGAACTTTTCGGGCCCTTTTGTCGGCAAATGCACGGATCAAATCAGCGAAATCTAATTTTTCGGCAATTTCATTTTCAATCGAGAGCGCGGCTAAATTAGTAAATTTGGATTGTGAAATTGTTGATCGCAAATACGTTTTAATTAATTTTAGTTTTGAAAAACTGCGTTCCCCACTAGCTACTGATACAGGAATAGTTACCAAGATGCGAAATGCAATGAGAGTAGGGCGCGATATTGTGTGTGACTCGTGAGCAGTGAGGCAGTGGGTGGGGGAACATTAGGCAGCGGAGCCCCTACAGATTTGGTGCCCCGGACGGTCGCCCTGGCTACCCCCCCCCCTAAGGCCGGCCCTGATTTTATTCATATCTTATTAGAAAACGATTTTAACGCATATCATCTACAAATAAATTGTTTCAAAGTAACATACATTATTGAAATAAATTTCTTTATTTGCTAAATGTTATAAAGGAAATAACATTGCGATTTTGAACAATTCATGATATTTTAAATAATGTAATGTCCGTACAGGCGAATTAAATTTATATGTCAACAAATATATTACGTACAAAGTACTGGTTCTCGTCTGATCACCAAAGGTAAACTGCGTAGGGCACGGATAAGTACTTCAATGGGTGATCGTTTGACTCCGTTTGACCGTTTTGACTCTCTTGTTTAGTTAATTCCCTTTTTTTTAATACTATATAGACGAACTCTGTGATAAGGGGTGATAATCGAATTTAAAATAGCAAAATTAAAAAAAGCAGTCTTCGCCTACGAAATATTTTAGGAGATTTGAAAATACATATGTAAGTCTCATAACATTTTAGGCATTTATTGTTAGGATCTATTCACACAAGAAATTTAATATTACAAGACTTTTTATATTAAGTGGATATATCCAAAATGTCGTTTATGAGATATATTTAGACGTGTCTTGTATGAAAACCCTCTAAACTGTTTCGATTTGTAAAGATTTAAATAACGCGCGCAGTAAGTCAGATGTACAATTTAATTGCTTAAATTTTGAAAATGAAGAGTCGGCTTGCAAATTGGTGAAAATTTTTCGAATTTATTTTGGCATATGGAATTTATGCACATTCCTTCACGCACCCAATCGTTTTTTAAATCGAGTTCTTGAATCTCGTGATTGAAAGTTGTGCTGGGAAATTGCATAAAATATTCATTTTTTAATTATCGAATATTGGGACCAAGAACGTGTATTGCAATTGCGACTATATTGGAGAAATATGAGAATAATATTGGAAGGTAATGAAACAGTATTCAGAGTTATATCAATTTTTAAAACGCGAAAATTCATCTTTAAAGTTTACCGAAATGCTAATTGTACAATTGATTGACACTTTGTTACGATATAATTAAATATTCAGTCGAGAATATTTCGACGTGTCATTTAAGTTGCGAAACGAATTAAAAATCGATATGGAAGTTTCATTTTTCGCCATATGCAAATTCAAAATTGTTCGATATGTACGTATTAGCGATTCGTGGTGTGAAATTATGAAAAATGGAAAAGTAATTTTCCTTTTCTCTTTGTGCGAGGAATTTGCATATATACTTTTTAAAGTTTCTTTTTGTTGCTATAGTTGATACAGCGACATAAATTGGATAGTCTCATTTTTGTCATCTTAATTTAATGATTTGCCCCACAATAAAAATCTTTCAAAGATTGATAACATAACTCTGCTAAACAATAACCATTAAACGTTATAAGGCCTAAAACTAAAAATATATACTACTATTCTGATTTGAGTAGAGGAAGTGCAGTATATTTGGAATACCAGTTTGTTTAAGACGAATAAAAAATTACGACAGAGGATTGGATCAAATTAAACTACATAATATCATAGGGAAACTAATAAACTTTCATATTTCTGAGTGTCAGTAAAAATAAAAAACAAAAAGTAACTGAAATTTTGGTTTGAATCAAGAGACACGGTAGTGTCTCGCGCCAAGTATATAATATATATGCGCAGCGCGAGACACAGAGTGGCTCTATTACGCCACGACTCGCTATCAAGAACCCTGAGATTTCCGAATCTCAATAACGGCTGATCCGATTAGATTTTGAATGGTCTTAATGGATAGCTTGGGTTTGATTTACATCAGAAAAGTGCCTTCGTTTTGTTCCTACGGGCCTTATGAGCTGAGATATTTCGATGTAAAGTTGCAATTTGCTGAATTTTATGTTCGTAAAATTCAGACCGTCATCGTCATCGTCCTACACTTCTGGGCAAGAGGGGAGTATGAAAGGGTGAGGAAATGTCTCTCAGGCACGTCGTTCATTGGATGCGGGTTTTGGCCAATCGCGTAACAAATAATCTGACAGCTACATAGACAGAGATAACCTACCATGTGCTTAGTGTCAAATAAAGTAAATTGTCCGAATTTGAAATGTCATGAGTTTTTACACTAAATAGGAGACTGAATTATTGTCTCAATTAACAAGGTAAGTCGCTAAATTTTTTTAACAGTTTCTTATGAAGAGTCGCAGACTTGAAAGTTGTTCGGAGAAGGTTCGACAGAGAAGCATCTTCTTTCGCACAAGTTTCTAGAAATTATACAATGCATGCACAAAATAATATATTGTTTTTATACCAGCAAACTATTTTTTAATTAGAATTTTTATGTAAAGCTTATAGAAACGAAGGGGACGCAGAGGCTCGGATAGAAATGAAGGGGACGCACAAGCTTGGATGGAAATGCAGGCGATGCACAGGCTTGGAGGTTGTCCGGAGAAGGTCTGAGTTAGATCTCTGTCCCTGATATAGACAGAGAAGCATTTTGTTTCCCACAAGTTTCTAAAAATTTGTCAAATAAGGTAAATCGACAAAATTTGTCAAATTAGCATTGCATTAAGAATTAAGAAAATTATGGCGGACTGTTTGCAAGGTAGAGCAGGTCACATTAGTGAAGTAAGCACACTGAAAACGCATCTCCCTTGATACTTTTCAATCTTTTGTGAAAGATATATTAATTATATTAATTAAAATCCACAGTCGTTCCCACACTATTCATTAATTTTATTAGTTTCCCATTAACAATATTTCAATTCACCAATAAACATCTAAACCAACACCAATAAAAATATTGAAAATCTCTTTGTTCATTTTCGCTAAATTATCATTAGAATTTTTTAAATTTCTTGCAACAAGACTTTCTACCATATGCTCTCACCTCCTTCGGACACATTATGTAGTCTCTACACTTACTACAGCAAAAGGCCACTCTATTTCTATATATTTTTATATAATTAACTAGTAGTACAGTAAAAGATAAGATGTTGGGCATGTTTAAACTTATATTCTATTCTAACTTATAACGCCAACGTGTAGAAATATCAAACATCTGAGTTGAACGTAACGCCAACGAGTAGAAATATCAAACATCTGAGTTGAACGTAACGCCAACGAGTAGAAATATCAAACATCTGAGTTGAACATATACGAACATGTAATAAACTACAACATTATGAAAGTCTTTGATAGGCAGTTTGTCTATGTTAAGTATCAGTGGACGCAACAAGAAGATATTGGATACGTAGAAGCATGTTTTAACTCAGATGTGCTTGATATTTCTAATCGTTGGCGTTATAAGTTAGAATATGCTTCAACGTGTTAAATTTTAAGTATCCAATATATTCTTATTGTATTGCTTGTTATATACAGTAAATATATATATATATATATATATATATGCTTCATGTTACGCAAATGCAGTTATACAATGTTTAATGCATTTGAGTGCCATTAGAAAACAATTGTTTAATTGTAATGAATCATCAAATGTTTTGAAGATATTAATGCATCGATATGAAAATGAAATGCACAATTTAAATACATATACAGTACGGCAAAGTTTAGGAGAACATTTTTCAATAATAAATAATTCGCCCGAGGGGGTGAAACAATTATCCAGTCATAATAAACACTACAAAATGTGTGAAATCCCCACAAAATTACCTTTTTTAAAAAAAGGTACAAAAAAGGGCGCCAAGTATATAATCTCATCAAAAAGAATCCCATTTAAAAACATTGTCGTAAATTAATATAAATTTATTAATGTGCTATATTTAACATTACAAAAGTAATGATATACAATTGCGCCAAATATCACAATGGCTATTTATACAAATCAATATTTTAATACGAATAAATATTTTATTCAAAATACTTGGCGCTGCTCTCCGAAAAAAAAGTTAATTGTCTTGATTAATAAATAAAACAAGACAAGACACCACAGAGACAAGAAAGAATGAAAAAGATTTTAATGCAATTTATGCATATTTATTCAGTTTAGCATCACCAATTGGGAGAGCAGCGCCAAGTATTTTGAATAAAATATTTATTCGTATTAAAATATTGATTTGTATAAATAGCCATTGTGATATTTGGCGCAATTGTATATCATTACTTTTGTAATGTTAAATATAGCACATTAATAAATTTATATTAATTTACGACAATGTTTTTAAATGGGATTCTTTTTGATGAGATTATATACTTGGCGCCCTTTTTTGTACCTTTTTTTAAAAATGAAAAATGACAAGAAGTATCGATTTCGTTAAGGTGTAGGTAGTAATTTGGAATACCGGTATTCCAATTTACCTTCACTTTATAAACTTAAACAAAACATGCCGATAATAAAATTAGTTTATTTTATGACGTAATGAGGCTAAGAAATTACAATTAAGGAACAATTTTATTTAAATATAAATTACAAATCTTTAAATTTATTTACAGTAGTCACAGATATAATTTCCTGTGTCATATCCAGCGCATTCGCAGTGTACCCACATTTCGCATAAGAAACACTGTACCCACTCTTCTCCTCCCTTGTCTCCGCTATAATTTCTACTGCAGAAGAGGCAGATGTAGATGTCTATAAGACATTATTTACACAAATGCTCCTAAGAGGTTATACAGGTGACAGATGAAACTGACGCGGTGGTATCCATTACGCGTGAAACAAAAGCATCGGTAGGCTTTGGAATATTCCAAATTATCTTCACCTTCGGTATTCCGAATTAGCAACATGGCATCGAAACCGAAAATTTCATGTCACACTTTGTATTCTCGAAATTATCGCAAAACTGGCACGGAACCATAGAAGGAACATGCAAATGAGTCGATTAAGTGTTTAACACTAAAGTTTTGACATATTTTAACCATGATTGGAACGATTGAATACGCGCTGAAAAAGTTTTGCAGATTGACGTTTTCTTCCTCTGCAGATTAAGTCGAAAATGTAAAAATTGCGGTTCATCCACAAATGTCATTAGTTAAGAGGTCATTAGCCCCTATAATCTACGGTGTTACAAATTAAATAGCGTTAGTAGTTTATTAGATACTTTGGTATTCCAAATTACCAACAGTATTCCAAATATGCTGCACTTCCTCTAATGCAACACAATACCAAGCACTTTGAATATATTAGAGCCTTTTCACTGTTTCCCAATTTCATTTTCCTTCTGACACGTGTTGAAATTACACGACACGACAGTATAATCTCTTCAGTTCAAAGGGACTAAACATACCGAATTTTGGGATATACGTATACTCAGGATGGAGTCGTTCCTTATTATTATTCCACTAACTTTTAGCTGAATAGTACCTACCACTTTCTCCCTAAACCAACGTCATTCATTCTCCATTTTTATCTGTTCTTCTGTTCCCTTCTCTATTGCTATGTACATAGGTATTGGTTTTTGATTTCCATTTGAGAACAATCCTTCATTCCTCAGAATAAGCTGCAATTTCACATCTAATATACAGTACTGGAAACATTGATTGCATCACGCGAATGAACACTTTATCACTTACACCTCTCTTATCATTAGTACTAATTGTAAGTAGGAAAACATTATTGCAAAAATGTGTAGCTCACTATCTTAGCCAAAAGAAGTCATATGTATACGAATCATTGCAGTAGCGCACTCAGGATTTAATCTTGGGCGGAGTCGAGTTGAAGGGATGAAAATATTTTCAATGCAAATTCAATAAAACTCAATACGTAATTATAAAAATTTTCTTTTCTTTTTACAAAGCTCTTGAATTACTTCAGTCGTGATTACAGTAATCTCTTTTTTCCTTTTTCTTTGTGGGTTGCCAGGACCCCTTGTCCTCCCCTCTGGGTGCGCAACTGTATATTGCTATGAAGATTACACGTACCTACTACGTAATTTTGAGAGTGATGCAATAAATATTTCCAACGCCATAAAGTAAATTATACTCAATAAATTGCCAAGAACCCCCTCTGCTTGGAAAGTTTCAATAATAGCACTATCAAATTTTTTTGGGTCCCATCACACGTGGGAATTCAGGGTAATGAGGAGGTTGACCGCTTAGCAAAAACAGCTACAGAAATGCCTACTTCGGACTTATTAACAATTCCATATACTGATCTTTAGGAAGGATTTAAAAAAAGTGCAACCGCTCAAACACAAAGTATCATAAAAGAATAAGGACGGATCAAGGGACGAAATTATTTCACAAACTTCTACACTGGAAAATTAAAGCCATGGTACGCCCATAGAGGCTTTTCTCGCAAATTCATTGTAACCATAAATCGGTGCAGAGTGGACCATTATAACTTGAAAGCATCACTGGCTCGTATTGGAATTGTTAATGATCCAAAATGTGATTGTAAAAAGGAAAATCAAAGTATAAATCATATTGTCTGGCAATGCCATCTCTACAATGCTCAGCGATCGCAACTAGTTAGGCAACTACAGAAACACAAGTTTCAGTTACCATTATGTATAGAAATGTTAATCGCTTCACCAACTATTACCACGTGTTTATATGTTTACAACTTCCTGAAAAACTGTAACTTAAGAATCTAATGTACAAACCGAACAAAATGTAAGTATTCAAGTGTAGCTGAAATGAACCTCATCCGAGGTTCCAAATGCTAAATAAATATAAAAAAACCCTCTGCTTAAACCAATACTCGTTACGTCGATCTGAACTAAGCCTCCTCGTTACTACCAGGTCAAGCTTTGCATCGAGCAAGCCTGGAAAAATTGCGAATGTCCCGCTGTCCACGCCCCGTGTTTCCACCTAATTAATGCGATGAAACATCCCTTATGAGAGGAATTCCGTGTCTCCGTCGCGGTGGCAATATCGCGCGGCCATCTCGGCCGCTTGTACTGCGTCTTATGGGGAATGTAGAGGAGGCGAGAGTGTGGCTTGCGCTCCACGTTAATGAGAATGTCAGTCGGCCGTTGATCTGTCGGCAATTTGCTGGGGCGCGTGCATGTCGATGGATGATGGAGGAGTTTTCGCCCTATCTCCATACGATCCTGAATTATCCATCCCATGTATTTTTATAAATTCCACTCGTGTCGCTGATATATTGCATGGGGTATCATAGTTCTTTTTTATCTTTGTGCAAAGAAAATATTTGGTATCAGTTAATGCATAGGGAATGTTTTGATAGTCTGAATCTATCAATTAAGCTTGCATTAGAATTAGGGCTGGGACTATTCGAATAATTTAATATTCGAATATTTTACAAGTATTCGAATGTTACGAATAAACTTCGAATATTTGAGTATTCGAATGTTACGAATAAACTTCGAAACTGTTTAAGAATTTTTAGGATAATTAAATAAGATTAATAGTTTAAGAACTCGTCACAATATTAACCCAAACTAAAATTTTATAATATACTTTTAATCATTTTTTCATGTCGAAGATTTAACACAAATTTTTTATAAATAAATTATTTTTATTACTCCAAAATATTGTCATAGGCATTGATATCTTTTCATGAACTCATAGAAATAGTTAAATTAAATATATATTCAATAATCGGGACACTGATAATTAATGTCGGGGACATGCTATGAATTTCATTTAATTACTGGACCATGTGAACAGTTTCATGTTTCTTGTTACATTATCTGAATGTAGAGATTTTACGCTTTTGAATAATTATATTTAGTTATAATTTTATACTATTTAAACATAAAAAAATTGCAATTATCTCAACTGCTTCCTTAACCCTTTAGCGCCAAACGTATCATATATGATACATTCCTTTTTTTGCCGTTTCGCCGTTTGCATTCGCATTTCGCTGTTTGCAACAGTTTAAGTGATACATGTTTAGCGTAATTTTACTCACTGAAGAAAGTTGGAACCATCTGAACCCTGTATTCTTTGGTTTTATGCATTTTGACCTCTGAAAAAAATAAATTAAAAAAAAAATAAAATTTTTTTTTTTAAATATATAAATTCAGACCATTTTTATCGATAAAAACAAAACGGGATATTTTTCCTTCAACGGGATCTAGGTGCGGGCGCTAAAGGGTTAACTGTTTCGTCACTGGGCCATTTATCTTACTCATTTCAGTTTTTTTTTTACACTAAAAGCGTGATGCATTTGAATATGAACATAGCGACTGATGCAGAAATCGTTTTCCTACGAAGCCTTCGCATACTTTTCTGCGCTTAAATTAAAGGAATGTAGAAAGCGTCGGTCGCGGTTAAAAAAATTTTATTCTTCTTTCGTGTTCCGCGTAGATTCGAAGAGCCAATTATTTCGATTGCTCGTTGCGATAGCAGCGCTCCACGTTTGTTTAAACGTTTGATTGCGATCCACGTTACGTGAAATTAGGTCAAAAATACCAGCGAAGAGTGGATTGGAACCTCCGAAATTGGTTCGAAACCCGAAGAAAGCGCGCGCTTGGATATTCCGTAACATCTGAACCGCTGAATCGAAGTTTCGGTATTGCGGGCGTTTTATCACGCAGATTTCGGCGTGCTTTAAACTTTAATCAATATGTATTCATTTCGTTATCGGTTAATTAGCCACGGATAGAGTATCACTTTCATTATCTGCACTTTTCCTCGGAAATTAAGCACATTGTTGCTCGCGGCGACGATAACGTTACCGTTATCGCTTGTAATGCCACGAATCTGTCTGAACCTGAACGTAAGTCTACACATTATTAGTAGTATTTACGAATCTGTTGGTTTCTTTGTGATTTTTCATCGCTTCTTGATGATTGCAGCTGAATTAAGCATCTGAGAATTCGATAGTAAAACGAAGGCGATAATTCTGTAAAGCTGGTTGCAAAAGAGTTTAACAAGTATAAGTGGGAGAGAAAAAAAGCTGTGTGCTATGTCGTCAACGTTTCAAAAGATTATTGAGCAAGGTGGAAATGTTGAGTCTCGTTACTGAGTGTGTCTGTAATGAAACAAAATAATAGATAAAATGAGTGAATGCAATGTAAGTGGAAGGTCTAAAAGGACATTGATCGATCGAGGGTATGCGTTCCGTAGATAAGATACTATTATATTTTTCTTTCTTGAAAATTTTTCTATTTATTTATCTCACAGAAAGACAGGGTTTGTCGGTTTTTAAAAACCGGGTTTGAAAACAGTTCTTTGGGATAAATTTGTAAATTTCGAACACCGGTTTTTAAATTCAAAAGCCCGGCTTTAGATACTAGAATTAATATTGTAAAAATAGTTATTTATTTAAAAGCGTTAATATTTCGACTTGAAATCGCCTCGTTGTAAAAGTTTACTGTATAACTAATCTTCATATTTGTTGAAGAAATACTAAATGAAATAATCACTTATAATTTAGACTTTTTACGGATTTTAGTTATTTTAGTTTTTATTTATTTGAATTTGTATAGATACAGTATATATTATTTTGTTATATTTTTGTAATTCCATAAATATTCAAAATATTCAAAATTTTGAAATAAGTGTACCTAAATATTTTTTATTGCTTTAATTATATATATTTCTTTTTGTAAAAATTTGAATACTTGTTACACCGGTTTTTTGGAATACTGGAATTCAAAAATCGCAGAAATCGATTTTTGTATAAACTCTGGCTGCTAGTGCATATGTATTTTATTGCAGACTCAGTTTTTTCATTTTTAAAATATTTTTACAATTGTATTACTATTGAGCCTAGTAGATACTACGTGTTCAAATATGTTTGGCGTAGTAAATGTAGCTTAGCAAGCAATTCTCGTTCGAATACGTAATGGAGTCCAAATACGTACTACGGCCAATAGTGTGTAGAAGTTCGGTATTGGGAAAAGTTGAAGTTTTGCGGGTAATTTTGTCGGTCAAGATTAATTATTCAGTATTTGTCCAAGTCTTCCGCGTATAAATATAAGGCAAGTAGAGTAAGAAAGAAATCAATACCGCATCGATAGTGTAATGTGAAATCGATAATACAATATAGTACCTAATCTATACTGTCTCAAAATCGCTGGTATAATTTGAGAACAGGTGGTTCCTTCCAAGAATAGGTCGCAAACTTAGACTACAGTTTTTCTTGTGCAAGCTTTTATATTCGTATTTTTAATTTTCTCAATACACGAAGAACCGTAAAAAAAGTTTTCAATCACTTATATTGAATGTAAAGATTTCAATCAGTTATACTGAAAGCTAGACGATTTCCAAAAAAAATCAAGCAATTTAATTGAACTATCTACATTAAAAACTAAATATCAGAAATCTGTCTGACCAAAATCAATGAACGAAATACGTGGTGAATCCTTTAAATCAACATTCCCAATTTTGTAAGAGATGAGTCTCGTTCTACGCAATCTTTTAATTACACTCCAAGCAACCATAAATTGTGATTTAAAATATCCCCAGAATATTCCCCGATTGTCTCTTGTCTACTTTAGCTTCCCCATTAATTATAACCACAATACAGAAGCACTAAAATTTGCCAGTATTTACTAATGCAGTCCCGTACGACTGCCTTTAAAGGGGAAAGAAACTTTACGTATCACGCAAGAGGGGGTGCTAGAGAAAAGAAAGAAAACAAGCACCTGGGCAAGGGATCAGGGGTTGCTGTTGGAGGGATAGAAAAGAAGTGCCGCGGTGTATAATCTGAGCGCGATAACGAAGTAATAGTGGCTAGTTTATAACGATTTAAAGGGAAATTTATATCGGCGTAGGGGTTTGGGGGCGAAGGAGAGTCGTCCGACGCAGCTGTAACGCGCCGCGAAATTAGGTAGCAACTTCGATAACGCAACAGCTCGTGCTACCTGTGGGGACGCGACTAAGTCGCCTCTGCACGCGTCGATAATTAATTTCTGTTCGTTGCTAGCGGTTATCTATGGGCCGGCCGGTTTTTAGCCGATAACCACGATAACGAATGCTCTTCGTCTGAGGGAAACTTCTGAGGAACTCTAGGCCAAAGTGCGTTCGCGTTGTACGCGCACGATGTCGTCGCGATAAAAAGTAGCAGGTGTCGGAGATGGAGGGGGGAATCGGAGAGGGAAAAAGTTTGCGAGGCGGAGACGGTGCGTGGGGATCGAGAAAGCGAATGGCGACGTGGGGGAGCAGGTGAAAATAATTAAAAAACGAGTTATTTAGTCGGAGAATTTCTCGAGCGGGTCAGCACTCGCAATTAGTCTTTAATTCTCGTTAGTTCCTCCGCGTGCTCGTTCGTTCGCTCTTTTGGCACCGCGTCCGCGTGGATAGTAGCTGCGGTTCGCCGTTAATTGAACACGAATACTACTTGCACGGGCGAAGGAAAACCGCCGGCCGGAGAATTACTCCGTCAGAATCGAGCTGCGATTTAATTCCACTGCCGGATCGCTTTCGATGTTGCCCGCGAACTTTCGCGAGCTCTGCTCTAACGTGTGACAGGTGTACCCTTGGTGGATTCAATGTTAGGTTTTTAAATAAGTTAAGTGGGGCTTTTTGGTGGAGCTGCGCAAATATGTGGGGGTTCTTACCTCAACCAGTGTAAATAACGAGGACCTCCCTTTCAAGGGGAGGCTTTCAAGTGTCCACCTCCGATCACTTTGGTTTTTGGATATGTTTTAGAGGACCGAAAAATAACAAATGCTTCTTTTTTGTTTTGCATATGTAGGGGGTGGAACCACCTCTCAAAGTTCGTAAGAAGTGCGATAAAAGTGACTGACGAAGGATATTATCCATAGGTATAGCAAATTATGACGCAAATGAAATTTATATAAAGTTTTATTCAACACAATGTTATAGTATTGCTTAAACTAATAATAGGAACATGTTCCGTTGCGCTCGTGGAAAGATCGAGAGCAAATGAGAAACAGCCGGATTATGAGTATCAAAAAGCAGGAAAAATTATGCAAAAAAATTATTGTTCCGTCTTTAAGCGACCTGTAGACGGTCAATATTATTGTGCATTATTAATATTGAACAATATAGAGTAATTGTGGGAGAGATGCCGCCCTGGGAGAGACGCCGCACTATCGGTATTTCAAGGATATCGGTAATAAAACACATCATTGCCGATTTTATTTGTTTAAGGCTGTTCATTTGGGTTAGTTTGTCAAGCCAGAGCGTGTTTCCTGTATTATTGTTAAAGATTTTGCTGTTTTTCGAGGTAAGCCTAGCGTACTTTGCCTGAATAGTTATACGTCGCGTCTATTTTTACTAATATAGTAGCTAAAAATTCATAGTTTTTCTTGATACAACATTTGTAATACGTTAAGGGGACCATGTAGAATATTTCCTTGACAGAATGGGTTACTTTCGACTTAGCATGTGGAAATACGAAAGTGTGGCGCCTCTCCCAGGCATTTCGGATAGACGCCGCACTTTTATTTGGGATAGATGCCGCACTATGATACTGTACTGTTTCGGAAACTAAGTCGATTTAAATGATGTTTTTAATGTTTAAAATACCGAAAAAGTTTTTTAAAATAGCTAACGTGGTATCTCAAGGCAAATTATTTATTTTTAAATGAATAATCTTATAATCGAAATATATTTGTGGACTATGTACTCTTTTTTCACATTTTTTTTTATTTTAATCTCAAGATGCCAACTGAATATAAAAAAAATTTCGAAAAGCAGATATAATATCTGTTCCTACTGTACCCATTTAATTTTCCAATTTTATAATTGTATAAAGTAAAAATGTTTCATTTTACTTTGTTTTTATTATTTTTTTTATATAAAAAGTTAGAAGTAACAAGTTTAAATCGAAAATTAAACGTGTTTCGAAATGCGGCACCACTCCCGCATGTGTGGCGTCTCTCCTACCAAAGGATGTTTTTAGTTTCAATTTATTTAAGGGTGACAAATATTAAAATTTTGATTTTCTTTAATGCTAGTAGAATCACAAGATGTTGAACTAATAAGATATATCCTTGGAAAACATTTTCATTGCAAAATTTAGACACGGTGACAATTTTGCGTAACGTGCGGCAACTCTCCCACAATTACCCTATTGAACGTCTAGGGGCGATTTCCTTCTTCATTCACACAATATATTGTACAACCTTTCAATATTATTGTGCAACCTTCCAATATGATCTACAAACGGTCAATATTATCGTGCAATATTTAATATTCTACAGGCCGCTTTAGACGGAATATTTTGTCTAAATAGTATTCTAGATAAATATATTTATATTTTAAGGCGCCACTTGTTCTGGCGTCGCGCCCTGAGTCTGATTTCAAAGGCCTTATTGTGCTTAAGGGGTCATGCCTAGTTGGCAGGCGTGATTTTCGGGAATTTTTTGTTGAAAATCTAATGTATATTTTTTACAACTATTCACTTATTTTAAAAGTACATATATTCAGCAACTCTCAGTAATTTTGTTATAGAAAAATATTACAAAATGAACAAATAACAGTTACTCTCCCGGAAGCTATTTTGTTTGCGGTGAGCACGATTTCTCAGAGCCGGATCATCTGAAATTGAAAAATGAAGAAGATTCTGTTAGTGTATGAGTTTATCTAGTTCGTGAACGAAGGATTTTTGTTTTTGATGAAAATTCTATTTTTAATTCACGAAAAACGAACAATTCAGACATCGAAAAATCATGATTTTGTGATAAACGGCCGCCATTTTGTGTGAAATCATATTTTTAAAAAATCCTTCGTTCACGAACTAGATAACCTCGTATACTAACAGAGTCTTCTTCACTTTTCGATTTCAGATGATCCGGCATTGAGAAATCGTGCTCACCGCAAACAAAATAGCTTCCGGGAGAGTAACTGTTATTTGTTCATTTTGTAATATTTTTCTATAACAAAATTACTGAGAGTTGCTGAATATATGTACTTTTAAAATAAGTGAATAGTTGTAAAAAATATACATTAGATTTTCAACAAAAAATTCCCGAAAATCACGCCTGCCAACTAGGCATGACCCCTTAAGTGACGAGAATCAGCTGGGCCCGATGATGGGCCAGAGGTCCTTGGCGGCTGCCGGTTTCCCACGACGATTTTTCCCTTTCCCTAATTATTGGGGAAGGTGTTGGTTCGATGTCCTTGATGTGGGTTATGCTGTATTGCACCAACGATAGCATAGATTTTAGTTAGCAAGCTGTGATCGTTCTGAGCGATCAGTGTATTCGTCTTCCAGCTCTCGTAGAGTCGATTTGTAAAGCTTGCGAGAGCAATCAACCTCAAATTATTACCACGTTCATTGTATATATCCGGGACTTAAGTTATTGTTTTTTGTGTAGTTGTTGCTATTAAATTAGTGCTAGGAGATACTGTTATCACAGTTATTTTGAATTCTCCCCGCCAGTCAAAGTTTGCCGCTGGGAAGCGTTGTTCTGAACGCACAAAGTGTCAGGCGCGCACTTAGGTTCGCTGTTAGTTCAGTGACGTACGGTCGAAAGAGCAATACTTTGGCACAAGTGACTGTATTTTTTTTATCAAATAATACAATAATAAAATAAAATATATTAAACAATCTCATTAGTCTTTGACAAAATTAATTGTTTTCTTGTCGTAAAAAATCAATAATTTTATTTATCGATTCGATTTTCATTTTTGATAAACCTTTTTCTATCATTTTGTTTTGAATAAACTCAGGAAACTTCTCAGCTCCGTATTGTGCATAAGAAGTGTTTAACATTTTAATGTGGAGTTCAGCTTGCGCCAATTTTTGGCAGACTGTTTTACCAATAGTGAGTTTCATAACGTCTAATGTTTTCAGAATTTCAGCAGTTTTGCATTGAGTCTTCCATATATTTGTTTGCTCGCTGAAAGTCTTTGAGTCATTTAAAAGATCTTGCGTAGTTATATTCAACTTGTTTAGTATATCAGACAGTATTATACAATCGTATGCCGCATTGTGAGCTCCATCGGTAGAAATCCAAAGTGCTTTTGCCAATTCACTGATTGAGCATGACTCCCCTCTTTTTCGGCGACCAGTTTTATTTCTAATAACCGATAACGTATCAACAAAACCGCAAACTACTTCGGAAAACTGCTCTTCTAGAGAACATTTGATGACGTTCTTCATAAGTCGGGGCCCATCAAATATAAGATTATGTGTAGCAATGCAACACATTTTTCCGATTGATGTTAGCCACTGATGCAATCTTGTCAACGCAACACTTATCGGCACAGATGAAACGCGCCGACCATAGTACATGAGCTCTCCGTAAAATTTCGTTAAACCATTCGCTTTACTGGCCTTCGATGAAATAGCTTGAACCGGTGTAACGTAAATATTGAACGAATAGTTGTTATATTTCGCGGCAATTTGCAGTATGTCGCAATCAAGTCGGAAGTCGGATGTTTCTATGTCTAATAGAACCATAGCTATGTCATTATTATCATCTCCCTTTAGATTGATATTGCTCTGATAATATTCCATTTTTTCGTTGGTTATGAAATCACTTTCCCCCGGTTGAGACGAATCCTTTCTTCGCTTCAGTCCTCTTTTCTGCTGAGCCAATCTTTCTTCGGAAACAGCTTTTCTAATTATTCTACCATTCCACCGGTAACTTTTCGTGTTTGGTATTACCTACAATACTATTGCTTACGAGATGTCGAGCCCAGCTAACCTCGCACCTCGCACTAAGTTTTCCGCTGATTTGGTATTACATGTTTGGTACCATAGAGCATATGTACTTATAGACACGGCTCCAGATAACTGCCTTGACGCAATGATAAAATCACCTTCGTGACGTCACACGTGGGCAAAGTAATGATGGAATCAGTTCCAGCAGTGTATAAATATTCGCGAAAATGCGATTTAATTATTGTCTTTGCTATACATGTTTGCACCATTATTAATAATTATTAAAAAATTATGCAAGCAGTGTACCATTTTGAATTATCGTTTGTCCAGAAGTGACGTCACTTTTCCCCGTTATCTTTGCTCACTTTAACTCGTGGCTTGATATACAGCAGGCCGTGTCTATAAGTATATATAATCTAAGTTTACTGTGCAGTAGAGTGGAGCAATTATACTGGACTCTTTGTTTGCAGAATCGATTATTTTATCGATTATTCTAACAATCGATTCTCGATAACTGCATTATTTTCTATCTAAGAATTGACAAAAAATCGACGTTAATAAGTATGTTACAGTTTCAGTATTTATTTTTATCTATATCTCATTCGTCGTCTGAATCTGCCAGCCAAGTTGCTAATTAATAATCAAGTATGAAGTCGTATTAATCTACATATATTGTAGCTCTCCGTGACATCACCTTCTCCCACCTTCTCCGGCTAGGCTGGGCCTTTTGGCACGCTGGTGCATAGCTGCCAACTTACGAGTCGTGATTATCGCGAATCAAATCACGTACGGTGTTATCGTATTAGAATAAATACAAGAATAAGTACAGGATTGAAATATATATGGATATAAATAAGGAAACATTGTAAGTATGGAAAGAATGCGGGAGAAATTACAAGAGCGAGAGAGAGTAAATGGATTAAAATTTCTTATGTTATTATTGCTGTGGTTTATTAAAGAAAAATAAAAGGCCCTAGGCTATGGAAAGTATAGCAGAGAACAAAAGAATTACACAGATCATATAAATATACGTATACATGTTCGGTAGTTTTATCGACGAACTTGAAACAAAGTGTTAGCAATTACTTGAGCTTTTAACTTTAAATGTCTTGATAAGTCTTATGTAATATTGGGTAAATGGAAGCACAGTTTTTCCAGCGCCATCCTTTTCGAACTGTACATATTTATGTAACTTGTAACATGGAGAGAATAAATTATTTATCTGTCTACAGTGTTATCGCGTTTAACTCTTTTTCTAGAGAATCGCATAGCAATGTTTATAATAAATAATATTCAAAATTATCGTTTACACGATACATATTATATTTTGAAATATACCCAACACGCCTTCTTCAAATTTGACGTTTTCTTATCCCTAACAATCACTCATTCCCATGCCTAACATATGTTTAAAGTGCGCTGGTCCCGGCAATGGCTTTGTAAGCATATCAGCAGGCATTTCATCCGTTGGTGTGTACACCAGGTTCAACTTCTTTTCTTTAATCGCTTGACGAACGAAATGATATCTCGTTGCAATGTGTTTCGTCCTAGAATGATAGACCGCGTTTTCTGCAATTGCTTTTGCCCCACGATTATCAGTCCCGATCGTCACACATGACAACTTTGGCATTTTTATTTCAAGCATTAAATTTCGCAAATAAATTGCTTCTCTAGTTGCCTCTGATAACGCTACATACTCAGCTTCTGTTGTCGAGATCGCGACAGTCTTCTGTTTACAAGATCGCCAAGTAATCGCCGCACCACTCAATACAAACAAATATCCCGTATACGATATTCGGTCTCTAACATCCGCCGCGTGGTCCGCGTCTGAGTAACCGATTATTTTGAGCTCATTCTTTCTGTACACAAGCCCTTGATTTTGTGTACCTCGCAAGTATCGCAACACACGTTTTGCTGCTGCCCAATGTTCTTCGCCATACTTCGCATTAAATTGCGCCAATCTATTTACAGTAAATGCGATGTCTGGCCTCGTCGCAACGGCCAAGTACATCAACGAACCTACTAACTGTCTATACGGTCTTTCCTTTTGGATCCCATCGGTTCGCGGAACTCCAATCGGCAGATTTTCTCGCGGCTCGCTCGGTGTGTTTACGGGTCTCGACTCATCCATACCAAATTTTTTCAATAAGTCTCTCACATATCCCGGTTGACTCATCTTAATTTCACCGGCCTTTTGCTCGATTTCAATACCTAAACAACAACTCGCAAGGCCTGAATCTTTAATATCGAACGTCCTGCTTAACCCCGCTCGAATTTCTCGCAATCTTTTCTCGCAATTCGACGCGTACAAAATATCGTCAACATACACAACTAACAATGTGCACTCTCTCTGACTCGTACCAAAATACAAACATGTGTCGTTCGCGGCCGACTTCAAGTCCATGCTTCTAAGCACTCTGTCCAATTTCTTGTTCCACTGGCGACCAGCTTGACGTAAGCCGTACAACGCTTTGTTTAACCGACACACTTTTTCACCTTTGCGTAACTCACAAAGCATTTTGCATGCTTTTACACCAATTTCACTATTTTTGCCATCTTTACGCACTATTTCACTAAGTGCTTCTTCGATGTACTCTGGTGTCTCCATGAAGATCTCCTCGTCCAGTTCCCCATTCAGGTACGCAGCTGTCACATCTAGTTGGAAAACTTGTAGATTCTCTCTCGCTGCCAAAGCCATCAGTAATCTCACTGAATCCAAGCGAGCTACCGGCGCGAACGTTTCAGCAAAGTCAATTCCTTCACGTTGAGTGAATCCTCTTGCTACAACTCTCGCCTTTTTGCGGTCCAAGCTCCCATCTGGTTTCATTTTGTTACGCAGAACAATTTTGCACGTGATGATCTTCTTTCCCTTAGGTCGCTCTACCAGTGTCCACGTATCATGCTTTATCAGCGCTCTTATTTCTTCGGCAATTGCCCCCAACCACTCTTGAGATTCGTGGCTGTTCATCGCGCTCGTCACCGACAGATCAGCTAGATTCGCTATCTCTATCGCTTGGGTATCACCATCTGCAGCATCTATGAACACTTCATCCTCTAAATCGGATTGGCTTTGTTCTGGTACATCATCAGGCTCTTCGGTCTCTTCTTCACGCGTTCTTGTCTCACTAGGAGCCGATCTCGTTTGGTATATTTTTCTCGGTCTTCCTCTACTGCCTGAACGCACAATTCTAGGTCGTCCAACTCCTCGCGTTGCACCCGACTTCACTGATGATCTTACCGGCGATTCTACTACAATCTGCGGCACAGACGGATTGTCTCTCATCGCATGTTGCTCGCCGTTGTCATTCGAGTTAATCTGCAACTCAACTCTATCTTCTTCATCGTCGAACTGCTCCGTGGACTCGTTGGCGTCTTCCCTCTCAACCAACTCTTCTGTCAACCCTTCTTCAACGAATCTCACGTCCCTGGTCACCACAACTTTGTTGTCTTCAGGAACGTACACTCTATACCCCTTGGATTCTTCAGAGTATCCCACCAGGACGCCTTCTTTCGCCTTGGGCTCGAATTTTCCCTTGCCAGGCTCCTTTCGCAGGACGTATGCTTTTGCTCCATACGCCCGCAGACTACTCATGTCCGGTATGCACTTATACCAATACTCATACGGAGTATGACCGTTCAGACTTGCAGTCGGACACCTGTTTCTTAAATAATTCGACGCGGCAAGCGCTTCAGCCCAGAAGGCATGTTTTAGTCCTGTTTGCACTAATAAACAACGTGCTGTTTCCACGAGAGTTCGGTTCTTACGCTCAGCAACTCCGTTTTGCTGCGGCGTATGAGTCACTGTCAACCGTCGAGAAATACCGTTTTCCTTTAAAAACTTGTCGAATTCCCGGTTACAATACTCCCGTCCATTGTCCGTCATCAGACACTTTATTCGTTTACCAGTCTGGTTTTCAACTCGCGATTTGTACTCTTTAAATGCTTGCAACACGTCGCTTTTATTTTGTAGAAAAATCACGTCACACCACCGACTGTGATCATCAATAAAAGTAACAAAGTATCTTGAACGCTTGAATGACTCTGTCCTTGCCGGCCCCCACACGTCAGAATGCACTATATCCAACACTTCTGAACTTCTCTGCGACCCTTTCGGAAACGGCAACACTGTCATTTTCCCGCGCATACACACATCGCACGGCTGTGATTGTTTCTCACTCTTAATGTTTATCCCGGTTGCTAGCCCTCTTCTCGACAGTTCGAAAACGTCACGCACATTCAAATGACCTAATCTACGATGCCACACATCTGCGCTCACAGTACGATTGTTTACAAGATTTGCCTGCTCTAATTTCTCACGAAAATAATATAAATTTCCTTCGCGCTTGGCAACGAGTTTTATGTCTCTGTCCTTTCCGCGCACTATTGCTCTTTCCTTTTCGAATAGAACAGTGTATCCATGATCTGTAATCTTCGCTACTGAAAGCAGATTCGTGCGTAACTCTTTCGCCAACAACACGTCATTAAGTTTCACGAACTTTTTCTGTTCTCCTTCCGTAGTCACAACACATGCCGTACCCCGCGCGTCAACGTCTATTTGAGTGTCACTTGCTAACAACAGCTTGTCCTTCTTCGTACTTGTACATTTTCGAAGGATGTTTACATCGTTACACATATGCGATGTACAGCCACTGTCTAAACACCAGCGTCTAACACAAGCATTGTCCTTCGCACCTAGTATCTCTTCTAGTGCTATACTTTGAAACGCGTCTCCTACGACCTCGGCTTTCGATGACGATTCGCGCTTTGTATTCCCGGGCACTTTTTCAGGACACTCGGCAGCTCTGTGACCGACACAATGACACCTAAAGCATTTGAATTTGAACGTCTTGTTTTCTTTCGCTTTATTTTCAGTCATTTGGCGGGAATTACCGTTCTGTCGACCGCCTCGGCCATTTTGAGACCACCTTGGCCTGCCTCCTCTTGCCCACATTGCTTCAGACTTTTCGTCGTTCTGCTGTTGTGTTCTCGAATCGAATTCTTCTAGAACTTTCTGCCTTATTATCTCCGGTTTCGGCACTGAGTCTCGCGACTCCATTGAACATTTCAACATATTGAAACTCGGCGGCAGGCTGTTCAACAGCGTGTACGACAGCAACTCCTCATTTATGGGAATGTTCATGGATTCCAATTGCGCTGTGACGTCGAAGAACTCCATTAGTTGTGTTCGGAGATCGTCGTCTTCGGCCATCTTGAACGTTGAAATACGCTTCAGCAAGCTCGCCCTTTTGACTGGCCCTGTCGATGCAAATTCTGATTTCAATCTGCACCACACTTCCGCAGCTCTATTCAACCCTTTCACTAATCGCAATAAACTCGGATCAATTGCAATTATCAAGTCTGCCCTCGCTTTGGCGTCGTCATCGTCCCATTTCTCCCGATCCAGCCTGGACTGTTGTTCTTCTGCTCCCGCTTTGACTATCGGTCTACATATTTTTCCGCTAACATGCTTCCAGGTACCGTTCTTTATTGCCACGGCTTCCATCTGCACTGCCCAACTTTCATAGTTGTCTTTTGTAAGCGGTTTAATGTTGAACATGGACGACGTCATCTTGGAATCTCTTCAAGCCTATTCACTGATCACTATTACGCGCTTTTTGAATCTTACTTTACTTTCGATACAGAACTCATCGTCCTGGGCCCATAACCTGTTAAATGTTTAACTCGATAAGCCGACCGATCTTCCGACGCGTTTCGGTACTCGTGCAAATCGTAACAGACGAACGTCTCAGCTATTTGAAATTCCTACGGCGAACGTTGGGACATCAACACACATACACACATGTACACCAACAGAGCAACCCAAACATCGTACCGGTAGGAGACGACCTCGCACTCACACCTACGCAAACTTTGAAATATACCCAACATATTTATCTTTCTCGACGTTATTGAAGTCACCTTTGTTTATCAGCATCGCTGAATAATGTTCTTTAGTTTTGAAAAAAATTGACGTTATAAAGTGGAATTCAGGACATTTTTATTGTCAAAAGTTTAGGCTCATAAATGGAAACAGCTACAAATAGTGCTGGTAAAAGCATTAAAACATTTGTAAAGTGAAAAATACCTTCCTAGGAGTAATGACTCCAACTATCCTTTGAGTTTCTACATCTGGATTAAAGATTTATTATGCGTAAGGCATAGATATGCAAATATTTCAAATTCCTCAGAATTTAGCCCCTCACTGATTTCCGAATACATACTTCATTTATGTTATTCATTTCTTTCAATAACTTTTTCAATGACTTTACATATTTGGGGATGAAACTCAGGAATAAAACAAAACAGTAAAAATCACATATAAAACTAAATACTGAATTTTATAAGATTTGTTCATTTCGATGTTATCTCAAAGACCTTGAAAATGATACTGTCTTCTGATAAGTACCTAATTTTATAAAAGGGTTTTAATATCAGTTGCAGCAGATAAGGGATACATGTTTCTCATCGAAAAATGAAACAAAAGGAACGATAAAAAAGGAAAATTGATTAAACGGTTAGCATATGAATTGTCATAAAGTCAAATGGACGAAAGAAACAAAAATCAATGCAGAATTATGAACCGAATTTTAAAAGCGGTTATTTCACCAGGCGTAGTGCGTTTAGTGTTAAACAATATTAGTTGCATACAAGTGAGTTGCGTTTGTGAATCTAACGAGATGCTGGCGAGGCACCGTTGCTCGTGCAAAATAATTCATCAGAGGGAAAAGGTGTTTGGCTGAATTCTTTATGATATCGCATCAGGTCGCACCGCATCTTTCACGTTCTTCATACACGCGTGAACTGCGGGAAATGCGCCCTCTTTGTACCCCCGTGCCCCTCGAACCGCGGCCAAAAATGGTCTCTTCAACTGACACTAACCCCCAGCTGCTTTGACACGCGAAAAAAGGGCGTTTTAGCTCGCAACGCAGCTTTCCATTCTCTCCCTCATTCTCGAATCTCTATGGCTAATTGTAGCTCACGTTGCTGTTCCAAGCCACTCTTCCATTAACCCAGCTGCTCGGCAATTAACCGGAATTTCTATGAGATTCCACTCTGCCGCCTCGAAGGACGACTCGAAATTTATTGTTCCGATTTATTATGCAGTCTGCACACTCGTTACCATTGCTGTTCGCTCCCTGTTGCCCCGTGTGAGCTCCCACATCGCGAGGCAAACTCGACCTCTTTCGTGAAGCACGCGGGAATTAGGGAAGATTTAAATTTTCCGTGGAAGCTACGCACACCCGCCAATATAAATTCGGATCTGTTTCATAATCTTGATTCTGGGCTGTTAAAGTTGTCGGAGGATATTCGTGTCCTTGTGCTCTATATTCGCACTGCGTTTTCAAAAAGTTGTAACTGAAATGGAATCTAATACTTAGCTTGATGAATCATTAAATTTAAATTACATACCTATTTAAGAGTAGTTATAACATTCGGGATACCTTCATCATTAAAATTACAGGTTTCAATTATTAGATGCATGTTGGTAAGGAAATGGAATCCTTGCACCGGTTAATGTTTCTATGTATAATTCATTACTTTCCTAATTATTCCACCAGGCTACTAGAAATAGTTTAGAAATGTAGTTTCTCGAGATACCATGACGTGGTATCCAATATAAAGTCCACGATATTAGATAGATAATAATAGCACTTGAGCTCGTTCGAAGCAAAGCATCCTCGGTTTTCGCGATTCGTCACGAAGTGTCCTCGATTTCGACGTATTTACGAACAGATCGATTTTTCCCCGCGATGCTTGGTAACCGGTCGGCAATATTCGCTGACTATTTCGTTGGAATATTTAATCTCGAGTATAAATTAATTGCTCGGAATGGTTGAATGGCACATGGTAAAGTTTTCCCAAATCAGATTTCGAACTATTACGGATGCTAAAACGTTTTTAAGTATCGTTATTTCGCGAACTTGTAATTAGCATTTTAATTGCTTTCTACTCGTGCCAATGTATTGATGTGGCCACTAATGTTTTTAATAATTCCCATTTATGTCTCCGATATCTGATACTCCTGCATATTAATTTTTCATTTGAAATGAACGTATAACGATCGTTGTTGCATTCACATTTTCAACACTGATATTTTCATTATAACGAGATTTTTATAAAGTTCCCTATTATTTCAGTAAACGAGGTTTTTACAAAGTTCCCTATTATTTCACTAAACGAGGGTTTGCGTTTCATTGAAATCTGGTATTTAACATTACAGTAGAAAACCTCCAACAGTTGTATTCTGTGCATAATTATTCCACATTATTACTGAAAATGTTACGACGAAACATATTCAAATTATTAAGAGCTTTAATAGGGATAAAGAGTACAATAGTTGGTCACTTAAGTAAGAGTGTCATATAAATAATGAATTATAAATGTGAATTTAGCAAATTTGAAATGGATATCAATATAAATAAGTACGAGAAACCACTAACAATTTAAATAAATAGAGTTTATAAAAAAAATCAAGAATGTATAAAAATATACAAAAAATGTGTTTCCTACGAAGAAATATAGTTATTGGCATGGTCAAGACAGTAATTGTCCAATCGGTTAGACAGTGATTGGCCGCTATTTGACACATAATGTAACCTAACAGGAAATGTTACCTGATTGGGTGATAGGAATAAGATTAAAATTATTCAATAAAAATGGATATATTTTATTATGTATGTATTTGTTGTGTTTGATTCTGTTTTTAACAGGGGGCTTATTACTGTTTCACCATTAACACGGTTAAAAAACTGTCACTGACCGCCCGGCCAATTACTATCATTCAACATTATTCAGATGACAGTTGTTGGCCCCCTGTATTTTTCATAATATATGTATAATTTTAACAAATAAATAATTCTTTTATAAAGTTTCAACTTTTATTTATCGATATATACTGAATATAAGAATTTTCAAATTTTCAACTGTACTCTTATGGGTTTTTGATTAAATGGCTGTAATTTCCAAGCTTCAAAGCCGAGTCATCGGCTATTTGCTTTTATATATCGACGTGCGTTACGAAAAGTAGCACGTTTCAATTTTCTTACGAAAACTAGCACGTTTCGGTTTGCCACGAAAAGAAGCACGTTTCATCGTTTCTGACGAATACTAGCACGTTTCGTCTTCCGCCGCGAAGAATAGCACATTTCGTACTGTTGCGGCAAAAACTAGCACGTTATACTGTTTCGCCACGAAAAAGAGCACATTTGGAAATTTGCGGCGAAAATTAACACGTTATCTGGTTTGGCCACGAAGAATAGCACGTTTTGGATTATATCCCCATCAATTCCTGGCATTGCTTCCACGTAGCAAGTGTCCGCGTTAACTCGGACTCGTGATCAACGATATTTCGGCTACCTTTACCATCTATTTCATTCATATTGAATATTTCTCACTTTCGTCTTCTATATTATGATCAGATCAGGACAAAGTTTGGACTAGATCATATTCGATCATACCTGACTTATATGGGCGCGCAAAAATCAAATCGTGTCGGTTGCTGTGGTATAAATTTTTTTTTATAGCCAACTATTCAAATTTGCTTACAAAAGTACATACTACTTTTCGTGAAAAATCACTCAAACGTTTTAGTTTTCGCAGCGAAAGACGAAACATGCTATTTTTCATGGCAAACCGCCCAAACGTGCTAGTTTTCGCTGCGAAAACCGAAACGTGATAGTTTTCGTGGAAAACTGCTCAAACGTGCTAGTTTTCGCAGCGAAAGACGAAACATGCTATTTTTCATGGCAAACTGCTCAAACGTGCTAGTTTTCGCAGCAAAAGGCGAAACATGCTATTTTTCGTGGTAAACTGCTCAAACGTGCTAGTTTTCGCAGCGAAACCGAAACGTGCTAGTTTTCGCAGCGAAAACCGAAACGTGCTAGTTTTCGCAGCGAAAACCAAAACGTGCTAGTTTTCGTAAGAAAATTGAAACGTGGTACTTTTCGTAACGCACGTCGATATAATCACAGTATATAATGAGTGGAGAAATATTGATTACATCCGAAGTAAGAAAGTACAAGTAATATGAATATGTTCATTAAAAAAAGGCATAACATTGGTATTTTTTATATTCAGTTATTTCTCAAAATAAGGCCAATCACTGTCAGGTGGCCAACCACTGTACTCTTTACCCTAATATACACGAATTTATTATTCCACCTGAATTTCTATACCTATTTCCACAGTGATTTGAAAGCTTTGGCCACTACATCCCATAAAATACTCAATTTTATCCACTGAAACTCGAAAAATAATTTCCAATCATACACTCCACTTTTCTATCGTCAGAAAATTCTGTAGAACAATGTTAATAACGGCGTACAGCTCTCCACCCATTTAAAAGACATTTCGCCCGTGTAATCGTTTTTGCCGAGAGATAATGTCAATTTATAGATTGTGCCTAGCCACAGGGCAAACGCATTTCTCTGCAATCCCCTTTCGTGGATCAACGTTAAAGTAGTCCCATGGGACTTCATTCCCATCTATCCTTCATGCGTAATTCGCTCCTCGTTTCGGCATCCGGTATTAGTTTCATCCCCTCCGGGGGGGCTAGTTTTGAAGGTGTTTCAATCAAGATCTCCAGCAGACGGTTCAAGAGCGAAGGCGCCTTCAGAGAATGTCGACCCGCGAACAGTGACGAGAAGTTCCCTCGTGCTACGAGGGGATGATCCTTAATGCTTCAAAGTGGTCTCTAATAGTGACATTAGCTTAAGTGATTTATTTACGCGGGGGGAGAGAACTCGATGTGTGCAATGCTCGCGATAGCTGGGGCTGTGCCTGAGCCTCGTATTTTTTGGACACACATTGAAAGTTTATTCAAGTCTTTTCCGGTATTGCCTACTTTACAAATTACGCTATTGAGTATTTAAGTGTGAATTTAGGGAATCGTCGTTAAAATTTCGAACTCGATACTTTGTAGTAGGGTAGATCAGGGCTAATCGGATCACAGGGCAAAGCGGATCATAATAAGAATTTAGTCCATATTTCTTACATCGCGCTAGAAATGGTCATTACGATCGTTTGTAGTACCTCGCCCCTCTCCCCCGCACCTACTACAATAGCTCGTCAATGAGGAAGATGACTGCAACTTTTTTCCACCCGTGACGTCACCAGCACGCATTCCCATTTATACGATACATAAATGAAAAATTCGCGCGCAAACAATTCACACATACGCACTCGGGCACAACCACAAAACTTGCGCTAGTGGCGCCATCTGCGCCGAGCTTTGCGTCATCTTCCCCATTGTTTTAAGTCATTATTTAGAGTTGGCATACGTTTTCAGTGAGATGGTTACGTGCGAACGTTACAATTTTGGTCCGTATCTAACCTACATAATCTGCAATTTCGTATTTAAAATAAAAAGTAAGCTTGAAAATTCAAATGTGCTGATTGTTATTAGTTTGCACGGTGTCCAAGTTTAGTATTGGATGTATTTTAGACTATTATATCATAATATGTTTATGCAATCTACAATCTTTGAAATACTTATATATGGGGCTAATCGGATCACATTACTTGGGGCAAATCGGATCACTTTTTTTTCATTTCAGTATTTTTATGATTATAAATATGATAATTGTTTATATACAGATGGTTCGTAGGTACATAAAGAGCAATCAGGGATCATGGTGTACAAAAAAAAATAAAGAAAGCTGTGATAAAAATTAAATCTAAAAAAATGACTAAAAAAATAAATAAATTAATGGTTTTAAGAAGATGGCATTGTATTTACTGCGGTGAAAAATTAATTCGTCCATTTTCAAAAGATTATCTGAGAAGAGTGGTGCCACGAGAATTGTGCTGATAGAGGCGGCAAAAAACGCCATTATCCTTCCGATCTGTGTGCTAAGTAGTGTCATTTGATTTCACTGTCATTAAATTACATTTGTTTAAGTTGATTCTAAAGATTTTGTTATGCAAATTTTAGTTTTTCATCAATTTCTGGGTGGTCCGATTTACCCCAAGTTTCGGGGCGAATCGGATATTTCTCACTTTTTCGTTTTTTGTTAATAAATGAAAGATTTGTATGTTTAATTTCAATTTTTATATACTCAAGTTCAAGCCAAAGATGTACTGGTCACGAATATATAATAAAAAATTAAATGTTTAACTATTATTTTTTTACCGTCAAACACAAAGTGATCCGATTAGTCCTGGTCTACCCTATTCTTTTACAAGGATATGATCTAGGGCTAATTTTTATGTCAACATTCTCCTTCACGGATCACAATAAAAAAAAATCAACTGTGTCTACAAAACTTTTGATTTTATTTATCATTTTTCTGCGAATCTATATACCAAGTCAATCTTACTTTTATATAATGCTATGGTAATAGTACGGCCTCATCTCGAATATGGATCTACAATTTGGTCTCCTTATTTTAAAATACACTGCAGTAGAATCGAGAGCGTTCTACACAAATTTCTGAGGTTAGTAGCTTATAAATCCGGGGCTAGTATTCCTGTACATTGACACAATTACAAGCCATGGCTGCCCAGACTAAACTTGTTACCTCTTGAAACCAGAAGAATCATATCAGACCTGACCTTTTTATTTAATGTCGTAAACAGCCGAATAAATTGTCGACCCATACTAAACCAACTCAATTTCAATGTAATCACTAAGAGCCTGAGGCATCGTAATCTTTTTAACGTAAAAACTCATGGAACCGTTTATGGCAAACATAATTGCATTGATCGCATATGTAGCATTGCTAATTCTTATCACGACCAACTTGACTTTTTCCCTGATTCAATAGATTAGATTCGTACAAAGCTTTTACGTCTGTTGCGTTGAATGTCTCACATTGTATCTATATTCATTCTTTTCTTTTTCTTTCTGTCCTTTTTTCGAAATCTGCGTTATTTTGTAATTAAGTAATTGTATTAAAGATTTGTCTAATCCGTCTATTGTAATTAAAATTAAATTAAAATAAATACCTATTGAAAACTTTAAAATATTTTATTCTGTATAACCATTATTACTTAGATCAGAATAATTTACTAGAAGCATAAATTTGTAAAAAAACACCCGTTTTATTATATTTACATAATTAGTAAATGAGTGACGTGACGTACTTAATTATGGAAAGTAGAATAGATTAGGTACAGTACTTCTTTAAATGTGAATAGTGCAATGTGGTATAAATAAATAATATCATCTTTATTACGTCATAAAGACCTACAAGCGAAATATATATACTATAATAAAAATACTTGTATGTATACACATACGTGAATGTTTCAGAGGCAAAGTACATATTATTATATAATGCTGCCTTAGACTTATTGCTTGTATATACTGTAAAAATGTAGCATCGTTTAATGAGATCCTCTCTTATCCTCCTTTAACCATACTTTTCCTATTATAGAGGTAACAGTGTATCTATATATTAGAATTGCAATCTTTTATCTTTTAATGGAATCATATAATTTATCCTTAGTCCGTTGTTTCCATTTTCTTTTATTCTCCTCTCCTTTCCCATCTTTTCTTGACTTTTATTCGAAGCCTACATAAGCACCATATTTCAGTTCCGCGTCACATTTACAATTTTTTAAAATAATGGGACATTTCGCTGGAGATAAATCAACTCGTGCAAAATGAATGAAATATAAGTTCGTTAGAATTGCAGGAGCTAATAACAAGCAAGGAATAACGTTATTGTAGTCCACTCGGATACGAGCCACCTCCCTCTTTAAAAAGAAAATGTGTTTTTACGTGGAAATCTCCGTGACGCAGACGCTTAATTTCCCAGCGGGCAACTCGCTCTAATCGTGTCAAACATTGGAAGCACCGTCCGACTCTATGTTTCCGCTTTAGCGACGAAAATCCGAATTTGAAAAAGCGTTCCGAGCGTTTTCATCGATTCCCAATTATTCCCCAATCGTCAAAAATCTGGCCATGTTTATTTCGCACTCCATCCGAATGGTTTTACCAATAACAAATGGCGATGTATAAAAATGGCTGGCGACAAACCGTAAAATCACGTCGAATTTTGAGTTCAGCTTGAACGTGTGTCGTTTCAATTAAATGAATCGATCCGTTCGGAATCGTCACTCCTTTTGAAGGGTCGTGCTTGTATTCTTTCGTCGTTGTCACGTTGATATTTTCTGCAAATTCTGATCACTTTTAATTCTGCTAGTTTGTAGAATAATAATAAATATATTCTATGGTACATGATTATCGTACACGTTTCAAATGTCATAGAAACTAATTCCATTTAACTCAGTGAAATGCAATTCAGATTCAATATCATATATCTCTACCTTATAACATAAATACTTCTAAATAATTGGTACGTGCTTGTGATTAATAAGAATAATAGGCACCTGCATTTAAATAATATTCCCATTCTAATAGAGTAGAAGCTATAGACAATATTGGAAAACATTAAATTGCAATAAATAACAAAAACTTCAGACGATCCTTATCAGATTTATTGTATTTCTAATTTGAAACATTTTCATTACAAGAATTATAGCATTTCTTCTCGTCAGCTTATTGCTTGAAATTTGAGCAAAAGGCTTTGCAAAATTGCTGAGAAAAATAGGGAGGAATAATCGCTACAATAATTTACTACAATTTGTTCTTTATCTACAATTCATTATAACAACTTCGCAGTTCGTGATCCCACAAGGCTTTAAACCAGAATTAACGCTCGGTCTCTGAATATGTTAATGGTATCCTTTTCGCCGAATTTAAATTGCCCCCAACGTGTAACTCCGAAAACACAGCAGAAACGTGGACGAATTAGCAACGGTTTGCGGGAAGGGCCGGCGATTTTCGAATTACCCGTGTATCCGGCTTTTGAAAATTCCAGTGGCCGATGAAATCCACCGGCCTCGCCTCGATACGCCCTTTTTCCCCACGTCACGTGGCTGCACGATCGGCTGTTTACGTTTAATTAAATTTCCCGCATTCATCGATTAATTCCCCGGGGACAATGAACAGGCACAATCCTATTTTCTACTGGACTTGATTAAACGCGGTCCGCGGGACAAAGAAGACCCGACGGCTCATAATTCCGGCGCGCTGGGCCCGTTGTTTAAACGTCACGGGTGTGATTTTAACTCCCCGTCACTGTAACATTGGCCACTGAATCAATAACTGACTGATTGCCTGGCTGGCGGAGGTGCACGTCTATGGGAGTACGTCGAAAAGGGAAAGCAGGGTGAGGGGACGTTGCTGGAAGACGGAGTACAGGGGTGGGTGGATGCGGTTGCTACGACATGAACGTCCAAGGGAATCATAATAGGTAGACTAGACTGCTTGCGAGCGAGCTGTTGCGTTAAAACAATGCATTCATAAAGTCAATGACACCAAAGCGGCGTTTCACTCTTCAGAAATTAGGTTGTTCCTGCTCGCAGCCTTATCTAATGCTCCCTACTCAGAGATCATGTCAAAAGAACACCTTCTTTACTTCATCTGCACGTTGTTGAGAAAGAACTCGCAGTTTATGCGCATGTTATCTCAAGGATATGCGTTTTACGTAGAGATGCTAATCCACGGTGAGATTTTACATGAGACTTTTTTATCATGAGACAAAAATCTCAGCAACTAAATGTAAATAATGGAAATAGTCGCGAGGGATGAGATTTTTGAAAATATATCATGAAACTTTTCTCGCTAGAGTTTAGTTAGTTTCATGAGACTAACGACAAAATAAATAAAACAATTATAAAATAATGAAATACTTGTCTCATAAGATTAAAGTCCCATGTGAGACTCGATATTGTTGTCTCATTGTGGATTTGCACCTTAAGGGGGGACTACACTTTAGGCAACGCTAAAACCGGCCGATTTTGGGGATTTTTTTCTGGAAAAATTGTGATGCAAATCATTTCGAACTGTTTTATTGCTTTATATTTCATTCTTGAAGATACAAAAAATTGATGTTACAAATATACATTCTAGATGTCGCTATCGACTCATCTTGCTACAGCGTAGCCGAAGTTGTAAAAAGGTGGGGGTAGTTTATAGAAAACTATTCAACCAGTCCAGTTGCCCTTACACATACAACTAAGATCGGTATCAAATATATTGGCCGGTGAATTCGTTTTCGGGAACAGCGATCGAGGAGAAATCAGCCACCACCATCTGACGATCGTGGATTTGTCAGTTGGAGTTGCGTGGTCCTCGCAGGGTACGGTGGGGTAACGGGAACGCTGCTGGGCTCCGCCTGAACCTAGCTGTTTGGCTGTTATTTATTCTTAGCGTAATAATTGTGTGTGTTACGAAGCTATGCGTAGACCAATACGAGATGAAGCTATCGAGAAAGTGTCAATGTTCTAACCAATAAAGCTCCTGAATTTTTTCGTCGCTAACGCACACCTATTCTGATGTGTGTATTTCTACGCTGACAGCTCGGTTTGGTCTACACCCCAGAAGCTTGGCACTATCCCCACCACTTCTGGCTCACTCTTGTTCTGCGAAGGCGAGAGCGAGATGGAACGCGAGCGAGTCAGAAAACGTTGAGAAAAGGAGCACCGAGGCAGGTAAACTATGTGGTGGGAGAATACCCCCCGCGAAACTCACCGGCCAATATATATGATACCGACCTTAGATAATTCCAAACTTTTGTCGATGAACCATTAGTATTATAAAAAACAATTAATTTTAATACTTCAATGTTGCACAAATAGATTAAAAAAATTCCTGCAAAATCGTACTTCCTTTCCTAAGCTCTACAATTTTGTCAATTTTCGACTTTATTTTCGTTTTTGAAGTTCATCGACAATAGTTTGGAATTATTTCGTTGTATGTGTAAGGGCAAGTCGATAGGTTGAATAGATTTCTCTAAATTACACCCACCGTTTTGCAACCTCAGCGACGGCGCTGTCATAGCAAGCTGCGCCGATAGCGACATCTACAATATACATTTTATAACATAAATTTTTTTTCGTATCTTCAAAAGTTAAACATGAAACGATAAAACAGTTCAAAATGATCTGCTTCATAATTTCTCCAGAAATAATTCCCAACACATCCGCCTGTTTTAGTGTTGCCTAAAGTAGATATATATAGTTCCCCTTTAAGGGTGACTGATTAGATGGTATGATTACTACAACGTACAGACCTATATATTCCCATATATTCGGTCAAAGGCAGTGATTGTTATCACGTCTACCCTCACGGCTTGAGGCTTGTCTCCATGGGCGTTTTAACCCCAGGAGCATGTCCTCAGGACGGGAACTAGCGATCCCGGGGTCCCGAGCTGGCTCTTCTGTGTTGAGGCTGTGCTGGAGGCTCAACTGGGAGCATTTTGTGAATGAGATAACCCTATTCGAGCTTAACCTTTCCCTGGTGGGTATGGCATAGTGTCCGTTCAGGCTATTTATGGTAGTAGTTACTTACACTATCACTGCTTGAAAAAGTAAGGGCTTTAGATCATGGTAGGATCAAATCTAACATAAAAGCTTATAAGATGTGTTTGAAGGAAATTATTATATGGTTCAGAATAGACCTTGCATCCACTATACTAACGATTGGCAAGTCATTCGCCATCTAAGGGTTGTTAATAGGAAGATCGAGTACTTCCCTTCGTCCACCAATCAGGAGATATATATTTAATTGTTTAATATAATTTACCACTCAGTGGACCATACCACTGTGTGCCGTACAATTAACTTTAAATTGTGGCCTTCGAAGTTCCAATGTGATATAAAATTCACAAGGTGCAACAGGAGAAAAAGATCGACTGGATTCCAGCGAACTCTTCCCTGACTCCTTTCTTCTAAGGGCCATCAAGGACAATCGCGCGCGTTCTGCTCAATGTTTCACGAAGAAATAATAACAGCATCGACAGCGATACCCAGCATCCTCAGAGAAGACAAACATTGTTCGATAAAGAGGGTGTGGGTCGTGCAAGGATGGGGCGCGAGATTCGCTCGCCCTCCTGGAGGCCCGAGTAATTGAAAGAAAACTTTGTTAACGGCGAGACATAAAAGTTTATCGAGCGCATCGTATTATTCCTCGATATTAATAATCGACGACACTGTGTTCTTTGGATTCCGCAGACTCTAGACCGTCGTTGTTTCCTGTTCCGTAGTTTTACGAGCAGCGGTCGCCTGCTTTGGGACCCGAGAATGCTTGAAATAGAGGCAGCCGCTGATATTGAAAATCGAAAGCTCGCTATTACTTTCGCGCAATCGACGAATGTGCAAGTTCAGTACATGTTTGGTTATTATGGTAGTTTTGGATTTTAAATATTTAAGTGTGTTGCCCCGGGGAAACTAATTATTTCCTTTTTGGAACGGCAATGAATGACGAAGTGGGTTTATTGAATTTGTGTAAAAGTATCAAGCAGGTATCAAATGTAGGCACCGAAAACCCTAAATTTTCGAAACTCGAAACAGCCTAGTGCGGGAAAGTTGCCTTTGGGGAAAACGAAATGAGGCAAAAAAAAATTTGAATTCGGTCAATATTTGGCCTTCGCGCATCGGGATTAAAGTTTTTAATTTTTAATCAAGTTTGACAACTTTGAAATATTTTCAAATTTTTTTGTATATTTCACTGATGAACATCAGAAAATATTATTTGAACACATAAACACGTGAAATAGTGTTTTATATATTGTTTTATGTGTTTCTATTTTGGGACGTAACGCGGTTGTAGTGAAAGAGCAATATAGTTCATTGATTCGTGGGCCGGGGTCTAACTACATCAGTCACGTTTCTCCAACGTCAAGTTTGGGAGAAACATTACTGATAGTTTCATCGCACATCTAAATGAATTGAAAATCTCCTCTGAGGACTTACAAGAATGATCCTTAACCCGGAAATTCAAAAAATTATGAAACTTTGGAGATTTGTAGAATGTATATATATGTATTACGCAATTTTTTTGTTGCCTAAATTCGCTTTAAGAGGGTGAAATTGACCCCTGAAAATTTGGCGATTTTCCGATTCTGTGTTATAACTCGCTAATTGTAAGATTTGTAAGCTACCAATTGAATGGAAGAATGGTATAATTCACGATATCGAAATGATTTTTCACCCTTTAGCGCCAAACGTATCATATAGGGGAGACTGGGGCAAAGTGAACCTCGGGGTAAAATGAGCTTTCGTAATTTATTCTTTAACAATAGAATATATTTACAAATTTTGGTGACGTAATAGATGTGTGTAATACCACAATGATAATTATATACATACAGATATCGAAAAATGGAAATTCAATTTAAAAATTAAAAATGAAGTTTTAGAGACTTCCAATTGGTTTTCTTTTCAATTTAGCTTTTTGGATAAATGAGTCTTAAATGTGTTATTTTAACTCCAAATTTTTTCTGCGTGTTTATGACAAACTTATAAATACATGTACACGCGTTTGAGAAAAGATTAATCCTAACACTTTAAGTAAATAATTTTCCACTGAGTATACATTAAAGTGATTGATTGTGAGGTAAACTGAGCTGCAAATGGCTGTTAAGAACCAATGCGCAACTGATGTGCGCAATATCCTAACCTGTCAGCTGGCTAGAGAACCACGCAGCGTGATGGAACAAAATCTAACCTAAAAAAAATGAAATCAAATTTACCCCATGTATGGAGTAAAGTGGTCAGTTTTGGTATTTTCTTTTCAAATTGCATTTTAATATACTTTAAGTTTATTTTAAATATTGCTATTTGTCATTTATCAATAGTAATGTTCAAATTATATTACAAATCTATTTCCACATATTTTTAGTGAAAGGAAAAAATTTTATTCGACTTCAAACTTTTTTCATCTCACTTTGCCTCGGTCTCCCCTACGATACATTCCTTTTTTTGCCATTTGCCGCTTGCATTCGCAATTCGCTGTTTGCAATAGTTTAAGTAGTACATGTTTAGCGTAGTTTTATTTACTGAAGAAAGCTGGATCTACCTTAACTCCTCTACATTAGTTTTATGCATTTTAACCATTGAAAATAAATAAATAAACAGAATATAATTTTTTTATAAAAATATATCAATTCAAGGCATTTTTAACGATAAAAAGAAAACGGGATATTTTTGCTTCAACAGGATCTAGATGCGGGCGCTCAAGGGTTAAAAGACCTCTCCAATGAATTATTTGCATGATGCACTTCAATGAGCTTTCATTTAGACATGTTGGAACTACAGGTTCAAAATAGTTTTGTGGTCCTTTTGGGAAGTGTCTTTTGAGCTGCGAAAAGTTATCTGTCGTTAAATTTGAGAGCATTGATGGCGGTATTTCATCTATTGATGAGAAGGTTCTCAAACAACTTAATAAGCATCAGAAATATCTTCTGAACATAGCTTCGGCTATCAAGTCAGGATTCTGTCCTCCAGTCCTAGCTGTCCCAGATCCTGGTTCGCTGTGTTATTCCCGGTTTTTTGGCCCACCCTAATGTGGGTGGGGGAAAGCAAGAAAGACTGAATACACGGTAGTGATGGTTATAAGGTAGATCAGTGATGCCAGAATCGTGGGACGCGGGACCAAACGCTTACCCCTACTATGACCTACCGTCGTCTCCCACTATGCCCTACCGGCGCTCCCCACTTTCTTCCCACCGCACTGCACACAAGAATATTTTTACTCCTATCCGTGTGAGCTGCCTGTTGGGCTGCCGGGCACACGGACAGGGGTAGGGTTATACTTGTTTGCAGTGCGATGGGAACAAAGTGGGGGACGACGGTAGGCCATAGTGGGAGACGGCGGTAGGTCATAGTGGGGGTAAGCGTTTGGTCCCGCGTCCCACGATTCCTGCATCACTGAGGTAGATATCTTATACAGGGTCATCGTTTAATCCTGCAACCCGCGCGCGCGCGAACAGACGAAAATGGCAACACCGCCTCACGGACGCATTCCACTACAACCATGCACCGGCCCAGCGCAGAGCTGCCTGCGACCGTTGGACAAGAGTGATGCCCGAGCTTCGAAAATTTTAGCGTCGCAAAGAGCTAGGTATTGGGAATTTCCCGACCCAGGTAATCGAGCCACGCGCTCCGCTTTTATGATCGGTCTACCCCTCGCACCCCAGATCACTGTAATAAGGTTTGAAAATAATGTCAACAGATCTCGTACCCGTCTCAATTTCAAAAATTTTAGCCACGACAGGGTTGACGGTTCCTTGTACGGAGAGATTTTTCGCCACCTGCTTGTAAAAACCACAGTAACGGCACATCGTTCCAAAAAATGACATTAACGGAAGCCGGTATAGGCGTGGCGTTGAGTAGCTAAAACATTCTAACACAAAAATTCTAGAAAAAAAATTCAAACACCGCTACAATCAAAGACACGTCGCATTAGTTACCCCTTACGTCTGATCTAGGTATGCACCGCATTAAGGATAAAATCATAAAAAAGAAAACCAGAACAATAGATTCTGAGGTCTGCAGAACTAACACATAATTGAATAAAAATTTAATTTCTCAATTTATAAATATAATGATACAGAATCAACTAGCCTATTGTTTATCAACACCACGAATTTTAAAAACAGCGTTAAATACATTATCAAATAAACAGTTTCCAACAGCTTTTTAAACAATTATGGTTAAAAAATTGATAAAAGAAAAATTAAGTAAACGTAAAATATGTTAAATTATCCATCATTAAGAGGGATTAATTTTTCCTCATTTTTTTGGCGCAAATTGCATTCCGATATGTCTTACAGTTCAAAAGTTATACGAAAAAGACCTCAAAATTTTCAACCGGGGCCGGGAAATTCTGAATAGTTCTTTGCAACGTTAATTTGACAGGGACCAGCCCAAAATTCTCGAAGCTCGGGCGTCACTGCTGTCCAGCGGTCGCTTGCAGCTCTCCGAACGCGGGGACGGTGCATGGTTGTAGTGGAATGTGTCCGTGAGGCGGTGTTGCCATTTTACAAGTTCGCGCGCGCGCGGGTTGCAGGATTAAACGATGACTCTGTACGTGCTCTCTCCTCGAGCTTGGCTTGGTGACTCCCAGTGTTCGGAGGGATCGGCTGCACTGATGGAGGGGGAAACACCTACAGGAGTGGTGGTAATATGTGCGTGGCTGACGCAGGCGCAGTTCACGTACAATTACCACCGCTCCTGTAGACGTTGTCCCCTCCATCAATGCAGCCGAATCCCTCCGAATCAGAGTGCATGGGAAAAGATCTGACGCTAAGGACTCAGCTCCGACGCGCATGCGCGATGATGCGCGGATGACGTCAAACCAATCAACGCCAAGATGGTAAACGAAACTGCGCTACCGTCAAGTCAAACCAAGTGACGTGATTGGTTTTGCTGGTTTGGCTTGACTTGACGGTGGCGCCGTTTCGTTTACCATCTTGGCGTTGATTGGTTTGACGTCCTCCGCGCATTATCGCGCATGCGCGACGGACCTGAATCCTTAGCGTCAGATATTTTCCCATGCACTCTGCTCCGAACACTGGTGACTCCTCTTCGAGACACGAGCGTCGACGGCTCGACGCTCTGGCCGTGTTGCCAGATTCTCCGGCGCTTAAGCGAGCGTTGAGGATAACAAAGGGTTGCGAGACCCGCTCTACGCAGTGATCGTGCCTCGCGCGTGACTTCGCAAGATGTAAATACTGCATCACCTACACTAATATATAGGGTTCGAAAAAGAGCAACCTCGGAGAGTCGCGTTGGCGAAGTTGGTTAGGTGGCAGACCAGTGCGCAAGAGGACCCGTCAGTCGATCTTGGGTTCGAATCACCCGGGGTTCTTTTTTTCGTTTACATAAATTTATTACAGCTCCCACGCAGTGGAAATCAGATTCCCACGCCCTCGAACAGACCACCCCTTACCCTTTTCCTCATTATCCAACCATACGCTTCCCCATTTAGCGCAACAATTTGTCACCTAACCGAGAGATTCGAACGAAAAAACGAGCGATTCGAACCTCGCGGCTGCGCCGTCCTAGCAGTCCCATCGAAACCCTACACCGTTTCATCCCTCAATTCCCTTCACCCCTCTCCAATTGCACAGTACATTTTGGTAACAACGATCATCAAAATAAACCGTGACAATGCCTGATGTTGGAATACCTTAAATGCCATTCCAGAATTGCGATCAGTGGAGGAGGAGGTATGGAGAGGGGTTCGGAGAAGGAGGGATCTATATCAAAGAGCGCGTGGAAAATTCGGTTGTCGAGCGGGCAGCGGAAGTGGAAAATCGCGGTGGCGTTTATACGGATCGTTAAATCCGGCGCGGCGTCGCGTAGAAACGGCCACGGAAGTTGGGAAATGCCGTCGAAGTTGGCGCGAGCGGCGACGCAGTTGCCAGGAGTTGCAACGGATGCCGCGGTGTCCGGTGATAGCGGCGGACTCGACCGCGCGTATCGCTCGTATCAGCGATAATATCTCGCTCGATCCCCGACCGCCGTGGCCGTAGTCACGCGTGCCGCTGCAACCGACACGCACTAATTATGCAAATGAGTTTAGGACTGGTGCGGGCCGCTGTTAACGAGCGATGCACGTGCATTCGCGTTCCATCGAGCGGAGAAACATCGGGCTGCAGCGCCCAGCGTGACACGCGTGTGCATCGGCCGTCGGCGCGCGCGTACCCGATACCTCCAAACACGCGGGCAAATGAATTTTTCGACGGTCACAAATGAATTTTAGGTATTTAGAGCAAAATCGGACTAACCCACATTGAAAAAGTTAATTCCTCTAGGGTAAAACTATACAATACGCCCCACTTTTAAAGAAACATCTATAAAACCTATATTTTTTAATAATTCTTTCAATTTTTTGTGTAAACACATTAAGTGTTCATTACTCTTCACAACTACACCGAAATTGTGATAAAAACATAACTGGAAATAACTGTAAATCATCATATTCCTGAACCCTACATGGGGCGTTTTGTAACACAGCCGTCAGGTAAAACGCCCAATCTATGCGACAAATCGCTCCGACATAAATAAGTAAAAATTTGCCAACCTACCTTGTGTTTGAGACTGCATTTTGGTTGCAATTCAATGGTAGGGTAGATGTACCGTTTGTGGCCATGTGCATAATTATCATATTTTTAAATTGCTTGCAGATCATTATTATGTGGAGAATTTCACATCATAAATACAGTAATGCCTCGTTAGAATCCCGACGATCGGGGCTGGCGGCGGGACACTAACGCGATGCGGACACTATTTCCTTAGAGTAGTATATGCTCTAAGATTATTCCGTGCGGCCGATGCCGCGAGTGAGAAAACCCAAGAGCCGAGCGAGAGGGAACGAAACAGTTGATACGAAGTTGTCGTCGTCTCTTTCGTTCTCTCACTCTCGACCGAAGGATTCCAAGAAATGGTGGGGATAGTGAGCGGGATTATAACGCATGGTAAAAACGGGACACTAACGAGGCATTACTGTATTTTGTTAAGTATACCGCCAGAAATATAAGATTACATTTATTGCTTACACAGAAAAATATTATATTTTTTAAGAAGTGGCCAAAACTGGTACAATACCTTAAAGTGGCCACAAATGGTACATTCACCCTACAACGATACATATTTGAAAAAATACGTGGCATCTCAAATTTTGACAACTTACCTTATTTAATACTCGTCAGGTTATAACCTGACTGTAAGCTGTCAAAATTTGGAGTAGATTGCATAGTGAAGATAGCGATGGACGAACGAAACATGTGTTAGTTTCGCCCGTAATGTAGTGCTTATATGTGTATGTATATTTGTGTGACGTTTCTGTTATCCAGGAAAAAGAAAAGAAATACGTTACTCGTGAAAAATATGATTTTGAGGTGGGGCGTATTGTAAATTCTTTGCTGGGGTATATAGTAAATTCTGGAGTACAAAACGTTCCGGCTTCAATTTAGCAACAACGTAGTGAAAAAAGGTTCGGACAATAACGATTTAAAGAGGTTAGTTTGTCTACTTTCGAAATATATGTGTGAATTTATTGCGAACACAATAGTGACTTAGAAAATTGAATTTATCGCGAACACAATAGTGACTTAGAAAATTGAATTTCTCACATACTAACCGCAAATTATCTGAAGGCTGAAAATATAAATTTTTGTATATTTTTTTAAAAGCCGTAATATTTGCTCGTATTTTTATTGCGGCAGTTGTGGCCGACAGAGGCAAGTTCGAATCTGATGATCGCGTTGATGCATCCTGGTTTATGTGCGTAAAATAATGGTGGGGCGTTTTGTCAAATGGGGCGTATTGTATAGTTTTACCTATTTTATATGACTAGTGCAGCCTAACGGAATTATTGCTACTAACTCAATTTCTTAAAAAATGTGGGTTTTTGCTCTTAATGACTGATTTTGTACAAGTGACCTTGCAACGCCTTGCATGGCCGTTTTTGGGAAGTGCCACTGACGTTTCGGTGGACGTTCGTTGGAAGTCTTTTGAGGATGTCTGTTCAGGGCTTGAATAGGTTCCGAAAATAACTATTTCAAACTGTTATATAAAGGTTCCGATTGAAACAGTAATGAAGAACCATTATTCTGAATAACTGTTATGAAGAAGCTAAATGTCAGCCTATATCAGTTTAGACTGACATTTAGCTTCAAGTTACGGTTCCTATATAGTTCTGTAACTTTTATTTTTTAGGTTCTATATATAAGTTCCAAAGCGGTTATAGAACTGATTCTTGTAACGATTGTACAAAATTTTACAGTAAATGAAAGCACAATATATTACAGCTACCTATAGATTACAGTGCATAAGCAAAATTGTATAAAAATTATTATAAGTAAGTAAATATATATTATGTACTTATTTGTAGATACATATATCTACAATTATTTTGTAATATGAAGTGTTCATTATTATTTATAATAATTTTTAAATAATTTTGCTTATACACAGTAATCTATAGCTGTAATATGTTGTGATTTCATTTACTGTAAAATTCTGTACAATTGTTACAAGAATTGGTTCTATAACCGCTTTGGAACTTATGTACTTACAGGGTCTTCCTATATCTATGGTCAATACTCTAGGGGCTGATTATAGGTACACGCAAAAATAAGACGAAAATCAAGAGTGACGAAATTGCAGTAAGGTTTCGTTTTCGAGAAAATTGACTTTCAATTTCTGCGGAACGTCTTACGGGCAGCTGACGCGTTCTACTCACCTTCGCGTGCCCCTCAAGCCCCTAGGATGCACGGCTATTTAGGTGAAATTCGAAGTTAATTTTCTCGAAAAGGAAGCTTTTACCGCAGTTTCGTCACTCTTGATTTTCTTATTATTTTTGCCTGTATAATCACCCCCTACAGTATTGACCTAAAGTAGAACTTAAAAAATAACGGTTATACATAGAACTTACATGGGGGCTGATATAGGAATCGTAACTTAAATTGATTTGCGGGTTCGAAAGGAAGCTAGGATTATTCAAGTGCATGTTGTATACCGTAAATAAGACACTGAATTTATTTTAGAAACAATAATTTTATTTTTAAATGAGGTCTTAAGGATACTTTATGTGGGGGGCTCTGGAATGAGAGGAAAGTTAAAGTGGTCCATACAACTTGAAAAAATTCAAGTATTTTTGAGAATCTAGAAAGATTAGTTTACTAAGTGATGTGTTTCATCGTTTTGAAAAAAATGCAACTGGTCGGAATAACAAAAATCGTTTTTTCAATTTCTTTTCTGAGCCTGTAATGAAAATTCAAAGAACCCGTTTGTAGATGTATACATGCTGAAAATTTCATAAAAATCATTCAACGTTGCTTTGAGCTACAAACGTTTAAAGATCGCAGAATAAGCTCCGTTAATTGATTTTGATGAAATTTTCAGCATGTATACAACTTACTTAAATCTACAAACGGGTTTTTTGAATTTTCATTCCAGGCTCAGAAAATAAAGTTGTAAAAACAACCTTTACTATTTTTTTTGTTATTCCGACCAGTTGTATTTTTTTTAAAAACGACTATACACGTCACTTAGCAAACTAATCTTTCTAGATTCTCAAAAAAACTCAAGTGGTTTGGACCAATTTTAAAAATGTTATGCGATTTGAAAGAGTGTATGATTATGGCTGTGAGCCACTGTAACTGGGTCTGTACTATGTAGGTTTCCTGGGCAGGCAGCTCTTGCCAATTCTAAAATTTTATATTGCACACCCCCACAGGTTCATTCTCCGGTCGAGATCCCAGGTTATTTCAAGAATTTGGGTCATATTATTGACACTCGGAAATTGTTAAGGACACTCGAACCTAGCGAAAAACCTCCTAGGAACAGGGCAAGGCGTTGGAAGGCGTGCTCATTGATGAAAGTCAGAGGGACGTATATATACTTTTATATTTGGACGGATGTATACCTTTATATTTGTGTGCAGATTAAAATTTAAAGTAAGGAATGAAACAGCTTCTTGAAGACTGAGAATGGTTATTCTGGAAATGACAAGCTTTACGTCCTTTTCTATGAAGTGTAAATATCTCGAGGGTAAAGTGTATTTTAGGAGAAATGGAAATTATAAAGTGGATCAATTATTGACAAATGACGAGAAGGTAGGAATGAGGAGCACGGGAAATCAATGGCAGGAAAATGGATGAACTTGTTTGGTCAGTCGTGTTTTCCAACAGATAACAATTATTTTATAAACCGAAAAACTTCCTTTGTTCGGTGCATCAGATAATTAAACGGGAACGATGTTACAAAAATGGATAGTATTATATATCATATACAATTTCCTGTTTTGGATGTATAAAGCAGTTTGCGTTCAAAACTTCGATATTCTGAAATTTCAACTGCATAAATATTAAATAGCGTATCGCGTTACCGTAGTTGCACAAAATGCTTTGCAGTTTTATAAATGTTATTTATAATTGTGTGTTCGGTATCAATCACTTTGGAAATGAAGTGGAATATCAAATGTAAATATAAAAATATCTTTCACTTTGTTCGGTATTTTAGTTTCAATTTTTCCAAGACTTTAAATAATTAAATTATCTACGCCTTGCTGATCGTCATGACTTATAAATTGCTTTAGACTGAACTGAAAATGTTTAGCTGCGAAAAGTAGTTATGTTTCGAGAATTGCATACAAGTATCAAATTATGGAATTTAATTATCATTTGGTGAACTGATTTCAATATGATCCATACCTACTGTTATTTCAATACATCCTGTTTGTTTGTCCAATAATAGTGAAATTCAATTCCTACTTCGAAAGTTCTACATTGATGCTCCAATTTCCAATTCTACGTCAAGTTAATTTGACGTTAATGGAACTGTAATAGCGTATTTAATTAAATTGTCATTTATAGAATAATAAACCTCAAAAGTAGGTTCCAATTTTAACAGGGTGATTTATTTAAGGGGATATGTAAATCTAGCGATGCGGAAAATTAGGCAATTTGTAAGTGGCAGTAAAAAAAAGTAAACAACCGATTAATACGAAACTTTGTACGTTATTTAAGTATAACAAATATTAAAAAAACGCTGCAATATTTAAAAAATGTTTATATCTAAGTGCGTACGACCCCATTTTCCGGAACACCTTTTTTTAAATGCCCAACTGGTGTGCAGAATTCCGGCAGAACGGTTATTACTTGCAACAAAAACAGAAAAGATTTCATTAATTATGATAAATTCCTAAGCATTGACAATCAAACATTTCAATGTTTGTAAAAATTAACAAAATGGCGGGTATTTCAAATTTAGGGCTCGAATTTCGACAAAAAATGAGCCAATTTATTGCTTATGTTTCGCAAAATAATTAGAATATTTAAAAAAAACAGATCGTTAATAAATGTAATAGCAAGGATAACTGTAAATTTTCAAAGCGATTGATCAAATAGAACTCGAGCAATCCTGCACACCGTTTTGAAAAACACGGTTGTGAGAAAAACGTATTTAAACTTTGAAAACAATTTTTATATGTTATCGTGAATTTTTTTAGCTTACTGCTAATCAGCCATTTCTGTTTCATACCTTCTACATAATGTTTTAAGACTTTAAACTATTGTATAAACTCCAAAAAATAGATTTTTTTTCAAAATTCTAGAGTTACCTAACCCCTCAATCTACCCCAATTAAGCATCTCTTTCTCGCCACAGTACCTACTATAAACCCTCTAAATTAATATCCTCTTCATAAGAATCCGAATCACAACTATAATCCATTTGCTAATTAAATTTCTCGTAGTCAATATTTCCTTTCCTCGTTGCCCATCGATACAAAAAAAGCCACCAAACATAATGCACTCAAAACGTATCAGCAAAATAAATTTGCCATCAAGTTCCTTGACAGTAAGTCGATAGCTAATTATAATTAGCTGTCGCGCAGCAACCAGGTACCACGACTCATAGATTCTTCGTTCACCAGCATTGATCGGTAAAAATTTCAGAAATTACCATAGAGCGCGTGTAACTCGGGTTCCTGGGGCCGGTTTCTAAGGAAAGCTCGGAGATTGGCTCGCTTATAACGACTTTACTTCCGGGGAAACTTCTTTCATCAAGCGACGAGCGTCATCGTTCACAGCGTACACGCGGTGAATCGATTCGTTAAATAAGACTGGCTGATCGCCGCTGCTGTTTTTTCCTCTCGCTCCTTTTTTCTCGCTCATTCTCAATTTGTCTGCTTGTCAAGGCTCGTTTCCACCCGATGCCCGGAGATTAGCCGGATTTAACGAGGAACCCCGAAGAATTCCTTTGCCGTTTTGTGACACGAGGATCAACGTGCGCAGCCCATGGCAGCGATTTCACGATGAAACGCGCAGCAAAGCTGGCAAGCTGGCTTCCACGTTTCCCTTTAAATTATTCCCCATATTTCCAGCGCCCGTTTAATCCCATCAAAACATGTTCTCCCGGTTTTCTTTTTTCAACGACGCTTTATCTCGCTGATTCGGGCCATTTTCCAATATGTTGAACGCTAAGCTTCTTCGAGGTTCAAAGTTTACGTCTGGCTCGAGGTGAATACTAAAAATTGTACATACGTGGAATGGGGGTCTGTTAGCTGGGAGTGTTGAAGTCGATGGTGGGAGATCTGGCTATTTCTGATGGAAGGTGTTATCTGTTAAATACACTGGGCATATTGAAAATGAGTAGTTTTATATTTTTCTTCGTGATCATTTCGAGATTTATTGCGGGAAGTGGATGGAACAATAAGTTAAAATTTTAATTATCAGGAGAAGTCATGCATGTAGTTGTCGTTTGTAATAGAAACTCGATTTAATTAGCCTTTTCATTCCTCGTTTAATAATACATTAGCTTCAGACTAAAATTGAGAGATGTGTGACAGTATTATGTCACACCGATTTGAAATTATTCAATCAAATTAGATGTGGCAATTTAAATTTGGAAAAGTAAAGAGTATTAACAGGAGATAGACCCAGGTTAAGGGTACTAGGCAGTCGTTCTTGTCTAAAATGAAGCATTTCTGTTTCAATTACAAAGAAACCAATTGAGACTGAGTCTTGTTCTTTGGCACGAAGTTTATTAACATCATAAGCTTTAAAAAACGTGTTTGTTTAGTGAAAAATATGCATTATATATGACACTACAGATGGATCATTAAAGAGGCTTTTTAAAAAAAGTTTCTATTGTTTTACAGTGATTACTCAAAAACGAAGGTTCCAATCGATTCAAAACAAATTCGAGCATCTTTACAAAATGTGTAGTTTCGGACCACACCTAAATTAAAGTAAATTAAAACTTTTATTAGTAATTATTAAGTGGATAATATCTTATAACAAAATTATTAATTTTTCTATTTTTATTTATTTGCATTCAATTTGCATCAAACGTGCACCAAACAATGTAGAATTTTTTTTACGTACCTACATTACACGCCATAACTCAGAAACAGCAGCTGCACCTCTCTTAAGCTGCAAGGTCCTCAATTCTAGTGGCTTCATATCTCCGAAATTTAATTGATTTATTGTCCAATCGCGAGTTGAAACAAGTTCTCGCGACGAATGCCTTGTAAACTTGTAACTACGGCCCTCTTGGAACAATATCTGCTCTGCTGGCAATCGTTTAATTTATCAGAAGGTACTTTCAGCATTGAGAACTTAACTTCCCTCGCGATACTTTGAGCGCAGTTGACTAATGGCCAGTGTTCCTCGTCGAGCTGAATAGTTTTTGTTCCGTGAACGATCGTCGACCGTATCTTTTCTTCGTAATCGGGAAACGATTGCCCTTTCCTCGGATTTACACTCGTAATTCAATATCGTAAAGCATTCTGTTTCTCCCCCCTCCGTCTTTTATAGAGGAGTGCAGATATCGTTGCAAAATACGGGGCAGTGAAAGCAGAGAGAGAACTACGGATAGGTATCGTTTCCCACGAAAATCTATGCGCAAGGGAATAAAAGAGAGGCTTGCTGATTAAATTAAACGATTTTTAAACGAACGGCTGTACATCAAGTGTATTTGGGTGTTTCGGTGCGTTGAGCCGTTAATGAATCGATGAAACGCGATGACGGATCGGACACTTTGAACGTGATGAATTTTTTTGTCACGTGTCCAGTGAATAGTTTTTCGGACCTTTCGTTTCTGTCAAAAGCGACGCGTGCAGCTCGAAGGAGAGGCGGAAAAATCGCCAGTAACTTTCAACAGGTTTTCACGACACGTATATAACAGGCTGGTGAAAAGTTTCGTTTTTATTATTTTCGGGGGTGAAGCGTTTTGATGGCTCGAGGAGATCGAGTCAGATCACTGTCTGGTTTTAAGGAAAACAGATCAAATTTGAAATTCGACGATTGTAATAGTAGAAATATTGGCGAATGGTCTTAAAAAATTAATGAATCCTGTACGTTTCAATATATAGAAATGCAGAGTTAATGGGTTTTGTAATTTGTTAGTGGTATTACAGTTATAAAAATTCGCGAGGTGATCCAAATTTTAATTTAAAAATTAGTAAATATAAATACAGCATTGCTTTGGTGGAATGGAAAATATAATACTCTTTCAATATTCCACACAAATATTGGTTTCAAGTTCGTGATCTTTTCAAAAGATCGCCACGATGGTAGATAAATAATGGTAGGATAACTTTGCAGCGGATTTTGAAGAAATTAAAACCGCTGAATGACTCAAATGGAAAATACGTATCGACTGTGCGGCTATTGTTTTTTTTTTATACATTTTATTTTAAAGTTCTTTAACCCTTTAAGGCCCAGACACTTTTCTCGGCGGAAAAAAATGATTTCTTGCGATTAGTTGCCTGAAAAATGGTCCCAATACATGCACTTCATCGATGTTTCCTCCAAAAAACCAGTCGAAATATGATTTTCTCGATGCGACGTATACGTCAAACTGGGCGTGTACGGATTAAAAATGGGATTTTTTTCATAAATTAAACTTTACATGCATTATTCTTTTAGTATAACAATTAATTTACACGTATCTACCTAATAAAATGTAAAAAAATTAATTTTACTCGCAACTGTTTAAACAAAACTAGAGCAACGTTTCAAATTATTGAAAAATGTCCAACATGCATTCGCCAGAAACGTTTCCATGGTTACTGTAACCATTATTTACAGCGTTAAACGCATCAGTGGCTTGCATCTCGGAGTCATTTAGAGAACTGAACCGTTTTAGGACCCAAAATTATCGACTATCGATATTTTTTATACGTCTGAAAATGATGTGACGTATACGTCACACTGGGCGCTAAAGGGTTAAGGGGGGAGATCACTGTCTCGGTCCGAAATGTAAGGGTGTTTTCGGGAATTTATTTCAACCAAACAACGCAAGTAAATCAATTTATTGCTTAGTATAGTTAAAAGTGTACATATCGAAGGGTAAGAAAATTTTTTTTCAATCAAATTAATAAATCCGTTTCCTGTATACTCTTCGTCAAAATTTGCGCTCCGGCAAAAACATGCTAGTCGCGTTGTTAGTCCCCAGGCCATATGGTTCATCAAAATTCAAAAAAACAATAATATTTAGAAACTAGAAGCCTGCCTCTATTACGTGACGATCGAAAAATGTCTAAAATTGTAAAAAATAACAAAATGGCGGACCACTAAAAAAAGTCATGTTTTCGGGGTACAAAATTGGGGAAATGTTGCTAAAAAAAATAGAAGCAGATCGAAAATTGAAAATGTCTGATCGTCACGTAATAGCGATGGGTTTTCCGTACAATAAATATCCTTGATCATGCCAATTGTACGTATAGTTTTCTCTGTAGACTGTCAACGCGGTTGAAAAATGTCATTCTCTGGAAAACGCGTTCAAAGTTCCGGGTGGCTCACAATCAGTTGCGCGTTTAACATCGCTTCACGAAAAACACCACACGAAAAACCTCCATAAAATTTGGAGAGAACATTCTTGAAACATACGTCTTTCAGAAAATGTAAAAAAAAATTCAGATTTGAGACAGTGGTCTCTCCCCCCTTAAAACCAATGTTTGGCCTATCATCGTGACATTACCCCCTAATTCAATGTGTTTATTGCCACGAGAAGCTATGCAGAGTATTTAAGTGCATGGTGCAAATTTACCTAATGTTCGTGAAATTTCGTAAAAATGACACATTCTTCCAAGTGACACTTTTTGTCTGTTAACAATCGACAATACTATAGATGAGTTAAGACAACAATTTTAGGATTGCTGTATTTTCGAGTCTGTACTATCTCCAGTGAAGAAACCTCCTGAGTTTTATTTTAAATGAGGGAAACATAAAGAACATTTCTTACGACGAAGCACATTGCTATTGTATAATATAGAAACTTTTCGCTGTTGAACCAGTGTTTACAAATATTTTTCTATTTACTTTGACGAGTGGTGCGCAGGTTCAAAGTTTCTACCTAGATTTTACAGGCGCCCTTGTACAAGGTAAGCACATCGTATTATTATAAAGTTAGTTGGTGTAGCTTGAATAGTATACTTTGAATCTCGGCGTTCCTTCGATAGGAACTTGATTATAAAGCTAACATTACAGAACACCCCCCACGTTCTTGTCAGAAAATATCGAGCTTTAAAGCAACGCGTAAATTAACAACGTTCATTACAGTCTCATGCTCTCGATAAAACGTTTAATGGGGCGTCCGTGTCCAAAACATATAACATGCTTATCTTCCAGGCGACACAGAAATTAATCCAGTGCATTTAGTAACACAGAGAATAGGGGTGAATAAACGGGCGTATAAATTTTGATAGAAGTTGTAAAAAATGAATGATCAGTGATAATACATAGTAATGGTCACTGAAAAATGATAAATGGTGCCCTGCTTGATATCAGACATCCAATTGTGAAAATTATCAGGGTCGTTGACTTAAAAATCCATTAGAAATATTATCTACTACGACAAATGCATCGTAACTGCCACGATATTTCTTTCAATAGAACACTTTCTAGCTCCTTAACTCAACCAGTGCAAATAACAACGATCTCCCTTTCAAGGAGAGGCTTTCAAGCGTGCGCCTACGATTGCTTTGGTTTTCGGATATATTGCAGAGGACCGAAAAATAAGAAATACGTGTATTTTTTTATTTTGGATTGTTTGTATATTTAGGGGGTGATATCACCCCTCAAAGTTCATACGAAAGGGTAGAAAACTTCCTACTATTAATTTAAAAAATATTATAACTGTCACGAAATATAACAGTTAAATATTTGTTTAGATATTTATTTGTTGACAAACTGCTGTTCCTCTTTTTGAGTCATGACATTTAAGTCATTTACATCTGGGGCAGGGACTTCGGTAGCCCAGAATATAATTATGCTAGCACGAGAGAACTTGCTCGCTTGAAATAAAAATGTGAGCTGCCGCGCAGCGCTGAAAAACTCCTCTTTTAAATGCTGGGTGGAGAGGTTTCACCCTCTACCCTCGAATGGCCAAGATAGAGAATAGACCCAAACATTCCCACGATCCAACGTACATCGCTGACGAAGTCCAGACATTGGCAGCGACGGAAAGACATCGCAGCGTAGCCTTGAAAATCCTGGGGGTGTCACGATTTCGAGGATCTGCCTTGGTTGTTTGGTAAAATGCCCAGCCAACACTCGGGACTACGTCTCGATCGCACTAAACTTTCCGTGACCTGGCCATTCGTTACGCACGTAACATAACATTGTGTTAAATAGTAAAAATAAATTGAATTTCGACCGTAAATTTTTTTTTTTAAATTAGAAGAGATGATATCGGCGCATAGATTCGGTCTATTAACTAACATTGTGTCGAATAAAATTTGTTATAAGTACTTGATATACACAATGCAATTCTTTGAACTTTGAGGGGTGTTCTCACCCCCTAAATACGAAAACAGGTAAAACTAAAAGAACACGTAGGGTAAACCAACCAGTGAATGACCGAATCGTTGAATTGATGGACCTTTGAGATTAATACTTGAATATATTTATGTATAACAATAAAACAACTGTTGAAATTGCATTTAAATTTATTTTTCTTGAAATTTCTATAAAAATAATTACTTATTCTTATCGTAATTTAAAAAAAAACGATTATAAAGTGCAAGATCCCAGTGTAGAATCCCAGTAAATGACCGCATACTTTTAATAAGAATTGTACTTATTAATATTTGCTTAATACGCGTAACTAAAAATATGGGATATTAAAACTGCAACTACACTCTAATTATAAACATATAATATTTTTAAATGTATAATTGACATTTCTTTGCCTAATGATCATTCACTGGTATACGGTAAATTACTGGTTGCTTTACCCTATTTGTTATTTCTCTGTCCTCTAAAATATATCCAAACACCAAATCAATAGTGACTGGCACCAGAAAACCTCCCTAATTGCATCCACACTCGCCCAATAAAAAATTCATTTCGCTCTTAAAACAATCCCCAAGCACGTGCTCATTAAGGCCCTCTTATTCCCTTTCACGAACCACGTGTCAGTTAACTCCGCGCCTCGAGCTTCGATCTACCCCCTCCGCACAGCCTCGATACACAATTACGACGCGTAAAGACGCCGGTTCCCGAAGTTCAGGGTTGAAGGGATGCGTTCCACGAAACGGCCCGAAGAGCGTTGATTGCCTCTATTCAAGCGGAGAACGTTTACCGCCAGACTTCTCCCCCTCGCAAGGCTTCGAGATCAACGATCTCCAAGGCGCCAGCCCCCCTCTCTTCCGCGGTTTAACTTTCGGGGAGCGTTATACCGCGGGACGATCGACCTAATTCCCGATCCATCAAAGAGCGAATCCCATCTGCGGTGGGCATCGTAAAAACGGCCCCGTGCTCGTTTTTTTTCTCCCCCAGTCTTTCATTTTCATCGCCGCGGACGGAGCACGCGCGGGGGAGGCTTGATTCCGCGCGACTATATTGACACAACCTACAACGACCAATTCTGATCGGGAATTTCGTGCGACGCTTCGCTGCGCCCACGGTTAGATACAAGTCTGCCGGTGTTCCCACACGCGGAGAAAATTATGAATACACGTATCCGCTACGTGGTATCAGTGAGGGGCGAGGGGACAGAGACAACGAACGTGGATCGAAGTAGGAGGGAAACGGTAGCTGGGAAAGAGTAAAAGCGAGAGGCAGAGGGGCCAGCAGAGATGGAATATAAATGCTGTGCACGGGATTCGCGCAAATCTATTCGCCAGATTCGCCAGCATTGTCAGAATCCACCTCCCGCGGTTATTCCGCGGTATGGGCTTCGGTGAAATGGGAATCTTTTATACATTCCGTGTACAGCATTTCCGTTACTCGTTTTTCTCCCCATATTTTAATTAATGGTAGGTTCCCGCGCGCGAATGCGACGCACGAGAAATGAAATCACCACGACCCACTCGGTGCCTTCCTCCTCGCGGCGACCCTTTACCCGTTACCCCCTTGCAGCTTCGCGGCTTTGTAGCCCGCCATCTCTCGCGCCCGTACCTTTGCAGGCGAATGCAAACCGCTCCTCTCCTCCCCCCCGTCGAGCTTTTGCCAACCCCCGCGCCCGTTACTCGCAAACCGCCGTTCCCTTTTGCGCCGCTGTCCCTTTCCTACTTGCCCCACCTTTTTTGTCTCCTCCCTCGGTGGGTTCACCTTTTCGCGGGCTCCTTGCTAAAATTACGCGGGATCTCTTCGTCCCCGACCTTTTGACGCCGAGTTTCCCCCGCCCCGTTAACTCGGCGTATCGGTTGTCGCCTCGCGAATTTCGCGTCCCCGACGAAATTTCGAATGATCGCCCTCGCACACTTTCAACCCCCGTCGCGTTTTATTTCGCCCTCCTTGTCTCTGTGCTTCCACCGCGGCGCTTCCCTCTTTTTCCCCGTTGCTCCGCGACGCAGGCAGTCCGCGTTGAAACGTTCGTAGCGTTCAATGTTTCTGCGACAATAGATCACAAAGCGCGGTTACACGGGGTTGTTGAGAGGGGCGAGGATGTGCGACACGCTTTGATTTTCTTCCCTCGGCAGGTGGGAAGAGGAGTTCTCCGCCTCAGCACGTGTCCCCAACGGTGGATGAAACGTGCAGGCGAACGAACTCTGCGACCTTAGGCCGCGCTCCCACGGCTCTGATGCGTTGAACATCTTCAACATATGCTTTTTGCAATTGACACTTTTATAAAAATAAAAATGCACTTTCCTCCACATGTTCACCGTATTGGCAAAAATGAATGTTTATGGATATCCATATGTACTTCTTTAGTTTTAGGCATGTAGAAAATAAAACTTTTGGGTTTTTTGTTCTTTGTTCAAACTTTGTGCAAAACGTGGTTCGGCAAGATTTCGCGTATCACGGCTCTACAGTCGAAATTTTGTACGAAAAGAATACCACTTTTTCCGTCAAGAGTTGTATAATAACAGGTTCATATTGAATTTTCCATTTATTTCATTATATCCATAAAAAAATTGCCGAAATGACTATGAGTTTGCTTCGTCCAAGATGGCCTAACCCCTTAAATTACGTAAGGGTTTCTGGGGAGGAGAGAGTCGTGAATTTCTTACAAGGGGGTGGCGGGAGTCAGGTAGCGTCTTAGGTAATATTTTTGTGACCTAATTTTCAATATGAGTAGCTAAAAACGATGCTTCATCGCGAAACCGCGTTAAGGGCTTACGCCACTATGAGGCACTCGAAACCGCACTAAACTAGACGAACCTTTTTATTGATACTATGTGGTTGAAAATTATTTATTTTCTTTTTATGTGTAGATCATGTATTAGTGCATATATTGTACAAATACTGTACGAAAATGTTAAAAAATGACCAAGTAATTTGTTGTCCCGCGAAGCTCGTTCGCCGTTACACCCGTAACTAATATAACAAATTATAACGCCCAGGTTCATCTGAAATGAAAAACATGATGATTTTCGTGTTCCTTAATATATTACCTACAATTTAATATATGGATTTGAGAAAAAAAAATTTATTGCGCAAATGAGAGCAAGGTAAATAAAATTATTCGTTTTCCACGTGACAAAACGAACTTAAAACATTTATTATATACAAATGGGTTATTGTATGAAAAATGATATGCTACATTGTAGATAATACCATTATGAATATACATACCAAGTTTGAAATCAATCGGACAAATAGTTTTGGAGATATTTGATATAAGTAACACTTTTGAAAATGTAGTTTCGAGAAAAACGCAAAAGAAGAAAAGACATCCGCGCCTCGTTTAAAGTCTATAACACGGCTATTTTGGGGAATTTTTGCGTCTACCATGACATAAATTATTCTTAAAACTTCACGTAATAAGAAAATGCAAGAAAAAAATCGATTTTTCAAAACTGTCAGGGTGGCGTAACCCCTTAAATGGATTGTATAAATCTCTAAACGTCTCGTAATTTAACGATGGCCCCAATGTAACGCGCAGCGAGGAACCCTAATAGGTACGATATTATTTTAACGCTCTCTGTTTTTGAAAAATGATGTTCTGGAAGTTTGGCGATTATAGTACCAATTTCTAATATTTGTTTAGTTGAAATAAACTCAATTACTATATTTCAAATTAGCATTGCAAACTGTGTGCAAACTGAAATGAGTTGTTTTAATACGCGCCTCCTTAACAACTATTAATTTACAAAATGAGTAACGTTGCTTAACAACAATATAGTCCAGAGAAAAAGCTCTAGACACAATCAACAGTAGCCGGTACAGAAGTTGTAATCGTGGAAACGCACCTTTACACCCGCTCGATGAATCGAGCTTCATCGGTCACTGGTTAAGAAGCTAATTATATCCGGCTTGGGATAAATCACCATCAAATATTTGACCACGTCAATCGTGGCCACGGTCGGCGGCGTGTCCGGTAAACAATTAATCCTGCGAAGCCAGCCGGGAAGGAATTGGGCGGTGGCAGATTTATAGATGATAGATTTATTCAATTCTTGCTGCTTCATTAAGCAGAGATTTTATTCCCGTTTGTCGCGCGTAAAACTTTGTTCCCGACCCGATCGGGCCGGCCATGAATAATACGTAGCCACTCGTGCAAAATCTTCTCCAGCGACGTACGCTCGTTAACCGTCGCTGCGAATCGACCGGTCGATACCGTTTTAATGCATGCACAAACGTTTAATGGCAATCGACGGAAAAGGAAGAAAAGGAGTAACCGGGGGAGGGAATTATCCATGCCGGCGGAGGATTAAAATAGTGCATTTATCGAGGCGAAAAAATGCAGCCGACGCGGAACGTGGTTTGGGGAAATCGAGATACGAATAACGACGCAGTGGGGCAATCTCTAATTGCACGATGCTTTGGAGGAACTAAGTAGTAAATCTGCGAGAATTGTCATGCCACCAATGTGGTATAATATGGTCTCTCGAGCTTCATTTTCCTAGTCATGAACGTAACCACTCAACTTTTATTTTCGTGGACATCGAAAGCTCTTTAAAACGATATACCGAGAGCATAAAAGATATATTCTCTGTGGGGGCTATAGAAGATTAACGTCCTCCACCGCGTAAGATATTTTCAAGAACGTCAAGCAGAATAGATGTCGAAGTCGATCAAGCCTCCAACATTAGGGTGACCCTTATTTATACGTGTCGAAATATTTTTTGTGCGGACCTACGTGTACTCAGACATTATTATTTAAAGAATGGTTGGAAGCATGAAAAAATTATATATAGAATAATTGTGGAGAATTGAATGCTCTTTTAGTATTATTTGAACAAAATTTCGATACCGCTTACCATTTTTTAGAAATCTTTACATCCACACCAGTGATGAATCCTAAACTTTAAGGCCTGGTCGGTACCCTTTCCTGATGCCCAATTGCAATAATTTTTTTTGGGACTATTTTTTTTATAAAATGTAGCCCTATTAAGGGGTGAGAGCGCAAGAAATCGCATGTTGAAAATAAGGGCCACTCTACCCTAATATACGAAACTAATTTCTGTTCAAATCCCATTCCTTGTCTAATCTTCCATAAAAATATGCACCAGCAGCCCGAGGATAAATAACCCAGGAACGCGCAGGGTGAGCCGAGATCCCAGATGTCCTCGTTGGGTTAAAGCGAAGCGACAACTCGACGTACCACCGAGGAAGTCGAGGATTGTTCCCGACCTAGGAACGTTGTTACTTATTTACGAACAGCGGGGAATGGTTGACGATCGCTGGCCTCCAACATGGTATTCGTTTTACGTTTTATGGCGAAACCGGGGCGGGATATATGCGGACGTTATGTCCATGGGGTGGAACGGGGCGAGGGAAAAAAATGGCGCGTCATCGGGGGATGAAATCACGAAAATGTAGGCGAGCAGGGGCGCGGTCATCGGCGTCGGCTTAGACACCCCGCCGCGGAGCTCGCCTGAAACGCTGGGAATTCAGGCGAACGCGATTTTTCACGGGATTGACCGCAGTTTCGACGGATTGCGGCCTCGGAAGCAAACTACTCCCCAGGAAACTGCTGTTCCAAACTTTTCGAACAGCCCCGGGCTGCTGGCCGTACTTTGATTTTTGGTAAAACTGTTGGCGGCTTCGTTGCTCGTAATTCACGCCCTTTACACGTACACCAAAATCTATAGGGAAGCTAGACCAGTGGAGCATGGTTTGCCGTAAATACGAAACTTGGCGAGTCGTTGTTCAAACCTTTGAGTAGCTTTCCTCTCCTTCCCGGTAAAGAATCGGGTGCATTTAATGGTGTTTTTGTGGTTAATCGTGAAACCACTGAATCACGGTCCTTTGAATGTGAAATCGTACACAATCTAGTGGCGGATTGACCAGGGTGTCAGCTTGCCCGATGGCAAGTGGGCCCTCTTAAGGGGGTAGGTTACCCACAACATTCTGAAGTCATAAATGAATATAGAGATTATTTTTGTATTCATTTTTAAGCGTCATTTCGTTGACTTTAATCCGCATGAAGAAAATTTTAAAAATATTTATAGGAAAAAAGTTATAAATATAAATGTGAGAGTGTGTACGCGATGCACCGTTTGATGGTGAATACGATTTCGGACAGGTGAATTACTTAAAACAAAAAGTAAAGGCATTTTTATAACCTGTAAGACAGTCTCCATCTTATACAGGAAGCAAAATTTTGATAAAAAAATTAAACAATTTTTATGTTGATGTTTCTGATTTTATTCTTTTTGTAGGAAAAATGTTTTTTTATCTTTTTTTTTTAAGAATTTATATTGAAAATGCGCTCCCAATACATGGAGGGGAATAGTTTCCTGCAGCTGGCTGTAAATTTTCATTCAAATCGTTCGAGCGGTTTTTGAGATTTTATGTTCACCGTTTTGGAAAACGTAGTTTCTGGGAAATCACGTTTAAAGTTGGACATCGTTATACGATCTCATATGCTGGTTTCTATATTTTTTATTGTAATTCCTTCAATTTTTGGAATTTTGGGGCCCAGTTGCGCTTAAAATACGTAGAAAAGATGTAGCTAGCGGAATATGCAAACATCCTAAATAACAATTTTCGAAAATTTTGAGGGTAACCTATAAAAATGAATGTATTTAGGTATAACGAATCTTAAATGAAAGATTCTTAATTGAAGAATCTTTTCGAATTTTTGGTATCAGATAAGTCTGAGCCAGGAAATCACATGCGCCACGAATTAGAATATTTAGTTTAGGTGCCATATTGACGCTGTAAAAAACATTTAAAACAAATTAAAAATGTTCTGCTTAAATTTTTTTTGTATAACATAAGGTAGCTTAATAAATACCAAAAAGATTTATTTCGTTACATGTTGTATTTACTGAGAAAAAGTCTAAAAATAGCTTAACTTTTCGACCGATCACAGTAGAATGACCCCTTAAACATCAGACAATATGTTAAAAATGTAGTAGCTTGAAAATATAATAGAAGTTTTAATACTACTTATGTATGCAACTAAAATTTACGTTGTACATATTACTATTATAATAAAAAAAATTTAATAAAATCATTTTTCGAGGATACTTTATATTTAAGAATATAATAAACAATTCTGAAAAAATAATTCTGATTCGGGTTATGTGATAGACTTATAGTAAGTGGTGAGATCTCTTTGTCTCCTGGCACCCAATATTTTTAACCCAGTTCGACATTGCCTCAAAGTTTCCCAAACTACCACTATCTTCGTCATCTGAAAGTATCCAAAATACTAGTCAACTGCTACATAAGTTTTCCACCTGAAATTATTTTTTAGTAGCAGTTTCTGATGTTATCAGCTTGGAAGTTCAGGTTGCGCGCAATATCACATTTTACACTGAATTTTTCCCTCACTTGCATTTGCCACGCAACGACACTTTAAACGTACGTAAACACGTAGGGCCATTTATTAATACATAACGTACACTAGTGATTTTCGCGCATTCTACACCTCGTGATTAAGAAAACTGTTCCATTGGACATTAATCTTTCAATTCTTCCTCGACTTTCATTGTTTCCTTGCGCCCAACTTTTTAGCAACGTCAGAAAAGAATTGCTCGTACAATGAAGAAAACTCCGGCTCCCCTGCAGCTGCACGAAAAGGCGATTAACGCCGTTCGATCGGCCGCGGTGATAAGACACTTGAAAAAAAGGGAAAATGCGGGCCACGATAAGCAGCAGAAAAATAGAGGAGAGTTTCGATCAGCACCGTCTAACCGTGTCGTGATTTATAATTCACGACGGCCTCGTCATTCTTTGATGCAATTAATCAAGAGATACCGGGCCGAGGAACGTTACAGGATTATTCCCTGGCGAGAAGCGGGAGCAATCGATGCGTCGATATAAACTCCTCGTCACGGACGATCCCCGGTTGGCTTTTGGATGTCCAGGAAAAAGATGTTTCGATCGTGACGGAATCGAACCGTCTTTCTCGATTCCAATAAAGGCATTGGCATCACTGCCACGATCTAATCTCTGTTAGTTAAATTAAAAGGGTTAGTTAAACCCTTAGTTAAATAGAATTTATTCTGCATGTGTGGGTTACCCAAGATACAGCCATTTACAAATTAAAATAACAAGTCTGTAATTATCTTCCGATCCCATATTGCTTACAAGGGAAGTTTGGCAACTCGAAAATTCAAAAACTATGAAACTGCAGAAATGTAGCTCAAGTGATGCTAATAACGTAACTATCTTTTGATTCGGCAATAAAACGGCCCTGAGGGTGAAAACACTCCCTCGAGATAATTGTGAGTTTTCACATTATTGCGAATATTTACGAAACTGTAAAATATATCAAATAGAAGTTAAATTCAAAGTTCTATTATTTCTTATGTGTAATAAATCGACGATAAGGAATTTGGGAAAAACATTATTTTTTCAAAATTTATCCCCCACCACCCCTTTTTGGACAATTATTTAACACCACATTGTAGGATATCGGAAACTATGGAATTTTTAATTGAACTTTTTTTCAATATCTTTTACTGTTTCGCAGATATTCACGATAATATCAAAACTCACAATTTCTTTGAGGGTGTTTTCACCCCTAGGACAGCTTTATCGTAGAATCAAAAAATAATTTCGTTATCACCCTCACTTGAGCTACATTTCTGCAAAGTTTCAGATTTTTTGAATTTTCGAGTTTGCCGAACATCCTTTGTTAGCTCTTACAAAGTAACAAAATATCGTGTCTCACATGAGATTTTAATTTCCATTAAAACAATTCTCTTGTTTCTATTATTTACATTTTGTTGTCGCTGTGATTTTTGTCTCCTAACAGAAAAGTCGCATATAAAATATCATCGTGGATTAGCTCCTTTAAAACATTCTAAAAGATAAACTAAAATAGCAAAACAATCTACATAGCACGAAAACTATAGGAAGACACGTAAGAAACCATTTGCCACATTACATATATAAAAGCGCAAGTTGCATTAACTTCAAGAATATTATATCACGCATCGTGTTCGATCCTTGCTACCTTTACGAGCTCTCTATCTTCCTCATCAGCAATTGGACACCGATACGACGCCCGTCGGAACGCGAGCACCCACCATTCTCTGACAATGCCCCCTTTTCTTCGGCTGACTGATCAATTTTATCAAAAGGTGCGTCTCTCTCGCGCTGCATCGCGACTTCTCGAGCTCTTTGAACAGCCAGACGAACGTGCGACGAAGGGTGGAGACAGCGGGGGCCGCGGCGCAACAGCGGCGGGTAGGGCGCAAGGGAAAAAAGCCATCGCTCGCCATCGATTTCTCGGGGTAGGTCCGGGTGAGTGACGGGTGGGCGCGAAGTAAACTCACAGCTATAATTGAGTTCGACGTGGGTCGGAAGAATGGTCATGTCGGTGGAGCGCTCGCACGTACGCGCGCCTGCTACTCCGCTGCATCTGTGCCCGTGCGTATGTAAACACCGTAGCTGTTTCGTTTACAGTCGCCGACTAAATCCGCGCCTTGCCGGAGGGAGAATTCCCTGACTATGCGCGCGCCCTTTTTATCGACGATTTCGCGACTCGTCGGCCGCGGGTATAATTAATTACTTTTAATGAGCGCAGACGCCCTTGATTTCGCGCGCGGGATGCCGGGTCGTAGCTTAATTGAACGTTCCCGGGCGTGCCCGCCATAGAGGCTTGTGATGTTTACTCCCAGAGATTCCCGGCTAAAATATTTGTTTAGAAACGGCGGGCGAAGGGCGGGGGGCTAATAAAGTCGGTCGAGGGCGCTCGAATTCGGGGAAACTCGTTTGTGAATAACTGGGATTGGATCCGAGGCCAATGATCAATAAGCGGAAGCAATAGTTTGTTTAGCAAAGGAGGGAACGCTAATGAAGCCGATCGAGCGTGTTGCTGGGATTGGGAGTGGCTCATGATTAATTAGGATTCAATGCAATTGGGATGCGCAGTGATTGTTGATGTTTATTTGCTGATCCGTGCGTGCGAGAAAATAAACGCGGGAACACATTTTCGGAGTGAGTAGTGGTGGGAAAGTAGCAGTTACGGTAGAATTTTACTGTTTAATATGTAGTTGCATTACATTTTTCAATATTAAGGGGGTATTTTAGCGTAACTGCCCGTTTTCAACGCCATGTTCGGGAATTTATTTAACAACATCTATAAGTTTATACTATCTGGCGTTTCGCCTGCACATTAAGGTATGTTGGAATTAATACTCAGAATTGTTTTGAACTTTTTTATCGCACATATACATAGATACAGTCGGTAACGCAAACTTCTTCAAAAAAATTCTTTTCCGACGGGCGTTGGTGTGGGAACTGTTCTAGTCATCCAAAATGGAAAAACTTAGGTGTAGTTTCTTTATTATGTTTTTCGTTATGGTTGAAACCACAGAGGCCCCCTAACAATAACAATTTGCAGAATGACAAGAATTTTGAAAAAAATGTTCGATTTTTGCTGATAAATTTAGCTGTTTTCGTTCTGTAGAATTAATTTTATACAGGATAGAATGTCAACCGAGGTTCCAACCATAGCGACAAACGTAATAAAGAAAATGAACCTTACTTTTTTTAGTTTGGATGACTAGAACAGTTCCCACACCAACGCTCGTCGGAAAAGAATTTTTTTGAAGAAGCTTGCGCCACCGGCTATATTTGTGATAAAAAAGTTCAAAAAAATTCTGAGTATTATTTCAAACATACCTTGATATACAGGCAAAACGCCAGATAGTATAAACTCATAGTTTTTTTAAAATAAATTCCCGAAGATGACATCAAAAAACGGGCAGATACATTGACTAGAGAACTCCCTTAAAGGGAATTATAGGTAGACTGTGCGATAGTGAGGAAGGTGGAACAGTAGATGGCGCTACCAACTTATTCAACTTCACACAATCATTTTTTTCTGTGAGAATGACGACAACTAGGGTAGATGTACCATTTGTGGCCACTGCACCATTTGTGGCCACTGCACCATTTGTGGCCACTGTCTTATTTATTCCGATATATTAAGTATTCTTAGTTCACTTTCATTACAATGAATTAAGCTGTCTAAGGATGGGTTGTTGGCACCATTTCTACTGTTTTGTTGTCCCGTTTTATTTAATAATCATACGTGGCCACAAATGGTGCAAAACAGTCCGGCACGATAATATAATGATTTTTTAAATAATTATGTTTAAAACATTGTTCAACGTAGAATATTTCAATTATCTGTAGATTTTGGATTACACTGATATATTCTTTATTTTTGTGTACGTATTCTTTTGTAAGTTATGTATCTGTGAATGGTACGGAAATCCTTAAAGTGGCCACAAATGGTACATCTACCCTACATAAGTAAATTCAGAGGTTGGTAGATGGCATGTTGCTCTCTTTTTTCTCCACTTCTACAAACTTCGTTCTTACTTGACATATCTACAGCAATTATTCGCTAAGAGTTCGGTTTGGTCTACATGTTACGGGTACCCTCCGGTCAAAACACCCGAAAAATACGCGATTTTCATGAATTGAAAGAAAGGAACTGAAGGACATACAGTAAAAAGACTTTTTGGACTTTATTACTTCAATGTGAAGAATAAACAAAAAAATTATTGTTTGAATTCTACCAATTTTTGCCTTAGTTATACAGCATTCATTGTACCATTGTAGAAATTAGAGGACTTGACGGGCGCCACTGTAAAAAGCTTAACTATGGACCGATTTCAAAAATTCTTATGACATTCTGTTCAGAATTAGACTCGCTATCGCCTTGTTCACAGAAAGTAAATTTGGACCACCCATATTTTTTTTATGGACAGATATTTTGCGTAGCAAAACTGCTTTCTCGCAACATTGTGTTCAAACAGTGCTAAAAATCGCAGAATTATTTGTATGCAATGAAGATGGATAAGACGATAACCAGTCACATATATTTTAAGAATATTTTTAGCTCTTTTATTTCAGACGATCCTGTCACGAATTCTGATGGCGCCCGGCAAGAACTCAAATTTCCAGTGGTACAATGCTGTATATCCAATGTAAAAATTCATAAAACTCAAACACTATTTTTTTTTGTTTATTCTTCAAATACGTAGTAATAAAGTCTAAAAAGCTTTTTTACTCTATATTGTTCAGTTTTCTTTTCGTTCACGTATTTTTCAAGCATTTTGACATGATGGTACCTTTAAGAGCTCGGCGCTATTCCCACCACTTCTGCCTCATTCCTGGCCTGCAAAGGCCAAGACCTCGCCTACTCTACGTTAAATGCTCACCGCCGGCACCGAGCCGCGAGCTCTTAGCGAATAAATACTGTATACTTCAGTATATAGAGAAGGACAAGGGGGGATGAATATAATAATCTAAAAGGTCCTAGAAAAGTTTAACACAGATTTCTTAAACAAATTTACAAGTGCATGAATGTTTATTTCCAACTTCAAATGCAATGATTTTCAACTTTCATAACATTCGTCAAAATTCGCCGGCTTTGCCAAATAACTGCCACTGGGAGGTTCACCTTCAATTTCGCCATAGACGTGGCGAATGCACACAATCGGTCTATTAAAGAACAGGGGCGAGAGAATAGACAGACTGCATATCAAATACGCGTTGTTGCGTCTCGCCAGTCGCACATAGAACTGATACACCGTGAATTGTCCGCGATCAGCCTATCGGTTTTTCGATCGACTTTGTTCCCTGATACCCGACCAACGCCGAAGCTGAGCCCGCAATTTTTTGGTTTTTACGCTGTTATTTACGAGCGGCCGCGGCGCGTATTCACTTCGCCAGCTGCAATCAGCAGAACAATCGCCCTCTGTTGCGTCGAGGAGCGTGAACTTTGTTGCTTCCCTCCCATTTATTTATTCTACCCGTTAATTTTTCATCTTTTAATGCTACCTTTCGCCCGAACGTTTGGATACATCGCGTTCTACGTAGTTCGGGGCTGATCCGCGTGTCCCTAGCGTTTCACGCCAGATCGAGCATCACCATGTTTCACATGCCCGCCCTCGTGTCCGACTCTTGTTTGACGACTGTCAGGCGAACACAAAGGTTTTGTTGTAGCTGACTTTTTCAGTGGGATCGCTGTGGACAAATGTTTGGCGGATGCGCGAATGCGGTACAGTTACAGGTGAACTAAACTTTTCGATCGTTTCCCTTATCGCGCTAGCGGAGATACGTAAGGTAATTGTCGGCGTGAGAAAAGTTGGAATGCTGCCCTGGGGTGTTTGTTAGGTGTTGGAATTGGTTAGCAACAATGAAGTAATGGAGTGGAGTTGTACGAGTGTCGTTTGTTAGGCTAGACCTAACTTAAATCTATGTTAGATTTGTACATAATTCATATTTAGTATCAAATGTAGGATAGTTTCTAGAATATGATAGGGAAAATACGTGAACTTCTTGTAGGAGTTGTTTGACGAGAGTAATGACTAACTATAAGTAGAAATAACTAACTATATAGTAAAATAACTATCAGTAGAAATCTCGTACATGCTATTCGGTACGGAAGATCTATTATATATTGCAGTAATTAAAATGAAATAAGGTCCTTTGAAGCGATATATTTGTATATGCGTCGATTGCAGGTGGAGGAATATTAATAACGGTAGGCGAAATTAAATCTATATCAATATGATTTTATTATATGTGTTTAAAATTTGTGAAGTAGGTAAACGTGTAGGCAGTCGAATATTTAGTGAATTGATACAAAAAGATAAATTAGCGAATTTCAGATAGCTGCAAGCATAGAGTGCAGGGGTATTTTTAAAAATATACCTCATGAATAATTGTGGGATATTAATGTTTCGTTTAACGTGAGGTTAATTAAAATTTAATATATTTTAAGGGAAGTGAATAAGGCATATTATATGGGTACCTACATTAGTATACTGTTTCATATTTCTAACGTATCACATTTAACTTTCATGTGAAATTTTTTAATAAAATGGTAATCAGAGGAATCTAAATGCAGCGTTCATTTTTCTGTCATAAGAATACGAAAAGTGCTAAATTTATTGTATTTAAATTGTTTTCTCTGTCTTACTTACTTTTTACATGATTTTTAAGAAGGATGTACCTACATATATGCCTTTTCTTGAGCATTTATTCTTCAATTAATGTATACACAATTTATTATATATTCGAGTAGTAATGTGCGATATTGGTCCCAACTATCGATAACGCTTATCGATATATACATTTTCGTTCAATATGGAGACATAAAATATATTATTCAAAAAGTATCGATATTATCAATATCGTATCAAGGTACCAATTAAAAAATAAGTTACACATATTCAAGAGAATATCATTCTGGATTGAGAAGAATTTTCTACGATAAATTTTTTTATATAGGTACTATTAAAAAATTATTTGATTTAAATTAAGATTCAAAGTAGGCATTAAAATGATACGAAGTAATTTACTTTTCAAATCATATTTATAAGGGATCGTAAAATTTATATTTTAATAAGAAACATCATAGGCATCATTCAATATAAGAGTATCAAAAATAAATACAGAATTTTACTTAGACGTAGTAATCAAAAAATTATTAGCTTGAATTGGCTTGAACGAAAAAAGGTGCAGTAAAAATTATCGATATTTTGACCAAAATTATAGATACCTGTAATTAATAGTATTTGAATTAGCGATAAAGAATATCAAATATCGGCAAATATTGACATATATGTTTCGGTAAAAGTATAAAATTGGTAAATGTACATATTTACCAGCTTGATCGGTAAATGTAAATACAGTTTCTAAGAAGACCTTCTTATCTCTAAATTTACCGGTAAATGTACACATTTGCCAACGTTAAACGTGCACGTTTACAAGAAATGAAGGCATGGGGTAAAGGCACCAGTAGTTGACCATGTATCAGTAGTTGACACTTTTCAGAAAACCTTACTTTTCGTGTTTTTCTGTAGTAATTGACACTTTGCAGAAAAACCTTATTTTTCATATTTTTCTGTAGTATTTAACACTTTTCAGAAAAACATAAAAAAATAAGGTTTTTCTGAAAAGTGTCAACTACTGATACATGGTCAACTACTGGTGCCTTTACCCTAAATGTAAGTTGTACTCACGTTTACCAATCAAACTGGTATCTGTATACATTTTCCGGTAAAAGTGTACATTTACCTAACTATGTAGGGTAGATCTGGGGCGATAGTAACAGGAGGGCGATTCTAACACGTTGAATATATCAAAACATATGATAGATATTAATATAAATTTTGGACATATAAAGAATGACATTTGGAATACATACATCTATGTTCTAGCAGTATAGATACACAATAGACATGTATAGTGAAGAAAATAACTTTTCGATACTCTAAAGTAACTTTTTCTTACTGATTTAAAATTGTAATATACAAATTTCCTTTGCAACAACGTGTTTTTTCTATTTTTTAATACTTAATCTGACAATTTTTAAACTAATACTGATCGTTACTTATCACTTTTGCGCGTCTCGTTAATTAAAATTTATAATTTAAGTTCAAAAGTCTGGTCGGGAGCGATTGTAACATCGGCAGTAGGAATCGGTTGTACCTACCGCGACAGAACCGAATAGTGACAAATAAAATGAATAATATTGTCGTGTTTGCATGGCGTCGTGTAGCACAGCACAAGCAAATCGAATAAAAAATGGGTGCAATATACTGAATGTAAGAATTAATCACATGAAACATGCATCAAAGCCAAAACGTTGTCTATTTCTGCCACAATTGCGATACCGCATAATTGGTGATAAATTTTACTTTCTTCACTTATTATTATAATTAAAATCAATAAATATTTCAATATTGTAATGTTAAATTCGTGCTATTATCAACTCCATGCAGTGTTACAACCGACCCGAGGTCAGGGACGGTTGTAACACTTTCTCCGTTTCTCATTTTTTATTAATAACCTGGATATTACTTGACATACACCGAAACTGTTGTATCTCAATAATGTTAGATAAGTAAGTAACATTTTCCTACAAGAACTTTTGTTCTAACTGTGATAGTTCTTGCGTAATCGTATTCCAAAGACAAAGTATTACTACCGCCCCCGGTCTACCCTACTTTTACCGTAACATACATATATACATTTACCGATAAATATCGCGCATCACTAGTGTCCAGCAGCATACCACAACTCTGAAGCACCTATAAAAAAAAAACATCTAACAAGTTGCACCCCTAATAATATCACTTTAAGCGCTCTACTGTGCGCCATATCCGTTCCTCGAGCCATGCATCCCTAAATCTGCCTCGCCAACCGTCAAGCCTCGGTAAACGAAGAACGATGCTGGAGCGCCGCATCCTGCAACGCGTTCCTCCCGACTTGGCGATCTCTTTTCGCCCCCGACGATGAACCGCGCTGATTTCCAGTCAACATCCCCCGCCGCGCGCGTTCACCCCCCTAATAAATCCCGCGCACGTAGCCGTGCTCGCCAGCCTTCTGTCCGCCCGCCGGTATCTGGGCGTACTCCGTTTAATTATTTCATAGCTGGAACGATTACCGAAGACAGCTGAGCAAATAGTAGCCGCGCGCCCGGTGCCTGGCGAAGCCCGACGACGTGACTGCATTTCGGGGCGGTGCACTCCGCTTTTAAGCGGCGATCATGGAGCGCGCACGAGCGTACCGCCTGTACTTATACGAGCGTTGTAAACGCTCGCTTTAGTGCGGTCTCTCGCTTAGCCCGCCTTTCAGCCCCGTTCCACGTTTCGCGGAGGATGGGGATGCAAATAAAAATAGAGACGGGATGCGTGCGCGGGAGGGAAGCTGGCCGTCCAGCGGTTTCCAAAGTGCGCCCTTGCATGAGGCAAGAGGTCATCGCTGTAGCTCCCGGCGATCCGCTTCGACTCCTTTTATTTGGCGACAATGCGCAGCCTACGGTACTCCGGAACACAACTATGGGCTTTGGGGGAAAGAGGATTTACCCAAAAGTTGCCGTTAGAAATGAGATGGATTTCTAGAGTGAACGTCACGAAGATGTGAAATAATGGAGTTAGATATTTTTACTAGTTGAGGGTTGAGGGTGGAAGTTGTGCTTTTTTTTAGGTATCGTGCTGGTGTCACGGGCCAGGTATTACCAAATATGGAATTTTTTAAGTGATTAGCTGCATAAGTAGAAAAATTGGAAAATACTGTTTTAGACGAGGTGTAAGAGATACAATATGTCCCTGTTTAAGATAAATGTACCAATACCCGGACGCTTAAGGGGTCATTCTGGTTAGTGCACCGATAAATTCAGCGATTTTCAGGAATTTATTGCGAAGACAGGAATTATAATAATGGAATCAAACTTTTTTCTATTGATTAAACTACATTTCTACAGTAAGTAAAAAATATAAAAGTAATAAAATTATTGCTTTTAAAATGGTTTCGAAGACGATTTTGAAAACATGTTTAAAAAGTCATGCCTCGTTCGTGCACGTGATTTCAGCAGTTGGACTTATCTGAATCCAAAAACACAAACTGATTCTTGATTAGTATGACTGTCGCTATGGCCCGTACTAGAATAAATAATTTATCCTTAAAATTAACAAAATGGCGGGCAAAATACAAGAATCAATGTATTTCGGCTGTGTTTTCTGTGCTATTTTTTATTTTAAAAGTAGGTTAGACTCAACAGAAATACTTGGTTGTAGTACCGGCCAGTGGCATGGGTGTGCAGAATAAGCAGTTCAATTTATAAAGCAATCGGTTCGACAGATTTTGAGATTTTACCTGTACCATGTGAAAAAATGACGTTGCGAGAAAAACGCGTTTAAAGTTTTCATCTATAGAGGCCGAGCCCCTGCGCTCCCCACAAAATGTCTACGTAGAAACTAAAATAATTGGAATTTTTCCATAAAAATTTAATAGTACATTCTTGAGAATATGTACTTTCGAAAAATGTTAAAAAAAAATAATCTATTTTTTCAAACCATCTAACCAGAATGACCCCTTAAGAGGCTTATGAAATAGCGGCAAGGTTTTCTCCTAATTTAATTTGTAAAACCATTATGAAATAAAAAAATGTTGAAATGTGGAAGATAAGACAATATTATAGTATTGGAAACTGGAATAAAAGTTTATGTATTAACACTAAACGTACCAAGCGGGGTCAAATGACCCCTTTCAAAATTTACTTTAAAATCGTACATTCATTGTTATTTCTTTTGCTCATCTGACTTTTTGTAAATTCTCATATTATCTGATTATTCAATTTCTCGCTGTCCTGTGAATTATTTCCTTTAATAAATTAAAAATTTCTTTCTAAAAATCAACGATTATTTCATAAGGGGGCAAATGACCCCTTATGGTAAGAATAGGTATGTGTAAAGTACCGGTAAGTTTAGTGTTAAAATAGACGTATTTATTTATGAAAATACGAAAATATGCAGGTGTCCCAGTAGGCGGACAACCTAAAAATGCGTCACCTACTGGTAGATTAAGGAAATTCTTCTACCAGTAAATAGAGTTATACTTCCCTTAAACAAATTTAATTTGCTTGCAAGTTTAACCATCTTAAAATAAATTTAAATCTATTTACTATTGTACTAATATATTACAATATTATATAAATAAGAAATGCAGTCAATATTTTCTTAATAGAAGCTCAGAAATTTCTCGAAATCTGCTACGCGTACGAAGTGTGTTCCAAAATAATTATTTCCACCTAACGATTTTCAATTCACTATAATAATCACTTTAATTAATATTTCTAAATACTCACGCATTATGATACTAATTTTTCTTGTGAATTACATTAAAAATAAAGCATAAAAATAAATCAAATTCGCATTACTCTTCAGGTACTGGGACATGGCCGGGTGCATTTACCTTAATTGCAAGTTATTACAATGCTCCATGATATCTAGAGCTCCCCCACATTTCTCAAGAAAACATCCCGGCACCCTGTCCATCACCTTGGGGCTTTCCCAAATAATAAAAAGAATTCCCTCAAAACGTGATGCTCCTTGAATCAGCCTTAAAAGCCTCTTAATTCCCTCTCCGCACCTCTAGCGCCTTCCCCCATTTTTCCTATGCAACTAATTGTGGTGACCCAGAAGCACTACCCCAAGAATTACGTGACGTCGTTCAACCCCGAAGTAGCGTCAAGTTTGTACGCACAGTTTCATAAAGTTCTGAAACCACCGACCCGCTGAATGGACCATGGCTTTCGAGGGAAATACCTACGGGCGAGGGTGCTTGGACCTCTCGTCTACGATCCAGCACGAATGGCCGACGTATTTATTTCTGGAATCCTGGAAGCCCGGAGTCCTGGAATCCCGGAATCCGCTTCCGCCAGGATACCGTCGCTATTTTTCCTGATCCGTGTCTACGTAAGGGACAAGTCTCCACTCGTCTGGAGATATAATTTTTATGGCCCCTTCGGAGACGTTACGTCCCACTGTCGATCCCCTGTCGTTGACCCTTTGTTCCTGGCCTCTCCTTTAATCCGGGATACGTGACGGGCGTTCACCAGACGACGACGAGCACGGTCGAGGAGGATGCGCGCGATCTATGGCCCCGGTACGCAGATACGACTGACTGTGCTTGTCCTTCTTTACTTTTCCACGATCCACGTCCCGCTTTCCCTCTAATCCACGAAATCCTAGACGATGGTTGGGGAAAGGACGTCGCCCATGCCCGTCGATGCGAGTACACGAGGAACGCACACGGCGCAGCCGGAATCTCCACGTAAATCTGAGGAAAGCATCGGGCTGACGTCGACTGATAGAATGTTTGCTTTGGATTCGCCGTATTGCTCGCGGCAAGAATGCTGTCGCGAAAAGGCCGATGCTAGGCTCCGAATTAATACGCTACGGCGCACTGGATCATGCACGGTGCTTCTTCCTCAGTCCCAAGAGCTTTCAGGCACTTCGCCCAGCGGCTCCCGTCGACTGTTCATTCAGGTAAAAAGGATTCTGTCGGTATTTCGGAGAAATATTAACATGCAGTAGGAAGTATCGAGTAGATTGCAGCCTTTTGGCTTGTTTGGCATTCGAGTTTTGCGTATTCTTGAGTATGTCAGTGTTTGTGAGAAAAAATTGTAGTGGGTGGTATACTTAGGGTTTGGAATTTATTTGAAAGTAATGAGACGAATTTTTATCTTCTCCAAACTATGAATCGTCAAGAGTTTGACTTTTTTTCTTTTTATCGAGAAGGATTGATATTTTGAAGTAGACCTTTTTGGGTTAGAGTCGTTTTGTACCATGATAGTTATACAAAATTGGAGAGTCCTGGTAGAGAACACTGTAAGAGCCAAAAATCATATCTTTCAGGAGACAAAAAAACGTACTCGGTTTTAAATTATTTACGAACTTTGATTTGTTTGGATTACTAAATATTTTTAAGTATATAATAACGCAAATGCAACACAAAATTTTCTATTTTTTTAATTAATATAGTCAAAATCTATGAAAAAAAGAATTGCATTGTGCCACTTCTTATTGTTAGTTATAAAGAAAACTGAATGTGTCATTTATTTAAATTTACAAGCACTGTAAGTGGCAATCCTGCTTATCCCTAGCTAATTGGCTCTTTACATTGTTTTACTATTTTTTAGCACTATTGGTAACTTATTAACAATAGGAGATTGCATTAAAATTCTATACTATAATATTACCATAGTATAACATTTTTCGATAAAAAACCAATTTCTTTCATTTTGGTACTCACAGTGTTACATCCTTACATCCTTCTTTTAATCAATGTAATTTTGTAAGAATTATGGTCCAGCGATTTATAAGACCACTTACTACGGAATATTTTTACCGTGTAATGTTAGTTTCAGGGTACATTAAGGAGTCTGTTTTGCCGGTGCAGCGTCGCGTCTGTTCGCGATATCCGTTTGCTTAGAACACAATTTCGATGGGTTGATGAATTTATACAATAGCCTGAAGCAGTTTCTGCGAGTATAGATTTCAGGTACATAACATAGACTGACCCGGTTTTACCAATTTAAACAATTCAGTTGAAAGCACAATACCGATCGATCTATACAAGCCCGATATTTATTTTAGGAAACTGGAAGTATTTATTTTAAGAAATCTTAAAAAATTTAACCCAGACCTACTGAAAATATTCATTTAATCACTCTTACGTAGAACGCACAATTTTCATAATATGATTGATAAAATGATCCGTGTGGAACCTACGGGTGATGACCTACACATTTTTGCAATAATATTTCCTCAGCACTAATACTAAGAGATGTTTAATTGACATCGTGTTTAATACTCGAGTGATGCAATAAATATTTTTAATACTGTAGACTCAAATGCGAACGTCTTAATTTTTCTTATACTAAATATATAAACGTCAACATGAATCCTGTCAAAGTATTATATTTTTTATAAACCACATAGCAATGCATTCATAGACGCCACACAACCCTATTCTTCGCAAAGTCTGCCGCAAGATATTTTATTATAATTCCATCAAATGCAGAGTAAGTCAATATTTACTCCGCTTTGTGTCTCAATTTTACTTCGCCGGGCGCTCAAGTTACCCGCGGGTTGCGAATTTTTCGATACGTTTCGACGACTGCGCCGACAATTTTATCCGCCGTTCCGCTCGGCTCGATGCAAATTAAATTTCAATACCACCGGGAGACCGACGTTTATATCTCGTGCACTGTTACTCCCCCTCGATACGCGGGCTCTATTTAACTTTCCACGTCTTCCAGCGGGTATACTTCTTACTTATTATTTCCACACGCGCCCGGAATATGTGGCAAACATACCTTGTTTCATTCACCGCGTATATAACGTAGTATTTGATAGAACAGACCGATGGAGTGGCACGGGGTGTGCTAACATTGCCCAGATACATGGGCAACTTTTTTCCCCGCGATACGGTTTCTTCTCATATTAAACTTTCTCCCCTCGTCTCCTCGGGCAGGATCCTTCGCGACCGCAGCAGTCTATTACGATACACGATGAAAAATATTCGCGATCTCGACGTAATGGGCTCGCGTGACAAGGAAAAGTCCCCGATCCGAAAATTCAAAAAAATTATGAAACTTTGGGGATATGTAGAGGATATATAGATATGTATTCCGCAATTATTTTTGCTGCCCAAATTCACCCTGAGGGGGTGAAATTGAGCCCTGAAAATCCGTCAATTTTCCGATTTTGTGTTATAACTCGCATATCACTTTTACCAAATGGTAATTACATGGTCCTTATTAAAAGAAGTAACTTTTGTTTGAAAACATTTTTCTATCTCTTACAGTTCGCGAGTTATAACGCAAAATCGGGAAATAGCCGGATTTTCAGGTTCGTGCGTAGCATTGGTGTATTTTAATTTAGAAAATAAAGCTTGGCTACTGTAGGCCTCGTGTAATATGTTCTTCGTTTTCGCATGACCTGGATTTATTTCTCTATTGACATACAATTACGAGGCACCCTTTTTGGAACACGGCGAGTGTACCTATAGATGGAATTATTATTTGGTTGCATCTAGCCTGTGTAATTGCCAATTACCCACCTTTTGACTAACAATTTTGTAGTATTTTCGTAGTGCAATTAAATTGTTTGATTATTCATACGGTCTGCCAATGAGTTTATCGTACTCTGTACACACATAAGATATGTTCAGAATTGATTGGAGGAAATCGATGCCCGTTTGATTGAGGCTCGTTAAAGTCTCCCATTTCGTAATCACCCTTACAGCACACTTTATGACACGTTAATTGCTATTGAGAAGGAAGCCGAAGCGGGTCCTTGAAGTTCTAATTAGAATTTGAAGCTTCCCTGCTCGTATTTTATTAAGTTTAAAAGGAACTTCTGGCTACGAACATAGTGGAAAAGTTCACTCGATTCATACCACCGTTCTTACAGAGTAACTCGAGTGCTAAACAGGGTTCACGGTTGAATAAAGTTCGAGTTGATGTCTCGAAACTGTTATTCACAGTTGTTTGGATACATCCAATCTTGTTGGCGAAAAGCACAAACTTCAGCTGGTAGATGAAGTCCTGTAGGTAGAATAAAGTCAAATGGCCACTCGTAGATACCAAAAAACTATCTGAAGCGAAATGTTATACTTCCACTTGGTTGTAAGTGAACCTCAATGTAGCTAAATATGTGAACATAGAATTGGTCTAATAATAATAATAAATAGATACTGTTTTTTCGCTATCTACTTGTCCCTATCTACTTTCAGAAATTCAGTTCTGCGTATACTGTATGCTTAATTTTCAATATTACTACTTGTATTTGTAATATCTGTTTATCTTATTTCTTCTCTTTCTGTTGATTTCTTTGGAACTTGTTATTTTAATTTTAATTTTACTTTTAAGTATAATGTGCAAAAGGATTGTTATCCCATAATAAATAAATAAATAATAAATTGCACTCACATCGAATCGCCAGTGGAATCATCAGTTTTTAAATTCTGATTTCTCAAAGTATCAGTCACTTTATGGCACGTGTAATTGCATATGCAAATAACAAAGAGCAACTGGCGATGAAAACTGATTAGTTTGTACAGCTATGTATTTTTGTATTATATTCTTCATATATTCTACATATATTCTTCTGAAACACGTAGTATATGTTTCGCCCCAGGGCTTGAGGTTTGCTTCCAAGGGCGTTCTTACCTCAGAAGCATGTCCTCAAGACGGGAACTGGCGATCCCGGGGTCCCGAGGCTAGCTTACCAGTGCTGAGACGCTGAAACAGTGCAAGAGTGTCAACTGAGAGCAATCCTGCGAGTTTGTAACAGTTCCATTTAGGCTTAACAAAGGTCATGACAGAGATATTAGTCACTCTGTTAAGCCTGACGAGAGGTGCAAGGGTTGCGAACCCTTTTTGCCTCCCAAGTCATAGGGGTGTTTTATTCTCCTTCCCTTTCGTCACCCTGTAATTGGGTTTACTTTCTCTGGAACAGTGGTTATGGCCCGAAAATACGGGGGCATAGGTTCCGAGACTTGTTAGGGCTTGCACTTCAATCAACTCCAAGTCCACGTTTCAGAAATTCGTAATTCAGTGATCTCTCGTTTACTGAACACTGTAGGGTTACTAATTCAATATGAGGCCTATTGGTTAGGGCCCTCCGAGGTCCTCAAGCGTAAGTGAATTGCTAGTCCTGTTAGGAAATTTGCAGGTACATTCTATGGTATAAACTAATAAAGCGAGACCTGATAAACGTGAGCGTAGGTATTCGCGAGGATGAAAAATGCAGACTGCTTTTTGGGAAAGCCAATCCTTCCTGATTAAAATGAAAGAAGAACCAACTTTCTGTGTCCTGTACCTCAGGAGATATAAATGGATTTATAGCTCCCTTTTTCGCGAAAACGGTCAAAAATTGCAAACCTTGACGGTCGGTAATTTTTAAACAAATTCAAAACCAGCAAAGTGATGACTTAAGGGGTTATACCTAGTCAGGCGGCCGAAAAGAGGCGAATGTTTGTGATTTCTTTTTGAAAAAGCGGAAGCATATCTTTTTACAGAACTTTTTGTACTTAAAAGAGCAACATTTAAAGAACATTTGGTAATTTTTTTGTAGAGAAATATTTACGTTTATAATAAAAACACAAAGACATCCAAGAAGCCTTTTTAAAAACGGTGAGTAAGATATCTCAAAAACTGCTGCACCAATCTTTCTGAAATTTGGTGGGCTTATTTTTTATATAAAAATCTACTGAATGCTGGAGGAATTTTTTTCCGTTGTATAATTTCGATTTTATCAACGAAAAACGACCATTAGTGATAACCATGAAACCATTTTTCGTTGATATAATCGAAACTATACATTGAAAAAAATCCCTCCGTCATTTAGTAGATTTTTATACAAAAAAATAAGCCCACAAAATTTCAGAAAGATTTATGCAGTAGTTTTTGAGATATCTTGCTCGCCGTTTTTAAAAAGGTTTCTTGGGTGTCGTATATTTATTATAAACGTAAATATTTGTCACCAAAAAAATGACCAAATTTTCGTTAAATGTTGCTCTTTTAAGTTCAAAAAGTTCTGTAAAAATATATGCTTCCGCTTTTTCGGAAAAAAATCGCCTCTTTTCGGCCTTCTGACTAGTTATAACCCCTTAAACCTCCCCTAATTTCACATGGACTATATCATATTCCAGTTTCATCAAAATCCCAAACATCGATCGGAAATAATAATCGATTTGCCCTGAACGACTAAAACTGACTGTACCTTCAACGCACATTCTTTTTATCACTCACCTTTTATTACACCTTTCCTATTTCTTTTGTGCCGCGAGATACGTCTGCGAATTTCCCCACAACACTATTGACTCTCTATGCGCTCTATGCGCCGCGTGGACAGCGTTCACGTGCCCTCAGGAATATAGCTTAACGGGGACAAAGGAAAAGATCGGCGGTCCGTTGTGGCATAGGCCAAAACAATATTTACTGCGCCGGCATGGTAAATATTTGCGTTGAAAACGCGCCCGCGGACCCCATTCGTCGCTGCGCGGCCACACGACGAAAAGGGCGATTCGCCGTTTACATTGTCGGGGCGGCAGTTCAAGTGGTGGCACCGCAAATAACCACCGCGAATTATCGTAACGAAGCAGCACGCCTCCCGTGCACGATCTTTCGCTCCTCGAGAGCCGAGGGTGCTCGCCTGCGGCTGGGGGTGGCTGAAACGTCGCGGAACGGGTGGCTGGGCAAACGTCGCGGGTGCACACAGGTTTGGTAAAAATCTGCGGCCTATCGAGCACGCGTCGATTCCTTCTACGGTAATCCGCGATATTGTAAACGCGCATTTACAGCCGTTGCGATAATACGAGCCGTTAAATCTCGTTATTCAGTAAATGCACTTCGAATTCGGTATTGTTCCACCGCTGTGATTAATGGCCCGACTAATTAGAATCGGTAGTAGAATTGGTAGGAATTGTGCATCGAAGAGTGCGGAATGTAATTACGCGCGGTATCAGTTTATGTGACGGAAGTGGGATTTTTGGGGAGGGTGGTAGGGTGGCTTGTGATTATGAGAGTGGTGAATATGGAGCTGTGTATTTGGTTTGTTGGGAATGCAGGAATTTGGGGAAAGTTAGACTTGAAATGGAATCTTTTTGTAAGTATTCTCTGAATTATTCTCCCAAGGTGCCACGCAGTTTTCTGTTCACTGGCGAAGCGGTTGGAAACACTTTTTAAACCTATTTACTATTTTACTACTGTGATATATTCTGATTAATTTACTATGCGTGTTGGAGTCTTCTCTACATAATTCCATAGAGGATTTAATTTTAGAGAATGAAGATAAATCTGGTTGAGCTTAATTAAGTGAAATGGAATTCCTTATTTTGCCAAAAAATGCTTTAGTAGGTATTATTGCAGAACAAATATCTTCACAAATATAATATTAGATCTCCATTTTTAAAGTCCCTTTGCTTCGCCTGTTAGGTAAAATTTCAAGTCCGTTTCGGCGGAATTTTTTTAATGAAAATTCCAATAAATGAATACATCTTCATAAAGTTTCCCTTGGTCTCGATAAGTTTTACTTGAGAAAATGCTCAAAGTGGTGCAGATTTAAACCAAACATCGAAACATAGGAAGGCACAGTTACAGCGCAGAGGAATGCAAGGGATAAAGGTTCGTGTATGGTCAGACACACTTTGTAAATCTAAGCGACTGGAAGTATCTCTCATTGTAGCTCTTTGTATATCTACCACTTTTTGAAAATTGCTTCGAGCAGGAGTTATTCAGACTATTTATCGAATCTTTGAATCAATTTAAGATTCTCTGTCCATCCCTTACGAAAAAACATGAAGCTTTGATGCAGCAAATTGTGCCAACGTTGCTGATTATCTTTTGTGGTAAATCCACAAAAACAGTACGTATTTTTATTGTAATTTCTTAGTCCATTGTACACACGTTGACCTCCTAATATTAGCGACTGTCTATTGTCTATTTTTGAGATACAGGGATATAGAACAAATATCCATTTTCGAGTTGTTGGTCAAGTTGTTAAGCTCGTTAGGTATTTGTGCCTCGCCAATGGTTAATGTTATCGTGTCAATAGTTATAGCGTATCATAAACTATGGCTCGGTTCAAACTATGTAATTCCATCCCCTAACTGAATTAAAGTCAGTTGGCGAACTCTGGGCAGCCTGTAATAAATGTGACTCGCTATTGTGACGTTTAGAATTTCGTATTTCTCTAGCTAGTTGGATAATACTTCTCCATTCCACAATTTCTACTTTCAAGTCCACAAATTATGCAGTATCGCTTTATTCTCGAATTTTCAATAGGTAGATCGGACAGCTGCCACATTTGCAGCCATTAATGAATCATGGTTCTAATATTTAATGCCTCTGGTAAAATTATCTTCTTCAGATATGTAAGAAACCAAGTTTTACCCCCATCACATATATTATTTGATTGCTCGGTTGATTAATAATAAATTGATAGGGTAAGGAATACGTAACCAAGATGACGTTTAATTCGATTTCAATGTTTCTATTAACGTTATCAGGGTTTTTCGACGTAAAAAAGTATAGTCACTGATCAATGAAGTGTGACTTGACTAAATTGATCTCAATTATTAAAAATATAAAGGGCAAAGGGAAGAAACGAGGAAGTATATTTTGTTAGTGGCAACTGGGACTACAGAACTGTCGAATCACAAAGGGTTATACAATTCAAATACCCCCGTAATATAACGTTAAAAATTTAGCACTGGTTAAAAACACGAAATGTCTACTCTGCACTGGAACAAATACGAAATGTCCCCACTTTTTGCCTAAGCACAAGCTTCAAGCTTCTGTCGTCGAGGTAAAACAAGAACTTATTTAAGAAGAAAATTATATAAGAAAATTAAATTCATTCAACCTTGCCTCTTTACTGGTGGACTAAATTATGAAAACTTAATTTTTTGGATAAATTGTCATATTCCTTGCTTTTCCCTTACCCTTCATATCATCTTGCAACATTGTAACCTAAAAACTTCAGTCCTGAATCTTCAAATATCTCAATCACCCAAAAACACTCAATGAATTAATCTATAATATTTATACCCTGCTGATGAATGTATTTCATTGCGAGCATTTGATTACTTTGGCACGCCAATGCACTCCGACTACCAATAGCAAAATCGATAACCTCACCGTGCCACCTCATAGCGTTGCAGTTTCAACAATCATTAGATAAAAAAATGGCCCTGATTACTCTCTGTTATCGGCGTGCACATTTCAAACTCTCGATATAACCAACGATTTCACGCTCATTATGTTCCGCAGCGTTAGCACGTCAACGCGCTGACATAATTATACGCGAGGCGCAAAACGTTTATTACGTTGCTTAATTAGTTGTCTGGCCAATATGCTTTCGTGTGTCAGCGACACGGCGTTGCGCGGTAAATTATTCATCAGCCATGTAGGAACGCGCGATGAAATGAAAAACGCCCCTGCTTTTCTAAGTAAACGCGCTAATCTTCGTCGAGCTCGCTGGTCGAGCGCACCGAAACTTTCCGCGATCTTTCGCTCGTTAGCAACGCGCTACATCTAATTTACAAGATACGCCGTGAATCGCGGGACAGGCTGCTACCTGAAACTTTAACGCAACGGAGTTGTATGTTAAGCGTTCCGAAAGACGTATGTACATATTTCTTTCTGCACAGCCGGCGCGCAGAATGCGGACAAAAGCGCCTTTTCAAACTTCAGCGCTCCATTTTGCCTGATTTTGGCTCGCTCCTACCGTTTTGTGATCTAGTGATGTGAATATCTAAAAAAAATATTAGCTTGCAGAACTACATTTTGACTCCTTTTCATGAATTCTTTTGACGGGGAGGTCTCGGTCTAAAAATCGATTTTTGTATTTCTTCTTTTCAATGTTCAACCTTTCAGGAATATGTGTTGAAAAGAATATTTTGAAATCCGTAAAATTCCTGAAGTTAAGGTAAATGTACCAATTTCTGCTCATGTACCGATTCCTACTCACTTCGTATTTTTCTCATTATTATAAATGTTACGTTTGTACTATAGTTGTAACAAAATAATTTTAAGTTATTTGAACGTTTACGCGAGTGTTGCACGAGGTGGGGGCTAAATTAAGTACAGCCTAAGCAACGAAAAAAATGTAAAATAAGAGACTCATGATTTTGTGATCATGTTCTAGCTGTTTGTGCTAAGGAACAGCGCCACCATTGGCATTCGAGAATTAGGCACAAGGTGGCCATTATAGTGAAAATTGTTGTTTAGTAAAACATACAGAGATTATACAGTGCTCTCCATTTAGATTTTTCACGATATCTAATATTTTGAAGTAGAAAACAGGTGAGTAAGTTTAGGGTCAAGTAAATACCGTCATGTCCGTATTTCTACTCACCCAAAAATTTTAGTAAGATAACCTCAAAATCAAAGTAATGTAGTAACCTCTATATCTATTCGAAGGCATGCTATATTTTTTATCATTCTTTTATGTTCTAAAAATAATTTTATTTACATTTTTCATAGTTTTAATATGGAAGATAAAAATTTCAAAACAAAACAAATGGCAACAAAAAAGACGAGTAAGCATCAGTATACTGATGAAAGCATAAGAAATGCAATAGATGCTGTTTCTAGAGGTGTATCAGTTAGGGCTGCCAGCAAACAGTATCACATACCATTTTCAACATTGAGGTTCAAATACGAAGGAATATACCCAATAGGGAAGAAAAGCGGTCCACAGACTATATTAACAATTAACGAATAAGAACGATTAGTTCAGTGGATTTTGTTTGTAGGCAATAATAGTTTTCCATTAACCAAGAATATACAGTTGGATAGTGTCGCATTGTTAATAAAACAGTTGAAAAGGGAAAATCCATTTAATGGTGGAGAAAGCTAAGTTGAAAAAAATAAGAGAAAAAGATGCAGCAGACATGAAAAAGATGAGATCTAACAATGCGAAGCAAATGATTTTAAATTTAACATAAACTGGTATTTTTATTTTAATAAATATTTTTTCCAAATTATAAATAGTTGTATTTGTTATTATGTTATAACACCTCTCCATAAAAGATGTAACTTAATCTAAGCTGAAACAGCAACATATTGTGTGAGCAGAAATTGGTACAAATTGTGAGTAGAAATACGGACATCGGTATTTTTCATGAGTAGAAATACGGACATTTGGAGCATTGTATTTAATCACAAATTACTAATAGTTAAACATCTTGAAATATCTTTTTTAAATATTTTTTTAATTAGTTGATGTATTATTAAGGTATTAACCAATTTCTCTGCAAATTTTGACCACAAACAAATTTTTTACACATTCTTTATGACGAGTAACCTCTTAAATGAGTAGAAATTGGGACATTTACCTTATAGGCATTTGAATAGCGGCAAATGCATGGGTAACACCCGGCCACTCGGCACGAATAATAAAGAAACTATAAACAATAGGAACGTACTAATAATCCGTGGCGATGCGTAAGCATATCGCCGCCTCCCCCTCCATCGCACAAGTCGTTGTTGAGTCGCATGGAGGTACGATGTATCATTATTTGGTTTCGTGCGCTCGATGTAAATTTTACCGTATTTTCTATCAAGCAAGTATAGGTTGTTTCTTAGTATTAACTATAACATTGTTGCATTATTCTCGTAGTTTAGAGTTTTTTCTAACTTACTGTAATGATTTTTTTGCATTTTTTAAACTTTTTAATACATGAATAGAGAGGTGAAATTGTTTAACGGTTTGGGGCAAGTTGTCACAGAACATTTGGGATTAGGTATTTGCCGCATGTGACAACTAATCCCAGTGTAACTTGCTGTATCTATCATGTGATATTATTTTCTTGTTTGTTTGACAACAGTTCTCAATAATAATGCCGCAAACTTACCTATAAGAAGAATTAATGTTACGTGCGGCAAGAGAGGTTGTAAAAGGCAATTACACAATAAGAGGGATTGCAAAGGATTATAATATAAATTATCGCACTCTAGCACGATATTGTGAGAAATACAATACGAAATTATATTACTCTCTTAACACTATTCCTACCGACACATTTCACGTCATTTGATCGGTCGCGTTAGGTAAGACAGACTACAAATTTTTCTCAGAAAATAAACAATAAAACAAGAAGTGAATATTCAAAAATGTATTATACGTATATTTGAGGCAAAGTCGTGAAGTTTAAAGGCGATTCAATTACGTTGTATATAGGAAATTCTAATCGATATTTTAAAAACGGTCATTTGACCGGTTCGTGGTAGGAATAGTGTTAATTGAATCGACTTTTTCTTCATAAACTTACCTATCCAGATACTGTGACAACCAACCCGGCCTCGGGGTACGTTGTCACAAAATAGTTCCTGCAAATAATATGAATTAGCTCCTAATCTGGTTGACAAAATCCACAGGACCAATTTTTTTTATAAAGTCGGACGTACGTAGTTTATATTAATCTAAGTTTAAACAAACTTCCCTGCAGCTATGACCCGTAAAAAAATCAAAATAAAAAATTGAGTCAACCATACCCGGTCTCCCCTACAACTTTAAACGCGTTTTTCTCGAAACAGGGTTCTCAAAATCGGTGGGACCTGTTTCTCCAAAAGTTATTATTAAGTGTCATCCTAAAATAAATTATGTCTAAGGTTTTTTGTAAAGAATTCTATAATTTTTTTACACGTGTCAAGTCTCTCAAATGCGCAGTTCAGCACAATTTTGGACCCCTTACGAACTTCGAGGTGTGGTTTCACCCTCTATACATGCAAACGGGTTAAAATAAAAAGACACGTATTTCTTATATGTCGGTCCCCTAAAACATATCCAAACATCAAAGCAATCGGAAATGAACACCTGAAAATCTTATAACCTTGGGGGGTGGTTTCGCCCCCTAAATATGAAAACGGGCCGCTATAAGAAACACGTATATCTTATTTTTCGGTCCTCTAAACCATATCCAAAAACCAAAGCAATCAGAGGCGGACACATGGAAACCTCTCCTTGTAAGAATGCACCATCGACGACACAGCTAATTTCTTTGATGCATTTGCAACTGTTAAATTCCTCGCCCTTGAAACCCCCCAAAGAACACACCCCACAATTTACCTCCATAACACGATCGTTTACTCGACACCCATCACGCGTTTCGCGTAGCGTACTTTCAAAGTCGAAAACTCGTCGCGGCGTGGATAATGCACGGTATCTGGTTGCGCAATAAATTCCGTTTTGACGGCGTTATAGCACCAAACGAGTAGACCCCGGAAGTGCTTGGTACTGCGGATGGTCGGTGGATGGCTCATATAAAATTCCCATTGATTCGTTTGCCTCTGGAATCACTTTCCAGCAGAGCGGCCGATGCGTATCGAAAGCGCAGCGTTGCGAGGCGCAGTTACGCGGTTTCGTTCGCGGCCCGCTGAAACTTTTATGGGGTCTCTTCCGGCGGCGGTGGCAGGAGTTCTCTTGAACTCGCCGCGCGCCGCAGGGCCACGGGAACAGGAGGAAGAGGCGGAAAGTCCGCTCGGGGCCCCCCTCGTTAATTATTTAATCGCATGTGCCGCGATTTTTTTCAGCTAGCGAGCGTTTTTTTCACAGCGATACCAGGAGGACTTGGGACTATTCGGCCTCGGAAATAGTCGCCCGCTCGTTATATTTACCCTCCTCTGTCGCTCGTAATCGCTGCAACGTCGTGTAACGACGTGCTTGCTGCTCCCCTTCTGCCCCCTTGGCGAAAAAGGAGGAAGAAACACCACAGTGTTCGAGGAAAATCCTTTAAATAGCCGCTACTCCAGTGGCCTGCTTTCCTATCGAATGGGAATCTTCACCGCGGCAAAGACTCCTCCGAAACGCGTTTCACGTTCTGTCTCTTAATCGAGCGCGTTCTTTTTTCTCTAGTTGCTCGAGTTGCACGGCTGCTGAGAGATTCTTTGATCGGGTTCGCTTCACGCTCGCTACGGGGCACGTGTTAGGGGCGTGAAAGCGATGTAAGTATTTTGTTCGGGGGAAATATATCAGGTTACTTCAAAAGCCCTTGTGTATTTCTGTCTGAACTTTATTATGAAGGAAAATGTACGAGGAAGTAATGTTAAGCATTCGTGTGACTTCAATCTTTTTCAATGACTTTTTGCCATCGTTTATAACTGGTCGGTGCCTCGATCAAAAAATTCAATGGGTGTTGAGTTAAATGTACTGGCTGAAGTTTCTATTACTTCTGTGTATGTATATTAACATTTTATATTAATAAGTAAATGAGTCCGTGAAACTGAATAAATAGGTACAGTTTATTAATATTCTTACAAGGGAAGATACCCCAACTCGGAAATTCAAAAAATTATGAAACTTTTGGGATATGTAGAGAATATATACCTAGATATGTATTGCGTAATTTCTTTTTACTGCAAAAATTTACTTTAAGGGTGTGAAATTAACCCCTGAAAATCCGACTATTTTCCGATTTTGTGTTATAACTCGCGAACTGTAAGAATTGCAAGTTACCAACTGATAGTCCTAATTAAAAAAAGTAACTTTTGTTGGAAAATATTTTTCTATCTGTTATAGTTCGCAAGGTATAACACAAACTCGGAAAATAGCGGAATTTTCAAGGGTTAATTTCACCCCTTAAAGTGAGTTTTAGTAGCAAAAAATCTGCAATACATACCTATACATCCGCTACATATCCCCAAGGTTACATAATTTTTTTCCAGGTTTGGGATCTTCCCTTGTTAGTAGCTTTGTTGCATTCATAAAGCATACCTTAATGAGACTAAAATGAGCGACTACTCGCTCCGAACTCGGTGCATTGTTTGAATGTTGAAACTGGACTGATGCTCGAAAAAGAAGGCAGACGTTGGAATGGCTTAAGCATAAAACAAACGCATAGAACGTTACAAATGCGCCTTACAAAAGATGCAAGGACTTGAAATGACCTAATAATTATTTTTGTTGTTTTTATTCGCTGCTTTCTGGAGTATTTCCAAAAGAGTGGATTTGGAAGTTTGTGATGATTGAACTGTATTGAAAAGGGACGAATTTATCATTTGATAGTCGACAGGAAAATAACATTTTACGTTTAACTTCTTCAGATTTTGTTAAAGTGATAAGAAATTCCGGTGTAATATCAGATGTAGAACTTTAAAGAGTAGTTTTAGGAGGAAACTAATTAGTTTGAGTGGCTGAAAACTTTCATGTAACAGTCTTTCGGGCGTTCTAATTTCTTGGAGGTACAGTGTTATCCAAAAGAGGCACAAGATTTCATATAAAATGGAATAAATAGAGAGCGCAGTTAAATAGTTAAAATATGTCTACTAGATGTTCTCCATCTGTCATCTGTAATATGTTATGCCTTCCTTAATACCCTCCAACTTTGAAACACTTTCTCATATCAAAACCACAACTGCACCTTGTAGACTAGTGGATCAAAGTGGCCGCTGCCATCTTGTGGGTTGCCCTCGAGGAAAAGACACATTCTTCGGACGATGTGCAAGGAAATTCCGCGTGTTTCTTCTAAATAATACCGCAAGTCGTAAACTTGTAAAGGAAAGTATGCGGTTATAGCTGGGGAACTGATATAATGCATTTATCAAATACTTTATCTCTGGTCTCAGGCTGTAATAAATTACAGAGGGACGGCAATTTTCGGTATATTTATTGTCGGCGATAAAAATTTGAATCCTCCCCCTCGGGGTATTATTCAGCTTTAAATCCGGATTAGAGCGGTAATTAAAAAATATTAAAGTGTCACAACTTCAATGTTTTTTTTATGTTATGGTTATCATAAGCCAAATGTAACTCACACCCCTAAAAACTACTTCAATTTTTTATCAAATCTGTATTTAGTGAGTAGGTACACACGGGATACGATAAGGAGTAAGACTCAAGAATTTTTTCAAATGAGTTCACCGAGACTTTGAATATTATGTTTGAAACAATTAAAGGCCAATCAAGTTACCAATCTTTCGAAGAAAATTATTTATTACGCCTTTCGTGTTGTTCTGAGATAAATGACTTTTAGTATTTTGCATTATGCCTTCGGAATTTTATATAAATCGGATTAGGATATATATTAAATCTGAATAAAAAGATATCTAAATATTTGTGACAAACCCCTAAAAAATCACTGAAAAATGAACTGTAGTTGCGCCGTTTATTTCTAAGATTTGCAGTTACTGTTATGTATTTCGTTTAACAACCACGCATCGATTTCACCTACGTCCAAAATATAAACTATTATATCTTCAGTTTCAATGCAGATATAACTTTCTTATTTAATATAGGTAAATACTTATACATCAACTATTTTTGTGCTGTCTGGCAGGGGTTGAGGGGGGACCCCACCCAGAAATTTTTGAAAAATTAAAAATTTTGTTTGTTTTATTGGAAAGCTTAAGGTGTGTAGAATATTGTGTTAAAACGGTTTTTTGATATTCGCAGTATTAAACGAGTTACAGTGAAAGCTGTAACACCGCGTCACGTCAGGTAAAGAGGGGCCAGGAACCGCATTTGGAAGGAAGATGCGCCTTTATTATAGTGAAATAGATTAGGTATCAAAGTAAATTAGGGACGAAGATCTCATCTCGGACGATCTTCTAAAACAATGCGAAGGAGGTTTCAATCAGAACAATAACGAGAGCTTGAACGTCATGAAAACTTTAAACGCGTTTTTCTCGAAATAGCATTTTTTTAACCTGGCCCACACTATATCTCCGAAACCTTTCATCTAATTTACTTATTTTTTTTTAAGTTTAAAACACTATTCTCTCCAATCTAGCATAGGATTTTATTGATAATTCAATTATACGACTTTCTACAAGCATTTCAGTGCAAATTTTTATGTACAAAATTAAAGTCAATTCTTGAAACTGCTACAATTTCCAAAATAATTCGTATTTTGAGAAAATCCTACGGTACATGGAAGATAATATATTCCAGTTCATATATGTCTTTAATATTTCCTTTTCAGATGATCCAGTTATTCCCGGGAGTGTGGTCCAGTTTTTGTTGCAGTGCTCCGGGAAGACCGCTCCGTTCGCCGCCATTTTGTACAATTTTCCATAAAAAAAATTTTTCTAGGACAATAAAGATTGCTTTAAAACTATATAAAAAATCCAAACCCAATGTTTTTAATTTATACGAACAAAAAAATCCCAAACTTTTTAGTGGCTTCTGGGTGGGGTCCCCCCTTAACTCAATTTATGGCATCATTCTACTTTGAACCACCGAAAAATTAAACTACGTTTAAAGATATTTTTCTCACAAAATGCAACACCTCATGAAATAAATCTTTTTGGTATTTATTACCAAAAATCGTTTAAACCAATAAGATTTGTTTCATTATAGGTATGTTGCATTTACTGAGAAAAAGTATCTTCAAAAATAGCTTAATTTTTCGGCGGTTCAAACTAGAATTAACTCGGCAGTATAGTTGTCATTTAAAGTCACAAAATAGTCAACTCAGACATAGACACAAATAAAATATTCCCGTGAATTTCGTTAAACTACCAGGCCAAACAAATCGTATTCTATTTCCTGTCGATATTACCCGTACAGTTAAAGATACGAATGCAACGGACTACCTCGACAGATTTACGATTTAATTATTATTGGCTGCATTTGAGCGGGGCTGTTTCTAATATTTCACTCGACATTAATATTACATTCGAGCTTGATTATATTCCCGTTAGCTTGAACGAACGAGCGTGGATTTTAGAACGATGAAATGCAACGTAACATTCACCACGCGCAGTCAGCTGCAGCGGAATTTATCGTAGCTTGTAATTGGTAGAGTCGTGGCCGCCGCAGCGTCTATAAATACGATATCGCAATTGACATAAAATTCGTGGCAACAATTGGGCGGGCTTTCCTTGTCAACGAGTCGAAGTTTGATGGCGCGACGATTCAATGATATTTCGCCTGTTTATTCCCACCCCCTCTTATCGGCCGTATTTTTTCAATTCTTGACACGAGGGGTGTCGACTGCGGTGCGAATATTCTTTTATCGCGGCAAAAAAGGGTGGAGTTCGCGCAGAGAAGGAGGTTGTTCTGGCGAAAAGCATTTTTAAATATTAACAATCTACCGTCGCGTTCGAACGTACATAGCCCTTTTCATGCTGCCGCCTTTTATTCCTCGAAATGTGCTCTTTTGATGTGCGAAATTTAATATAATGGCTCGCCCTAGTTCCTGCCACTTCGTGGATCCCGTACATTTAATATTTTTTCTGAAAGAATTCGCAAGCTTTCCGTACATTCAAGAGGAATATTATCGCTCCAGCTTGAGCATTAGTAGTTAATAGATATTTACGGGGCGAGTGATTTTCCGGTGATGTAAGCTTGCAAAGTTTAATCGAATCGTGGCGGAGCCAGATCTAGCTCGTCCGTCGCTCTGGGCAAAAATGATTTTTGCTGACCTTTATATTTAATTATAAATAATTATATTAAAATACATCTTGTGATAGTGAATTAATTTTTTTGTAGGTATTTGTTGAATGACAAAAGCCTTCTGTTTTATAAAAGAAAATTAATATTCATAAATTAACAGTTAACCAATTTTCTTGCCCCAAAATTTGCTGCTCCGAGCAGCTGCCTTGCTTGCGCTACTGTGGGTGACTTTATTCTCCGTAATTTGCTCCTTAATTATAAACTGTTTGCTTGGAATCTTTAGAAGTTTCGAGGAATTATACAGCTTCTTACACCACTTGAATTTGTTCCACATTAACTGGCAACACTCGTGGTAAATAATTGAACTGCCACAGATTGTGCCTTTGGGATCTTTTCACTCAAATCACTTAGGTGACTCACGAGTTATTTTTCGGACATAGGAGGATCCGTCCAGTGAATGAACAATGAATGACACGTAAGAAAATCAACAACAACAACAAGACTTACATTGAACTTAATAAAGAACCTAGTTCCATAAAGAACTAGTGTATAAATTTCGAAGTGAAGAGAGCGTGATAGGTTTTAATTTTTCGTATTGTATGAGCAACATTTATTCACTGGGAGGTGTTCATTCATTGGACTGGTCACTCTACTCACTTCCTATATTTCTCATCTTGTTCAAACCAATGCTGTTTTACTTGTATTGTAGCACAGTAGCTGGTAAGAAACTGGCAAGTCGAATTCCGTATTGCAGGTCGGCAGGCAGTCGCGTTCCTTTGGAAAATTTCCAAAGTTTCATCAGCATTGCATTTCACTTCATCAGTGGTCTTTGTACGCATGTACCTACTCCTCTCCTCATACGAAACACTTCTATATACCTCAGGGTACGTTTATGTTGTAGCTGCGACGACGATAAAAGTTGTTCAAAAATATCTTCTTTTGTTGTGTTTACAATGGAACTGTGATAATAGTACAATTTCAGTCGTTGAAGGTTCCGCAAAGGTGAACCATTTAAATACGAGTGATTCTGAAGAAGAATTATTATTATCTTCAATTTCCATAAAATACATGTACATTGCAAAAGCTGTACGCAGAAAACGTAAACATTCTGTTGTATTTTTCTAAACAACGTAAGACTGTAACTTTTCAAAAAACAAATCTGTTATACTTAGTAAAAATGCGTTATGAATTCAACGATGCAAAGGGCGATGATAGCGAAGTAATACTTGGTTTTCGACGAGGGGTTGAAGCGGTTCAGTAAATATCTGTTTCAAACCTGTTATAGGTATGTCGGTTCTGACTGAACAGTTATGAAGCACCGATATTCTGCATAACTGTTTTTGAAATTGAATTAACTTGAAGTTGAGTTAACTGTTCCGAAATTTCTGATTATCGATTTCGGTTTCGGTTGTGTAGAACTGATATTATATCGATTCCATAACAGTTATATATCGGTTTGATAACAGCAATGCATGTATTGATTTAGAGAGTTTACTGTATCCTATTATCTTATTAATATAATAAATACGAAAGTGTGCTTGGATGTTTGTTACTTACTTCGCAACTACGGAACGAATTTTTCTGAAATTTTGTATATATGTAGTCCAGGCCCCGGAATAACATTTAGGATACTTTTTATCCCGATTTTTTTAACCAATCTGAACCAAATTTAGCATAATTACTCTCTAGAACCCTGCGGAAAATATAGGCTACCATGAAATCTGGACATCCCACCCCTCCCCCCTTATTTCACCCTCTTGACACTCCGTAATAATCAAAGTTTTACCCGGGCAACGCCGGGCACTTTAGCCCTTAGTTTCAGGATTTTTTTATTTTACTCAGAAAAATTCTTCCATTTTTGTAACATCGTAAAAATAAGCAAAAAAATCCTAGGGTAACAATTTTTTATATAAATGAAAAAATATGGATATAATATCAATGTTAAACCATGCATACAGGTACCTATGTATTATAATGTTAAGCCAATGCTCGGTTTTGCAGAATGTTACACTACTTAGTGTTATATACATTATTATGTTTGACATCAAATTTATTCACAAAGGAAACCGGAAATAATTGAGAGAAAAATTAGCATTTACCTGGTATTTTCAGTAATCCCGACGAAATTAAGAGTTGTAATCAACAATGCGAGGCAGTATATGACAGTAGAATTTCTACGGATGTATTTCTGCCCTAAGGACACTTGTTACATATGGTAATAGTAAAATAATGCTTTAAAGTTCATGAAAAAGCCCCCAAATGGCGCGCATGATTTTTTCAATTCGTGTAACACGGGTGTTACACTATGATACTAAGGTTAAGCTAGTAGGGTAGACCGTGGGCGGTAGTAACACTTTGTCTTTGGAATACGATTACGCAAGAACTATCACAGTTAGAACAAAAGTTCTTATAGGAAAATGTTACTTACTTATCTAACATTATTGAGACACAACAGTTACGCTGTATATCAAGTAATATCCAGGTTATTAATAAAAAGTGAAAAGCGGAGAAAGTGTTACCCTCGTCCCTGACTCCGGGTCGGTTGTAACACTGCATGGAGTCGATAGTAGCGCAAATTTCACTTTACAAAATTGAAATATTTATTGATTTTAATTACAATAATAAATGAAACAAGTAAAATTTATAACCAATTATGCGGCGTCGCAATTGTGACAGAAATAGAAATCATTTTTGCTTTGGTGCATTTTTCATGTAATCAATTCTAACATTCAGTACATTGTGCCCATTTTTTATTCGATTTGCTTGTGCTGTGCTATAGGACGCCATGGAAACACGACAATATTATTCATTTTATTTGTCACTATTCGGTTCTGTCGCGGTACAACCGATTCCTATTGCCAATGTTACAATCGCCTTCGACCAGACTTTCGAACTTAAATTATAAGTTTGAATTAACGGGACGCGCAAAAGTGATAAGTAACGATCAGTATTGCTTCAAAAATACCCAGAATAAGTATTAAAAGAAAACAAAAAACACGTATGTACTTGCAAAGGAAATATTTATATTATAACTTTAAATCGGTAAGAAGAAGATACTTTAGGTTATTGAAAAGTTATTTTCTCCGCTATACATGTCTATTGTGTATCTATACTGCCAGAACATGGATGTGTGTAGGTATTCCAAATGTCATTCTTCATTATATATCCAAAATTTGTGTTAATATCTGTCATATATTTTGAGACATTTAACGTGTTACAATCGCCCCCCTGTTACTAAATATTACTTCCGTATATTTACAAATATATGAAAAAATTTCTTAGACAAATTTTATACTATTTGACAAGATAAAAATAATGCCAACGAAAAAAGTTTTTTCTGAAGGTAAATTTATCATATTTCGAGGTCATGATTTTTTTTTAAGTAATCTTATACTTTGATTTTATATTGTTACAGATTGTAGAAAGACAAATTCCACGATATATAGGCATGTATATTAACGATATACTACAATGGAGAAAAACGTGTTACAAAAATAGAAAAATTTCACATGCGATGAGGCACGGTTTCCCGTCCTCCGATCGATTTCAAATTTTGCACACATTATTTTTTCTCCCATTGACACAATCCTGGGGGTGACCCGAAAAACATTTGAAAGTCGAAAAATAAGGTCCACCCTAATGTATAACCGTTTCTGTAGAATCGGAACCAGAACCGAAACCGATATAGGCCAGACCCTTTTTTACTCCAAACTGTTTCAAGATTACTTCGGTTTCTATAACTGTTTCGAGAACCGAAATCGACACCATAACCGTTTTCAACCCCTTTTCTCGACGCTAGTATCGTTGGTCATCTATTAGTAAGCGTAACTCTGCTCCCTGCTTCACCATAAACACTTTCATTATAAAACTATAGAATGTATTTCCACTCTGCGCTCTCATCACCGCTCTGATTATTTATCGCTTCCCCAACACAACCGCAATTCTCTTCTATTATTTCTAAATAAGCCGCAAAACGGTTCCGCATAAAAAATCAATCTCACGAATTTCACCCAACAATTTCATCCGTTCCATCGGGTCACGTGGCAGGGAAGCGGCACGAAACGATCAATCGCGGCCGCGTGTCAATCGCTCGCGATCGTCCAGGTTAATGGGTGCACGTGCGCGAAATTTTACACTAATTACGAGCGCAGAATTACCCAGCACGCTCGCGTTCGCATTCGAACGCGGAGTTTTCGCGTTGCCGCGCGCATGCCATTACAGTCCCCCGACGATCCGCTCATTTGTCGTTCATGATTAACCCGCCGATGAAATCGCTGGTGCACGATCTTCGCGGGATTACGTAACGACCGCGAGCGCCGCCTAACTCGCCGCACTTTTCAAGCTCCCCCTTCGGTTCCCCTGGCCCGTCAGCCAGACGGACTTTGACGGGCGAATAATCCTGACGTAACGGGGGCATCGAACATCCAGCCGCAAGTTTTTTGCGCTCCTTATTAGCAGAGGCATCGAAAGCCTCCGCCGTTTCGTGCAGTTTGGATCACGGGCGCTTCTGTTCCGCGGCTGAATTAAGGGGGGAACCTGGTGTAACTAGCTGAAAATCGAGGCATTTTTCCGGATTTTTTTTTAAAGAAAGTATTTAATCGATCTTTCTGAAACTTTCAGGATATTGTATTAACAGGTTAAGGTAGGTAAAACAAAATTTTTATTAAAAAAGAGCAACAAATAACAAAGTTATAAGTGCTTATGCTCAGTCCGTTGGCGACGCAATTGGTCCACTGCGGGTAACGTAGCGTTTTTTGGTTTCAGATGAAACCAAAAATCGAACAATTTTCATTTAGTTTATGAGTGTACGGATGAATCGTATCAATTTATTTCTTAAAAGATGCAAAATTGAACAAATGGCGGCCTCTTGAAAAAAAGGTCCCTCTTTCCAACGAAATTTTGCTTTAAATGTGTAAAAAAAGTTATTTATTTAAACAATATCATTATACCCATAGCTTAGATCTGTAAAGAAAATGTTCACAAATATCGGTGCACAAGGTCAAGTCGATTGGTTGAATATTTTTGGAGTTACATTGCCCGCAAATGAGAATGTATCGCAAACGAAACTCGGTCGAGGTGGCGCTCTGATCGGAGTGCGCAAGATGGCGTCTGAGCATGCGCGTGATGACGCTGTGACGTCACATCAATCAACGCCAAGATGAGCTTGGTTTTGCGCTTGCGTCGATTTGCGCCAAGATGAGCTTGGCTTTGCGCTTGCGTCGATTCGTTTATAGTGTTTATTATTATAACCTTTTTATTTGAAATCAAATATCATGATTTTTGCGTGCATCATTTCAAATCGGAGCAAATTATTATTAGAGAAAGTGTGATTGGTTTGACGTCACAGCGTCATCACGCGCATGCTCAGACGCCATCTTGCGCACTCCGATCAGAGCGCCACCTCGACCGAGTTTCGTTTGCGATACATTCTCATTGTAAAACTGTCGTTTCGAGAAAAACGCGTTTCAAGTTTTCTGGTAACCTGGCGCTCCGTAGTAAAACCGGCTATATCCGCTTTAATTTTTCGAATTTCGTTTTGCGGCTTTGGGAACGTATTCTCGTAATGTTCAACTATTGATTTATGCAAAAAAAAATCGATTTCTTCGACCCGCTACACCAGGTTCCCCCCTTAATTGAAGACCCTGGCCGACCGGGACGGGTCCCGCTCCTTTCGCGCGATAACAATGAACGGGAAATCAAGTTAGAAAAGTACACGACCGCTCCGCTTTCTCTCCTTCCCCGTTGGAAATGGGAAAAAGTGGATACACTGTTTAAATGCCGCATGCATAATCGCGGCGAAATTGCCGTTGGAATATTACCGCGCCGCGTAACTTATTTACGTTGGAATCAACGGCGGATGCGGAAGTGGACGCATATCGACCGGAAGTTTATTCTCGTAATGTCTGGCGTGCGGGAAGTTGGCTCGACGTGGCGCGGGAAACACTTGTCTCTTTCTCAGAAAATTGCTGCTTTAATCGTGCGTGCATAATTGCCACTAAATTTTGCAAAGACCTTAAGCTCCCGCCGCATGTATATGCATGCCCGGTAGTTGCATGCATAGTGGGGCTTCAATGAAGTACGCGCGAATGTGTTTATGGGAACAATTGCCGAAAATCCGCGGATGAAAGTTGCGCAGTGGAGGGTGCACGCTGAGGATGACTTTCGGTCGTGGAACTATTTTGGATAGGGTTTATGCAGAAACCGACTTTTGGAAAAATCGAATTTCGAATTTTCACAAAAGAATATAATTAAAACGGAGAAATATATTTATACTTATTTAGGTTAAAATGTTTAATAGGTATTTAAGTAGGTACTTATATATTAATATAATTTCAATATTTACATATTAATTATATGTTGCAGAAAACAACAACGGACTGCCCCACAGTTTTTTCGAAATTAAATTAGTACTACATAATCATATAAAATAGGAAACAAATTTTTGGTTTAATGAGGGTTAGTTCGTTGTTGCTCTCACTGCCTCATATATTCTACACTGAAATACTTATATACAGTGCCAGACGAAAGAAAATTTACAACTTTTAAAATCGCATAACTGTTTTAGAATTGGTCCAAAGGACATGACTTTTTTTTTATCAGCTAGGGGGATTAGTTTATTAATTTACGTGTTTCGTCGTTTAGAAAAAAATGCAATTGGTTACCTAGAATGGCAAAAAAAATTAGTAAATGTCTAGAATAGTAAGTGTATAGAATGTATTGTATACAATTTACTTCATTCTACAAACGGGTTTTTAGAATTTTCATTACAGGCTGACAAAAAAAGTTTAAAAAATGACATTTACTATTCTTTTTTTTACTATTCGGATCAATTGCATTGAAAACTTCGTCAATTAGCAAACTAATCCTTCTAGCTTCTAAAAGAAACTTATGTCCTTTGGACCAATTTCAAAAAAGTTATGCGATTTTAAAAATTGTAAATTTTCTTTTGTCCGCCACAGTATTAATACAATTTAAATATTTACATATTAATTATCTATTCAATACTTAAATACTTATATATTAGTATAATTCAAATATTTACATATTAAATATATAAACCCCAATTTTGGATCGTATAAACTGTAGGTATCAGAATTATTATCGTATCGACATGACAATTTGTTCTATAAATGCCCCACAGCAATGTATTTTAATTCGTTATTCTGCGAGTATCAGTTCAATACACAGAGAATAGTGGACAGAAAAGAGGCCAGGAAACATTTTTATATTCCCAATATCTGTACGAAGAATTATTCATCGTACTCTTGCAATAATAATACAGAAGTCATTTAAATAGAAATTAAACCACACGATTATCGTATACAGAATTAAAACTCCGACGCTGGAATTAACACGAATTTTAAATCCTGCATAATCCTTTTTTCACGAAGAACAATACAATTTTTATCATAACGTTATTTTCCCTTCCCTATTCCTGAGAGATTACCATTAGATTTCGTCAACGTAATTTGTCCGATTTCATAAAATATATTCAGCGCTCGCATCGATTCGTTCCACCGACGGGTCCAATTAATTAACTTCAATCTTGTGTTGTTTGTTATCGATTGGTCGTGCTCGTCTCGCTGCATCCGGGCATTACTCATTCCTAATTCTTACTTATCACTCTAAAGCTCCATTTCCTGTCCCCTCCTCTTCTTTCCATTTTATTTCATTGCGTCCAATTCTGTCGGTAGGAGACGCGCGCCGAATCCCGATTCGAATAATGAATTCATTTTCCGCGCGCTTTGATCGTGCCGCATAGGATCATAATTTTATCGCGCACGTGATTCTGAGGACCTCCCGCCGATCGGTTTTTCTTATCTGTCATTTCGAAATTCAACGCGGGTCGTGCTTTGTCATCGAGGAAGTGGCCATCGATCGACGGATCCGTTGAAAATGTGTTTCCAAGCCGCGATAAAAATGTGTCCTCTCGAACGAGCACCCATTTGCCAGCTTCCCCGGTGGAAAACTGCGCGTAAAACCACTAGGTATTTATTTTTTCTCGTGAATTCCATATTCGTGTGACGCGGGCACACGCATAATACAGAATTGACGCCACTGCGAGCACGGCGTTTTAAACAGTTTATAGTTAGCGCATGATAAAACAATATGCGGTCTGAAATATTCTGTCGTTGGTTGTTAAAATGAATGGCATCGAAAATGATTGTTTATTTCGAAAATATTGTCGAGCGTTATAAACACAAGTGCGGAGGGAAATATTGCATTGTTATGAATGATAGTGAATTTAAATTTTTTTGCAAATTGCTCTGGCGAAAAACAGTGATCCACGCAAAGCGATATTTCATGTTGTATTTGGGAAAACTGTGTTTGAGATGCGTTATGTCTGCAATTGTTTTAATTGAATTGGTGGCAGCTCTAGTGGGGTTGTATGAGTTTTAGACCGAATGATTTGTGATTGGATAGAAATCTAAGTGGGTATTTCGTTTAAGTGTTATTTCAATTGAAATTACGAATGAACGCGGAATATGTTATACCCCGATTTATTTATTTTTTTTCTATAACACGTGTGGGTAGTGTTTTTGATTTCTGGATACTGTTCATTTCTCGAGAAAAGAAATTTTATTCCTTATTTCTCGAGAAATTTATTGATAATAGTAGGTATATATGCTTAAATTCAGTTCGATTTTGGTGCAAATGGGTATTAAAATAATCAAACATTAGTTTCTTAAATAAGCACGTCCAATGTAATAATAGTTTATTAAAATAAATAAAGATGGACAATAAACTTACTACAAGTAGTAAGAACTTGATGTTTTATTATTTTAATATTATGTACCTATATATCAAAGAAATGAAAATGGGTAATTATAAAAGTGTCAGACGTGTATTTATTTATCTTCAAATTTTTAGTTCTTTTTTAATCTAATCTAATCTTGAGTTGGCGATTCGAGTTCGTTTCTTTGTCACAAAATCATTAGCAACCGAAAAATTGCGTTCATTTTGTGTAGATGTTGATTTAATATTTGGGACAAATTTTATAGAATGTAATTAATTATAGGATACTTCACGAAAGATTTCTCGAGAACTGAGAAATTAAAAACTTCACTTTTTTTCGAGAAATTCTCTAAAAGAAATACTGTCTACGTGTGGGTAAGCAAAATTTGAATCTCCTTACTTTAAATTATATAGTTACCTAAAAGTATGTGACGCAATGTTAAGAACCGCCCGGCAGAGTGAATATTCCGTCTATAATTCTAAATTAGGATTACAGAATATTTGGTTTCTTAAATCGACCTAGCATCTTCGCATCGTAGAAGGCTTTCTTTGCGGAATATTGCGAGTCACGGGAGATTCTCGAATTTTCAATTTCTCCCCAGATACAAGCCGTGACGCGGGTTCAAGCTATCGGGAGGGTTGAATATCGCATTTCGTTGAACTTCGTCCTCTGTGTTCGTTCGGGTGCGCGCCCCATTTCGAGTAGAAATGACACCGCGGGGAAGACAGAGGAATACATTTTCTTCGTGTAGTTCTTTAAGCCCCCGCCCAGAAAATACTTATTCCCGGTCGGTCCAATGGGAGCTCATTACAAATGCAATTAAACTTTCTACCGGCGAACGCCGTCCGGTGTCAGTTTATCAAGATGAGCTTCGCTCCGTCGAATTTTAAATAACTTTCACCGAAACGAGACCGCCCGTCCCATTTTCTATTTCGATTCGATCCCACGGAGTCGCCTTCAATTTCCGGAAGTACGTAATTTTTGCCCCGCAATCACCGTGGCCCCGTGTACATTTTCCACCAACCTACGCGCTGGAATATTATTAAATATTTTTAAACTCGTTATCGGCACCCTCGATACGTCTAGAGTTATATTTGCATTACCATGCACAATGGTGGCACTGATAGTGACGTTTTGGGTTCAAGGGGTCGTTGAACGAAATGCAGACGTAGTTCTTCGCACCAAGTGCTGAATTTCACCGAGGTTACTTGGGTTTTAATTATAAAGGAGGACGCGAATAAGGGCATGCTAAGGGTGGATCAGATGTTTATGAAGTTATTAACTAAAGAGGGTAGTTCTAAAAATCAGGTAGTTCGTGATTTAACTGATGGAAGTGAAATTTGTAAAGCTACATCTACCAAATATTGTGAAACAAACAGGAGCATATAAATTCAGGCCGGAAAGAATGAATTACAATTTCAGAATCTGACTTCTGAGCAGCGTTGTTTAAATTTCGCGTGGCCAGACGTGGTCTTGCTTATCATCTCGAAAGCCAGAATATATGAAAGTGGAACGTAAGTTAATTGAAAAATGTGTAAGTGTGAAACTGGACGAAGACTGAATACGTCTGTATTCAACAGAATATATAAAAATATAATAGTATCACAGATTTATTTTGTGTTACTATTTTTCTAAATTCCATGCATTCCAACTGCGATTTATTTTTACTTTTACTCTTTTTTTTATATAGATAAATAAATCATGTACATAGGCAAACGTGTTACTGTGCATATACATCTATCACTGACCGACTCTCCCATCTGTCTTACCTGCTTATCTACACCAGAGTTTTTGTGTATTCGGCATTTCGGGATAATCCCCGATACCCTTGTCGAGCTTAGCGTCGAGCAATCAGTATTATTCGGGCCGTGATAGCGACAGGAGCTCTCGAAGGACATTTCTCGTGATGCGTTGTTGTCGAGCGATGTGTCAGTGATATAAAACTCGTTTCCATTAATATTCTTTAATACACGAGCAAAATTCGAGTAACCAGTGACGAAATAAATCCAAAGAATTATATTACTCTTGTGTCAACACGAGAAGCTTAGCGAAGCTACTACAGGCACCGGAAGTTTATTTGTTAAACCTCAACCGTGTTTATCTTGGAAACGAAATCTCAGTTTGCAAAGTAGTAAGTAACTTTTTGATTTCTTATGGCTTGAGGAATTTTCTGGTTTCGGCTTGTCTCATATTTTTGCAACACTCAGTACGTAGAATTAAGCTCCACGTAATTAAGATTTCGAACTGCGCAGTTATTTTTTGATACAGTTACTTTCGGAATATTATTAAATTGTTTATTTGAAATTGATTATATTGAAATATGTAGTGATTATTCTTTGAGATTTCTTAATCTTTCCATAGTTTTGTTTATAAACGTCATTAAAAACTAGGAAGATACTCAATTTTGGAATTTTGGCTTCTTGAAAATTTTATTTTAATATATTGCCAGTATTTCTACTTCTTCACACAATTTTCTATTTTCCTTTCCTTAGGAAACAAAGGTCTTAAGTAACCTCGCATGAAACTTAAACTTTCATTATTGCCTCCGTATTTGCAGCGAAGCAAACACATTATAACGACACTTAAGCTGTCCGGTTGTACGCTGCTGTAAACACAATCACGTAGACACTATTCGTTCGAAACTTTCTGGGGCGAAATTTTTAGTTCGCTCTGCTTTGCCTGTAAATAGCGCTTGGAACTAATTTTCTTAGGAGCGCGGAGTAATGTCCTAAAAGGCAAACTGACTTTACGGTAAACATAAAGCTTAGAGTTACCTAGTCCCTTTGAACTCTCTGTGCAAGCTTTTCAAGAAGTATAGTGAGCAGATAATTTGTGAGAAAAACGTGGACCGATCTTTGAAATAACAACCAATAAATATTATCATTCAGTCTCCACCCAAGTTTAATTAGTTTTAATTAAATTAAATTAGTAATTTATTTTTACCAACTATTTGAAATAGTGTTCTTCATGGAGTTATTTACTTTTTGTGAGTAAATTATGTCAGCAACGGGGATTTTTGGTACTTAACCTCTTTCTATTCTGAACACAGCGTCTCATAAAAAAAGGAATAACTGCAGTTTAAACAATGCAGAGAAACTTATTATTCATGGAACTCGCGTTGTAAATTCGGTCTTTGGTTAACACGTTGCTGCAGTACACATACGAGATATTTGAAATGAATATCTACTTTGTAATAGACTTACCAATTTTCTTTCCGGTCTATTTAAATTTAAATTGTTCATGGATTTGATCAGTTTAGCTTCTAAAAGTCTCACATCCGATTTCAGATTTCTTGTAGTAGGTACTGTGATAACGAAAACATAGCACTTAGGGTAAGATAGGTTCCCAACCTGAGGGTCGCGACCCCCAAGGGGGTCGCAAAGTGTTTTCTGAGGGTCGCCGCGATTATTTTTAGTTGATAATTCTAAGCACTTATTTATTTTAATATGGTTACATTGTTGTATTCTATTAATGATATAATACTGATTTTTCGTAAATGAGAAAAGGCAAAAAGCTGGTTATCTAGATGCAAGCGCAACCATCACACTAAATAATAAGATAAGTTAGAATTATATTCTGAAATACCTATTTTTAATGTGTTTTCTTCACCTTACTAAATTTACCTTACCTTAAGGACCGGGGGGTCGCAGGTTATTATAATATTATAAAAGAGAGTGGCGACTCAAAACAGGGTGGGAAACACTAACTTATCCTAACCTACAAACGTGACAACTGCAACTACATATTCTTTCTACATATTCTTTTCCAATCCTCGCACAGTTGCGGCTTTCACACCACATGCTTTCTCATCATCTCATAAACCATTAAAATCAACTCCCTCAGCGCCCACGTTAAGTCCCAAAGTAACTCCCGTCAATCTCCACCCTAAAGGGGGCCCATATTACACCCTCACATCCTTCAGAAAAACCTCACGTCGAGTTGTTAAGTAAATGACACCCAGAGACGGGGGAGTGGATCGCGCGGAAGGGGGTGGAATTTATTTAACATCGGGAGGGGGCGGTCATCGCACGGTGTTCGACGTCGTTGCCCAGTCGGGGCACGTATTCCCGAGTATTTTTATAAGAAAACGGGGGCGAAAGGTGGCGACGGGAAGGGCAAGAACAACAGAGCGGAAAGAAAGAAAGGAGCCAGTGGGGTGAAGAGTTCGTGGAAAGGGGGGAAGGGGCGGAGTTCGAGGAAAGACAACGGGAAGGTGGATCTTGCAAGGGTCGCGAGAACGAGAAAGAAAGGATCAAGTATATACGTGAAAAATGAAAGCGCGTCGGGCGGATGCTCGTTTCTTGGAGGACGACGTGGAAACAGATAGCGGGGGTAAGAACCCGGGGACCGTCTTCTCCTACAAATACGAGCCATAAATCGTGGCGCATTCACCGGTCGCCACTCGTCAGGAATAATTGCTACGCGCGCGATATTCGGGCTACGACCGCGTTTCGTTTTCTCCATTACCCGGCCGTTGAATTGCTTCTTCGTTTGCGCGCAGTCCCCGCTGCTTATTCACAACGCGAGCGGCTTCGCCCCTTTTTAATCGCTCCACGGTCGACTTATGGCAACTCTTAGCGATCTGCGACGCTCCCTATTCGACGCCTCATGGTGCTCAGCCGTCGGACAAATTAAATCCCAGCGACGTCTCCTGCTAAGTCTCTTCACGCTCGTCACCACTCGTCCGCTTTATCAGCGACGGCGAACGCTGGCTTGCAAGCATCGCGGGGAATCGTAAAGACGCGGCCTCGTCTTTTGCCACCCCTCGCCGCTGGGGCGAAGAATGCTCGCTTACAGAATGACGGACCCGCGTGATTACGAAGTGAGGTGCTTTCTGTGTATTGGGATCTTTCGAGTGCCTCCGTGGAGGATTCAATTGAATTTTAACGGAATTTCATTAAAATCGTCGTTCACGTTTTCATGTAACGCGTTAATTACTTAGTGAAGCTCCTTGGTTATTGAAAGCCTGCGTAGTTTGAAGCCTCTTCTCAAATATCGTACCGTTATATTCGGTGTTATCATCAATAGAATTGCATCGATTAATATGAATAACTATTTAGCGAAATACCGTGCTTCGTTACGGTAGAATAATTAAATAGAATTATTTTTATATCTGTCTTTTAAATAATTTTTTATGTGATTTCTGTAAAGTAACCTTTGTGTGATGAACATTTATATATGTATATGTTTGTTCATACCTACTATTCAAAAATTAAGGGGGGATTGCGTCTTGTTGGGCCGAGAAATAGGTAATTCTTTGTGAATTCTTTGTACAAAAACGGTTTGACAAATTAATTTGTTTTATTGCATCTTGAACTATTGTTCTGAATTTTTTGTGTGATAGTGAAAGACTAACTACCGCAAATAGCCACATTCATATAGATTAAGAATGGCTTTTCCTTTTTGTGTTTCAGATAACCCTTAAGGCGGGATCTCCTAGCTGCGACAGGTCGCTGCCGGTCGCTGCGACCTGTCGCAGCTAGGAGATCCCGCCTTTACAGTCGGTACTTTCCGTCAACGCCAGGACCACCCGATTATTTTTCAACGCTCTCTCTGTATCTGTTATATTTTTTTTCACTGTCGCACAAAAATTCAGAACATTCAAGATAAAATAAAACATCCTGCCAAACTTCAAATTAATTTGTCGAACAATTTTTGTACCAAAAATTCACAAAGGATTACGTATTTCGGGCCCAACAAGGCGAAATACCCCTTAAGACGTCCCGGTTCAATGTACACTTAAGGGGTCATTCTGGTTAGATGGTTTGAAAAAATAGATTATTTTTTTTTAACATTTTTCGAAAGTACATATTCTCAAGAATGTACTATTAAACTTTTATGGAAAAATTCCAATTATTTTAGTTTCTACGTAGACATTTTGTGGGGAGCGCAGGGGCTCGGCCTCTATAGATGAAAACTTTAAACGTGTTTTTCTCGCAACGTCATTTTTTCACATGGTACAGGTAAAATCTCAAAATCTGTCGAACCGATTGCTTTATAAATTGAACTGCTTATTCTGCACACCTATGCCACTGGCCGGTACTACAACCAAGTATTTCTGTTGAGTCTAACCTACTTTTAAAATAAAAAATAGCACAGAAAACACAGCCGAAATACATTGATTCTTGTATTTTGCCCGCCATTTTGTTAATTTTAAGGATAAATTATTTATTCTAGTACGGGCCATAGCAACAGTCATACTAATCAAGAATCAGTTTGTGTTTTTGGATTCAGATAAGTCCAACTGCTGAAATCACGTGCACGAACGAGGCGTGACTTTTTAAACATGTTTTCAAAATCGTCTTCGAAACCATTTTAAAAGCAATAATTTTATTACTTTTATATTTTTTACTTACTGTAGAAATGTAGTTTAATCAATAGAAAAATGTTTGATTCCATTATTATAATTCCTGTCTTCGCAATAAATTCCTGAAAATCGCTGAATTTATCGGTGCGCTAACCAGAATGACCCCTTAAGGGGACTAGGCAGTCGTTTTTCGTGAGAAAGAGACTCTGTCCTTTATTTATTTGTAAAGAAATGAAAGCATATCCAGGTGTACCCTTTTACCCAATGTTTATTACTACCATACAGATTGAGAAATAAATGGTAAGAAATATATATGTGTTTTAAAAATGGCGCTGCAGACGGGTAAACATTTTAACGGTTTTCCGTCGTTTTGCCCTAATATCGGTCTTAAAATGTGACGTAATTCGATTTTAAAGGTGTGATTCTCGTTTGTTGGATTCACAGTTTCCGACCAAAGCTATAAAAACAGAAATTAAATCAAAATTATACGATTGGTGGCCGAAAAACGGCGATTTTTCCGAGAAAAATTCGTTCTTGCTTGTGCGCTACTAAAATCCGGTGACTTTTCAATTTTTTTATGCAAATCTCGAATTTTTACGAACCATATCAGAGGTTTGGTCGGAAATGGCACATGTTTTACACATCCTGTAATTTTTTCAAGTCGATCTGAACCTCCATTCGTTCACAATAAGGTAAAAACGAAGAGAAGAAAATATTCGAGAAAAACGCGTTTAAAGTTTCTGGGCAAAGGCGACGCTATAGGTTGTCGCTTGACGATTTTAGCTGTCAAATCTACAATTTTGCGAATTTTACTATAAACCAAGCGGCATTTTATTCAGAAAGGATAGTACTTTTGGAAAATGCAATAAAAAAATTGATTTTTCGACTGCCTAGTCCCCTTAAAGTTTCTGGGCAAAGGCAACGCTATTGGTTGCCGCTTGACGTTTTTAGCTGTGAAATCTATAATTTTGCGAATTTTACTATAAACCAAGCGGCATTTTATTCAGAAAGGATAGTAGTTTTGGAAAATGCAATAAAAAAAAATCCTGCATGTTACAAAAAAAGATCTGTTACCACATCCAGAGTTGACCGTTTAAGGGTTGATTAGGACAAAATCCTGAAATTTGTTTTTAGGCATTTGTGTGGATAAAACCTTTGTAAGTAAAACTAAGTTGATATCTAATAGGGATTAAGAGATATTGAGAAGTCCGTGAAAACACATTTTACCCCTTTTCATCCCCTTAGGGACGGAATTTCCAAAAATCCTTCCTTCCTGGGTGCCTACGCCAAAAAACAATTCACGTCATAATAAATATAGGTATAGACTATAGATAGATTAATACTTTGAGTGGCACGAGGTTTCGTGAAATTTCAGCTGCTCTTGTCGAGCAAATTCCTCATAGGCATTTTCTTTCAGATCATTGTAAGAGTTTCCATTCATCTGCTTTGATGCTATCCAGAAAATATCGACGTGAAAAGACGCCAAAACCAGGCGCTAAATAAAAATCCGTCACCGTGAAAACACGCCGACGCCAATTAACGTGTTAATTAATTAATTCTTCAATCTCGTTTAATTCCTCTTATCGAAGCATTACTCCAACATTACGTTCTCGATTCTCACCCGCACCCCTAAATCTTCGCTTACAGTCCTTTTATTTCCCTTCACCCAACTCGTTGAAGCAGAGCAGAACAAACAGCCTTTGCTGTCGAGGCGTCTTTCGTGCGCGGTACATTTGAAATCATGGTAAGCAGCGATGATCTTTAACCCGGAAATACGGAGGGTGGAGCGCGAGTGAATTACACGGTGGAAACAAGCTTCGGTTTTACCGAGGCTCCTGGTCGCCAGCCAGGTATTTTCAGGGAGAGGGGGCTGTATAATCGCGCGACACCGGCAGGCAAATTTATTATTGCGCTCCGCGACGCGCCAGCTCGCGGCAAGATGGACAGAGCTGGGCTTATCGCCGCATTCTTCGCGAACCCGTCGCGCCGGCAACTGGTACCACGGTGTACGTAATTTACGAAAGCGTTTCACTGTGAATCGATATGCTCTCTCAGAGATAGGTACACGGACATGTTGGACGGCATTTGAATCGATGGCGCGCCGTTAATTCGGAATTAATGGCGACTGAACGTGGCCCTTCTTGTCGCTTTGTCTGCTGAGGTTTGAATCTGCCGCGTGAATTTTGGGGAGGCGTCGCGGACACTTGGTATTTTGGGGAAGTTGGGGACGAGCCGGTGGGGTTTCAGCAATGTGGAATTCGGCTTCCAGAGCACTTGGAATAATAATATTAATGCGTCCTTATTGCACCATCAATTTATGTTACACAGTATACAGTTAATTCTATTATAAGTATACCTACCTGTTTTTCTTTTGTGGTGTAATGGGCGGGGTTCAGCAAGATGCTGTTTTTAAAATCTGATCCTGAAATAGATTAATTTATTTTATGATTTATCGATGTGCTATATAATGGAATTTTTTAAATTTATTGGCGATTGAATAGTCCTAAGAATCTCTGGTAATAAGTTATTGTGTGACAGTATATGAGAGGAAAGGGGAAAAAGAAGGAATGTCACAAAGAGCTTTATTGAGAAAATCAAGTTTTAATACTTTAGTCCATTAGTAAAGAAACAAGGTTCAATAGATTTAACTGTATTGTTCATAATATGAACAATTTGTACTGTAATTAGGGATCAGAAGACAACTGATTGTGAGTTAGAAGATAATTGTTTTACATTGGTTTAATATCTTTGAAGTGAATACTGTAACAAAATAAATGTCCACTTCTATTATTTATTAGTCCGAAGGCTCCCGGCTTTCCTTGTGTTGTTCCAGTGGAGGGTGGACATTTCCTGTTTTTACGCAGTGCACCAAATTTTAACGTCGTCCTATGTGGACATTTCTACTTTATAACCCTTTTTAATTCGATAGTTCCGTGGCTCCAGTTACCACCAATAAAATGCGTTATGCATCGAAAATTACTAAAAATGGACATTCCCTGTTTTCCCCTCTTACCCTTCGAATGTGAACGAACCTCGAAATGTTAAAGTGTGGAATTCTGGGATAAGTGCGCAGAATTGGAAAAATGTTAAAGTTGAATTTATGGATATTTTGGAATTCTGAGGAGGTTGGAGCTAAGCATACGGTGATTTGAGTAATGAAAAATTTGAATTGTAGTCCACTGAGAGTTTGGAGAATGTTTGAAGTGAGTTTTTATTTGAATAACGTAGACTGATTTCTATAGAGTTTGGAATTTTGAGCTAAGTTTGTAGAGTTTAAACAATCTAGAAATTTCGACATCGTGGATACATGGAATTTTGAGAAACTTGAGGACAACTTTGTGGGGCTTGAGTAATCTAGAGTTCTGATTCGAGTTGAATTCACGGGACTTGAGTAATCTACATAGACATCTAAGAGAAATTATTTCACAATTTCGACTTACTTTGACGCGTAGTTAATCCTTCCAAGGTTACACTGCACCCCGTATGCCACTTCGTGTAACAGAAAAGTGGGAAACGTACTTAAACCGACGAGAACTATGTACATATATTCCCTTTGTAACTGACCATACATGCGTTACCTTACAAATTGTTTCAAGCAGGAATTATTTAAATTAACCAGAGCCCAGTAAAAATAACACGCCATTATTCTCGCTGCATTCATGAATAATCCATTGCAACAGGATTAGTACAATTGTTTGCGTATAATTCCGAGGTACCGAATTTCTCAAAACACAACCTGTAACGATAATAGTAGATCTGTAATTGGATTTGCACGTTTCCTTCTCTGGAATCACGTAGAATTATGCTCGCGGAGCTTACGTCCATCTCTAACGTCACCCGTTCGCCAAGCAAACATTTTATTCTCGCGAAGCAAGGGTTGTTTGATCGCGTAAATATGTTTCCCAAAACAATTCGTGTCATCGCGAATGCCTTTGTCCCTTTGTCAAGTCAAAGTTCGCGAGAGTTGGGTTTTCATTCGTTCACCCGCCCGATTGTATAAATTCTCTTTATCGGGGCGCGTAAATTCACGCGTAAATAATTTATGCCGCCGCCGCGCGAATACTTTCGTCCCTTTGCCGATGAAAGTTTGCAGAAGCGATATTTTATTCGGTTAAATAATTGTTGCACGCCGCGCGGAATCTTCAGCGTCGGGGGGCGCGCGCAAATTTATGCATAAATTTACACGTAAATAACGAGGCGGCGGGTCGTTAGCAATGGAGATAATACTATTCCTACGACGGGCTGTTGTAATTAAATTGCACCGAGCTCGGTCGATAAGTGTGCGAGTAATTTTGATACTTCCGCGCGGGCGAGCATTGTTTATTGCGCCGATGAACAGTGAAAGAATGACAATGTGAAGGCTCCATATGGTCGTTGATTCAGAAAAGCGACATAAAACACGCGGTTCGGAACACGGAATAATTAAATCAGCGCCGAGCAAATTTCTACGGGCGCCGAATTAAATTCGACCGGTAAGGAGAAATTAAATACAAACCCATGAAATAACACGCGTCAAAGAGTTGACAAAAGTAAGGGTATTTGTTATAGAAACTGAAATGCAGTCTCTTGATATTCTGAATGTATGGAATTTCTTTCAATTTTGCTATGAAGTGAAATATATCGTTAAATGGAATTTTAGTTCAGTGGTGTTCGAATTAGTACAGAAAATTGATTTTAGAAACTACGAGGAAATACTGATTTATTAAAAGAATAAGAGAGCTGTATAGAAGATATCATAAATACTCAGGAAGAAGTTCCACGCTTTTCCTCGTTAAATTATTAGATCAGTGCAAAAATTCGTTCGCTCACTGTCAGATGATGTTAGATGTACGGAAGGGTTCGTTTTTATTACAGCTACCTGTACTTATAGCAGAAAAATGTATAAGATAAACCATGTAATACCGTGAAAGGAGGAAACATTGGCATGTTTTGTTACATTTTGTTATATAATACCTACAAAACTTTAAAAATTTTCCATTTGTTGTAAGTGTTGATTCCATTTTGATCGGCCGAAAAATGAAGCTATTTTTAAAGATTTTTTATCAATAAATACAACATATAACGTAATAAATCTTTTTGGAATTTATTAAGGTACGAAAAGAATTTTTTAAATTTATTTTAAATGTTTTTTATAGCGTCCATATGGAAAAATAATCGAGAAAAAGGTGTTTTGTCTAACTGTTTTTCAAACCGGCGCCATTTTGTTATTTTTCAACAAAGATTGTTAATTTGTGTTACGGGCGATGGTGACACTCATGCAGATTAAGAATCTTTTCGAATTTTTTGTTTCAGATTAGCCTGAGTGGGGAAATCATTTGCGCCATTAACATATCTACCTCGTTTTTAGGTGCCATATTTACGCTATATAAAACGTTTACAACAAATTAAAAAAATTCTTTTTAAATTTTTTCGGTAGAATATAAGAGTAGCCTAATAAGTTCCCCAAATATTTATTTCTTTACTAGCTTTACTACACGGCTTCGCCCGAAATTTAGATTCTAATTTTATAAAATAAAATTGTTTTTTGTGATAATTATCACATTCATCTGGATTAGTCAGACCTAATGAGCTGAGGCACATTTCGTGATTCCAGAGTTTATCATTCGCATGTTTTTAGGCGTCAGACAAACAAACAAACATATAGAAGCTTTCTGCTTTATATATTAAGATGTGTTGTATTAACTGAGAAAAAATGTTTAAAAATAGCTTCATTTTTCTGCCGATCAACATGACATTAGGGGTCAATAACCCCTTAAGTATCCTATCATAACATTGGATCTTTTGTCAATGTGGGTACTATATGTAAGTGTGAAAGTACAAAAACTTTTGTCCTTATCCTTCTGAAATACTTCCACTTTAAGGGGTAACACCACTCGAGGATCGATGTTTTTTTTTTTGCTTAAACCATACTTTAGAAAGGAAGGAGGAGACGAACATCGACCTAGATGGCCAAATGTATGGTGCAGGCATTGCAGATTAAAGAAAAACAAAAATTTAAAGGATTAAAATGTTCATAAAACTTTAAACGCGTTTTTCTCGAAACCACTTTTTTCAAACTGGGAGGACGAATTTCTCGAAAACTATCGCATGAATCGATTTGAAATTTTTACAGTAGCTTTACAACAATATTCTCTTTGGAAGTAAGTAGCCGTTTTTTGATTGAATGTAAACTTTCTTTTTTATAACCAATTTAATGCTCATTTTTAGGGCAAAAAATCGATTTATTTCTTAACAACTGCACCACTTCCACAAAACTTGATTTAAAAAAACCCCTACGTACTTCCAAAGCCAATTGTATATAGATTATAAATTTTTTTTATTTTTTGTTCCACGACTCATACATGCCGAGAAATCCGTCCTCCCGTGGCGGTGTTTTCACAAAAGCTGTTTCCGACGACGGGCCCTGTCGTCGCCATTTTGTATGAAAATGACACTAAAAAAATTATTTTTCATACTTCAATATGTGTTAAATAAACCCTCTGAAAAGAAATTCTATTCCGTTTGTCACACTCCCAAAATAAATTGTCAAATTTAGGTATTTTTTTTTGCCTCTAGAGTGGTGTTACCCCTTCAGTAACTGCCAATGTTACCCCGTACTCTCAATGTTCCCCCAGTTTACAGTATGTTCTACCTTTAATAAATATGGCTTTTATAAAATGGTTCAATAAAAAAGACAACAGAACTTTTGCTCCAACTTAATCCACGAAATTGCTACTTAGAAATTAGGGTTTCTCGGTTTTTCAAAACCGGGATTATAAACCGCCTTTTTTATAAATTTTTAGAATTCGAAAACCGGTTTTTATATTTAAAAAAAAAACGGTTTTATATACTAGAATTAATATGTAAATATGAATTAATTATTTAATCAGAAACGTTAACAGTTTGACTTGAAATCGCTTCGGACAGAAACAAATTATAGTAGGTAACAGTTCATTGTAAAATTAATCTTCATGAGTTCATATTTTTGGAACAAAAATACTAAATGACACAAAGATTTATAATTGATATTTTGTATGGATTTTAGTTATGTTAGTTCTCTTTTTTCATTTGGTTTTTTATGCAGGGTATTTTATTGTGTTATATATTTGTAGATCCATAAATATTAAATGAACTTAAAAATTGTAGGGATTTGTACGGATTTTAGTTATTTTAATCATTTTTATTTATTTGGTTTTGTATAGATAGAGTATATTTTATTTTGTTACATTTTTGTAATTCCATAAATATTAAAATAACTGAAAAATTTAAAAATAAGAACTGATATTTATTTCCTATTTTAATTATATTTGTGAAAAATCGAAAACTGGTTTTTTCAAAAGTCGGTTTTGTATAAACCCTATTAGAAATGTTACGAGGAAAATTCATTACAATTTAAAACACATCACAGTACGCAGTTTCCAATCCCCACGCTGCTCAATCTTCCACAAACACTCGCGTGGACCCGCAAGTAAAATCGCCGGCAGAACAAAACCAGCCGTAAAGAATGCCCTGGTATGTTTCCAAACCTCGAGTCCCCATTACCACCCCCGTTCAGCCAGCTAATTTAACTCCTCGAGAAGTTTGCAGAGCGAGTGACCGTAAGGATGAAATTAACCGTCGTCTCCGTTTCATAACAGCATGCTCGCTCGTACGTCGTTACGTTGCATCCCAGCGATCAATTAGAAACACGGCACGCCAAGAAAGCGTAAGCGCGACCGAGCTCCTTAACGACGTTCCCTCGAATCCTGGAATTGCGGAGCGGAGGCAAGTCGCAGGGCCATTCAGCTCCGCCTGTGGCCAGTGCCACAGAGAGAAACCATTAGCGAGACACGGCCGGGTGTACAGAAGACGGCGGCTAGGTTCTGGCCTGGTAAGGTCGGCCAAAGGAAAATCAGAGAGCAACATTACCATTGTAGGTGGCCAACGGAGCCGCGGTAGGACAATTCAGCGCGCCTATGCTGCCCGGGGCCATGGAAACGCGAAACGAATGCGAGGAGGCAGGGTACGGTGATAAAGAGCACGTGGCAAGAGGCTAGCTGCGGGCCATCTGGAATCGGGCTAATTTGACGATTGAGCCGATGCCAGGATGCCGCGGGCTCCGTTTGAAAAAACCCTAGCTCCGTGAGCGTGCAAACACTGACACGAGCCCGTGCACACGTACACCCGCGGATACGGCGCAGCTGGTGCGGCAGCGCGAGTGCAAACATTTCTTCCGAATTTAAGCGGTAGAACACTTCTGCCCGCTTCCAATGCCGGCCCGGATTCCGCATTCACGAACATATGCAGCCGTGAAAGGACCTCGCACCGACGCCTCACCGACCATCGCCGGAGCACAAACACGGGCCCAGACGCACTACGGGTCGCTTCTCCGCGCTCGTCCCAGATGAACGAACGCCACGTCCTGTTCGAGAGGCTTGTCGGTCCACGCGTATTCGAGCCGAACTAATTATGGGGCGGCTTCAGGGTTCGGTACGTGCGTTCGCTGGGTGGGAACTCTTCAGGGATGCTTAATTTTATGTCGGTCGTCTTCGTCATTGATGAGTAGATAGGACCTCGTGGATATGTGTGATGTGGAATATGTTAGGGTGGGGATTGCGGTGTTTGCACGTGGTCGATGTTAAATATTGACTAATTTACATTTGGGTTTGGTGGAATTGGGGATGACGGATGTGCGAGACCTTGGCACGGATGAAAGTGAGACGAGAATGTTAGTGGGTGCGAAATAAGTTTTGATTTCTGGCGAGGGGTTAACTAGACTCCTCGAAATAATTAAGGGGCAGACCACTGTAATGGTCTGGAAAGTAAGGGTGTCTTTGGGAATTTTTTTCAATTAAACGACGTAAGTAAATCAATATATTGCTTAGTATAGTTAATATGTACATATTGAAGGGTAAGAATTTTTTTTTAATCAAATTCATAAATCCGTTTCCGGTATACTCTTCGTTAAAATGTCTGCTGCGGCAAAATCGTGCTTGTGGCGTTGAAAGTGCCCTAACCATATGGCTGATCTGAATTAAAAAAATATATTTAGAAACTAGAAGCCTGCGTCTATTACGTGACGATTAAAAAAAGTCTCATGTCAATTGGATGTATAGTTTTCTCTGTGTACTGTCAACGCGGTTGAATAATGTCATTCTGAGAATAAGACGGTCAAAGTTTCGCTCGGTTCCGTCGCGTCCTTGACACCGCCTCGCGGAAAATACTATATCTCCGTCAATTTTATGAATTTCTATATAAAATTTTCAGAGAGCACACTTGAAACGTATGTTTTTTCGAAAATATATATAAAAAAATCGATTTTCCTGATTTGTTACAGTGGTCTGACCCTTTAAGAGATCGCCTCTAGCCAACCGAAACATGGGGGTCAGTTCAAATGGTCATAACTCCGTCAAAAATGGTCATATCGATATGTTTAAAATATCGTCGGAAAGTGTGGAATCTTTACTTTCAACTGTTTCTTTCAGATTTTAGATTCAGATTTTTCTTTAAATTTTTTTTCTTTAACTTTGTGATGTTGTAATATAAATGTAACCTGTGTAAAAAAATTCTTTTGGCTCATGGAACATCACATTTCTGCCGGATTTATGATGATTTGAACTTGCCACCATTTTTCGGATTCCTATAACTGATCCCTTAATTATTTTGAGGAATGTATTAGGTTGACGCACATGAAATTGCGAAAATATTCTTTGCTTCTTAACTTTTTTATTTATTTTACTTCTTTCAGTCTTTGTGAATTTTCTCGACTCATAGGCCAGTGTTAGCAATTGTTATTGTATTCCCGCTAGAAAAAAAAGTGAACTATCCGCAATCGGCAATTTTATATAACCAACCCAATACATATTAGGAAATTCTGTTTCATGGATAGTTATTTAATTGATTCAGCCCTTTCGTATGCAGATTTGATAATGTTGTTAGAAGCCAGTTTTAATGGCCAAATTTGGGTAGTGGAATTTGCAGTTGCACTACTTGTTTGAGTAGCTGAATAATCCGAAACAGGTTACTGACGCACGAAAGGTCAAGGGATTTAATTTCTGGCACGGAGTAGAATAATTCGGATCTATTAATTAAAGCGACTGTAATTTAGATTATGAGTGAAATGTTTTTTACATGCTTTTAAAGTTCTTAGTATATTCGACAACTTTTACTCGAAAGATTTTTTAAAATAATGCATATGTGAGAAGTTACGGAGGCATATAGCTGCAGTCATTTTGGTTTACAAAGCGCGTCTGACCATTGATAGACCTACTCCCCTGACCCTACGAGACACGCGCTCCGATTTACTGATTAGCTGTGTCTCACTTTATCACCGAATGTGTACGTAATTTTCAAAACTCTTTCGAGTAAAAGTTGTTCAAATACACAAGGACTTTGTAAAGATGTAGAAACTTTTCAGCAATTCCATTCGTATGAGAATATGTTTGTCATAAAGTGGAGTAAACCACAAAGCTTTGACTTTCCCAGAATCACTCCGTGTAATTACACTATCTCATTCCCTTCTTCCATGCTACTGAATTCGAAAGTTCAAAAGGACGTGGAAATTAAGACACGCACAGTATTATTACAGAATTTTCTGAAACAAACCGTATGAAACTTCGTCAAGCATAAAACAAAGAGAATATTTCCCTTAACCCGTGATTGACACACCAATTTTTTCGAACGTAGGTAGCTGTCACACTGAGTCGATTCGACTCAAGCGCATTTTCAATCAGCTGCTAAATGAAAATTCAAAATTTTGGGATAAAGTTCGAACATTGTAGAATATATGTTCATTGTTCAAAATTACCATTTGTAGTATCATCACATTTAAAAAAAATTTGGAAGAAAAAGGATTCCTAGAAAGAGTTTCTTTGCTTCAAAAAATCATAACTTCTTTAATTTTTAAAACTTTTAGCTAAAAATTTATGATTATACTCTCGAGATATGCTACTTTAATAAAAATATTTAATAAATAAAATTAGAAAGTAAAGGATACATGAAGTTGCTACTACCCATGAAGGTGCCAGTATTGCCATTTTCAAAAATGCCACAAAGACATTTTACCTTAAAGTCAAATTCCAAGATCCCATGCCACTGGATTATGGCATACTTACCAGCCAATACTAGCTGAATTGGGGCTGATAACGCTAGGAAAACGTAGGATTATTTTTGATCTGCTATTCACATATAAATTGCTTAATGATAATATAAAGTATAAACTATTCCGCTATTCTTCAACATATTAAATTTTATGCACCTATTAGAAACATAAGACGAAATTCCCTATTCTACATCGAACCTCATAGTACAGGTAAATCCAATGCCAGTAATCGTATTGCCACTCATATTAACGATTATTCCAGTAGGGTGGACCTTTTTGACTGCTCGTTTAACTCGTTTAAACAATCTATTATTAAAATTGTTAACTACTTACTAATGCTATTATTCTGCCATCTTGCGTCTTCTATGCAATGTTAGTCATGTTCCCTTCGTTGTTTTCACCTTATTTCTGTTCTTTTTCTCACTTATGTATCAAAGGACTTCCATTAATAAATTATTATTATTACTATCATTAAATTGTGGGCCATTTTAATTCACTATGACAACCAATTGTTAAAAACCAATCCCTCCACCAAACACAAACGTCAAATACTCCCCCTGCCGTCAGCGTCCCCTATCCAAAAGAGAACCAAAAAAGTAAGAAACAATCGTGCCTCAAAAGTTAAACCTTATAGGTCGACGATAATCTCCCGGAGCTATTAAAGCGATGCACGACAAGCTCGCCGCGATCCCGTTAACAAGATCCCGACCGCGTGGAGCGTGGAATTTAACCTAGATTTCGGTTTCGAGCGAAATCGATACGCGCTTTCACGCGGCAGCGTGTATTTTTCCGCAGCGGCATAAGTAATCGCCAGCTCTGTCCTCCGCACAGTTGTTCAGAGGGGTAGCTGACTCGGAAGCACTATCCGATTACATCGGCAGTGCAAGGGAGCCACCTGGAGAGCCGAGCTCGTCGCCCCTTTTTTCTGGACGGGCCGCGGCGCCTCGTCCGCGTTGAATCGACAAATTTTGGGCAGGAGAGTCGGCGCCAGCCCCCAATTAAGCGAGACGGTTCGTCGGGCAGCGCAAGGCGCGGCCGATATTCGCACGAGCGAGCGGGAAGGATTTGTCCCCGGGTTTCTCGGTGTCTTAAATTAGAATTTCAGGTGAGTCGCTCTGAAATCCGATTCGACGGCTCTACATGGCACCGGAGGGTCCGTGATCGATCGAGGCGAGTGCTGGCGGAAGCGAGAGAACCGAAAGCGCTGGGACGGCCCGACGGAGATAGAAACGGGCACGGAAAAAGAGCAGGGAGAGAGACGGATAGACGCACGGGGTGTCCCAGAAATGAGTGACAAAATGTTCTGCTCGGTTTAGGAATAGAGGAAAACCCATCGGGGTGTACGCTCAGGAACGCGTACTTTTCGAGTTAGAGGCGCTTCCTTTTAGACAGAGTAGAGTGACGCGAGGGGTTGTTCGACGCTTCACGGGGGTTTGATCTTCCACCGACGTAGGGATCCATCCCTCGTTAGGTATTTGGGGGAGCTGTCGGGGTAGGCACCAGTTAATACCGGAAGTTTACGTATAGTTAGTATCTAATTGTAAGTTTAGAAACGCAAGGTCTTTCTGCCTTGTCTCTATAATTCACGCCACTGTGCCTTGTGAACGCACTCAGAGCCCACTTTCACGGCCCTTCGTCTACTACTCTCACTTCTCTGCCTCCATACAGAGACTTTCAAGTACTTTCTGTCACAGAAACCTCACAAACGCTTGTACACTCCTTCGCTCCCTTCAGCCCCAGAGATCTTAAACTAAACATCCCCCAACGGAGCCTCGACTCTGCTACCAGAACTCAAACCACCCTCTAGTAAATTCACGACACTACGCATCTTCGTTACTTCATACCAGCCTCGAAAAGACTGACACCGCTGCTTGGCATCTCCAATCCAGCTAGCTATTCTTCCCCAACCTCGTCGCGGAGGAAGTTTGGCCGTCGGTTTTTGGGACACCCTATACTGATAGAATAACGTGGAGAGCAAAGAAGAGATGTAACGCAAGGTGGAAAAGAGAGGGGAACTGGATACCGGTCGCGGTTGGCGTCGCGCTGACTGTGGCGCTGGCTGCGGTTGCGCCGGTTTAGTTTTCAGGGCGCATTTTCCTCGAGCACATCTGCACCCTCCCCTTCCACTCTCCCGCGCCCCCTCTCCGATGCCCAGAATAATCATTTAACCTTTAGCCGTGCATATGCATGAGCATCGACTGCAAAAGTACTTACAGATACTTAAACGGCGGATCGGAGGCCGCGCTTCGAATTCGAACTTCGTCGGCTGGTAAACCGCGTCAAGAATCTACTTAATGTTAATCTCGAGGGGATTCTTGTAGACGACTCGGGATGGTCTGGCGCAAATTTTCGGGGTGGGTGAAACGCGTAGGGGGTTTTAAAGTGGGGTGTCCGTTGTAAGAATTACACAGTTTGACAGCCATCTGATCTAGTAATATTCAATAGCCGTTTCTAATAGGTTTTTGGGCGCTCAAAACGAATCTGCAAACCGTTTGTCGCCGTCACCCTCAATTTTTGAGAAATTCGATTTTGAAGAAAATTGCAAATTTTCAACATTGAACATCTTTTGTGTTGAGACAGTAATAGTTAGGCGGTTGCTTGTTGCGTCAAATTATTCTACGGACCCTCCCGAATACAACGGTATATGTTATTAGTGCATTAGGAACATTTAAATATGTTTAAACAATGATCAAAGGGTAAGGAACACCTGAAATGCACCCATTTTTGCAGATATCTTTCAAGTTATTTCCAAAACTAAGGGTCTAGGAGAAAATCTGACTGTTCCACACGATGCAGCAGACATTTTTTGGCCTACGGATTCGTTTTCAGCACACGAGAATTTATAGGAATCGGCTATTGAATGTGACAAGTCCGAAACAAGTTAAATTTTTTCGAACTGGGTTATTGCTTGATACTCTGCTGGGTTTGCTCAGTATTAAATCGGGTAGATTTCTGAAACTCGGAGGCTACCAGGAAAATGTAGCGGGGAAATAGTTTCTGCAGGTTTTTAGTTGCCAGTTGTAGCTATGGAAAGCAGGGGTTTAAATGCTTTTGATGGTTGGTTAAGGGGTTACATCATATACAAAGGTCACATTTGAGGTATTTTCTTTTAGCGGTTTTATTAAAAAATATAAAACGAAATACTTACACATCATTTAGTAGTCCATAAAGTTCACGAAAAAAATTATTTACAATAATTTTCGTATTAAATTATTCGTGATTTTTGAGGTTTTTTATTTTAGCATGATAATTCCTTTAGACATCAATGGATCTGAAAAATAAAATGATATTCTTGTAAAATAACGTTGCAATTATAGACTGAGAGGCCAAATTTTTTCATTTAAAAAACAAACAATTTATAGCACTCTAAAGTTAAATGATTTTTGTTGTTGCAAAATTTGCTCTGTAATTGTGTATAAATAATTAAACAAAATTTCAAGAAAATGGTTTGTCAGTCCATAATGGCAACAGTACTTTACAAGAATATCATTTTACTTTTCAGATCCATCAATGTTTCAAAGAGATATCATGCTGACCATTTTTTCTGCAATGGTCTGAATAAACTCATAAATCACAAGTAGTTTAATATAAAAATTAATGTAAATAAATATTCTCGTGCACCATATGGACTAATAAATCATGTGTAATAAGTATTTTGTTTTATTTTTTTAATACAACCCTTAAAAAAATTCCTAAAGTTATTAATTTTCGCATAAACTTATCTATACCCTTAAGTTAAAACATATGTCACCCCCTTTCCCCTTTTGTTGATAGATTCAGACGGAACGCCATACATTCTTATTTGGCTGTTTCCTTGGGAATAGTCTGTATTCTCTGAGCAAATTTCTGGAATTTCGTAATTAGTTTTCTGTCAGCTTTTGTGCAAGATACATTTGAATTCTGCTGGTACTGCAAAGACGCTTTATTCCTGAGCGTATGGCATTATAAAGAGTTTCATGCAGCTGTTGGTGCAAACGGGAGGGGGTGAGTCTACGTGACACATTTCTACGGAACATTAAAATGTTTTTCATCCGATGTTTTGTTTGCGAGACAAGTAACTGTAAATGTTTGTTGAGTAAGTGTGTGCTTGATTGTGTCTCATCGCGACGAAATTCGCAGTAGATTTCACTGTACACAGATTTCGTTCCAATTCTGTGGAAAAACATTGGTACGCTAGCATGTATATTTATAAACACTGTCAATATGACTTTATTTGTATAACAGTTGCGGTAAATCCATCTAGTCAAGACAAACGTGTGGAGTTATTTTTGTAAAAAACAAAATATGAGAATTTTTTATTGTTTATTTTTTATATATTCAATTCATTTGCAATTTCTCTTAATGAAGCACATTCTCTGTATAATACAATATAATAATATCATACCGAATTTCTGTTGTTAACCCCCTGCCTCGTATTATTTTCGATTCGTATTACTGAGTATTTCGAAAAGCACGCTGTTTCTCCTGCATTTAATTCATAAATTATAATAAAACTCGCTGCATATTTCGTTTTGTATTTCAGAAAATAAATTTACCGTGGCACAGAAAGGGGGTATCAGCTATCAACTAGGAATCCAGTAACGGACAAAACAGTTACCATTTTCTGGATTTTTTATTTGTATTATTTTTAACATTAACTTAAAACTGTAGTATGTGTTTAATATACATATTCTGATAGAGAATTAAAAGCTGCACATAACCCTGTTAAATTTGAATTTATTTAACTAACAAACAAAAATTTTATATAAGATTAAACAGTTACCTTGTTCTTCAAAAAGGGAGACCTTTGTTGTAAGTAGATTTTCAGAAAAGAAACTTTAAAAAATTATGTGAAAATGTTGATGCGGTCATTAAGGTTTCTTTTCTTTTTGTGTTTTAATTGAAGCGACTTCTACGGTCTGTATTACATTACGTTCTCACTTTCAGCGCATTCTGCTTTCTGACACAATACGAGTGCTATTCCTTTCTGTAATCATGTCCTATTTTCTTACACACTTTCCCTCTTCACACCTTCTTTCTCTTCCCCCTTTTCCCTTCATCCTATTCTGCCTAGCAGCTCGTCCTTTTACTAGATCGTTATTTGCCAGGATACTGTTTCACGTCCCGATAATGAACCTTGACAGCACCATTCGTAGCTACAAATAATGTAGGCGCTGCCTTGTGGAAAGTGGAGGACGGAACTTAGAAAAACGACACTTCACATTTCATATTCCAGTAATCTCGAGCACTAAGAATTATTTTCCATATTTCAAAGTGATTTCAGTTGTCCCTTTGCTCGGTCATCTGCATTCATCTCGTCTTCCTCAACGTCATACCGTTAAGGAACTAGTTTCTGATCAGTTTAGAGGGCTTCCCGCATTAATATTTATTTTTAATCTACTAAAACTTTCAACCATAGACTTTTTTTATACTAAAAGATGAATTAAGGTTTACACTTTAAGGAAAAATTTTAAAAAGTTGAAAATAAGTACAATTTAATTATTTATAAGGTACGGAAGAATAAGATGACTACTTAGGAACTAGTTTTTGATCATCTGAAAATACATGGGAACTAATTTTTGATCAGGTCAGGAACTAGTTTTTGATCATCTAAAATACATTGGGACTAATTTCTTATCAGGTAACGAACTAATATTTGATCAGATACTAATACTAATTAAAAAGAAAGTACCAAATAAATTTATTTTTAGTAATAAACCATCTAAATTTAATTTTTTTTATAATTTTATAATGTCCTAACCTAATTTTTTTTCAGGTGATCAAAAATTGGTTCCATAAGAAAAAAGTGGAACTAAATAATGATCACTGACTTTTAAAGCAAAATGATACATATAATCATCATACATATAATACTAAAATTCTTTCGCTACATTGTAAAGTAAACTATTGTAAGCAAAATGTATGAAAATAACCTTTAATACCGCAATAACCAGTAAAGAAATCGACTGTGGCGTCGATAGTGATCTCTTAGTTCGAACAGTAAGAGATGGCATTCAACAGAGGCTTCCTTCAAGTGAGCTACCTTACACATTTATTTTTACAAAAACTAACAATACTAACTGCTTTCACAGACAACACGTATATTTTTGAATTATCAATTTTTATGTTAGTGATTATTTCAAACAATTATTTAATGACATAAACTGAAAACAACGATTTATTTCATGAACTGATAAAAAATTAGTGCCTGATCAAGAACTAGTTCCTTAACGGTATACGTCCTTTTTTGTTAATGGGGTTGTATTTCTACAGTGATACACATTCCACACAAATTTTTAATTGGTCATTTGATTATTTTCCAACCAGTATCAACTACAAGAACCTTTGAAAGCTTCGCAACCCCCAAGTGTAAGGCACTGATTCCCGAAATTATCAATTAGGAACACCTTCCTTTCTACTCTAATCAGTTGAAAATCAAATTTTCCTCGGAACACACCGACAGATTCCCAGAGGTGGAAGCAGAAATTCCCAGAAGCCAGTCGGGACCCTTACCATCTCATTGCCCAGTGAATGCAGCTTGCTTGGCTGTCTGTTGAAGCCCAAAGGACGGTAAATCGACCTCGCGTCGCCGTTACGCGGGTAATTTCTTAAGTAGAGTTTTTCGAGATCTGTCCGGAATCACGAAGCAATATCTCTAACAACCTGCTGCGCCGTCTGTCTATCCTCCACCCATTTCTCTTTTCGCCCCGAGTCTCCAAGACCCTTCTCATCTTGAAGGCGGAACTCGGGGACGAGGCTCGCCCCTGGTCTTAACGTTGCGTTTTTTTGATACGACTGAACCCGGCTGCAGCTCGACTTGTCTCAAGGTATCCGCTGCGAGTTGACAGCGGAGTTGGTTCGCGACTATCGGTTTCTCGTGCCGCGCCACTTATCGTCGACAGACGAGACGCAAAAGGAGTAACGTGGATCCCCTTCGGGGAAATAGAAAGGGACGCGTGTACGCGACACTCCATTCGCGTAACGAATATTGAGACGGAGCCCTATCTGATGGGGCTTCTAAAGTGTAAGCATGGTATACGGGACATGGAATTTGGAACGATACCCTTTTCGCTTTGTTAAGGGGTGGTTTTGAACTAGGCTAAAATAAATCAATAATATTTGGCTTTAAAAGCTGGCCAAAAGTCGATTTCAAAAATTTCGCGTAAGTCCTAATATTGTTGCTGTTCGAGGCAGTCGAATATGTGAGGAACAATGTAGCAATATTGTTTTTGCATTTGTGCACTTATGAAGCAACGGGCTTCGTAAAAAATTAGGAGATTTTAGAGCACGCATTTCTTTCTTAAACATCTTCTGAAACATCGTTGGATTATTAGTGATTTTTACACGTTGTAAGGAAATTGTGTGAATTCTTCCATTATGGAAGCTTTCCAAGTAAGTATATACCGCAATTTCGAATAGGTTTTAGTTTTTCATCATATATATTTGTATAGTTATTAACGTTTGAAGATAATCAAGAATTCAGTCAATTTTCTTTACGTTGATAAGGTTTTATTAACGATTTTGTTATACTTCCGGGTGAGTTTGGATGCTTTTTCTGGTGTCATTACATGTGATAAAGATTTGTGATCACAATGCAAAGAAAAATTGGTTCCGGATGGAAGTTTTATAGCTAATTTAGCTAGAAATGACAAACAAGAGTTGCAACGTTTCTCATACCTGTTTCCCGTGTTAAGGTAAAAGTACCAATAACTGGACACTTAAGGATATCAAAGTTGTATATCTTAAAAATGGACCAAAAATAAATGTCCTTTTGAACAAAACTGTCAATATTCAGATAAATGTTACTTCTTTCTAGCAAATGCGCTATTAAAACTTTGTTTTCAGTGCGTTATTTTAATTAAATTGAGTAAAAATACAAATAGTTATGTGTACCAATACGTGGACAATAGAATTCTGATATGTCCCAGCGTCCCATTTGTGGTGTCCCAATACCTGGTCAATAGGGAAAATGACGCAAAGCTCGGGGCAGAGGGCGCCACTAGTGTTTGTGTGAATGGTTATTTTGAAAATGTAGCATGCAATTGAATAAAAATATAACTTGAAAATAGAAATCTGTTAATTTATGTACAGTATACTTGTATTTTGATATACAAAAATTTGAGGAAACACACACTTTATCGGTTTGATAATGCCGTCAGGTATTGGGATTTCACCTAACCGTTTAAAATGCTGGCAAGCCGATCAACTGGACGGCTGGTCAGTTATTGGGACAGCGTGCAGAGGGCAAGATTATTATGTACCGGTACATGAACACGTATATTTTTAATTAAAATCAACATTAACCGAACAATGTTTTGTTTTGTATGTGACAAGAAACTTCTTAAGAATCTGTACATACGTTTTTTTCTCAGAAAAACATTATATAGCGATGATTATCATCTTAACAACTAACTGTATTTTTCTTAAGAATTACTTAAGAAATCTACGCAGAATTCAAGTGCATGCACCTCCGATATTTAAAGACTGTTTTATATATTAAACTTTACATCTAGGACTTTCTTAATTTTTTATATAAAAGAACAAGTTGCATAATAACATATATTCCCAACAATATTGTTCTAAACTTTCTATGAAGCTTAGTAAAAATATAAATGTCATTGGTGTCCAGGTATTGGGACGTGTCCAGTTATTGGTACTTTTACCTTAACAGGTATGAGACCCATACCATGAATAACAAGTAATTCCTTCCTAAAAAAAAACTATAGAATTGATTCTCCTCGGTGACAAAGACAGGTCCTTTCGACACACAAGATTCATGATGAAGAGGACGTAGCTTATTTTATTGTGACACAAATATATTTCTTAAGATCAATAAAGTATTTTTGTTTTCCATTAAACAACAAAAAATACATTTGGCCAATTTTCTGCAATTATTGACGCCATATTGTAGCAGTCATTTTGAATTTTGAAGTTTTGACATGAGATTCAAAATCAACGACCCCCAAAAACCTTTATATACCAACTCTGAACAAATTCTAAAACATCTAAAATTTTGGCCACCTTTTAAGGCCAAAAAAAATAGTATCCTCATAGTTTCATTCTCGGCCACTGAGATATTAAAAAGCAGACTAGAATTTCGAAGCGTCCACCGCGAGGCCATGGCGCTTTGGATCAGGAAGAGGTCGAAGTGTCTGCGAACGTTGCATTTAATGCTTGAAAGGAGCGCGATAGCAATTCCCCATTGACGGCGATCAATGTCACGGGGACGCTGGCAAAAATGATGGCCCCCGCGTCGCGCAGGGATCCGTAAAGTAAGTATACAGCCGTAGCAGGCACCGTTAACGAGTGGCATCGCTCAGCCGGAGCTTAAACCCTCGTTAGGAGGCTAACAACCGACCATACGTCTTGCAAATCGCTTGGTCCAGGCCGCGCGGAGTAACGTACTCGCGGCGTAGCCGAATCTACGAATTTATGTGGCCATCGAACGCGGCCAATCTGGCCGATCGAGCCCAAGCAACGAGCTCCTGGGTGGCGAAAGTTCAGCGCTGATCGCTAGTGCAGCGAGAAACCGTCCGCCATTCCGGGATGCCTCCGACGCTAGGATCTCTCCATTCCACTCGGAAACACTTTTTACCCTTGAAATTCTGCGACGCGAATCGTCGTGGATGACGACGTCCAGATTGAACATTGAACCTTTCATTGTGGCGTTAGATTTTCTGCATCGAATTTGTGCGTGGATGATTCTTGCGCTGTAGTTACAGGTGTTGAGCTTGGGTTTTGCAATGGGATTATAGTTGTCGAGGTTAACCCTTCACCTTCGGCCAACTGCGATCCTTGACTCCCACTACAGTTATGGATGTTGAGGTCAAGCCCACCCTTGTAGCGTTACCTTGCGATAAATTAATATTCGAGCCTCATTCCATCAGGATTACTAACACCATGGACTTCATTTCTGCTACATGAAGCTGCGTCTGACTTCACCAGTACACCGCCGCGACGCAACAGGACTCGATCGGATTTTCCTTCCGATCGAAAACGCCCCCGTCGCTGGATTTTCAATTATTGCAGCCCGGTTACAAATTTAAACGATCACTCGAACCTCCACGGTGGCTTGTTCGCCGATTCGTCCGGGATCTCGTTGGAAATCGAGTTTGGATTACGTCTCGACGACGTCCTCTGTTCCCCGTTGGCCCTCGTACCGATGGCATCGTTCCCTGCGTTCCGATAACGCCCCTGGTGAAACGACAAGTCGTAATCTCATTTATCGTGGACCTGCTCGAGAGATGGGGTAAAGAAAAAAAATTGGGACACAGAGAGGAATGGAGCGCCAGAGAGAGAGAGAGAGAGGGAGTGCACGCGCGCGCACAAGGATCATCCTTTCCGGGTTCAAGTGGCGCGCGTTGCCAGTATAAGAAATCTTACGGACAAGTCGTCTTTATGCGTTCTGCGTGGCGAACTGCTACGCCAACTCGATCGTGACCAGACTCGCGAGATACTCGGTACTCCGGCATCCCGAATACCTTATTTTCGCCTGATCGAGGCGCCTTCGAATTCTCCGACAGAGCCGCGTAGAACTCGTACGAAACAATTTCCCCTCGACGTGGATGTCGTTACTCTCCGAACGACAGTCGAGCGCCCCTTAAAAGTCTCGTTATCTCGCAATCAGGAAGTCTTACGATTCCGTTGCCCCTCTCGGACGGTAATAAGTTGATTTCGACGGATTCGCTGGGGCAGAGGGGTAGAGTCGTCGCGTCACGAATCACGATAAACGCTGCTGGGCGAACTCGATACGAAATTCTGCGTAACGATGAACAAAGCGACGGGGAGTATCGAGATCCCATCCGGCGCGGAAACGGCGACATGAGGAACCGCGAGAAATGAGAATTGAACTCGATTTAGGAAAGGGATGAAATGTGACGCTAGTGGGGGGCGAGTTAGGATGTACGTTGTACGATATCGATTTGAAGTGTAATTATTTGTGTACTCTTATTGGAGAAGAAATTGCTTTCTGATATGTAGTGTTGGGTATTTTCTGTCACAGAATGTAAATAATTGAAATTTAATTTGACTTTGAGTTCTGTGAAGTTTGGAATTTGTTAGGTTCTCTTTGTTTAATTTGTAAATAATAGGGCACTGTAGTTATCTTATTTTTATTATAATATTTTATATCTTTGAACGTAATAACATGTTTGCTTGAAAAGTGTATCGTATGGGAAAACCTTTTGTGACAGAGGAAAATTGCAGAAAGGGACGCGAACGATGGAGTTTAATTGAAATTGATGGTCAATTAACACTCACATTTTTGGCAATTTTCAAAAGCTCAGCGATTTTTACTAGCAACGATTTTCTAATATTATCTCCTTCAAGTATAGGGGAGACGATGCAATTGGTGTGTGTGAAGAAGAGAACACAGCGTAAGTGATAGTGGTCTGTCTATGGTCAGACGCTTGCTACAATCTTTGCAAGGGTTACACTCTTACACCTCTCTGTAATTTTCGACACGTGCATTCTTTTAAAAATTGTTTCACATAAAAGGTATGCTGCTTAGCACAGGTTTTAAATTCATGCAGAAAATTCTTAATAATTTTAGTACCACGCAATTAAGGTAGTTTCGTAAAAGTTTTCAAAATTCTATTATTCACAACTTTATAAACTGCACTCCTTGTTTAAAATGTCCTATCCAGCATTTATCAAGTTTTGAAGAAATATTTAAAGTACCATACGTCTTTTATCTTTTCAATAAAGTTAGAAAACCCTGCGTGCTTCGTAAAAATCTAGAATCAATCTAATATATTTTTTTTTACACGGACGCTGCAAAGAAAATGATAAAATTTCAGCTTCCTCGGATGTTTCGAAATGCTAGATAAAACATTTTAACTAAAGAGGGCAGTATAGTTCGTAATCTTTCACTTTTAATATAAGTAACGTCTTCAATTCTGAACATTCATAATCAACATAAAATTAAATACATAATGACCATAAAATTAAATAAAACTTCAAATATCAAGTTATTAAATTTTCCAAGCAACACATTGCAAGACCGCATTATTCTAATCATACCACAACGACTGTTTAGACGCTCTCGCGCAGAGACAATTTTACGAGTAACTTTCAACCTCTGCAACCAGATACGCGTCCCTTACTTCTGCCTGTTCCACAAACACAGCGAGTTTCCGTGCAACTCGATTACCCCGAAAACGGAGTCAGAATACCGAACGACCCCAGAAACGAAAAACTTTACCCTACATTTTTAACTGACTTCCAGACAAGGATATTAATACCCGTTTCCGTTCAGTTTCACGAAAGCGCGGGAAGTTCTGCATATTCCATCTAGATCGTAACCGCAGCGAACTTCCGCGAATGGGGAGCCAAGCTCGGCAACTCGGGCCCGACTTATTATTAGAAACGCACTACACTCCGGGTGGCGTAACAGAATTTCCATCGAGGCCGCTTTATCCCCGACTTTCATCACTGGCGTACGTAACCCGCCGGAGCGTGGCCGAGGTTTTGAACTTTAACGTCGCCTTTTATTTGCTTTGGCGGCAGGAGTCGATTACGTGACTGTTGAGGAGGATCGATGGTTCGCGTGACAGCCAGCGGGGAGTAATTAAAAGACCTTTGGTGCCCGATGGCTGGCCACCCCCTTGCACTTGGTTTATGCCGCACGCAATTTGCAAGAGCCGCCTATTTAACCGCGCTCGGGGCCAGGCCGAAACGAGACACCCCCTCGTCCCCAACCCCCCGTCGGCTCTGGCCGGCCAATCGTGCTCGTTTAAAATCACGCCAGCAAATTGTACCGCGACGATCTCGTGCCGAGGAAATATAAACCCGCGGCGGAGCGTCTGTTTTGTTTGCCCGCGGTGCCCGCTCGTTCATGCGTTCCTTGAAAATTTTTCCAGTAAACAACGTGAGCCGGCCTGCGATCGGGACCGATAGAGATTGAAACCGCCCTCGACTGCGATGCTATCGATGCTCCTCCGTCTCCCATTACGAAATTAATGTTTGGAGAATATCCGGGGGGATCCGAGATACTCGGGGATGAAACATGCACGAACGTTCTTCCCTGCTCCTTTTTGTTTGTCCATGGCTGCCCGCCCGGAGCACCGCTATGAATGATGAAAATGAATTTATTGCTTCGGCTCGCCGAGTAACGATAGCGGGAAGTGGCTTATGGAATTGATTTATCACTTGCTTCGTTCCCAGTCTTTTTGCGGTGAAGAGATTCGACGAAAATATCGCGGCTTTTTTACTGCGAGGTTGGTTTTAGTCCTCTGTTAAAAGTGACGTAGTAGTGAGTAAGATAGTTTTATATTGTTTGCGTGGCGTATGGTTTGAGGGATTGGGGTTTTTAGAAAATCAATGTCACTGCGCTGTTTGAAATAATTTAGAGGTGATCAGGGGTAGATTTGTATATAGACTAAGAGATCCTGAACCCGGAATTCAATAAAATTCTGAAACTTTGTGAATATGTAGGGAATTTCCTCCTAATTACAACGCTATTTTTGTTTGCTGCTAAAATTCTCTAGGAGCGTGGGATTAAACCCTGAAAATTCACCTATTTTTCGATTTTATTTTGTAACTCGCAATTTGTAAGAGATTGAAAAATGTTTCAAAATAAAAGTTACAGAGATTTAAGATATATAGATTTGATAGATTTATTTAAAAGAAGTAACATTTGATTTGAGACTTTCGTTCTATCTCTTACAGATTGCGAGTTATAAAATAAAATCGAAAAATAGCCCAGTTTTCGGGGGTTAATTTCACCACCTTGAAGCGAATTTGGGTAGCAAAAAAAATGGGTAATACCTATATATTCCTCTACATATCCCCAAACTTGCCTAACTTTTTGAATTTCCGAGTTGGGGATCTTTCCTTGTAAGTAGGCTGCGAAAGAAATTGAAAAAGGTAGCAGTATGTTTGCGCCTGTAAATTTTTATTTCTTGATCGACAATAGTAGCATAAATTTCCGCCCTAAAATACGATGTCTATCTATTTTCCTTACACCGAAAGTGAAGGGTGATCTTCAAACACAGAAGTTTGAGACTTTAAAAAAATATCACTTTTTCATGTAGCAAATTAGCAATAACTGATATGTGAGTTGTCATAATAAATTTTGGAAGCGTCTGAACTCTTTTAGATTAAAATTTTAATGATATTTCACGAAAAGGGTGCTATAAAAAATGATGGACACCGCTTTCAGAGGGTGAATCTAAAAGAAACTTTACCAATTTTTTGCGACATGTGGTCCCTTTTGGACTTTTTGTCTTCTCATTGAGCAGTTGGTGTAAAAAAACTTTTCAACATTAATTTTCAATGTTGTAAATAATTTTGCGGCAGATTTATTTTACAAATGTTCACCGATCCAAAGGTGTAGATTCAATGAAAGCTGTGTCCATCCCTTTTTACACACCCTGTACGTATAAAATCATGTGCACAGGTTAAAAAGTTTGTTTACCATGATTAAGTGTGAAGATATTTTCTATGATTGGACAATACATTTCCCTCCAGGGCCTATATTGAGGCTTGTTTCCTGGATATTTTATCTCCGGAAACACGTCCTCAGGACAGAACTGGCGCTCCCGGGGTACTTGAGGTCATTCATCATCATCATTTTATACTAAACATTTCATCACAGCAACATATCACTTTTGGTATTCAGTCCCTCTCAAAATAGACTCTAAATTCTACTTCTCCACCTTCTTTATTTAAGTTACAGCAGGAGAAAAAATAGGAGAAGCATTTTGCATGGTATAACAACTGAATTTGCAGTCACTAAAGGCTATTCATTTTCCGCATGATTCGTTCACTTATTCGATTAAAAGTCAACGAAAACGTAGCTTGTTAATCGACTTCAAAAGTACCTAATAAAGAAAATCCTTGCGAAATAGGATAATGAGAGGTGTTAACACGATACGACGTAATTTCTCGACCTCTTCTTAGTTGTGACCACGGTTTCGTGTATCTTCACTGGAGGCTATTCGTGCATTTCATGTATTAGTTAACGGGGTTCAACTTTCTTGACAAGCCTGGTCCATTTTGTGGCCACCAGTTTGTGGAATAAGACCTATCTAAATAATTGAATGTTGCAAATTATGATTGACATGCTACGGATATAGAACACGAAATTAACTAATGCCTCCTGTTATTTATTTATGAAAGTCAGGGACCTTTTCTTCTTTATCTCCTTCTTATAAGACAGCCCAATTTGATTTAGTGAGAATAAAAATTCAATAAGAATTAGATTAATGAAGACAACGCCATCAAAGTGTTAAAAATTGAAAACTGGAGATCTTTGAGGGCCACCAAATTTCATAAGATCCATAGCTGGTTTCATAAGCTTAGGAAAGATCCTCTAAAAAATAAATTGCAGGCCTGGTACACAGGTACGTTAAGGTCTGAGTCTCCTTTATATTCTTTTTATAATTATCTTGTATAAGAAGGCACAAAGAGTGGTGATCCTCTTTCAAAACTTAATTCTATAGAAATTTTATTGGAGTAAAAGATGTATAAAGATAAATTCCATGGCGTAGCTTTTGAAGCTTATTTTTCGAGAAGCATTATAAATATTTGGAATCTAATAGACTCGACCTGTACCGTTTTATCGGATCTTGTTAAAACCCAATTTGAGCGCTAAGACCCTCTTTATTACTAGATAAATGTTATCCATTGGTTGTAATTTCATTTTAATATTTAATAATAGTTTCACTTCGTGGGGTTTAAGCTTTTAGTGTTCAATTATACTATGTACTTTTAAGCGTACTTTCACGTGGAAGTCTATAAAATTCTATTATAATACGATTACTGTTCGATACGTGCAGTTTGGTGAGAAACACATAAGACTAATTGAGCCAATATTTATGCAGAAACCTACTGGCCATCAAAATGACAAAGAATTAGTTACACACGGTACGGATCCCATAATTTTGTGATCTTCATTTTGCAAAAAAATACCAAGCCATAGTTCCATTTCAGGTTTAAAAAACTAAAAGTACAGAAAATTGAAAATAATGTTACATAATTATGCTACTCGCTATTAAATAACTCATTAAAAAACATTGTAAACCAATAACTCAAAATAAAATATACCAACAGAAATAATGCTACTTATTTTAGCAATTAAAATTTAATTTATTCAATTTCAAATCATTGAGGGTTGGTAGAGTTCTGAATAACTTGGCCCAAATATCTACTGCTTTGTACACGCATGAAAATGTTTTACTGCTTTATGAAGATCAATCATTTTTGTCTTCTATCGAATATTTTTATTTGGTTATTCATTTCCAATATCGAAGAAAATATTGTTTCTGTCAATGAAAAGTATATTATCTTAAATAACCTGTGTATAACAGAACGCATATTGTAATTTCCATCGCAATAGCTTTTATTGGATAAATATTTCAATACTGGCAGTCCGTAATAATGTTTCCAAAGCTTGATAAGCAGAGCTTCGATTATCTGGACGCTACTCGTCTGAACGTTTAATTATCCAAACAGTGTCAGTCAGTAAACGAAAGCAAACATTTTATGAACGCGTCTATTTCATGCTCACGTATCTATTTGCATCCCTTTGAATTCGTCGATACAGTTTATGACATTAACGTGCCAGAATGAAGCTAGAAGTAATGAAATGGTTGGGTAATAAATTGTATGGAGGTGCACTAAAAATAGCAACTGGGTTAAAAATCGATTAATGGACAGTTTGTGACGCAAGTGATAAAAACTGTACAAACTGTACACAAATAGTTACGTAATTTGTATCGACGAGTGTTGCTCCATTAAATTGTGAGTGTTTAATTTTGAAAGTACTTAATTCCTGTCTTTGGTGTCACTTTGTAAAAATAAATTTGTTAAGTTTTCGTGGAGAGGCAACGTTTTATTGCATAAATATATATCCGTTATGAAATCGCGATTTCCTAAGAACCCTTTTCACTTATAGTATCTACAAGATTAAGAAAAGTATGAGACCATGGTCATACCTCGATTTACGTCCTCCTCAAATTGCATTGTTTGTATTGGCAAATCGATAATTAAAAATGCATGTGGAATAGTTACATATGTTTTTATATTTAACTATATATTTTAATTATGAATATATGCTACATTTTATCTATATTATTAACTCTCCGTGGTCACACCTTTATATAATCACAAATTGGTCACATGGGATTCACTACACTTCACCGTCGTCCTTCAGTTACCATTTTCGTATTTTTGATCCTATTAACTTTTGAGTGATAATTGTACATTCGTAATACTCTAATATATAGTCTTTTTCTAGAAATGAAAATTCCGATATGTTGAAATTTGTATTTGAAAAAATAGTTGTGGATGAAAGCGATTTTTTTTTTTAAAAAATCGCCAAATTTTTAAATTTTATTATTAAGGTCTAAAAATTTACAGAAATATCTTGGGGTGCGATACACCGCGTGTGACCACGAAGGGTTAAATTGCTTCACGTTCACCCTGATTTCCGACTTTTTCCAATTACGTCAGCCATTCTGGAATCAATTAGTTCGTAGGTACTACTATGATTAATTTACTCTCTTAAAACCTTCGATGAAAATCACTCTCCTTTCTCAATTATTATTATTATTATTTATTTATTATTATTATTATTATTATTATTTTTATATTATTATTATTATTATTATTATTATTATTTTTATATTATTATTATTCGTCTCTATTGGAAACAAAGAACAGTAATACATAAAGAGTAGCGAAGTAAAAGGCGAGGGTGCAGTACAATACTGTTAGAAGCCTTAAATAAACAAAACTGAAACTGGGAAAGAAAAGTAAAACCAGAAAAATTAAGAGATTATCAATATAATTATTCTATACCCTCCTGAAATATTCAGCCACATATCTCATTACGTCACCATAGAATTTATCAGACTGAAATAAATCATTCGTACTAATCCCATTATTTTCATCTGGACGACCATTTTGCACAGGAAATGCCAGTTACGAAACTCTCTTTGCATTTCATAAACAATTTATGCGAAACGTACATTTTGCTGGAATTTATGGCAATGCCGTCCCGATGTACGAATATAATTTCAAAATTATAACGATCACTCGCCTTAGAACTTTTGCACCATGAATTCCGTCACGGTGGACCATTTTTCCTGACATCGAATGCGTTGGAGCATCGTTGACCCATGATCACCGAAATGAATATATTATTGCTAATTAAGCATCGATATTACGTCGTTACGTGGATTACTTCCGGGTGGAAACACGGATCGGCCAGTTTTCCGTAGCGATAATTTATCCCACAGATTTGGACGCTCCGCGTGGTTTTAATGCCGCAGTTCTGTTCGATCCGTGTTTTTCACGGATTCGTGGCCAGGTTAATTCCCCAGTTTTTCAGCTCACCCCGTAGAACATGACGTACACCGCGCTTTTAGGATCAAAGGTGAGAATCCTAGCCTGTCGCGGCAATATACATTGTGTATCGTTTTAACGGGCACGAATATTTCCAGGATTGTATTATTTGCATCGGAAATAAAATTGTTTCAAATGGAATTTAAAGAATTCGATGAAGAATATTACTTACAAATGAACGTATCAAACCCATACACACCAATTTCATTTTATCTGCAATATTTTTTTATCTGCAATCGTCCATGTGGAAAGGGCGAAAACAGCCAGAAAGTTGGGGGTTGAAAACAGATGTTCTCGAATATCTCGAAAACTATCCAGTATACGCAAAAAATATAAATTACAAACTTGTGCTTTTTCAAACCCCGAATGTAGTCATATAAACAGTTCTTCGAAAAATTCATTTGTTTAAAAAATATGTCAAAACGTAATAAATTTATTAAAAAACCTGTGTTACTCAAAACCTAGATTCATTTATTACCCACATATGTTAGTTGAATTCATACGTTTGAAATATCAAAGCTCATAATTCAATTCCCTTTCAATATTCAATATCAAAACTAATAGCTTCGCGCGTAACAAACAAGCATGCCTGTCCAATAATACCACATTCACGTTCGAAATCAGACAATTGACTCGTCTAACGAAAATTGCCACTACCCTGGACAATGAAAAAGATGACTAGTACCTAGTCTTCAACATCCCTCCAAAAATAGACACTCCCAATACAACCCCTAAACCAATTAAATCCCCCTTTGGTAAACATGTACCCACCGAATCCCGACATTCATCACCCCCTTTTACAAACTTCCCGACAGACAAGTCAATCACGTATCGATTCCCCTACCGCGGCAGACCAAGCATTTCGATTTTTCCCCATGTTTCGGCTATCTAGCCGATATATATTTTTCTTCCATCAGCCGGTTGAATTTCGCTCGGCGTAACGACGAATCCGATAACGCTCGCGCGTTTATGCCAACGGGGGAAAATCGTGCCCCGTCTTGATCCGTTATCAGCCACCTCCCCTCTGTTCCCACGAGTGACGTATTGACGCATGGTTGCAAGTGCAGTTAAAGCGTACAGCCGCGAGCGTTCTTCCCTCGGCTGGTGCGAATGCTCGGTTTTTGCGGGGCGCATTTAACCGCCACTCAGTCGGCTAAGCTGACAAGAAAGGCCGCGTAACGCGCTCCTCCTCTAACGCTAATTAACAAGTGTACGTTAAATGAGGGAGTCGCGTGTTTGCCACCGTCCCATCCAAGACGGTGCGCATAATGCTCGAAGCGTAAAGAGGTTCTTGCAGAGTGTCGCGAGTCTGGCCCGCGCGCTGAATGGCTTTTTCACACCTGCGCCGGCAGCCGTGCGTCCCCGTCTGGCGCGTGTCTCGCGAATTAACGCGAAAACCCGTGAACGTTTAATGGTATCCATGGAACGGCCGCGTCCGTGTGTCGCCGGCTCATTATAAAGTGGCGTTTTTCACCATTTTGCCGCTTCGTAACGGCGCTGGATTTGAAGCAATCCACCCAGAAGCGCGACTCTTTTAACGCCCGAGGCGATTGGGGAAACGCTGCTGGCTTGCCGGGTCGTTTTGATCTCGATTTATTTTGGAGAGTTTATTTTGGAAAGTTTTGTTTGGGCCAATGTTGTGGCAGATTTTCGTTGGAGGTTGCAATTTTTCAGGATGCAAAGTCATCTTCTGGTGGCATTTTAAGGGGATGTTCCGGTCTAGTGAACATAACAATAGGTGATCTTTAGGAATTAATTAATGGAAAACTATTATATATAATTTAATGGGACTTGTTGCATTGAATTAAGGATGCTTTAAAGTATAGAAATATATTTTTTTGTTTTATAATTAATCTTTGCAGACGGCACTGGAGAGTTACTTAAGTCGAGGGGTCAAAAAATTTATCCAAATCAGTGGAACCTGTAGCTCCTAAACCATTGGTCTGAAGTAAAAAACAATGCCAGATTATTAAAGGGCATCATGAAAGTCGCTCGTGGACTAGACCAGAGAAAGTTACAAAAATTACATTCTTTGAGAAAATAATGACACTTGAAGTTTGAAATCAGATTTTCCCTATATTTTTTGTCCTTTTAACGCCATTAAACATTATAAATTACAATTTTTTTTAAAAATTTTACTGGTTTCTCCACGAGCCAGAAGTATATTCTTCCAAATAAAAAATGTTTTAGTCGCATCGGATAATAACTTTTGCAGATTCATGTTCCAACGGTTTTGAGAACACTGTTTCGGGAAAATCGCGTTTAAAGTTTTCCGTGAGTGCCGAGTGGCCAGGTGTTGCCCATGCATTTGACGCTACTCAAATGCCTATAAATTCGTGAATTTTACACACATATTCCTAAAAGGTTGAACATTTGAAAAATGAAATAAAAAAATTGATTTTTAAACCGAAACCTCCCCTTAAAACCACAAAAGTCCATTAAGGGCTTCCCTAGTTTGACGCTCTGAAAATAAGGCAAATTTTGGGGAATTTTTTAAAAGAAAAGTAGGTACAGAATATTGAAAAACATTTAGTATTTCAAATGCTTTCATTTTTCGGAAAAGAATTTGTTAGTTTTCTGTGCTGCAGAACTCGCGGGAGCCTGTTTAGAAATGGGTGTTTAAAATTTGTAGGAAAGGGAAAGTACAGATTGGCGACCACGTGAACGAGTCGATGCAAAGCCATGTGGCAAGGTTTATGTAAGTTAGTAGCGCACTGAGAATTTAATTTTGAGGGAAGTTGAGTTGAACGGTTATAAATATTTTTAATGTAAATTCAATAAAATTCATTACATGAATTTAAAAACTTATTTAAAGAATAAAATCCAGTTTTCTTTTATTTTTACAAAGCTCATGAATTACTTAATTTTGAGGGAAGTTGAGTTGAACGGTTATAAATATTTTTAATGTAAATTCAATAAAATTCATTAGATGAATTTAAAAACTTATTTAAAGAATAAAATCCAGTTTTCTTTTATTTTTACAAAGCTCATGAATTACTTCAGTCGTGGTTACATTAATCTCATTTTACCTTTTTCTTTGGGGAGTGCCACTGATACGAGGAGACTTTCTCTCCTCAACAGATAAATGGGCTTGATAATTATTGATTTGTGGTGTAAAGTTTGTTTGCGTTGGCTAAGGACGGGACGCACCTGATTTATTTATTAAATAAATATAAGAGCAGGAGAGTAAAATGTAAAGTAAGGCAAGTTTTATATTCAGTCCTTTAAAATAATTAATATATCTGAAGCTCAAGTTAACACAGAAAACCACACAAGTTTACATTATAAGTCTCTACTACATCGCTTCTATAAAGTCTTGATTAAATTTCGAAACTGTATTAAAAGCCTTCGGTGGGACACACTAACGTACTTACTGAATTTTTATAAACTAGTGCCTTAAGTCGATGCAGTCCTCAGGAGAGTGTAACCTAAAGAGAATTCTTCACAATGGCACACTCTTGGGACGTACTGTTTCGACTTTCAATAAAGTGAGATTCTGGCTGAGACTCTTGGAAGTCCAGCGAGGGTCGTAAAACAAAAGTTTCGACTCGCTGGCCTGTGAACTATGCAAAATATTATAAAACTCCGTGACAGTGTCAGTCTCAACGAATAATATAACTATAAGCTGTCTCCCTGCGTTGCTGTTAACGCTATTGGTTGCGAATTTCGTATCTGCTTTCACTTAGGAATAGGCTTTATACAAAAACCAACTTTTGAAAAAACTGCTTTTTGTATTCCAATATTCCCAAAAAACCTGTTAAACCGCTTTTCGAATTTTCATAAAAAAATATAATTAAAATAGAATATAAATATCTGTACTTATTTTAAAAATTGTCAGTTTTTTTAATATTTTTGAATCTACAAAAATATAACACAATAAAATATACTGCATACAAAACCAAATGAAAACAAACTAAAATAACTAAAATCCGTACCAAATATAAATTATAAATCTTTATTTCATTTAGTATCTCACTTCCGAAAAGATGAACTCATGAAGATTAGTTTCACAGTAAACTGTTACCTACTACTTACAATATGCTTGTATCCGAAACGATTTCCAGTCAAAATGTTAACGTTATTAATTATATAATTAATTCATTTTTAACTCAAAAGGGAATTTAACTCAGAGGCGATTTCAAGTCAAACCCTACTTAGGGAAGTTTATTTTTATTCTCGTACGTTTCACTGACATTAAACCTGGTTAATGGTATAATGGCAAAGTTGTGTGCACCGTCCAGTGTTTGAAAGTTATATTACACATATTTACATAGGAGAATGTTTCCCTCATACAAAATATTTCAAAGCTTCCATATAAACGCGTATAAGCAGATTTAAAAGCAGAGTTTAAATGAAAACGTTTAATTATTTCGTGTTATTTATCAAAAACTCGTCAGTGAAAAGATTACAAAAGATTATTTGCAGGATGTGCCAGAAAGTAATGTACCAAAATTATTTAAAATTTATTATAGAATGTTTCAAACTTACTACAATACTACGATACGTTTCAAATGACATTTTGCTCTTTAGTATCTAAAAGATTTTAGAAAAATTCTGTCGTAGAAAAATAATATTCAGATTTGGATGTAAATATTTTGTTTTATTACTTTGCAAAAACTTCTTCCACTTAAGTTCCTTGCGACGAAAGCTTTTTGTTTCTTTTTTGCAATGTTTTTTATTTTAAAGAAAAAAAGTGTCTCTGTGGCGCGTTAGAAGAACGTTGAGAAGGTAAAATGGAGGGTCGCGAATAAACGGAAAATGAAATTCATGACTTTGCGTAGGTAGTGAGTGACACTTAAGCAGTGGAACCTGTACGAGCTCGTACAAAAAAAAACGGCGCTACTTCTCGCTTTCACTAGAATTCTGTGTTTATTTCATTCTTGACAGTTAGAATATATACTAGACATTGCTTGCATTTAGGGAGTTTAATAGACATCTGTTACACACATTTGAAAGATACAAGAAAATCTACATTATTTAAAAGTGACTTGTTTCAGAATTCCTATTCCAAGATCGTATAGGCGTGCCATTTTGGGGGGTGCCGTTTTGGACTCATGAAAATCATAGGTTTATCTAACAATTTTTTTCACATAAATAAGGAACTCAATAGAAATTCCGATTAATGGCATTTATTATACATCTCTTGAAGATTACAAAAAAAATTCAACAGAAAGCATTCTAGGCACAGGTGTCACTGTAAGTTGCCGCAAATCAACAATTTTGCAAATTTGAATATGTATAAACCAAACGGGACATTCAACTGAAAAATACACATAACAGTAGAAATGCAAGCGAGTAATGATACTACAATATAATTTTACCCAAACTTCAGTAGCAATTTCATAATAAATAATTCAATTATCAACCCATTAGTGGACCAATCTGTTTAACTTAACAAAATTATTTACTAAAATAATTTTACCCTAAATGATCCTGTCAAGAGATTAAATTCTGATCCATCAGAGAGTCTCTTTACTTCCCAACAAAAATAACTTTATTCACTAAAAAATCACTTTCCCATAAATGCAGGTATTCGAAGATTTCTTCAAACCACCATACCATCCCCTTACGAAATCAATTCTAATAAATCGACGGAGAAAAGTCCTCGTCGGACAAAACAATGACCACGAACCAACCTCGCAGACTTTAACCCTTAGTATCATGATTTTTTTATTTCACCCCCAAAAATTCTTGTAGGTCTATTTTTGTCCACACTTCATCCTAAAAATAAGCAAAAAATTCCTAGTGTAACAATTTTTTGTATAAATGAAAAAATATGGATTTGACACCAGTGTTAAATCATGCATAAAGATACCTATGTATTATAATGTTAAGCCAATACTCAGTTTTGCAGAATGATAGACTAGTGTTACATATATTATTATGTTCAACATCAAATTTATTAACAAAGGAAATCCAAAATAATTGAGAGAAAAATTAGCATTTACGCGGTATTTTCAGTAGTCCTGGCGAAATTAAGACTCGTAATCAATAATACGAGACAGTGTATCACAGTAGAATTTCTACAGATGTATTTCTGCCCTAAGGACACTTGTTACATATGGTAATAGTAAAGTAATGCTTTAAAGTTCATGAAAAAGACCCTAAATGGCGTGCATAATTTTTTCCATTCGTGTAACACAGGTGTTACACTATGATACTAAGGGTTAAAAAACATCCGCACTTTCACTGAACGCTCGTTGTAGGTGAAACACTTCGCCTATCAAGCAGCGTTTGCCGAAACCCATTCCATTGCCTTGGGTGAACGGAGCGCGCGTTTGGAATCCCCGTGAACGATTCGAAATCGCGTTGTGTAACTCAATTCGCGTATCGACGCGCAAAGATATAGATTTTACTCGCCAGGAACACAACAAACGCAGCAGCTCTGTGAAAACAAAAAAAAAAGGAGAAAGAAAAAACCGCGCACGAGAGAAACCAAAAGTTATGGCATACAGGTGTCGTTTTGTTATTCGCGCGGCCGGCAGCGCCGCCATAATACCCAGAGGCGAGAACGGAAAACCCAATGACGGCAAACAATACGCGGGGAAATAACAACTCCGGTTCTGATATAATTCCGCGTAGCCGTGATCCGCGGGGCGCGCACAAAGGGGTGGCTGTTTAACGTGGTCGAACAAAAAGGGGTCGAGGGTTGGCGGCGAGCCGAGAGGGGGATGAACGGGGTCCTCTGTGCGACGTTCGTTCCCCTCATTTATTCGCGTTCCGAGGACAAAACGGCCGGGACGACAGGCAAGAACACACAATTATCTCTTAATCGGTGAACACGCGGATCCAAGATGGCCGCGTTGAATCGTCGCGCGGAGCGACGGCAGCTAAGAACGTAGAATCGATCGGGATGCGCGCGGGGCCCCTCGTTATTTCCAAATAGACTATTCATCCCGGTCGCTTTTGCTGCTCGCGAGGCCGTATAAGGGACGCTTTTACCGTTTCATTGGGAGCCGGGTCGCGTGAAATCAAATCAGAGCGTCTGGCGGTGGGGGGGATGTAATGCAAAGACGTTTCGAATTTGACGTCCTGGAAAATCCGCGGGGCTAAACTCGATTAGCAGTTTTACCTGCTGGCTGAGAGTATCGCGCTTCGCTTCGAATTGCTGGATGGCCGTTTGTTAAGACCGCTCGATGTGATGCTCGACTGCCGCTGTTATTCGATTTGTTACACCCGTATTAAGGGAATGCAGCTTTGTGCGGCGTGGCCGTGTTGTTGTGCAGCGGGAATTACGGGACCGGTGGAGGGAAAGTTTGGAATTGATATGTTTGCACGTGTGTGCGTTCATCTGGGGAGCCAGTTTGCCGTGCACGGAGCAATGTGACTGTGAAATTCAGTCACTCTTGCACAGACGCTGCTTAAAGGTACATATGTGATTCGGGAATCTCGGGCGGGCTTGTGTAATTTAATTACTTACACGGGGAAAGCGACGCGGATATCGCTATAAATAATAATTAGAAGTAAAGGCGGGGTATTCATTAGCGACAAATTGTTAATTATATTGCACGTCTCGTTCTCGATGATATTAACATGTAGTAATGCTTGTCATGCTACACTTCACAACATTCAGAGTATAAAAATTTAAATTTGGCGCCCCAGGGCCCCGCTCGCGGTCCCGCGGTGGTGGCTTCTGGCGCCCTCTTCGTCATATTTGTTTCGTTGTGCGAAAACTTCGGACGTTCAGAATAAAATTGTCATTTCCTTTGTGATTTAATTAATATTCAACGATGAAAGAAGCCAAGAGGAAAAGGAAAACACGTTCCAGATCAAGGGAGAGCGGTCAGACAAACAGGAAAATAGAAAAACTGCAGGAACAAATTCATAACCTGTCTGAGATCGTCACTCGCCTGGCCCAATCTAAGGAGAGGGAGAGCACGCTATCTTGTGCCTCCTTGAGAACATCGTCTCCAGAACATTTGGATGACAGAAATTCTCTTCAGGGTAAGCAAATAAAAACCTTCAGTCCACTCTGATTTTGGTTCCATACGAACCTTAGTCATTTGTTAGCATCAATAAGAAGCTAACAGGCCCACACGGCAAAACAGGAATTATTCAACAAGAATATCCTTGGTAACAAACCAAAAGAGGAACTATCCACAATAAGTGGTACTCTATAGATCCTATGGTTCTTTTTTCTTTGATAGGCGACTCCCAAGAATATCAAGGCGACAAAGAAAACCTATTAGGCGATATTAGGGAGATCTGCCCGGGCAGCCCACAGAAGGCTGGCCCATCCTCTGCCTGCTCAAAAGCTGCTGTACGCCCAGAATTACTGGAAATTTTGGGGGAGGACCCGAATGCGACAAATGAATTAAAAATACAATTCAATGCAGAGCTAAAAAACCGATGGCAGAAGTGGATGCAGGATGGCTTTCCTACGGACAACATGAAGCCATTAATGCAGAAATACCCTAAAAAAGGAGATTTTTATACTGAGGCACCAAAAGTCAACCCAGAAATAACGGCGCTAATGACAGAAATTTCTGTAAAGCGTGATAAACATTTTGAGGCTACACAAAACTGTGTTGGATCTGCATTATCTGCTCTAGGTGCTGCAGTTTCTTTGATTCTGGAAGACTCAGAGGAAGGGGTCGACCAGGAATCTCTTACACAATATTTGTGTGATGCTGGAAAACTAATATCGGATGTTTTCTACCGGCAAACAGTGGCTAGAAAATCGTTCATCACTCCAACACTAAACAAGGCTATTAGACCTACACTAGAAGCCACTAAGGCAGATGAGTGGTTGTATGGCTCAAAATTTGTGGAAAAAGTAAATGAGGTAAAGTCCGTCGAAAAGGCGTGCGCCTCCCTGAAAGCGCAAGAGAAACCTCTCGCAAAACTTGCTTCCCATAAGTATCGGGACCAGGGAAACTCGAAGCTCCCACCTGCCAAATACAAGCAGGTGGGGAATTACACGCAAAGACCACAAATAAAATTCAAGAACAGGTACCAGCGACCGAGCCAGAATGTCTTGAAGCCTCGGAATCAGAAACCATACCAGTCGTCGAGGAAATAGACACGGTAAATATCACAGCAGGGCGTTTAAAACATTTTACAGAACGTTGGAAGAACATTACAACAGATGTAAATGTTCTCGAATGGTTGAAGGGGTATAAGATTCCGTTTAGGGATTTTCCATACCAACATAACCTCTCAGGTGAACCTTGCTGGTCGGAATCAGAATTAGTCAGATTAAAAAAGGAAATTGATCTGTTATTATTAAAGAATGCTATTGAAGAATGTATGGACAGTGAGGGACAGTTCGTCTCTCCTTACTTTTTAGTTTCAAAACCAAATGGTTCTAACAGGTTCATCATAAATTTAAAAAACTTAAACAAATTCATTGACCCGCCTCATTTCAAAATGGAGGATATTCGTGCTGCTAAAAACCTAGTAACAAAAAAGGCATTTATGTGCACTGTCGATTTAAAGGATGCCTATTTTCTAATACCAATACACAGAGATTATAGGAAATTTTTAAGATTCAGACTTCAGAAGAAACTATACCAATTTACCTGTTTACCATTTGGCTTGTGCACTAGCCCATATGTTTATACAAAAGTCATGAAACCAGTAATGAATACCCTAAGAACTCAGGGAATCCTATCGATCATTTATATTGATGATATATTAATCATCAATAAATCATACACGCGTTGCACGAACCATGTAGAGAAAACGATAAATCTGTTAGAACATCTCGGCCTACTGATAAATTACGATAAAAGCTCGCTAATACCCAGTCAGAGATGCAAGTATCTAGGGTTCTATCTGAATTCAAAAGACTTCACTTTAGAATTAACAGATAAGAAAAAGCAGCAAATAGTAAACATGGCAAATTCTTTTCAAGAAGGCAAAGTTTACAAAATCCGCGATTTTGCAAAGTTACTGGGAGTGCTGACAGCAGCATGTCCTGCAGTAGCATACAGCTCTACGTTTTGCAAAAGATTAGAAAGACAGAAGTTTTTGGCATTAATGTTAAATGATAATGACTATGAAGGGAAAATTCTTATAAAGTATACCATGACAGAAGATTTACTATGGTGGAAAAAGAATGCACTAATAGGGACAAATCCAATTAGAACACATGAATTTGCGATTGAAATATCTTCAGACGCTTCTCTGACTGGGTGGGGAGCGTTTTGTAATGGTGTAAGTACCCACGGTTTCTGGACTGAAAAAGAGAAGCACTTCAGTATTAATTATCTAGAATTATTAGCAGCATTTTTTGCAATCAAATGCTTTGCGTCTCAACTGGGTAACTTGGAGATACTATTGAGAATAGATAACACCTCCGCAATATCTTATATAAATAAAGCGGGGGGTATACAACTTCCTCATCTAAGTGAATTATCAAGAAAAATTTGGAAATGGTGTGAGGAGAGGAAACTCTGGATTTTCGCGTCGTATATCCCTTCGGCAAAAAACATCGAGGCCGATACAGCGTCAAGATTTTCCAACATAGATACGGAATGGGAATTAAATGGCACAATTTTTAAGATAATAAACAAAAAATTTGGACCATTTACAATAGACCTGTTTGCTTCGAGACTGAATAAAAAATGTAATAGATTCTGCTCCAGATTTCCTCACCCTGACGCTACTGTCGTAGATGCATTTACGATGTCATGGAAGGGCGAAAGTTTCTATGCGTTTCCTCCTTTCGCACTCATTTCGAGGATCTTACGAAAAATAATTATAAACAAAGCAGAAGGTGTGCTGGTTGTACCACTATGGCCAAGCCAGCCGTGGTACCCTCTTTACAATTCACTTTTAAAGTCCCCACCGCTGATTTTTAAACCAGATGAAAATACTTTAGTTTCTCCGTGCAGACAAAAAATTCACCCACTAGCATCCAAACTCTCGCTGATGGCAGGGAATTTATACGGAGGGCTTTCCTGAACAAAGGCATCGATGAGGACTCAGTGGACACCATGCTAAAATCAATCACCGAATCAACCCTCAAGCAATACAAAAGTTCGCTCAAACTATGGGTAGAGTTTGCGTATGAAAAGAAAATAGATGTCTTCGGTGCCGGAGCGTTAGATATTATACAATTTCTAAACCAGCGATTTAAAAATGGCGCTAGCTACGCAACGCTAAATTCAACGAGATCAGCAATCGCGCTCATATCTCTACAAAAGGTAGGAAAAGACGAATTAATCTCACGCTTTTTAAGAGGCGTTTTTAAAACGAAACCGAACAAGCCCAAATACTCCAGCACTTGGGATACAGCACCAGTCTTGAAATACCTAGAAAAGCTGCACCCATTAAGCAATCTGAGCCACAAGCAAGTAGCCGAAAAAGTGGTAACCCTTCTGGCTCTAGCGACGGCACATAGACTCCAAACACTAGCTTTGATACGAACAGATAATATCATAGAGTCGGATACGGGTATAAGGATTAAAATCCCGGACATTATAAAAACTTCGAAACCAGGGCGATTCCAACCAGAACTGTTTCTACCTTTCTTTAAGGAGAAATCTAGTCTTTGTGTAGCTTCCACCGTCATAGAATACCTTAATTATACCAAAGAGTTTAGACCTAAGAACAACGTAAGACTTCTAATATCCACGGTTAAACCTTATAAAGACGTGTCATCTCAAACGATAGGACACTGGGTAAAATCCTTACTTACCAAGGCGGGAGTAGATACCAAGTCTTTTTCGGCATATAGCACTAGGCACGCGGCAGTATCTGCTGCATATAATAAAGGCGTAAATTTAGATACCATCCGCCGAACAGCCGGCTGGTCAGGCAATTCCCAAATGTTCGCTAGGTTTTACAATAGGCCTATCCAAACTCCAAATGATGAGTTTGCGCGGTCAATAATACAAGCGAAACAACATCGTGTTAAGAACAGCAATGTACAAATATAACAATATAATGTACAAATAAAATAACATAAAAACGTAAAACGAGGAGTTATCACAGGCGCTAAAGATCTACATGTTAATATCATCGAGAACGAGACGTGCAATATAATTGAGCGATCAAACGAGCCCGCCGAAGGCGGGCGAAGTTCGATCGTAATTATATGAAACGTCTCGTTCGAAGATGATCCATTCCCACCCATTCTGCGTAACATCAAAGTTAAATCTCCCCCTTTACATTCTACCCCGGATCATCACTAAACTTCTGTGAAAACTCCATTCCACATTTCTCTAAACAAAATATGACGAAGAGGGCGCCAGAAGCCACCACCGCGGGACCGCGAGCGGGGCCCTGGGGCGCCAAATTTAAATTTTTATACTCTGAATGTTGTGAAGTGTAGCATGACAAGCATTACTACATGTTAATATCATCTTCGAACGAGACGTTTCATATAATTACGATCGAACTTCGCCCGCCTTCGGCGGGCTCGTTTGATCGCTCAATTATACCGCTGTCCAACTGGAAACCTTAAATGGGAATAGCCGGCCATCAGAGTTAAACTCTGACAATTCGTAATGACACACTTTACCCATCGGAGGTGGCATTGACCTCTTTTGAAGTTAGGGTTAGACCACCTTGATCAAGTCAAGAAATACGGCATCTTTGGGACTTTATTTCTAACAAGGGACACCGTGAATCTGCACTCACTTGTTGGAAGGCGACTTTGTGGGTTTATGGAGTGATCCAAGATGAGAATAACGGTATGTTTGATTTGTGTCTAATCGCCCTTTAAGGTATTACACCCATCTAGAGGTCCAGAAAAAGCATACAAGTTCAGGATTTTTTTGGGAAAAGTGTAAGTGAAAATCATACACAATGTTTTCTTTACTAAAAAATACATCTTTTAACTATATTATTGATAAGAAATAGTCTGAGTCGGTTTTGTTATCGACACGTCGTTGATAACTTTATTTGGAACACACACACAGAATGCAAGAGCACAATTATAATAGAAAAAGCAAAAGAACAAGAATATTAAGACACACATACAAAAGCGTTGAATAAAGACGTAAAGCAATAGGCAAGAAACTTAATCGATAATTGAGATCGATAAATATCGATACGTAGGCCGCGTATGGCTGCGCCATCTGTTCTGAAACAGTTATGTATCGAGTCGATGACTTGGGAAACATAAATTCCCAACAATTATTCTAAATTTTCATGAGATATTATTGTTTTTTTCAAGCATTAGCTGATGGACATTCCCTACGGCATACGCTAAGCGATGCACTGAAAGCAAAAGTTCAAATACATTTTAAAAATAAATAACTTTCAGAAGTACCTGACGTTTTCATATTTTTAAATTTTGCTTTTAATTTTGCAATAATGGAAATACTTGCAAAGCCGTCTTGATAAAAAGACTTTTTTTTATGATATTCGAAATTTCAACTTCAAACGGGTCGCCCTTTTTTACCTTACTGTAAGGTATTTATTTTTAAAATCTAATTTAATTTTTACTTTCAGATGCATCGTTTGGCCTATGGTAGCTGCACCAGCTAATGCGTAAAAAAACACGACTCACATCCAAGCTGATATCACCTTTAGTTAATAATAATATCTCATGAAAATTTAGAATAATATAGTTCAAAGATTTATCTATTAGTAGAAAAATATTGTGTATTATTTTCATTTACACTTTTCTCAAAGAAATTCCTGAACTCGTATGTTTTTTCTGGACCTCGAGGTGGATGTAACCCCTTAAGGGGTCATGCCTAGTTGGCAGGTGAAAAAGAACGTCATTTTCGAGAATTTTTGGGAAAAGTGTGATGTATATTTCTTACAACTATTTCCTTATTTTAGAAGTACATATATTCAGCAACTCTCATTAATTTTGTTATAGGAAAATATTACAAAATCAACGGTATAACAGCCACTCTCGCGGAAGTTGATTTTGTAAAGGCGTTACGTGGTGAGCACGATTTCTCCGAGCTGGATCATCTGAAATCAGAAAGTGAAGAAGATTCTGTTAATATATGAGTTTATCTGGTGCGTGATCGAAGGACTTTTAAAAAAAATGATTTTAGACAAAATGGCGGCCGTTTAATACCAAATCATGATTTTACGGTGTCTGAATTGTCCGTTTTTCGAGAATTAAGAATAGAGTTTTCATCAAAAGCAAAATTTCGGAGAAAGATTGCCCACCGCTAAAAAAATAGCTTCCGGGAGAGTGGTTGCTATTCGTTCATTTTTTAATATTTTTTTATAATAAAATGACCGAGAGTTGCTGAATATATGTACTTTTGAAAGTAAGTAAATAGTTGCAAAAATATACATTAGATTTTCCACCAAAAAACCCGAAATCACGTTCTTTTTCGCCTGCCAAGTAGGCATGACCTCTTAAGCGCTCAAAAACTAGCCTCAAAGCGAAATAGGTACTCCCACTTTTTCGTGTTTAACTCCTGAAGTACAAGTGACAGAAAAAATTTCAAACATAAGTTTAAAGCTGCAATAAGCGCTGCAAACTTGAGTTAATAAAATTTCGAAAAAAGTGTTTTTCCGTCAGGTGTATTTTTTAATACTCTTCAAAATTTTACGTACTATTTTCAGTTTACATTTACAATATATTAAAGAGAAAATACCAAAGTATATTTTAGCATACTAGTTACTAAATTATTCATCCAAACAAAAACGACAAAAATTGAAATCTGAAAAACTGAAAAACTTATCAACTTGTCCCGGTCTCTCCTATTCCACATTTTTCGAGTCATTTCTCAAAACAACTTCGCCTCGAAACCTGTACTCCGTGTTATATCAAGTAACAGTTACCCACATATGTACCTACTGTGTTCTGTCTGTCTTGACGTTTATCAGCGAAATTCTAATAAGATTTTAGTCGACGGGATTGAAAGAAGCCACGTGGTCCACGGGAAAATGTTTCCGCCGTAGAAACTGTTAGAGAAATTTCGCTTTTACCGCAATCACAGGGCAAATTCATAGAGCGGTCTAACTTCGGGGTAATGAAGTTTCCTCTGGCAATGGTTCGTCGCGTATACACTCGCATAGTTTCGCAGGTAAAGCGGTCGATACCGGAACATTTCCCAACCCCGTATCAGTATGTCAGCCCGCCTCCCGACGAACAATTGGCATATGCACTTCCGAATTGAATTAGAAAGCGGGCCGCATCCCGACTCGATAGATTACTGTGTTTCTATGAAAACACGGAGGAAATTGATGGATTCTTTGTTGTAAAGAAAAATTTATCAGAGTATTTTTCAAATGATTCAATAGATGGTATATAATTGTAAGTTCGGCTTCTGTATATCTAGTTTTAGAATAGCTGCTTATTCTTTAGTAGAGTAAAGTTTGTGAAATATTCAAGTATTTAAAAATATTGTGGTAAGAAATATTATTAAATTGCAGGATGTAGGTTATATAATTTTTTTTCAAAGTCAATTAATGATTAGATAGGTACGCGTTTCTATTAAATCGTAATGGACGGTAGAAACATAGGAAAGTGCGAGCAATAATTTAACGATCAAACGAACTTACCTGTATGTGAAGTTCGATCGTAATTATACGAGAATCTCGCCCGAGATGATTACAAGTGTAGTACCATTTATCCTACCTACTAACAGTCACGGTTTCAGAGTTTTAAACCTAAAAATCTGGGCTCCCGGCCCCTCCGGCCCTGGCGCCCTCCGGCGGCCCGACTCGTCATATCGTTTAAAGCCTTTAAAATAAAAAATAAAAAACAAAATTGTTTGTACAAATTACTGGGTAAAAGAAATTACAACATTTCTTTGGGTATCTTCCCTGGGTGGGACTGTAATCATCTCGGGCGAGATTCTCCTATAATTACGATCGAACTTCACATACAGGTAAGTTCGTTTGATCGTTAAATTATACTTCGAATCTCGCCCTCGAGATTACAAGTGTAGCTTTTTAGAGCATAACATAATTTTTTTTTTTTTTTTTTTTAAATATATTATTAATATGTGAATATAAGTGTATGACATATTTGAACTCAACGTAAAAGTTATTTTAGCTTTCTAATTATGACCCCATATTTTTGGTAATACTTAAGTTTGCTTAGCCTGTTAATACCGCTGACGCAAACTCGTCAGTATCTTGGAATATGATTGGCCTCTTATAAAAATTAGCAAATACAGTTGAATTTTTTGACCAACCAGCTGTCTTTTTGATCAGGTCTATGCTTATCCCTTTTTCCGACGCTCTCGAGGTCGACGCATGCCTCGTGCTATGTGCTGTAAAAGACACGTCTATGTCACACTCGGAAAGAACTACCTTGATCCACTTACTCAGCGTTTGGCTGGATACCGGCCCATGTGGTTTGCGAAAAGAGATAAACAATAACCTTTCTTCCTTTCTAATACGCTTAGTAGCCTCCACATACCTTAGGACAGCCTTAGCTACACAAAGTTCAGGTTTGTTGACAAAAAATGGAAGATATAATACTGGCTGCGGCGCCCCCGGTCTCGATGTTTTAATAAGTCGAGGGATTTTAATCCTTACACCGTGCGCCAAAACAGTGATATTCTCTACCGAGATGAGAGAAAAGGTTTGAACTCTATGAGCTGTAGCAAGGGCTAACAGAATGATCGTTTTATAAGATAATTGTCGTAAAGACAGCTGTTCCAGGGGAAACAGATTGCTCATTTTTGTTAAGACCGGACTTACGTCCCATGTTGTTTCATAACGAGGCGTACTCGGTCGCAAACGAAATATTCCTTTCATGAAACGGGATATATATACATTATGAGTAAGGTTTTCTGACGCGATCAACGAAATAGCGGCTCTTGCGGAATTGAGCGTTCCGTAGGAGGCTCCCTCTTCAAATTTTTTGGCTAGGAACTCTAGCACCGCCGAATGTGTAGTTTCCAGCGGGTCCCAGCTTCTTTCTTGACAGAAGCTCCACCATTCCTTTAATGCTGTATTATATTGCTTAATTGTTGTTCCTGCCAATGAGGCGATCATAATACGCAATGATGCAGTTGGAATGTTTTTCCTCAAAAGTGAGCTCCTGATAACCTCGCTGCAACCAGGGTAAGCTTGAGAGGGTGGTACCGTTTCCTGCAAGGAGACACCAAAAGATCACGATTATACTTAAAAATCAGTGGGTTCGAGGTTAGTAACCTCTGGAACAATGGAAACCATGGTTGCGTTGTCCAAAGCGGGACCACAACCACACCAGACGCTCCTTCGTTCAGAATCTTCTGAAGAACTCTAGGAATCACCGCAAAAGGAGGGAACGCATAGAAATCCCTATTCCTCCAATTTATTGTAAACGCGTCAATGTTCATTGCATCTGGATCTCTCTCCCAAGCGCAATAGACAGGGCATTTTGCATTAGCACGTGAAGCAAAGAGGTCAATAGACGGTGACCCAAAACGTCGCACAATAAGATGGAAGGCATATTCGGCCAACGCCCACTCGGTATCAGTATTCTTTATCCGTGATAAGAAGTCTGCGTCAGTATTCTCGCGAGATGGTATGTACGCAGCATGGATCCATAACCTACGGGTCTCGCACCAATTCCAAATATCTGCCGCTAAGGTATGCAATTGAGGAAACTGAGTGCCCCCCATTTTATTTATATATGCTTTAGCTGTTGTGTTATCAACCCTGAGCAGAATTTCACAATCCGTCAGGTCTGTAGCAAAACATTTTAGCGCCAAAAACGCTGCCATTAGCTCTAGGGAGTTAATATGCAATTCTGTTTCCTTTTCCTTCCATAACCCATGTGCCGTCCTTCCCTCACAAAAGGCACCCCATCCTGTCAGAGAGGCGTCGGAAAAAATTTCCCTTCTATAAGACGCGGACCGTATAACTCTTACTGAATTATCTAATCTCTGATGCCACCATACCAAATCTGGTTTTATATAGTTCGGTAGTGTTACCGTTACATCGAAATTTCCAAAGCTATATTCAAGAGCTTGACATTTAGCTCTTTCTAGTAATTTGCAATGCAACGCTGCATACTCCACAGCTGGGCAAGCCGCTACTAAAGAACCAATTAATTGTGCATACTCCCTAATCCTACATCGTTGCCTCTTGAGAAAGAGAGACACCATATTTTTCAAATATTCCCGTTTTTTCTGGGTTAACTCAATCGCAAATTTTTCCGAGTCTATTATGAACCCAAGGTATTTACACCTTGTATTTGGCGTAAGATCACTTTTCTTATAATTAATCATAAATCCCAACGACGTAAGGAGATCTATCGTTGTCTGAATATTTTCATTGCAAGATTCCGCATCCTTCCCCAGGCATAGGATATCATCGAGGTATATGACTGACAGATGCGACTTTGAACGTAAATGGCTAACCACTGGCTTCATTACTTTCGTGAATATCCATGGACTCGTACACAGGCCAAATGGTAAGCAGGTATACTCATATAAGTGATCGTCAAACAAAAATCTTACAAACTTTCTACACTTTTTATGTAATGGGATGAGGAAGTAGGCGTCTTTCAAATCGATTGAACCAAGGTATGCGTCAGGCCACATTAGCTTACATACCGTGCGAAGATCTTCCATTTTAAAATGGACTGGATCTAAGAACTCATTTAGCTCCTTCAAATTAATTATGAGCCTGTTTGAGCCATCAGGTTTTGGCACCAGGAATACATTGGAAATAAATTGACCATCGACTGGTTCACAAGGTTTTACTGCACCTTTCCGCATTAAACTATCTATTTCCTTTCTAATTTCCAGAGATTCCCTCTGAGACCAGGTGTGCGAAGGAGGTAGCGATGACTGAGTGATCTCGGATGTGAAGGGTAACTTATAACCCCGAATGCATTCCAAGACAAAGCTGTCTGAAGTGATTTCCATCCATCGCTTTGTAAAAAGTTTTAGTCTACCTGCTATCTTAGTTACCTCTAACGGGTTTCCTGCTTCGAGTTCTTTTGTCCGTTGGGTGCTGGACGATAGGGTCTCTGCGCTTGCTGCACAGATGCGAAACGATTGCGTGGTATTCGCTGCGAAGGTTTCGGTATAAAACCCATCCTTGAACCCGTCTGTACCATTGGCCTCAGTGCAGACGGGCGTTTCGAGTTTCCCTGGTTGTAGTTCGGCGTGTGCTTTTTCAGCGACTGTTGTGACTTCATTCCTTGTCCTACCTTGTCAACCGACCTAGCCTCTTTCAATTTTTCGCCGAGCTTCTCTCCAAATAGGAACTCGTCTGCAATAGTTTTCTCCAGCACCGATGCCACCTGTTTGTTTAAGCTGGGTATAATACACGATTTTCGGGCCATTGTTTGTCCCCTATACACCTCTGCAAGGAGCTGGGATGTCTCCCACAGTCCTTCAATTGCCTTTCTTAGATCGATATCTTCTCTTTTTTGAGTAAGTAAAGGATCGATGACCTTACCCAAAGCCGATAAGGCAGAACCCACTAAATTTTGCGTCTTGCAGAAATATTTGTCCCTCTTCAGCGAGCTGTCGTTCAACGATGCTGCGACCTCTGGGTTCAGCGTTGGTGCTTCCAAGAAGCAGGCACCCTTCCTCACATGCTTCTTTAAGAGGGCCTCTTTCACGTCTTTCTTCTGACCCTCTTTGAGCCAGACAGCCCATCGCAATGAAATATGAGGCGAGAGCTTTAACTCACCTTCTTTTGATTGTGGAGTTTCGCCAATTATTGATAAAATCTCCTCGTCTAAGGGTATAACATCAGCTACCTCAATGTGTTGTGGCTGCTCCAAAGGGGTAGTGTTCGAAGTAGAGGCCTCATTTTGTCTCCCCACCACGGTAACAGATGTTACTACTGGGAGCGCACGAGTTCTGCTTGAGGCGGGAGCTGCATTTACCGTCTCCTGGATCCGAGGCCCTGTAGAAGGCAAACGGGACCTCAGTGAAGGCCCGCTATTGTAGATATACTTCGGCCATGTCTTACCTCTCGTGTAAGCTCAACCGTAAATATTATGTCGATCATAGACTTATCTCACGTATAAGTTCGATCGCAATAATCATACGCCATCGTGTTATGTCTCGCAGAACCTCAGCGTTTACAGGAAAAATGTAGGAATTACCCATCAAAACTCACCTGTATAGCTCGATAAATCCAGCGGTCTCGACATATTTTCGTCTGTCATTATTTCGCTGTCTGAAATTGCGCCATCATTATCAGAAACAAAAGAGCGTATAGACGTCACATAATCTGTTCTCCTTTTTAACTTTCTTTCCAGCTTTTTTAATCTCCTCAACAGTCTATCATCCTTATCGCCCCTCGAGGACTTTTCCTTGTGCTTACCCATTTCTTTCTGGTATGCACACCGATATTTTTCCTTAAATAATCCTAATAATCGAAAGAAAAATTTTGATCGAAGAAACTCACGACGTGACTGCTTCGGCACGAAAAAACGTTATGACGAATCGGGCCGCCGGAGGGCGCCAGGGCCGGAGGGGCCGGGAGCCCAGATTTTTAGGTTTAAAACTCTGAAACCGTGACTGTTAGTAGGTAGGATAAATGGTACTACACTTGTAATCTCGAGGGCGAGATTCGAAGTATAATTGCAGTTATTGATAAGGTTACATCGAAACTTAATTTCTTCTTCAGCCATTTTCCTCGATTTTTTATCGTAGTTAAAGATAATTTTAAGGTACATCACAGAAGTCATTAATAGAAATCGTAATAAAGTAAGAAGACATAATAGACTTAAGAAAAGAATGAAAAGTTCTTTATTATACTGAGTGACCCCATTTAAATCGATCCACTCAAATATCTTCGAAATTGTTTATGATACTGAAAAATGTGTTAGACAAAAGTGAAATGGTTTCAGGGGGCACATTATTTGATGTAAGTAGGTAAGATTTCTCATAAGTAAGATTTCTCATATGTGGATGAGTAGAGGACATATGAAGGTCAACTGTGTTTTTTAAATGGTATGATATATTTTTTAATACACTAGTCCATTCAGCTTGACATTCTCTATAAAAAAGTATTAACCCATGTATATCGAAATGGTATTAATTTAGGAGATATTTTAAGAAACCACCACTTTCTTACTGTGCCATCGCTGATTGCAGTAAAATATCACCCGATACATTACACAATGTAAGAAAATCGTTACTTTAACCTAACCTTTTCTGTAAATAAATCTATACTCGAGCTCATTTTAGAAGGAACTTGCCGACCGACGAATCGTTGGCGTTCATTGGTGCCGAAACAAATTACTATTGGCTATACCACAAACAAACGCTTCCTCGGAGCCAATGAGCTCATTCTACATGCGCGAATAAGTTCCTTCTAAAATGAGCTCGAGTATAGCATTTCAGTAAAGGAGTAATGGTTTAGCTACATTTAAATTAAAATATCTCCTAAACTAACAACTTTTCGACACACACAGCTTAATCCTTTTTTACAGAGAATATCAAGTTGTATACAAATTTAAATGTAATTCACATTCATTCCCATACATAAGTAAACTAAATAAGGTAAACACAAATAATTTATAAATTCCTGCATCTAGCATTTAAATTCCTGAAATAACCGTAGACACACGTAGAAACGTGATACTCGTGCTTGATTTGCTCCGAAAAATTTTGCATTTCAGCCTTGCATTCTCCAACAACAGAAATATACTATTTACGCACCAATTATAAACATATTTCACTCACACAGGTACAGCGTATTTTACGAAAGCTAATATCTACGCAGGAGTAGCGAACGATCCTCAACTATCAGCGTCTCTAAACGTTAACAAACATTGAATCGTAACAGCGATCGGAAGGGATCGTGTCGCGAACTCGAGACAAATATTTTGGACTCTGGGGTAACGAGTAGTCAAACGAAGAGGAAGTTGCGAACGTTGACGTTTCCGGAGTTTGCACTGCGTTCACGTGTCTACTGCAACGGCGCTGCTTGTCCCGAGGATGCAAATTCTGGATACACCTGCTCGCGAAAGGGAACGACCGGTGTAATGCTCCCGTGGGGTGGGGGAGAACAGCGGTGCCCCCTACTTCTATTTATCTTTCCTGCTTGGAGCGATAGGCACGACACGTTGCTGGATTATGACTGCACTCGGGGTGGTTATCTAAAAATTTAAAGGCCCCCCCCGAACGACTCTGCGCCGTGACGCGTGCTTCCTTTATAACGGGCGCCTTTCATTATACGCGGGAAGCGGAGTAAAAGGGTAAATTAGAGGTACACTTGACGCAATTCGTTAAACAAAGTCCCCTTTATGCGCTGCTTTTATTCAAGGATCGAGTAAAACGAGAGGGAGCGCGAGACCGCCTGGGAATGGGTTGCGGATTCGTTCGTAACGGAGGAGGAAACGGTTTTATTGGAATAGGAAGGAAGCCCGAATGCCGGCATAAACTGAAATAAATTGAATTTTATTCTGACGCGTGAACAAGTCTCATGCTTCTGGTTTTGCGATTGAAACTTTAGACAGCTTCACTGTTCGGCGTCCATGGGGCTGTGGAACGTGGGGCAGAGATACGGAGAGCACTCGAAATGGGTTGTTCTGTGGAAATAAGTTTACTTTAGAGTTCAGTTTGGTTTAAAGTGATCGTGGTTTTACTTGCGCATGGTAGAATATGTATAGTTTTGTAGGAAGGACTATTCTTTTAGAAGAAGATTAATTTAAATGTGATTCGTGTCTGCCGCAGCTTGTGTATGCTATTTTTATATTCTGCATGCTTTGTCTTTCTGTTTCTTATTCTCCATTTTACTTTAAACATATCTTGTAGCAGTAACTTCATTATTTTTTATAACTCTTCCTGAATATATATTTTATTATGTTGAGAAATTTTATTTCATTATAAAATAGGTAAGAATTCTTTCGCTTTCTAATTTGTGTTTTTAAATTGGTCGATCAAATACTCACTTGAGATTTACAGTTTATCAATAGAAATATAAGTAGCAATACTCTTGCAAAATGTTGCACAATTTCTTTTTTATTATTCATGACTTCTAATAGTTGTTACAAGTTGTTATAATTGTGTTGGGTGCATGAGAGAGAGTGAACGTGTTGAGACTATAAAAAAAAATTGCACATTAAAAACATTTTTGAAGACACAAAGTTACCTAATACTTTAAGGTTCTTGCGGCACCTCAATTATTTTATTGCACAGAATCTAGCTTTCGCTACATTTAGTTTAGAAGTTTAATGTGAATCATCAAAGGCAAGTTTTTTTTCACTGTTAGAAAACAATCGCACAATTTTTATTTTTTCGTTCCACTATACTACATACGTTGTGTTGGTGGTAACTGATATGTACTTTCATCTCATTTTAAATGTCTGTAAGTTGTTTTCTACTGCAGGTCTGACTTCGCACAGGGTAGTTCTACTTGCACCTTGCAAATATTAAGGAAACAGTTGAGATGGAAGCTTGCAAAAGAAAATTTTCTAGTTCTTTACTCGTCACTTTCTTCTCTATAACCTCCACTATGACCTTGTTATAATCTCATCACGACTTTCACACAACTACAACCATTTTACTTATCAAGAAAGAGGCTACAGGTATAGGTATTTAAAACCATACAGTTATTAAAAAAAAAAACCAAGATGATTTTCACATAATTTACATGCATCCACCTAAAAAAATGTACTTCATCCCCCTCAACGCAAAACACCCCCAGAAACATAAATTTCGCACCCGCTACAACCTTCTAACACCCCTAACGTCGCACTTTGCACAGTCAACCCATCCCCACCTACCCCTAAAGTACCAAGTCTACCCCCTGATCAATTATTATCCTGCTTGAGAGTTTCGAACGACAGTAGCATTTCCCAGACGTAGCGCATCGCGGCATTAATTATGCCGCGCGGGGGATCTATTGCGGTAGTCGCGACGAAAGCGAATGAAAATAGAAGGCTCCGTCGTGGACTCGTAATAAGCAGACAGTATCTGTGAAAACTTTGATGCCCGGGATAGGGGGGTGGGGGGGGGGGGGCACCGTATCCATCTGAGCGCGAAGAATAAACGAGTAACAGCGCATTAGGATCAAGGTAATCCGATTATCTTGACTGGGCCGATTGTATATTCGGATAACGCTGCGATACGAGTATACCACTACAGGGATGCTATAATCCAGGCAACATCTGCATCCACCTTCGTTCGGCCGTTTCGATGCAATATTCTTAACGAGAACAGACGGGGGCGGCGGGGCGGAAGGGGGGTTGAATCTTCGCGAGCGTTGCCTGACATCTCGCCGCGTTATCGTCGAGCCAGCGAATAAAAGGGAAGCGATCCCTTTGCCGCGCTGGGACTCGGAGCGCGCAACGGGAGACAAGTCTCTCAAACGACCGGCACGAAAGTCGTCCGCGGAAAAATGCTCGAAACAAATGGACATACGCGCTGTATACGGCTACGAGCCGCTGCTGATGGTTTCCCGCATTATGACTGTGGGCGTCGTCGTTCGGCCGGCGGAGGATGCTCGAAAGTTTCGCGAGTCGTTTGACGTTACGTTGAAACAGGATCGTAAATATTAGAATTTTCTTCGACACGGTGCACTGCTGCAGCGCGGACTACTCGGTATCCGGGGCGCGAGTGGAGCGCGAAATCCTGGACAGCGTTATGGGGCGGCCGTTTGCAACGAGTTCGCTGGCAAGTTTTCGGACTTGTCTGCGAGGAATGCAAGATTGAAAGTTTTGCGTAACGAGTGGGGCGTCGCGTCGTTCGCAGACTGTTTAGGGTGCAAGTTTTTGTTAGGGGGATGCTACTGCTCTTGTGATGTATAGCACGATGTTTTAGAAAATTGTCTTGTCAGTGTGGCGAAGTGAGTATATGAGGGTGGGTATATAAGGGTAGTGGAATATATTGGGAGTGTTTGAAATGATTATGAGCAGAGTGGGGCATTATTCGGCTAAATTTTCATTCGAATACGTACAGTAGCGGACAAAAAAGTTACCACTTTTTCGACCCACCCTAATTCTATTACTTTTCAATATCAATTCAAAATTGTAGTATATGCCTAACATACATATTCTGAAAGAGAATTGAAAGCTGTATAAAATCCAGTTACAGTTGAATTTATTTAACTAACAATCAAAAAATCGCACATAACATTAAACAAGACAACACACTTTTAAAGTCAACAAAAAGTTACCACTTTTGAACATAAAAACATCTAATATTTTGTGGGGGGACATTTTGCTTTTAGGACAATCTAAAAAGTTGCTAAACGTGGTAACTTCTTTGTCGGCCCCAAAAATGTGTTACCCCCTTTAATATCATACAACACTTTTGCTTGTCAGTTAATTAAATTCAACTTTAACTGGATTTTATACATCTTTAAATTCTCCATCAGAATATGCATATTAAATATACCACAGTCCTAAATGTATGCTAAAAAAAATAACAAAAATAGAACAAATCGAAAAAGTGGTAACTTTTTTGTCCGCTAGTGTATTCGAATACATTTGTGCGAATAAGTTTTTATTCGAATAATCTTCGAATAAAAAATTCGAATGAAATAAAATTATTCGACAATAACGAATAAGTTTTTATTTGACTGAAAATTTATTCGAATAATTTCTTATTTGAATAAATATTTAGTCGACTCAACGGACGAATAAAATGATCACGTGGTTTCAGCGATGTATCGTGACACCCGTGAGACCTAATGTTTTAGGTTAAGTAGCTCTTGTGATAGCTCGGACTTTGCAGGAAGATGTATGACCACGGTATTACATAAAGTGGCGTTTTGATTTATTTTAAATAAAATTTGCTCACGTCAATCCATTTAAACTAATGAAAAAATCAATCTCTTCAAATTATAAGCGTTCATTAAACATTGTTAAATACATACAAATACGCACACTTCCAGACCCACACGTCCAAACATATGTTGAACACAGTACAGACTTCCATGGATAGATACCCGACAGGGTATCACATTTATTCGTCGTTCATTCAGGTCGAATAACGAATAAATTCTTATTCGAACGAATCTGGCTAGAATAACGGTACAGATTTATTCGCGAATAACGAATAATTTTTTGACGAATAAAATCGTCATTTGTTATTCGCGAATAAATCTTGGAGATTTATACGAATCCATATTCGAATGAAAATTTAGCCGAATAATGCCCAACTCTGATTATGAGTTGGTTGAATAAAGTGTAATTGCGGCTCGGGTGACTGTGTGACAGAGTTGGGTATTAAGTAAATAAAAAATTGTTTAAATAATGGATTAAATGAAAGTTAAGTTAATTTTATTTGTTATTCGAGGCTCGAATATTCCGGGTTAACTTTATTCGACGAATAAAGTTTATTATTTTAAAGTTTATTATATTCGTCAAAAGTTTCAACTTCAGCGTTGAACGAAGTTTTCAATGTTAACGTGGAACAAAGTTTTCAACCTCACCCTCAACCTAAACCTTAACTTCAATTTTACTTAGTGTTTACCGTTTGGGAGAAATAGAGGAGGTAAATATATTTTTCTGCAAGAACGTAAAAAAGGACAATGTTAAGTCCTAGAGGGGATTACTGACCCAAGAGCCTACAGCATATGCTATACACCGTCGGAAAGGTCTCGCCAAGACGAATCGATTGATACCATTTTTAACTTCGAAATCAAATGGGATAACCTCGAAAAATGCCTTCAAAGTTCGAGATTTTGCGGTTTTGAACAAAAGAAACCGGTAGTAAAATCCCATCCGGCCCGAGGGACCTCAGGTAGGCACCTGAGCGAAAAACGAGGGATGCAAGCGATACTCTAGCAGGTTGGGGCGGCAAATGTGCCCCACGACCTTCATTTCAGGGCCGTGTTGGGCCTGCGTTTGCTCCATGGGCCACTAATCCATTGGCGATTTCGTACTGGGCATTAGGAAAGGGGCCCATGGGGAAAACGTAGGCCCAACACGGCCCTGTAATGAAGGTCATAAGGCACATTTGCCGCTCCGGTCTGCTGGAGTATCGCTTACATCCCTCGGTTTTTCCTCAGGTGCCTACCCGAGGTCTGTCGGGCCGGTTGGGATTTTACTACCGGTTTCTTTTGTTCAAAACCGCAAGATCTCGAACTTTGAGGGCATTTTTCGAGGTGATCCCATCTGATTTCGAAGTTAAAAATGGTATCAATCGATTCGTCTTGGCGAGATCTTTCCAACGGTGTATAGCATATGCTGTAGGCTCTTGGGTCAGTAATCCCCTCTAGGACTTAACATTGTCCTTTGAACATCATAAGAAGCAGTAGATCATTTTAAAAGATATCTTTTAATGACGTAATTGTTTCCGTGAGCGTAACGGTTCAAGTGCAATTGAAAAACAGATTTGAGAAAAGGATTAAAAACGAAATGACGATCCACTACTTACAATACTGCACGAAGGCATAGAACTTATCTTCTCTCCACGAATTCATGTACCATCGTTTTCACTTTTCACTTTTCACTATTAAAGGTAAAATAAATTATCAGACGTCCTACAACAGAAGTACATTACGCGCGTTCGATTTGACAAACAAGAATCGATGTATATCGACACGGGGAATATGTTCCCTTGCTAAATGAAGGATTCTTCTGGACATCCTGTAACTGTACGAGGCAATACCGCAGGCAAACCAAACCAACGATGCGAATTCCAGGAATAGTTGGGCAATATGGACGGATAAACATTGCACGTCTAGTCAGCGTCATTCTTGAAATGTGGTATTTATCTAAACCGTTTCAGTACGACAACCACGAGAAACTGGTGCATTTCAGTCGTTGGAAATGCTCTCTCGAAGAATTATTCCTGAGTCTTGACATGTCTGCGATTCGATTCTCAGATATGTAATATGGAATTGAAATAATGCGAGGTAATATGATGCTTAAGGGGTCTCCCTACTTTTACGGCCGGAAAAGGAGCACGATGTTTGGGATTTTTTTTAAGGGGAACCCTCAAAGTATATAAATTGGAAACTTTATGCCTGTATTTGTACATTTTTAGGCAACAATTAAAAAAAAGTAATTAAAAAATAACACTACCTAAAATTTTAAACGCATCTTTCTCAGAACGATGTTTTTTGAATTGGTTAGCGTGATATCTCAAAAACCAATCACACGATTTACTTCAAATTTTGTAGGTACATGTATTCAATAGAGGTCCCATTCTCGTTGTTTCTAAAACGAAGATCTAGATTAAATGAGAAATATATTGGAAAGCAAAAAAATAGCAGCGTTTAAACGCTGAAAAGCAAAAAATAGCAGCGTCTAAACGCTGAAGAACAAAAAAAATAGCAGCGTCTAAACGCTGAAGAACAAAAAAAAATAGCAGCGTCTAAACGCTGAAGAACAAAAAAAAATAGCAGCGTCTAAACGCTGAAAAGCAAAAAAAAAATAGCAGCGTCTAAAACAAGAAATTTCGGTTTCTGCAAAAATTCACTGGTGTCTTAACTCGCAAAAGTCTAATTATGCAAAAACCGGCTTAGTTTTAGAAATAATCACCTACTTAAACGCTTTTCACAGTAATTTTCTCTATCTTTATTTGGAAAAGCAGTAATCCATTCAGAGATTTTTAACATCACTGCAAATGGTATATAAATTCGATAATCCTATTTAAGGAAATTCTCTAGTGTATTTAATCATGATTACAACCGAATTAACTCATTTCGTCCACAGTAAATGCAATGAGTCACATAATACATTATGCCTTACTTTTGTACGAGTGGAAATTTGAAATTCTTTCCACGTGTCAATTCAACTTATTTAACATGGAAGAGTTTTCAAATAACGAGGTAACTCGTCTTCCCCAGTTAACAGGTTACACACTTTGCCCAATTTGAGTGCCGAATATTTACACAAGTCAATTCAACCAATATGATATCCAATCAACTGAATATCTAAACAAATCAGAAACTGGTTTAGCAATGTAGCTCACAACTGGTACTTTGGGTCTTTTCAGTTCACAAATACAGTGATGGATTAAAAAAAATAGAGGGACATACGAACCGTGTTAATATATTCAAAATTCCTCAATAGCACTGTTTTAACTGATTAAAACTCTATTCTTCGTCCAACATTAAACTCGATCTGATGAATCGCGATTTAAAACTGGAATAGGTACTATAAAATTTGATCAAACAATCTATAAAAGTACCATTCTCAGTTGAATCCGTGGAAAATAAAGCACGTATTAGTTTAAGCTTCACTGATAATGCTGTTCCGTTACGGGAAATGTAATTACTACGTAGCTTTTGAACTGTAAAGAGAACTGCCAATTAGATCTCCATAATGTAGTATTTACTTAATCCGAGAAGTTTGCGCATCGCATCCACGGAGTGATTAACACTGTACGCGTAATTTTGCATCTGACGGGGTCGCTTGAACTCAAAGAAGATCTCGTCCCATCGCAATTATCGGCGATAAAATTGCTCGGAAATTCCGTGCGAGGAAGGCCGCGCGGATTTCGAACGAATGCAAATTCTAGGAGAAACGGCACGCCCGGCTTTAGGCAACGATACGTACGTGACACCATGTATGTTGCAAGCGATTAAGTTCCCTGCGGTTACACGGGAATTCATAATGCGTGTTGCGAGCCGCGGACAAGCGAAAAATCCGCGATCGTCGACACGCTATTAAAAGAATTAGTTTTTCTGCGGCGATAATCGCTGGGATCAGCGTTGAGCCTGTTAGTATTTTCGATCAAAAAATGATGGCGGTACATTTTGCACGCGGGGTTAAGCCACTGTGCGATGGTGAAAATAACGGCAACAGAATATTTTGATAGGGGAGGAACTACACGTTTCACGGCGATTTAACGATTTTTCACCGCGATTATTAATTAAGCTCGATTAATTCTTCTGGACTGGCAAACAGTTTCAGGCGTTCCTGTTTCAAATTTTTTAGTTTTGTTGCAGCTAGGTGAGAGTATAGCGAGGCGTGTAAATACTTGTGAGTGAAAATATTAGGGAAGATTAACGATTGCTGCTAGTATTTATCAGAAAGGTTATCATTCTGTGTTAAACCCAGTGCTGGATTTAGCCCTTAGGCTAACAAGGCTGAAGCCTAGGGCCCCGTTTAGCTGGGGGCCCCTCTTTCTAAATATTTTCTTCGAAAAATTAGCATTTTTTTATATTATCTTTATTAACTTGTATCTTTAATGTTTATTTATGTTAATGTTATGTTTAGTTTTGATATTCAATGTTTATTTTGAAATTAAATTCTTATTTAGATTATACGAGTATTGTGATAAAAAAATCAAATTAGCGTTATTTTAATTATTACATTTAACCAGGGGCCCACCAAATATTCAGCCTGGGGCCCCCTAAAAGGTAAATCCGGCTCTGGTTAAACCTTTCGTTGACACCCTGGGTGTGAGCCACCCATAAGCTGATTTTAACGCTCTGTACCTTCTATATGCAAAATAAATAGATGTTTTCCAAAGTTTACTTACACACTATTTTTTTCTCAAAATGTTATATCTGAACACTAGTCCATAGATTTTTAGCTTGTAATATTGCAACTTGTAAGAGTTACAATTTTTTCGTTCTTTCCCGACATATTGTAATTTAGAATTTTTTTACAAAATCTGTTACAAAATATCAATAAAAAAACTGTTGCAATACATTCTAGAGACGCTGAAATTGATCCATGATTTTTTTCATAACGATTGGATTCTGTATATGAAAATGACAATCGTTCAAAATTTGCTCTGGGTGTGACTCACCCAAGTATGTCAATGTTGATCGAAAAAGCAGGCGTGTCAGCGAAGGGTTAACACCAAAAAAATTTTCATGAGACATTTAGTTGTTTAGCAAACGTGGAGAGCAGTCTGTTGGAATAAATTTGGGTTTCTTCTACTCGTGGTCGTTTGAGAGTTTGTATGCAAGATACAAGTAAGAAATATACAGTGTGTATCAATAATACTGGGACAGACAGCAGAAGCTAATATCTCATAATATGAGAACAAAAATTAATCATGTAACTACAAATATTATTCTATCTCCAGAAGACTACTCTATTTTTAACTTCAAAAAAGTCACTTTTATAAGTTTCACTAACGTATATGTATTTTTAATCTTCATCTGCAGCGCGCTTCAAAGAGAAATTTCCTACTGGGTGCCTCTTCTTACTTTCCCCTTAACCACCGCAATAAGCAGTGCTGGATTAACCAAGTGGCAAAATAAGCACGTGCTTAGGGTATCAGGAGAAAGGGTACCATAGAGATTTTCTGAATTTTAAAATCTAACTTATGTTAGAATCACTTTTTAGTCAAATTATTGGAAATGCGTAAGAAATCGTACATTGCATTGAAGTGATCACTCTGTACAAGGTAAATGTCCCAATTTCTACCAATTTAAGAGGTTACTCGTCATAAAGAATGTGTAAAAAATTTGTTTGTGGTCAAAATTTGCAGAGAAATTGGTTAATACCTTAATAATATATCAACTAATTAAAAAAGTATTTAAAAAAGATATTTCAAGATGTTTAATTATTAGTAATTTGTAATTAAATACAATGCTCCAAATGTCCGTATTTCTACTCACGAGAAATACCGATGTCCGTATTTCTACTCACAATTTGTACCAATTTCTGCTCACACAATATGTTGCCGTTTCAGCTTAGAATAAGTTACATCTTTTATGGAGAGGTGTTATAACATAATAACAAATACAACTATTTATAATTTGGAAAAAATATTTATTAAAATAAAAATAATTCAGATTTTGTGGTGTACGTATAGATAATTCTGGGTGTCGTTTTAAAAAGCCTTCCTGGTCTACCACCATTAAATGGATTTTCCCTTTTCAACTGTTTTATTAACAATGCGACACTATCCAACAGCATATTCTTGGTTAATGGAAAACCTTTACTGCCTACAAACAAAATCCACTGAACTAATCGTTCTTCTTCGTTATTTGTTAATATAGTCTGTGGACCGCTTTTCTTCCCTATTGGGTATATTCCTTTGTATTTGCACCTTAATGTTGAAAATGGTATGTGATATTGTTTGCTGGCAGCCCTAACTGATACACCTCTAGAAACAGCATCTATTGCATTTCTTATGCTTTCATCAGTATACTGATGCTTCTCGTCTTTTTTGTTGCCATTTGTTTTGTTTTTAAATTTTTATCTTCCATATTAAAACTATGAAAAATGTAAATAAAATTATTTTCAGAACATAAAAGAATGATACAAAAAAATAACATGCCTTCGAATAGATATAGAGGTTACTACATTTCTTTGATTTTGAGGTTATCTTACTAAATTTTTTGGGTGAGTAGAAATACGGACATGACGGTATTTACTTGACCCCAAACTTACTCACCTGTTTTCTACTTCAAAATATTAGAAATCGTGAAAAATCTAAATGGAGAGCACTGTATAATCTCTGTATGTTTTACTAAACAACAATTTTCACTATAATGGCTACCTTGTGCCTAATTCTCAAATGCCAATGGTGGCGCTGTTCCTTAGCACAAACAGCTAGAACATGATCACAAAATCATGAGTCTCTTATTTTACATTTTTTTCGTTGCTTAGGCTGTACATAATTTAGCCCCCACCACGTGCAACACTCGCGTAAACGTTCAAATAATTTAAAATTATTTTGTTACAACTATAGTACAAACGTAACATTTATAATAATGAGAAAAATACGAAATGAGTAGGAATCGGTACATGAGCAGAAATTGGGACATTTACCTTAAAGGGACCTCGAAGTCTTTTAAGTGTTTAGGGCCTCTAAAGAATCAGAAAATGAATACTATAAAATATAGCATCCACTACCACCTATACAAACGCGACACTGCTTTCTCAAACCATTTTTTAATACTACCCCCATATCTAAAGCGACGATAGACACAAACTAGCAGTGTCCACTTAAAGATCGACTGCAATTTTCCTAATACGAAATTGAAAGAACAATAATCTGATACCCATATGCCCAACATTCTATCGCCTACAATTTTATTCCACCTTTAATGGTAATTCCCTGTCAAGAGAGAAATTCCGCGGAGCCATTATATTCATCCAGAGAGACACGCTCATTACACGCGCACCGTGGAGCGGGTCGTTTCAAAGCGGCCACGATTACCATGGCAGTCGTAAGTGAATAATTTAGGAGCAATTTTTCCGCTTTTTTAGCGGCCTGGAAGACACCCACGGGGAGATTCGTTTAGACTATCCCCATGAGCAGTCGTTTTCCATGCTCTATCGCCATGTCTATTCTGTGTTACGTGTATAGAGCTTAGAGCTAGTTCTGGATATCTTATTTGGCTGCGATCAAAAGAACGTGGTAGATGAACAAGTTAAATGACTTAAGGTTGTATACCCGTTTGAACGCTCGGAAAATGTGTACATTTTGTGGACTTTAACAAGTCAACGGTTTGATGAAGATTTTCCGTTTTTGTACTATCGTTACTTACCTAGTATTATGAACTACTTAAAAAATAAGTTTCAGTTAAAAAAACTATTGTTTTTCGCAACTTATGGATACATATTCGGAACTCTCTCGATTTTGGACGGCAACACGGTGGCCCTGAAAAAGGTGTATGTCGTGTCTGAAATCAACGACAGTAAATTTTTTTTATAAAATATGTTAATATGTATCCACCCACGGCGCCGATTTTGAAAATTTTGAAAAATAAAGAAATGGTGATATCAAAGATAAGGTTACATTCTTCTAGGAGAAAAGGTTACTTTTTTTCTTCATAAATAATAAACGGGTTTTTGGAATAAAGGAAGGCGTCGCAGGTTGATAGCTGTTAACATATTTTAGAAAACAATTTTGCTGTTTTTGATTTCAGACACGACATACAGTTTTTTTCGGGGCCACCGCGTACTAATTAAAAATCGAGAGTTTCGGATATGTATCCATAACTTCCGAAAAACAATACTTTTTTAACTGAAACTTTTTTTTTAAGTAGTTCATAATACTATGTAAACATAGTACAAAAACGGAAAATCTTCATCAAGCCGTTGACTTGTAAAAAAATCCACAAATTGTACACATTTTCCGAGTATTCGAACGGGTATATCCCCTTAAGCCGATATATTCTTCTGACCAAATCTCTTCCACGAGTGCAATGCGAAATGCATCACTTTGTACTGGAAGTGTATATCGTTGCCACCTTACAAATAATCTTGGAGATGTTCTATGTTTAAGTGTAAGATACGGTGCTTAAAAATTGAATACTTTATCAGATATTTCTCATTGCTCCATTAGTGTAGTTCCCTTTATCGAAGATATTCGAACGTTCCACTATTAAATTTGAAACACTTCGTGCATTCTTTAGTCATCAAGCTTTAGAATCAAGCTAATGTCTAGTTGATGCTTACCAATTTTCTCTAATTAATCCGTTCTTTTCACCAATATCTCATCAAATATTAATTCCTCGAACACCTTACCCTAATACTCTTCCACGCGTAATATCAGAAGAATCAATTTATGTAACAACCCACAAACACTTAAATAACCCTAGGATGCACGTGGGTATTTTATATCCATTTGAATATGTATTTTTAAATCTCTTTCTTGCATAATTTCATAATTTCATATGACTTTGTGTATTCCTTCCTCGCAAATTCATATATGTAATGACATTTTGAGCTTACTAGCAGATTAATTAAGAAAAAGAAAGTGGAGATTTAAATTTTATGGCAATTTTCAAAAGCTGGGCGTTTTAAATCCATCAATGGAATATGCACACATAACTCTGTATAGATTTGGTTGACACATCCACTGGACTCTAGTGTTCATTGCATCATTGCACTTGCGTTAAAACTGTAGTCATAAAAAAATGTATCTCCTTATACCATTCAACTTTTTCCTCCACCACTTGCTTTTAATTACTGCCAAACAAGAGCTGCGACGCCCCAGTTGCGCGGCCCACACTGCATATGTACGGACATCGGCAGTCATGATTATTAATTACAGTACAACTCGCCAGGCGAATTTAGAGCGAACCGCGCGTATAATGCGCGTACGTTCCTACATTTGCATATTCAAACGTTGTGTACGACGTGGCGATTATGCGACGAATCGCGCTCACGTGCCGATGACGATGTACGCCCGCCATTGTAGGACGCTCTCCTCGCGCAGCGCAGAGCAATATGCTGATCGACTTTATTAATGGATTGAACCGTGGAGGACCAGTATCGCTCAGTGATGGACGCTCGGTCCAGATTTCGCTCCCTGAAACTTTTATCCGCCCCTTCCACAGACCGGTGCCGACGAGAAACGAAGCTCCAAGGGCCGATGAATTTTTCTTCTCGGTCCGTTCCTCCGCATTGCCACTTCACTTCGCGTTTGTATTGTTGTCAAGTGAAAGATTGCCTCGCAGTCCGAGGAAGTGTAGATCGAGGAAGTAGCACGTCACAGGACTTTAAATCAATCATTGTGCTACTTTAATCGACAGGGTGTAACGTATTATAAAAATGGTTGAAAGAGATTTCGTTTAGCACCCGCCGGGTAAACCACCCCTTGCTTGGAGAGGCGTTTGTAGTTAGTTATCTGTTTTACAAGGGGATATTCCGAACCCGGAAATTCAAAAAATTCTGAAGGTTTGTGAATATGTAGGGAATTTCTTCCTGATTACAACGGTATTTTTGTTTGCTGTCCAAATTCACCTTAAGGAGGTGTAATTGACACTTGAAAATCCGGTTATTTTCCGATTTTGTGTTATAATTCGTGAACTGTAAAATTATCTGTTTACCAAATAATAGATCTAATTAAAAGAAGTAACTTTTGTCTTGAAACTTGTTCTCTACCTCTTACAGTTCGCGAGTTATAACACAAAATTGGAAAATAACCGAATTTTCAGGGGTTAATTTCACCCCCCTCGAGTGAATTTGGGGAGCAAACAAAAATTTCGTTGTAGTCAGGAGGAAATCCCCTATATATTCACAAAGTTTCAAAATTATTTTTGAATTTTCGGGTTCGGGATCTTCCCTTGTTAGTGTGTTTTTAATAATTGGTTTAGATGGGATAAGTTTTACTAGTATGGTGGCGCATAGCGAGGTAGTCAATTTATGATGGTTAACATAAATGTAACATTATATATACAACGATACAGGTGTCCTATAATTTTGAATTTTAATTTAGCGGATGTCGTATTAGTAATAATAATTTATGGTTAAATAGAAACTCTGTAACTCTGTTGCATGAATAATTTTCTAAAACGGTCTGTATCTATATTTAGCTGTATGAAATTAATGAAACAATTTATTAATGAAACAATCAATCTGACCGATCCAGTGCGCCGATACCATTGTAGTTAAGTTTTACGGTCGAAATTTAGTTTATTTAAAATTCTTTAAACAATTTAGGTGTACGAATTTAAGAAGATATTAATAATTACGCGTGTCAATATCAGAGAGTTCCTTGCAGAGCGGACGGATTTAAAATCCGGGATAGGTTCTTGGAAGTGTAAATAAAATACATTCATGATTCATACCAATCTTTATCTTTGAGAGCACTTTTCTATAATCGACCGAAGCTTGTAGTTATTTAGGCACTGATACAATAATAACCACTGTTGCAACTTGTGTCGCATGCTATTTCCAGTATCCATTAAATGAGATCAGAAAATACCTTCGAAAGCAAATTATGTCTAAAAAATGAGCGTAGTTAATTTGGGGTTCTGAGAGAGAACCATTTTCAAATACGCCAGAAATATCGCCCAAAAACCCTAATCACTCTTTTCTAATTTAATCGCAGTCTACTCATCCATCAACTCTTCCAATCAATATGTAATGAAGAGTTAGTTCTATATTGGATATAGATGCATAGAACCAAGTGGGATTGCAAATGCATTGTAAATAATTAAATTTTGGAGCTGTTTGTAGAAACTTACGTTACTATTTTAGTTACTCCCTGCAGCAAACCATTTTGGAACAAGGCGATCGCCATCGGGCTTGTTTAAATAAATTTTCGCAATTATCTTTGAAACTATTCGTGATATAGAAAAATGTTTCCAGCAAGGGTTGAGTGGTTTCCAAAGGTTCACAATCTTATATCAATCGTCTTCTTTAAATTCATTTAAAACACAGTTATTGACACCAACTTATATCCTCTAAACCGTATAACTTTTCTCTAGGCATTTTTCGATATCGCCAACAATTTCGAAGATATTCACGTGGATCGATTTAAATCAGACGCTGTATATCGAACAATTTAGTGATAATAATAATTATATAGAATGGTGAATGCACTCTCTATAATTTTGAACCTCTTTGTATACTCCTTGAATTATCTACAGCTGTTTTCCAAATTTACCAAAGACTTATTAAAAGGCACAGTTTCGCAACGCAGTGGCTACCCTTAAATATCCACCCTTTACGCCTATTTTAACGACGAATGCCTTGATATTACGCACGTGCATGTGTCGCCAAGATTTATTTGAAGAATCTAGTGCCAACATCGTCTGTATTTCCTTTCCGATCACTTTGCAGAGACAATTCGGTTGGAGTGCCGGCTGGAGGCTTTGGCAAACGAAGAATTTGCGTTGATACATATTCATACGCCGTCCGTGGCCCGACATTTACGCAACGAATCACCCTCATCGACGGAGCGTGCACAGCGCGCCACCCATTCGTCTTGTTTAACGCGATGAATTGGCCACCATAAAGACACGTGGAAATCATAAAAAACCCGGGCACGCGGCGGACTTAGTGCAACAAGTGCGTAAACGTCTCTTTAGCAGATAATTTACGCGCATATCCGTAGAAATTTATGGGGCCCGATACGCGGAACAACGAGGCACCTGCCCCGAAAAACAATGACTCGTGGAATAATGGCGGATCGCGCTGAAGTAATCTCTTCCTCGTGCGTTAATTGTTTCTTTTTTTTTATAAAGGCAGTTTCAATGACGCTTGTAATTAATATCGCCTGGGGTAGATTTTGTGGCACGAGAAGTAGAAAACTTGATGTGCATGGAAAATTCAGTGGATAATCCATATTCCTTTTTTGCGAAAGGAAAAATGTACAAAAGGTATTATTCTGTAATTTATCACTTCTGTTTCTATTTTTAAATATTAGCAATGATAAAGTTTGAAATAATATGGAAGATGTTCATTACTACAAATATAAACCTCTTATATAAACCTATATTTTCTTATATAAACCTCTATATAAACCTATTTTTAACCCTCCGGTACTCGCGCGTGTGCACGGAGTGCACGGATGTCAGTTTTTGGCTGAAAAAAACGTTATATCGTGATATATTGTACCCAGCACACCTATGTATTCTTCCAGCGGACATTTTTGCATAATACTATGTACTTGTCAGGTTAAAATTTAGTTTGGAAGTGTTTCTGATTGAATGAAAACGAAAATATGCCGCGTATCTTGCCGGCGACCGCGCCCGTGTACTCACAAGTACGCCTCCAATTGTTTTGGTTTTTGGATATGTTTTAGAGGACCGCAAAATAAGATATACGTGTTTTTTTATTTTGCCCTGTTTGCATGTTTAGGGGGTGAAACCACCACTCAAAGGTTTTCAGGTGTTCGCCTCCGATTGTTTTGGTTTTTGGATATACTTTAGAGGACCGAAAAATAAGATATACGTGTTTTTTTATTTTGGCCTATTTGCATGTTGAGGGGGTGAAACCATCCCTCAAAGGTTTTCAGGTGTTCGCCTCCGATTGTTCTGATTTTTGGATATACTTTAGAGGACCGAAAAATAAGATATACGTGTTTTTTTATTTTGGCCTATTTGCATGCTGAGGGGGTGAAACCATCCCTCAAAGGTTTTCAGGTGTTCGCCTCCGATTGTTCTGATTTTTGGATATGCTTTAGAGGACCGCAAAATAAGATATACGAGTTTTTTTATTTTGCCCTGTTTGTATGTTTAGGGGGTGAAACCACCCCTCAAAGGTTTTCAGGTGTTCGTCTCCGATTGTTCTGGTTTTTGGATATGCTTTAGAGAACCGAAAAATAAGATATACCTGTTTTTTTATTTTGCCCTGTTTGCATGTTTAGGGGGTGAAACCACCTCTCAAAGGTTTTCAGGTGCTCACCTCCGATTGTTCTGGTTTTTTGGATATACTTTAGAGGACCGAAAAATAAGATATACGTGTTTTTTTATTTTGGCCTATTTGCATGTTTAGGGGGTGAAACCACCTCTCAAAGGTTTTCAGGTGTTCACCTCCGATTGTTCTGGTTTTTGGATATGCTTTAGAGGACCGAAAAATAAGATATATGTGTTTTTTAAATAGAGATAAATGTATATAGGAACCCAATTTTAGCATTATTGCCCCAGCCTAATCATTTTTCTTAATAATACATCACCGTCCACTCAGTGCACGATGCGAGTGCTCGCGGGATCCAAATAGGCACGAGTACCTGAAGGTTAAGAAATGTTCAGACATCTAATTTTCCATTTAGGCTGGTGGATTATGGAATACAGAAACCCAATCCTAGTTCAAATAAACTAACTTCTCCGCATCTCTACATCCAACAAGTCTCTTGTTACAATTAACATCAACTTCATTCACCACATTTCTCATGCTTCATTTCACCTACGTCTTTGCATATTCCATGCTTTAAAAAATTCCCCGCGGTTTGTAACGAAGCTTTTTGTTCACCGTACTAAAAAAAACGAACTGGCGAGGTAACTATTCTACGGTGTAACGCGAAATTGCGAAAAATTTTATTCAAACATTGGAACCCGCAAAAAATTCGAGCACACGTAAAAGTTTCGCCACCCTATTAACAGCAAGTTTCGCCTCATTTCGCTATAATTCCGCGGTAACGATTCTCTGGAACCAGGCTGGATTGTTCGTCTTTATCGTGGCGTTTAATTGTCGTCGTATTCACCTTCGAGCAGCGCGATACGTTGTTCCCGGCGTGTCACGTGTACTTTGTACAAAATCACATGCAAGACAGATTTCTGTGTCTGCGGGCTTCTCGGGGCCTGATGTCTGCGGGGCGAATCTGCTGGCGTGCATGGTGGCTTGGAGGAAAATTAAACGTCAGTGTGGAACGGAGCGTGCCGAAACTCGCGAGCCGTCCGGGTAGGTTTTATAATGAACGTACGAGGCATTGATATGTCATTGAACAGGCAACCGGAGGATTGGAGTCTTCGATCCTTAAACGCGCTTGACATTTATCACTCACTGCAGCATCGTAGACAAAAGCGAGGAAAGTTACAAGCAGTCGACAACTACTCGTTAACAGGCAGTCGTATCAATTTCGATAGGCATAAATTAACGCTCGAATTGCTTCCGTCGAATTTGCAGTAGTATCGAAGAAGTTATTAACGCTGTAGAACGTGGAGGAACGTTAATAACGAGTGGAGGATGGTAGAAAAAATTCGATTGAAAATGTCAACAGGATTTAAAAGCATCTTGAACAACTTACGAAATCTACTTCATTAAGGGATCATTCCGGTTAGCGCGTCGATAAATTTAGTGATATTCAGGAATTTATTGCGGCGCAAATAATTATAGTAATGGAATAAAACTTTTTTCCATTTATTATACTACATTTTTACAGTAAATAAAAAATATGAAAGTTACAAAATTATTGATTTTAAAATGCTTTTGAAAGCGGTCTTGATGACATGTTTAAAAATTCATGACTCGCTCGTGCAAGCGATTTCAGCAAGTAGACTTATCTGAAATCAAAAATCCAAACAGCTTCTTCATCAGTAGGACTGTTGCTATCGCTCGGACTATAATTAGTGATTTATCTTCAAGATTAGGAAAATGGCAGGCAAAATGCAACAAAAATGTTTTTTCGGCTTTTTTCTTTTGCTATTTTCGATTTTAAAAGTAGGATCTACTCGATGAAAATACTTGGTTGTAGTCCCTGCGAGAGTCATAGGTGTGCTGAATAAGCAATACAAGTTATGAAGCAATCAGTTTGATAGATTTTGAGATTTTATCTTCACAATATGAAAAGATGACGATTCGAGAAAAACGCGTTCAAAGTTTTCATTTATACAGGCCGAGCCTCTTTCGCTTTCTATAAAATGCCTCTGTAGAAGCTAAAATAACCAGAATTTTTGAAAATTTAACAGTACATCCTTGAGGATATGTAGGTACTTTCGAAAAATGTTTAAAAAAAGTCGATTTTTTTCAATCCGTTTAACCGGAATGACCCCTTAAAAATGTTATGGGAACTTATACATACCTAATATGTTTTGTGGTTGTGCGGTGTTCTTTCGGAGTTGAAGCTTGTAAGATATTTTATCAGATTTGATTCTATGCCTCGAAATGGTAAAAAAGTTTGTATACACATGTGTCTCATAATTTTCCAATTATAACCTTTTCCTTTGCTCGCCGAAACACAAAAGGGAGATACCTGTTGGGGAACTATGCATTATTTAGTGCAATGTCCTAATATGGCAATGTCACTTTGAAGTATGTAATTAAAAACTTTATCCCATCAGTCAGAATAATGAAACAAACCTCATATGTTCACAAAGCTACTTAAGTCTACACGTCGAATGATGTTAAACCTTTAAGCAGCTTGATGCATGTATGAACTTTGTTCTATATTATTCTGATGTGAATATCTGATACAGCTTTCAGGATGTACAGGAAAATGTTTTCTATGGAGGTCCCCTGTAAACCTGAAAGATTTTACAAAAGTCGAGATTTTCGTGTGAGATATGGAAGCTCTGTTATCAGTAATGTATTTTAGCTATTATTCGGAAGAGTTAATTTATGGTCTGGTGGCATTGGAATTTTAACCATTCGTTGTTGGACATTAATTTCTATAACTTGATACCGATCGACATATTGCGAGTTTATCTTGAGAACCATCTGAACGACGCATGCAGAGACGATCGTAATGGATTCGAGGATTAAGGGAAGGGTTTCCTTTAATTAGGAGCCTCTACTAACCTAACCGCTTATGCGAGCGGGATTTCGTAAAACCTAAAACCAGGTACACAGGATTTTTCGAGTCCTCGCTTACACTTGCGATCCTCAAGTTATTGTACGATTTATGACACGAAACGAAGGAACTATGAAAATTAATGTCCACCGATATCAAGCATTAGGTACTTCATGCACGCACGTTAATTAACGAAATAACTGTACAACGAGTCACGAAAGTAATGACAGGTTTGTGGGCAAGAACTGTAATGGAATAAAGCACGCGAGATAAACCAAATTTTCCAAAATACAAGTTGTAGCTGCAAGCGAATATTGTTAGCCTTATGTTGGTGAAGTTTGAGCGAAATTTAGCAACTTTTGTAGGAATTAAAATTTATTTATTGTGAATAGGAAGAAATGCGTTCATATTATTAACTATTTTATTTATTTTTACATATGTATTAACCTCGATTCAATTTCTTTTTCAGATACTTTCTTTGAAAGGAAATTCTTGGCTGGGATTCTACAGAATATTTAGAGGGATCCTAAATTATTCTAAATCACATTGCACGTTGCACATCCGAGCATATATTCGATAATGAACGATCTAAATGCAATATATTATGACAGATAATCTGTCTTTGTATAGAAGGATCGTGTATTGTCGATATATTAGTTTTGGTGGTAAGAAATCTAAATGGAGGACTGTGAATGCAGAATTTGATTAGTTGAATGTACTATATCCAGCTAAATGCGATGGTGGACATTAAATGGCTCAGAGATGCATAGGATATTGTATGCCCATAACAGCATTGAAAGCATCGATTTCATTAATGGCGCAATGAATGCTCGGAAACGCAAATCGATGTGTTGCTTAACAGTGAGCCCCGAAGGGCATTAACAGGGGGTATTAGCGATACATATTGGGTTACTTTCAACTGGACAATGATCTTCACTCGAAATTCAAGTGAGTGTCTGTTTCACAATGGTTCTCGTGAGCACAACTGACAGTGTCGAACAACAGAAAATTTGCAAAGCGGATGAATTTCAGTGGACTCCTATTAGCTGACGATTCTTATTTCAAGGATAATATATTTAAAAGACGAAATTTTTGGATAGCTCCGAGGGTGGATAAATATAAACCACATTCCAGAATGAAGAAACTTCTTTCATCCGAATTTTTGTTTTGTTTTTAAATGAAATAAAGATATTCTACTGTTGTAACTTTAAAGATACATTTTGTATCTTCTATAGTAAACTCTTACATCTTTTATAAATATGCTCTTTCTGGTAACCCATGTATAAACCGTTGGGACTCGTATAACGCGGATTCATATAATGCGGAACGTATTCCCGGCGTTATAACGGGGTTATCTGCACTTGGAAATGGAGAATAAAGTTTAAAGTAATGAACTACGTGTCTTCATTTTTTACCTATTCTACATGCCCCATGTGTGGCTTGTGTAATCTTCATATACATTCCCAAACATTCTTTATATCTCACATTTCCACAGATCTTATGTATATTCATCATTGTCCACTTGTCTTACGTATTCCATGTATATTATACATTATATTCCATACATATATTTCAAATGCATCATATTTTTACACATTCTACATGCTTTATCATTTGCACAGAGTTTCTATACACGTTCCTTGCATCATTGCTATTATATTGCTACCCTGTTTTTGAAGTACTGTACCCGCAGAAGAAGCAGAATTTCACACCGCAATTGCTAAACGCGAATATGTCCCCACACCGTACGACCCACAAATTGTAATTTTCCCACAATATTGCGAATTTCAACTGGCCCACAGGCCGATATATATTACCTTTTCTCCACGAAAACTTTGTCCCCACAAAACATCGATTTTCCCACAAAATTATGAATTCTAACTAGCCCACAATCCAAAATGAACTTACTTTTTTCCACCAAACTGACTTTTCCCCACAAAAATCAAAATTTCGGCTAAATTTCGAGTCCATTATATCTACAAAACCGTAAATATTCATTTCCGGCTTGTTACATTCTCAGTATACCTACGCTGAAAATTTTTATATATTCCAAATTACACCACTCTTCTAAATGTACCAAACACAACGTACACCTCCATAATTTAAGATTCTTCGCCTAGCATAATTTGCAATACCTCTCCTCTGCCGATCCCCTATTCACCCACGTATAACTTCTATTTGGAATTCTAAGTTATCGCGATCAGCCGCCATGTAGCTCTCCATATCGGATAATCGAAAGAGAAGCGCGCTAAAGAATTACACGGTAACGCGAAACTGATTTACGAGACAGAGCGATAGAATCAAGGGGGGATATAAAACTAGTTCGACGGCCCGGTGAAACTCTATTAGCTGCACGTTCGGTAAGATACAGACCGAAATGGAGATACGTCCTAATTTCCGGTTGAACGCCAACGAGTTTTTGTGCTTTATGGCGGGCCACGGCGGGTGATAGATACTAAACGTCAGCCAGATTCCTAGCTGTTCGTACGGCTGCTCTGTTTGCACGCCGTGTATCAAACCGGCTACCGACCGCATGCTAGGGCTGCATCATGCTCGCGAGAGCCCGATGTTTATAATTTACGAGTATTTCTTTTCATAAATCTTCCGGGGAACGTGCCGTCCCGCTGGGAATGCCAACTCTGTCATCGCGTCTTCTCAGATTTCCTCGCTGCACAAGGACTGTATAACCGAATCCGTTAACATTGTAGGGATGGAAACGTACAGACAGGTTAAGTGCACGGGGTTTACAAAATGATAAATTTGTATCCTGATTTAACTGGGTTAGTATAATGGAGAGATCCCACTTCTAGGAGAAGTTTATTTTTGGGTTGATGGAGGTGCTTGGAGCAAAATTGTCGTTCTGATTTTCAACTGTGGGAGAGCATGGCTGAGATGTTGGTTTTTAAGGGATTTTAGATTACAAGAGGGAATTTCTCGCAGAAATGAGGAAGGATCTGAAAAACAGATAAGGTAAGGTCTGGCAGGATGTGGCAGCTGGTGACATAGTGGTTGAGTTTAGAAAGCTGTGCGAAAGGTCTAGGAACACCTGTGTAATCGAAATTTCTTAGTCTAGTGGGGATGGATACATTGCTTGAGAAACATATTCTAATTCTTCCTCTTATGAACTTCTATGACTTTCTTTTGGACTCAGATTCTTTACTAGTGAAGGTTTTAATTCATCTTTTTGGTAACTCAAATTGAGCCTTAAGATGTGAGTAGTACTAAGTACTTACCGAATCCCAAACGAATCCACAATATTTGAAATAGAAACAGAAACAGAAAAATCTAATATCTGTGTTGAAATAAAATATTTGTATAAAATATTATAATTATTCTCTGACAAAACTCATTAACTCCAGATTCCCTATGAATTCAACTTAAATTAATAAGTAAATGTGCCAGTCGAAACTGTACTGTTTCTGTACCATCGGGAAAAATGTTTCAGATAAAGAGAGAATTTCACGAAGTTGTTAGACCAAGGGCAGCTTCTAGTGGCGCGAACACAATTGCAGCCTGCTTTTCTTGCGCGCAACGATGTCATTATATTAAGCGACAGCAAGCGATATAATCGTTAACCTTCGTTGAACTTTGCCTTTCGCCAACGGACTGAAGTTTCTTAAGTGCAGTAAGCACAGCAGGTGCGAGTTGCCTTAAACAGATGACTGCATTTTGATGCTGTGTAAACTAACCGCAGAAGTGACATCTGCTTTATGATAAGCTTGCTCGATCACTCAATTACCAACGATTTTTTAATTATAAACAAAAATGATGTAAATTAATAACATTTACTTTGTTACATGCAATAATGATTATCAACAAATAATAATAGTTGCCATTAGACCAATAAAATTGTAGAATAATTTGAGGCCTTCGTAATGTGCTTTAGCTATAATATTTAAGCATAAGTTTAATCTAACGTGGAAGACAGTTGCGTCATTAATCATTAAACAGGTGGCATTTGCACCGACTGGATCCCTTTTGCGAACATAATTAGTTAGTCCATTTAATTCGTAGTTGAAACTGGAAATTGGTCACAGTCAGTCGGGTTAATGAATTGATGAACTCCTATCAAACGAATTACGTGATTGGTGATCAGCCAGCGTACGTCGGATATGTTTGTCGATTTTAATCCAGTAGACGTAATACACTCCATTACTAAATTTGCTGTAAATAATAGCTTCCTTTCGTGAAACAGTTTTATCCGTACGTTGTTCTCAATTTTGCGATCGTACGTGACAAGTTACATCTTCGACGACTCAACAGTAAAGGTGTTTCGATTTACAGGCACTCAGAAATATGTTCACAAAAAACTGTCGCGTGCATTCGAACAGAGTACACCTCTAGTCTTATTTTTTATATTAAAATTGAAGGGCCCAGTGGAAAAGAGACAAATGCCGTAATACTACAAATTTACAAGAAAGTAAGTTTTGAGGAAAATAATTTTCTGAGGAAAGTTGATGGTACAAAAAACAAAAAAATTATATCAATGTGGCATTTGTGCTTTTCCCAGTGAGCCCTTTAATTAAAGATCAGGTGATGTTAATCTAGGCATTAAGAAGCAAAAGAAAGATAGTGGCGTTTGATAATTAGTTATTCGTCTTAACTTATGTGAAGAAACTTGTGAGTCACTGTAGAATGGTAGGAAATTGGAATATATGAATCGTATACAATACGATAAGGTCTGAGAGCTTATAGTCGCAGATATAACCATAGAAATAATTCTAGACTTACTTGTTACTAGCCATATACTGCATTTCACAATACAGCATACCGATTTCGCGCAGGCACGACCCTCAGGAGGCGTTGCTACGCTTGACTCCCCACTTAACCGCCTATGTTTTTCTCCATCGCATGGCCCTCTATTCTCTCTATTAACTTTTCGTGCACTGTTTACGTTGACAACGACCAGGTTCCGCGTTATTCCTCGGAAATTACAATGACCAATCGCATGCGGTTTAAACTGTGAGTAGTAGTGGGAGCTGCGCAGATCGGTCGCAAATTGGTAGAGGCGTCGGTATGCTCTACTATGGAATGCAGTGTAGGTCGACTGGCTGCAAGGTGGAACGTTGATTCTTTCGTACAGCCAGAAGTTGGCTTCTTTAAGCTTCAGAATTTAGTAGGGTGACTACTTGGCTCCCCTTTCCTGAGGGTGTTTATGCGTGCAGCTCGTGTAAGAGAGGGCAACAGGTATTTCTTTGTGTGAAGACTGCACTCATCCAAGGCTACTAGGGTCCAAGTGCCCAGTTGTTCTACTTTCCCAAAATTGTTAGTGCTGGATGAAAGAAATACCTTAAGAAATAAACATGAAAAATAAAATCCCTTTTACATAAGGTACACTTATTGGTATACGCGATATATTAATCTATTATAAGCAACATTGATTCCAAGAATATAAAGAGAAATGCGAAGTGTATGGATTGTCACGTCTCAACCCCACCATGGGATCGCGACTTTTAGTACTCGCCAGCGCCACCAGAGGTCTAATCTTCCAAACTCTTTCTCGCAAGTGTCAGGTCCCAGTTATGTTCGTATATATACAAGTTCCAAGTTTATTCCTTTCGGTCTTAATGCGTCTGGGGTCACAAAACGAAACGCACTCGGAAAAAAGTCCACCCCGATTCTTAAAACGCCACAATCCACCTGGCTACCCTGCATACTAATTCCACTCGTAACCCCGATCTTTAATGGGATATTACGTTTACGCTGGAGGGGACGGGGCAAGAAAAAAGAGAACCCTTTCCCTCGGTACAGGCATGCATAGAAAAACCTTCCAGTCCCACCAGCCAAAATAGAAATATATCCCTCACATGAAAAGGACAATTAATAATAATAAGGCTCGAGTTTTTCAACGATCAAGGAAAATGACAAGTAAATATAAAAAAACAAAGCCAACACAGACATTTGGAACACCGCCCTAAGTAAGTGCTAGAAAGAGAAAAACACAGGCCTCACATACAAAAAGACCTGTTGCCTCTCATTCAGTTGAGCCGTGCGTACGCACGAACAACGCCTTCTGAGGGAGTCCAAAGGGTTGTAGCCCCACCAAAAATTCTAAAGATAAAAGAAACCAACAATGGCGAATTATATTCCACTTCTAAGAACAGAACAAAGACTTTTCACCAGCTTTTCCATTGCAATTCTATTTCACTGAATTTAGACGACGGAGAATAATGGCGACCCCAGCAGGTGTGTTCATCTTGCTACGAAGTTAATGAAGAACCCGATATATAGGGCATCCTCGAGCCGTCTTAATCAACCGTCGAACCCAGGACCAGCCCGATGGGATTAATAGACGCGGTCAGCCATAATCCTTCGACAAATCATTTGCTTCAAGGTAATTCGACGAGATCAACCGAATCAGAGTTTATCGTTCCAAGGGAAAGAGTACGGGGACGGTAATCCCCGTCGATGCATTCGCTGGCCATTAAACAAATGAAATAACAGCGCGCCTGCGGATAAACCGACATAAATTATTTCAGCCTTTCATCTTCTATAATCCCGACCTGACGACAGTATCCAGTCCTGGTCGGGGGGCGCTTGAAAATTTCGCTCGGTAATGTTATTTCAGTTTCACGTGCACCGAAGTTTTATACGTTTCGCGCTGAACGAGGTTATTGAAAAAGTGCCCCACTAGGGCGTGGGAAAAGTGTAATCAGAGTGGGGGTTGTAACGAAAGTGAGCTGCAACTTGATTGAGGTACTACTATTAGCGTAATTAGTTGAGGTAGTGGGGATTTTAATTGGGCGTTAATGTTATGGGCAAGGTAAGCCACAAAATGAGAATAATTTTAGGGATTCCTCTTTTGTGAGGCACTTGGGTGTCTTCAGACTGATACTTGGAATATATTTATGTGGTTTTTATTTTATGCTTCTTGTTTGCCAGAGACTTTTTATATGATTGGTACTTTGAATAGATTAGTTGGCAAAAATAGTGCTGGTTTGAAGAGGGTAGGATGTGTGAATGTGTCTGAAATACTAAACAAGTGTCTCGAGAGAGTAGGTTTTGGATTGAGTGAGGGATTATGTTTTTAGAGTGGCTCAAGAGATGGAAAGTAAAATTAATGATCAGATAAGGTAGTCTACTTTAGATTCCAGTGATTTGGTTGTTGAAAATACATTGCAGTGGATTGCTTTAGCAGAAGGGAATTCCTTTTCACCTGAAAGATGCTACAATTATCCCTTAACTTCATTATCACTTTTGTTATTATTGCCAATGATTTCTAAGTAGTAGACCTATCTATAAGGTAACCATCTATCCACCTTTAAAAGTGCAAAATAAAAAAAGAACAACTAAAGCGAAGTATAATATTACTAAAACCCATCTTTCCAAATCTTTTAGCAAAGAATCTTTCCAATCTAACCAGCTGCTAGGTCTGTACATATTTAGTGATAGTATATTCAAAGTCAATCTACTAAATACTACTACAATCTACTACTTGTCTCTAAAAACCTATTCTACCACTTTTAAAATACTATACTTCGCAACAAGTTTGATATTGAAAACCCACCTGCGTAATATTACGTTTCTTGCGAACAGTCTCAAGATTCCACCTCCGCAATATTCTGTTTGAAAGAATAAAAAATAAACGCTTTCTTCGAAAAACAGTGTTTCATCCCAGTTTATAAACATGCATAGGTATAGTAAAATAGAAAAATAAAAACAGGTCATTTTTTAACGTTTTTCTAAAACTTAGTGTGACGTTTAGGGGGTTAATCGATCTCGTTTTATTCTTTATAACACAAACAACACCAACGTTTCTCCTGTAACACCAAAGATTGTAATACATCAAATTACCTCTGTAATACTTGAGATTACCAGAAACGAAGACATCGCCGCAGGCTTCGGGCGTTTCACACGTTCAGTAATTTCCTGGTTGCGCCCCAGCATGGTAATAAATATTTTACATGCCCAAAAGCGTGAGCGCAGAGAGAAGGGAAGGATTATGATGCTTTCATCGCACCGCATCGCCATAAAACAGCATGTAATGGCGCGTAAATGTCGGCTCGTTGATGTGTATGTCTTTCTGATTGCCTGTTCGATTTAATACAAATTGTATTGCAATATACACGCGGTATCAAGCCCGTGGGCATGAATAAAAAGGCACCTGGTAATTAGCGTAATGGTTGCTCGAATAAACAGCCCGGCAAGGGGAGGGAATTGCAATGACTCTGATCCCTGAATCGAATTTGGATTGGTTACATGCCCGAGGAACACGCAATCTACGTGTAATCGCGGCCCGTTCAAATAATTTAAGGACTAATTAATTACAATCGACGAAATCGCTGTTGTTATCACTTTCGGACGGGGCAACGGTCGGCTGGCGGGCGACGTCGTCGTAAATTGATACGGGGAAGCCGGGGTATTTTATTGGTAACTGTGGATTGATGTCGATTACGAGCAGATTCGCATGAACAACGATTAATCGATCCACGAAGCTAGGAATGCTTTCGTTGTGCTGGGTGATGCACTGTAACAGAATGTGTGCAACGTATTTTTGCTTGTTCGCTGAAAAATATAAAATGTCACATGACGACGAACGATTTGGTGACAAAATAGCTAAAATGGTACATATGTGGCGTGAACGGTAACAAGTATTTGGTACTTAACGTGAATTTTCTGCAAGCGTGTGGAGGGAATTTGGAGGAATGTTGGAGAATATTGTGTGGGAGGGTATAGTGTGGAAGAAATTTGTTAAAAATGTGTTCCCTCTTCTTTTAATTAATATGAAATGAATTTCGTCCATTTTCAACTGAAATTGTATTCCCTTTCCTTTGGAAGATTTTACATATATGTAGGTACGTTAGGGTAAATATACGTTCTAAGTATATTTAATATTTTCATTAATATCATTATTTAAATAATAAATTATTTTAACTCTCTTAAAGTAAAATTTACTTAAACGTGCTTCTATTAATACTAATTTCCTAATTATTAACTGTAATATGTATTATCAATTATGATACTCACGTGCAGTCTAAATATTAACAGTGCAGAGTACGTAAATTAAATTGCCAAGGGAATTACAAAACTGTTGCCTTTCCACCGCGGGCACTTTAGATATTAAACAGAAAATACAATGAATGCTTCGGTGTTATTAGACTCGTTATTCAATCACGAATTAATTACCCGTTCGACTCCGCGAAAATTTAATTTAATGACGACTTGTGCACGCTTCGCGTGAAATTACGTTCTGCCTGCTCCCTCTTCGGCCGCGGAGAGGAATTCGTGCGCGCGAGCGCGACTCAAATTTCGCCACTCGGTGCGTGAATATGGAGTAACCGCGAACCGATGCGGTATCACATTGTGGGAAATATACACGCGTACTAAATCGCGCATTTATGCGCAGGAACGCGAGATCGGCGGGAAACGTGATTAATAAGAGGCACAAAGCGAAATATCCACTGTAGCTTCTGTCTTCTGTAATGTAACTAACCGATGATTTGCGAGTGATACGCAACACGAGGTCGGAAGCGCGATAGCCAAGTGAATTCCAGACACTTTACGTCACAAGAATGTAACAGTGCACTTAAATGGCAATATTATTTGGACATTAAAAGACACACGATGTTCTTTACGTTATAAAAGATGTTTTAAGTGGCGTATAAAGGACGTTAATTATTATTATGCAACGTAGGTAATGCTAAGTTATGTTAGATGTGGGATTAATTTTATTTGATTATCATGCCATGATTATTTCAGAAAGTAATGTTTCTTTAACAAGTAGATTTGTTAATATAGTAATATTAAAAAATATTTGGTAGTAATGTTACTTACATGCAATGTTAAGAACAATTTCATACGGATGTGTTATTTATAATTGAATTGAACAAGTTTTGAAAAGATGGAATAGTATGTAATTAGTAATGTATAATCTCGATTATTTATTTGTTCGAGGTATTTGTTCTTTTAAACGTTTACAATTTTTGTAAATCACTGTGACTTCATGTCACTGTAAAAAAGAAAGGTACTCCAAATAATTTCGATACCTATTAGTTTCTAATTCGCTTAGTGTTTACACATTTGCTGAAATATACTACTGATTCCTTGAAATCTCACTACACAGCACAAAAAGTAGCATACTGTATGTACTTGGAAACTCAAAGAAATCATACTAAAAGTAAGAGAGATTCCTCACCATACTTTAAATACAACAATATTATAATTTATTGTTTATAAATTGTTATAAAGTGTTCAGCATGGCAACGTAATTATATTTTTGCAATAGAATACGTGAAGCCTTGCAAATGCAATATTAACTAATGTTACATCAATAATTGCATTTATGAATGAGTTAACTGGATAATTAACGCGTTGGGATAGGTAATTGATTAAACATTTCTGGCAAAGCCTGAAAAATGACTGGATCGATTAAATGCTTCACGTTCTCATTCTGATAATGTCTATTTATTGTTGTTAAGTTTATTAATATTATTTCCTATTTATTATTCGTCAATTTTCCACTTTTCATTTAAATAGAAAATGGAAGTGTTGGTTGAATCTGCTGCCAATTATCCATTCATTTACTCAATATTTATACAGTACTAAGATACACGAAGCTTCGTCACTGATATTCCAACCTTTCGTAAGTTTACTTTTGCCACTATTGACTGTCTTCTTCCCCATTACTTTCGCTTTCACTTTCACTTTCATCCCTTAAGACGATCCCACCCTTCATACTTCTACAGTTCGCCTTCTCCAAAGTTCCACGACTTTTCACGAAATTGTTCTTAAATGCTACTATCTTTAACTCACTGCTCAATGCTTTTACGTTAAAAGATTTAAACAGATGTACGTGACTTATACTGTGGATACATACGAATGTTTAATTTTTACTATTATAAAAGTAGTTGTGTGGGAAGGAGGAAGTTATGCAAAAATCTACCAACCCTTAAAATGACAAAAAATTAGTTAAACACAGTACGGATCCCATAATTTTGTGATCATTTCGCAAAAAATTACCAACCCATAGAACAAGTCTTACATTTAACAATTATTAAGGGGTAACACCACTCTAGAGGCAGAAAAAAATACCTAAATTTGACAATTTATTTTGGGAGTGTGACAAACGGAATAGAATTTCTTTTCAGAGGGTTTATTTAACACATATTGAAGTATGAAAAATAATTTTTTTAGTGTCATTTTCATACAAAATGGCGACGACAGAGCCCGTCGTCGGAAACAGCTTTTGTGAAAACACCGCCACGGGAGGACGGATTTCTCGGCATGTAGGAGTCGTGGAACAAAAAATAAAAAAAATTTATAATCTATATACAATAGGCTTTGGAAGTACGTAGGGGTTTTTTTTTTAAATCAATTTTTGTGGAAGTGGTGCAGTTGTTAAGAAATAAATCGATTTTTTGCCCTAAAAATGAGCATTAAATTGGTTATAAAAAAGAAAGTTTACATTCAATCAAAAAACGGCTACGTACTTCCAAAGAGAATATTGTTGTAAAGCTACTGTAAAAATTTCAAATCGATTCATGCGATAGTTTTCGAGAAATTCGTCCTCCCAGTTTGAAAAAAGTGGTTTCGAGAAAAACGCGTTTAAAGTTTTATAAACATTTTAATCCTTTAAATTTTTGTTTATCTTTAATCTGCGATGCCTGCACCATACATTTGGCCATCTAGGTCGATGTTCGTCTCCTCCTTCCTTTCTAAAGTATGGTTTAAGCAAAAAAAAAAACATCGATCCTCGAGTGGTGTTACCCCTTAAAACTACCATCCATAGTTCCATTTTAGACTTAAAATACAAAAACTACAGAAAATTTAAAATGATATTAATTATACTACTCACTATTGAATAACCCATTAAAAAACATTGTAAAACAATAACGAGAAATTAAATATACCTTATACAAATAAAGCTATTTTTCTTTAACAATTACAATCCTCAATCTAAATTTAGTCAATTTCAGATCATTGAAGGTTGATAGCTTTCTACATAACTTGGCCCAATTAGTACTTTGGTCATATCATATCTTAGGAACATTTATAAAATGAATTCCACAGACGAGCGACGAAGAGAAGCCTAAATGATAGAAAACAGATCTGGAAGTATTTACCACAAGCCTAAGATGTGGCATTTATCATTCACTCATAAAAATTACTAGAAAATAGTTGTCAGAAAAAAAACATATTGGCGAGAATATATTAAATTTTTTAAAATAAATACAACGAATAAAGTGTTAATTTGTAGAATGATTGTGTTTGTATATTATCATTACTGTGTTCCTCGTGTTATTTGCTTCGTGGAATATGAATGTATAAAAGTCATAAATGCTTCATACACTCTGCATTAAATTTTAATCAATTTAAATGCGTCTCGTTTCCACGTGTCATTCAAACTGTCATCATTAAATGCGAAATGGTGCTTAGTATCAACGACTTTATTAACGTTATAATATTGAAATCGTTATCCAGGAAATTTCAAAAACATTCGCGTCACTCGAAAATCATTTTCCAATGGAGATCCACATTATCGCAGATAATGTCAAACGAAACGACACATTTATTCAGCACTGTCAATTCAATTTTAATCAATAACGTAATGCGGACACGACGTTCCCGTGTTAACATGCGATAATCATTAAACAATACTCGTCAAAGGGATAGACTATACCAGCTGGTAGACAGAAACGTCACGATCCAATATGGATTTTGAGCCGCAACACAGTATTAAATGAGAAATCGTTTAATTCAACTTTTAATAATGATACTTCTGCTTCATAATTTTCACTCTCACACATGTTTGTTCTTTTCCGAGTAATTAAATGCGACAATATTAAAGAGAGTAAATTTTGTGAAAAAAAACATTATAGTGACATTTGGTTATTTTGGAAAACGATAAGTTTCATATGTTTTCTAATGTCAAGTCAGTTTTAAGAGAAAGATATATGTGATTTTATAAACTATTATAAATAATATGCTTGACCTCTAGTTCACGAATTATTTAACAATAAAACTTGCATAACAAAGGTTTGAATAGAAATATTTATGAATATTTTTAATTCCTCTCCCAAAATTGGCAAGAAGTATATTTAAATATGGAATGTATAATTATAAAATCCTATTTACTATACAAACTCTAACGAAGCAGAACGAGAATGTATGCTTTTCTACTTACATTACAAAATTATTATAAACATCTAGACTACAAAATTCTTCAACCTCCTCTGTTATACCTGCTTCAAAGAAGTTTGAACTCGTGAACATTAAAACAAACTAGCCAGTGAACCACTTATTTCAGGTGCCAACGGAGGATAGAATCATGACAGCCAATTGTACGTCTCCGCAAACAGGCACAATTTTCATGTTTTCATACAGACATCTCACCCTACTTTTTTCGTGACAAAAAATTTTGTAAAAATAGTTAAAAGAACGATTAAGATTTTAGAAAAAATGTGGTGTACTACACTTACTTTGACTGCCATAAAATATTATCTAGACTAGAGAAGGCACATGGCTGACATATTTCTTACATTTCTACTTATAAACACAAAAATCGGTAAATCAAACTTCGCATAGTCCCACCATCAAAGTCCACATTCTCGAAGGAGAATACAATACCAAACACCCAAGGCTTACAATTCGTTACTTTACAATAAATTCCTATTCATAGAAAAAGCAGTGTCTCTCACACCACCCTGCACCCAACATTCCTCCACGATACCAGCCCTCCACCGATACAGCGGATGTCAACCAGGAATTACGTTCGACTCCATACGTTAACTGATGAAAAAGTTTTAATACGGGGGCGCCCTGTTCCCGCCGCGGCACTATATTTCCATGAACTTATTGTCGGGGGCCGCGAAACTCGGCTTTTTGCGGGACACGTGTTGCCTGATGTATTCCGCGAGCTCGAAAACTTATTTGCCCCGGAGACTGCACGCCACACATTTCATAATGCGTCGGTATATACCCCACGGGCCCGTAACGTCGCCGGAGAATCAAAATAAAGGCGGGGCCACCGGGCCGCTGACGCCTGGCCATCGCACTTTGCATCCCCTGTTCTTCGGTTCCCACCGCGAATCGCTATACATAAATCTGCCGTCCCAGCTCGCGTTCCCCTGTTCTGCGACGTCTTTTTTGCCTCGTTCTCGGCTCGGTCCTCCAATGGACGGGCAGATGAAAAAGGAAGGGCGGCGGTCAGGGAGGGGGGAGCTGGCAGCGGCATGCAAAGCAGACAGCATTATTAAAAGTTGTGGAAAATCGCGTTCGATGCTGCGCGAGGTATCGGTCTGGCGCTGGGAAAGAGGAATTGCGAGTGTAATTTGGATTTGTTGGGGTGTTAATGGAAAATGAAGGTGGATGTGGAGGCTTCTGGTGTGTTTTTAGGTGTTTGCCTCCGGGGGTAGTTTGAGGTCACTGGTTATTGTAACAGTTCAGCGCATGATTTTTATAGGTGGTTCTTGTTTTTTTATTTTCTACCCAATGGCGTCTGCAAACTTTTTTCCAGTCCCACTCCATGAGCAACTATGGGGCCTTTTTCTCGAAAAAGTGAAAAATGGTATCATTAAATATATGGATCACTTCGTCCATGCCAAACCTTTATCAATTTTTTTTAGGAAACTGCGAGCTTGTGGCGTATGGTTCCTTTTAGAAATTTTCTCCTTTCAGCGAGCAGAATATATTGATGAAAAGAAAAATAATAACATTAATGTCGATGTAAAGAAAAAAATTAACATTAATGTCGATGTAAAAAAACGTAAAATTAATGTTGATGTAAATAAAAAATCTTAACATTAATTTTGAATCTTTTAAACAATTTTGCAGCACTCTCCAATAATCCAGAGGTGTAGATTCATCCTGAAAGCAGTGACCATTCCTTTTTCAACACCCTGTACGTAAATATGTAGTTATGTGTCACGATGAATATCATTAAATCCTCAGGTTAATTTCGATTTCATATCAAAATTCTTAAGATATCACGTCTACGAGATACATACAAATAAAAAGTACAAATACATCACTCTTTATTGTTCATTTGTTCCTAATCACCTTATCACTTTATCCCACATATCAGATTTTTTGTTCAAAATGACTTATTAAATACTCCAATAGAGTTTCTAGATTATCTCGCAGCGTATACTCACAGTTTTTCCCCTTCGACCATATCACCCTCCATGGCACGTTATTCTCTTCCACATATACCCCATTTTCAAACCACCTCCATATTAACGCCCTCCCCACTCCACACTTATTATTCCACGCCGGGTTCCTGCGATCCTATTCATCTGGCCATTAAAAGGCACGATGGTGGAATTTGTTGAGGAACCAGGGGACAGTAGGCAATAACTTACGCCAGTCTTCCGCGATATCATTCTTGCGTAACACCGTACAGTTATGCCACGTAGTTACGGCGTCGTGGGAGGGTCATAAGTCGCAGGCAATTTTCTCCTATTCTGTGACCACTTCCCTTACTTCGCATTACTCTCTCTCTCTCGTATTTTTACCCCGGCCCCCTCTCTGCTTGCTGCCCCGCTTAGCCCTCTATCCATCTCCGTCGCCGTGTTTATCCTCCCCGTAGCCCCCGTCGCATGTTTTCGGTCCTCCCCGCCTCTGGGTAACGTGGACAGGGATGAAGATGGCGGTTGCAAGGGTAGGAGAAAATTGTCTGCAACTTATGACGACCCTCCCCGCGTGTCGCAACTATGTGGAAATTGTAAGCGAAAAGGGACGCGGAATTGAGTGGAATCACTCCCCGAACGTTGGCATGTAATTCACAGCTAAATTTACTTGCAAACTATTTAATCGTACCGGTCCACGACTCGTGGCAATGTAACAACTCCACGGTTGTTTGGTGATGAGTTGATAGGCGAGACTTCGTGCTGCGAATTAGTTCTCTTCTGCCGTTTCAATGGTAGATTTAAAGCGTCACGGTGTGATTGCTCGGGATTAGTATGGATTAGAGTTATTTTATTGTTAGTTGATGGGAAAATGAGTGAATGTAGAGTTCTAGTGTTTTTTGTTAGTATCTTGCTAGCCTCGCTAATTAGAGTTAGTTTGGTTGCTTTGTGAAATAAGGAAGAACGGGTTCTAATGGTAAATTTAATATGGAAATAAGTGCTACTTTCTTCAGGCAGTACATATTATGAATGAGGTGCTGTTTTAAGTAGTACAGGTCAATCATTTATTCGCTGAAAAGTTTCTTGACATTATAAGACCTACATGCACAGCTGTTATTAAGGCTTATACGTTTATCCTCGAGTTTTAATATACTTCATAGCCTATAGACACATCAGAACATTTCACAAATGAAATATTTAATGGTTAACTGCTGACTTATGACCTCCATAAGTAATATGCGGGTCCAATTAGAAATATAAATAGCTGTGTCGGACTACACTGCTGTAAGTGCCATTTTTAAGACGAATGTTATATATTATATATCCTTTTTATTAGATTGGTGATATGAATTTTTCAAGATTGCTGAATCCCTGTCTACGTGAATCGAATAATGAGTCGCGTCCCTCTCTAATCCAATCTTACTGCAGGATTTCGTAGTAGAATCTGACGTTATACATACTTCAGGCCAGTAAAATTTATTTTTATAGCCCAGTACCATTTGGATTCTCTCCTTATTTATTAACTGGGTTTTCCTTAACGGCCTTTCCTACAAAAAAGGGCAGACTGGCAAGACTCCCATTACCGTCAAACCACCTTACTAATAGAACACTCTATTCGTCTATATCTTACAGAGTTGAAGGACCTGGTGCACCGCTCAAGGAAGCGAAATTCAAATTAGATTTCGTAAATAAAAAACACAAGTTGAGTTTCTCAGGTTAGAATAAATATTCTATGCAAAATGCACAGTATTAGCTCTTGCAACTATATTAATTTTAATTTTTCAACAAGCTTTGTATGAGAACATTAAAAGATTTAAACTTAATAGAAGACACAAATAGAAACACTCCATCCTCATATATTATAGTCAGTGGCGGATTTAAGGAAAAAAGCACAGGTGGCAAATGTTCTGAGGGCCCCATTTTAGCTCTTATCCAAGAAGTATTTTACTAAAAACGGGCTAGCTGTAGTAAGGCGAATGCCCCAATTTCTGCTCATTTAAGTTACTCGTCATAAAGAAGGTGTACAAAATTTGTATTTGATCAAAATTTGCAGAATAATTGATTAATTCTTTAATAATAAATCAACCGATTCAAAAACTATTTAAGAAAGATATTTCAAGATGTTTAGCTATTAGTAATTCGTAATTAAATACAATGCTATAAATGTCCGTATTTCTACTCACCATTTGCAAAAATTTTTGCTCACATAATATGTTACGTTTTCAGGTTAAAATAAGTAACATCTTGTATGGAGAAGGTTTATAATACAATAGTAAAGCATAAAAAAGGCCTTCGAATAGAAATAGAGATTACAGTATACATTGAATTGTGAGTATGTTGTTAAAATTTTGGTGAATAGAAATGCGGACATGACGGGGAATCACTTGACCCTAAACCCACTCACCTGATTTCTGCTTAAAAAAATTAAAAATAATACAAAATTCTAAATCTAGAGCACAATACCGTATCTGTTTTTGTTATTAAATAAAAACTGTCACTGCAAAAACTATTTTCTGCCCAATTATCGGATACCAATAGTGACACTTCCTTAGCACAAAGAGCTAGAACACGATCGAAAAATCATGAGTCTCTTGCTTCAAAAGTATTTCGTTGCCTATGCTGCACTTTGTTTAGCCCCAAACTGGTGCAACATTCGCGTAAATGTTCAAATAATTTAGAATTATTTTGTTACAACTATAGTCCAAACATAACGCTTATAATCATAAGTAAAATACGAACTGAGTAGAAATGGGGATATGAGCAGAAATGGGGGCATTTACCTTAGTACAGATAAAAATATGGTGTCTAGATGAAATCATAATTTTTTTTTAAAGATAGGGCCTTGGGGGCCTTCTAGGCAGGGGTCAATTTTATCGGGAAAATGAAGAGGTAGTTTACTAAACACGCGCTAAGTATAGTATTACAGAAAAAAATATAGTGTTTGGAGAAAATCATAATTTTTTTTTAAGATGGGTCGTTCTAGGTAGGGGCAAATTTTATTAAAAAAATTCTTATATCAACAAATTTTTAAATAGACGTGTGATATTTCATCATATTAATTATCATTATACAAGTGAAGTTAGAGACGTATGTAATGTTCAGTGATTCCGTTCTGAGTCAAAGTACTCTCATTCATTACACGACATTTAATTTACGATCAATGCTCTTAAAGCAAGCAACGAAATTTCGAGCCACACACCTGTACCGTTCATTTACAAACAGAGGAGAGTGAAGCAACGCGGGCGTGTCACAATATATCACCACTATGTATGTTTTTAGTCCATCAGATAATGGAAACGTCAGATAATTATGAACACATGGATAATTGAAGAATGACAAAACAAAATTCCATTATTCAAAGTCCAAGGTAAATTAACATCTTAATTCCACATATTTCCCAGAAGCACACAAAATATATGGCTGCATATTGTCGACTTTACCAACAAAAGCCATCAACGAAGCATTCAGTTCCCCGCACGGAAATCTGCTCGGCGACAATACTTTATCACGATGCGATTAACGAGAATGCGCAAAAACAGTAACGAATTCCAAAATCCACCAGCGTGTGATCCCGTATGTAGAATGCTGAGTAATTCTCCTGGCTGAGATTAAAATCAGAGATTGAAATCAAAATTCCAAATCAATTTGAGGAATGAAATTAAAAATTCCACCTGTCTTTCGTGTTCGGCTGGGACAAAAAATTGTGCACACCTTCCTTCGACAATCCGCGCAAAATGTTTATTATAATCGGTTTACGAGTGGCTCCGAGTTGAGGACGATTTTCAAAATTTTACATTCCACTACCCAGTTTCCAAACGGTGGGAGCCGTTGTCCGTATGAATCGTGCTTTGCCCCAGCCCGTCATATAACATTGTAATTGGAAAAAAATTATAAAATCGTTCCTGAAATTGTTCATACGCATATCCGTAATCCTGTTACCCGCGTTCTGTAAGCGGCTCAACTAATACCATTTTTTGGTTATCCATTCCACTGTGAGATTCGAGTTTAATGCACTTTTGTCTCGCGAGATATTACGCTTTTGCATTCAATTTGCATGGCTTCATGGCTAATCCAGAGGAATTCTTTGCATTGTTTCTATCGTTGTGTTAATCATTGAAGGAAGAATATTTCGCACAATTGAATGGCACGTAATGATAGGTGAATGACAAATAGTCGGAAGTTTGATTAAATAATGGGATCCATTATTCCAGTTTTGGTAAACTTGAAAATTACCTTGGAGTAGGATACTTATAATTAGTCAAAATGTGACTGCAGTTTCAATTTTATATTGTAATTCATTATAACGCAGTCTTTAATAAAAAATGAGCACCCCCTGAGAGGAGCAATGAACGTCCATGGCTAAAAATTCAGTATTTTTGGTTGTTTTGTTAATATCTGCTGAAAGGTATTGGATATTTAAACGCAATTTTGTCATACTATGAAAGGTGCCAAGAAAACTGAAGAAAATGGCGCTGCCTCCTGAAAACCTAGAATTTTAAAGCAGTTAGAAACTTTGTTCATGATTGATTTTTACTTGGCAGTAGATAACTGCATAGATTGACAGCAATTGAGTTTCTATTGAATAATCACCGAGTTTAATGGTCAAATATATTACCAAGAATAAAAATCTTTTCTGAATGCCGTTAATTAATTCGACGTGTTAGCTTTCATAATATGAATTGATTTACGGTGACCCTGTGTGAGTAGCCATTGGATCATTGCCGGAACAATTACGCGAATCCAAATTTTCATCCCCCAGAGAACTACATGTGAGCAGTTGCTGGACAATATTAGCTCCTGAAGATGACAGCGTAATTTAAGTTAAAATTACTTGAGTTTCGCAACTCGTCCCAGCATTCCGTCGACCAGAAACACGAATTTATGTCTTTCAAGGAGGAAGACGTAAAGCCTGGTGTCGTAAAGCACTGCTCAAACATCACCCATTCGATGTCCACGATAGGTGCTAATGTCACCCAGGGCGAAACTTTCAGCTTAAAAATTATTAGCTTCAAATATTAAAGCACCGAAGCACAGAAAACTTTAAATTTAATGGAAGATAGCGCATTGATGATTTAATGAGACTGGATTTTCTTTTTTAAAGAAAATCCAGACTGGAGTTTCTTTTTTAAAGAAAATTCAGTCTGCGCTTTCTCACAGATTAATATTCATCGAATCTTGAGACAAAATTAAAAGTACTAAGTAGGTCAGACATGGTGTTTTTTCACAAACATATTGGGTTTTCTATTTCTCATATATTTTCCAAAAAAATCATTAAACACTTCTATCTTGTTGCAGATGTTTTACACTTTTTCTTCAAAAGTCTATCAGTTGTCAACAAATCAATGTTTTTAAAAATACATCCATAATCACATTGTTTCTATAGATTCTAATATTTTTATTTTGCACCATGCGGGTCGAAGAACACACACCGAACATCAACAAAACAAAATCTTCATATTTTCCACGTCCATAAAAATTTTGTGTTTTAAATTATCGGAGGTTCTTCAAAATAAATATTTTTTACACATCAATCGCAAATTTTCAATAGAATTTCCATGTACTTAAAACGCTGCTCTAAAAATGCTCAACGTGATGTTCCCCTTTAAGGGTGCTAGGCTTTTGTCGAAAATAAATCAGTCCTTTTTCAATTAATTAGGAAGAAATAAATTAAAACTAACTCTTGTTCTTCGACACAAAAAATATTAACATCCTAAGCTTAAAAAAACATGTTTGTTTAGTAAAAAATATGCATTACATTAAAGAGGCTTTTAAAAAAGTCTCTTTTGTTTTGAATTGGATTTTACCCGTTTCATTAGACGAGGGGTTACTGGAAATGTAGTTGCTGCTTTTATACGCAGCACTGTTTGCTAAATTAAAAATGCATGGTCTCAACATTCCTCCCGCTGGATGCCGCTAATGAATGAAGGGCTCTGCGGTAACTCGAGGAATATAGTGAACGAGGTTCACCCAGGGTTCGGATGGTTCACGGAGGGGAGGGATGCAAGAAGCTCGACAGTGTCACGTCTGGAGGGAAGTCGGGAAAAGTGAGCCACTTAAGTTTAAGAGAGTGTAGCCACCCCGGCAGAATAATCCAGAAATACCTTTAGATACTCGTTGTGCTAAATCGCTTGAGAAGCGTTTAATGGAATGAGGAGGTAGACATTGCTCCTGCTTCCTGTCTGCGAACTTTCTTTTCAGAATGATCGAGAAGCTCGGGACGCATCAGCTCCTCAAGCTCGTGAACATCTTCGAAGGATTGCATTCAGAGGATAGACTCCACTATTTTTCACTCTGGTAATTCCTCCACTGTTAACAATCATTTTCGCCCATGACACAGAATGTATTATAAAATAAAATAATGTATCGTGCCACACTTGAGAGGTTGGATAAAATTTGATTCGAGAGATAGTGAAGTCTCCAGTGTAATTCTGATCGTTGAAAAGTTCGATCGACTGTTTTCACCTTGGGAACATTTTCGTCCACCAAGCACGACGCACTAAAAACCGATAAAGTATATACTCAATTATGCTCTCCTCTCTTCCGTTGCTTCACCTTTTACCTCCCTTTATGCTGCAGTTCGAGTCGGAGTCGTAAGACAACGACTTTAGCGGTTCAACCACGAACTAGGCGGCGATCTTGAGTGCTTGCAGAGCTCGTACCAGTACCTATATACAGTCCTCTAGAGAGCCTTTCGAACATCCTCGGTGCAGGAAATTAATTTCATGGGAACGACAACCGATACGCTCTCTGGCCAACGGTGTAGTTATATTCGTACTATGTACGCGTCTATGTGCACACATAGAAATTACGTAGTTCGTGAAATGTTATAATTACTAATTTACTATTGTATTATAATAGTGTCACACGTATCACAAATGTAATTTTTGTACCCTTAAGTGTGTAAGGTTTATGTAACTTAAATACTGGGGTAGTTTGCAAGATGGTGTAGTAATTCATTGAACTTGACAAATCGACTTTTATGTCACTGAAGTTTGTAATGGGGAAAAGTTATTGGAAATCGATACTAATCCTTCTTCGCAGATATTGCATTCTTCTATTCACAGAATTAATTCAACCCTGAGCAGGTGAAGTGGGGGAGAAAGTTGCAGCTTATGGAAATGGAATATCGTCAAAGTATTGGCTATAGAAAGATAACAATCATGGTATTCATGGTTGGATCTACTTGCCTGAATCAATGAAGATTCGTTGAAAGATTTTGCTGCAGGTTGAATCTATCTTCCCTTTCAGACCTACGAAATCTATTTGAAAAGGCGATGAAAAGTTCGAAAAGAATAGGCTGTTACAAACGAACAGATCCGTCGGAAGAAATTATTAAAATTTTCACGAATAATCAATGCTTCCTGGGAATGAAGTCCTCCATGCAGCTAAAATAAGAGTTTCTTTTGAATTCTTTATCCTCTTACCTAGTACAATACGCAGAAATGTGAAAAAGCGTGCTCTCGTCGAGTCAGATCTATTTAACAAATCTCCCTTCATCTAGATACGTAAATTTATCCCCTAAAGCCATGATCGATCCTCTCTAGCCTACATTCTGTATTATAGAATGACGAATAACATAATTTTCTCTTAAAGAGGATAGATTCTTTTCCAATCACTAAATGAAATGCGAGCTAATACTCCATCCGATGTGCAATTAACTCTTCTGATTAGAAATTATAGATGTCAGAGTATCATCTGCCTGTATATACGTTTCCTACACCACAATCCACCACGCCCCCTCCCCATATTCATTACAGAAGAATGGAGTATCGACCACAGAATTGGATGTCCCAGGAATCGAGCACGAAACTCGGTGTAATGATAAACAGCGAGGGGTGTATTAGAATGCGACACGAGGAGTTGTGGGTGAAATCGAAAATCTTGCAATCCAAAGGGCGAGAGGAATTTGTTGAACAGAGGCAAAGACGTTGGGGGAGGAGAGCAATATCGTACGGTTAATTTACTCGGGCAATAATGCCTGGAATCATAAGCCCCAGGTGTTACGTCGCGAATCTTCGACCCCTCATAAACACAGAGCGCGAGGACCGAGGGAAGAGGATACAGCGTGGCAGAGAAAGGGAACGCCGCGAGGGGGTGGCTGAGGGGGCCACTGAGGGATGGAAGAGGGATGAGAAAAGGAGCAGAGATAGCGTAGCAAGGAGAGGAACCCAAGGGTACAACCCACTTCCCTCGGTGTTGCAATATCAATAGATAAAGTTGGCCGAGGGTAGTTCTAACGGCACGCATTACTATTTTCATCTTATCTTTGCGCCTGACTTTTTAACTGGCTGGCTTTGGGGATCCCGGTGCAACCCGTTTTTCGTGGAAAAATGCATCTTGGAACTATCCCCGCGGCGAATCGCGTGATGGAGGAAAAGGGGGGGCAAATGTGACGTTATCGCGTGAGAGTAATATCATTTTTACTGTAGCGTTAGTGGCGTTAATTTTATTTTTATTCTTGCTGAGTATTAGTAAATACGGAGGTAGGTATCATAGTTTTCTAAATTCTCATTTTTTTCTGATAATCTTGTGATTTGGAGTCTCTTTAAATTTTTCAGGGTATTTGAATGTAGTCTTATGGATACAGTCTGTTAGTACCAACTAGGGCTGTCACAAATATTCGAATATTCTGAGTATTAGAATACATATACGAATATTCGAATACCAGTAGAATTCGAATTTGAGATTCGAATAATTCGAATAATTTAGAAGTACTCGAACATTATTCGAATAATTTAGAAGTACTCGAACATTATTCGAATAATTAGACGTATTCGAACATTATTCGAATAATTAGGAGTATAATCGAATAATTAGGAGTACTATTCGAATAATTGGGATAATTCGAATATTCGAAGCGACCCAATTTCGGATTGCACCGAATAGGTATCTGAACATGAAATATTTTTCCACACTTTATCGTTGAATTCCTTTCACATTGGCCTTTACAATTATTTGTTTCTCAAACGTTTAGATTCGTATTCGTTACAATCTGAAATTCGAACACTTTGAATCATTCGACCACTTTGACTTATTTCAATACTCCGAATAATTCGAATATTCAGATTTATTCGAATATTCGAATAATCCTTATTATTCAAATTCATGAATTATTCGAATAAATGATTTGTATTCGAAATTGTCCGAATAGTTCGACCATTCGAATATTTGCAACTCTACTACCAATATTTTATTAACCCATTGAACGAGAATAAATTCTACATAAAATAACTCTGTCTCGCTAAACTTTACTTCACTTTTGTACCATTCATAATTCTCGACAAATACTCTTTTACTTCCCCACGGTCGCCACTGAACATCGCAAGAAGCTGTAGGTACAACACATTTTGTGAATGACAAGTAAAACACAAATATCGACCACATAGGTGAATATACAAACTCTGGCAAAAACTACTGACACCATAATCTACTTACAAGCTTCCCACACAAAAATCTACATTTTCTTAAAACTCCTGCTTCCTAAAATACTTCGAAGCTCTCCACGCAACGTCTTTTGACATCGCCGATATCTTTGGCGTTGCGCGCGTTTCACTCTGTACATTCAGCAAAGATCCAACTGCTATTTGCAGCGCTCGACGATGACCAGTATTATACTAGTTTCGCCTAGGAGTAGCCAGAAAGGGAGACGGGCGGAATAGAGAGGATAAATGCCTGGTAAGGAGGGCGGGGGCGTGCGGAAGGTGTATAGCAATTTCCCTGCGCGCTTCCCTCAATTCCCAGCGCTAGTTTCCATCTAACTTCATGCAGCACGGCTATAATTTGTATCTGACCGGGGCTGCCGTTCTTCTTCATCATTTTTTTACAACCAGTAAACGCGCGGGCAAGTAATACGAGTGGAAAGTGGGAAATGGTCAGGGACCGTCCCCTAAGCACAGACCTTCGGCAAATGCGAGGAAGCCCGTTGACCCCGCCATGTTGGAGAACGGATATCGAACACGTACCCCAACGACGGGAATAATTCAAGGTATTAATAGGCGGATGAGGGCGATTCTTTCCCCGTTCGCTCGAGTAAATTATGCATAGCTTAATTAAGATCATTGGCCCGTGCTGACGGCGGAACGAGAATTTCTTGCGGACCCGCCGCGTATTTAAATGAGAATTAAATTAAACCTGATTTTATGTTTTTATTTGCATTCATTCGCTTCATATTGCCGGTATCTGTAACATAGGGGCGCGCGCGGTACACGGGAACACCGTCATGCTTGCAAAATTATCTATTTTTTTTTAAACAGCCCCGAGTATTTAAATCGCGAGCAATTTATGTGGAAATACGTTGATACACTTCGGGGCGAGGCGAATTTATTCCCTTGTATCAGAGGTCGGCTAAACTTCGACGTTTTGAAGGGTGGTTCTTGATTTGGACGTGAATTAATTATGGAAACTTTGGTTTGTAGGGAATATTGCGCAATAGCTTTGCATTTCATCCAGCGAAGTTATTATTACACGCCGAATGTATTTACGTTATGAGTGTCTGATTTAGAATTATTCAATGTATCAGACACTCTGTGATAAAATAGTTAATGAATCGCACGGTATCTGGTAACAGGTATATAATTTACGAAGTGCTTACAGTTTGCACGCGTTTAATTATTTAGGTAATGTGCAAGTTTAAGAAGTGTTTTCTTAAATTTCAATTTTAAATGTTATCTTGTACGTCAGGTTCCTTGCTTTACGTTCTTCTCAGACAGTTGTACGGATGATTTTTGGACTACTTCCTGAATTTTGCATACGACCCGCACAGATCTGTTTCTCGAGAGATGCAGATATGCAATGCAGACGTTGTACAATCTGGCCAACTGTTCGACCTCGCCAAAATAGAATGATAAAGTTCATAAATTACGAGAGGTAACTGACCTATTACATTTTCTTATCGCATGTTATGGAGTCTACAATGGTTTCTTTCGGAGAAAAGTATTAAGAACTTTAGGCTTCTCAATAGTCACCTATGTGTGAAAGAAATGTCTTCGTAAACGTACGCCCTAAATGCAATTATCATTGAAATATGGATGACTTTCTTTGCCACTTTTAAAGCAAACTTTTACCACTTCTTGTCTCTTCTAATTCTACAAAAGGCTTATTTTTTAATTTTCGTTAGAAACACAGACAAAAAAGTTGAAAAATTTTTTCGTTATTCCCACCAATCGCAATTTTTTCAAAACGACGAAACACGTCACCTCGCAAACTACTCCTTGTAGCTTCTCAAAAAATCGCAAGTCGTTTGGACCAATTTTAATCAAGTTATTCTGTTTTAAAAGGTGGCCGAATACTTTTGCACGCCACGATACATTTTATGTAAAGCATAGCCTAATTATCATAAATCTTGTAACTCATAAGTAGGTGATAACACTTTAAATGTCTTCAGTGAATAAAATTAAAATAAATTCGAATCTGAAGACGATCAAATTTGAAATCCACACGTGAAGAAAATTCTAATAATTTTTGCCATTTGTAACTCAACTGGAATTATTATTTTTTTTAAATTAAAAGACCTCAAGGTCACCATTTGAGGACTATATTAAATTCAATTATACCTAGGATAACCTACAAGCGATTTTATATTCAAACTTCTTCCCCCAATATAACCCAACGAAAGCAAAAAGGTTATTCGATATTGGTCACTCGTTTTTTCATAAAGAATTTTCACTTCTTTCTCAGTTGCCCCAATGGACACCCTATATATTCATAAACTAACGTATATATTCGTAGCCAGTGATGTATGTTAAGTCCTGCTGATACGAAAATATTCCGATCGATAGGTTTATGCTTGCATCCACTTCAACAACTTGCTAACGCTACCGCCTTTGTTTATATCGAGCGCAAATCACTGCTAATATAACGGCGGCAAAACACCGCGCGCACGAAGAACGCCAATTAACAGAACCAGGCCTCTGCCAATTTAATCGAATATCTTTCGGAAACTGATACACGTTTTCTCTAACGAGCAAATATTCAAAGCTACAAGAGCTGGAGCAGCTACTACTAACAACAAGCATCGTTGCAGAGTTCCAGGTACCTCTTTCAAGCGTGCAAACAATCGCCGAACTTTCGGTATTTACCTTCCAAGATTTATAAGCCCCGCTGCTTGCAGCCTACCGGTACATATTTGATCTTAGACAGCTTCTTTCTCATATTCGAAGTGAAACCCACGGAACGTTAATTAGTTCAGAGTGAATGTAATCTATACCTCTATGCGTCGAATCCTACCCTGTAACGAGATTTGTCTTCTGTTACCTTTCAGCAATAGCCGGTGAAAGCATCTCTGGCCGTTGTTGGCATTTCAATCGATTTAAATCACCTTGAGGGTTCCTTTCTGCCCTTTCAGGCTGTGCTATTTGAAAGAGTGTCGCAGCCCCCTTTGAATGGAATTCAAAGGTATCTTGCATTAGTTCTTTCGATAAAGTACCTACCCCCAACCTTTGACATCGACTCGCCGATTTGGCGTTCTAACTTTAGTTACGTCCCATCAAAAGGTTGCCGATGTTCATGGAATTATTCCATCGATTGCAACGAGCCCCCGCTGTGAAATACACACAACAGTAAAGTAGATTACTGGAATTAATTAGGGGGGAAATGTGGGACAGCGTGGAATCAATGCTCGACGCCTGATCAAAGATGCCCGCTACTACTGTGTCGACGAATTTCTAAATGCAAGTTGCAGCGTCCGCTACCTTTGCGAATAATTAAGTAAATAAGTTGCTTTCGATGGCACTACGAACTCTCTGGCTACTCTCGGCTTCGAGGATTCTTTCTGCGCTTGCTAAGTAATCAAGTACTTAATTAAAAGTAGTTTTAGTAGAAATATCTCTTCCCTTTTTATAGATTTTTGTGGAACTTTATACACACGATTATTGAAATGTTATTATAAGGGCGGGGTTAAAAATAATTTTTGTATGAAAATTTAGTACATTCTGTGAACTAATATTTGAAATACTAATTCGTCTATATATAATTAATGGCACCACTATTGAGGTGACTATTAATTACTACTACTTACTGTAAGTATATTAAAACTAATCAGGTAAGTTGATACAGTGGAGTATTCATTAAATATTCTTGTATGAATAAAGAGAAATAAAATGGATATTCCGTAAAATGAAACGTTGTTACTAAGTTGATGCAGGTATTATTTATTTAATCCCTGTCCATTTCGCGCACATTATGCATACACGTTGCGAGTATTTAAAGTGCAAGGTTTACATTATGAATCCATTAATTCCATGTAATGTTACACATTTGTAACAGAGTCTAAATGCAGGCAACAGTCAATATTGCAAGGGGCACTTCGTCGGGAGAGAAAATTGCGTTAATATCGATTCTGCTATTGCTTCAGAAAAAACACGGCGAATCTACGTTTCGTAATTACGAGCTTCCGGGATGCCCGTCCATTCTGTATATAATTAAAAATGATTTTATTCCGTATATAATTGCAGCAGGCATGCATGCCAAAGCGTACTCAAAATTAATGCAATTTTACGTCCGCGATACACACGCCCCTGCAATCACGCGCTCTGCTTTCCATCTTCCGTCTTTTCCATACGTGGTCCATTTGGACCCAACCTCCAAGCTAAATCACTTATGTTATTTAACATTACCTCTTTAAAAAACAGAGAATTTTATATTACAGACAAACAAAAGCTTATTATAAAATAATATATTATGGGTCAGAAATAAAAAATATTTAAATAACGGCTCAAATAAAAGTTACTTTAACTTCAGATTATTTGGCGAATAAAGTTAATGTTTTTATTGACGAAAAGATGACACATGACGAATAATTTTTTTTAACTTTTATTCGGTACTTACTCGAAATTTTATTTAAATACAAATTTTGCCCATCTTTGGAATAGATCCTATATCCACCATTCAAGGTTTAAACGAGCATCCACGTGGGAAGTGTGGGATTAGAAAAGCATCGATAATAACGCAGCATGCCACGGTGATCACTGAAATCTTCCTTCCCTTCGACGTTTGTATCGTCTTCGAGGAGACTCGGGTTAAAAGGCAGAGGACGTGGACGCGCGCAAGGAAATCGCTATGAGAATGGAGAGCCCCCAGGGAAAATACGCTTTCGAGGAATGGAGCGTACTGTGTCAGGTGGGTACGGATGTTCGCGATAGGTTTGATGTCGAGAGGTACGTAAACGGGGAAGCATTCCCTGAAATGACAAAACAGAGGAGCGATACGAAAGGAAGGAAAGTTGAACGACGCACTGGATGCAACTGTGTATCAAGAAATACACCGTGAGGGATGAAAGTTTTCGAACCATAGAGTGGTCTGGGATTCGTGGGAGCCATCGAGTAAAAATTGTGGAACGTAAGGTGAGTTGTTAAAGAAGAATTTAATGTGTAATAGCAGAAGCGTTGTAAATACGTGTCTACGAATTTGAAAGGAATTAAGCTTTTAAGTGATTCGTTGGATCGAGTGGATTATGCTTTTAAGTGGCTATGTGACGAAAACGATTTTAGAATTTTACAAAGTAATAAAAAATACCGGGTTTTAAATAGCGGCAACCCCAATTTGGTAATCCCGAGAAGTGAATCTTTCAACATCTTCCAATTTCAAAGCTTTCGTTAGTCATTATATATGGAATATTGGAATCATAGGTTCCACCTTTTTAATACAGCTTCGTGACACTGTAGTAGACAACTCAAATCTAAGAAGTTGTTTCATAATAGGGTAATTGTGGGAGAGATGCCGCACTCGGAGAGACGTCGCACTATCGGTATTTCAAGGATGTCGGTAATAAAACACATCATTGCCGATTTTATTTGCTTAAGGCTGTTGATTTGGGTTAGTTTGTCAAGCAAGAGCGTGTTTCCTGTATTATTCTTAAAGATTTTGCTGTTTTTCGAGGTAAGCCTAGCGTACTTTGCCTGAATAGTTATACGTCGCGTCTATTTTTACAAATATAGTAGCTAAAAATTCATAGTTTTTCTTGATACAACATTTGTAATACGTTAAAGGGACCATGTAGAATATTTCCTTGGCAGAATAGGTTACTTTCGACATAGCATGTGGAAATACGAAAGTGCGGCCCCTCTCCCGTGCATTTCAGATAGACGCCGCATTTTTATTTGGGATAAATGCCGCACTTTGATACTGTACTGTTTCGGAAACTAAGTCGATTTAAATGATGTTTTTAATGTTTAAAATACCAAAAAAGTTTTTTAAAATAGCTAACGTGGTATCTCAAGGCAAATTATTTATTTTTAAATGAATAATCTTATAATCGGAACATATTTGTGGACTATGTACGCTTTTCTCACATTTTTTTTATTTTAATCTCAACATGCCAACTGAATATAAAAAAAATCGAAAAGCAGAAATAATATCTGTTCCTACTGTACCCACTTAATTTTCCAATTTTATAATTGTATAAAATAAAAATGTTTCATTTTACTTTGTTTTTACTATTTTTGTATATAAAAAGTTAGAATTAACAAGTTTAAATCGAAAATTAAACGTGTTTCGAAATGCAGCACCACTCCCGCATGTGCGGCGTCTCTCCTACCAAAGAATGTTTTTAGTTTCAATTTTTTAAGGGTGACAAATATTAAAATTTTGATTTTCTTTAATGCTAGTAGAATCATAAGATGTTGAACTAATAATATGTATCCTTGGAAAACATTTTCATTGCAAAATTTAGACACGGTGACAATTTTGCGTAACGTGCGACAACTCTCCCACAATTACCCTATAATAAATGTATTTGACACAGATTTATATTATACTGCGATATAACTCTTACAAACTCATATCGTTCTCTAAAATTGTAATACTTTCTTTGGCAAAATCAAGAAGTGTATGTACGTTAGATACATCAGAAAGAAACTAATCAATGTTTCAATTAGAAGCAGAATCAATATATACACAATTTCATTAAGTAGTTGTTATTTGTACTGTTGTATTATTATCTGAATATATCTCAATATAATCTCGATGTAAGGGGACATTAATAGACAGATGCAGTGACTAATATAACCACCTTCATTACTGCTCGTGTCAATTAGTATCAACGGGAATGGAATTATAAACTATTTGCATAATTTCAGGAACGATACGCGGCCGCAGGAAATAATCGTAATAATATTCGATTCTGAGCTTAAATCATTTGAAAAATAAACGGATAGGTATATTCCAACAAAGTATTCATCTCATTACCGTTGCTCGTTACATATTTAATTTTCAATTAAGACCTCGACACAGATACGTATAATTTTACGAAAATGGTGAAATTATCCGATATTTCTGAAAGTGTGGAGGATAATACCCTTTTGATAACAGATGTTATTCGAACTCATACCTACCCCTTAACGATAATTATAACAGCAATGATATTCTCTAAATATACTCGTAACCATAGAATATTTTACAAAATTTCTGGACTATTGAAACTATTTTATCGCTCCAGCTAAATCCTCTAATGACACTCCATTTTTCACAAAAACATCAAAGAAAGCAGTTCAACATTTTTTTTACAAAAAAAATCCATAGATGGATTGATTACACGTGAAACAATATTTCAATGCTTCCGCGGAGGCATGTTTAAAATACAATCGCTCAAAGTGACATCATGTGCAAACATATATGGGAAAAAATATCGCCCAGTGGAGTGCTGTCCATCTGCAAACAGTTAATCCACTACGTTATTCGATTATTTAGCGCATCGCGTCCGACCAGCGAGCGTTCCCGCCCCGAAAAGAGGGAAGGTATTTTGAACCCTGGCTACTGCCACGGCGACGGGATGGCTTTAGTTTCGCTCTAAAGTTACGCTGAAGCTAAGTAAACTGAAACTGATCCGTTGCACGGCTCTGAACTTTCTCTGTAACACGGAAGTACGGGAATTAAAAGGCAGCGTGACTGAGGAGAAGTAACATCATCTCTGACGAGTGTGCTGACGTTCACGAAATCGACCGTATCCATGCATACTCGGTCCAAGATTGGTGATATCTCAATCCAATACAAATAATTACCTACATGAGCGGCATGATGTGACTACATTTTTATTGAAAGTATGACGGTCCGTGTATAATTTATAATTTTAAGGGCCCATTCTACTTTGCCGATCGACAAAGGCCTATTTTCAAGATTTTTTTTCGAGATCTAATGGACTTTAATGTTTTGGGGGTTAAATGTTTATTATTCCTTGCTGTATCGAATCGTGTTTTTCATGTTTGCAAAATATAATTACAAATGTGTGTATTTAAAGAGCAATATTTGTACTTCAGTGAGACCACAGTGCACCTGCGGAAATCCTCCTCGGCCTTAAAGTGGTCCCAAAATTAAAAAGATGGAATGATTATGTCAAATAAGGGTGTACGCACAAATTAGACTAGAGTCGTCCAGATATCAGCAATAGTTTTTGTCCCATTCACAAGAAACTTCGGAAAAAAGGCAGAAAATCTACAACTTTTTCTTTACACGGCTGTTATTTTATAACCACTTTTTCCTACAGGACACAATCAATCTATTTATTTCATTTTAGGACCACTTTGACACCGAGTAGTATTTCCGCAGTCTCCTGACTTAGGCACAAATATTGGAACTTAAATCCACACATTTATAATTATATTTTAGAAATGTGAAAAATACAATTCTATACAGCAAGGCATAATAAATATTTAACAAAAAAGAAAACATTAAAATCTGTACAATAGTTCCTGAAAAATAATTCATGAAAATGGGCCTCTTGTTCGGCCCACAAAATAGAATGAACCCTTAAGTGAAGAAATGACCCCTTAATGTTTAAAATCATTTTGTATGTTTTTATTCCCCGTGTACGTAATATGAAATTAATTGTAATTAATACAAAAATGGGTTTCGAAAATCTAAAGAGTGCAGTGCTTATCTGTGAAAAAGGGACTTTTTGGCACCCAGCCTTGTGTATAAATATGACAGATTAATGCTTAAATAGCGCACCCGGAAGAAGACAACACGTTTGCCTCGATTCAGGTCATTTTCTTCCGTCGCGCGTACAATTTCGCTTACCCTTCTTGCACGCATCTACGGATTCGTGTTCTTTTTGCAGGTCATACCTCTTTTTTCTCTACTTTGCTGTTCACACATCTTTTCCCGTCTAGAGCAGGGATAAAAAACATGTTTGCTAGACCTTTTTCTTCGCCGTGGGTACAACTTCGTTCGTCTTCCTTGCATGCGACTGTAACTTCGTTTAAGACTTCGTCTGTCCTTTTTCTGGCGCTAGTTGCTCCCACTGTTTTGCTCTTGGTCTGTCGAGCACCGATGAAGGAAGAGACCGTTGTGGCGCCAGTCCACCCTTTCTTCTGTTCCGCGTAAGAGGGGACACTACACAAGTGTCTATGCTGATTATTTTCTCCTTGACGTGTTTTACTGATTGAGCACTTCAAATTTGTGATATGTGCTTTATTTGCACTCAAACTTAACTTTAAGGGATGAAACAGCGCATCGAATGGTGAATATCGTCACTCGTTAATGAAGAATTTTTCCTGCAGTTTAGAAATACTCTGCTCTTCTTTCGTTGAGCTGCAAAATTGATTCCCTAATCACTAGAAACTTTATCACAATCAGGTTTAAGTACATACTTGTTACCCTATAGGGTATATTGGCCTTCAATGGGCGTTAAGTTCTAAGAAACACATAATTTTATTTTATCACATTAATAGTTTTCAAAGTAATTCTAGCTCTAAAGGTGCAGGGGCGGATTTGTGTATAGACTAAGTAGGCTGCAGCTTAGGGCGGAAAATTTAGAGGAGGCGTAAATTTTAGGGAGCGATAAATTTTGGGGGCGCGGCAAATTTTAGAGAGCGGAAAATTTTGGTAAGCATCCACTTTTTGAGAGCGGCAAATTTGGGTGAGCGTCAAATTTTGGGGAATGATAAATTTGGGGGAGCGTCAAATTTTGGGGAATGATAAATTTGGAGAGTGGCAAATTTTGGGGAATGATAAATTTGGAGAGTGGCAAATTTTAGGGTGCGATAAAATTTGAGGCGCGACAAGTCTTGTGGAGCATTAAAAATTTTGGGGAGCGGAAAACTTTGTGGAGCAACAAATTTTGGAGAGCGGAAAATTTTGGTATGCATCCACTTTTTGAGAGCGGCAAATTTGGGGGAGCGTCAAATTTTGGGGAATGATAAATTTGGAGAGTGGCAAATTTTAGGGTGCGATAAATTTTGAGGCGCGACAAATTTTGTAGAGCATCAAATTTGGGGGTGCGATGAATTTTAGGGAGCATCAAATTTTGGGAAGTGGCAAATATGGGAAGTATGAAATTTTGGGAAGCGGCAAATTTGAGGGAGCAAAAAATGTTGGGAAGCATCCAGTTTTGGAGAGCGACAAATTTTAGGGAGCGATAAATTTGGAGAGTGGCAAATTTTAGGGTGCGATAAATTTTGAGGCGCGGCAAATTTTGGGGACCATCAAATTTACGGGAGGGACAATTTTGAGGAGCATCAAATTTTGTGCGAAAGAAATTGGGAAAGGTTTAAACACAGAGGATTGAGACAACTTTAAAAAGAATTCACTTCTTTTTCATATATCAAAGTAGCAATAACTCATATATTAATTACTTTTCAACTCATAACCACTTTTGAAATTGCCTCGACTCTTTTAATTTAAAATATTTGATGATATTTCATGGAAAGAGCGGCAGACACTTGTTACCCTAAAATTTCCAAATCCGCTCCTGCAAATATGACTTTTACCCACCCGGTTTCATATCACTCCGCAGCGCTCGTTACACACGTAGTAACGCGGCTTTATGCGGCAGAAGTCGCTGCCTCAGCTCGCCACGGGTTCACGTCGGCATTGTGGGAATAGTTGACCGACTCTTCGGTATTTGTCGACCGATGTTTATTGCATACCGATGTCGGATATCGAGAACCGTATCGGATAAGCTGCGCGAGCACGGAGCCAGGATATTCCCGATCCACATCGAAGGAATAAAGTTAGAAGCGAAGAATAAGACTCCTCAGGGACGAGAAATACGAGCGCAGAGCCGACAGCGGTATTTAAACAAACGAGAGTTACTCCCAACCCGGTTGCACGGGCCTTCGCGACTCGAACGCCAGATCCGTTGACAGTCAGTGGAAAATCGCGAATTAGCTGCGTTTTCATTAACTTAATTGAAACGCGAGCCTCGTCCGTCCATTTCGCGCAGATGGTTCCCCGTTTCCCTTTTTTCTCTCCTTCCCTTGGTGCGCGGGCGATAATCCAACTGAACGTGAAAAAAGCGAACGCCAGTTCGAGTCGTCGGGCTTTTTACGGACTCGCGCAAATTCGCTGGAATGAAAAGGATGAAACGTAGGAAATATGTTTTTACAAAGCAAGACGCCCGTCCTGGATAACGTGCCGCCGAACCCGGGACTCAGCGTTGCTTTCTGTCAGCGTTTAATTAATTATTTCCATTACTCTTACGACCGGGCGGCTCGAACGTTTCATTAAATTTCGTGTTGTTGCGTGTTCCGTGGAGATAATATCGAAATGGAGGCGCGTGTCGACGTTAAAGGGACCGATATTTGTCTTTACTGGAGCTACACTGCCGCGTGAAAAAAAGGACTCGACGCCACGTAAAAATGAGAAGCAGTAATATGCATTATATTTTTATTTAAAATATTGTTTGATGTTATTTAATAATGGTATGTGATTGTATTTCTGTTGTAAAATAGTGTCCTACAAATTCAGCACCAAAAATAAATTAGAAGTTGCGGATGCAAATTATGCAAATTGATTGTGAGATATATGGTGGGTTATTTTTATTATCCGTCTCAAAGCGGAGGTGTATAAAATTGTAAAATTTCAGCGTGGTCTTTACAGATGCGATGAGGACTTATAAGGGGACTAGTTAGTTAGTTTTTGCGTGGAAGCTTTAGGGTAAATACCAGGAGGTGAATTTATGAATTTATGATACACTTCGCAATTTTGTAAACGACAGATCTTTAAGCCCCCCATTCCCAAAATTGTTTCGGATTTTAGACACTTAAGTGCCTCAATACATTGGGTATCCTGTAACTACTGATGCACCTAAGATTCTGATGACTGTACATGAAAAGTGACGACAAAAATATGATTCCATTCTTAGGAAAATAACGTTCAATATTTACCAAATAAGCGTGCACTCAACTTTTCATAAATGCATCAATTACGCAATTGTGTCAGCAGCCAAACGAGTACCTATAAACAGTTTCCTTTTTCTTTTTTTTGGTGAATCGAAGTTAAAAGTAAAAGTTTCTTTTAACATATATGTTATCAACTTTCACGTCCAAAATTTAACACCTGATCTGACATAGTGGTTTAAATATTCTCTACAATAAGTGTCTTCCTGAAAAACTAATAATTCTGTCTTATACTCGTTTGCCCGCTCACCAGAGATATATTAAGTGTTATAAACATGAAAGAAATATCTCCTTAAGGGGAAAAAACCGTATAAATCGAACGGAAAATTGAAAATAATTCCATAAACCTCTTCTCAAACGTTTTAAAAATATATTCTCAAAGTTATAGGCCGAAATTCAACTCCGTATCGATACTATAGTCTGGTGAGTAGGGTGGGCCGAAAAAACGTTGTTTTTTATTTTCGTTGGAGCCTAGCGTGGAAAAGTTGTGTCATTAGGAGTTAAACGCACACGCAAAACATGGGGGTCGTGCCTCAATTTTTCACCGGGCTCAAAGCCCGGTGAAATTTTTTTTTTCAAAAATTTTTTTTTCAAAATTTTTTTCTTAGCCTAGTATTTTTGTGTGTTTCTCAGTATCCCCTAAAAATTTTAAGTCATTTGTATATTATTTAGCCGCCCCCATGGGTCAACAATATAAATAAGTAAATAAATGAAGGTATTTTTTATTTTAATTGTGCAGCCTTTCGCCTAGTTTGATATTTTAGCATGAAAAATAATATATACTTAATACCGAATTAGCTCAGAACTCACCACGTGAAGGTATCTGCACCAGAAGTTCAACCAACCCACCCTTCCATGTAATGGTACATTTCAGTTTCACTTACCCCTTTTTAGCAAAATATTGACCTTTATTGTCAAATGTAGGTAATTCCAACCTAGCTTCTAATTTTGCTCTTATAAATCCATCTCTGGATGATGCACCACATACTGTTTGTGAAGCCTCACTAAAAATCAAGTGAACCTTCAGAATTTGGTAGTTATCGGATGTGATGGTACAAACGTGAATACAGGCTGGAAAGGAGGTGTTATTCGACTAATGGAAACTACTATCGGAAAACCTCTTCAGTGGAGTATTTGCCTACTTCATGCAAATGAATTACCTCTACGACATTTGCTTCAAAGTTTAGATGGAAAAACAAAAGGACCATACACTTATTCGGGACCGATTGGTTCACTTTTACAAATTTGTGAACAAATGCCCGTTGTTCATTTCAACATGATTGAGTGCGTGCTACCGACTGTAACAGAAAAAGATCTAAGCTGCAATCAACAATATCTATACCAAATGTGTTATGCAATTCGTGATGGTAACTGTTCAGTTCGATTGGCCGAGAAATATCCTGGTAAAATGTCCCACGCCAGGTGGTTAACGACGGCCAACAGAGTATTACGTTTATATGTGGCTACTACTAATCCAACGGAAAATCTAAATATTTTAACGCAATATATTATAAAAGTATATGCTCCAACTTGGTTTCAAATAAAAACGAAGTCTGGGATAACATATGGAACAATACATATTTGGAATGCCATTAAAGCATCAAGAGAGTTTCCAAAAAAAGTAATCGGAATAATTGATAAAGTTTTTGCGAATAACGCGTATTTTGCGCATCCCGAAAATATTCTATTATCAATGTTCGTGGACCCACGGGCAAATATTAGAGAACTGACTGTTCGACGAATCCAAAGTGCAAGAAAACAAACGGTTACTTCAATTAGGTTTTTTAAGCTGCCGAACATAAACTTTAATGCTCCGGATTATATTAATATAATTGACTGGCAAAACTGTATTGTAACAGAACCACCGCTTACAATGAAATTTAGCAATGCTGAATTACAAAATATTGTGGAAGGAAAAAATTTACCACAATTTGAAAAGTTTCCTTGCCATACTCAAGCCGTTGAGCGGTGTGTAAAACTGGTCACCGAGGCTTCACAAAAAGTATGTGGTGAATTATCCAGAGATGGATTTATAAGAGCTAAATTAGAAGCCAGGTCGGAATTACCTACATTTGACAATAAAAGTCAATATTTTGCTAAAAAAGTGTAAGTGAAACTGAAACGTACCATTACATGGAAGGGTGGGCTGGTTGAACTTCTGGTGCAGATACCTTCACGTGGTGAGTTCTGGGCTAATTCGGTATTAAGTATATATTATTTTTCATGCTAAAATATCAAACTAGGCGAAAGGCTGCACAATTAAAATAAAAAATACCTTCATTTATTTACTTATTTATATTGTTGACCCATGGGGGCGGCTAAATAATATACAAATGACTCAAAATTTTTAGGGGATACTGAGAAACACACAAAAAATACTAGGCTAAGAAAAAATTTTTGAAAAAAAAATTTTTGAAAAAAAAATTTCACCGGGCTTTGGGTCCGGTGAAAAATTGAGGCACGACCCCCATGTTTCCGCGTGTGCCTTTAACTCCTAATGACACAACTTTTCCACGCTAGGCTCTAACGAAAATAAAAAAAAACGTTTTTTCGGCCCACCCTACTGGTGAGTCAACGCGCCTCCGAGCGCCGAACAAACCTAAAACGCATTTGAAACGCGCTTTTCTCAAAACCACGATTTCAAAATTGGCGCCGGGGATAACACAAAAACTATTTGACCAATCAACTTCAAATTTTGCACACTTTTAGTTTATAATATTCCTCAGAATATGAACCACAAGGTTTAACCGAATTATTAATTTTAACCACTGTTTTTAAACAAATAACACACAAAATTTTGGCGAAAATCGCGCCTAATTATTTGAAGTTCCGCCATTTTTAAAATATGCCATTCTTTACACCATTTGTGGTTCGTATTGTTACAATTGGCACATAAATTGAAAGAAAAAATCATTAGTCTGTTTTACATAATTACTAGAGACGCTACAACCGGCGCCGTTTTGCATCTCGAAAACAACTATTTCAGCTACTGCCCTATTTCTTTTGTAATTATTATAATTTTACTGTTACAAAATTTTATTTTATTTGTTCCAATGTTACATAAAGTACCCTTAAAATTCCGAAAGGATTAGCGCGTTGTTATCTTTGCAAAAAATTCCTAAAAATTAATACAAAAATAATCCATTTATACGAGCTTCTCCGCTTAACAATATTCTCTAAATCTTACGCACCCATCAGTCGCACATAAAACCCACCAAAATATTACAAAATAAAGCTGCTAGATCACATAAATGTAATACCGCCTCTTATTAAAAACGATTCCCACAAACAAAATGTAACGGAACAGTATCGCGTGATCGAGGAAACAGCGTTCGCATAAAAGGTACACAAAACGGGCCTCGCCTGTCGTTCGTCACGCCTCTCATTTCGTCATAAAAGCGGGAGCTTTTCACGAATTTTCCCATCCCGCCAATTTACCTTCGCCATTAAATGCGCCCCCTCCACCCCGCCCGCCCGCCCCCACGCTGTAATAATAACTTCGCCGCAGGTTTTCAATTTTTCGCGAAGGAGATGAAGCCGGACGCGAGCGTGCCGTTGAAAATAGAAGAAATAGAAAGATCGGCAAGATTCGCGTGCCACCGGAAGCGGGGAAGTGAGGGCTTCGGGAGGGGGGTTATAGAAGGAGGGGGAAAGAATGGTACGAACCGCGGAATACTTGGCGAAACTGTTGAATCGACGGGCGGAGGAGAACGCCGGCGCTGGTGGCGGTTGCCCATCGCCAGCGAATGCTCCCCATCAACGCGACACTGATTTATCATGCCTTGACGTACAACGTAGACGGATCGAGGACGTCGCTGGATAAAACGAATCGTCGCAATTGGCGGTGGCAGGGCCGTGAGTTGTCGCTGCAGCGCGCCACTTGTTTACGCCGCCCGTTATTCCGCCCGTGGGACGAATAAAACTTGGTTAATAAATAAATGCATAAATATAGCGGCTGGCCAACAATTTGTCTCGCGGCTCCCTAGTTCCCGCCGCGCCCTCTGTGTCTTTCTTCCGCGTTGGACAAATGGCGTCTGTTTTTAGTGGCGGGCGCCAGGAAAAAGGGGCAACGAGGACGGATCGTCAGCTGCGTCGTTGCCGTACACTCACACGACGATGTTCCGCTATGGGAAAGTTACCGCGCAACGTGGGTGTCGTATCTGGAATGATCATTTTCGAATAGCTGTGCTTGCCTGGGTGACTTGTGTTGGGCGAAGATTTACGGGAAATTTGTTTAATAGGAAATAAGAAGGGGTTTTGATTTTTTGAATTTAGGGGTGGAATCCTAATTTTTGGGCTAAACACGTAGCGAAATTTGGGGATTGTTTTTAAGAAACTCGTCTGCTGGTGTGCTTGATATTTATCTTTCAAGTAATACGAAATAGAAAAATGAAACGGCGTTTTATTTTATACATATGTAGCTTCAGTTTCAGGAACCAGAATACCGATAAGTATATGTCTTTTTATTACGTAAGAAAATTGGTGAATTTTGATAGCAAAAATTAAGGATTGATTTGAAAACTTACCACTCATCTGAATAAATTCTTTTTTATTCTGGTGTCATGCATGACTTCTATATTTTTTATTATAAAATTTAAGAAAAGGATACTGCAACTTCTTCAAAGATTTTTAAAAGCATGAGCAAATTTTAAATTCCCAATATTTGCTACATTATTAGCTCAAAAAGTAGGATTCCTCCCTTAAGGGTACTAGGCAGTCAAAACACCGATTTTGTTATTGCATTTTCCGAAAATACTATTCTGTTTGTGCGCTACTAAAATTCGGTGACTTCTTAATTTCTTTATGAAGATCTCGAATTTTTACAGACCATATCAGAGGTTTGCGCCGAAATGGCACATGTTTTACACATCCTGTATTTTTTTCCAAGTCGATCTGAACCTCCATTCGTTCGCAATCAGGAAAAAAGGAAGAGGAAAAAATATTCGAGAAAAACGCGTTTCAAGTTTCTGGGCAAAGGCGTCGCTATAGGTTGCCGCTTCACGTTTCTAGCTGCCAAATCTACAATTTTGCAAATTTTACTATAAACCAAGCGGCATTTTATTCAGAAAAAACAGTACTTTCGGAAAATGCAATAAAAAAATCGATTTTTCGACTGCCTAGTCCAGGCCTGCCCCATCGGGTGCAAATACCTCCTGAATTTCTGGGACCCGGGCAACAGCCGAGCGCGGGACTTTAAAGTTGCTACACATTGCGAAATTTGTAATAAGAGAACTGCATGAGTGTGCGTCCATGTAGGCTCATACCACGACTCTTTGCGATTCTGGGCGCCGGGTCAGGAGCCAAGCATGGAGCTATTTCGTTGCTCGGTTTCACGCTCGGCTGTGCTATTCTTTGCTACTATAGAATTATTTATTATGGTAAGGAACCCCGGGATGATGCATATGTGTAACAAGCAATAAAATTGAAAATATAGAAACGCATTATACAATTTCACCGAAACATAACATATTTAGAATGTTATTACTATAACAATAAATAACTTACAAAGATAAAGAACAGAATTTCATGAACGATATATATACACACACATTTGCAAAAGTTAAAAATTATATACTAATAAATATATACATACATATTATATAGTATATATTATATTATATAGTATATATTATATAGTATATAATATGTATGTATATATTTATTAGTATATAATTTTTAACTTTTTATTATATTATATAGTATATATTATATAGTATATAATATGTATGTATATATTTACCCGCGCTCGGCTGTTGCCCGGGTCCCAGAAATTCAGGAGGTATTTGCACCCGATGGGGCAGGCCTGGCCTAGTCCCCTTAAGGCAGGCCTGCCCCATCGGGTGCAAATACCTCCTGAATTTCTGGGACCCGGGTAACAGCCGAGCGCGGAACTGTTCCATTGCTACCCGTTGCGAAATTTGTGAGAGAACTGTATGAGTGTGCGTCGTGGTACGAGCCTGCATGGACGGCCGCACACTCATGCAGTTCTCCCGCAACCCATGCTGTGGTTAGCAACGTAACCAGTCCCGCGTTCGGCTGTTACCCGGGTCCCAGAAATTCAGGAGGTATTTGCACCCGATGGGGCAGGCCTGCCTTAAGGCAACTGAACTTAGTAATTGTACGTTATTTGTGTCGTCTTTTTGCAAAACTATTTTGTTCAGTTTTATCGCGTAGTAAATCTTTTTAATATAAGTTATTCTTGATGTTGGCTCTCTAATAAAAATATTCCTATTGCATCGTTCTAAATTCCCACCGCGAAAATTACATTTATGCCCTGCGATACAACCTATCGTCAAGCAAACCTTCGCACGAATTTTTCTACCCCTTTTCTGTTCTTAATTTATTCACAAAGTTACGTACACATTTTAAGAAACCCTTCGGCTCTCCTTGCAAAACGATTTGTTCCCGCTGTAACCGTGCTCCGATTGGTGGCCGACGTTTATAGCTGGCCGCGATTTCAAAATTTGAACGGGATAAGTACCCAAGGTAACTAGCAGCCAGCGAGCGAACGAAAAGGAAACAGACGTGGTTGAAACGGCTTTTATTGCCCGCGTTGTGGCACGGATTCGCGTCACGTTCAGTTTCGAAGGAACGAATTTCCATGCAGTCGACGGGCTTCTTTAGGCGATTCAAATTCTCGCGTTTCCGCGACAACGAGCTGCCGACGATACCGCGTGACGCTGATGCTCCCGGCTGCACAGTACTCAGTCGAGTTGGAACCATACGTACATACATACATCACGAAATTTGCAGTGGTGGAATCGCGAGCTAAAACGAATCGACTACTTAGATCGTCTCTAGGAAATGTTTCCAGCCACTTTGACAGCTGATTGATTCAAATAGTATTGACAATTGGAGAAGACTTTTAACATTATGTCCAACGCACCTTCTAATAAGGGAACGTCACAAAACAGTTTTATCGAGAAAAGTAAGATTTAGTCCACCAGTAAAGAAACAAGGTTTAATGAATTTATCTGCATTCTTTATAGTATGAAGCTTATACCCTAATTAGGCATCAGGAGAAAATAAACAATAAAATAATAATTGTTTTACATTATTTTAATATTTTTTCAAGCTTGAACAGGGCAGCCTACAGAAACAAAATAAGAAATTTCCACTTTTATTGTTATCAAAACAAGGAAAGTAACTCATTTTATTAATTGTCAGATATTTTATTTCTCACAACGAGTGGGCTTTCAAAATTAATATAATTAAGACTATTCTGGATTATTTTGCTAATTATTCAGAAAATAGGTAAATAGCATATATCTATTATTAGATTCTATTTATATGTTACAAAATTACGTAGTTCGATATTTCGTCCCACTTGGTAAATAAATTGTTTGAAGAGGGGAATTGGCTATTGAAATTTTCATTTTTAAATTCACTGAAATAACTTTGTTTCGGAATTATTTTGAATTTTTATTACACAGATATAACTTTATACTAGAAAGAATATTTCACTGCAGCTGCATATTGCGCAAACTTGCTTGCTCGCGAACATGTTTTTCGCATGTGTGTAAATAACGTCGCAATCCGTTCAAATATACAACCCCCTCTATTGATGAAAATATGATCTATGGACGATTGTGTATGCGTTTAATTTTCATTTTATCCAGCGAGTTATCACAATACTCGTAAAAGCTTGCAACGTTAAAACCTGAATATGTGGAAGGAACAGTAAAGACGTGAATAGAGAGGGCTCCATTCATTTGCAGTTTAAAACGTTTTTGTTAATGACACCAAATCGATGATTCCATTTAATTGTGCTCGTATTTTATTTTACCACAGAACACCGCACGAACATGAAATACACGTCGTCTGTTGAAATGAGAACCCATTCATTTTAATCAGAATTTAATTTTCACTTAAAAATGCTATTAATAAAGTTTTTTGTGTGGTTGATGAAAACGTGAAAAAAACCAGAGATCTTATGAATTCAGAAATGTGAATCAAATCGACGACCAAAAGTATAATTTACCACCCTGAAGAAATAAAGTCCGCCGACTATGTTAAATGCTAAAAATGATACACTGATGCTGTTATTCTGAATAGATGGAAATCAGATTCTGAAGACATAATAGGATTCCAGACTTTTTGAGTATAATGTAATTCTGATTGCTTTATTAGATTTCTTAATTATAAGCACGAACTCCATCTATCTTGATGGATTAACTTAATAAACAAAAATAATTCGCGTAAGGCGATTAAAGCATTACTCTGAGAACTTAACCGTCCCGAAATTAAGATATTTTCGTTTCTAAGCGACTTGGATTGTCAGGATTGGATAAAAGGAAATGTGGTTTGAATAAGTGAATGATTCTTGAAACAGTTTGCATGTTCCATTTCGTATTTTTTTAAAAAACTTTACTGTTATTCCTTGCTGACAAAAGCATGTAACATTCTGTGTAAAAAGTGGGTGACATATTTTTTAGTAACATTAGTGAGAAATGGTGTTAGTTGAAGTTGAGAATGACATAAATTTTTATATATATAATTTGTTCACAAGAGAGATATCATGTGATCGAGTTGACCTTTTCTTAGTACAAGGCACGTAAATTACATTAATTGTAAGATTACCGTGATTTTTTAAGTAGCAACACGTGATTTTAAATAGTTTCGTTTTTAGTTCATTTTTTTATGTGTAAACTGACTACAGATAGTAACATTACTAACGTTGCAATGGAAAAATAAGTTTTTAAGTAATGAATTTCCAATGCTGTGTTGAGTATTAAAGCAGTCTTTCTAATAATTGTGTGTTTCTAACTCACTGATGTGTAATGGCAGATGCGTGCAAGACGTGAGCTACTTACAATCAGATATGTCTGACCACATGTAGCGTTGTACTACTTGCTTGTCTCAACTCGCGCGGAAACAGAGAACGGTAGAAATGCTTTTCTTCTTTTTCCCCACTATTTCTTTGATATAAGGTTATCTGAGTTTCCAAGAAATAGAATTTAAAGTAGATAGTTAAAAACACACATCGCGATTTAACCCTCGGTTGTCACACTGGGTCAAATTGACCCTGCGTTCGACTTTGCGATCAAATATCTTTAAGGCATCATGCAGAATTATACTAATGGCGCCATGTAGTAGTATTGTCATATATCCTGTACAAGTAGAAATACTTCCCGACTGTGTGGAAGCGTCAGTGCGTGTTTATAAGCCGTCGAAATTTGAGGTAGGGTCAAATTGACTCATGTGTGACAACGGCGTCGTTTTTACTCCAAATCGGATACATTCATTTTTGTGTCTGAAACCGACCAGAAAAGTAAAAATAGAAGTATTTTCATACGAATTGTTTTTTCTTTTACTGAAGCAACAATCAAGACACATTTGCTATTGTATTACGGGACACAAATGCCACATGCTTGCGCCCGATGTGCGATCGGCACCGTACTTATTAATGTAATGACTGTGGCAGTCTGTACTAGACTTATTTTTAATTTAACATACTTTGTTATTGCTGAAATTAAATTTTATATTCTTGGAATAATAATAAAAAAAAATTTCCTATACAAATGCAAGAGTTTTTCAACCCAAATGATGCCACCATTCAGTTTGCACAATAAATATCTTTTTTGAATGCTCCGATAGGACTATTTTTTTTTATCAAAGCAACATATCTCAGGAGTATAATTGTAAATTTTTTGCTAAAAATATTAAAAATTAAAAAGTTATGATTCTTTAAGCAAAAAGCCTTTTTGCCGGAACTCTTATTGTCTCAATTTTTTTTTTAAACATGATGACACTTTAAGTGTCAACTTTCAACAATGGGCATATATTCTACAATATTCAAACTTTATCTCAGAATTTTTGAGATTTAATTTAACAAATAGTTTTTAAATAACAACTGATTGAAAATTGGCAGGGTCAAATTGACCCAGTGTGACAACGACGTTCGAAAAAGTAGGTGTGACAACCGAGGGTTAAAGGAATTATAACCATTTAATGATAAACCGATTTTCTCAGCCCACTCTTGGCCAATGACACTTATCCCACAATAATCAAATTTATAACTGTTAGCTTACTGCTCCTTTGATTATTAGTGGAATAAAAGTGTCATTGCTCGATGGAAACCACGAGAAGGTGGTGGGTGTCTTCCATCAGGGGAGGAACAGGATAAGAGAAAATAGATGTTGTGTGTATAAGATAATTTTACGCGATGGATTTGGCGGTTGCAGGCAAATCAATATTAAAATTTAAAAATCATTCCAAAGTGGCATACCTAAGTATACACCCAAGGAATCCATATCCAAAAAAACTTTACATCATGCCCAAACAAGTCACCTACCCTTCTCAAACACGAACAGTACACCATCAGCTCATTTGATTCAGGCCACTTTAACATAAACACATGAGTGGCATTCATTTCCTAAATTTTTCTATAATATTTCGTGAATATAACCTAGGTCAGTGGTGGCTAACCTTTTTATTTGCGAGTGCCAAAAATGTATACATAATATCTATCGAATTGCTGACGTGCCTGACAGTTTTAATAGGGACTAAAAATTAATAGAAAATTAATCACTGCCCAATTTTATTGATACAAGATTAAAAATTAACATATAATTTCACAAGAATGAACTCCTAACTTGACACACACACTCTCGTATAGATAGTAGAAGCTGACCCAGAATATTGTAGTAAATCTAACGATATAATAATTATTTTAGATTAATATACACATATTAAAAGTCTCACCTATAATTCATTGCCGCACCAGCAAAATTTTCGTGCGTGTCAATGTTCGTCATGCCTGACCTAGACCAGAGCCACACCACTGCCTCCCACCAAGACCATATTCACGAAACATTGTAGAAATCTTCACGAAACGAAAGCTAACCATCTAAACTGTTCTACAGCCCAACGAGCATTCCTGCCAGAGCTGCCACAATCGAATAAATCGGTCGTCCAAACAATAAGAAATTGCAAGAAAAGTTGAGAAACTCTCTTCCATCAGAGCAGTATTGCAATCGAGAAGCCATTTGAAAGACGCATACCCCGAAGCTCTAGGCCAATCCGAAGCAAGCTTGGTTGAGCAACACGACGACGTCGCCGGCGGATGACGAATAATATTCATCGACGCCGATTTATCGCGCTTCGACGCGGATCGATCGACGGGAGCCGACAAAGGCGACGGCAAAACGGATCGTCGAAACCGTCGGGGACGCGAATCGTCTCACCATCCCGACCAGGCGAGGAATAAACGTTGACGTACGTGCCAGGCTGGTTTCGTAAGCTGCCGTTCACGGGCCCCGTCCTCGCCGTCAGAAGCGCGGCACGACGCGCAGGGTCGAGACTAGCGGAACGCGCAAGGAAAAAGGCACTTTGTTCTTCCCTCGACTTGCTCCCCCTCGAGTGTCGGGGAATTCTTCGTAACGTTTGTCACGAAAACAGGCGTGAAATGTATGCGCCCCCCGTTCCAGGACCCCCAGGCAGTTCCTCAAGGAACTTCCTCAGTCATTTCCCTCCCCCCAGCCGAGGGTGGTTCGCAGCAGTCGCAGCTACTGGGTAAACGTTGGTGTAATGCCTCTTCCCGCTCGTCCTGCTAAAATATTAACTCCATTACCGAGCGACGCCGCGTCGGTACTCGTTCGAACGAAATCGTCCGCCATTTCTCGCGAAGCAAAAAATGCCACGGCGAGGGGCACGCACCGGGGGGACCACGAGCTTCTTATCCTTTCGCGGGCTGCCTGATAGACAGTGGAGACGACCATGCTTCCTCGACTATTGCTTCTCGCGTCCTGCTTCCATTTGTCTCGCTCCCTGTATCCTCCCTTTATCCTTTTGGCTTCTTTCAGCGGCGACCTTAGGTCTCGCGGATGCGCCTGTGAATGTATCGCGTGGGGTCCAACCGCAGACTTTTCATTGTGTGAGATGGTGTCGCGCAGCTTTATCGCCAGAAAGGAACAGGGGGTACAAAGGGCACTTTAGAGATTAGTGACCCCCTGCAACGGGTATCGCTGGTGTTTAAAACGCTTCGAAGCTTTAAGCTGGGCGACCCCGACGCTTTCGGATCGCTTTAATCGTCTGCGATTCCTGTGGGGGTGTTTTTTCTGGGAAACTATATTGGCTTTGTGTCGAGGGGCTGTCTGCCACTGGGACTAGGTTGTAGGGCTTGAGGGTCGTTTTTGAATTAGGTAAGGCATTTGGGGGAGGGGGAAGGGGTCGCGAATTTTGTATGTTTTCTTATAAGCGGGAGAGAGGGAATCAGTTAGCGTCTTACTTGACCCTTTAGAACCAAACGTAGGTATCATATAGGGTAGATGTACCATTTGTGGCCACTGCACCATTTGTGGCCACTGTCTTATTTATTCCGATATATTAAGTATTCTTAGTTCACTTTCATTACAATGAATTAAGCTGTCTAAGGATGGGTTGTTGGTACCATTTCTACTGTTTTGTTGTCCCGTTTTATTTAATAATCATACGTGGCCACAAATGGTGCAAAACAGTCCGGCACGATAATATAATGATTTTTTAAATAATTATGTTTAAAACATTGTTCAACGTAGAATATTTCAATTATCTGTAGATTTTAGATTACACTGATATATTTTTTTTTTGTGTACGTATTCTTTTGTAAGTTATGTATCTGTGAATGGTACGGAAATCCTTAAAGTGGCCACAAATGGTACATCTACCCTATGATACGTTCCTTTTTCTTCCGTTTGCATTTGCAATTCGTTGTTTGTAACTGTTTAAGTAGTACACGTACATGTTTAGCATAGTTTTAATCACTGAAGAAAGCTGGGCCTACCTGAACCCTGGATTCAGTGGTTTTATGCATTTTAACCACTCGAAAAAAAAATAAAATAATCTTTTTTTTTATAGAAATATATAAATTCAGACCATTTTTAACGATAAAAAGAAAACGGAATATTTTTCCTTGCCCTAAGGGTTAACGTTTTTTAACCTAATTTTAATATGAATAGCCTAAACAACGATGTTTCATCGCATACATGAAACCGAGTTAAATGAATTTTATAAACCTTTAAAAGAATTTTAATAACTGGAAAAGTGTGATGTAAACAATATTACGTAAGGAAGGGGAGGGGGCTGAAATATAAGGGAGCAGGTAAAATGTCGCCAAAATTACTCTTACGTAATTTAAGGACGGCCTCTTCTAAAGTTAGATGTTAAAAGTAGTGAGGCTTTGAAGGACCGTGTGTTCTTTGTTTCTTCTCCGCACCTGAAATTGATAGAGAAATATCGTACTTACGTTATAGACTGATTCAGACGCGGCGAGTAATTTAGTCGTGTAGCGAGTAATTTAATAATTTACCGCGTGTGGACACTAAAATTTAGTTGAGTAGTTTAGTAAAACAATGGTAAATTACTAAATTACTCGCCACTCGACTGAATTACTCGACGTGTCTGAATCAGCCTTATGGATTAGTAATTAGAAAGATGATGTGACAGAAAAAGGACAACTATTTAGGTTTATATTTTAACCCCTTGCAATTTCGTTAGCATACGTTGAAACAATCAAAACGCTTCTATTGTTAGAAAATGTAACTATCGCTGTAATATATCGCTGGAGCGCTGTATTAAACAATCACGTCATTCTACGACCTACTTTGCGCGAAACAGAAACCCAATTACCGTTTTCATTAGTAAACGACCATTATGCGAGACAATTTAACAGAATGAAGCGAATTTCTAGGAGACTTTAAAATGGATGCAAGGTTATCTTGATATTGAATCATCGATTCAGTGTGGAAACGTTCGAACGATCGTATTGTAAGGTTTCATTGAATATTCCATTAGGAATTATTACTACGGAATTGAGGGAACAATTTTTAACGGCCATTTAACGCATTCTTCGGGAACAATAGATTTTAATTTTCCAATACTTTATTGCCACATTGGCTCGAGCATATAGCGGCGCAAAATAGGACAAAGAGACCTTACGTGCGGAGACAAATAAGCTTCGATATCAGTTAATAATTCACACGTTAAACAAAAAGAAAATGCTCTGGTATAAAGACCGCTGCCTAACAAACGAGTTTGTATTTTCCCCGCGCGCACGCTTCATTATTTATCGGTAATAATGCGAGCGGGTGCATCGATTTGCTAGCACGCCACACATTCTCGTAACAGACAAAACAGACGATTTATATTCGGCTGCTTTTATGCGACGCTCATTGTCTTTCGTCCTTTCCTTTTGTCTGCACAGTTCTACAGAGTCTAAAGAGTTAAAAGGAAAACCATTCGCCGAAATATCGGTGATGCAAAAGGCACTCTGGGAAAGACACCCTTCATCCTATCGAACGCCATGTTAATCCATAAGCGTCAGTGACCTAGTTTTAAGACGATCATGAAAATGTACTGTTCAGTGGATTTAAACAATGGTGCAGTTTCCTTCGTGTATATTGGATAAAGAATTGAGACTCGATTGAGGTTACGAGCAGTTGATACAACTAGTTTCTTCATGCCACATCAATATTAGGTACGGTTAAATAGAGTTTGAAGGTTTAAGAATTATTAACATAAAATTTATAGTAACCAAGCATATGGTGGTGATTTTTCGGTTGATGAACTTCGTGAAATAAGAGTAAGGTTCTCATTTCTACTTAATGGTCAACTGTAGGTACGTAGAGACGATTGATTTTTCTATTAATATGCAATAAATTTGTGGAGTGAACTTAAATTGCAACGACCTGAGAAGCACGCAGGTAAAATTAAGAATTTTGTTTTTGGTTTATTTTTAAACTTGCATCAACCCATTTGGGTCATTAGCAACCACGTTAAGTTACACAAAAATTAAGGTAGACATAGGTATTAGATAAGATTCAATTTAAATCAAATTAAATGACAAGGTCAGCAGTGATATACTGAATAAAATTCGGTATATCACTTAAAAAATTTGAATAGCATCGATTTAAGAAGCTCACAAATAAGAATTAAAAATCGCTCTAGGTGCATAATTCTTTCGTTATCGTGCATGGAAATTCGGTACAGCTTGCAAACAGAGTAAAGTTGAGTTGCATCGATCTGAGAAGCATGCAGCTAAGATTTAGAAATTGCTGAAAAGTGATGGTACGTTCGTGGCATGGGACTATAAACGGAGAGTCCAATTTCTAAACTTCGAACAGTTGGATCCGTTGGCTTTGCGAATTTACGATTGCCCTGCAAGAATCAGGCCGCGATATACCTACGACGGACAGGCGAAAAGAATCAATACTGGCAAGATAGCTATCGTTAACGCGGGCCCGTTCCAGATTTCATACGGTTACCGAAATGTAGCCCACGGATCGCCACTTCTGCCCAGGCCCTATAATTCTTCTTCCACCGTTCGAATGCGTAGGACGAACGTAAATCCCGTTGTTTAATATTTATCGCTGCTAACGCAATTACGTCCCGTTCCATTTAACACCGAGTCAATCTAATTCCCACTCGTAATAGTTCATTACGGCACGTCGCGTAGAACACTTTAAACCCTTGAATGGCCTGTAGTTGGTTGACATTTAAGGGTAGGTGGGCGGTTTTACCAACACGTGCAGTGTTATTAGGTCAATTCATAAGGTCGTGCAAATTTTCTAGCAATTCTTATATGAAGATTGAAAATTAATTCATATTCTGCTACCCCGTAGGTCAGTTTAAGCCTTCATCGCGAAAGGAGAACGTGGTGCTCAGACAAAATGTGAAATAATGTATTGAATTTGTTATGTGGACCTCTTTTTGAGGTACCATACAGACGATGCAAAAAATATTTACAACATATTAAAAAATTCTATCTAATTTTTTTTGTATAATATAAAAGTAGCTTAAGTGTAATTGCGCATTTTTCAATGCCATTTTTGAGAATTTATTTAATTAGAAGTACGAGGTTATACTATCTGGCGTTTTGCCTGCATATTGAGGTATGTTTGAATACTCAGAATTTTTTTTATCTTTTTATCGCACATATACATAGATATAGTCTGTAGTGCAAGCTTCTTCAAAAAACTTATTTTTCCAACGGGCGTTGGTGTGGGAACTGTTCTAGTCCTCCAACCTGGAAAAACTAAGGTTTATTTTCTTTATTATGTTTGTCGTTATGGTTGAAACCACAGAGGCCCCCTAACAATAACAATTTGCAGAATGACAGCATTTTGAAAAAAATGTTCGATTTTTGTTCATAAATTTAGCTGTTTTCGTTCTGTAGAATTAATTTTATACAAGATAGAAACTCGTCCGAGGTTCCAACCATAGCGACAAACATAATAAAGAAAATTGTACAGAAAAGGTGGGCCTCTCTGAGGCCGCGACGTGGACGCAGGACTTCTCTACTGCGACACGCTTCGTCCGATGGATCGGACTAACTGCGATATGTTATTTTTGCTATTTTTGCGAGAAATTTGCTTGCGGCCTTCCGCCGGCAAGCGCTAACGGTAACTAGGAAGGACACATCCTTCGACTCTTATCAGAGACATACGATACAAGAAGGCGCCGTGCGCGGCGCTGTCGCGATGACGTTCTGGCCTGACGTAGCAGGCCCGCCAAATACGGAACACCGCCCGCCTTGAAAGGCAGTGCTTTCAATGGTATAAAAGGAATGCGCGGCACAGATTTGTGCATGAGTTAACTATGACAACGGACCAGTCGCGTTGCTGTAACCAGCAGTACATTGTGTTTCGACTGGTAAGATCGCTAGACGAGCGAGTGGTCGCACGAGTTCTCCTTTTGCTGTCTTGACGGTGGCTGAGCGTGCGATGCCGTCAGACCCCGGGTGCACCTTGATGACGCGGCCCAGCAACCATTGCAGCGGGGCCAGTCCCTGTTGACGGATGAACACAAGTTGCCCTGGCTGCAATTGTGGACCCTTGTTGACTCGCCACTTATGTCGTTCCTGGAGCTGCGTGACGTATTCGAGGCTCCAACGTCCCCAGAAATGCTGTCGCAGCTGCTCCACTCTTTGCCATCGGGACAGCCTGCTTTGACTCAAGTCAGAGAGGTCAGGACAGGGATAACTGTTTAACGCCTCGCCAATCAGAAAATGACCAGGGGTTAAATACATTAAATCGTTCGGATCCTCGCTTAGAGGCGTAATCGGACGCGAATTTAAAATTGCTTCAATTTCGCAGAAAACAGTTGACATTTCCTCATACGTGAGGTGCGCGTTTCCTATAATGCGAATCATGTGATACTTTGCGGATTTCACGGCCGCTTCCCAGAGGCCGCCAAAATGTGGAGCGTTTGGCGGTATGAAGCTCCATGTTATGCGTGAATCTCGCAAGAAATTATAGATCTTTGCTTGGACTTGTGTGTCCCTAAAAAAGTTATAGAATTCTTGCAGCTGTCGTGCTGCACCTGTAAACGCGGTACCGTTGTCCGAATACATCGCGACTGCATTGCCTCTGCGTGACAAAAACCGCTTGAGCGCTCCGAGAAACGCGTCGGACGTAAGATCGCTTACAATTTCGATATGGGTAGCCTTCGTGGCAAAACAAACAAATATAGCAATATACGCCTTGACGTTGCGTGCGTTGCGCCTCCTCCCTTCGCGTATGAATATGGGACCGGCATAGTCGACACCGCAATGGGAAAAAGGTCGCGAAGGTTGAACGCGAGGGCTTGGTAGCTCTCCCATGATTGCCTCGGAAAGTAAGGGTTTTGCCTTAAGGCACTTAATGCACTTACGCACAATTTGTCGTGTCGCAGCTCTCACCGATAACGGCCAAAACTGCTGGCGGATCGCGGCGATAGTTGCTTGAACCCCCGCATGCAAGTTTCGAATGTGCTCATAAGTGATAATAAGCTCCGTTATTCGGTGACGTTTAGGCAATAATATGGGGTGTTGCTTGGTGTATGACAAGCTAGAGTTTTTGAGTCTTCCCCCCACGCGAAGCAACCCTTGTTCATCCAAAAAAGGAGACAAGGGAGCTAGATTGCTTGATGGTGAGAGCTCTCGGTTTGCTGTTAACGAAGTGATTTCGCTATGAAACGCCATGGATTGGATTGACCTACACAGCATTTCCATTGCCTGCTGCATTTCCTTCGGAGATATGTCTAGGGATTGCGAACTAACGCCCCTCTTGAGCCCGGCAATGAATCTCAAACAATACGCTATGACTCTATAAATTGTATTAATGTTAGAACGTCTGTTGAGCAGACGATCAAAAACCGCGTCGGCCTCGATCGTCCCGATAAGTGCAACACCCTTTTCCTCTGGCAATTCTGTATTTGACATGGAGAAGTCGAGCTTTGGCCATCGATCTTCGGTGTCCTGCAAGAAGCCAGGGCCACACCACCAGCTCGAGGCGGCAGAAAGTAAACACGGGTCGACTCCGCGAGAAAGCAAATCAGCTGGGTTGTCGCCTGACGACACGTGTCGCCAGTCTCCCGCGTTTGTTAGTCTTTGAATTTCCCCCACTCGATTCGCTACGAAGACTGACCATCTTCGAGACGAGGAGGATATCCAATTTAAGGTAATGGTCGAGTCGGACCACAAGAATGTGCGCATGCCAGATAAATCAACGGAGAAACTGACCTTCTCCAAGAGTTGCGCTAACAGCACGGCAGCACATAATTCGAGCCGCGGCAACGAAATTGTCTTTAGAGGTGCTACTCGTGACTTTGAACACAATAGCTGTGTTTGGAAAGTTCCGTCTCTAAGTGAAGAACGAAAATAGATACAGGCACCGTACGCCCGTTGGCTTGCGTCGCAAAAGCCATGTATCTGTATGTGACTAGAGACTGTGCCCTTGACATGGCGTGGTATCGTTAAGTTATTTAAATCACTCAAATGTTCCTTAAAATGAACCCATCGCGTGTAAATGTGCACCGGCACCGACTCGTCCCAATCGAGACTCAACTGCCAGATTTCCTGGATGAGTAATTTTGCAATTATGACGACCGGACCGAGAAGTCCGAGAGGATCAAACAATTTTGACACCTCGGACAACATTACACGTTTTGAAATGGAGCCATGTTGACGGTTGGTCTCTACCGAGAAATGAAACGAGTCGCTCCGCGAATTCCAAATGATGCCCAGGATTCGCGACTGCTCGCCTTTGAAGAAGTCGAACATTCCTCCTTCGGCCGTTGCCTTGGAGGGCCCCAGCAATTGATCGCTATTGGATGCCCATTTGCTTAATTCGAAAGACCCCTTTTTCAATAAATCCACGGTCTCGGAGAGAACCACCTTGGCCTCTTGCAGAGAATCTGCACCCGTTAACAAATCGTCCACGTAAAAATCACGCGATACCCGCTGGGCACCCTCAGGGAACCTTGCCCGTTCCTGTTCGGCCAAACGCTGAAGGCATTTGGTTGCGAGATATGGCGCGGCCGCAGTGCCGTAAGTCACAGTGGTGAGTTCGTATGCCTCGACATCTCGTGAACTGTTCTCACGCCATAAAATTCGTTGCAGCCGCGTTTGTGAGCTACACACTAAAATTTGCCTATACATTTTTACTATGTCGGCAGTAAAAACATAAGCGAACGTTCGAAAGCGTAAAATAATTGAGATCAGGTCCTGTTGCACTACCGGGCCGACCAAAAGCACGCTATTTAGCGACACGCCTGTGGTGCTTCTACAAGAACCGTCAAACACGACCCGTATTTTCGACCCAACAGCCGTCTGTTTTATTACAGAATGATGCGGTAAATAGAAGGTCGGAGATTCATTGGCATCTCTGGATTCGTCGACGATTCTCATATGACCGAGCGTTTGATAATCACGCATGAATGCGACATATTGCGTTCTTAATTCAGAGTCACGATAGAGACGTTTTTCTAACGCAAGAAATCGTCGCAACGCGGAAGCCCTTGAATCACCGAGAGTTCTCAAGCCCCCCTCCCTGATTGGGAGTGTTACAATGAATCGACCGTTTTCATCGCGAAGAGTCGTCTCTCCGAAACATCTCTCGCACGTTCGCTCGTCGATCGAGAGAGGCTTCGCAAGCTCTGGGAAATGCTCTAGTTGCCAAAATTGACGCAACTGTTCGTGAAGCTCCGCATTTCTGATAGAAATGTGGAGAGTTTTTACGTTTGCTGAGTTTGAAGTGTGACAACCGATACGACCGGCCAGTATCCAACCAAAGTGCGTTTTTTGCAGTGTTGGGTGGCTGAGCGAAGCTCTGATTTGCCCCACGCACAACAACTGCCAAAAAATGTCCGCTCCAATTAACACATCTATGTCAGCAGACTCAAAAAAATGCGGGTCGGCCAATTTAATGTTGTGCGGCAACGTTAGACCGTCACGTTTCATCGAAAGTGCCGGAAGTTTGTCGGTGATCCGATCCACCACTATGCAGTCGATGTCGCTTGTAAATGAATTGATACGAGACTGTATTTTTACCCGCGCGATGTGAGTGGAGGACATCGAGCTCTGATTTAACCCTGACACCGACACGTTGAACCTTCGCGCCTTTAACCCTAACATATCAAGTTTTTGACGCGAAATAAAATTTGCCTGAGAACCGCAATCGAGTAACACGCGACACAACTTGCGTGAACCGGCTTGGTCGTAAGCGTAGACTGAAGCTGTAGAAAGCATTACGTAGCTTTTATCAACGAAAAGTGAGGTAGCAACGGTGGCAGGAATCTTCGGTGATTCGTCGGCTGCCACGTCACCGTCGTCGGCACTTGTGGCCTGTGATTGTTTGTGAATTAATGAATTGTGTTTGGCCTGACATACTTTGCAGGCACCACTTTTACAATTCATTGCTTCATGGTTTTTTGAGCGCAAGCAATTGACGCATAATTTACGTTGCTGTATCTCGCGACAGCGTTGTTCGATGGATAATCTTAAGAAATCCGGACAGAAATAAATCAAATGCTCTCCGGCACAAAACGTACACTTGTTCTTAACCGTCGCGACATGCGCAGCTTGTCGTTTCGCATTTTGCTGCGGACGAGGCTGCATGTGTGGCGCTGGCGTGGATTTTTTAGCCGAAGCTTCTAAGATTTGGCATTTATGATTAACGAATTCTAAGAATTGTTTGAATGTAGGCAGCTGAGAGCCAGTCAGTTGTTTTTGCCATTCGCGATGCGTGTTCACATCCAACTTCGCCGACAGTGTGTAAACAAGAATGTCGTCCCAGTGTTCGGTCGGACACTTCAAGGACTTCAAGGCACGGAGATGTTTTGCCACACCGGCGATTTGTCGTAGCTCGGGAAGCGTTTCTCTCGACATGGTTGGCAATTCCATTATCGCACGCAAGTGCGTGTAGACGATTACCTTGGTATTGTCATATCGTGCCTTGAGAAGGCTCCATGCTACTTCGTAGTTTGAATCTGTTAATTCTAACGCGTGAACTTCATCGGCGGCTTCTCCCGAAAGCGACGCCATGAGATATTGAAATCGCTGTGTGTTACTGAGCGACACGCTATTATCGATAGTTGATTTGAAAATGCTCTGAAACCGAATCCACTCCTCGTAATTTCCCGAAAAAGTTGGCAAGTCTAGTTTCGGTAGCTGGACTTTAGGCACGACCTCAACGCTTCCCGAGCTCTGCATGGTAAAAGGAGAAGGCGCCGCACTTCCGCGAGTCGAAGTGGATGGCTCCACGAGCCTGCGTATCCTTGCTGATATCGCGAAGAACGCTTCTTCGAATTGAACCCTATCATTGGATTCGCTCTCATCTAATTCCTCTATGTCGTTTTGTACTCTATTATAATCGTCCCAAAAGGAATCTAGTTTTATTTTCCGTTCTACGAGCTGGTCAATTACGTCGGGATTGACCGCCAGAATGGAATCAACGTACGTATTAACTCGCGTGCATGATGCCTTGATCGTGGCGCGCTGTCGCTTTAACGATGCGATATCCGCCATTTTTACAAGTATGGCAAGATCACGAAAAATATCTGATTGGCGTAGGCACAGTTACCTGACCACTTGAGCCGTTGAAGAAAGCAGCTGCGGTGTAGACACAGCGACAAGGTTGCTCCGGACGTCGTCTCCACGAGGCGAAGAGTCGTTGTTTGCAAGATGGCGAGCCTCTATTTGAACCACGTGGAAGTTGCCGGCGCCGGTCTTGCCCAAGCCTCTCTCAATGTAGCCCAATGTTGTTGAGGTGCCGATGATGATCCCTTTATTGAGGAGATCCGGCTCGAAGGACCATGTACAGAAAAGGTGGGCCTCTCTGAGGCCGCGACGTGGACGCAGGACTTCTCTACTGCGACACGCTTCGTCCGATGGATCGGACTAACTGCGATATGTTATTTTTGCTATTTTTGCGAGAAATTTGCTTGCGGCCTTCCGCCGGCAAGCGCTAACGGTAACTAGGAAGGACACATCCTTCGACTCTTATCAGAGACATACGATACAAGAAGGCGCCGTGCGCGGCGCTGTCGCGATGACGTTCTGGCCTGACGTAGCAGGCCCGCCAAATACGGAACAAAAATGAACCTTAGTTTTCTCATTTTGGATGACTAGAACAGTTCCCACACCAACGCCTGTTGGAAAAGAATTTTTTTTGAAGAAGCTTGCTCTACCGACTATATGTGCAATAAAAAAGTTAAAAAAAATCTGAGTATTACTTCAAACATACCTTAATATGCAGGCAAAACTGCAGTTAGTATAAACCTATAGTTTTTGTTAAATAAATTGCTAAAGCTGACATTGAAAAACGGGCAGCTACAATAGAGTTCCCCCATTAATAAATTCCAAAAACATTTATTTCATTATATGTTGTATTTATTGACAAAAAAATCTTGACAGGCGCATGCGAGCAACCAATCGCCAACAAAGCAGGAAGAACGAGCGGAGAAGTAGTGCTCCGACTAATAAACAATGAATCGAGTGAAACGTATAACCCACGAAGTCATTCCACATCTCTCTAGGTTCGCGTGCAGGTGCCGATAAAGCGCAGACGTACGCGAAGGAAGCTCAAAATTAATCGCTGGATCGTGTGTCGACTTCCGCCCGAGGATACTCCTACCCCCGGCGGCGCGGTAAAACGGAGAGCCGGTAAAACATCCGGTGCAATATTTAGATTACAGTTCGATCGCGGGGCATTTCATTTGACCCTGCGTGAAATACGCCGCGGCGCGCTGCAAGACGGCGACGACGCGTTGGAAGTTTCCACTGAATTTTCCAAACGGGGACGGGCGTCACGTGATTATTCGCTGATTAAGTTCTGCAGCTGATTAACTTCTATTAGCGTTGCGTCGTTGTATTCGATCGTGTCGTAATTAAAATCTTGCACGCGCCTGCTCAGCTGAGTCGCTCGCTCGCTGGGTCTAAGGGAAACTTCCCTCGACGTCTTCAGCGCCGCGACGCGCCCCCACTCTTCCCATCCAATGCAGAAACTTTTTGTCAGGTGAACAAGCGTTTCGCCGTTCAGGGTATTCGGGGAATATTCAGGACGCGGGGGAGCGCGCCATTATGGCGATTAAAATAAGAAGCGACGGTGACAGTTTTAACTGCGAGGCTCGACCTCTTTCGCGGTCGGACAGTGACGGCCAGGGAGGTAATTTAAAACGCGAAGGGGGACGTTCCCTTCGGGGGTCCGCGCTCGAGCACGCTCGTTTCAATTAGTCGGATACGCTCTCGCGAGTCTGTGTGCTCGCGGGCCTTGACTTGACGTCAGTCGCGTCCCCGCGCGGACTCGGGTTATTAAATGGATCACAAAATCGCGGTATTACGCCCATTGATCGGGTGTGTTCAACGACACGGCGCGGCGCTATATTTTTCCGGAGATAAGAAGCCTCGCGCAAGACGGATGTGGTGGAACGGTACAGGCGGTGGTAAATCAGATGGGGTTTAATTTCAGACTGGAAGCCGGATTCTGTGGGCGTGCAAGGCGGTTCAACGACTATTAGCGGCTTGGCTAGTGTTTCAAATTGCAGCCGTTGGTGTAAAATTTTGGTGGAGCAGAAGGTTTTCTTTGTCACACAATGGATTTTTGTGTAAATAGAGAGCACGTATGTCGCGCATTTAATTAACACGCTGCAAAATCTCCGTGCTGAACCAACACCAGGCGCTTTCAAATTATACCGGACTGCGCTGCCAAGTGATAACTTTCCCACTTCTAGTCAAATATTTGCACTTTACACCATCGGAGGTAGTTTCTGGGACTATGTTACACACGCGGTCTTTACATCTTCATGTGACTGCTTTGTACTTCTACATTGGGGTGGAGCTTAAATGTTAAGAAAAAATTTTATGTCTGACTACCCTGATTTCTTCCTTTAGATATGGAAACATTGTATAAAAACTTTGGACAATACATTCTTAAATTTAGGGGTAGCTTAAGAGGGGATTCTTGTGTAATAGCCCCCAAAATTTATGATTTTTTCTATTGATATAAGGAGGCATTTTTAAACATGTAGAATTTTTTTATGTCGATGCTTCTTATTATTTTTTAATGTTTGTGGAATCGTGTTAATCTCTTCGACGATGTTGGCGGCAGCTGGGGCACTTGCCACAGTCATCTGATGGCAAAAAGATGAAAATTTTATTAAAGTTAAATAATTTACGCTGGGACTGGACCTACAATTATAATTTTAGTTTTCATTTATTATACTTTTTTCGCTGATATAAAGAATAATATGAAAAATTTGTCTATGGAAAAAACTTACCTACTTTTTCTTTCAAACGCTATAACTCTCTCAAATTTTCATTATTTTTCTTTAAAGTGGATCAATCCCAGCGTAAAGTATCTAACTTTAAGAACCTTCTATTTTTTTGCAATAAAAAAATCTACAAGTTTAACCCTCGCCAGACGGCATAGGTACAATTGTAACTTTTGCGTTTTTTTAAATTGGGATAACTTTTTTTCGAGAAGCCGTGGAGAGCTGATGTTTCGTGTCTTCTCTAAATATTTGGTCTAGATTACTTAGACCAAATTTCAGAATAATATCTCTACCCCCTTCCGAGATAGGGGATTGAGTTCAGGATTGCAAAAATTGTGCCGCCTGACGAGGGTTAAAGATGCATCCCTATATCCCAGAAGAGTTTAAACCAATATGACCAATAGTCTTTTTAAAAAAAAATCTAAAATATCGGTTACTTTTGGGGCTGTTAGACGAGAATACCCCCTTAAGTTAATGAAATTATGAAAATTCAACATATAATGGCCATGTTTTAATTTATACATTTACACTTATATTTGAAAATTTGTTAAATTTATTATTCACAGAGACGGAGACATCAGACAGTGTCTACTAATCGTATTACTTAATTATATGCCAACTGGGGCACGGCGGTACTTTTTCTCAGTTTCTATTTTTATTAATGAACAAATTAATGCATCTAAAAAAATTTCTAGTTTTCCATGTCCTTCCATATAATTATCACTAGCAAAATACCCCCGCGCTTCACTTCGGGCCTAAGAGAGATATTGAGGACACATTTCACCCCTTTTCACCACCCTCCCTCTTTGGGTAGGTACATAAAAACACGCGCGTATTCGAATACAACGTTGTGTCAAAATTTCAAAGCAATCGGTGAAGAATTTTCGAAGATTTAAGATTTTGAACAAACGAATATTTACATTTTTATTTATATAGATAAAAAGGAACAAATTGAGAGTATAAGAAAATAATATTTTCATAGTTGAAAAATAAGCTCCACCCTATTGTACACCTACGTGTATTCCACCACCTTTTTGATCATTGAAGCTAGCTTCCACCGCCCAAAAATCGGCGCAAAATCTGCTTTTATCTTCCTCGTCCTTTCTGATAGCATTAAAATTCCAGCAGGCCTTCCTGGTCGGGCTCGTGTCGTTTCGCCACCGCTTTGAATCTACTTTCGTTTCCCGTGGCCACTCGATCCCTTCGGCAAGAGCAGTACTCCAAGCAGATCTTTGATCGGGGCACGGGGACAGATTAGCCTCTCCTGTAATTTTAATCCGCGCCACGATGCCCCGTGCCCGACAGAATGTGACAGGAATAGTTAGGTCTGATCGCAAACACGCGTCGCTTTGAGGAGGAAGTCAGCGGGCCGTTCGAGCGGCTCCGACATGCACAAACACTGTGTGCATGTGCACAGGGTGAGCCCCGAGAAATGGAACGACCGATCGTGCCAGCTGGACTTGAATATTGCGTGGAACGGACGACTTAACACTTCGGGGCTACTCGGAGTTAATATCGTCTCTTTAAAGGGTCTTCCTAATTGAGAAACTTGAGAAAATAGAACTTTGTTTGTGTAGGCTGATGGTGTAGAATACAGGTGTTAAATTATATTGGGAAACTCGTAAAGTTCAGATGATCATAACGTGTTTGAACGAGAGTATGAGAGATGGTCGTTCTTTATGCAAAAGCAAGTCGAAAATGTGAAGTAAATTCCGCTTATAGAAGCCTTTGTTTTCGATGAAATGGAGTTTGAAAACTCTTTAGGTACGCCAGGAGTTGATTAAAAATTGACGAGGTGCACGAAATGATTTTTTTCACTGGGTATTGTTTCCAGGGAAATCAATTTCGAATTCAATTTTTTATGCTCATATCCCAGCAGGTTCTCTAAATGTAATTTTCTTCAAAACGGAACGTCCTAGATAGAAAGTTTTTCCATAATCTCAACTTGTTTTTGCATAACGATTTATTTCTCACACAATTACACCACATTTGCTAGTATCACTTTGTCTATTTTCAGCCACTTTGATTTCTTCAAAAACGACGAACCCTTTATTTTACTATAAAATGTATACGAATTATGAACGAGATTAAAATATACCTACCTGTATTAAAAATTTCAAGCACACTTTGTCCTCCTTAGTTAAACTGTCATATCTAGTATTTTTTCATTTTTTAAGATATGTTGAAATATTTGAAGTTCTACACGCCTTTTACCTTTTAAGTAAAGTTAGAAAACTTTACGTGCTTCGTACAGATCTATCTAACAGTCTAATGTATTTAACCTAACTTCTTTCTCGATGGCTAAAATATCCTATCTAAAACAATTATTTGACTGGTACGTTAATAAAAAATTATATTAGGCTGTTACGAAATAATGACAACATTTTGTAATTTAAATACAGGAAAATAAGGACGATACAAAGTAAATGATAAAACTTCAGTTATCTCAGTTGTTTCAAAATGTTAGATATGACATTTTAATTAAGTAGGGCAGCCAGGGTTAAAGAACTTTTGAACTCGATTGTTTTGAAAACAAAGGCCCCTATAAACAAGCATTACTCCACATTTTAAATTCGTTATTGCACGTTGAGACACCTCTTTCCCCAAAGTACCATTCATTCCGGGGACACCCCGTATACGTGTCTATGCACGTATGCTCGGTCATGTGATACGCGCGTGGCTGTGGTACGTAATACGTGCTACTTTATCCAACAGTGTACTACCGGTCGATAGACCGTATGAGCGTTAACGCGATAACCTGATGCTCCTCCACTCGAACCGAGTGACATCCCGAGATCGGCCGGCATTCCGTTGTAATGAGTTTACGTACAGACAAGAACAGTCGCGGCATTCGCCTTCGACGTTCCCGCTGACCGAACCAATCTCCAGACGCCCCCCGTCGAACTTGGGCGAAAGTTGCCCGCCGCGTAATTCTCGTGAATTAATTGCCGTGGCTTTTCTCCACAGCCTTACGACAGGATTCAAGTTTTAAATTAAATTCGAGCCACCCGGCTGATTCCCCCTTGTGACGGCCCACTGGGACCGTGCCCCCGGCCCCTCATCCCCCATTATTAATAATTGATTCACCGTGTAAAAGGGAAAACGAGCCTTTGGAAAGGGTCGTTTAACCCCGAAGCCGAGTCGCGGCCGACAATGAGGCAGAAGCCTTCGTTCCGTTCCAATGCCACTGATTGGATTCTTACTAGCCACTCCCTTTTAACATTCCGTGTTTATAAATCCTTCCTTTCGTTTGCTTTCGCTGTTTTCACAGGGTATGCTGTGGGGAATGGGGAATGTAAATTGTGGAGGAAAGGAATGAGAGTGGAGTTGTGTTGCATTTTAGCTCTGTGGCTATTTGTACGACGAAATGGTCATGCAGTTGTGACATAGTAGCAGGTTGATGAATTTTGAAACTTTGCTTTGCAGCTGCGTCGCGTTATTAATAAGGTGGCTAATTTGAGGACGTTTGTAGAAGTGTTTATTTAATATTACTTGTTCATGGTCACACTCTACCATGTTTCTATAATGACTATTCTACGTATCAGGGTCCTTCACACAATGCAATTGCGTTTTCTTATTTTTCTACCAATTATAGATTATAGAATATTTAATAGTTCTGTTACTTGTAATTTCATAATTCTGAACCGGGGGGAAAACGAGGAATGTCCATTTTTCGTAATTTTGCGATTTATAGCATATTCTATTGGTGGCAACTGAGACTACAGAACTGTCGAATCAGAAAGGGTTGTAAAATTGTAAGGGAAATGTTCACTGTGCACTGGAACAAAATACGGAATATCCCCACACTTTGCCTAAACATGAGCTTCAAACTTTTCTCGTCAAGGTAGAACAAGAAATTATTTAGTGGACTGAGATGTTAAAACTTAATTTTCTCGATAAAGCTGTTTTGTGATATTCCCTGCTTTCTTCCTTACCCTTAAAATATTTATTACAAATACCGCTATATCTCTTCCCATATAATCTAAGTAAATCTGTGGATACGTCAAAAAATCTATACGGTAAACACAATTGCGTTGACAGAATGTGTATGCTCGCAAATAGATACTGTCATAGTATTGACTTTTTTGCTACATCCTTATCTAAGTTTAGAAATTCAGTTCTGCGTATTCTGGATGATTAAGTTGCAATATTTATAATTGTCATTTCATCTCTTTCTGTCGTTTTCCTTGCTGTTTGTGTGCTTCAATCTCCATCTTAATATTATCCTATTTGTCCGTCCTTTATGCACGATGTTTCATTTGAATAGAATGTATCCGAAGAGTTATTACGAGTAATAGTAAATAATTAAAATAAAAATAAAAATATCTGAATATTACAATAATAAAGTGACTCTAATGACAATCTTAAGACGTTCAGAGTTGATCAATGAGAATTCCTCTGCTCTAATTATATTAGCCAGTAGTTAATAAAGCTATTGAGGATGTTTTCTATCTCAAATTTAGATGTATTTAGTAAATTTAATGCTGAAGAGCGAAAAAGTATGGAAATCAATCAAGCCAGACGTGGAATACTCAATTATTCAACTATGAAATGGACCAAGTTGAATTTTTTAACAGGAATTAAGTACCAATACCACTCCAAACATTCTTAAATCCTACTATCGAATTTTTCACATACGTGGGGAATAAGCCATTTATTAAAAATTCTATAGCTTCTCGTTCGTTTTTGAGGTCTACTACGTTCACGGACAATAAACTGACCCGGGACTTTGGCACGGCAGTGCGAAACGCGTAAACGAGGCACGCGTATGTCCAACTTTGTGATCTACAGTCCGGAGAGAGGTTTAAATGCGAGCAACGCGTGGAAAAAAATAATTGCGCGAGAAATTCCTGGAAAAATTGAATTCCACAGCTTGCCCCCGCTGCGTGAAAATAGCACAGTCACCTAGAGAGCTCTCGATCCACCGTTTCATGCCCTTTCCGGTCAGCTTCTGTTAGGATTGATGCATTCGTTTGTGGTGGGTATTTTGCGCATACCCGTCAGAGGATTCTCAACGTAATCCATGCGTGCATGGAAAAATTGTCGCGAAAGACAATAATTTTCAAAATGAAACGAATAGCCAAATCGATTTTTGAAACACTATTTGCTCGCTCTGTTCACCGTTATTACAGCAAGTCGAAAAGTTTTCCAAGTATCCCCTTTGATTTGATCGGCGTTAGGTTCTCCGCGTGGCCTGATTCATTTTACGCCTGAGAACAAAAGCGTTTGTATCCCGTATTGAAAGCTCGTCATTCCGTAGAAATTTCACGAGCGCACGCAGCGAGTTGGACGAAAATTTCTTCGACTGTGTGGCCACATTCATCCGACCGTTCATTACGGTCTTTTCAGACTTCCGGCGGGTTGGTTCGCAGAGAAAAATAGAAAAAGTTGAGGGAGTTTTAGCGAGCAATGTCTTCCTATTCAGGAGGGAGAACAGATGTGACGTAGAATGGAATGTATTCCTGTGTAAAATATTATCTTGTAGGATAATCTCTTATCGTTGTTAAATGCGCAAGGTTTCCCAACGATTTTCACGATGCAAAGATTTCTTGTTAAAATCTACTGTTTTCGTATATGTAGACAACGTATTACAGTGAATAGGTAAGTAGTATAATTTAAATTGCGTCAGGCCTTACATTTCTTTGTGAAAGGGGATAAAGTTATAGAAAAGTGCCTTCTAAAGATCTCGAGGATGAATGCAAGGAAGGATGAAGAGTAGACTCGAATGAAACCCTTCTACGATCATCCTACTGTTGCAGATATTTACGAGAAAAGGTGCTTTAACCATTCGAAGTAAGTTCTATGAATTCTTTTCAAGTTTCAAGGAATACTTCTTTAAATGAAAATTCTTGTATACTTTTATTCGTTAAGTAAGTGCTGTCTACCAGTGGCACTCTGTACATTTAAAGATTTAAGAGGTACAGTATCTATTTATATTATATGCCTTTCATTAAGCAGGAAAATGTAAGTGCGAACAAGATTGCAACAGTAGGAAGGTAGTGAAGGAAACGGTGATTTCCTTTTTCTTGAAGGTATGAACTAATTAGTGTCGAATTTCTAATCTATATTTCCCTAATATCTAAGAGAGTATATTTTTCAGTATATTTTATAGCATCTAATAAAGTCAAAGATGCATAGACTTTTCTGGATTATCGAAGATTATTGGAGCTTGTCACAATCATAAGTACATATCTTACCTCAGAAGTAATTCGAATCCGCATACTCTATGACTACAAAAGTAGACTTGCTTTTGAGTTGACAGCTTCCTCTGAAGATGAACTATTGCTTCCCCCCGAACATGAAACACAAACAAATGCGCAAGCGCGAGCACTGAATTTTATACTAATTTACAATTTGTTTAAATTTAATTATAGTGAAAGGAAATTTATTCGCGACTAACAAAAGAATATTTAAAGCAAATTACATCTAAATAAAAAAACGATTATATATCGATTTACCAATTTAAGGGGTGAATCTTATTTTATCAGCAAAAAAACATAGCAAAATTTAGGATTTTTTTAAGAAACTAGCATTTCGATTCATCCGAAATTTGTACCCTGTTTTTGTACATACTTGAAGAAGTTGCAAGTTTTTTTTATTATTAACGCCGTTTCATTTTTCTGTTTTAGATTACCTGGTAGATAAATATCCAGCACACCAACGGACGACGAATTTTGCGCGGCGTGATGGGCGATCATTCATAATTACTATATTTATGGTTAGAAATTAATAAAACAAAACCTGCAGCTTCTTCAAACATGCATCAAAACATCATCCAAATTTCAGATGAATCGAATCGCTGATTTCTTAAAAAAAATCCCAAATTTTGCTATGTTTTTAGCCCAAAGAACTGGATTCCTCCCTTAACTGCCTATTCCGAAAGTTAGATGTTATTCTAAAGTTTAAATAAAATCGCCGCGAAGGCTATACATTTCTCGAGCGTCTTCGACACACACCTCACGATGGTTGAGCAAAAACTGATCATAATGGCAGGCCGCCTCGAATCCGTTTACATTGGATTGCTCGAATCCAACGAATCGAAGTCGACATGAGAGTGGGAGTATACTTTTCTTCCCACAGATCAGTTCCAAGGTTTGTTGCAAATTTAATGTTCCACGGATTTCGATTTGAACAACACTGATTTCTTAGATTAGTCCTAAAAAGTGTACACTATTTTTTGGTAGAATTGCTAGGAAAGATTTACAACATCCTACTTCAATTTTAATAAATTTCTATTTTCGCTTATTTTATCGTACCGAGGATCAACGAATCTCTACTATACGCTCCTATCGACTTATTAGGGGAGACCGGGGTAGGTTGTAACACGGGGTAAATTGTAACATAAGTAAAATCTTTTGAACGACAAATTTGGTAACCCACAACACGCGAGAACTGCTTGAAGATGTTAGCTCCGTCGGTTTTAGTAACGCAAACGAGCGTTATGTATTCATTTTGTGGTTATAGCCCAAAATTTTAGTATGTAGAGCACGTAAGTAAATTTTACCTTCGCACTTGTATTTCAATTAACCGTCGTTAGAAACCGTTTGAATTTTTGTTTCTTTGTTGCAAAGGAATCAGTACACATTGGTTTATTATAATGTGTATGCATTTTAGTAATTTGATGTTTAATTTCTCGTTTGCTGAGAAGCTCGCGGTAAATTGTAACATGTTACTACTTACTCTGCTCTAAATGGTGATAAAGCAAACATGCCATTTCCTAACACACCAGAAAAAGATGCAGTATACAAACAACAGAACAATCGAGAATCCAAAAAGTAGACAAAAAGTATGAAGGCAAAAGTAAAGAAAGCGTAGAAGAAGATTTTGATAGAATTAGATGAATAAGCAATGATTGCTTAACTCGTGTATATAAAATGGTTAATAATGATCTGTGTTTTCATTTATATTTTTTAGAAATGTTTATTTGTGTTCATATTTGTATTTAAATAAGTTAAACAGATGTGTTACAATTTACCCCGGACTGAGGCACATTATAACAAAGGTTCAGAATTGTTTAAGATGAAGCTAGATGTCTAAGTGTCCAAGATTTTGTCACGTACTCACACTCAACGAGTTCCCCACATATGTAAGTAGAAAGTCACGCAAATTATTTCCCGAGGAAAACACTTTCGAGAAAAAACTCTGAAAACTTTTTTGTTACAATCTGCCCCGGTCTCCCCTACTGTTAATTGACAAGCGTCCAGAGTCGATCTCGTGGTACCATGAACTCTTTCGCTCCTCACCCTCTAATTCTAATTCCTCCAAGGCACCTCGCCATTGCTCAGAGCACCTACACATCCCTCGTTCCTGCCATTTTTACAACGTCGTTGCATCAACTATACTTTTAATATCGCCGAGTCACTGACGAAGAGGAGCAAAAGGTGCGCGTTCCTCGCGACAAAGGAACGAGGCTTGTAAAAAGGTGGCGCGACAAAGCGCTAAATGACATCAAGTATCCGTCGCGTTTTACGTCGCTTTGACGGCCCTACGCTGCCGACATGGTCCAACGGCTTTCACCAAGCCCATAGTTGGCTGAGCTTCTCGCTCTCGCTCGGCACTGTAACACATTCGCGCAATATGGAAACAATTTGTCGCGGGTACAGCTGTCGAACGTGCATGCGCACACACGGATGGCCACGCAGGATGTAATCGCGTCCCCGCCGCTGAAACCGATCCGCAAGGGCCCCGTTAAAACGTTTCACGGCGCGTTAGATCGCTTTGCATTTAATTCAAGAAAAAAGAAGGCTCGAAGGTGTCCCGACTCTTTGCTCGATGGCAAGGACGTTCGTTGAAAACCAAGGGTGCGTGTCACGAGATTGGAATAAAGATATTGGGATTATAGTGTGGGGTAATGTTGTATGAGAGATTGAATTGCATAGTGGTAGTGACGTTTGAACATCTGTTACAATAATACGATGATGGAAATGTAGAATAATTATTTCAGACACTTACAGTCGAGTGTGAAGTAATAGAAGTACACAGTACGAGTGGGCGAAGCTTTCTTATAAGAAATACTAGATTATGGTCTTAAGAATATTCGTGCAAAATTTTATTCAAATCGGTCCACTAATCTCTGAGATATTTTTGGCACCGCAAATACTGTAATTATGTAGAGGCCTTGGGAGATTTTCTTAAGGTGCGAATTCACGATGAGATTTTACATGAGACTTTTCTATCAAGAAACAAAAATTTCAGTAAATTAAATGTAAATAATGTAAAACTAAATGTAAATAATGGAAATAGTTGCGAGAGATGAGATTTTTGAAAATATATCAGGAAACTTGTGTCGAAATTCATGAAACTAATGATAAAATAATTAAGAAATAATAAAATAATGAAATAGGTACTTTTCTCATGAGATTAAAGTCTAATGTGAGACACGATATTTTTGTCCCATCGTGGATGTGCACCTTTAAGATATTAAATTTCTTTTTAAAGATAATACAGCTCAATTTATACGCAAAAAGGTGTATGTCTTGATTTTCCAAAATAACAGTTTTTATGTGAGAAAAGAATTCACAAAGATAACCCTATTTTCCAAGCTGTCAAAGCTATGTAACCCCTTAAGGGGGTATACCCGTTTGAACCCTCGGAAAATGTGTACATTTTGTGGATTTTTTTACGAGTCAACGGTTTGATGCAGATTTCCCGTTTTTTAATATCTTTACATAGTATTATGAACTACTTAAAAAAAGGTTCAGTTAAAAAAATATTGTTTTTCGGAAGTTATGGATACATATCCGAAAGACTCTCGATTTTAGACGGCTAAACGGTGGGCCTGAAAACAGCTGTATGTCGTGTTTGAAATAAGAAACAATAAAATCTTCTTATACAGTATGTCAATAGGTATCGTCTAACGGGGCCGATTTTCAAAATTTTGAAAAATAAGGAAATGATGAGAGATTAAAGATAAAGTTACATTTTTCTAAGAGAAAAGACCACATTTCTTCTTTATAAATAATAAACGGGGAATCGGTATAAAAAAAGCCCTCGTTGGACGATGTGGAATCTTATTACGATCCTGCATGCAAAATTGGAAGTGAATTGGTTAAACGTAGCGGGAGTTTTTAGACCCACCGTTTAGCCGTCTAAAATCGAGAGACTTTCAGATATGTATCCATTAGTTCCGAAAAACCATAGATTTTTAACTGAAACTTTTTTTTTAAGTAGTTCGTAATACTATGTAAAGATAGTAAAAAAACGGGAAATCTTAATCAAGCCGTTGACTTGTAAAAAAATCCACAAAATGTACACATTTTCCGAGTGTTCAAACGGTATACCCCTTAATAAGAAATTTCTTATGAGATATGTGTTAAACACTTGTCACAGTATGAAATGGAATAACTGCTAATTTGAGAAAGCATTGCGAGTACATTTGTGTGGATTTTTATAATGCACCTACACGTACTCATTCTTCTATCAAATTCTATCCGAAACTAAACTACAATATTGTCTCATTTTATGTCCGGACTCCCTTGTTTCTTTAAAAGTACATTTCTATCCCCACTACTTCCTTCGTAGTCACCGCGGCGAGTGCGCTGGACTGAGAATGGACGAAAAGACACTCGACAGCGACAGGTCATAAATTTCGGTCGAAATAACAGTGGCATCGTCTTACCGACACAAGAAAGGCAACCAGAATAGCATACAGCTTCATTAGAGCTTGAGTCTGTCTCCCCAGCGTCGTACTTGTTACAAAACAAAACTGTACTTCAATTCGCAGTGTGTCAACGTCACAAATGGTGTGGCATTGCCAAATTCAGTGTGACGTGATCATTATCTTCGCAATGCCATCTCGCCGATACAAGAAGAATAACTGCCCCGTCTCTCATTAATAACTCGAGCGTCGTCCACTCTGGCCGTCCGCTTAAAAACGAACTTCCCCAACTGACCCAGCCGCGCACCATTCGCAGTGTATGTAACTGGTTCAGCGCGCGTCCCAGGGGTGGCGGCCCTTTTGTGCGTCGGATTGATCGATGACGCCGATGACTTTCCTCCCGTGCTCGCGTTTCGTGCCCGCATTACGTCGGCCTAAGTTATGAGGAGCGCGTGGCGACGTACAGCTCGAGCTTCTGGTGTGTGACAGCCTTCATCGTCAGATGCGCGGATACACCGTCGCGCGCACACACGTTCTCGTTCGTACGGTGGATATTGTCGAGCGACTAGCGAGGCACGGGCATTCAATTGTCCGCCGTGCCGTCATTGTTCGCACAGGGTAATGAAAAACATTCGCGTAACGTGCGCAGCCCCACCGTCGCGACTTAAACGTAGCCCCCCATTGTTTCACACGACATCCGATAAAAAAGGGGAAGGGATGCCTTTCTCCACTCGTTACGGTGCACAGGGGCGGGCTGGCGGATCGCGTGACGAGCGCTGGACACTTTATATCGAACGGAATGCCGTCCATTATCGTCGATCCTCGTTTGAATTGCAAGGAACGCCGGCGAAAAGTCGAACGAGAACGGAACGTCTAAAGTGCCTCGCGATTACGCAAACCCGGAATTAGGGCAACGGTGGAAATACACCCTTGCGAGGGGGAGGAGGGCCGGGACGAAGGCTTTTAATGCTGCTCCAGCTCGCGGCGCAGGTGTACGGATTTTGTTAATTTGGGGATTTTAGTTTGTAGGGGACTTGGATGTTGAAGGCGATCTTCACTTTCGGCACGGACATCGCGGACAGAAGTGGAGTTCTAGAATGTTCATTTGGAATTTGGAGTCTTCTTGGTTCTGAGTGGTGTTTAATGTTTGTTGATAGTGGGCCACTTTTTGGGCTGTTGGTGTGTGGATTGTGGTTGTGTGATTACATGTTAGAATAATGGTGGAGAGCTTCTTGTATGGAAGGTGGTATGAAGTGGTGGTAATTTAATATAAGACGCTGATATGGAAACTTTATTAATTTTGGGCTTTGTGTTTGAAGGCAGATCTTCACTTTCTGTACGAAGCTCACTTGTTTTATATTCTTGAGGGCAGTAGGAAAAATTGGAGTTCGAACTTCCTTTTTAATCGTGATTAATGGTCACTGCTAACATTGACCTGTACTACTGATATTAGATTAAGGGGTTGTACGTAGGCAGGCAGCCGAAAGGGGCGAAAGTTTGTGAATTTTTTTTTGAAAAAGCGGAAGCATATATTTTTACAGAAATTTTTGCACTTAAAAGAGCAACATTTAAAGAAAATTTGATAATTTTTTCGTTGAAAAATATTTAAGTTTAAAATAAAGTAACGATCGACATCCAAAAAGTCTTATTAAACATTTGGTTTTTCGGTAAGCACTGCCATTCGGAACCAGATTATCCAAAATAAAAAAAAACAAAAATGATTTCATTAGTATATTAATGTATCCTCTAATTAAATGAGGGAATTTCCGAAATATTAATTTAAAACAAAATGACGGCTATTTAAAGTTGAAATCCTGTTATTTTCTTACAAAAATCACGCAAAAAAATTGGGACTTCAACTTTAAATAGCCCCCTTTTTGTTTTAAATTAATATTTCGGAAATTCCCACCGTTAATTAGAGGATACGTTCGCAGATATTCCACAAACGAATACAGTAATTCGTCGTTATAGTCCCGACGAACGGGACTGGCGGCGAGACAATAACGCGATGCGGACACTATTCCCTTAGAGTAGTATATGCTCTAAGACTATTCCGTGCGGCCAATGCCGCAAGTGAGAAAACCCAAGAGCCGAGTGAGAGGGAACGAAACAGTTGACACGAAGTTGCCGTCGTTTCTTTCGTTCTCTCATTCTCGACCGAAGGATTCCAAGAAATGGTGGGGATAGTTAGCGGGACTATTACGCATGGTTAAAACGGGACAATAACGACGAATTACTGTACTACAGTTCTTCTGAAACCACAGATTATGTGAAACTGATACTGTAATTTTGGAAATCGAAATAGAATTGGTAAACGAAGTCGACGATTTATTTCTCAAAATCCTTCCCTCGTCAACTCTCTTGAGAGCTGTTACAACAAGATTGCCATGATGGCAGTTTTCCTTCATGTCCAGGGTGTTGCAAGTTTTGATCGTCTCTGGTATTTTCTAACACTATCAGGGAAACTTTTACTTCCGAGGAGAAAAATAGTCGCTTGATTGCTGCATCGGGATTTAAAGTTCAACTTTTCGTATATCAGATCACTGGAGTACCAAAGTGCTTAGGTCGTCGGCAAAATCTTTACCCATATTACTCGAAATGTTCATCATTTATACCTCGATTAAGTAGTCTCACGAATGTGATTGTTCTTGATTACATGCACGACTCAAAAACAAAAATAATATGAGAACGAGGTGTAAGTAAAACGCGGATATTTAAGTGTCTCACATTTAGAAAGGTGGTGAATTGGACTTATGGGTCTATAATTCGAACTGAAACCTCTTATTTATTAGATAATTATTGTAATCAATAGGGCTACCTTTATTTCTTAATAAATTCCTTCTCTCTAAGCCTAGTATTCAAGTGTCTGCAGAAAATGACAAGGATATCCTTCATTAAACTACACAATATACAAAGCAGTGCCATATTAAAAAATCTTAATTCAAAAGTACTAAACTACTTAGTAGCTTTAATATTTATCAGGGTTGTTTTCGTACACGTCCATTCGTCTTGAGAATTAATTTCTTCCTCTTCAATTGCTTTTCGTAAAAGAAGCCGAATCTTACAAAATTATTATTATTATTACACTTCAATTGCTTTTCGTAAAAGAAGCCAAATCTTACAAAATTATTATTACTATTACTCTTTAATTGCTTTCCCTAAAAGAAGCCCAATCTTACAAAATTATTATTACTATTTATTAACACAAATAAAAATACTTTATTGCTATTACTTTTGATCGTAAACTACCAATGTTTACCGAGGCACAGATTCATTAACTCACTAGCACTAGCAACATTTAACTATAATTCAGATAAATCAAATGATACAATAATTTCCAAAATGTAAAAACAGTAGCCCCACGTCTCCTTACCTGCATTGTTGGTCCCCAAAAATATCGTAGCAGCAGAAAAATGGCTCTTCTCCCTGGAACCCAGCTGGAACACGATGCATCCGCGTTTCAATCCTGCCCCAATCACGTTCACACCACCTCCAACAAGTCCACTCTCCCATCCACACAGTCGTGAACTCTCTTCCCAGTGCTTAAGTCAATTTCGAACAAATTCCCGCCATCGAGGCCCGACAACGCCGTCAGAACCGCAGGCTAGGCTCCTGAATTTTGCATGCACGCGAGGACGGGAATAGCCAGCACGCCATTGAAAAATATCGGTGAGCCGAGCGAAACGACGCGGAAGAGTTTACATCAATAGAGATTTTATTGGCCACCGTTCGCGTATCGGTGTCCATGGAGCAGAGGTAAAATCCCCCAAGTATGGGCGTAAAATCTGCGCATTAGATTCGCAACGCGTTAGGAAGCATCACGACCACTAGTGCTTACAGAGCATGAGCCATAATGGTCCCTGGCCAGTTTACAGCCTTTTTCTCCGAAGCTCCAAGGAATGGCACAACTAGTAGCAAGATGGTGTAACTCATTTGCTGTTGCTGACGTTTAAGATTGGTGGCTGCTGACGCTAACGCTGAAGCCATAGAACGTAATGGTCCTTTCTTGGAAGATTACAATCTATTGTATGAAATTTCATGGAACAAATAGACTTGGGGAGAACTCGCGAGCCCACCCCCTCTGCATAATGTTTTCGAACGAGCAACGCCCAGGAGGTTCCATTTACGGAGGTGGAGGATGGAAGGGGTCAGGAGATCTTCGTTTTCACGCGGTCCCGCAGGAGGGAAAGCCGGAGTCTCATTACCCCGGGCAAAATTCTCGCGCTTTCCGCTAAACGTCCGTTTCGTGTTAATGAACGACTTATCTTCATATTTGCTGTCACCGCGCGCGCCCGGCCAGGAGCTCGTTTACGGAAGTTGGCTAGCCGCTAACTATACGGCTACGGAATTAATTGAGACCTCCTCGCCGGTCTATCTTGTTATCCGAGTAAATTCTGGATTCGTGTAACTGCTCGTCGGTGTCCCGGAACGGCGAGCCCGCCCGTCTAATTAGAAACGTGGAAAAATAAGGATACCGAGGGGAAGACGTTGCTCGGTCATTGCTTCGAGTATACGTTGCCAAAAATTGCATCCACAACACAATATGCGCGCGAGCCTAATTAGGTCATAGTGTCGACGTTTTGATGAGTGAACTGTTTAATCCACGATTCCTGTATAATTGTACAGATTGAAAAGTGTTAGTTAGACTAGATTAGGCTGAAATTTTGAGTATAATTTGGCTAGTTATGCAGAAAGCTACCAACCCTCAATGATCTGAAACTGACAAGGGAAGTTAGGCAATACGGTAATTCAGAAAATTGTGCCACTTTTTGTGCAAGTAAAGTGGTTCGTGCGTAAGATAAACCTATTTTTTGTTAGTACCATAGTGCAGTATTATAGGGTGAAATCATCCCCCGAAGAAATGCAGAGTTTTCTTTTTTTGAGGAATATCTCGAGAGCAGTGAGAGATATTGGAAAGAAGTTTAATAAAAAGTTGCATATTTTCTTATATCTATAAAACTGTGTAAAAGTAATTATCGGAGAGAGGACTGGTGGCGGGGGTAACTTGAAAAGTATGGATTTCTCGATAATTATTTTCACGTAGTTTTGTAGATATAAAAAAAAGATGCAACTTTTGTTGATACTTCTTTTTGATAACTCTCACCGTTCTCGAGATATTCCGTGAAAAAGAAAAGTTGTCCTCCGCATGACCTACTCTACTTGCACAAAAAGTTGTTTCCTTTTGTTCCCTATGTTCCCCTTTGAGGAAATTTAGTTTGAAGACACTAATTGTTACAGAAAAGTAGCTTCATTTCTATTGGGTATATTTTATTTCGCGTTATTTTACAGTGTTTTTAATGGGTTATTTAATAGCGAGTGGTATAATTAATATTATTTTAAATTTTCTGTAATTTTTATTTTTTAAACCTAAAATGGATCTTTGGCTTGGCAATTTTAATAATTGTATAATGTAAGAGTTGTTCTATGGGTTGGTAATTTTTTGCAAAACAAAAATCACAAAATTAGGAGATTTGTACTGTGTTTAACTAATCTTTTGTCATTTTGAGGGTTGGCAGCTTTCTGCATAACTTTTCCCAATTGTCCCATGCTGCGTACAATAATGCATTGAATGTATAGGTTGCACTACTCAATAATTTGCTAGAAAATTAACTGGATAGTTTCATCTCCGAACGCGGCAATTTAAATAACTCACACAATAACTCATTTAAATAACTTATAAATCATAAAAAGAATTAAAAATTAGTATAGATGAATATGTATGCTTGGAATTATTATATAAATGTCACTTAAATTACCATTGCAACTTGATTACAGTTTCGATTTACATATTAGAGAACTCCGAACCGTGACCCCAATTTTCTAGAAAACCTTTGAGTAGTACACCCTGTTTAATGCGTTAAGTTTATCGCATAATGGCACAGTCTTTACACTAACACTGATCAGAACGGGAACCAAATTAATAACCGAAATCAAGATCCCCACTTAAGATCTACAGCCCTCGATTGCTCTTTTCTTTCAACGCAATGGAAGCTCGTTTAAAAATAATCGTTCAGGACCGAAGAATCGGTGTCTCGAGAGGTATAAACACTTCTCCAGAGACAGTGGACAGTACTCCGTCTGTGGATGGAGCAGCTCTTCTCCTCGCAATCGCGAAAAGAAATTGGCGAGCTTCAGAGCTAACCACCGGAATTAATGGTGACGCGAACGCTCGTTCGGTCACGGAGCAAACTAGCCGATCCTTAATCGCGTAAACTGTTCCCGTTCGTGCAACCTTGCGAGATTTTCGATTAAATTACATTGTCCAACGTTGTTTTCCTTCTCCGATTGCGTGACAAGATTGTCAGCTCTTGCGTCCCAGCTAAAGCCTACGCAATACGGAAACCTTTCTCGAGACCGGGAAGCAGTTGCAACGCCGAAAACTCTGTGCTGTTGAATTCTTCCGAAATTCTCCTGGCGAATCGATCGACTCGTAAGCGTTAATGACCTGAAATTAGCAGCTTCCGAATACTTATTCGCGGGATGTTTCCATATTCTCGTTGAAACATCCATTCCCCAATGATAACAGACGCATTTCATTTTTACTGCAACGTTGTTCCTGCAGATTTAATTATTTTTAACCTAGTGCTTGTTTGTTTTTTTTGACGGGATTGTGCAGCGCTTGAACTTTTAACATATTTGTTTGTTGAAATGGAATTCAGATTTTCTGTACCTTTGAGTTTGGTGAAATTCATCGGGATATATGTGCAGTGCTGGTTTTCGTAGGAAATCTAGGTTTCGAGGAGAGGATTTTTAATTATTTTTTACAGTGCGAACTGTGGTGCAAATTTTCAGTGGAATTTGTTATTAATTTTTAAGTTTTCACGCTGGTTTTGTTAAGTTGACCAACTATTACCTGAAACGTTGTTTAAAACGAAGTTCGTGTTATCCGATATGATAATATATAAGTAGATTTTATTGTTCCATATGTGTTAAAGTGACAGGGAGACGTGAAGTTTTGAAAAGTAAGTGGAATACGTCTGCGTGTGGTCAGACGCGCAGTCCACTGTGTTGGCAAGTACATACTACAATCTCTTTGTAACTGTTCGTACACGAATCAGCTTAAAAATTAATTGAAATAAAAATCCTGACATTGATAAGAATCTTCGAAAAGTATGTAAACAGAATTTTAATGAATTTCATTTAAGATTCCCAATTTATATCTAACTTCGCCACTTGAAGGAAAATATCAATTCTATATTTCAGACTACGAAGTTTAATAATCAAATTACGCTGATATTAAATAAATTTTTGACGTACCTTTCTCCTATTATCGAAACGTAAGAATATTATATTATTTTCTGTTCCATTACTGAATACCTAATACTCAATTTAGGTAATAATAAAAAGGAAACTGAACACACAGTATGGCTAGTAAAAAATTTCTTTAACTTATAATTTCGGGAATAAAACTTGTGCAGCTTATATTCCTTATGTTCCGTTCTGGATTTACTTAAAGAAATATTGACTTACAAGTGGAAGTAAGTATGCAAAGGAATGCAGAGCTTCCCACTTTTCCTGTAAAAATTCTTAATAACTCAACTACTTGTAGAAACAAATAAATGTCACAGCGGGAGAGAGCAGGGTGAAGTAATCAGTCACTCAATACAAATCCATGTCTCGTTTATTAAGAAATACTGTATCGTTCCGACAATCGCGAAATGGTGTTACGAATATCATGGCCCTTTAAGCTATTACGCCGACTCCGTATCCCGTCGAGATGCAGCCGAATTCACGACGCCACGGAAGGATGTTACCGGCTCCGCGTTACCGATCTCTCCGATCACTTTCATCCACACTTTCATTACGTCAATCGCTTGCGACACGCAGCTCGCGCTATAATATTCTCTCGTGTTAAAACAACGCACACCGAACGTTTAAGAGAAGTAAGTACAACATCAAGGACTGTTTGTATTTTTTTTTCAAAACGATTCACATCAGACAACCCCCTCGGTCTCCCTCTCGTTCCGCGATCGCGTCGGATCGTCGCGTCGGCTTCTCCTAGCGAAACCCCCGAAAGCCACCCCCTCGATCGAACCACTCGCCACCGATCGCACGCCAATTGCGCCGAGGACCGTGAAATTTCGCGGGTCGGGTAATTAAACGACCCCTGGATCGTTGGTCGCGCGAAACGACCGCGCTCGTTTTCGCCCGGCGATCAATTCCCCGCGGTGCGCGTGACTCCCGATCGCCGCTGTTGAGGGGGGCCTTAATTTTCCCCTTGACATCCGCGAGCGGTTCGCGCGTCGCGACAGAGAGAAGACGTAGACAAAGAGACAGAACACAGAGACACAATGGATCGCTCGCTGCGATGCGTATCGACGCTCCCTCGCCTCCTCCACCCCGTCCCGCCCCAAAGGATCGTGCACGAGCGGTCCCGTCGACCTTCCAGCGGGAAGATCCAGCGGATTCAACGTCCGTGGGACGCTCGATGATGGTGCGCGTCTGCCAGAGAGGACGCCCGGGGCGTCGGGGTCGCGGCCACTCGTCTCGCAGCTGTCTTTCGTTTCGACGACGGTGCAGCGGCCACCTACCGGTCCCAAAGCAGCCCCGCGCAGACCAGCAGGACGAGGAGGCGCAGCGTCCAGTGGAACGACGGTGGCGACGGGCCGGCGGACGCCAGCGCGTAGGCGTAGGACGAGTAGCACTCCTTGTAAGACTCGGGGTTCAGCCGCGTGACGGTGCAGTAGTGGTGGAGGGCGCAGGCCCCGTTCAGAGGGCCGCCGCAGCCCCAAATCTGCTCGACGTCGCGCGGCAGTAAGACCGTGTTCGCCGCGTAATATCTGCGTGGACAGAGGCGCGGAAAAGATAATCAGCCGATTAGCCGGGCGGCAGGCATGAGCCGCGAGGAGGCCCTATCGAGGATGGTAATTAGCATTGTAATGGCGCGATTGCGTTGAAAAGGGTAGACAGTTATCAGCCGTCAACCGGCCGGGAATTATCGTGCCGGATAATTACTCGAGAAATATGGAAATTATTAATCCACCGGCGGCTAGCCAGGATGCGATCGTGTATCTCACGCAATCGCCGCATCGGATCATGTAAATGGTGCTGGACGGTGTCGAGCACTTTGCCACCCTGCGCATAGGGGAGGGGGCTGCAGGTGTGCTGCGTTGCAGGGGGTTACTTTGTCACGAGCAATTTGTGTCAGACATTTGTTAGCTGGGCCTCGGGGCCGGAGGGAGATATTTCAAGGCTCCTTGCGCGGGGAGGTTGCTCGTTTCGCGTTATTGCGAACGGGGGTGCGGATATTTCGGGTGTGTGGAGGAATGTCGAAGGGAGTTTTCGGGATTATTGGACGGCACGAGTTTTTGCAGAGTTTTAGGAGTTGCGAAGTTCTTGGGGGTTGTATGGAAGTAGTTTTGGAACTTTGGAGGTTTTTAGTGTTAAGGGGACATTCTCATTAAAATTTTTCAGAAAATCGAATTCTTTTGCATAATATATCGGTAGTATAGTATCTGGAGAATACTCAGTAAAAGTTATATGACGAAATTCGGGACGGTATAGATTATACAACGATAGAAGTGACTTGACGTTCGAAGTAGGGCTGTAATGAATATTCAAATAATCTAAGTATTCGAATACCAGAGAATTCGAATTTGAGATTGGAATATTCTCTTGATTATTCGAATTTTCGAATACTCCTGATTATTCGAATATTAGAATACTCCTGATTATTCGAATATGCGAATACTCCTGATTATTTGAATATTAGAATACTCCTGATTATTCGAATATTAGAATATTCAAAGAAATTATTCGAATATTAGAATATTCAAAGAAATTATTCGTATTTCAAATTATTCGAATTATTCGATAATTACAGCTCTATACGAATGGCTGCAACGTACATGCAAAACTTTTCCAAATAGTAGCCAGTATAACAAAATAAATTATGAACCGATCCCAAAAACCTTGGTAGAATTTTCTGTGTAATTGAATTTACTATCGTATCAGTTTTCGATGATAAATTTTGGAGGGCATAGTTTTTGGTTATTATGATTTTTAGGCGTAAAATTACTCCTTTTTTAGCATGTTTCCGTTCAAATGTGCAGCAAACAACGTCATTTTGCTTTTTTCCCTTCTTAAAGGCTGATGCGATAGCGATTGGTAGGTATAACATATAAGAATATTTTTGGTTTTTTTATTTGAGACAATCCTACGTCGAATTACACTGACTATCGTCGACGCCCTATTTTGTTCTAGCAGTGAACGCCACGTAGAAATCGAACCACTCCAGGAAAATGATTTTTCTCATATCCTTGAATAACGAATAAATAAAGGCCAGAAACATTTTTTACTAAAAGTTGTACACTTCTTTCAAAGAAAGTCCTAAAAGCCACCTATTTTTTTTAGCGATTTAATGAGAATGTCCCCTTAATCTGAAAGCAGACATTTTATGAATCTTTTGGAATTATGGAGTTTCTGGAATGTTGAAAAGTGGGGAATGATTTTATTGGTCTGACGAGTTTGAATACCTTCAAAGTGTTGAATACTAATCAGTGTCAATATTGCAAAGTGACCAGGGACCGAATGATACTGTTAAAAATTTTAATTAATTCTGAAATACCTGTAATTTATGACTATTACTTTTTCTGTTCCGAGAAAACTGCTATAAAATACAGTATATTAGCTGAAAGTTTTATTCCACACATTTTTGTGTAAATAAGAAACTTTTATTTTGTTGAACGTAGAAAAAGTTCTAGTTATCAGGGACATTTATTATGCTGTGAAAAAGTTAAAGTTATGACAAGAAGATTTCCTGACAATGTTGGAGGTAGATACTTGAAGTTGAAACCTTAAACCGTTCGGTGAAAATAATAGTATAAAAATCACAATGTGCTCATTCTTTTATAAGTTACCCTGCTTTACTGCTACTAATAATATTAATTAAAAAAATATTCTTAACTTTTATATTATACGCTTAAATATCGGTTCAAATGTATAGGATCCTCCAGATTTGTTATTAATCGAAAATAAAATAACTGTTAAAACTGAACTCTTATCACAGAGTTAAAGTGTTAATGTACAAAGTTAACTTAAAGCAGGAATGATTTAAAAGTTAAAAGTTGGATAAATTACTTTTATTTATAAAAGTTAACAGTTCCATTCGACTCCTAACAGGAACACACAAATTTGTTCTCATAAGATTAGGATGTTAGAATGAAAATAATTTCGAATATGGTTGCATTCTGTGACACGACTGAAATATCATTTCTGGCCTCCTTGATGGATAACTATGTAACATTTCTGGGCGTATATACAATCGCGGTCAGAATTCGTATCTCAGGATTCGAATAATCGAACTATCCAAATAATTTATTCGAATAATTCGAAGATTAGAATGATATTCGAATATTCGAATAATTCTAACAATTTGAATGACTCCGAGTATACGACTATTTCAAAGTGTTCGAATTTCATTTGAAAAACGCATATTTATAAAAGCCAATATAAAAAAGCCAACAGTAATACATTTGTGACTAAAAACAACGACTTATTACAATTTTCGTTGCCTGAAAATTATTGCTCCAAAACGACATACATAGCCAAAGAAATTAAACATCCCCTCACGAATACTGACCTCCATAAACCATACACGCAATTCCCCCCAGCGCCAGCAACCCGACAGCAAAAAAATACCTCTTAGAATAAAATCGAAAAAATGTCGAAACATATCGCGTTAAAACGTCCAGAAGTAATATTCCATTTTCCCTCGAGCGCGCTGCTCTAATTCGCCCAAGTCAAACGCAGATGATCGATGACTCTTGTCCAGCGATACGATCACGGTCACGTGGCCACCGCCCAGCACGGGGAATAGGGAAAAATTTGTCACCGGCAGAATTCTATACGTACCTGACGAAAGCGTTATCATTGGATTGCGTGAATCGGTCAGCCAAGTCGTGGAGAGTGATCGCCGTTATTTCCTGAAGATCGTAGTAGTCGCGCATAGCGTACTCGACCAACCAGTTCGCCTTCCCGTTTAAATTCGCTTCCGGTAGATTAAGATAGTACTGCGTATAATCCAGGACCTGAATGCGACAGAGAACGGGGTTTCGGGGGGTGAGAGGTGGGGCGGAACAGGGGAGCGCATATATTCCCGGCTCTTTCAATCGAGACGTCACATAAATAGACTTTCACAGACGTACGAAGATTATGGAAGCTCGCGAGCGTTCCCCCACCTACCTGTCCGGTATTAGTTTCGAACTCGTACAGCCTTAAACCAGGATTGTTGGGCCCTCCAAGCGTGCTCGGCGATACACTGGGCGCCATCATTATCCAAGACACAGGCAGACCTGGCAAGCACGTATATGACGTTTCACGATCGCAATCAATTCCACGAATTTCCCATTATCTCCATATAAGCGCCAGACCGTGCGGCCTTAATGTCACCGATGTACGGTCTACGTATGCGCCGATGTAAATAAAAAAGGAGGATACAGAACGTTCTAGAAGCGCATCAACTGCCGTAGCGTGACCAATAAAAGAGGCCTGTAAAACGGCCAGGAAAATATTCCGCTACTAAACGGCACACGCGGGGAATTTATTGATTATCGTTTCTTGGCTGCTGGCATTTACGAAGGAATTCCTTGGGAATATGAGTCGATACGCGACCCGATAGAGATACCTCTGTGAATTTACGTCTATTCGTACGCTGTCGCTGGCTCGAGTGTCTGGCGAGAAAGCTTCCAATGGTTTTTATTCTAATTTAGGCTTGGAGCAAGTGTTCGGGGAGTTTAGAAGCTCTAGGCACGATTTTACCATTTATTATGGCGCGAATAATTGCATTGTAATACTGAGGTGACTTTTAAGATATGTCCATTTGTGATTCCCGATGAAAAGGGATTCCCCGTAGGTTCTATCCCAGTTCATTCAGATCTTCTTTCAACCGCAAGTCATTCAAACTCCTACATTAACTCATTCAAAGTGGCACGGTTACGCAAATAATAATCCCGGCGAGGCTGAATGCGCTTCATGGATCTCGCTGTCAACGTGTGTCCGTGACAAGTTTTAATAAAGGAATCGAAGCGCTCAGTTCCCCGCGCTCCCCTGCGCCTGAAATAGGACACGCTCGAGCTCTGCCAATACACGCTGTATCCGCTAAAAAAAACCTCAAATAACGGCCACGTTTCAATCTGCCAGCGAGAAAGTCACAATAAAACAAAACCCAGCGGGGGGAAAAGGGGACGGAACGATAGTCCCGAACGCGTTACTTTACGACCAGCCCTGCAAGGACATCGATTCCATTTCGATGTCGGCGAGATTAAACGTGCCCTGTGAAAATTCCGCGTTATTAAAGCTCGGACCGCGAAGGAAATCAACGGAGATGCAGCGGAGATATTCTGTAAAAGCGGGGAGAGTGTAGCGTGAAGCGAGCGTAAGTTAGATGGGGGCGACAGAGAGGTGGTCGCTCGGCGAGGGAACCGCAGAGTGTAAAAGGTTGGCAAATCGATTCGACTGGCGGTCGATTCAGCACCGATCCACTGCCTACGGGCAAGAAAAGAGCAGAGACGTACCTGTATCGCTGTAAACCACGCGAAACGTGTCAGAGTGCCAATGACCGAAGAACTGACCGCGAATGATGTCCGAGTGGAGGGCGACCAGTTTCAGATACTTGGCGTTGTGCCTTTCGCTGAGAGACGCCGCGCCACTCTCACGATCGTCCACCCCTGGTGGCGTGTGGCCCACGATGTACACCTGCAACAATCGTGTCGCACATTTATTATGAAACAGAATGAGATATTAGAATGTAGGATGTAAGCGTTGGTGTGCAGTGTAAACTTGGGAGCATGAAATTTGCAATGCGAGGGTTTTCTTAGAATTTTTCTGGTGAAAAGGGCCTTTGTTTTTGGTGTAGAAAAATTTATTTCAAAAGGGTAATTCTTTTTGGTTAAAGTAAGAGAAGGATGATGTTCGTATGTGTCATAATTTTGCAGATAGAAATTTATTTAAGGAGATTTTCTTTATGAAAGGAGGAAAATTGAAAATTTTCATGGGCTGCAGTTTTTAAAATAAATTCAGAGCAGTTAAATGATTACTTAAATCGCACTTAATTTCACGGGGGCTACATTATATTTCAATTTTATCAAAATTCCTAACATCGGACACAGAGAGTGATTAATTTGACGTGGAAATTGTTTTTAAACAAATATCTAAATAATAAGGGAAATGTGAAATAGACTTGATACCTGTTTCAAACCAACTGTTAAACTTAAGGGGGGATATTACTGTAATGGTCTGAAAAGTAAGGGTGCTTTCGGGATTTTTTTTCAACCAAACAACGCAAGTTAATTAATGGATTGCTCAGTATAGGGAATATGAACATATTGAAGGATAAAAAATTTTTTTTCCTTCAAATTCATAAATCCGTTTCCGGTATACTCTTCGTCAGAATGTGCGCTGCGGCAAAATCGTGCCAATGACGTTGACAGTGCCCTAGCCATATGGTTAGGGGAGACCGGGTATGGTTGTCTCAATTTTTTATTTTGATTTTTTTATGGGTCATAGGTGCAGGGAAGTTTGTTTAAACTTAGATTAATATAAACTATGTACGTCCAACTTTATAAAAAAAATTGGTCCTGTGGATTTTGTCAACCAGATTAGGAGCTAATTCATATTATTTGCAGGAACTATTTTGTGACAACGTACCCCGAGGCCGGGTTGGTTGTCACAGTATCTGGATAGCTAAGTTTATGAAGAAAAAGTCGATTCAATTAAGAGAGTAATATAATTTTGTATTGTATTTCTCACAATATCGCGCTATAGTGCGATAATTTATATTATAATCCTTTGCAATCCCTCTTATTGTGTAATTGCCTTTTATAACCTCTCTTGCCGCACGTAACATTAATTCTTCTTATAGGTAAGTTTGCGGCATTATTATTGAGAACTGTTGCCAAACAAACAAGAAAATAATATCACATGATAGATACAGCAAGTTACACTGGGATTAGTTGTCACATGCGGCAAATACCTAATCCCAAATGTTCTGTGACAACTTGCCCCAAACCGTTAAACAATGTCACCTCTCTATTCATGTATTAAAAAGTTTAAAAAATGCAAAAAAATCATTACAGTAAGTTAGAAAAAACTCTAAACTACGAGAATAATGCAACAATGTTATAGTCAATACTAAGAAACAACCTATACTTGCTTGATAGAAAATACGGCAAAATTTACTTCCAGCGCACGAAACCAAATAATGATACATCGTACCTCCATGCGACTCAACAACGACTTGTGCGATGAAGGGGGAGGCGGCGATATGCTTACGCATCGCCACGAATTATTAGTACATTCCTATTGTTTATAGTTTCTTTATTATAATAGTTGTGACAACCAACCCGTGTGACAACCATACCCGGTCTCCCCTAATCTGAATCCAAAAAACAAAAATACAGCAATTCGTCGTTATTGTCCCGTTTTTACCATGCGTAATAGTCCCGCTGACTATCCCCACCATTTCTTGGAATCCTTCGGTCGAGAGTGAGAGAACGAAAGAGACGACGGCAACTTCGTGTTAACTGTTTCGTTCCCTCCTGCTCAGCTCTTGGTTTTTCTCACTCGCGGCATCGGCCGCACGGAATAAACTTAGAGCATATAATACTCCAATGAAATAGTGTCCGCATCGCGTTATTGTCCCGCCGCCAGCCCCGTTCGTCGGGACTATAACGACGAATTACTGTATATAGAAACTAGAAACCTACGTCTATTACATGACGATAAAAAAGTAAATTTCGCAAAAAATAACAAAATGACAGACTACTGAAAAAAAAACTTTTAGGGGCTAAAAAAATTTTAAAAAAATAGCAGGCCGTGAATTAAAAAAAAACTGATCTTCACGTAATAGAGGCGGATTTTTCGTACAATAAATGCCCTTGCTCATGTCAATTAGATGTACAGTTTTCTCTGTATACTGTTAACGCGGTTGAAAAATATGATTCTGTGAAAAACGTGTTCAAAGTTCCGTTCGGTTCAGTCGCGCGCTTGACACCGCTTCACGAAAAATACTATATCTGCGTCAATTTTGCGAATTTCTTCATAAAATTTGGAGACGGCATTCTTGAAACGTACGTATATCATCCAGAAAAAGTGAAAAAGAAAAAATCGATTTTTCTAATTTTTTACAGTGGTCTCCCCCCTAAGTTAACTAGTTTTAGTGTTTTAGTCTATTTCACCACCCATTAAAATCGATAATTCTGGAGAATTTCCCGTATCTCCTCCCATAAACTCCCCAATCTATCAAGTTATTAATCATCGACGTTATTACGTGCGTTTCGTCCAAGTAGATGCGTCTAGCGGCGAGAATCGAGAGCGTAAAATGCGAGTAGCGTCCCAGCGTAGAGCACTCTCGTTAGCATCCGCAAACGGAATATCGTGAGCATTATCCACGCCGCGCAATCGGCTTAGGATACGAATCTACTGCGTAAGGAAGCACGAGGCAGCTAATGGAGCACGTACACGAAATTAGACGTAGCTCACGGTGATCTCGCAACCCGGAGGCTCCTAAGCCAGCTGGTTGCATTCGCCGAGGCGTGGCACGAACGAAAGGGAGCGAGCGTGTAAAGAGTGGAGAAGGGAGAAAGCAATCGTACAGAGGAGGACGATGAAGATAAAGGTCGCCCACAGATCAGAGATGAAACAGGATTAGTGAGACGACTGGAACAGCTGTGGAATAAGAAAAAAACCCGAAGATCAAAAAACCTGGAAAATAGGGGTTCGACATTAAGTATCTCAGGGAAAGCATAACAAAAGAGGGACCCTTTGCGCAAGAATAAAGAGAAGTAGCGAAAGACAGACTGTTGAATGAGAGGGGAGGGAATGGAAGAATAAGAGAAGGTGGAAAGGTACACAGAAATTGAATCGTAGGGGACAAGAAAGAGTAGTTGTTCAAGGGACGGGGTAGTGGGGCGTTGTCGGGGTGGATAAAGAAAGAGAGCTCGTTAAGCAGATAAGAGAAAAAAGGGGAGGAAAAGTTCCTTACCATTCGCACGGAGATTCTTTCTGAACGAATTGCACCGTTGGGAGCAAGTAGATTTCTTTAAACGGTGAATATCGCCGATCGGCCAGCTGGGGGGCGAAACTTTGTAGGCCGAAAGAGATAAGTGTTACGCGGTTCGGTAGGCACGGCTAGGTACCTTCCGATATTACGAACCCCCTGGTTCTTTCGTATCGCGGAACGTTTCACCGATCAGTTTCGTCGGGCAGCTGAATTTTACGTGGTGGCGGCTGGATATTGGACGTCGAAGAACTGCGTTTAACGAGAACGTTTTTAACTTCCAAGTGAAGTTCACGGAAATTCGCAGCTCGTCGCTGAGCCAGCAAATTCTGGGACGTTTTTCTTTTCGCGATCCGATAATTAATATTCATGATGGGATTTTAGCAAAGATTTTCCATTTCTTCTGCGGGAAAGGGCAAAGTTCAACTTTGGTAGAATGTATAAAGGTTTTTGTTCACTTCGTTCCGAGGACCTTTTCAGAATAGTTTGCAAAGTTGGAACAAATCTTTGTTTTCAAAGGGTGGAGCCGAGTGGGGCAAAAAATTAATTCCTTTATTTCTACCCTTAAGGATTGATCAGCAGTTTCGAAAAAAATATATATACTAGAGATAAGAAGTACTTACTACGTGCATTTTGAAGCATTTGAATATCATAGTTGTTGAGAAAAAAAGTAGTAAAGTTTACGGTTGTTATCCCCATAGGGTAAAACTATACAATACGCCCCATTTGACAAAACACCCCACCATTATTTTACACACACAAACAAGGATGCATCGACGCGATCATCAGATTCGAACTTGCTTCAGTCGCCCACAACTGGCGCAATAATAATACTGAGGCAAGTTCGAATCTGATGATTGCGTCGATGCATCCTTGTTTGTGTGCGTAAAACAATGGTGGGGTATTTTGTCAAATGGGGCGTATTGTATAATTTTACCCTATCACCTTAACGAGAGGGGGTAGAGATCTGAAATTTCTCTCAGTATTTTTTTAGACAAAGAGCATTATTTCGTATACATAAATACTAAAATTGGTGCTGGGGCTTTTTCCCTATGCTTACATGGCCAGACACTTTATCAGTAGAAGCTTGAAATTCCTGCTAATAACGTGAATTTGGTGGTCGTGAATTTTGGGAATATTTTGTAACCTTGCTGATGAATTTGTATATATTTACGAAGTTTCCATTTGTTTATGTGAGAAAAGAGTTCACAAGATATGAATGTGCACAATTCAATGATGTACCTATGGTGTATATATCATATCGATTAGGTTTGACACTGGAAGCGCGTATTAAAGCACACATACATAGTTTTCCTTGGGGCTTTTGCTACTTGCAAGTTCAGCAACAATTTTGTATTCCCAGTACGTATCGTTCGATGCATTCATCGCCTCCCGAACAACTTCCATCTCTCCTTTCAAGAACTTTCGTTGCTACCGGAACATATTGGCCCCGTTCGCGTTCAATCGAAACGCTTGTATATTAGAAGAAGCCCGAAAAAATCTGGTTTGCAGCGTGAAATTGAACTATTTCGAGCGCAATGCATGGAATCGATACACGTTCCTGGAGCTTTTGCGGCTTCTCTGAGGTAAAGGGAAACTGGCGCGGGATTCCGTGTCACGCTGTGCACCGAAAAAGCTCATTTTTCGTTCGAAACATGCAACGGTTCCCAGCAATATCGAGAAATTAATATCTCCGAAATCCTATGTCCCCGTTCGAATGTGTTACAACGAAAGATGATAGATTGGATGACTTTTTTTAAAAATAATCGTTTTCGATTTCTGGTTCCTACGGTTTAATTAACAAAGTTTCTGAACTTGAATAAACAAAACGAACATGTTCTTATGTACGAAATCAGGCTGCTGGGTAATTATTTTGAAGAATTTTCAAGCTGTTATATTTCTCTTTCTATCGATCTATAGTTTAATTTAAAATGGTACTTTTGTAATCAAAGATATTTAATATGGGATGACAAGATTTCTGCACGCTTAACAAATTTTTGTAAACCTGAATAAGTTTCAGTTGAAACTATTTTTAAGATAATCCACGTATGAAAAGGGAGAGATGTAGTTCCAGAGAATGTCTGATCATAGACAATCCAACTTCCCTTGTTCTGTGACCACTGGCCTCTTACATTCTAGTAGTAAGAGTCAACCATTTCTGCCTCAACGTTGATAGATACAGAATTTTGCGACGATGGTTGGACAATTTGAAATAGAATGACTCCTTGTGAAAGAATAAATACAAATTGTGGAATAACTTTTTCTCAATCGAGACTTCCTTTTCGACATAATCGATTTTGATTAATTATCTATCGAGTACGCACTTGACTAAATAAAAATCGTTACGACAAGTTTGTAGGAGGCTCCTATACGTTAGTACTGATGTAATCAATATTTTTAAAATATCAAACTGACTGAAAATACCAGTATTGTATACACGAATGCAATCCTTGTAGAAAACACTGTAAATGCCAAAAATTAAATTTACCATTGCAATGTAAAACATTTTCCAATAAATTTTTTTTTTCTAATTTTGGCACTAACAGTGTTTTCTACAAGGACTCTTTAAACACGTGTGATTATTAATAAAGTGCAACAGTACCTACTCAACATATTTATAAAATCTATTTTCTAAAAAATGAAGTCAGAACTTTAAAACCAAGTTATTTTCAAATTTGAATTTATTTTGCATAGAAAATCACCTCATTTCAAGTAGACCAGCTATAATGCCACACTCGGTGTATAATTTAACATATTCGTCGTTTTAAAATCATTTTAAATAGTAGCTACTTGAATTAATAAGAATTTCAAAAAGATAAACAGTGCTATCTCAATAAAGATAATTTTAAATGTTTTCTTCCATTTGTAAAGATTCTTTGTACGATGGATTTTGTGAAAAAATTTAATATATATTGAGAGGATTATTTTATATCTAACAGTGCTTGTCATTGCAAAGCAGAATCTCAAGACTTCAATAATGTTATTTGGCAATGACCAGAAGCTGATGACGTACGTTTAATTCTGTTAAACCTGCTCAGCAGGCGCAAGCATTACCTACCACTGTGTGCTAGTATGTCTTAAAGTTATCTTCAATTTTCTTAAAAAATGCAATGTAAGAATTTAACTACTGCCAAGTAAAACGTAAATTTTGAATACTAAACAGTGTAAATGTCTTTATGTAAATTGGTAGCTGGTAATTTGAACATTGTATGTAGTTTATTTGTAAGCAATTTATAAACTACGTGTATGTACTTACTGTATAAGCCACATTTGGTTTAAAGCAATAAATAAATAAAATATATAATTAAATATCAAATTATTATTCTATAGGAGGAATTCTACCTGAGGAAGTCAATATAAAAAGTGACAGCAGTTGCTAGTATAATGATTAGTGTGCCCATACGTAATCGAAGAGAGGGACAAGATTCAAATTTTTGCAAGCCTGAGCACTCACCTTTCCACGGATCCTGTACATACAATTTGCGACACTGGCATACAAATCAAATGGGGGCGCAGCATGCTTTCAAAGAATTTGCATATGATAGCAAGGTTTACATGTCCGTGCTTCCGCATACGTTCATAGCAATCACTGCAGACGAACGACGCAGAGGAAAGCAACGGTGAACGCCTGACAAATACGTGGTTCAGGTGCTACACTTGGCAGAAGAATGGAATATCGTTCACTTTCAGCAAAACACACTTCGGTTGTAACATCTATTTTGAGTATACGTTACAATATTTGTAAGTACACTTAAATGGAAAAATAATTTCTCGATTAGATCCTAGAAATATCGACCCTTTCTACTTCACCGATTGCTCCCTTTTCATATACAAAAATTCGGTACTGATTTATCTCGTTTTTATCCCTAATTGTAGCTTTCTATAACAATAGAAACCCATTTCACGTACCTATACGTGCAAAATGGATGTCAAAGTACGAAATCAGCAAAATTTTTTTACGAATATTTAGCCCTAGTCTGAAGAGGAAGTGATGGGTTGATAATACCCTGAATCAGACTATTCAGTGAAATTGGTGCAGACAATTGGAGAGGACTGAATAGATGAAAACTAAATTTTGCTTTTCATAGACACTAAATAAATAGTGCAAATTCCTATAAAGGGATACAGGACAAGCTCGAATACAAAATTTTTACCATTCGCTGAATTGATCGAGCTCAACGTTGATTTGAAATCGGGAGTTTTACATTGGTGGGCAGAAAAATCACCGCCACATTCAACCAGATCACGAACGATTTGGGGCGACAATGGTATCGTTGATTGGTCAGGCGCGTCTAAACGGCTCGTAATTTGTAATCGTATTATCGGCTTCTCGGGAATCCATTGATTCACAAGCATGTCGCCGGGATCGTTTCTGACGGCCTACGAGACCGTTCAATGCGAAACCCTTACGAGCGAACGCTGCGCCAGTGGAGGAGGTGGTTGGGGTGAAAAGGATTATATCTGTCCAGGGGAAATCGGATTTCTATCTTCTGTTCAGCTGGGTACACACGGCCCGCAGGATTTCGGCGCATTGTACGTGGGTTCTCTGGAGATGCTGCGCACAGTGTTATCTCGTGGATGGTTGGAAAGGATTTATCGTTGTTCCAGGGTTAAAAAGCTGACGCGCGGCTGATTCGCTTGTCAATTATCGTTGTTAATCCCATTCCTTCCTGTTCCTGTTCTTGCACAGTCCGTGAAGCTGACGTCGCGTTTCAATCGCTTTTTTGTACATTTCTTTGCTCTTCGGCCAATTCTCTGTCAGATTATGCGTTGAATGGAGCTTGTTCAAATTTGTGAACGGGTGTCGATGGATTAGTACACTATTTTTTTATTAAACTATATACGTACCACCAGAGTAACATTAACCTGGATTTCTATGTGTAGGGGAGACTGGGGCTAGTCGATACAGGGACAGGTTGATACATTATCTCGACCCCGTATATCTCTGGTTGTAACGAAAAACGACCCATGTCACATGTTTTCACTTTCGACATATTGTCGTTGAAAGTTCCAAACACCTACTCTTCTTATTAGCAATGTTTCCTTGTTTTCTTCTTAGGATATAAAAGTATATTTCCTTCACTTTGCATAATATTCAATATTCGTATAATTAACGTAAATTAACAAGTCCACTGGACTTGTGTTGTTCTGCTTGAACGTGTCGCAGTTAAGTAGTTTTTCTGACTACTTTTCCTTCTTTTCCTTTCTGTTTTGTCTTCTTTCGTTTTCTTCTGTGCTTTGCGTTGTTTTTTGTAAAATACAAGTTACACATTTATGTATTATTGGCATTTCATAATGTGCTGTTTCTAGTAAAATAAAAATATGAAATATAATTTTGCTCATTTTATTTTACACAAAATACGTTATAGTATATGCAGATACGTAAAAATAGAAAATAAAAAGCGATCACAAGGGAAAGATACGTCGTATTCTCCAAATTTTGTGGACTTCGGTTGTTTTGCCAAATGCGTATTAATTGAATATTGGACTTCGGTTAAATTGCATTATTTTTTCAACGTATAAAATTCGTTTTCATGCATTTTTTTCTGATAGAAACACACATCCAATATTCTAAAGTTGAATTAATGCATAAACTCAAATTTTTTGAAATTGTGACATGGGTCGTTTTTCCTTACAACCACAGATATATGTAGCTCCATTTCAACGAGATATGTGAAGTTTGTTGTTCAATTCTTTACTACGACCCAGCGTACGTCTGTGTATCTTGACGTTAACAATCGTTGTTTAACTGTTTTCGTTTATATAGAGAAAAAGTAAAAGGTTTTGATACATCCAAATTGAACATTTTGTATGTATTTTCTCAAGTTTTCGCTTACTATATATTAAAGAGGAAGGACCAAAGTATATTTTGGCATATTTGTTATTAAGTAATTAATTCAAATAAAAAATGAAAAAAATTGAAAACAGAATAACGTATCAACTAGCTCCACAGCGGAGTGAATTGATACATTTTGCTTTCGTCCAAATAACATTTTTTTCAGTCATTTTGTACGTATTTTCTCAAACTTTCGCTTACTATATATTAAAGAGGGCGGACCAAAGTATATTTTGAAGTAATTAATTCAAATAAAAATGAAAAAATTGAAAAAAGAATAACGTATCAACTAGCCCCGGCCCCCCATATCTACCCTGATAAAAAGTGTATTTGTGACAGATTTTGTTGCTATTAGCAATTACAAGATGTAACACTTCTAGTTTGATTGCTGTGTTATAAGTAACAATAGTCGTTCGCCTAACTTCATATTCAACATTGACATAATAATTTCGTATTACCTAATTAAATTAACTAAAATTTTCTGAAATTACTGGAAGGTTAAAGTTAACATTATCTACACCTGTCAATTCACCAAATACTATGAACCATTATCTTAGAGATACGGGGACTATTAATTGAGACATTGAGAGCAGAACAGCCTAACCCACTTTTTTTTTAAATTGAGTTAGTACCAATAATGTATTGCAATAACCTGCGCTAACCATATAAAATAGGAAAAATTAATTTTTTTCAATATAGCTTAGTCTGTGTTTTGCTCTTAATGCCATACTTAACCTTTATACGGAATTTGTAAAGTTACACAGATAAGTAAATTTGGGTCACATTGACCCAATACACATTCACAAGAAACGGGCATAAAAAACTAAAACACCTTTGATTTAATTATTACGATATAATATTCTAAGAACTTATTAAAATTCTGCAATTTTAAAAATTAAAACCGAAATTTATTATTGACGGTTACAAATTATTTAAGAAAATCAAGGAGTTTCAGTCCAAATAAAACAATAGTTAAGGAAGAATGAGGATTTGTGACTTAATTTTAGATCTAAACGTCTCAATTTCTGTACACGGGTTAAACTAATATTTTATTAACATCCAATTAAGACCACCCCACAAAATCTTTCCAGAATCTTCCCCCTTCCTGTAATTCCCTAACGCTGTTCCCAAACACTGCAGCATCCCAGATGTACACACTCCAGTCGGTCCATCTCGCTGCCACCCGTCCAGCGACAAAATGTTCAAACGTGGTCAGTGGACCCTTCAGTTCGATCATCCCATGGAGCGTATTCCGCGCGCAGCTCCGGAACGTGTTGTTTTTACCGCGACGCGGTGAATTTTGATGACAATAATGCCCCCTCCCCCTTCATTCGATTCGACGCGATTCACGGGTTTATGCGTAACGGGGTGACACAGGTCGCTTTCACGTGCACGCGAGATATTCCAGCGCGGCGGCGGTAGGGGATGGCGATGTCAAAGGCGAAGGCGCGCGCGAAAAGGGCGGTCTATATACGATCGAGATCAATGGGGTATCGCCGTGCAACGGTCCCGGTGTATGGATCTTGGTAGCGTGTACGGAATTCAAAGTCCTTCCATAATTTATCACCGGTCGTAGCACCCAGCCTTGGGGAGGGAGGCACTGAAGGATTCGCCTCGTTCTAAACGCCTCGGGGTCGTAATCGATAACCGATATCTCGAAGCCCCGTTATCCGACAACCGATATCATCGAGATCGCGACGCTGGTTCACGAGGGACCGGATACCACGATGCAAAGAACCGGGGACCAGCTCGTAATTGCCCCGTGGAATAAATTCGCGGCCGATCTCATTCCGTTTGGAGGAGCCAGAGGCTCATAAAGTCTGTCGCCATCCACCCCCTTCTCTCCACCCGGGTCAGGCTACAAGCTGGAATTTCTTTCAGCGGCTACGACCATATGAAATAGACGTTTGTTCCGGATAGATCGATCTCGCGGAGGGCGGGATGGGACTCGTTTATTGGAGCCCAGAGCAAATCTTGGGGGAGGCTCGCTTTTGGTCGACGAGATCCGTTGCCTGGGTTACCATTCGGTTTCTACGAAATCATTTCGATGTATGGGGAAAGGATGCTTTGCGGAAGACAATTAAGTGTCGAGATGGCGATTAAAGTTTGTCTCGGAGAGTGAAATTATTGGAGGTGCTCGCGAAAGCTGTGGGAGGCATGTTTCAGGGATTGCTTTGTGGCCTGGGAAAGTACACTGTTTTCAACTGTTATATCTTTAGGCTAACAACTCGATCTCTACGAAATAGTTTGAATGCGTAGGGGAAGGATGCTTTGCGGGAGATAATTAAGTGTCGAGATGACGAATAAAGTTTGTTTTCGAGAGTGAAGTGATTGAGGGAGATCGTCGTGCAAGTTGAAATCACGAAAGCTGTGGGAAGTATGTTCGTAGGATTATGTTTTGCTTTTGTCGAGATAATTGAGGGATTTGATGGGAAAAATGCACGTAGGCTTATTTGCCCTTTTTCCTTAAATCGTTTATATCGACTCAGGTATATATTGTATACATAATATACTAGCATATTACTGCTCTCGCGTTTAGATTAGCTAGATGCTGTTTTGTTACGCAGCGTGATCGACACGCAGTTACATTGAGTTTTTGTTTTGTGTAAGCGATAGGGAAAGTGAGACGAGTATCGAATCCGCGAGGAAAGAAGCTAATTTAGGAAAGATAAAATTCGATTTGTAAGACAGCTTGCTGTAAAGAATCGAAGAAACTAATACTTACTTAAAACATTATATTTTTGTGTTCATTTTGTATTTTTTATTTAAGCAACGTATAAAAAATGTGTAACTTAGTAAGTAAACAAAATTATATTTAAATAACTAAACAAAGAAGTAATTTTTTACGAATTTACAACATTTACGGAAAAAGGGCACATAAACCACTTACTTGAAACTTACAAATAAAGGCACATCATTTCCAAATCACGACTTCTGTTTTCAGAACGTTTGAAAAACACGGTACTACATCCTTAAAAAATGGATTTAATTACATTATTTTTTATTAAGTTATACTACAATGAAAACCTTGAAATCGTTTTTCTTGAAATGACATTTTGGCGTATGTGCCCTTTTTCCACCAAATACCTGAATTCAGTGTCGTAAATACATTTCAACTTTCTCTTGGGAGTAGGTGCGTGGAATTATTTCGTCATCTGGGAAATATAACACGGTTTTTCACCTTTGGTAACTATGTTTTTATCTACTGTACTTTTTACTTTTGTTTAATACCGGTTAACTGTTAATTCATTAATGGTAGCAACTGCGTAGGTTGTATCACGAGATATGATAGTAAAAATAAAACGTTTCCATAATATTCAGGCGAAGAGTATATATCAAGTCTATTTATTGCCATCCATAGCACAGACAATATTTTTAAGAGCACTTCGACGAATAGCATAAAAAGAAATTTATGCTTCTACCTTCACTGCCTTAGGAGAAAAAATAAAGTTATAATTTACAATCTGTAACATGTCTCTGAGGATACACACTGAGTATGTATGCACGTGAAATCACTTTCGAACGCAACTCTGATTAAAGTGATGTTTTTAATTAAAATCTACTGAAAAATTTTTTGAATGAAAATCTACTGAAAATTTTTTTGAATGAAAATCTACTGAAAAATTTTTTGAATGAAAATCTACTGAAAATTTTTTTGAATGAAAATCTACTGAAAATTTTTTTGAATGAAAATCTACTGAAAATTTTTTTGAATGAAAATCTACTGAAAATTTTTTTGAATGAAAATCTACTGAAAATTGTTTTGAATGAAAATCTACTTACTGAAAATTTTTTTGAGTGAAAATCTACTGAAAATTTTTTTGAATGAAAATCTACTGAATTCTTATCATTTAAATATTTTCTAGGTCGTGCATTGCAATGTAGTAACGTGGTTTTATAGGGAAATGATATCTTTATATAACGAACTGATAGGAAGCTGCAGAACCTTATCCGTTTTTAAAGTTCGGCTCGAGTTTAAGTACTTCGGGCTTACTGGGCCGCGCTAGTTTTTGTATTGTTTCCCGTAACTTATAAGCGTGGATATTAAATATCGATCTACGCGCAGAATGTTCGAAGAAGTACAATCACCTTTGAAACGTAGTTCGATAGTCATAATAAGTTCGAGGAATGTAATATTTCAGAAACTTATTGGTAAACTCAAGACGCAGAATTTTAAATTCTGGGGATATTAAACAGGACTAAAATGAAATCCCTTTCTTCCTTTCAACCCTTGTAGATGTAACATTGACTCAGGTGCATGAGTTACAACTTGCAGCGCGAGAAATTGCGAGCAATTTATTTGTTCATCGACGTTACTTAAACAACCTCCAACGAGTATAATTATGCAAGAATATTGTCAAATTCCATCTGCAGTTTCAATTTAAATCATCCTCTTTGTTACGTATTATCATCTTGGTTAGCTATAACTGCTGGATTAGCACAAGGCGGAGTTTGTTTGGCTTACACGAAAACTTGAAGCAGATCCTCAAAATTGAAGTTCTATGAACAGGAAGTTCCTACACTGTTTGATCAAACTGTACTATGATACTTCACTAATCATGTAGATAGGAATTTCTCTTCTTCTTTATCTTTATTAAATTTATCTTGAACCTGAGTACAATGGAGACGTTAATAATAATTATAATAATATAAAAATGTCGTACGAACATAGATCCACAAATACTTCTTTTACTATTCGTTACAACTTTTCAAACCTACACGATGCCGTGCATCTCGTCGCTCTAGACGTTGACCTATTCTACTGATTCCATTAGTTCGCCCATACAAAAGCTATATTCTTCGGAAAACGTTGTTACTTTTGCCGCTACACTATGTTATTTAATTTATTTATGAATTAATATTATTATTGTTATCTAATAATAAGAATAATTTCTAGCATCCTATCTGAGCGATGATAAATAATATTTACATAGATCGATTTTCCCTAACTTTTGTCAAATTTCTAATTTTTACCCTTTCTGATCCAAATCATCAAGCAATAGTGGGGTTTCCAATACGCAATCCCAATTAAAAAATAGGAACAAAAGATGAAAATATTCAATATTTAAGAAGTTATCTAGTGTCAACATTAATATTATTAACTTCCCATGCGCCTCTTTATTTCACACCCTCTTAACTCGTGCAGATCTCACTACCAGTACACCAATAATTATAAAAAAATCTTGGAATATGTTATCGGGGGCATGATTCTGAACAATTTTTGCCTATACATGTTCCAGTCTCTCGGTTTTAGTTTTTAGGATATTCGCAAAAAACTATGATCGGTAGTTGGTGTGGGTCAGATGGTGTAGCGGGCCGGCAACTTTCGGGAGATTTAGGATAAAAAATGTGTAAATCTCCCAAAAGAATCTCTCATAGGCGACCGCTAAACCATCCGATCCAAACCAACTACCGATCACAGTTTTTTTTACAAATATCTCGAAAACTAAATCCTACGGACAAAAATATTTTATGTGTTTTTTGCAATGTACATACATGCGAAAATCAAATAATTAGGAGTTTATCAAAAATTTATGCTGCCAAGAAAACTTTTAAAAAATATCTTTTATTCCCCGTTGGACACATAAATATTATTGTAATATTACCGCAATATTGCAAAGTAATATTATCCAAAGTGCATAATTTTATTTTATTACTGTAATATTACTGTATTTTCCCTATTGTCTTCTGATAAATTGCTTGACGGTTCCCGTAGAAACAACAAGAAAAATATCAGGAATTATTAAGTTGAAAAATTTCAATTTTTTCGCTTACTACGTTTAAAGTAATAAAAAACGAGATTAACTGAAGATGGCGGACAATTTTAACATGAAATTTAACTGACATTGATCTAAGGTTCACATCAATAAAAAAAATTTACCCGACAGGACCCGACACATAGACAAAACATCTGTTAAATTAGGTAAATAAAAAATCTATTGAGGCCTTGTTTAAACATTTGTAGAAAACATATGCAGCAAATTAATAAATGATGTTTTAAAATAAAGTACATACCTCCATCTTCCATGTTCAAAATATTTTTTTTTTGCTTATCTAAACCACACAATAGCAAGAAAAACAAATATCACGAACGACAGCGCCGAGAACAAAGACTTACGGTTCAGACAATGACTGGTTTCTGACTGACTCTCCGGGTAGGTGCAAGAGCGGGAGGAATTTTTGTGGCTGCCGTTTGACGCACCGGTTATCAAGCTTGAAGAAAAATGGATTTAGTGGGGTTTTTGACTAACTTGCTGATTTTTACTTGTGTCCGATTTTTTAATACAAATACTCCTATCCGCAACGGTTTACATGTATAGGAAAAGGTTGTTCAGAATGACAACAAATTGGCGAGAACTGCCCTTTTGTAAATAATTACCAAAAATCTGTTTATCAGAATTATTAATTTAACCTACCAAAATATAATGCCCCTTTCAATCCTTGCCATAAAGTAGCTCCAGGCTCCACATACTACAACGATCAGCTAAATCACAATATTCCACACGAGGCGCCCCGAAAAATAGCGTTCAACGGGTATACACGTCTACTTCACGCGGCGTTACAATCATCGAGCTGTCGCACAAACGTCGAATGTTTAATGCCACCTTCGTACCCTCATAGACGCTTCGGAGAAAGCGGATTCGACGGCTGTTTTCCCGACTATAAAGCCCCGTGGCTGGCGGTTCTGCTATTGACTGATAGCCTGTCGTGCCGATAACCGTGCCCCGTGTAAATAATTTATCGCGACAGAGACCAAAATGGAGGAAACGAAGCAGAGTCGATATTGATACTGCGCCCCGTCGTAGCATTTTCATCCCCGGAAATTGACGTTTCGCCGATAAAAGTTCCGCGCGAACTCGTCGTTACGTTCGTCGTTGACTGGATTTCCTTCTTGTTCATTCGAATCTCACTAGCTCCTCCAACGTGTACACACACACACACACAGTCGACCCTCCCCTATCCGGCTGGCTTGATCCTTTTAATTATCGAGCCCGTCGCTGCGCAAAGAGAGAACCGTTCTGGCAAGTTAAATATACTTAACGGCTCAGTTACGCTTCCACCCTTGGAATATTCGCAATAATGTTCGCACCCTTTGTCGGGGCGGCGACGTATCGTCCCTTTGCGCGAGACGAGGCGGGACCCAGCGACGAACGGAAACGCGAGCAGGAAGACGCAAATAATACCCGTTTCGCGTAGTTTCCGTAGCTCGTCCTATATCTCTCCCTCTTTGTTTGCTCGTTAGAATTCCCCGCTTTAACGAACACGTCTGCGCTCGCGATGTAACGTTTGATAACCGAGAGTCGGTATCGTTGCCTGTGGCGGGGAATTCTTTTCGCTTCCGCTCTTCTCGCTGAGGATGCTCGTCCGAAAGGGCGACTCCAAAGAAACGGCAATTAAAAGTTTACAGTCACCACTTAGTCGCGGGGCTTTCACGAAGAACGCTAGCCAGCTCCGGAAGAAATTTCATAATAAACGTCGATTTACGTCGCCGTGTAGAAGAAAGAGGGCTCCGCTATCACTGCACGTTCCACGAATTCAGACGCATCGAGAGGTCGAGTGGGAAGTTTGTTCCCAAGAATGGAACACGGGGAGGAATGCAATCATCTCGTGGTGCACAAATATGTTAACGGTCTGCGTTCTCCCTGTGTCCTCGGGACAACCCCGCTGCAGTTATTTCAAGAAAGGAAGAGATTTTTGTCTGTGGGGGTGATGCTTACAAATTCTCTGTGTGCCTCGGTTCTTTCAAAGTCTCTTGACCGTGCTGGATCTTCGAATTATCGAATTACAATTCGCTTGGGATATTCATGAGTCTTTGATCCGCAAGAAAATGTAGAGAAGATCGGTTTCTTGGTTCACGGGAAAATGGTCCCTCCCTTTAAAAAGATATCTTTAAGGGAACTAAAACGATTTCTATGAATTACAAAAGTTCTACGAAAGTCAGTCTCCTATGGTAGAGATCACTTTATAGTATTTAATTTTTAATCAAATCACTATTATATCTAAACTCTAATTCCCAAAATTAACCCCTACCTTAAAACAAGTACATGTTTTAGAACACCGTTAACACTACCCCTAAAACCCATATTACACCTTTGCAACCCCTTTAACAAACGCAATAGCACTTAATATGTAATATTACACGTCTACGTATGAAGAAGCCCAAGTGAGAATTATCAGAAGCGCTAAAAAGGTTCGCGAAAGCGGCGAGTAATGCCGTTTTAATTTCGCAAGGGGGATTAACTGATCGTTGCCTCGGCTTCGCAAAAGCACGGGGCAACTTTTAAACAGCGGCTAGCCACGGTGAAACTTATTAAAAGGGATAAAATTCGACGCGCAATCTTGTCGGTTTACGCGATGGATGGTGCTCGGGATAAACAAAAGTTTCGGGAGCGGCGAGTTTAATAGTGATACATAACTCGGGGGTAGTTGGATATTATTTGTCCGGCCGCAGCCTCCGCTCGGGGAAAGATAATAAAAGCAGGGGATACAACAATGCACGATAACAGAACGCTTTAGGAGGTTAATATTACAGATTGAGGAGGATCGAGCTTACCGTCTCCTTCTTCCTCCGTGCATTCTCGATGGTCGACTGGAACCAGGACCATTGGCCGTAAGGATCTTGCGTGTTATCGATCGTGCTGCTTCCTGTGCTTCGCTGCAGCATACGGTTGTCGGCTGTGTTCAACCACAGATTCGTGTTCAGGAAGATGATTCGATACTTCTCCGAGCGCTGTTCTATCGTATAATATCCGGCTGTAACAAGGGTTTGAAATCGTCGAGTGAGTCTTGAGCTTGCGCTCCACTTCTCGTTGTTTCTGTCAACGACTTCTTCAGATCGACGTTTTCTATCTTGGAACTCCTACCGTTTCGAAGTTTGTTATTTCAATACTTCATCGTTACTCGAACGTTGCGTAATCTGAATGCATTTGTAGAATACCTCCCCCCTCGTGAAACTTCAACCATAAACGTAGAAACTAATTCTGATCGCAACAATTCGAGATAAAGTTAACCGTCTACGTGTTCGATACCACTATAGCTTTGGAATAATCGACGCCAGAAACCTGATCGTTCTACTGTTTACAAATTCAATTACCTTAGCTTTTACGTCGTTTTACTACATCAGTTAACAAAAATGCTGTTGTTTAATATTCATAATGATCTTGAAGCAAATAGCTTCAGCTGAAGACAAGAAATTCTGTTTGATAAAGTGTTTTATCAAAATATTTTATAATAAAAAAATGTCAAACAAGCACTGTATGATTATTATATTATTATCATCCATCTCCTTTAATGGTATTCATTAACTGAATAAGTCTGAGCAAGGCCATGCCCTCTCCATAAAAACTGAACCCCCAAATTTCTGCTTTCCGAGGGAAGCACACCCTCGATTTAATCTAATTTGCCCGTATTTTCCCAACGCCTTGTTTACCATTACGAAACACGACTCTGAGCAAACCTGCCCATAGAACTTTCTCCAGTACAACTATACCCTTCACTCACGTCGAAGGAGTCCAAGAATAAACAAAAACGTTTCACCAAGAAGCAGCGCAAGACTGCACCGCCGCCATCATTCCCCTTCCCAGGCACGTACACTGGCCGAAAAATCCTAATCGCGAGAGTCGTTGCACTCCCCAGAAAAACCGTCCCCGTAAATTTCAGTTATCCCGGGGAGAGCGTTCCGTTTAATCCGATTTTCCCCGTGCCTTGTTTACCATTACAAAACACGTGCCCGTTCGGAAACCGGAGGCATTCGCCCCTGGCTAGCGGAGCCTCTCAGCGGGGAACGCAATCAGAACGCTTCGATATATACTGCTCACCGGTTTGAAACGTGTCCAGAGCCTCCTGCGGCAGCCATTGCTGCCAGAGCACGGCCAGCTGGGAGAAGCTCACCCCGATGTCCTCGTGTCCGAGCGCAGGAAACACAAATTGTTCCTTGAACGTGCGGGACAACAGATCGGTCAAATTCCGCAAACACTGCAGCCGCTGCTCGGGGCTCATGCCAGCGGTGCGCGTCAGCGCATCACTGCAACAAGTAGTTACAACCTCGTTAGCACTGGTTACATACGACGAGGGCTGCGAGAATTACTCCGATTCGCTGGTAAACACGAAGAAACGATAGTGCCGCGGGAATGCGTGCGCGGGCGTGTAGCTACGGCTTAATCAGCAGAGTGCAAAAGTTTCCACCCCTTATTTGCTCAGACACTGCTAAGGTCGTTGTAGCAGCTGAGTTTGCGCTAGTTACTGAATTTGTCTTCTTTGCTAATTGAGTGTATTTTATTGTACTCTGAGAATTTGTTGTTTTATTCATTTTTGCTGGTTAGGGTTGCGTTGGGGATAATTTTATTAAGCGCGTATGATTGCAGTGCCCCTTTTTTGCGCTAATTTACGCAGTAAATATTTCTCGTTATAAGCGCCACACGTTCGGGGACTGGGACGGCGAACATACAACGTATAGCATCAACAATTCCGAGCCGTCGATGATACGGAGAGAGGACAGGGCGAGAGAGCGCGTCCGGCGTGTGAGAGATAAAGGCGAGACACAAATTATCAATGCTTTCCCCTCTTTCGATGTCAATGCGTTTTTTTCAACGCAATGTGTGTTTTTCGTCGGGTGTCGACTTTTTCCGCCCCTTTTCGTCGCCCCGCTCTTTCGGCTGAAGTATTTTATTCCAAGAACTAGTGGAGGGATAACGGAATCAGCGCATACACAACGCGTAGTCGCAGTTCACTTATAACGAGAATTCTGTGGTTGTAAGTAAAAACGACCCATGTCACAATTTCAAAAAATTTGAGTTTATGCATTAATTCAACTTTAGAATATTGGATGTGTGTTTTTATCAGAAAAAAATGCATGAAAACGAATTTTATACGTTGAAAAAAAAATGCAATTTAACCGAAGTCCAATATTCAATTAATACGCATTTGGCAAAACAACCGAAGTCCACAAAATTTGGAGAATACGACGTATCTTTCCCTTGTGATCGCTTTTTATTTTCTATTTTTACGTATCTGCATATACTATAACGTATTTTGTGTAAAATAAAATGAGCAAAATTATATTTCATATTTTTATTTTACTAGAAACAGCACATTATGAAATGCCAATAATACATAAATATGTAACTTGTATTTTACAAAAAACAACGCAAAGCACAGAAGAAAACGAAAAAAGACAAAACAGAAAGTAAAAGAAGGAAAAGTAGTCAGAAAAACTACTTAACTACGACACGTTCAAGCAGAACAACACAAGTCCAGTGGACTTGTGTCGTTCTGCCTAAAGTGTATGTAAATTATTACTATTTTGTTTATTATTATTTACGTTAATTATACGAATATTGAATATTATGCAAAGTGAAGGAAATATACTTTTATATCGTAAGAAGAAAACAAGGAAACATTGCTAATAAGAAGAATTGGTGTTTGGAACTTTCAACGACAATATCTCGAAAGTGAAAACATGTGACATGGGTCGTTTTTCGTTACAACCACAGAATTCACCGTAAATACATTTTTTTAGTAATATGGAATTTTTTTCGTGTAGATTTATACTTGGGCTGTTGGTGCAGAAACGGATACCGCCTACGGACCTTGCCCTAAACGTGTAGGGATCGAGAGAAATAAACTTGGAACTTATATATATACAAACGGGATTGGGACTTGACACTTGCGAGAAAGAGTTTGAAATATTAGACCTCTGGTGGCGCTGGCGAGAGCTAACAGTCGCGATTCCATGATGGGACTGTGGCGTGACAAAATCTTTGACGTGGCGTTAGTAAGGTGGCTAAATGTAACAAGAGTATATCTTTAATTAATATGAGATTACATGGTGGCGTGAAATTTTACAGAATAAAAACGCAGATACATCAAATTAAATTTTTATTACCCAAAAAAACTTAACTAATATGAAAATCTTTAATTTTCAAAAAAATATACTCTTCCTAGCTTATATAATGAACAAATTAAATAACGACTCACTGCCACGCGTTGTTAAAAAGTTATATTCAATTTAAAATCTTTGGGGTGTGTGAGACCCCACCTTACCAACGCCGGGTTACGAATTAAATGACTATTTTGTGGGGAGTATGTATGCGAGTTTTGAATATAAAGGGTTAATATTTCATGTTTTTCTTTTGCGTTGAAAGTGGGAGATTTCAGAGGGTATCTTCAGGCATTGAATTTGTATTGATGTGATTTGTGACATTTGTGCAGGATAATGTTGAGAGATTCATTGCCGGATAATTAAATTGGAGAAGATTGAGTAGATGGATTAAAGAGATTGATATTACCGGCGGATTGCTCGTTAGAACGACATTAGGAACGTTACGAAAGATTTATAGAAAGTAGATATTTCCGTCACTTATCATTCTCCCTACAATTCTTTCAACCTCGAGTGTTTCTGCAATTAACCCAAGTTTCGCTCTAAAACGTTACGTTATTAGCATCCTTTCTACCCGACGAATTACAGAATTCATAAAGTTCCTTGATCCCCATAAATTCTCAAAGTTTCGATTCCGCGCCGGGGAAACGCGAGATTTACGCGTGCCAATTTGAAACACGAAATTGAGTGGAAAGTTGGAGGAACTGCGCGGTACGAATCGAGAAGATTAAATCGCGGGATCGTAGATGTTGCGTAGAAAAACGTGACGTACAATTTAATCAGCGACGCGCGAACTTCGATGTGCGATTCAGTGGATGGCCATTTGAAAGATTGTCGCGATTGAACTTTGTCCACGAAGCGAGATTTCCTCTGCGATATAAGCGGCTTTTTCTTTATTAAATTCCATTCAATTCCACTGCGCTACAATAATTTCACAGAATTGTCAAGCTCCATCAATTTTTCCTTCCATTTAAGTACAGAAAAGTCGAGGAATCTAAATCACAGCGTCTACAAGCCCACAAATCAGAACTGTAGGAATTTCTTATAGGTATATCTGATTCACTGAAACGTATCGAGAGATTAATGTAACGAAGCCCGAGGCGTGAAATGAAAGGCTGGAGAAGCCAAATGGTATGAATCGAGGAATGGGTGGTGTCGCGTGAGCACAAGTGTCGCTACAACTTAATCGGCAACCTGTAAAGTTTAAAACGCGATTTACTGGAGCGCCGTTGAAGCGACAGGCGCGATTGAAGCCATTGAAGATTGGCTTGCCCTCTGTTACAAGCGAGCGCCGTTTATTTGCATGAATGTACGTTGATTCTGTGGCGTCGTGTTGTTGAATACCGAATTTGTATTACATCTGCGGTGGCCGTTTTATATGCTCGTTTTCTAGCACTGAAATTGGGAAACCTTACACGAGAACTGCAGCCACTAATAGTCACGTAGTTAGCGTTCGTTCAAATTTCTATAATTTCAGACCCACCGAGATTTGCCACGAGATTCACGTAAGCCAGTTGGGAACTGGTTTAAATCGAAAGTGTGGGAACCCGAGCGTTGCAAATCGCTAGAAATAAGTGGAGGAGTTGCTGAACTCGCGTGCGATTCTACCGAAAAATGTAGGTTGTCCGTGCAATAGTGCAATATCTGCATTCTGCTATAAGTTGACGATGGAACACGATATGGACGAAATGAATTCGGAACATCTGGAAGCTCAAAATCGACCTGCAGGGAACATGCACTGTCTGATACTTCAGCTTCCTATTAACCTACAATTACATTTCAGGTTTAACGTGAGTTCTGTTTTGTCTTTAACATGAGCATGATTAGTGATGGGACTGATACCAATACTATTGATGATATTCAATCAATTCGATACCAAAGTACTCAATAGGAAATATCGATACGCATCGAAATGTTATGTACTTGGTATTAATCATCGATACCGATTCTTCTTCAACCGATACCATATCAATACTATACCGAATCAAAACCGGTTTGATACTTTACGAATTTATCGATACTTATTTGATACTTACGAAATTATCGATACTTGTCTCAGTCATTTGGTAAACATTTAATATTTACACTTCAGCGTGAGGTAAAGATGTTGCAGGTATCGATATTCTCGTATAGGTATCAAGTAGGTATCGATATTTTTGTGTAGGTATCAAATAGGTATCGATACATTCTGATATGTAAGTATCAAAGAAGCATCGATTCCTTTTGATACCTTTAACTTTGATATATATTAATACCACATTGAAATCTGTAGAAGGGTATCGATATGTATCGATACGGTATCAGTCCCACCACTAAGCATGATTGGAAAAATTATTTTTTTAATTATTATTTACCTGGAGGTGTATATTTTGTGCAGGGCACTTTAAAATTAAGAGAAAGTCGATATAAGCAAATTTCTCATTTTGCAAGAAGTTGAAAGGCCTTTTAGCAGACAATTCTGAAGATTCAGCTTCGAAGTAAAAGCCATTATATAATTTTTAGATCTGACTTCCGATCTGCAGTGACTTGTTTTTATTATTATTATTATTATTGTTTTAAGTGTGTTTGAAATCAGAAGCATAAAAAGAGTGATACTCCACGGTCTAAAGTTTCTGACGATTTTAAAAACCAGTCGGCGAATTAAAAGGAAAGATTTAATTAATGAAATCGCCACGGAGGTCATATTCTCTAATTTAGACGCTGATAAAATATGTACAAATTGTTGATAAATGGGAGACGTGAAAAATGAAGAGAACCGTGAATGAAATTGCAATGAAATGCGCCGTCTGTATCCATTATTCTCCTCTGACAGTGGAAAGAAATAATAAAGACAAGCCGGGTAATAAAATTATAACAGTATTCATCAATCTTCATTACGATCCCACGTGTCGCGAGCGCACTGCCGATTGTTCCAACAATTTATTCATAAGTGTATTAATATTCCCAATTCTGTGGCCGATGAATTGATCAAACTCCATTAAACCAGCAATTTGTACGGTTTAATTCATACAGGATACGCGGCTGGACCAATTCCGCGTCGTGCAAACACAAATGCTTACGGCCCATTGCATTCTTGTCCGTCGAGTTTGCAAATTATCAATCATCGGATTAGTGCTCAAAATTCCGCGCCTGGCATCGATCAGTTTTCGTTGACTTATCCAAACGATTCACTAATTGCTCGCGAAACAAATCGTGTAATTATACATTCACACAAATATCTAGCTCGATTTCGTAGATTCACGTTCAACATCTATTAGAGGTCCTTCTACAATCGACTTATCAGACTTTTGTCACTTTTCATCTTACTACTAAACAAAATAATTATTTTCACTTTCATTAATCTCACTAGATTTGGCAGTGCAACTCACAGGGGAAGATACCCAACCCGGAAATTAAAATAATTATGAATCTTTGGGAATATGTAGAAATGGTGATTCTTTTGCCGCCCTAATTTACTCTAACCCCGGGTTTACACCAAGGCGAACACGAACAAAAACATTGTTCGCGAACGTTTTCCTCTGTTCTTGTCGTGTCCACACCGCCGCAAACATGAACAAAACTCAGTGTACGAATCGTATGTGAACGTTTTGTTCTATTTGCGGCGATGTGGACACGGCAAGAACAGACGAAAACGTTCGCGAACAATGTTTTTGTTCGTGTACGCCTTGGTGTAAACCCGGGGTAAGGGGGTGAAATTTACCCTTGGAAATCAGTTTTTTTTCCGAGTCTGTGCTATAACTCGCTTATCACTTATACCAAATAATAGTCCTAATTAAAAGAAGTAACTTTTGCCTGAAAACTGTTTCTATCTCTTATAATTCGCGAGTTATAACATCAAATCGGAAAATAGCTGGATTTTCAGGGGTCAATTTCACCCCCTTAGAGTGAATTTGAGCAGCAAAAAAAAAAACGTAATATATACTTACCTGTATATCCTCTAAACATCTCAAAATTTTCATAATTTTTTAATTTCCGAGTTGGGGATCTTTCCTTATCAGTTGCTCAGTGTCTCCCTCTGGTTAGCCTCGATAATCTTTCGAAAAGCGATATCCGTTTTCAATCCAGTTTGATTAGTAGTATAATAAATACGACTGTTATAATAATAATGCAATTTAAAGTAACGCCATTTATACTCTTTAATCGCGGATACTAACGCTACAAATGAAGCAACCTCGCCCCATGGAAACGACCTATCGGCCACTGATCAAACGCTTGTTAACCGTCCAAGCAGACCCCTGATTGAATAACGCCCCGCCCGAGCCGATTATCCCCATAAGATTCGTTAGCCGAGTTTCCTACGGCCGTCCAATTAACGTCCCAGCAAACATAATTCCCCGGCAGTATTTTTATCCGGTCTGTACGATGACTGAGGGATTTAATCGATTATGAGGATGCCGATTCCCGTTCCTCAGCGTCACTTCAGGTCACCAACCCCCACCCCGTTTCTCCAAGCGTACCTACCCTGTCCAGAGGACAAATTCGATTCCTTCGCCGCGAAGCGATCTCATCGCCTTCGCCGCTGATTCGATCAAAGCCCACGGCGAGTCGCAGCTATAGTTGCCGAACTCTCCTGTCAGCTTCCTGTCGATGCGTGCCCGCCCGTTATCCATGCTGTTCCTCGTGTTCCAGCACACTGCAACATGGCGAAGGGTTCTGGGTGAGCTGGGCGAATGCCACGTGTAAACGGAAGGAACTTTGAAGGGAACACGGTCACGTTCTTTCCGTCGCTAACGTACAAATGACAGGGAGTCAGGGAAAAGGGGGTGACAGGCTTTGACAGTTTTTTTTTTACATTTCTTTGTTAAACGACTGTTATAGGTATTCCAAGCAATACCGAGGTCTTCAAGTACCACGGAGTCGTTGAGGAAGCGCGATAAATTGGTTCGATATTTGGCGAGTCATCTAATGGAGAGGCATTACTATTGGTTGGCTGGGAACCAAAGGCCCCTTATAGACTCTCTTGTTTCCCACCCACTCATCTTAACTCCTATGAATCTCAGAATTGCTTGGTAGGGTAGAATGTAGGGGCGAATGTAACGCGCTAAATATTTCGAAGTATATAATAGGTGTTAACACAAATTTTGGATAGGTGCATAAGGGAGAGTGGGATAATTGCGAACACCTAAGCAAAAATGCAAACAAAACGAAAAGTATGGGAGAAATGAGTTTGTTTGTTATTTACAAACATGCTTAAACTATTTATCTATAAAGTACTGTGACGAAATTTGAAAAATTATAATAAAAATGAACTTTATAGTGAAAAAGCAAAACGCTTGGGGTCAGAGGCGGATTTAACAGGGGGCGCACCGGGCGCGCGCCCGGGGCCCCACAAAAACCAACTTTCCACTTTTTTTTTAATGACACCAAATTTGATTTCATATTGTAAGCGGATCGTAAAATTGTAAGCGAGAAAAGTATAAGACTGTGCAACGCTGCGCAATTTTGAAGTAACTGTTGCAGTTATCAGTAACTTTTGTAAGGAGCCCAATATTTTCTTTTGCGCCCGGGGCCTCAACCGACCTTAATCCGCCTCTGCTTGGGGTTCGTGATTACTCGACTGCCGTGGGGTAATCACGAACAGAGTGCTAAATATCGCAGTAGTGCACAGAAAGCGCGACTTCAATGGTCAACCCATAAGAAATGTTGCTACAAACTATACCTAATGTATTTTTCAAATTCCTCTTCATGTGCGTTAGAAAAAAATTGCAATTGATCGGAATATCGAAAAAAATAGTAAAGATCATTTTTTAATCATTTTTTCTGAGCCTGTAATGAAACTTCAATAATCCCTTTTGTAGATTTAAGTAAGTTTTCGAACGTTCGAGATTACTCCATCCGGTTTGCTCGTCAATACCCCACGACATTGAAAAATAAAAAATAATTTATTTCAGAGGTTAGAATCATGATTCATGTAAATTGTAACGCCTTGATCACAAAATGTTGGTAAAAGGGTGCTGTATTTCAACTTAAAAAAAAAACAATTTTATCATTAATTCAACAGTAATCACATGCAATTGAAAATGGACAAAATATTACTTGAAACATGATGAAAATAATAAATTGTGTTTATCTTGTATAGCATGAATGTTCTGTATTTATTACTTTCTACCTGGCATTGGATAGGATCTAAACTATTAGCTAGTGAAGAGGGAACATCGTTTTTATTCATTAAAACGCCGTACCCCGCGTTCGTGTTTACCCCACTATCCCTTATGTGATGAATAAATGACATTTGGAATATACACATCCCTTGTATGTATAATGCGTTTAGAATCTTAGCAATATAATTTGTCCCATTTAGAAACTGCCTCTTTTATAGCATCTCTCCCCTACGGAGAGAATCCGCAAGATCGTGTGTTCGAATCAGAGATGGGCATCATATAAATAACGTATCAAATAAAGAGGCTTTATCTTTTTCCGTCATCGAATAAAAATGACTCGAGTTATCTTTATTTGATGCACCACGAATGAAGCAGTTTATTCGATGAGAATTCATCCGACGGCCAAAGATATTTTGTTTATTCGCCTTTCATCTTGGGCTTCGAATAATTTTTCATCTTTCATTGTATCTTTATCCTAAAAGTTCAAATAACCGGCGTGAGCCTTTATGACCCGAGCCCAGCGAGATGGCCGTTGCTCGGTGCTGTGTCATTGATTATACAGAATCCGTATTTGTTCATTTTTCCTCGTATCAATATGAAAGTGACACCAATGGATTTCTGGCATTCTCCATTAAATTGACAGAAAGTAATTTAAATCGGACTATTTTTAAAGAAACGGGCTTTCAATTCTGCAAATAAATTTTTCACGTAATTTCCTTAATTATGGTTAATTATATCATTTTTAGGGCCAATTTGATCGAGAAAACATGAGAAATCGATTAACGTCACTTTCCCAAAGATCTGATTAGAAATGCAGAACTGCAGATTCGTCACTGCTTACAAGGGAACCTTCAGGTTTGGCAATTTCAGAAAATTTTGATAATAGTGTACGTGAAGGCCTTCACTCGAACATTAATTTCCCAAAGCAGTAAGACGCGCTTTTGGGCCAAATTCTCTGGGGGGGATTATACAGGCAGAAATAAGACGAAAATCAAGAGTGACGAAATTATGGTAAAAGCCTCGTTTTCGAGAAAATTGACTTTAAATTTCACCTAAATACGCGTGCCCCTAAAGCGCTTACGATGTAGGTAGGTAAGTATGCGTATTTAGGTGAAATTCAAAGTCAATTTTCTCGAAAACGAACCATTCACCGCAATTTCGTCACTTTTAATTTTCGCCTTATTTTTGCTGGTATATAATAAATTTGTCTAAATAATAGGTACAGCAATACCCTGTATATAAGGGAACACAAAATTTTTCGAAATCGATTTTCTCGAATTTGGCTGTAAAGCACGTCTTACTGCTTTAGAAAATTAATGCCTGAGTGAAGACCTTCGCGTGCACTAAGTATCAAAATTTTCTGAAATTACCAAACCTGAAGATCCCCTTGTTACTGCGTAACATGCATTTCCCTGAGTTTTGTGGGCTTCGACGCTCGAAACCAACGAGGCAATACAATGTTGCGCAAACATATAATAATAAATCATCTTATTAAATCTTCGAATAACGGATACACGTCAAGTATCTTTCATTTGAGGTTATTTACATATTATCTTTTCCCATCTCTGGATCGAGTCCCACTGCCTGAGGGCCTTTTTCCGTGCCTCCCGAAACACATAAGGAATTGCAAAACCTACTCCTACAGTAGGGGAGACCGGGGCAGATTGTAACAAAAAAAGTTTTCAAAGTTTTTTCTCGAAAGTGTTTTCCTGAATCAGGAAATAATTTGTATGATTTACTACTTACATATGTGGTGAACTAGTTGCGTGAAAGTACGCGACAAAATCTTGGACACTTAGACATCTAGCTTCATTTTAAACAAATCTGAACTTTTGTTACAATGTGCCCCAGTCCGAGGTAAATTGTAACACATCTGTTTTATTTATTTAAATACAAATATGAACACAAATAAACATTTCTAAAGAATATAAATAAAAACGCAGATCATTATTAAACATTTGATATACATGAGTTAAACAATCATTGTTTATTCATCTGATTCTATCAAAATCTCCTTTTTCGCTTTCTTTACTTCCTCCTTTATACTTTTTTTCTACTTTTTGGATTCTCGATTGTTCTGTTGTTCATCTAGAGCATCTTTTTCCGGTGTGTCAGCAAATAACTTGCTTTATCACCATTTGGAACGGAGTAAGTATAGTAACATGTTACAATTTACCCCGAGGTCGAATTTTTGCGTTTTATCTCAGCAAACGAGAAATTAAATATCAAATCAGTAAACTGCATACACATTGTTATAAACCAATGTGTGCTGATTCGTTTGAGACAAAGAAGCAAAAATTCAAACGGTTTCTAATGACGGTTAATTGAAATAAAAGTGCTAAGACAACATTTACTTACGTGCTCTAAATACTAAAATTCTGGACAATAACCACAAAATGAATACATAACGCTCGTTTGTGTCACTAAAACCGACGGTGCTAATATCGTCAAGCAGATCTCCCATGCTGTGGGTTACCAGATTTGTCGTTCAAAAGATTTTACTTATGTTACAATTTACCCCGTGTTACAACCTGCTCCGGTCTCCCCTACGCCCCTCTGTTCTTTTCATTGAGAAATTTCAACCTATTAAGGGGGGAGACCACTGTCTCAAATCTGAAATTTTTTATTTCTATTTTTACATTTTCTGAAAGGCGTATGTTTCAAGAATATTCTCTCCAAATTTGATGAAGAAATTCGCAAAATTGACGGAGATATGGTGTTTTTCGTGAAGCGGTGTCAAACGCGCGACTGAGCCACGCGGAACTTTGAACGCGATTTCCTCAGAATTACATTTTTCAACCGCGTTGACAGTCTACAGAGAAAACTATACGTCCAATTGGCATGATCAAGGACATTTATTGTACGGAACACCCGTCGCTATTACGTGACGATCAGACATTTTCAATTTTCGACCTGCTTCTATTTTTTTTAGCAACATTTCCCCAAGTTTGTACCCCGAAAATACGACTTTTTTTTCAGTGGTCCGCCATTTTGTTATTTTTTACAAATTCGATATTTTGCGATCGTCACGTAATAGAGGCAGGCTTCTAGTTTCTAAATATTATTGTTTTTTTGAATTTCGATGAACCATATGGTCTGGGGACTCTCAACGCGACTAGCATGTTTTTTCCGGAGCGCAAATTTTGACAGAGTGTATACAGAAAACGGATTTATGAATTTGATTAAAAAAAATTTTTCTTACCCTTCGATGTATACACTATTGACTATACTAAGCAATAAATTGATTTACTTGCGTTGTTTGGTTGAAATAAATTCCCGAAAATACCCTTACATTTCGGGCCGAGACAGTGGTCTCCCCCCTTAAACTAGGAAATCCAAACTCCACACCCAAAATCAGTTACACCTAGAATACAAGAAATGGTCCCCATGTTTATCAACGCTTCCCTTGTATTCTCCTATTGAATGTGCAAAATACATCCGTAGATTTCTCTCCCCTGTCGCGGAAACACTCGCCGTCGCAGTAACCAACATGTCTGCCACATTGAAACGCGCACTTGCCACCGTTTACGTCGCGAAATACGCGAAGGAGCCCAAGGCGCGCCATCTCCTCGCGGGCCACAATTCGGTGCACCGCTATTCCACGCGAGCCCCGTGCCAGCTAGGCGTGCCAGCTACTGTAAAACGATCGGTAAATACCAAGGGGATATAGGCTCCGTGCAGGGAGCAGCGGGGACCAAACATAAAAGAGGCTTGCGGCTGCCAGTTTGTGAACAGAGTGCGTGCGTGGCCTTGCGGCTTCGCACACGGCGTGGCGCGATGGATACTCACTGTTTGCTGTGTCTCCCTGGGTGGAGTACTTCGGGTCATAGTGGATGTCGGTGATGTGCCAGAAATACCCTGCAAGCAAAGAAAACAACCCTCGTACCTTCTGCGTCTCGGCTTTTATTCGCGTACGTCCCCGTCGCATTTGCATATCTCCGTTACTTTTCCTACCGGCTGCCCTGTAAATTGACGTAACGTCGCGGGGCGACGCGTACTTTCGCGAATGCAATCACCAGGGCGAAACGATCGCACCGCTCCCGTTCCAACCCCCGCGGCGTGCCCCGTTGCGAAAGGGGTGGAGGAAGCGCGGTGAATTTCCAGGCTGTCGAATTCAATTGCGAGACGGTCTCGATTACTTGATGCGACCGTGGATTGTTTTAAATTAACTGTACAAGCCCCGTCCCCTGGGAAAGTGGGCGAGGTTGGGGGCCACTTTGCCAGGTACTTAGAATAGGAAATCGGGTCCGATACGGCGACGGAATTTATCAAAACAAACGAGGAGGGCAACGGGGATACGAATGCGGAGGGAACACGCGATTCGCGATTCAGCTTGTTTTCTTAGATTTTTTTACAGGCCTATATGGCATACGTTACTTGGACATGTAAGAATGCGATCCTTTGAATGCGACTGTGTTTCGTTGATGCATCTGGGCTTCTAAGTAAGCGAATTGTTAAATTGGAATGTGGACGTTTTTAATACAGTTGTAGTGAAAAGTATGTTCGTTATTTTGTCTTCTTTATTGACTTAAATCTTCGGTGACACTCTGGGTGTGAACCACCCATAAGTTGAGTTTGATACTCTGTATCTTCTAATTGCAAAATAAATAGCATTTTTCCAGAAGCCTACTTAGAAACTATTTTTTTTTTCTTATATCTGAACACAACTCTGTAGATTTTTAGCTTCTAATATTGAAATTTGTAAGAGTTAGAATTTTCTGAAGATATTCTTCATTTTTTCTCGACATATTGTAATTAAAATTTTTTTACAAACACTGTGACAAAATTTCAATCAAAATACTATTGGAATATATTCTAGAGACCCTGAAATTGACCCATGATTTTTGACATACCGATTGGATTCGGTAGATGAGAATGGTAGTCGTTCAAAAATTGCTCTGGGTGTGAGCCACCCAAGTATGTCAAAGTTGATCGGAAAAACGGATATGTCAACGAAGGGTTAATTCTTTATCTTATGGATCTCCTTTTATGGTTGTCACTATGGGTTTGTCTAACTTGTTAGACGTTCTATTTTTGAACTAGTATAACAACTTAGATTTCTGTCAGGCTTTTATGAACGTATCTTACTGTACTTTTATTTCCCTCAATGGGTCTAGTCAGGTGCCACGACCAACTGGAAAGTAGAAATGACCGATCAATAAAGAAGACATAGTCGCTAAGGGGACATTTACCTCACACGCATATGTTTTGTGAAGAACAGCAACTGTTTCAAAATATCCTTACCCTTAACAAATAAAATTCTTCTGCAAAACATACTACGAATAAAGACTTTCACGAATCAAAAATAGGATAAACCAACCAGTGAATGACCGAATTATTGAATTTATGGACCTTTGAGATTAATACTTGAATATATTTATGTATAACAATAAAACAACTGTTGAAATTGCATTTAAATTTATTTTTCTTGAAATTTCTATAAAAATAATTACTTATTCTTATCGTAATTTTAAAAAAAACGATTATAAAATGCAAAACGTGTAAAAGCTCAGTAAATGACCGCATACTTTTAATAAGAATTGTACTTATTAATGTCTGCTTAATACGCGTAACTATATATGGGATATTAAAAGTGCAACTACAATTCATTTATAAACATATATGTAATATTTTTAAATTTATAATTGACATTTCTTTGTCTAATACTCATTCACTGAATTTATGCATTCACTGGTATGCAGTCAATTACTAGTTGGTTTACCCCACGTCCGAAAACAGATGAAGTAAATAAAAAACAAATTCCCCTAACACCCACTTCCACTAGCATTACACCCCACCAGTAATTTTCATTCCCCTTTTCAAATAATGGCGTTTACAGCCAATTTTTCACAGACACTACAATTTTTACCAGCGAAATTAATTCACGCCACATCCTAACAATTTCTCCATACGAACTGAGCCGATGCTGGAAGGAAACTTCGCGCTCCTGTAAGTGGCTTGCGAAATTGGGTCAAGGTATTACTGTCGCTTCCATAACGTTATTAGACCGCTCTCACAGCGGCTTGTTAATCCCATCCATACTTAACCGTGCACGGTAAAGTTAACGTATGCACGACTGTCGAATAAATTCCCGTCCCCGCCGCGCTCGAAGAACATCGACCCACATCCGACAAAAGCTCCTACCCCCTCGGTTTTAATAATTGACGACTGGCATGTACGCGGCCAGTCACACGGCGCAGACCTGCCCGCGCGTGTGCACGTAACACTCGCGGAGAAAGTTAAAGTGGCACAGTCACGTACAGCGTGCATGCATTTACCTATTTTCCCTTGAGCCGCACACAGCCACGAGAGCAGCATCAGATAGTCGCGGATCATCATCCCGGGATTGGATCTGTAATCACGTAATGCTCGCTTTAAAAAGTCGGTCAGAGTCGGCTGGCGTCTGGCCCGACACGCGGGGAACGATAACCAGGACAATGGTAATTCCGTTGTCATTGGAATCGTGGCCCTCGGATTAACATAATTTCGCCAAGTCGGAGCACGGACGAGAACGAGGCGACGGTCTTATGAAATTTCATGAACCTTCGGGACGATTCGTCGCGGCGTGTCTCAACGCGAATCACCCCCATCAGCGAAGACAGCTTTCAATCTTAATCCTGAATTTCATTTGTCAGCACCTGGATGGAGACTTATAAGAGGACTCTGCTCGCGGTAGTCACGAAGCCCCTGCCCCGTAAAACACTTTACAAGCCTCTTTTTAACTGCAACGAGACCCCGTAAAGATATCGGCGAACCAATAACGCCGGGTCGCCGGATCGTTTGACGGCGCAACAAAGGCCCGACGCAATGCCCCGAGCGTATAAATACATAACGCTGGGAGCAGCTTGCGGCGACAGAGAGGAGAAACGATAAAACAGAGTTTTAGGGGCGGCGGGAGGGGGTGTAATTACGAAGGGGAGTTGGCGAAGTTGGAAATTGGAAAAATTGTGAAACTCTGGGAGTATTTAGAAGGCGTGAAGTAATGTAATAGAAAGGTGAGAATTAAATTGGAAGGAGAAGAAATTGGGTGTTAAAAGGTGATCGTTTATCACCGTGTATTTACAAAGTTTTGTGAATTTTTGTAATTTTGGATTTTCAGAAGTCTGATGAATAGTTTAGTAATTGTAAGTGTTTATCGTCCAGCCTGCATGTCCATTTATTCCCATTTTATTTATCGCATTATTACCTAGCGATTTGATCTACGAGACCAGCGACGTTTCGTGACCACTTGTCGCTGTTTTATTTCAAATTTTCACCCTCGATGGATTCTAACGTTAAAGCCAGATAATCGACCGCGATCATCTGCCTTTACCCTCACTAATGCGCTGTGCCTTCTGCTTAATAAACTCAACCTATCCTTTCGTACATTTGCTTTCATGATTCTTTCAAAGGTACGTGATATCGAATTTTAAGCACCTATGGTAGTTTATTTTAGTTTATAGTAAATATCGTCTAAAAAGACACAAATGAATTAAAAGGGACATTTATTCTTCTTATCTGAAAATACTTCTAGTGATTGAAATACTAATCATAAATAGTGGTTAACAAAAATAATGTATTTATTTTAAAAATGGCTTGTGGTGTTTTAAATACATAATTGTTAGAATAGGTCACACAAGTTTGAGTGGTAGAATTACTTGTATTAGAAATTTAATAAATGGTTTCTTCGCGAGTTGTTCAAAAATGGCAATCAGCTAAACAGGTGAGTAGTTATAAATGCAACACTATTTCATGTAAGAATGACCCAGCAGGTAATGGAAAAAGTATTTCACTTATCTTCCGCGTAACTAGGTTGATTAAAGTTATTCATGAAATTAACTCGTTAGATTTTAGTCACGAAGTGTCTCGTAAATTTCTGCACACACGTCATTTAGATAAGCGTTCGCGATTCTATAATATTCTGGGTGTAAAAATTTTTACCATTAATCTCGCCTTTTTCATTAAAATCGTGATAGTCGATAAAATAAATTTATAATAGCTGGACGCGACGCAGCTGCGTTGTGCATATTGTTGCAACAATTTTATGAATATTGAAAACATTTAAATTTTATAGGAGAAGAATTGAATTTAACCTCCAAATTTTAAATTCCGCCAATGTCGTTTCAACATATTTCCTACAGCTGAAACGTGTCATCAATTACAATTATGTATTAAAACTGGCACCACGGTGTCAGCTTTGATGCTAATGTGCAAGCTGCATTTAAATATACGATATTTCATTCTTTAAACGAATTGGAGCAATATTTTTACTGATTTCGGAAAATACTTCGCTCCTTAATTCTGTTTTCCACTTTAGCTCCGCAATTTGCTAAACTTAAACTTTCATTCATAACTTGGTTACATTTTCGTACAACTTCAATTATTCTTAATAATACTAATTTTTCATTAACTTCTCATTATCATATTAATAACAAAATAGCCATCAAAGCTTTCTAGGACGCTCGCGAGTTTTAACAATCTTTGTTACGTCTTTTACACCTCTCATACATAATTACGTTTGAAGATTATTTATTAATTTATACATAAAGAAATATTAAATTGGTAATACGAACATAACGTAAAAAGTACGCGTAGTACACTCACTCCAATTGGTAATGCTACAAAAACGCGACTCGCCCAGAGTTGCCAACTTGAAATCTCACCTTTGAGCCAAATAAATTTAAAAAAAGTTAGAAAAAAGCCAAATATGTTTGAAAAATGTATATAGTAATTATATCACAATAAAAGTTCTAGATTCAGATTCTCTTCGCTGGAATCATAAACACTTTTCGTTGTTAAATTTAGAAGCATTTGTTGAGATACACTAAAATCATTGCAACATTTGTTTGGGAGCACTAGTTCTGCTATAATTCTTATAATAACATCAAGAAGCAGAAGTGAATAGATGCTCATATAAAAGAAAAGATCCTCTCAACTACAGCATTGGTTACCGGAGTTATTGGACAAGTAAGGACAAATGTAGGAAGCTCTTTAAATCCCTGATGCTGAAATATACCAATCCAAAACTGTCCCATTTGAAACTATTTAAAAATAATGTTTTAGGGCGAGGATTGTAAGAAAAAGCCAAAAAGCCAAATCAATTTTCCAACGCCAACCAAGTTGAAAAAAAACAGATTTCTAAAATTTGACGTAAGAAAAGCCAAATTTGCAAACTTGGATTCGCCTAGCCAAACCTACTTGCGTGAGAGATGGCGCAGTCGGACGCTAATAATGATCTTGGCGCGTATTTCAATACACAACACCCTTAACGAATATCTATTCAAAACATAGCACTGACTGACTTACCAAAAAATTGACAAATAAACAAATTCAACTCGCCTGGGTACATGTGATGAAACGAGCCAGACGCGCATGTTGTATCTGTGTACAGCGTTCTAAATAATTCCGATGCACTAAACACCGATTTCCGCGATGCACTTTGAGACCGCGAGCTCCGCGATCTTCAAACGCAGCGCATCTCGCGAAGATTGAAACGCTCGAATCTTCTATCATCGCAACCGTGCCGGCAAGCTAGAAATTGCAAAGAAGATTCGATCGTGCCTCGGGGAGCGTCCTTATACCAGCTTCGTGACTATCTCGGTTCGTGTAACCGCAATACATTAGCCAATGGGCCGATATGAAACACGCATCGCACGCAATTAATCGTCCAAGCTCGTTCGTTGGCCCCCTTTTTTCCCACTGACCGCGGTAGTCTGCTTTTACGTAGATACACAAGGCTCGCCGAGTTTTACAGCAACGAGGCTAGTAGCGATCTAAGAGGCGGCTATTAAATCTAACAATTGAATATCGCGTGTGGTACGGTTACGTGCCGAAAGAATAAATAGACAGCGACGTTTGCACGGCCGCGATGATTGCGTTATAGTTGCCGAAGTGGTGCTAGTGGAAAGAAATTATCGGGCTTTGGACCGCCGCGGAAATACGTGCATTAGCGCGGGCACGATGCCGATAAATACGCAATTTTGTTCGAATTTTCTTGCATGTCCCTGCGCAATCCAATTCTGAATGGTGGCGAGAGGGCGCTGCGCGCTCTGGTGACGCGCGATCGCCATTGGGCGCTCGTGTGCCCGCAATTCGCCGCGGTAATGGAACAGAAATGGCAAATTACTGCATAGTTTAGTGGGTGCGTACGCTGAAAGTACCTTTATAAATGATTTAGTAAGGTATAGTGTTTTATTTGGTATGTTTGGAAATATTTTGAAAACTGGTTTTGGCATTTTTTATTAGATCCTTGGTGATTTCTTGGGGCGAATTCTTGTTCTAGATTCTTGTGAATCGTTTGGATAATAAGGCGTAGGGGCAGTTTTAATACTGTAATTAAAACCCAGCTTGAAATGCCACGGCTTGGAATTTTGGTCTGTGTCTGACCACACGCTGGGCGTTACTACTTGTGCGTACTATCTAGCGAGGAAACGGTTAATTAAGTGGAAGAAAGTTTTACCCGGTCTTTGGTTATAATATACTAGCTTTGTTACACGGCTTTGCCCGAAATTTAGATTCTGATTTTATAGGAAAAAAACATTTTTTTTTGTTAAAGTAGTCACATTCATCTGGATTAGTCAAGCATAATTATGCTTAGGCACATTTCGCGATCCCAGAGTTTATCGTTCGAAAGTTTTTAGGCTACAGACAAACACACAAACATATTAGAAGCTTTCTGCTATATGTATTAAGATACAAGATTAAGATACATTCATGACCCAGGACAATTTTGAATAACAATTATTAATAGGGTTTATACAAAAACCGACTTTTGAAAAAACCTATTTCTGAATTCTACTATTCCCAATAAACCGGTTAACCGGTTTTCGAATTTTCACAAAAAAAATGAAATCCAAATAGTAAATAAATATTTGTATTTATTTTAAAATTTTCCAGTTTAATTAATATTCTGGAATTACAAAATCATATCAAAATAAAATATACTGTATCTATAGAAAACCAAATAAAAAAAAATTAAAATAACTAAAATCCCTAGAATTTGTTAGTTCATTTAATATTTATACATCTACAAAAATATAACCCTATAAAATAGACTGCATAGAAAACCAAATGAACAAAAAAAAACTAAAACTTTCCAAAATATAAAACTTTTAAAAGGTGATACTATATTATAAATCTTTATTCTATTTAGTATTTTTTCCAGAAAATATGAACTCATGAAGATTAGTTTTACAGTAAACTGTTACCTACTAAAATATGCTTGTGCCCGAAGCGATTTCAAGTAAAAATGTTAAAGTTTTTAATTCAATAATTAATTCATTTCTGCATATTAATTCTTGTATATAAAACCGGGTTTTTAAATTTTACAAATTTATAAATAAAAACCGGATTTTAAACCCGGTTTTTAAAAACCGGCAAACCCTAATTATTAATAACACTTTCTGCAGTGTGCTTTTACGTTTTCGGGTTGGAAAGTGAAGTATCTTTATAAAGCACAGTTTTTATGTTTTACCCACAACACAGATTCATCAGAGGCTTGTAGTGGCACCAACACTGATGGGCTTCCTCTGTTTCACGCTCGTTTAAGTTGTCATTTGCTTACGGCGCTCTACTCTCCGCGGTTCTAAATTCAAGCTTAGGAATATTTGACGTCAGTGTAATTTGCACGAGCAGATTTAATTTTCTGCAGAGTCTCACAGCAACGCGTTGTTGACTCCGAAACAGTATCAGGATGTAATTACCTTAGCACAAAATTGCTAGTGAACCAGATTGATTGCAAGACACTATGCGCAATTTTCCAGAAAATTGTAATAGCAATTACAATGCACTTGCAGTAATTATAATTTATCCAATTCATGTGTATACGTAAGTATCGCAAAGACAGATTTCACGAGCGAAGTTTCAACGGCGAGGTTGAACGTTACAGTAACTTGTAAAAGGGAAAACTAATCGACGGAAGCGGAACTACTCGTTAAGGGTTGATGCACGATGTCGAGCAAGATTAAACAGAAGCTTAAGCTCCAGAAAGTTTCTTGGCTTAATACAAAGTGCTTTTTTTCATATAGAAACTGTGCAGATAATATTAGAATTTTGCCTGTGAAGCAGAGCATAAAGGCTTTTATCGTCTACATCCCGACACTTGAGTAAGGCGATGGAAGTGCACGACAGTTACATGTCGATGCACGAGCATAAAGGGCTTAGAGCGATCATAAACTGACTGCAGTATTAATATCTGCACTGGGTTTGCAACTTCGCAGCAAGATACTCAAGGAACAAAATCTTCCATAGCATTTTCAAAGCTGCTCGAACGATAGTGTGCAACGTAATACTTTGCTTCGAAGATAATTTGTACGTGAACTACCGCGTTGAATTGCTAGAAAATTTATAATGAAACATCGAACACTTGTGCACTCTAACGTTCAGCTACAGTTTGCTCATTACAACAGTGTTACATGCCACAGAAAAATAAATTTGAGTTACAGTAAACGTGACGAAGTAGGAAGGTAATAGGAGCTGTGTTTTATTTGTTCGATTTAAAAGTTTTTACGAAAGTGTTCACACTACTCGAATGACTTTCTTTGACATTCTCATAAAAATGGTACTTGCAGTTCACGTGGGAAAGAAAATGTCTAATCTTCTCTGGTTCAGTAAACGATGGTTCTTGAAAGTGGTATAGTTTCAAACGTTTTGTTAATAACTCCGGTGGAAGTGTTATTCCAAACTGTTTTCGAAGTGGCGTGTACAGAAAGTTTGGTTAACTTCTTTACAAAAAGATTGTGGAACACGTATTAATAATACTTGCATGATATATTCATTGCATTTTGTTAAATGAAACAGATTCTGAAACGACATTGACAAAGCAGATTCTATATTTTTCAGGAATGAGTGAATAACGGTGGAAGTTAAGAATAATCACTACAGTTTGTGTTAAATTTTGACATGCTTCTATAGTTCCTATTAATCTGCACAACTTTTGTTGGAAACAGTTTTTAGAATAATGCACGTATCGAAAATTACAGGGAGATATGCTAGCAGTCAAGTGTGTCTGACTATACACGCACCCTTTTCCCTTGCTATCCTACACATTGCTCCTCTAACTCATCAATCATGTGTATCTTGATGTCTGTCCCATTTAATGCATGCATTACTTTGAAAATCATTTCGACTAAACTTTGCTTACTTTGCTAGTTATCAGCAATGGTTTGTTGCAAATGTAAAAATCAATCCACTATTCTAGTTGCGACACTTTTCCTATGGTTAACAAGGACTTCCAACTTTCTATTTCATATGAAATAAAGAAGCCCTACGAGCAAGCTTAAAGAAGAAAAGTTTCGTAATTGTCTTGCCTTGACAAGGAAAAAAATTTACAATTTTTAGAAAAATTTTCTACATCACTTAATATATGTTTTACAAGTGAAACTGTTTATAATATCTACAAATTGTACATTCACTATAAAGTATGTTAAAATTTCTGCACTTAAGTCCATTTTTCCCTAAAAAATGAAGGAATGAAGGGTTATTTTTTGTTTCCATTTTCCCTTTCATATAAAATTGATTCAATCCACCACTGCCACTAAAAAACTATTTTTCTACGACCTCCAGTTTCCACTTCTCCCCTGCCAACTTTCCAAACTCGGTTATTCTAAAAGTTCGCCAGAAGCCCAATTACAGGAGAACCCCCGCAGAATTTAATAATCGCCGATTCGAAGATTAAAATCAAGCGAAGTAAGCAAACCTCGCCGACCATTTATTGAAACGATCGTTCGAATGAAGATCCCTATGCTGTTCACGATACACAGAGTCGGGGGCATTGAAACCGTATTCGGTTAGTCTGCTGGGAAACGCATCACAGTTCACTGAATGGGAAAGCCCTCGCACGCGTCCCGTCCCCTTAATCCAGTCAGCGTCTCAATTGAAAAGCAGTAAAGCTCCGGTGGGAAGAGGGCGCAGCCATCGCGCCACTCCATTATTAACTCGCCGCGTTAGCCCCAACGGTTCGAACAAAGTACGTAATCTCCGAGTAAAACTTGGGAGATCCCTCGTATGGCAACAGCGCCATACGTCACGATACGCTCGCGGAAAGCCGCCCAACTAATACATCATGCCTGACTAATTACCGTAAACTGCGCGATACGCCACCCGAAAACGATCGCCCCCTCCAGTACGGTAAGAACTCTTGAGATTACTGCGGTATCAAGCTTCGATCTACATACATCGCTACGTATAACGAGCTCATAAATGTCTTTACGCTCGAGCGTCGAACAAGCGATCGAAGCGATCGGCAGAGGATCGTGTCGCGGAGAATAATCGTCTCCAGCTGAACCCGGAGAAACGTGACTCGAATGGCATCGTATCACCGGAAAGAGTAATTATTGATACATTTCTGTGTTGATGAAAGGGCAATGGAAACAGTTTGATCTGTGAATGTATATTTGATAAGGCGGTTTCAGAGTTGCTCGAACAGAAGTTCGAAGTGATGAATCGTAGAATATGTAATGGAAATATTTATTGTATCGCTTGAATAAATATGTTATCACTTATACCTCTCTTAGTATTAGTACTGGGGAAATAGTATTGCAAAATTTATTTATTGCGAAAATTTGTAGCTTTAAAGTTTAGGAGTGATGTAAGAAGTATTTTTTCACTACTATACAAAGCTGGGAAATGTGTTCCTAGGTATCAGAGAATTGTTGAATTTTGAGAGTTGTAAATCTTGAGAGATGAAATGAATTTTCTCGAAAATGGAGGATCGCAGAGAAAAATTTTATTCCACATTTTCTATTTATTTTTCTGCGAAGAATCACCATATGCTCAGCACTTAACCACCCCGTATATCTATCCGCTGTTAAATTGTGATATTTTTCTTACCCCACCTATCAAATTTCCTTTTCGATGTTACTGAATGCCATTCCGGTGTTAATTCTTGCCCCTAATGGATCCATTAAACATTCCAGCTCCATTACACATCGCTTTCGCGAAAAATCGAATGAAAAATAGCCAATGACCAATTCTATTGAATTCGAAGACACGCGAATGCTTTTACTCCCACCGGAGCAGGGCCTGCTTTTTGACAAGTAAGCATCCTCGTAAATTCGTTCGCTATTTGCCAGGCGAAGTGATTCCGACGTATCGACAGGGAAACACTCTTGACGTGCGGATCAAATTTTGATCACGACAATCGATGGGGGATTCGATTTCGGCAAACGATGGCTTTTGTGGAGCAGCCCTTCTATCTCCGTACGTTCCCACTCGGTCGTTTTGCAGGAAATTACGCTCGGTTAGACTCTCCTTACGATATAATTCCGTCGCGTTAAATCGGGACATAAGACAGCGAGATAATTAAAGCGTTTGCACCGAAACGCTCGGCAGCGCTGGCTTATTCAACAATGAGAACCAGAGACGCTATTTAGCTAATGCCCTCGACGAAGATCTTATTTCCGGGAAAATTTGTCATTAGGCGTTCTTGCTTTAAGCTGTGAAGGTTATATGCTGCAACGATGTGCGTCGCGAATTTCAGAGCTAACCGAGAAACTGGATTCTCCAATTAGAATTAAATTTCTTAAGAATGAACGTAAGCCCGAAGCCCGAACGTAATACGTTGAAAGCTGAATCAGAGCATTAGATATAATTTCAGAAATGCATCCAGGTGTTAGAGATTGCAGTTTGCTCCTTCTTTAACAGAAAAATCTCGGAACAGAAATTGAATGAATACTAGTAAATGTGTAGGGAAAAAATTGAAGATATGATTCTACCATTGTGAAGCGAATTCGTACTAGTGTTCGAGAATGAAGTTTACGAATTGTCATTTTACCCTAAAATTTTTTATTCACGAGAATCGATAATTAATCACGATATCCGCCTTCAGTATTGGATCTTGGGAGTCATCCTTAAATTACGTAAGGCTTTGGGGGTGGGGCAAATTTATTACGTTTTCTTACACGGGGGGGGGGGGTCAGGTAGCGTCTTACGTAATATTTTTTAACCTACTTTTCAATAAATACCAATTCTATCATTAATGTTCTGGAAAAGTAGTTTTAGTTTAAATTTTCCGAAACCGAGACTGAATGAGGATATAATGAATTATAATAATGAATTATATAAACCTTTAAAAGAATTTTAATAACTGAAAAAATTGAATGCAAAAAATATCACGTAATGAGGGGGGTTGGAATATAAAATCTTACGATATCTTATACTGGGGGTGGAAGGGGGTAAGAATTCGCCAAAATTACCCTTACGTAATTTAAGGACGGCCCTTTGCAGAACGCATTTAATCGCACTGTACTTGCAACAAAGAAAATTAAAACTACCCTTCACTTATCCTGCAAAAAAATAGTTGGAGCTTCACCTTCCTGTATTCTCCATCGAAAAACACCATTTCCCTTACCATGAGTGCCTAACAAATCTCTTTTAACACGTTCGCCAACGTGAAGTGGAAAAAATTGCTACCACAAATCATGGTATGTTCTTTCTAATTTTGCACAATATACAGCAGATTTTTACTTATACACACAAGAAATGTAGTAAATAGGAAAAATATGCCATATACAAAGGTGTAATGTATGTCCAGTGTTGGGCATTAACTAAATAAAAAAATATTTAAATCACGGATCGAATAAAAGTTACTTTTACTTTAGATTATTTGACGAATAAAGTTTCAACTTCTGCGGAGACTAAATTTTTCAACATTAACTTTAACTTCAGAATCGACTAAATTTTTCAACATTTACTTTAACTTTAAGTTAACTTAAATTGACGTTACAGTTTGTTCAACATTAACTTTCAACGCTTAACTTAAAGTTACAATTAATGTTGAAAAATTTATTCGACGTTAATGTTGAAACTTTAATATAAAGTTGATGTTAATGTTGAAAAATTTATTCGACGCTGAACATGGAACTTTCGACAAATAAAAAAATTAACCCGGGTCAACATTATTCAACACATGGCAAATAATTTTTCTAATTTGTATTCGTTATTCGAAATTTGCTTTAAATTAAAACTTTGTCCATTTCTGCATATGTCTGACAGCGGGCTCTCATGAAGAATCGGCGCGTCACGCATATGTGACGGCGTGTTCCCATGAAGAATCGTCGTGTTACACGTACGTGACGCGCGGTAGCGAACGTGTTAAACTCCGTCAAGTTATACGCGCCAATACACAAACGTATGCAAATGAGAGACCAAAAGACATGCACTTCAGAGAGAGAGAGCGCAGGGGGGTAGTATAGACGTCGCGATAGGGCTCGTTTCGCGTGCCGTAAATCATAGTGGAAAGTCTCGTCGACTTTTCGACGCGTTTGGAACGCCTTAAAACTAACCATTAATTATCGCGACGAGGTGGTGTGCGTGGCGCGGGCCCCGTGCGTGTGCCCCATTCCTCATCCGGGGGTCACGTAAATCTCGAGCGTACATCTGTCGCGCCCTGTCAAGCACGTTCGAGAAATAAATTCACGGGTAAAAAGAATCGCGACGGGGGCGGGGACCGCACGCTGCGCTACGTGTCCCAGCGAGAAATTAACGCCTGTTGAATGATCAAGCCCGGCGACGCCACTTTTTCGACGTTTCTCCTTTGAACGCATTACACCGGAGAGTCTATGTTTCCGGGTATCGCTGTGCCAGGCCAGGCTCTACTCTTTGACGGGCGGCAGGCAACGTTGATCGTGTTATCTTTGATGTGGCGCACCTGTGCGCCACGATATACAAATATTACGGGGTGTAATATTTGCGAGGCTTGATCACTTATTTGACTTGGTGGCAATTGTTTGGCGTGGCTCGCACACGTCTACTACGTTCAACGCTGCTGCTCTGATTTTCGCGAGCAGAGTCTCGCTTGTTTGTCAGCTCCTGCTACTTGTGGCATTGGTGTTGTTGGACTTTGGATCCTTTATTGAACGTTTTGCTTTAACGTATGTGGGCTATTGGTTGGATAATAGCTGCGGAAACGTGTGGACATGGGTGGATCATTGCAACTGTAAATTAATGCTACAGGGTCTAGAGCAAGATTTGATGTTTATAAATTGAGGGTTGTTTGAATCCACAGAAGCCTTCACGGCGTTTGAAATTAATGTGTTTGTTTTTGTACATATTTTCGTTCTGATGTTTTGAATGGTTAAAGTTTGAGGAGTTGTGCTAAGCGATACCTGTAAGTATGCAATCGTAGAAACGCCATGCAACTTGAATGTCGTCCCTTAGTTAGACAAAGAAAGATGAGATGTCTTAGGGTTGGTCTGCATTGTGCGAGGAATCGCTCTGTATAATCTTAATTGGACAATTAAGATGATCAAATTCCACACCGACAGTACCCAGAACGTCATTATCTACTTGACTGTTGGCTGCGATTCAGGCGTCTAGCAATTAAGAACTACTTAATTAACTAGGGAAATAATCGTTTCCCTGATATCAATGCCGCGCCGGGCCCTAATCTAATCTGTTCGTGGATTCCTTGAGAAGCATGCTCAAAAATTCTGTTTTGGACCAGGTTTAATATTAGAGACGATATTCTGTAAGTTGGAATACTGTTTACTTATATAATATTCCAACTAGTCAACTAATAGAAAGATTGACATTAATATCGTTTAGATCTGCAGTCCAAATCTAATTGCAATAAATATATTATGATCAACTAATGTTCGGAAATTACAATTAGGAAACATTTTCGCAATCAGAATCTAAAGAAATTTCAAAACAATACGTAAAAAAAATCAGTTCTGCAGGAAATATTTATGCACCTCAAAATTGGAAGACTCTTACGAAAGTAAATTATATTTTTAATTTAAATTTTAAGTAAAAATGGTTAAATTATATTATGGAAAGAGAAGACCCTATAGAATTTTATAATTTATTTATATTAACTATAAATTTAATTAAAATAAATGATTTTGTAGAGAGGATATTTAAATTTATTTAACTTTAAAAAATGTTATCCAATTATTTTAGCTTAATTAGAATATTTATATAATATTCACTTGTTTCTCAAAAACATCTCTTTTTGTTAATAATTAGTCTTTTTATTGAAGGCTTGCATGAACGAGTTGGTGAAATATTTGCGTACTGTCTCTATTTTACTTTATTAATTTAAATTTGAAGCAAAAATGCTTCAATTTTTATATGGGACGAGAAGACCTTATAGAATTTCATAATTTATTTAAAATTATTTAATAATTATATTAAAAGAAATTATTTTATAGGGAGGATATTTAAATTTTTAAACTTTAAAAAATGTATCCAATTATTTTTTATTAAAAAGGTAGTTCATTAAAAATTATTAGATTAAATTTCCCGAGTTATAACAGCGCAATACCTTTGAAAAGATCAGATTTATAAAACTGATTGCGATGCCTACATCATCATCAATACACGAAGCTTATGCATCATTGAAAAACCTCGATAAATCCTTCACCCAAAGCAAAACCTTCAAATTGCTATGTAAAATCAACTTCCCCAACCTGCTATCTTTTTCATTTCACATCTCCAATTAATTACACGCGCCTGGTTCATTCGACATTTAACTAGAAAAACCACCCCGTTTTTATATTTCATCATCCCCTACCAGTTTCATTTTTCAACATCCCCCAGCGTGATTGCGTCCGAGGCTACGTTTTCAGTTCGTCCCTCACGATTTGTTCAAACTTTTAATTACGCAGCTGTAACCATTATTAATTTGTTTTTGGGGGGTGACCGCCTGTAGGTCGGATAAGTACGCTCGATGGTGGATGTCAGAGGGGCGGCAATAAAGCAGGTTGAACAGGGGCGAAATGACTGGGAAATAAATTCTGAAACCGGCAATATCGTCGCGACATGCCGCCCAAAAAGGCATCCGACCCTCTAATGCCCGCGATTCCGCCGATGCTAATGCGTTTTTTTCCTCTAATTCACGTTCTACGCCCGATAACGACCCGCCGCGAGGATTCTACCCAGCCACCCTTATTCGCCCGCCTCGCCTGGCGGTTATCGCAACCGCATTAATCGATTGATATCGACGCACAGCGTATACTTTCTTGCTCGTTGAACCAGCCGCGTCATTACTGCGCGGAAAATCTGCCGCGATATCGAGTCTTATTAAGCGGAAACGCGTCTACATGCAAGCACAGCTGGACGCTCGCTGAGGTGAACTCGATACCTCGTTGAAAGTTGTAGCGTGATTTCATTCGTTATCGCGGATTCGACTTTTTGTGAGGGCGGCTGAGTGAAAAATTTCAACGCTGTTGAAATTAGTAGCTGGTGGAATTTTCTTTGACGATGGAGGTTTAGGGGTGAGAAATGTAAGCTGCGTTGTGTTAAAGATGAAGCTTTCAGGCTTTCTAGCGTAGATTTTAATAATAACGTGTGAAATTAAAATAGGCACGAGTTTTGAAATGATCTGAAATCTGAATTTAGGATAAAGTGGTTGAAATTTCTAAGTATGACGTTCGTCATCTGAAGCAGGATAAACTTGGGTAAGTTCGTGGTACAAGTTACTCCGTGATACTTTTTCATTTATCTGTAACTCGAAATTGTGTGACTCAATTTAGATGCAACAGAAACTAACAGACAGCGTTGATCTTCTAGTTTATGTTGTGGTAAAATAATTAGTCAATTGAAGTTAGTGTGATAGAGTGAGAGAGCATTTTGTTCCAGCAGTGCATTCGTGACATACATATTTCGTGCTAGTTGTGGACGATCGCTTGATTATGTTTTATATGTGCTTTAGAAGATAAATGGGAAGTTCAAATAGCAGGTAAGTGATGGTAAAATGACACTGTAACAAGTTTTACTCTTGAAATTATTATATAATAAGGCATCAGTGTTATTTTCGCTTATGAAAGGTGACTAAATTCTTTATTTTTCGTGCGCCCGAGCCTGTGTTTCTGATTGTGCTGTTCGAGAAATTCTGATGGCAAATACCAGATACCATGCTTCTTTACGTCTCAGACATCTAACAATCATGAAACGATTGATTATATACAAAATAACAATAACACAAAAAATAATATAAAATAATATAAAATAATGTAAAATAATTTAAAATAATGTAAACTAATGTAAAATAATGTAAAATAATGTAAACTAATGTAAAATAATATAAAATAATTTAAAATAATGTAAACTAATGTAAAATAATGTAAAATAATATAAAATAATATTAAAAAAGTAGCTGAAGGCCATATCACGGAGTAACCAGAGCGATCACGGAGTAATCAGAGTATGTCATGACAACTTAACTGTGTATATTTCCAATTAAATAAACTTAATAAATTCCTGTTAACTTATTATTTGTTTCTCTGATGTCTGACCTATCATTATACCCTAGACTCACTTTCAGAATATGTAAATATTAGCAGTTAATAGAAAAATTCTAAAACTGTCACGGACTTAGCCGACTTTACCCTATCCCCTATGTAGGTTAAGTTGAAAAACAGTATCTGACTGAACTTCGCCTTTGCTTTTGTCTTTGTTTTCTTTCCTTTTTACTTATCTACTTCTAACAATTTCAGTCTATAACACATTTAAGTTCCATGCAATTCCAAGATCGTATCGTGGCATTCATACGCGACCGAATGCAACACTCGCTGCCTCTACACAACAAAAATTTAGAACTCTCCGCGAGGACAAAGCTCGTTCCACCCACCCCGGAGGAATATCCAAACGACCAGTGCATTCATTTTAAACCTTTACAAGCTTATCAACCGAAAACCTGTGCTAGTACAGAACAATGCTACCCAAGCATTTCCCCAACTTCATTCCCCAATCTCCCCTTACAGAAACTACCAAAGAATGCGGGTATTACAGAATCCAACGATCAGCGTCTTCCTGAGCCCCACGTGGATTGTACACTTCCAGCCTGGCGTAGGTCTCTGGGCAGCGTTAAAAGGAAACGATATAGATAGATCTAGCGTGTTAGAATGCGGCGCAGGAAATTCTTCAGCCTGCCAGCGGTTCCAACCCCTCGAGTTTCTTACCCGCATTTCGCCTATGAAACGGTACCAACCTGTGAATCCCAATCCGTGCTCTAATCGCGATTCTTTTGAGCCAAACACACCACCTACATTACCCTTTCCCACCGAGTCTGCTCTGGAATTTACTGCACTGTCGCCGATTAATTGGACAACCATTTCGTGACCCATCAACGTGTTCGGTAACGTTGTTTTTAGCGGGAATTTCGGTAGAGACAGGGCTCGTTGTTTACGTGGCACGCCGTTCGGGGGCGTTATCGTGGCAGAATATCGGCAGGAATAAACTCAGAATCGCGGCGTGTTTTCAATTAAACGAACGTAAAACCATCGGCCGACGGAAATAAAGCCCGCGATCGTTCCAGCGTCCCGCGTCAACGTCGGGCAGCGATGTTTTCGTTTGCCGTTTTTCCACCAGTTTTCCCTTTCCTTCGACGTTTTCACGCCAATTTCACGCCGGTACGTTCCTGCACGCGTGTCCCGGCTCCCGCCAGCCGCGAATATTCCTCGCGTTTCGCCGCCAGATCAAATATCCCCGTTCTTTCCGGTCGGCTGACAATTGCGCCGCGAACGACCGACGAGGTGCCGCTAGCAATTATTGATCGGATATTGGTGTTTGTTGATGGGAGTGTTCGCGATGCTCTTCGCCAAGAGAAAGTGAAATTAATCGCAGGTGGTTTGCGGAGCTCCAGGTACTTCTGTGACGTGATTATGCGCGGTGGTAGGTGTTTGGAATGTTTACGGTGATTTACGTAAATGTTACTGGGGAAGGATGGGTTGAATGAAAGTTGCGTGCGTTCGACGGATGTGTAAAGCGAGTGGAATGGAATTTTTATAGGTGAAGGAGTTAGAGAGATTTCTGTGATTAGACATCTAATGGTGCCATTTAAGGGGGTATACCCGTTTGAACCCTCGGAAAATGTATACATTTTGTGAATTTTTTGCAAGTCAACGGTTTGATGCAGATTTCCCGTTTTTTTTTTACTATCTTTACATAGTATTATGAACTACTCGAGAAAAAAGTTTCAGTTAAAAAACTATTGTTTTTGGGAAGTTATGCATACACATCCGAAAGTCTTTCGATTTTAGACAGCTAAACGGTGGCCCTGAAAACAGCTGTATGCCGTGTCTGAAATCAAAAACCATAAAATTTTCTTATAAAGTATGTCAATAGCTATCGTCCAACGAAAGCTTTTTTATTCCCATTCCCCGTTTATTATTTATAAAGAAAAAAGGTGGATTTTTCTCTTAGAAAAATTTATCTTTACCTTTGATCTCTCACCATTTCTTTATTTTTCAAAATTGTCAAAATCGGCTTCGTTGGACGATAGCTATTGACATACTTTATAAGAAAATTTTATGGTTTTTGATTTCGGACACGGCATACAGCTGTTTTCAGGGCCACCGTTTAGCTGTCTAAAATCGAAAGACTTTCGGATGTGTATGCATAACTTCCCAAAAACAATAGTTTTTTAACTGAAACTTTTTTCTCGTGTAGTTCATAATACTATGTAAAGATAGTAAAAAAACGGGAAATCTGCATCAAACCGTTGACTTGTAAAAAAATCCACAAAATGTATACATTTTCCGAGGGTTCAAACGGGTATACCCCCTTAATAGTACGTTGCGAGTGGCGAGTATTCACAGTCGCTACTTATTCTTAAGATCATCTTAAGCATTCGGCATTCTCTACTAATCTAGTAGGCTAGTAAAGGATGCCAAATGCTTAAAATGATCTTAAGAATATGTAGCGACTGTGAATACCAGCCTAATAGAGTGCAACTGCAGCTTACAGTTGGACCATTGCACTTAGAAAAGAACTTAGATTGTATGAAAACATTTATATACTACTAGCATGCTCCGTCTCGGTTTCACCCGAGTTATTAGCGTGATTGATTCATGTTTATCTCTGCATAGTATAAAATAAAGTCCCCGGTAGGCGTTTGTATGTTTGATCCCGCTAATCTGGAGAACCATTGGACGGACTGCGATGCAGCTCTCCGTACCCCATAGAGCTGTTCTCTGAGCGCTGCGATTCATGCAAATCTTGTTTCACTAAAATCGTCATTGTTCAGCTTCTTTTTGTCGTAGGTTAATAATAGATATATAAAAACACGCGCGTATTCGAATGTAACGCTGTGTCAAAATTTCAAAGCAATCCGTGAAGAACTTTCGGAGATTTAAGATTTTGAACAAACGAACATTTACATTTTTATTTATATAGATGACTAGCAAAATACCCTCGCGCTTCGCTTCGGGCCTAAGAGATATCGAGGACTCCATGAAAACACATTTTACCCCTTTTCATCCCCTTTTGGGGATGAAATTTCCACAAATGCTTCCTTAGTTATCTACTATTATTTAAAAAAAATAAAAACGTTAGAACCTTCCTCTCGTCAAGGCGAACAAAGTGATGTAACACACTTGTGGCTACAGTTCATATTTATCGAGAAACCGCATTTCAAAGTATGCAACTTTAATTTTATATAATAGTATAGATATAGATATAAATTTGAAGTTGCATACTTTGAAATGCGTTTTGTCAGTAAATAGGGGAGACTGGAGCTAAATGATACAGACGAATTATCTCAACACCGTAAATATATACCTTCATTTAAACGAGATATGTGAAGATTGTTGTTCAATTTTTTACTACGATCCAGCGTACGTGTGTGTACCTTTATGTCAACAATCTTTTTTTTTACTGTTTTCGTTTATATAGAGAAAAAGTTTTTGCTTACTACATATTAAAGAGGAAAGACCAAAGTATATTTTAGCACATTTTTTAATAAGTAATTAATTCAACTAGCCCCGCCACTGTGTAAATTGATGATTACCCCACTGGGTAAGTTGATACACTTTTACCTTCGAACGAATAACATTTTTTTCATTCACTTTGTATGTATTTTCTCAACTTTCCATTTACAATATGTTAAAGAGGAAGGACCAAAGTATATTTTAGCATATTTTTTATTAAGTAATTAATTCACACAAAAATGAAAAAAATTGAAAACTGAAAAAAGTATCAACTAGCCCCGGTCTCCTCTATGAACTGTACTCACAAGTGCGTTACGTCGCTTTGATCGTCCTGGCAAGAGGAAGGTTTTAATATTTGCATTTTTTTAAATAATCTATATACATGAAATCCAAATACCACTGACACATTCACTCACTAATCACGATTTGTCTGAAACCACTGGTCCTATTACCATGAAGGGATCATTCCGGTTAGCGCGCCGATAAATTCAACGATTTTCAGGAATTTATTTGCGACGAAAATAATTATAGTAATGGAATATAATTTTCTTCTATATATTAATCTAAATTTCCACGGTAAAAAAATATAATAGTAATAAAATTATTGCTTTACAAATGCTTTTGAAAGCGGTCTTGATGACATGTTTAAAAATTCATGCCTCGCTCGTGAAGGCGATTTCAGCTGTTAGACTTATCTGAACCCAAAAATCCAAAACGATTCTTGATCTGTATGACTCTCGCTATCGCTCGGACTATAATTAGTGATTTATCTTCAAAATTTGTAAAATGGCGAGCAAAATGCAAGAAAATATTTTCTCGGCTTTTTTCTTTTGCTATTTTCGATTTTAAAAGTAGGTTAGACTCAATGAAAATACTTGGTTGTAGTCCCTACCAGAGTCACAGAGGTGCAGAATAAGCAGTACAATTTATAAAGCAATCGGTTCGATGGACTTTGAGATTTTATCTTCACGATGTGGACAAATAACGTTTCGAGAAAAACGCGTTCAAAGTTTTCATCTATAGATGCCGAGCCTCTGCGCTCCCTACAAAATGCCTCTGTAGAAGCCAAAATTATCGGAATTTTTCCATAAAAATTTAATAGTACACTCTTGAAAAAATCGATTTTTTTCTACCCGTTTAACCGGAATGACCCCTGAAACGTAGGTTGATTCCTCTTAGCTCCTAGGTGAGGAAATCTTTTTAAAAACTCCCTCTCCTTCACCGAAAAAGATATATATATCCCGAGCAATGCCGGGGACATTCAGTCAGCTGTAATATTTATTCAACTAACCGATTCTTCTGAACTGAAACAAAAGAAAAACGACCTACGAAAATGTGAATATCGTAAACATCGATGTTGTGTATTTTTTAAACAAACTCGAAATGAAGAAACCGATCACTAAAAACTTCCCCTAATTTCACGTGAACTATTATGCACCATACTTCAATTTCTCAGAATCCCTCAGACCAAGAAGTGATCGATTTGGCACAGATTGACCCAAACTATTTCAAACACGAATTCATCAAATTGATGACTTAAACCCACTGTAATTTGCCACGACCTACATCACACCATAATTATATCCGAATCCCTCACACCGCGTGCAAAACCTGATCGATTTGAAGTGACCTTACACCACCAAGAATCAATCCACACACTTGTTACCCGACAACTAAATCTCACAATCTTCCTTAATCCTATGATCTCCCTGTGCCATCAATACCTAAACGACATTATCACCAGATACGCAATCAGTAACACCTAACAACGTGTCTATAGCGAGAACAGCCATGTCTCAGGGTCTCGACACGGCGTTAGAATCCGTCGCGTCGCCGGATGTTTTCGAAGTCGCTGCACCGTGAAACGATTACAACTTGCGAGCACAGGGATCGCGGCACCGTTTGCGCCCCGGGTAATTGCATGCAGGATATTCGGTCGCTCAGTGCCAACTGGAAGTTTCTGACGACTTCCGTTCCCCCGCACAAAGCCCGCCGCTACGTACGTACACCTTTGATTGGCGCCAGGCCAACTTAACGAGCACCGGAGTCATAAAGTCGATAACGGCCACGTGTCCAGCGTGAGAATTCCGAAAAATCGGGCGAAAGAACGTGGACGAGAGGGGCGATGAAACGAAAGTCCCGGCTGCGTGAAAAACATCGCGCGCCGAGTTTAATTATATTCCCACCAAGTTGCGCCGAGTTGCGTATCCGAGGAACGGCGAAATCTTCCGGGGGAACTGTGGCGGAGGGGCACGGAGGAAATTTAAATTTGACGGGGAAAGATTCATGCACGGAATTATTTGTTACGAACCGCGATAATAATCCGCAGCTGCGGGCTGGTAGGAATTCTCGAGACGGAAGTGAGTTAAGCAAAAATTACAGGGCTCCGTCGGGGAAGAGGTTGCTGGGGTAAGCTGGCGCGGTAATAAATCAACGTTGTACGTTTTCAACAGTCGGTGGAAGATTCTTGGCAAAACGGGGGACAGGTCTTGCGTGGTGTCAAACGGCTACTGATTTATTCGATAATAATGATGTAGGCGGTGAAACAGGAAGGACTCTGGCTAAAGAGGCTTTTAGGTTAAGTGTGTGTGTGTGTGTTTAAATTCACAGATATGCACTGTGAGCATTTGGTGGTTGCGAACGGTCTACGGTGCGATTGGTATTTGTAGAGATCGGAAAAAAGTAAAATGGGAAAGTTGGCGTTGGAGTTAGATAGCTCGGTGGCTAGTAGGGTTGTTTCGATACCATCATGGTGGTACTCGTTGCTTGGATCGAAATAGATGTAGCGATATTACTCGGGTGTGGGTGGAAAAGCATCGACTTCTTTAACCCTTTCGAGACGGCAGATTTTTATACATAATGCGTTTTGCTTTTTCTATTATGCTTATTTTTTTAATCACACTTCACTTAGTGATACGAGCGAAGTTTGTTGTCATTATTGCCGATAAGATTTGCGGGGCGCCTTCTTCAATTTGTGGAGGCAAATTTTCAAAACGCCTTTAAGCGTCGACAGTAATGATAGAGTTAAATATTGCTATCGAATAGGTTATTATTCTTCGTGAAAAAAGTAATTCTGTATAATCCATGGTGCCTCGATTCCTGTAATCATTTCCTTTTACACTGTCAATTACTCCAAAAGTAATAAGGAACAACAGAGAAAAAATATTTTTCATCTGTTTTTAACAAAAAAAATGCTGCGCACTAGAAAAAATGACCCCTCAGAATTTTCCTCCCTGGTCCTTTATTATTTTGACGTGATTGACAATTAAAAAAAAATTAAATTTTACTTGTCACGTATTCGATTCGATTCGATTGAAATACTTTTCTTCCGATACCTCATAAGTATCGCACAAGTATCGATACCAAAAATACTCGGTATCGAATGAGAAGTATCCAAACAACCCTACTGGCCATCACTGCGTCTGAGTTACTGTGCAAGTTCACGATATTTTGCATTACAGTATGATCTGCGATATTTAGTAAACTGGGGTTCCTGGCCTCAGGAATAATAATCAGACATTAAGCTTCAAGATTTCAAGACAATACACTGCAAAATACAATTCAATAGGACATACTTGCACCAACGTGTAAGAACCAATCACATTCGGCTGCTTTCATCGCTAAACTACCATAATAAATATTTCGGATCTGCATCTAACACTTCTCGAAAGAACACGTAATAATCCACACATCGAACAGCAAACGTACACCCCGACCACTCACCAGCATGCACACCACACGTGTCCTCATTTACGCACACTTGTTTGTTGTAATTTAAATGCAGTTACTTGTTTCGTTACACAGGCCTGCGTGCGTCACATCGAGATCATTTAACCAACCTAGAGTACATAGTGCACTCCATTTCCTTTATCAATCTCACACTTGCGGGTATTAATTTACCGAAAGAGCAGCAGCGTTTGTTCCTCCATCGTGATGCTCCACCACTCTCAGTGCCTCTATTCTCTAATCTCTCAATATCGGTTAACTTATTCACTATTAGCTCAGCCGTATAACATTTACTCCAACAAATAAGAGCTTTATCTGCTATATACTCAGCTTCGTGAATCGACTTGGTGCTAACTAGTTCTCCACAGCAACACCATACTTGACCAACCTCAGTATCCCGATTACCTATCTCTCAGCATCTCTAAATTACTGGCTGCTATCTATATCACATAACACATTCATTCTGACGACATACGAAACTTGTGTCTGCTCTATACCCAGCTTCGTCGACCGTGTTAGAACTAACTAGTCTGCCATTGCGACGCACAGTGAGCCGGATTCAAGAATTTAGTGACATTTGGGTATACCTCTTACAATATTGGATTGATATTTGTGCCAAAAAATAGGATAAAATTATTCTTTTCTAGTGATTCCTTATAACTTGGAAACGAAAAGATTCCACAACATACGAGTTGAATCACTTAAAAGGGAATTAAAAAATTACTAAATAAACAGTTTTTATTTTTTTTATCACAATGAAGATAAGAAAGTTGAAAGATAAATACATAGATAAATGTAAAAAATAGTAAATTATACATCATTAGAGAGGAATAATTTTATTCTACTTTTTGGCGCAAGTTTCATTCGGACAACTTAAAAGATATACCCAAATCTCATAAATAAAGGAAGATCCCGAAGCTGGAAATTCAAAAAACTCTGAGACTTTGTGAATATGTAGGGGATTTCCCCCTGATTACAACGCATTTTTTGTTTGCTACCAAAATTCACTCTAAGGGGGTGAAATTGACTCCTTAAAATTCGACTATTTTCCCATTTTGTGTTATAACTCGCGAACTGTAAGAACTGTAAGTTACCAAATGAGAGTCCTAATTAAAAGAAGTAACTTTTGTCTTGAAACTTTTTTCTATCTCTTACAGATTGCGACTTACAAAAGAAAATCGTATGTAGCCGAATTTTCAAGGGTTAATTTCACCCCCTTAGTGAACAAAAATTGCGTTGTAATCATGAGGAAATTCCCTACCTATTCACAAAGTTTTAGACTTATTGAATTTCCGAGTTCGGGATCTTCCCTTGTAAATTCTTCAATCTTGCTCACTGTGTGACGCCAACGCCATGCTTGACCGATCTCAGTATCTTTAATCCCCGTCTACAAATGACTGTTTACTATCAATACCATATAACACACTTGTTTTCTTCACAAATAAAATTTTTATCCGCTCTATTCTCAGACTCGTGAACTGACAATGAGTTATACCTACCAAAGGATTCTTTGAGGCACACAAAATCGTTCCCTTTTGCATTGTGTTAACACCGGTAAAATAGTTCGGACATTCCGGGCTCGCTAATCCCGTCCCGAGGCCATGACCCAGGATCCTTAGGAGAGATAGGGAAGCGCAAATTCCCACTAACTAGCATAGAGGCTCGAAATCAAACTTTTAACCAATACCTTTATCCAGCGAGGACGTATCTCACTGTTAATGAGCGGCGATGTGGTTTCACCGGGGGGATGCAACCGGCCATCGTTCGCTCCCGCTCGATGTATTTCGATGGTTGCCCCGCGCCACTGGAGTCGTCGGTAAATTTGTTCGATGTTGTTTGCGCACCGTCGCGAGGAAGGGACTGTTGAAAGTGCGGTAGGTTGAAAGCGTTGTTTGATATTTAGAAACTTGTTGGGCTCAGGGCGGCGGGGGCCACGGTAAATACGCTTGTGTGCAGGGTGGAGGAAGAAGATTCGGACAACTTTTCGCTTGAAAAATAATGTGGCCATACTGATGGAGCGGTACGAACAGAGCAAAGTCGTGGTGGTGTTTGGAGACTGGCAATTTGGGAGTTGTTAGTCGTTTGTAATGTTCTATGTCAGTTCAAATGCCCGAACTAATTTTAAGCGGCCGCGACATTTTATTAATTTAAGGTATATTCGTCGAACTCATTTCTTCGTAATTGCGTTATGTTGTTACATATTTTAGGGGTAAGATACATATGTATGTGTTTCTTGTGTGTGGATACGCTTGGAAAGTACAATTGGGCGAAGTTATGCAGAAAACGCAACCCTCGAAATGACAAAAAATTAGTAAAACACGCATAATTCTGTGATCATTATTCCGCAAAAAATTACCAAGCCATAGAACAATTCTTACAATTATTAAAACTACTAAGCTATAGTTCCATGTAGACTTAAAAAACAAAAACTACACAAAACTTAAAATAATATTGATTATACTACTCACTATTAAATAACCCATTATAAAGCATTGCAAAACAATAACAAGAAATAAAATATACCCAATATAAATAAAGCTACTTTCCTTTAACAATTAAAATCTTCAAACTAAATTCACTCAATTTCTGATCATTGAGGGTTTGTAACTACATATCTGCAAAACTTGACTCAATTACTACTTTGCTAACTTAATGTTAAAAGAACATTTAAACCAACGCAGTAGTTCTTTGCAGAGTTTGAAAAACTGTATCGATTGATGCATTCAAGAATATAAAGTAACGTTTAAAAAAGGTGCAATTGCACTTTGCAGCTTGAAGACACTGCTACACAAAACAGCTTGGCCAATATTAACTTCCAGAGTCCATTTAGACCCATCGTAAATATCAAACTGCAATTGTTAATTACTATTAGCATTACTTCTTGAAGATAATAAGGCTTCAGATCATGACAGAATCAGATTCTACTACAGAAGCCTGTTCTAACAAGTAAACATTCACTTATAGTAAATGGAGTTTCCCGATTTGGAATATATTTTTTGAAAGCACTCATAGTAATTAAGAAATCCTGAATGTTATATCTGCAATGGATCTATTTTACTCCAGTTATTGAGGCGTACGCCAAAAACGGAATAATCCTCTTATTTCAGAATAATTTGCTAAAACCTGGTATCTGTATGTTTTTTGTGGTGCTGAATCCGAATATGACGTTATTTTTGTGAAAAAAATTCCCAAGGTAGTTTTCTTAATAAAAGTTTTATTATAATAAATGTGTTTTGGAGTTAACTCAACAAGGAAAGGCCGGAGATATTTTTAAATAGACGACTTCAAATTTAATGAGTCATGCATTGTTCGACGATCTTTACATTGACTGCTCTACCGTGTTCGAATAAAATTGTAAGTGTTTTCGTCATGTTTCCCCATGTTAACTTCGAAGTCGAGTGTTTAAAAAAATCTCCGGCCTTTCCTTTTGGAGTTATCTCCAAAAACCCGATATTTCTATTAAGAGAACTACCTTAGGCAATTTTTTTACACAAAAAATAACATCATATTCGGATTCAGCACCACAAAAAAATATACAGATGCCAGGTTTTATCAAATTATTCTAAAAAAAAGAGGATTTTGCCGTTTTTCTCGAGTAAAAAATTTCTGGATTTCTTAGTTACTATAAGTACTTTAAAAAAATATATTCCCAATCGGGAAACTGCATTCACTATGAGTTTACTTGTAAGATAGAACGAAAATGGGGGTGAAAACAGATCCGCTATCGCTATAAACCATCATCTCAAAACTGTCTTACCCCAACATTCAGCCACGCTCCCACACCAAGCAGCATTATTTACCTCTAACAATACCTTCGCCACAAGAGGGCATTTGATCCGATCCCGTTGTTCCTCAACTACCGATCCCTATATATACACCTGTTTCATCCGACCTCCCAACACCCCCGCGTCTAAGGCAGGGTCTACTTGGTAAGGCATCACTGATGAACCCTTCTTTCCTTTCCTTATTTTCAGCTCTACCTACAACTCTACACCTCTTCTCTCCTTACAACCTTTACCTGCTGATCTCCCATCAACCATCCCTAAGAGCGCGCAGCTCGCCCCGTCGCCATGCATGCTCGATCAATGCACACGCTCGAATTCACCCAGCCCCCCAACAATTGCGCTGGTATTTATAAAAAGCGAAATCGATACCGCAGAATACTCGGTAGCCGGTTATAAATTATGCCGCTTATCTGTCCATTCGTTACGAGGCTGTATCTACACTGTTAGCCAGCCGCAGCAACAAAGGAGCCCGGGCGAAGATAAACGTGTCAAAAATTTCTTGCTCGTTTACGAGGAGATCGCGTGTCCTCCCCGTCGCCCAGGCGTCCGTACCTTAAACGCGTCTCGTCACGTCAAGCCCTCCAAGGGACGTGCGCGTAGCCAACAACACCGGCACGGCCCGGGGATTTAAATCTCGCAAAAATCAGGGGCGGAACACCGTCGACGGCCGGTTTTCTCGCCTCTACTCGCACTAAACAGCCGGCTATCGTCGGCTCACGTGACAATTTCTTAACTCGCTACCGCGGCACGGCTATGTTTTACAGCCGGGGCCTTGCCTTGCCCGTCTACCTTGCCGAGTTTACGAGCAACACTTTCTGTCCCACTCCTCCTGCCATCCTGGAGCACTCGCGCCTTCACGCCCGCCACTTGATCCACCGTCTTTTATGCGCCACCAGCTTACGTTCCTGCCAACTTTATCGGTAATTGACCTCTGGCCAGTGCTCGAGAAATCGTGATAGGACGGTAGCTTGATTTTCCAACGCTGGACGGGAGTGGACAGGGATGTAGGATGTTACTTGGGGGCTGCATGCGTGGCAGGTCTCTTCGAGCTTTAAAAGCTTTCCAGGGAAGATATTGGGGGTTCTGAACTTTTTGGGAATGTTGGTGACGGGGATGGGACTTACGTGCCTCTTTATGTTTCAGGATGCATCTGAATGTGGACTGAGATGATATGCGTGAATATGCATGGGAGAAGCTGTGTTTTAGAGAACATATAGTGGAATTGTGTGTTTTAGGTCTGCGAACAGTATTACTTCGTTACACACGAGGTTCGCTTCAGTGATTGTGTGAGACAATGGTTGGATATTGAAATTAATTTGTTATTCGTGGAATCCTTGTTGAGAGTGAGATCTTGAGAAGAGAAAGCTTCAAATCATCGAGGACATGTAAGGGTCGTTTGCGTATCGTCGCGTTTAGGTTAGCAGATATGCGGGACATATGTCTTTCGTCAATTCAAGCTTTAGGATCTTTTACAGCCATGCGTTACCGAGGTTAGAGTCATCACCTAAGCCGGAACTGAGGTTCCCAGGGGTTAAGGGTTCCACTCGGGTGGCCTCGCGTCGATTTGTCTTAGACTCTCGCCAATGTACTATCTTGAAGACATAAATTACGTACCGATGTTTCGAGAAATCTTTTCCAGCGTAGCTCCGAGATTTGGAAAGTTCCCTTTCTCACGCCTCATCACCATTACACGCCACTGCCAGTTTCTTGTACCACCTCTTTTTTATAACTCCATCAATGATTAAGATCTATTACCACCGTAGTTTTAAGACTTCACTCTTGAGAGGGATTCCGTAATCGTTATTTGCGAGATTTTGTGCAATCAGGCAGAAGCAGATTAGAATCCAAACAAAAACCATCGAGCGCTGCTTGCGAGCAGAGCATTTTGAAGTTACATATTATATAGTGTCACGTATTCGTTTTGACGATGTGTGAATAATCGTTTTTGTGTTAAATTGTGGGCGGTGTCTTACTGAATCGCCCCCATCACATTGCTCCTCATCCTTGAACATTAGTTCAAATTTTGGGCTCTTGCATGACATCACAGTGCAAGAGAAGTGTCAGAGAATCGTGAAGATTCTTGAAGACCTTCGAAAAAAGCGACGCTCTGCCACAAGATGAGACGAGAGATAATTCCTGAACAATGGGGAAAATTCTTAGTGAAAGGAGGGTGTTAGGCAGTTAGGAGGGTGTACGTACGATTGACAACCATTTGTCCAGTGTAGACACCGATCGATAAATTTGAAATGATAATAATTTCTGTGAAGCCTGTCAGGGTATAACAGGGTTGACGGTATCGAGTTCGTGATCTAGCCGAAATTGTTGGGTTGAGTAGCAAGTTTCTTTAGCGTTGTCAATAGAACGTCAACTTATATTAAGTCTGTGTAAAGTTTTCAATTTGTATTATAATTTGTATTATAATTTATAATTTGTATTATACTAGCATATTGAACAGTTTAAACGAAGAACAATTGTTCAATATGCTAGTATAATACAACAATTGTTTAATATGCTAGTATAATACAAATCCTTTGAAAATTTTCAGACAAAACTCATCAATTTTCAAATGATGGCATTGAAGTCTGACTTAGATATCGAATTTATGTAATTACTATTCGAATACGGATATCAAATTCGTGTAATTATTATTGTTATCTTCCTCAACTTTCACATTCTCATTTCTTCTAATTTTTCCAAAGTGTCGTGTTCTCTCCATTCAATCATATATTTTTCCACGCATCCTACTAAGATTCTTTCATATGTCGATTTATTTATGATAAACGTTTTCCAGTGGCTTCATGTATTCAGCAATAATTTCGAAAGTAACCATTGTGCAAATATGCATCATCCTCAAAAGCTACTTAAAAAATCGATTTCTATTAATAAATGAAACCTTTAGAAAAGATTTTAATAAAAATTTACGACAGCTAAATTTGTCTAAATATAACGAAGCTCGGTATTTATTTATGTCATTTCAACATGGAAAATGTGATGCAGGCAACAAGAGAAGCCTGTAAAGTGTGCAGTGACAATGCAATTAACGGACACGTTACTCCAACCTAATTTAAGAAGATTGAAGAGGGTGATTTCATTTCGGAAGGTAAAGAGCGAAACAGTAGATCAACCAAGATTAACGGTAACGATATATTCACGTTAATTAAAAAGAAATCTACAGCAGACGGGAAGAGTTATTGTCTGCTTGTTAAACATTTCGCGATATTCAGTTTCCTTATATTCAAAGAAGCTTGGAACGATAAATAATTTTTAACTGCGCGTGTATTAATCAAACATAAGTCGTAAGCTTGCAATATTTTTAAAACACGGAAATGCCCTAGTTCCAACTAAGTAGGTATACTGTGCAGAATAACAAATCATTTTGCGAAGAAAAAATTGTAGATCTAATTTAATGCATAAACTAAAACAGAAAGTATCAAATCACTGGTTTCACAAAGGAGTTATCCTCAACCCTTATTGAAAATTATGAACTCAAATATTATCGACATTGTATAATTACCCTTTGCCATTAAAACTTTGAACTATATTAAACGTAAATATTTCTACGCTCTTTGTCACTACGATCTAACACCACCACGTTATAGAAACGTTGACAATAAATTTAGAAAGAAACTAATCCTCCAATTTGTATGAATTTTTCTGATACCCTGTGTAGTACGATTGGTTTTAAACTAAATCTTCCTGAAACGAGACACCGACCACAGAGTCATCGAGCCACGATTTTTACGGCTCCATATTGAATATTTTTAAAGGAAAAACATGGGGACACAAGCTCTATCTCCCATCCGTTCTGGAAATGGAAGCGACGCAGGTGCACACAAGCTTTTGATCGGCAGTGTACGTAGACAATTTAGGCGCATCGTGTCTGCATGCCCTCGCACGTACGTCGGTAATTTAGGCGTGTCAGCGCAAAATCGTCGGGGCTCGTTCGGCGCGAGCTCTAAGGGAGCATCGAAAATCGCTGGAAAATTCACGTGGTAAATCACTTTCGCTCGTGTTACGTACGAATTAACCCCAGCCGGAGATAAGGCCGCCGTGTAATCACGAAAATAGTTGCACCAGTCTCAGTCCAACTTATCGCCCCGTTATATGGATTTTTTAAGCACTTCTGTGGTAATTAAGAGGTCACGATACGCGATGGATCGTTAGGCCACCTCTCTCCTATCGAGAAAGGAACACGACTTGTTATTCGTGTCGAAAACATATGGCTGCATTTATTTTAGTAGCTATCGTTTTCAGAAATTTGTGTCCCGTTTCCAAGGGCTTCGCCAGAACTTGACAATTTAATATTTGATAAGTACAAGCACAGTGTTTGAGGTGACAAATAGTGGTTATCACAGCAGCAATCGCTGAATTCTACCGCACTTCCTATTGATTGGTCTCCAATCAGTTTATCTACCTCATTATCAGAAACAGGCAATTCATGGACACAGCAGAAACGATTGCCTGGTAGAACGATAAATTTCAGTGGAACTTAATTGGTGAAGTTTCTATTTACACTATTATAACTAAGAGCAGATACGCGTGGAGTTAGAAATATTTTTATGTTCCGTTACAGAAATATGGGAAACGATGGAAAGAAGATTCAATATGGTACGGGATTCTGTGAATCTCTGTGTATGAGGGCAGGAGAACTTTGTTGAGAACAAAGGCAGTCGCAATAGAAGAGTTACATGCATCAGCAGCACGTTTCCTCGCGTAAAGAATAGAGGGAAATCGCACATCATAATGGAAAAGCAGTGATTACAAAGCGCGAGGCGTTAAATTTTTGCTACGAATAACAAAGAGTGCATTTTCGAGGTAATAAATTCGAAATATAACGTTCAACATTGAAATGGTCTATATACTAGTCGTGCATTCATAACTCAATCGGAAATGTAACGGCAGGGGCGTACATAGCGTGAATTACTGATAAGTCTGACCAAACACTGAGCGCTTCTACTTGCCCGTCCTGCCTGCTAAAGAAACGGTAAACGAAGAGAACTAAACAGCAAGCTTTTTCTCCGCCCTTTATCCACTATTTTCCCATTACAATCTATGCGTAATCTTGACAGTGTATCAACATTATAAATGTCAAAAAATTAATTTACAAACTTAGCGCCTAAAATCACACGTTACCATTCACAAAATTCAGAACACCTCGGTGTGATCCATATTTTTCCACCCATGGGAGTGTAATTTGTTTATAAAGCACTGAATATATATTCCAAATATTATTGTTAATTCTTGTTAGCTATTATTAATACTTTATACTTCATACTTCACTAATATAACTTCCACTCCTTTTTGTAAATTGTAGAACACTGTAATTTTCACATAGCATACGTTTGACCCTCTTCCCTTTCGAACACGTCCATTACTCACTGCACAGGGTTCGCGCAAAGTTTCATTTCTCGCGGATACCGACACATTTCCTCTTCTAAAAATTTCATACGGGACCGGACGGGGTGGCGAAGTACGAAGTACCGCGGGAATCCAGATACATTCAGATAGGATTTCCATGGCCTCCCATATCTCAATAACTTATATTGTGTTCTGTCAATCCGCCTGCGAGGAAATTCGGGCTCCTCGAGACGGTGCGAGCACATGGCATCAACTAAAAGCGAAACGTCTCCACGGACGAGGAAACCACAAGCAGTGTTGCAAATTTACCAAACTTTGTAAATAAATAGAGGAGCGAGAAATATTTGACATGGATACTCAATAGTTTACAAGTTATTTAACCATAAATTCCGTGTCATAAATTCTATACAAAAAAACGTTAAACATTTCAATACTTCCACTTTCTCCTTCCACGCGTTGAAAGAGGAAATTATTACAAAATACTAGATTCTGTGATTGAACATGGGATTTCTGTATTAGGTGCAATGCTTGAACCTTCCCACAGAACTATTGTGTTCCTTAAAAGAACTTTGCACTCGTAAAAAGTTAAGGGTTGCAAGAATTGTACCATCTCTGTTGTTAAAGGGGAATAGCAAAAAACATAGCAAAATTTATGAATTATCTTTTAAGAAACTAGCATTTCGATTCATCTGAAATTTGGACCATGTTGTTATGCATCCTTGAAGAAGTTGCAGTTTTTTTTATTCAATTTTAATAGGAATTATGCATCACGCCGCGCAAAACTCGTCGTCCGCTGGTGTGCATGATATTTACCTTCCAGGTAATGTGAAACAGAAAAATGACAGGGTGTTTTACTTTATACATATGTAGCTTCAATTCGATGAACCAGAATACCGCTATGTTCTATATTTTTTTTGTTACATAAGAAAATTGGCGCAAAATTGGATCGCAAAAATTAAAGGTTCTGACATTTCAGTTTGAAAACTCTCCACACCGCTCAATAAATTCTTTTGTTTTTTGCTGGTTCATCAATTTCGAGCTACATATGTATAAAATAAAATGCCGTTTCATTTCTCTGTTTCATATTACCTGATAGACAAATAGCATGCAGTCCAACGGACGACAAATTTTGCACGGCGTGATGATCGATCATGCATAACTACTATATTTACGGTTAAAAATGCATAAAAAGAAACCTGCAGCATCTTCAAAGATGTATCAAAACATGGTCCAAATTTCAGATAAATCGTAACGCTGGATTCTTAAAAAGAAATCCTAAATTTCGCTATGTTTTAAGCCAAAATAATAGGATTCCCCCTTAACTATCCTATACCCTCTCTCTTTAAAATGGACTCGTGACACTCGATGCTTCCCTGGCGAAATCGACGGCACACGGTCGACCAGGTTGTCGCGCCTAACCGCCCCTCGTTCCACTATCCGGGCCCACGCGTTCCGAACTCTCTTAATTACGAGCGTTCGGTGGCCCCAAGCGCGGCCCGCCTCCGTTCGCGTGCCAAAATTTCGAAATCTAATAACGCTTGAATTATGGTCGCGGGCACCGAGAGCTGCCCGCGCTCGACAGCCTTCCAATATCGTCAGAAAAGCAGGGGGGCCACCGTCTGTATTCTCTCGTCGGCGCTTAAATCCTCAACGAGACGCGAGAGGCGACGCGGCAAAGGTTCGGCGAACGCGTTCAGAAGCCGCGCCACCGACGGCGCGAGATTTATGGCGTGTAATATCATTACGCCCAATCGCAGAGATTTTCGATCGCAACGGCTGCTGGCGAGCCGCTGGCTGAGTAGCTGCGGTGTTCGAGGGTGGTTTCACCCCCCTCGGTTTCTCCATCGCGAGGCAGGGTGGGAAAAAAAGAGGGTTTCTAAGGAGGGAGCCGTAATATCAGGCGGAAAATTTGTTCGGCGAAATGAAATTATCCAGCGACGATCTCGCATTATACTCGCGGTTCTACGTGCCCGGCATAACGCATCGGCGCTTCGTCCCTCTAATACGTGGAATACGTATCGAACGGTCGTACCGTAACTTTCACCCTTCGAGTGGACGGTATAGCTGGGAATTACTCCCCGCGACTATAGCCTATGGCTGACTTTACACTTCTTTTATGGTACACCAATTGATTCGCTCTTCGTCAGCCGTGCGTTCGAGTACCAGGTACGCGGGAGTTCGGGATTTCGTCGTTCCCCGACGGGGTTCGATCGTCGACAGGATCGGGAAGCCAGATTGGCGTCGCTGGAACTGCGACGAAAGTTACACAGGGATTAGGCAAGGCTTTGATCGGACGCGGGCCGCGTGGTGAGCGGCCGGGCGCTACAGATGGTAATTAAGTACGGACGTTTCGAGACGTTGGGAACTTTAGACAGGGGTCCTGATAAAGCGCAGAAGAAACGGGATTAACGAGAAAAAGTTCGAAGGGGGGGCGCCGTCACTCGAACGGTTTTAATTAAGGCGATGGACGCAAGCACAGCGCGCCCGACAGCAATATTTTTGCATGCCCTACATTCGCTTGACGTTCGATCGTTATTCCTTTTTTTTATCGTTCGATCAATCGAACCGTTCTTCCTTGAATTAATTCCCCTCCCTCCTGATCCGATGTAGCGAGCGGTAACCGCTCCTTCCCGAGGATCCCTCCGTCGGATACGGTAGAAATATCCATCCTCGTTGCGGATATTGCGGAAATTCGTCCCGCGGGACTGATACCAGAACCGTCGAATCGCATTGCAATAACCGTTCGGTTATTTATCCCCGATGAGTAAGCGAATGTACCCTACACCAGCGTGGAATCCTGTCGGTGTTAAATAGTCGTTCGAGTCGGAATCTCTCAGGCGTGTTTCTGCTGTTATCACTGCGATTGTCGCGAAAAGAGCAATTGACGAAGAATCGCTTTAAGAGGCGGCTACTCTCAAGCCGCAAAGAAGAGGCAACACAGAAGTAGTACTCTTAGCTGAGCGGAAGCTGCCGTCGCGAGACAGGAGCCGCAGCTAACCCGCTCCAAAAGGCGAAGAGTTCTAAAGCGTAATAGCGTGTATGGACGGACGTCCCGTTCTCAGCCGTCTCCAGCAGACGCCAGCGTACAATCCATACCCGCGTGGCGTAACCGAGACGCCGGCTGTTTCATCGCTGCCAGCGTTCGTGGAGCAATCGGTACTTACGTGTTCGTCGGGGCGGTACGAGAGAGCTTCGCGGCAGACTCAATCGTAACAGGCCATAGCAGGATACACACCCATACGCGCACGCTTTTCACTCCGACGATGCTTTACTCTTGGAAACTTATAGCCTCGCCGGGGACGTGATGCCTCGGGGTTCACGGTTGAAATCCTTCCAGTCTCCCTGGGCGACGCGGTCCACTGTTGTGTCGTCACTATCACCCAGCTCCGCTAGATCATTCTTCCTTGGACGAGCAGTAAAATCCTCCTTCCCGTTGTTTTCGTCTTCAGAAGCGAACCCTCTTCGAATTAACCCAATAACGCGCGACCGAAGCTGGTCGGAGCAGAGCTCGCGTAAACCACGGATGCTCGCCTCGACGGTCACGATCACCGACGTGTCGGTCGATCCGATCGATCCACTCGACACGATCAAACACTCTTGAAGTGGGGGGAGTAACACCGAAGCGCGCCGTTCGTCGATGAACGCTCGAGGATCGACGCCGTACCGTGTGCGACCTGCAGCTTCGCGCGAGACGAACTCAGTCTCCTCGGGGGCCGGTGGAACGCCGACGACGAGGACGCCGACGCCGGCGCTGCCGCCGCTGCCCGCCGGGGGTCGAGGACGGAGGCTCTCCCCCGGCCTCGCGACTGCGCCCTTTCGCCTCTCTTCAACCCATTACGCTTCTCACCCGTTCGCGCGCACAGGGACCTAAACACACGTACACGCAGGACCTTATTCGCGCGGAGAGAGGGGCCGGGGGACGAGCGAGATGTAAGGCCAACACGCCGGCGACCGTGCGCGCTCGCGCTCCCCTGTAATAATGTTCCCCGCCCTTTTGTGTGTGGGTGCGCGTTGATTCTTCCCTGCCCGTCCACCCCCCGGCGTCGCGGGGACGCGCATCCCCCTCGGCCGCAACACGTAGCCTCGCAGCCGCACACCCTTCGCCCCGCGTGCACTCCAGGCACGATACATCATCCCATAGCTTTACGTCTTCCGTAACGTTTTATTAACCAGAAATCAAGTGCGACCCTCCCCCAACGCGGCCCCTCGCTGCGAGGGTGCAAGACGCCGCGACGACCGCGCTAGAATCTGGCTCTCCGTGTCGCGGGGTGTGTCCGGTTAACGAGCGAGCCGGCGGACAGGATTTTCGGAAGAAGGGGCCGGTTCAACCGGCGGGTAATTTTCTCCTTGATTGGGGGATGCTCGACGAGGAATCGCGTGTCCCGATCGCGAATTGACGGAGCGGGAGACCACGTCACGATTGACAAGTGGGGGATGGTGGGGGGTGGGGTAGTCATTTTGGAGAAGGGGTGTTTTGGTTGTTGGTCAATGAGAATTAGGGACGGGCAAAATTTTTATTTAAATCAATTTCGAATAGCGAATAAATGTTAAAAAAATTATTCGCCATATGTTGAATGAAGTTAATTGTTTATTCGTTGAACGTTTCAACTTCAGCGTCGAATAATTTTTTTAACTGTAACTTTCACTTAATTCGATGTTGAGTTAAAGTTAATGGTAAAGTTGAAGTTAGAGTTAAAGTTAAACTTAAAGTTAGAGTTAGAGTCAGAGTCAGAGTCAGAGTTAGAGTCAGAGTCAGAGTCAGAGTCAGAGTCAGAGTTAAAGTTGAAGTTGAACAACTTATTCGACGTTGAAGTTGAAACGCTCGACGAATAAAAAAAAATTAACTTTATTCGTCAAAGAATCTAAAGTAAAAGTAACTTTTATTTGAGCCGCTATTTAAATAATTTTTATTTAGCTAATGCCCAACCCTGCTGGGAATTAAGATTTCGGATGATGAAGGATTAATGGGAATTATTAATATCTTGTCTCAATGCTTCCATGGTGGCGATGAATTTCGTTGGGCTGTCTGGAGTGTTTGAACACTCGTATGAGATAGCTGAAATTTTGTACGTAGCTTGGTAACTAGTCTGTAGTAGGTCGATTAGTTTGTTACGAAGTTTAGATCGCAAAATTCGGATAGTTCAACAGTTGGAAGATCCATTGTTTCCAAAGTTCAGAAATTTAATAATTGGACTATAATGATAGTGTATTTCGTTCTAGAAAATGGTATTAACTTTTCTTGTTCAGGGGTAGAGTTGGTGACGCGATGACGCCGATAGGAGGTCTTGGGGGTAGTTTTCTAAATTTTACGTACGCCATGCACGAATCCTCTGCATGAGATGTACAGGTATGCAACGCATGAATGCTGCACGTGCCCCTAATTTAGGAAACAGGTCAGCGATCGCATATTCCCTGTTTCAAATCTGGCGCTGTCCTTACGATAGTGCAATGACTTACCGAGGAGCAGAAAGGAACGCTTTGTCTTTCAAGATTTAATAACAATTAACAGTACTTCAGGTAAATTGCAATCTATTATAAGGAATAAGAAGAATGTAATAATAAGAATAAAAACTACGAATAAAAGTAAATAATTTGCTACTAGGCCTTTCAACAGTTTGCGCGGAATATATTTTTTACACAGTGTATTTTAATACAAATGCGACCGTGCTTCGTGAAGAATTTTTTAATTAACACAGGGTAAGACGTGCTTCATACTTTGATTAAATTAAGCCTGGCTGCTCACTAGCGAAAGCCTAATTGCTTGAAAGAGATAATATCGGAGCACTTGCTTTGGGAATATAAATCACTTAGTTTAAATTCTGTCTTTTAAGAAACATTGTCATGTTTCTCTGACTAAAACTCTCTATTTCTACAAAATGTATTACGTTCTAAGTTTGACAAGTACCTACGCCAGTTGGAGACGATAAAATATGAACATTCCGAATTTTAGAAAATGAAACACTAATTTCTCCTGTCAGATAATAATCTCTACTTTTACTGAACAGCAAAATAATTAAAAATTCCCGGACCCCAAAGTGGAGGATAATTCATGGGTGTGTTGTAAAGCCAACCGGCTACCAGACTTGATAAATTGTGCAGCGTGCATTTTTTCTTTAAATGCGAAATACCTGGTTTATGGCACAAGCACGGAAAATTGGTGGATGCTAAACGGTTTAGATTCACGCAGAACATTCTCGATTTACCCTGAACTGTAATTAAATTAAAAGATTCCCCAATTTTTAACAAGTGTTTGGAGGATCACGATTTTTGATAAAAGGAGAATACACATGTAAGAGGATTTTCCTAAAGAAGTGTAGGTGCATGTGCAAAGAAGCTACGAATAACGGGAAGAAGTTTCAGATCCTCTAAGGATGCTTTCCGGTAAAATACAATTTTACTCAGTTTACTGGTACATCACTGAGAAAATTTTCTGTCAGGTGAGCACAGAGTTTCAATCTTACTTGGAAATTAAAATAATAAGTCTTCAAATCCCTTGTACCTTACATATTACTAACGTTTCGTGGATATTTGTTTGGCAGTGTGTTCAAATGTTATTCGAAATTATTTTCCATTTGAGCTCGGTCAGAAACGATATTACTTGTGTCCCAGTGTAATAGTTAACTTATTTAGACTTATACTGATTTCCTTAGTTAACATGTCCTACCTACCATTTCAAAAGATCCGAAAAAACTGAAGTTTTATTATTTTCTTTGTGCCGTTCTTGTAAAAAAAATTAATAAATTAGTCTTTTTGAACTTCAAATATTTCAAAATATCTTAAAAAAATGTAAAATACTAGATAGAACATCTTAATTAAGGACGGCAGTGTAGTGCTCGATACAGTTTTTTGCCGAATATATGATTATGTATAAATTAATTGAAACATAACTGCCAAAGAAAAGGCATATACAATCTTCTTAAAAATCACGTAAGAAGTAAACAAGACAAAGATAACAATTTGATTACACGAAACTTACATACAACTTTAAAAAACTTATAACGAGGGCTAATTTATTGCGCCACATTCTTTTGACGATCAACTTTGTTACTTTGATAAAGTCACTTGTTTACTGATTCTTAAAATTGAAACAATACGCTCTCTTCTTCTAACTAATTTAAAACAACAAGATTTATGTATCAGATAATATACTATGATATTTACTTTACAGGAATTTCGTTTAATTTTTCGCGTGATCGATCGATAAAGAATGGTGTCTAGCATTACAGTTAGACTTATTAGGAGAATTATTAAAACACGTTGACGTCTGTTACTCAAAACTGTCTTCATTATTTTCAAATGATAAATTCATCCCTAACTATACGTCTACATAATAAACATCGTATAAAGTGACATTTCCCAGATAATTCACAATATAACCTCTATCAGAATTTCAATTTAACATGCCTGTCACTAGCACCACAGAATAAAGGCGTCTAACTACTCAGAGTATTCTAGCAGCTCCAAATTATCGACAAGCGAAGCTCCTTTCGCCAGACCCAGTATCCATATACTCGGTTATTCCGAGAATCATTCAAGCTTTCACGAAGATTCAACTAGCGCGGGAAGATCAACCGATTAATGCATTCGTCCCTCAATTTCCCCCGAAGCTTTGGTCCAAAAATGTCAGACAGCTCCAGCGCCAAATTACCTCGCACATTAAATTTCGTCCGACATGAATCCTCCGCGAGTATCACCACGTCGTTCCGCGCCCCCTCGTTTGTTCTAATAAAGAATTTCCCGCGGCCGAAAGACTTTTTCCCCCATCCGTCAACGAACTGCACCGTCGTTAGTCGATGCCCTCCGCGTGAAAGCGTGCAGATGCGTGTACGCGGAAACGAGCACGAAATCGTGCATCCTGGTAAATAAGAGAGACGCGTCGTAGATTGTGGCCGGGAAATAAACGCGGAGGCGTTCGCTGCGACGCGACTAACCGACGGTTATACAACTGCGACTCTCACATGGACGCTCCAGGACCTCTACACACCAGACGGTATTTACACGATTCTGCTGACACTTCGTTGAACCGTGTTCATCCTTAAAATATGGACGGAGAGGTAAACGACTGAACGGAAGTAGAGAATTCATGAAGGGTCTCGAACGGGAAAGTTCACGATGTAGAGACGCTGCTAACGCTTCGGATATAAGATAAGGACGGTTGGGCGATAAGCTTCGATTTATCGGCGATGTTGTTAATGTAACGGAGTGACAGCCAGAGGGGGATATTGAAGAATTGATTTGCTGAGAATGTGTTTATTACGTTTAAAGGCGGAGTGCTATGATTGCCGAGTGATCAGCGTTTTGTTGCCTCTGAGAATGAGCTGGCTAGCAGCTATGTTTATCATATATTATTTATCAGCGTGCTCGTTTTATTCCATGACTCAACTTCGTGTAAAGCCGGAGTTGCTTGACTACAGTGGTCACGAAACATTCTTGTGGACAGGATGTTTCAAAAGACCCTGTACAGAAGGGTTGTAAAATTTGGAGATGTCTTATAACACTCAGGAAACTGGACAAAATAGAGTTTATAATCTCCATAGTCTATACTTATTAAAAGAGTAAGAATGCGTCCAACATAGATATTAACAAGAGAAAGAAAAAGCTACGCATACCTTTACGTTGAAGAATTGAAAGATAATAAGAAACACAACACTGTTTATAGTGCAATAAGTATTGATTTTAGGATATAGGGAAAATGCAGGTAATATGGAACGGCACGTAATATGAAACTTCGTAAAATTCCGATAAAGAAATAACGAACACTTCAGGCAATCGTTTATACTAGATCCCTAGACACAATAGACGACGATACTGACAATTGAGCTTCAGTCGGAAATCCATCGTTGAAAGAGAAACGTTTATATTTTTCGTGGGGTGTAAATGTTTCTGAAAAGTGTATCAAAAAGTTAAATATTGTAGTGAAAGTATGTTGCAAAGTATTATTTTGATATAATTTATCATTAAATATGTGTGTTCGAGATTATTCAACAATAGTTTACCCATACAGTTACTTTCTTCTTAGTATAATTCTTAATTTCTTGTCGGAACATGTGTGTACGTAATATGGAACATACCGAGTGACATAGATGAAATTGATAATGACGTTGAAGACGATGATGCGGAATGCTTATTTTGTGATGGTAATTATAAAAATAATGAAAATGAAAAGTAGACCCGATGTATTCGGACGTATTATTCACGTGTCCAACATGTAGGAGACGCAGAAAGCAGGAATAAATTCTAAAAATGATGTATATTTATTTATTTGTATCTTTCACTTAATAAATCTTCATTTTTAGTAAAAACAAGTAAAGATTTTTTAGTTTTCTTTACAAATTTCCTAGGTGTTCGATATTATGACCCATTTTTTCGAACGGCTCCTTTCACTATTTTCAGTTTATTTACTACAATTGCAAAATAATTCAATTTCTTTACATTTGACTATGTAAATATGATTATGCATTCGTTCCATCGTCCCCTCATGTCAGTTTTATTAAAAAAATAAATTCCCCTACTTTTGACTAGCTTTTGAAATCAGATGTTCCATATTACCTGCATTTACCCTACATTTACAAAACAAATTTGCACCCCTTTCCTAAAACATCCGGCACATATTACTCCATATATACTCCGGGTTACTAACAATAAGATACTAACAACTCGATCATTCCTCATAAAATCACAGTCCACATCTATAATGTTATTTACATTCCCCATTACGAATTCTCTTACCCAATAACATTTCCATCTACACTCCCAAAACATCCTACGTATCTCTGGATATTTAAAGCACACAACTTCCAAAAGAATCTACGTTACAAATTCCAGATTTTCACCTTCCGTGTCTACATCCATCAAACTCGCTTTGCACCCCCGATATTACTTTCTCCAATTAAATCCACCGATAAACACGCACAATCAGCACCATGGATACACATCGGCTACCATTAGCGGCGCCTCTACATTTCCCCCATACGCGTGGTTTTTAATTGTTTCCCGACGTGAACGGTTCTATCTGCAGAGATAGCGGCGGAAACGGGGGCCTCGTGAAACGCGAGAATTCCCAGAGGAGTTGCAGCAGTCTGTATGGATCCTTTCCTTGTAGAACCGACCAAGCCATCCAGAAATCAAAGTCACTTGACGCGGGACAGGAGGAATTTCATTTACCAGATTCTGCGCCGGGAACCTTTCGGCTGACTAATTCGCGCGACGCTCTCGGTACAACTTTCTAATGGTTCCGCCGTGCTCCCCCGACCTATCAATTCCATGCTATTCATACCAGCGACGTCGCGCCACCGTCTTCTAGCAGAGTGTTTTTCAAGAATTCCCTCCGATCACGTCAAATCAGGAGGCGACGTTTGTATCACAGGGACGAGCCGTCACGTCTTATTACCAGCCGCCTGGATGCATATCGCGATTGTAACCGAGGGAAATAACGTCGTGCGTCGTTACCCGAACCACGGTATCCTGGCGAGCAGAGGGAACAGAGGTACATAGTAAAATCTGAGCGTCGTCCTGGAGAGTCAGGTGTGTTTAAAGCTGGTAGGGATTCGCCGTTGGTGTCTGGTACCTTCCGCATGATTTATGCCAAGTGATGTGTATTATTTTGCACAGGGGAGGGAAGAATTGCAGGTGGGTAATTATAGCGACACAAACAACCTCTCAGGCGTGAAGACGTCTGTGAAAGGTCCTAACCCAAGCCTATGCTCGTTCAATTGGAATTAGATATCTGTAAGGGTATGTTATAGTTCCCACACAGCACCATAATATTGCAGCAACGTTTCGACAATATTGCGGTGCAAGATTGCAATGTTGCACCATAACATTGCAGAGACGTTGCAGGTTCAGTCCTATGTCCGCCTTCGCAATATCACAGGTATGTATTTTTGCAATGTTGCGGCAGCATTGCAAACATGTAGTCCTGCAATGTTCCGGCAATGATTCTGCAACGAAACGGCCAAATTGTGGCAATGATCCTGCACAACTCTTCGGAAAAATTGCGGTGAGAGATTATACTGTTGCACCGTATCATTGCAGGGAAGTTGCAGGTTCATTCCTATGTCCGCCTTAGCAATGTTGCAGGTGTATATTCCCGCAACGTTTCGGAAATTTTACAGCAATGGTCCCACCGTAACGTTTCGGGCAGTGAGGGACGCGACGTCATGAATATGTGTGCAGAATCGTAGTAGTATAACGCCCGTGTGTTTTTCTCATAGAAAATATTTTTACCCCACGGGGATTCGAACCGAGGACCTGTAGCATCGTAGGCGAACACTTTACCGCCGCAGCTACAACTGATGATTGATAAAATTGCTTACGTATTCGAACTTATAGTCCTATCTTACAAAACTTTAAACTCAAATTATTAAAAAACGAAGACTCATTTGACAAACCTATTAGGGATTTTAACACTGTAGGTGCGGACTCTAACTATAACTCGGTGTCATTTTAGGTTAGGTTGGAAAGTAGTCTTTGGACTAAACCTTTGCATTTGTCTTTTCATCTCTCTTTTCTCTTGATTGTATATACGTGTTTGTACAATAAATACGTTTAATAATAATAATAATAATAATAATAATAATAATAATAATAATTTCACACATTAAAATATATAGTATCTACTCTATCTAAACAAATTAAATTCATTTTCAAATCTCTTCTATAACTTAAATTCATGTACAATCAACTCTCACAATAACACATTTTTCATATCTTCAACGGTCAACGAGAAATTCTAGCATATCCAGAAACATGCTGTAGAATCTACTCGTCGTCATATTTCAAATTTCGTTAAAGTCATAGTTGCTTCAGAATATTGATGTACTGTTTCTACAATATTTCCACTACAGTATTGCACGGCAATATGTAGGCAATTTTGCTGGGTCCTTGACAGTGGAACATTGCACGTCGATGTGCGCGCAATATTGCCGAAATATTGTAGGATCGTTGCCACTGGAACATTGCACGTCGATGAGCGCGCAATATTGCAGAAATATTGTAGAATCATTGCCAATGGAACATTGCACGGCAACGTTCTTACAATATTGCTGCAATATTGTAGGATTGTTGCCAATGGAACATTGCACAGTAACGTTCTTGCAATTTTGCTGTAATATTGTAGGATCATTGCCACTCCAATAATGCACGGCAATATTGCAGGAACGTTCTTACAATATTGCAATGCAACCTGCAACAACGCAATATTGCAGCAACGTTCCTGCAATGCAGCTGCAACGAAGTGTGCTGTATGGGTTGGGGAGAAATGTTTTGGGAAAATTAATCGTTTTCTTGCTGAAAAATTAATGGGCGAAGAAGTTGCAGTGCATATTCTATGTGAGGAATAGTTTTATAGAGGGACATATGAGGAACCAATTTTTGTTGAGTTAAATTGTATATGGTATTAATTTGAGAAATATTGGAATATAGTATTAAATGTTTTGGATTGTTTTCGCTGATGAACGGGTTTGGAGACGAAGTACCACTTTAGAATTCGTATATAATACAATATTGTAAACGTCCGGGGGATCGCCGTTCCTGGATGGGAAAGGGGATCTTCCTTTGTTGCCCCGTCGCCTCCGGCGTAACCGTAATCCCTTAAAAAAGGCCGATTACGCGTAGTGATATTAGTATATTTGCAGGCAGGATATTGGCGTTTTAAGGATCGGGAGGGCACTTCCCGAGGTGCACATTTTTGTCTTGGAACCGTCAGCCAGACTGATTAGTACTCATCATGGGGACTGAGAGGAATAAACTTGGAACTTGTATATATACGAAAGAGACTGGAACATAGGACTTGCGAGAAAGAAGATTGAAAGATGAGACTTCTGGTGGCGCTGGCGAGCACTAACTGTCGCGATCTCATGGTGGGACTGGACGTGACACAATACAACAGTTTTTCCATATGGAATCCCAAACTGTTTCTCGAGCAGAAAGGTGTTAAATGTACTATCATATAGAAACAATCAATTTTCATTTGCAAAAGTCATAAAACTGATGGAAAATCGTAATGTTTATAATAGAGGCATTGAGAGCAAAAACGGACTAACTCACATTTTTGTGAATGCAAGTTAGTAGCAATAATGTATTCTAGCAGGCTGCACGAATCATATAAAATAGGAAAAATTAGTTCTTTTCTAATGTGGGTTAAACCGTTTGTGCTCTCAATGCCTCTGTTGTAAGAAGAAGGGTATTGAGTGAAACAAAATAAACCACCCATATTCATTAGTGATGGGATGATTGGAAGTAGGCTCGAATCTAACTGGATACTTTCGAAAAGTTCATGAATACTTCGAAAAAGAAAAATAATACTTTTAAGTAGACTCGAACCTCGACGAGATAGGTTTGAAGTTCAAACTTTTAACTCTCTATACGTACTTTGAGAAACGTTGGCGGTACTTTCTAGGAAAATCGAACCCTGACCAAGTAGATTTGAACCTTTTATGAGTACTTTAATAAGAAGTTTTCTACTCTGTGCAATTATGTGATTTGTGCTTCGTTTTTCAGTGTTCGAATACTACCTTTACAAGATTAAATTCTCTCAAATGTCAAAGTACGTACAAGGACATTCTTGAACTCTTCAAGTATTCTTTCTGAGGTTCGAACCCAGCTTACATAACCCAAGAACTTTGGAAGTACATACAATCAAACGTCACCTTTTATGAGTAGTATTCGAATCCCATGAAATGAAACTTTTGAACTGGAATTGACTCGGATTCGTGAGTACATATTGAACTTGATCCCATTTCAATGCTTCGTGAAATCAATCTTTTCCCAAAGATGCCCCTAAATGAGCACCGACCCGCCCCCCAAAAGACTATTCGCCTGTACAATATACAATCCACTATCGATGCCTCACACGCACACAACCCTACACTTCATCCTCTACACAAATAAAACCTCCGAAAGGCACACCGAGACTTCCCATTAAACTCAGCGAACATCACGAATAAAAACAACTGGGTGGCCTGGCAGTATATCTCGAGATTAATATCCCGAAATCTTTATTCATTCACCGGGCGATTCGCATTCGTTCCCCCCATCACCTCCCACAGCGTGTTATTTATGCGAATATTATTACTCCGCCGTTGCATTCACGGGGGTCGGAAGCCTGGAGCTCCAATTCTAACTGCGGGCCACCCCCGATAGAGGAGTGTCCCGAAACTCATGGCGGTACCCCTTTGGAAAACGTCACCCTTTCGAGGATACGCGAAGCCCCGATAGAAATTGACATACCGCGCACGTATAATCTTTCCAGATTCGCTGATTCCTCCTCTCCATCCGCGTTTCCCGCCGTACCCGTTCCTCCTCAGAGCTAGGCAGAGGGAAGCAGAGGGACCGGAGGAGGAGAGAGTATATCCACCACGCAAATACTCGATTCTACGTGCACACACGTATTTGCCGCGTGTTTTGTACCACCCTCTCGGTGTTTCGCCACAATTCGATGCGCGCTGCAGCAACGGGGAGAGCAAACTGTTGGCCGGAATTAATGCCGATTCATAGGTACGCCCGTCCGCGCACACATCCACGGCAGAAACATCCGAACCCCTGAACGTTCAGGGCCTCCGTCGTCGCTTGAGAGCGAGGCGCGTTGCGGGCACTCAGCGTCACACCGATTGATGCGCAACGCCGATCAGCCAATGCTAATAGCCACGGCATGGGCAACGCAGATAGGGATAATCGGAGGAGCAACTAAGACGATTACCGCTTATTGTTGCGTCGTGGCTGCCCGATGAATTGCCATTACCCGCGAAGGGATACGCGGCTGTCGGCGGGGCTGATCCCACGAGCACGGGGGCTGCAGCGTGATTCGCCGCGGAGATGCAGGAGGCTAATTTCTCGTGTGAATGTGAGGCTAAGTGCGGAACCAGAGGCCTACTTGTTTTCGAGAAAATTGATTGTGGAGGTTTGGTGGATTTGTTTATTATTGGGCTCACGTGTTTGGTTGTGGAGAATTAAATGTACTTAGGTGGTAGTGTTTGTGAGTGTTGGTGGTAGATTGAATGTTTTAGTGTGTGGTATTTTGGCAGATTATTTGGGTTTCATTGGGTGAAATATTGTTGGAAATTTTAATATTGATAACGTTGATAGGGTTCTACTGACAAGGGAACACCGCGAACCCAGACTCACCGATTGGAACCCAACTTTGTGGGTTTTAAAGTCACTCAAAACAAGAACAACTGTGTGTTTCATTTGGGCCCTATCGCCCTTTAAGGGGATGAAAACTAACCTCAAATTCAATTTGGCACTTCCACTTTTTCACGTATGACTCCTCAAAGTACAACAGACAGAAAAATATTTCAAACAAAAGTTGAATGGTGCAATAAGCGCCGCAAATTTTCATTATGAAAATTTTGAAATTTTTTTTTTCGTTCAGGTATTTTTTTAAAACTATTTTCAAAATTTTGTTAACGCAAGTTTGTAACACTTATTGCGCCATTAAACTTTTGTTTGAAACATTTTTTTCTGTCTGTTGTACTTTGGAAGTTATACGTGAAAAAGTAGAAGTGCTAATTTGACTTTGAGTTTAGTTTTCACATCCTTAACACGTTGCGTGCGGCACCAAAAATAGTTGACCTTCACCTAAATACAAGAAACAGCTGCACCATGGTGAAAAACGTTGCAAATTTGTAACAACATGCACACACTGGTGAACACGTTCGTACTGAATGCGTATGCAAACCGAAAATTCGGTACCTGAAAAATTCTTCTTCACCTTCCACATTTATTGGGACCGGGCCTAACAGTCCCATGACGTGACCGTACACGTCACTCGCACGCAGTGTGTTAAAGGGTGATAGGGCCTAAATGAAACACGCCGTTGTTCTTGTTTTGAGTCACTCTACAAACCCACAAAGTTGCATCCCAATTGGTGAGTCTGGGTTCGCGGTGTTCCCTTGTGAGTGAATCATAAAACTGCGAAGGGGAAATAAAAATGAATTCTGGTTTCCTTGACTTTGAGAATTTTTTAATTGTTTGGTAGTTTGTGATTGGGAGAGTTTGTTAGGTTCTTTCTTTGTGGCCTTTTTTTTAATATGAGTAGGTGGAAATCAAAGAGTGGGGTATTTGGCGATATTGAATAAGTACCAACCTTTTTAACCCACTTCAAAAAGAGGAGGTTACTCAATTCGTCATGTATATTTCATTATGTAGGTACGTATGTTCATGCATAACTTCCGCATAGGTGCACCAATTTCAATGATTCTTTTTTTATTTGAAAGAGTATGAAGAGCCCGTGGTATCAACTACCATGTTAATTTTTTTATTTTTATCTAGACCATTTAGAGTTATCTAGAATTCCAGGTTTAATGTATGTTCGCGCATAACTTCGCAACGCCTGTACCGATTTGGATGATTCCTTCACCCCTACAGCACACTTTGTTGCAGAAACGTTGCACAAACGTTGCTACGCAGTGCAATGTTACAGGTTGCCGTGGAATATAGCAATGGACACGTTAGTGCAATGTACCTGGACTATTGCACAGACATTGCCGTGCAATATTGCAATGGCCACGTTTATGCAATGTTTCGGGAATATTGCGCCCGAATTGCCGTGGAATATTGCGTACATACTGCGGAACAATACTCCCGGAATATTGCGCACACATTGCCGTGAAATATTGCGCACACACTGCGGTTCAATACTCAAGAAATATTGGGCACACATTGCCAAGAAATATTGCGCACATTGTGCTCAGCGCCGTTCCTGCGATATTCGCACATAATACGGAAGTTATATTTTTTCTCTCGACAATGCGGGACATTTTTATTAAGTACAATAAATTAAATGGCAACAGTAGGGATACTGACAGTAATTGAGGACATCTAATACTTCTTTACAAATATCTTTTGTTGCTGTATACACTTTGTTTAAACCCTATTGTGCTAATAAGTAATTGTATTAATTATTTACATCAGATACTGTCCACGTTCGCATATATTCCCACGGAGGTTGCCTGTGGAATTTAAGACTGTATTCCGTGTGTTCGCATTTCAGGAACGTTCCGCGTAAAACTGGATTATGTGCGAATGTCGCAGGAACGGCGCTCGGGGTCGTTCCTACGACGTTCGCACAGAATACGGACTTATATATTTTCACTCTCATTCTACGCGGAGCGTTCTTGAAGTGCGAACAGACGGAAAACAGTCTTAGATTCTACAGGCAACCTCTGAGGGAATATATGTGAACATGGAAAATATGTGATATAAATAATTAATACAATTAGGGGAAATATGGACAAAACCGGGTACCTGGGTAAAACCGGGACGGACTATTATTTTTAAAACGGCCTTAAATTTTCCCGCGTCGTTGCAGCCACATATTGTCACGATGTGCGTTGTTCCATCAACAAAAGATGATTGTGTTACAAGCGTCCTTACTAAAGTTATACCGACTTGTGTGTTTTTAATGGCTCTGATCTAATTTTCGATAGTTAAGAAACTTCGATATTTTTTACAGTGTTCAGGTAAGTACTTTTTTGTGCGAATTATGTTAATTGTTGCATATTAAAGTGTAAATAACTAAGACAGTTTGTTTGTACTTCGCCCTGGCATTGTTGATAATTCGTAATATTTACAAAATTGTATGTTGGGGCAAAACCGTACGGGGTAAAACCGGGTACCCGAAAAAGAGAAAGTTATTAACATTAAACTAAATCTTAAGAAAGGACTACAACTGAAGAGAAAGAAAACCACAAAATTAAACAAAATATGGAAGAATAATGATAACAGTGGTGATGAAAACGGTGAACATATTTGCATTTATGTCCAACAATCTTATGCTTCATCCAAATTGAATGAGGGTTGGGTGCAGTGTACAGTTTGTTATAAGTGAGCCACGAAGGCTGCACTGGTTGGGAGACTAAAGAATTGGACGAATTCCGTTATTATAGGTGCTAGAGTCAGTTTTTACTATGGTACCCGGTTTTACCCAGGCCATGGGGTAAAACCGTAAAAACGAACCATATTTTAAATCGTAATTTTTTTGGTATCTGTTATTGTATTAAAAAAAATGGGTCTATACTATTATTTAATAAAGAGTTTATTCTAATGAATCCTAATTTCAATTTCTTTTTTTCGTTAATAATGTCAAAGTTATAAGCTTTTATCCTTAGCGTCCCGGTTTTACCCATATTTCCCCTACTTAATTATCACTTTAAGGTTTAAGCAAACTGTTAAACTGTATACGGCAATAAAAGATATTTGTAAAGTTGTTTGAGCTGTACAATGTAAATCCCCAAACACTAAAAACTAGAAAATAAAAAACATATAAAAAAATTTGTTAAACGATTGTATTAAAAATGCAGTAAAAACTAAAAAAAAATTGTTTCTTGTACTACGCAGGATATTTCATAACAGAATGCGAATCAATTTAACATAGCATCAAGCGTTGAAATGAATTTGTTATGAGATATCCGACTCCACGATTAGGGAGATATAATGGGGTTTGTCAAAACGAGCCTTTATTTTTTGATAATTTAAGTTTAAAGTTAATCACAGTAGGAGTTTAAGTACGAATACGTAAGCAATCTTTTCAATCATCGGTTGTAGCTGCAGCGTTAAGTGTTCGTCTACGGTGCTCGAGGTATGGGTTCGAATCTTACCGGGGTAAAAGAATTTTCTATTTATTAAAGACACACGGACGTTATACTACTACGATTCCTCCATACATTCATATGTCCTCGTCGCGTCCCTCGCAGCACGGATATAATACTACTATAATATACTACCGATATTTTTATTTTTGACCTTACTGTCCGGAACGTTGCGTGACCATTGCTGTGTAATATCTCCGAAACATTGTCTGATCATTGCTGTAAAATCTCCAAAACGTTCCGTGACCATTGCTGTAAAATCTCCTAAACGTTCTGTGACCATTGCTGAAAAATCCCCGAAATGGCCGTGACCATTGCTGAAAAATCCCCGAAACGTTGCGTGACCAGTTGCTGTAAAATTCTCCCATAATGTTGCACTGGGGCGGACATAGCAATGTACTTGTAACGTTTCGGGAACATTCCGTGCAATGTTTCCAATGTTGCAGCGCAACGTAACTAAGACATTCCTGCAATGAAGTGTGTTGTAGGGGGTTGTTATGTAGAGTATGTTCCCCAATTGGTACCATGCTAAATGTTTTTTAACCGACTACAAACAAAGGTAACTAAAAATTAAAAAATAATACACTTTTAAAAAAAAAGTGAAAACCTGACTTCAAAGGTACGCTAAAAGGGATAAAATAATCTTTTTTTAAAATCAGTGACAAAATAGAAACAAAATTAAATCAATTTATAAACCTCCATCAATAAATTATAGTCCATTAGCACCCTGACACCCGAATTAGAGCGCGCAAAAATTGGGACGTCACGCGTCCAGTCGATTAAATGTTGTTTCTATTTTGGCACGGATTTCAAAAAAAGATTATTTATCCTTTTTAGCGCACCTTTGACGTCATTTTGTTACTTTTTTTAAAAGTTTATTATTAACATAATGAGATACAAACCGTGGGCAAAATTCTACATTTTCATATTACTGTTCTGACTATAGTTAATCCTATTTCAATACTAACGATTACACGATTAAGTTTAAAGTAATACTTCTCCAGAAATAGTGTGTCATTGAGTCATATCCCAAATTGAAACAGCAAAAGTTCTTCACACTTTTGTTATGTAAAATATAATTTCTAAAAGGAGGCAATGACAGCAAAAATGGACTAACCCACAATGACAAAAAAATTTCTCCTATTTTATACGATTAGTTGAGTCTATTGGAAGGCATTGTTGCTACTAACTCCATTTCGCAAAAAATGTGGGTCAGTCCGTTTTTGTTCTCAATGCCTCAAATATAAATAGCAAAACCTTTCAATTCAGATCTCTGTACACGAAGCAAGAAGAGCAATATCTCGTCACGAATTTAATGAATTAAAGCAATTAGCGAAGGAAACGACATCTCCACTTCCAAACTTCCTAAAAAATCATTGTAAACGAGATTTCAGATTCCCTCAAGTGCAATAAAAAATTCTGAATATCCTATTGGATCATGCGCGACGATTTCCAATGAAAATTCTGTCGATATTTAGAATCGAATATGTGAGCGGCGTGAGACGATACCTACCGTTACCTTTCAAACGGCGATATACATCCCAGAATGACTTGCAAGGCAATTTCCTCGATTCCTCCAGTACTCAAAACCATTTTATCGAGCAATAACATCGATGTCACAATAAGGTGACGGTAATAAAAGCGACGGAACTCCTAAACCAACTTTCTTCCGCGATCTTCGCCGAGAGACAAAGCTCTGCATCTTGCTTTATTCCATGGAAAGTTTCGAGTCGGTTCTGTGCAGAAAACGTTTCAATATTATTTCAATAGCAACCTCTTTTCTTACGACGTCGACGAAGTAGATATTAATTAAGAGAACATCGCTTTGTGTCTCTGGGGCAGTCGCGTTTCATTGTTATTTAAAAATCGGTGACCCGTAATCGCGACAAAGGAATCCTTAAATGTATTTTCTTTTACCCGCACACACTCGCACGAGGTGCACCACGAACCTTGCTACAAAAATTTCTCGAGAAATGTTTCAATTATGTTGAAGTAATTCTGTGATTAAACTTTATAATACGCTTTAGAATTTCAAATGGAACAGCTGTGAGGTTTCTGAAGTTCTTATTGCTTTCAATAACATTTATGTACCTATTTCAGATAACTCACGTGGGTAGAGGTACAAACGTGTGTAATTCCACCACGAACCAGTTACACGAGGCGTCTGACAATATACCGACCTGCTTCCCTTGTCTGCATATACCCTTATGTTACTATTACGCTTTAATCGTCCGAATAAGTCATACCTTTCTATATTTGTTATAGGTATCATTTGACATCTTTACAATTTAAAATGTATTTCGAAATCATACTATTCTATCAGATCAACGAAGGCCTCATAAAAACGTAAAAATTGTTCTGCAATTCCGTTGCAAATCCTCAAGTTACATTATCGTTTACACAGCAATCTGGAATTTTTCTTTCCATATGAAACTGAAACGTGGAGAACCCCTTGTAACGGAGTTATTGAAACAACCCACATAAAAGCAAGGCTGCATATTACTGGAACCCACGTTCCCCTCTTTCTTTACCTTCAGAGGGGAAAACGTACCAGAAGTTATTCGAAATGAGAATTGAAAAGGAATGGTTGAATATAGGTTCTATAGAGTGAACGAAGTGAGAATGTTCGTTCTAAAAAAAAACCTTCATATTTTTCTGAAAGGTATTGCACTCCTGCTTTCACGTACAATTAATTTTTTTTATGATTAACTTTTCAGACTACGGTGTATGTTTATATTATCTTTGACACAGTTATTTTCTTGTTTAAAAACTACAATCCTTCAATGCCAATGTTTACGTGTTTTGAGCGAAAACAACAGCAAAGCAAAAGCACCCCCAGGCCATTAATTTGAGCACGAGTCGTAAATATACAATGAAAGTGACGTACGTGGCATGAAAGTGATTTAAAACGAACGTTATTTACTATTACACGTTTATTATTTCATCTACATATCCATGTTTCCTCCTGGTTCAAATAAATTCTTGTAGTTTCTCATATATGGCACTGCGTAACTGAATGTTCCATTCATCTTATAATACTTCAGGACGATTATATTAAGTTCACGAAGCAAAACAAATATTTTATATATAAAGCAGAAAGTGTTTGTGTGTCATTTAAAAACTTTTGAACGGTAAACTCTGGAATCTTGAAATGTGTTCCAGCTCATTATGCCTAGCTAATCCAGATGAATGTTACTATTTTTACAAAAAATAAATAAAAAAAATTTAATATAATATCAGAATATAAATTTCGGACGAAGCCGAGTAGTAAAGTTGGTATTTTATATGAAGGTAAATGATTGTAGTCACTTCACGAGTAGCTTTAATATTCCATCCTCTTGTAGTAAAGTAATTTCGTACATTATTGCTATGAAATCAAAATAGTGCCATTAGAGTAAAGTATATGTCAATCACATTTTTTAAAATTATCATGAAATAAGATTATACTGGAGGTGCTACTTTAAGAAGAATGACCTACTAATACATGATATTCAAATAGGTATTTCTAATTTCAAATTAACTCTGATTTATCATTTCTTTATACAATTAACAAAATTAATTTGAAATTTTTATAAAGCCTATACTAAACTCCTATAAAAAATTAAATACAATTCCTTGCGTTGATGAAGAAAGATATCGTGTCCAAAGTTACCCTTTTCTTTCTCCGATGCTTCATTTTCAAGAAAAAGAATCACTTCACTGAAAGCCTAGATATAAACTGCCTTATTATTTTATCTGTGCTTTAATGTAACTCGATTGAATCGTTCAGTCTACTTGAAGTAACACATTCTAAATTTAAAAAGGTTATTAAAAAATTTCACGCTAACGCTGTAGAATTTGATAAAAATAACTGGGATACTAAAATTGACTTTACTCCCTAAAACCTCGTTCAGATTAGTCAAGTTACCTGAATCTACTTGAAACTACTTTACCAATTTAAACCTGCTATTCACTTGACTTGCAATATCCTTTCAAGTTTCTTTCAAGTTTCAAGAGAAGTAGAGAGTCTTTCCACTTTTATTTGCAATGAAATACACTTGAATAGTGTGAACGTACCTACAAGTGTGAACTTGAAGTCACTTGAAGTAAGCCGATTGCCTTATTGTTAATAAAAAGTGAGTTTACAATCATAAAACAGTGACTAAAATTGACCGTTGCTCTTTTTTTCAATATTTTTAATAACTGATTCGTAATTTCGTTCCTTACCACACACAATCCAGAAAATACCACCTTCTTTGACGCCAGTTTAGGTATTTACTTGCGTCAAGTAATCTTAAATGTAAATTTTGAATGCAACTGGCACTACTGAACACAAACTTGAAATGAAGTTACTTGAATTCAAGCGCCTCGAAGTCCAGTAACTCGTCTAACGCGAACATGGCTTAACACCCCATAAAACACAATTACCTATGAGACTGTTCAAACTTTCGATCTGTACCGTATTCACGAGGATCGCTAAAAGTGCTTTCATCCGAGGTTATTAGTCGCATCGAGCCACCCGAATCTTCGCAGTTTTCCCCATCCGCGACTTCTACTAATTACATATCGCGCGGGAAGTCGGTCGTAATCATCCAAGTTCGAAACTCGGAGAGCTGGTTCTTGCATGACGTTCGTTATTCAGAGACTTCCAGCCGAGTTCGCGGATCAAAGTAGCACCGAGCCAACTTTCGAAGGCTTATGAAATTTCAGTGGTCCCTTTTGCGCGCGGCTGTCCCTCAAGCTTTTTCTGTTCCGTTCTAATTAGAGCCTCCAAAATGCGCGTTTTCCAAGCGAAGATTTTCCGCGCAGACCGCCAAAAGCCCGGCCACGAGGATCGAGGAAGATTAAAGCATGGATATAACGTTCGCATCGGAGAAAAGAAACGTATTTATCATTCGCTGATCAGATTAACCGACCTCGATCGATGAACATTTCGCGTGCACACCAACGATAGCTAAGCAGAAGCGGCTTAAAATTCCACGAGAACCGATGCCGTTCCACGGGCGGATACGGAATGACAAGCGTGTCTCGTAACAACCAATTCCCTTGGCGGCGCCTTGAGAAAGCAGACGGAAACTAACGCGTCCCTTGAAAGACGGTTCGTAACTCTGTGGAACTCGTTGGAACTCGTAATATCTTTGCTGCTTCTCGAGTGACAACGAACGGAACAGCTTGGAAATGTATAGAGGGAGATGAAGCTATCTTCCAGCGGGTGCCTTCTCGCACGTGCAAAGCCGTAGTCGTGTTCGTAGTCGTCGAGGTGGTCGCTAGTCACTGGAGCCCTTTGATCTTTTGCCTCGGCCGTCCATAGCGGCCTGTCCTGCTCGACTTCCGACTACAGAACATACGGACGAGCTCATAGCAACACTTTTATCTCCGCGCCTTTGATTTCATTAAGCCTGCACCGCTGTATCACGGAAGATGGATCACCCGCGAGTTAGCCTCTGTACGCAAAGCTTATCTGAATCGTTGATTTTTTCCTGAGCTGTTACGCTCTTGGATGGATTGAACACTCTTGTTGCCTTTTCGCGAGGTTCTTAGTAGACGTCTTGTGAGAAATATATTCTAGGATAGGGGATGGTAATTATTGTGCTTCTAATAATATTTCTGTTTTTATGGAAGTTAACTTTGTGAATAACGCAGGGCTGTTGTTTGTATAAGGAAATTGAAAAGATAAATAGAACACTTGGGGGATGTACCTATATTCTATAATACGTAGGGTAAACGTATGTAATATGAAATACCTGATTTCAAAAGCTTGCCAAAAGTAGGGGAGTTTTTTTAAATAAAAGTGACATGGGGGACGTAGGAACTAGTTTAAAATTATATTTACATAGGCAAATGTAAAACAATTAAAATGTTTGGAAGTTATACTAAAAAAACTAAAAAGAGTGAAAATTGACCATTCGAAAATGTGGTATCTTATATGGAACACCTAGTAAATTGGTAAAGAAAACTGAAAAAAGTTTACTTTTGTTACTGAAAATGAAGATTTATTAAATAGAAGATATAAATAAACAAATATATTTCATTTTTTGGAATTTCGTTTTAATCATCGTATAACCCATCTCACGAAAATTCTCACTTTTGTAGAACTGAAATCTGTAGAAAACACAGGATTATTGTTTGCGCCATACAACAGAAAATTTGGTTACACAATTACGGAGGTAGAATACCTGGGGAATTATGTTCGGTTGAGAGACGCTGACGCTTTTGCCTGATTGCTACATTGTGCAGATCGCTTAAGAGAGTACTAGATAACACCTTTCAGGGCTGATGATAAAGAAAAGTGGTGAATCTTGAGTAAAGAAAAATGAACAAGCAGAACAAATTTTAGCTCAAGAACTCTGTCAACCCTTAAAAGTATGTAACTATACATTTAACAGTCAATTTCCCCATTTCTTTTTTGCTCATTATTATAATAAAAATACCCCATCCTCTTACAAAAATCCTGATACCTTCGAGATTTTTAAAATATTTAATTTTCAAAAGAAAATATTCTGCACAGTTTCCACCACACTACTTTAAAATAAAATAAAAACGATCTTTATAAAAATATTTATCGAGTGGTAGTTTCACCTTCTTCCCTGTTCCCCTTTCGTCCCGCAAACTTATCACACATTATCGTCAAAGAAAAACAGGAATTCGTTTGTCCCATCCTCAACTCGCGGCCGATGTTTTTAATCGCCATTAACTTGTCGATAAAGGTATATTTTACGTACGTGCAAGAATGCAAGCCACCAAGGCGCATCGCCCCAAGAAATTGAGGCATCGCGCGCGGAAAAAGAAAGACACACGGAAATGGCTCGTACAGGGGTTGTGCGCGCGGGCGCGCGAGTGCAATAATCCCCGAGGGCAAACGGCGGCGGCAGCCAGAGAAACGGGGAGGAGCAGGGTTATATAATCGACATTCGGTCGGTTTTAAATTTATCACTTTTGGCCTGAACCCGCGCCCGTAAAATACATCTGCCTTAACGGGATGATATCGATGAAAGCGATGGCCGGTTTCGAGAACAGTGGTCCAATGGCGGGTCATAAAGTCCGCGGAATGTGTTATGAAGTGGATCAATTAAGGCGTGAGCGACGGAAATTTAGATGCTGATTACCCAGCGGCGCCAAATATGAATGATGTTTGAACGCGGTGACAGGTTAATATGGCGGATCATTCGCTTGAGTGCAGGGGGAAAAATTGTTTTCATTATGGTAATCATCAGGGGGAAGAATATGCAGTAATTTGCTCGATAAAGGAGGGAGTATTATTATGAGATGACTTTGATGTAGGTTGTAAATAAAGGGTGTTGTTAGTGGATAAAATAGTGGTTCAAATAAATAGTAATCTTGATGCATTCTACTTAACAAATTTCTTATCGGCTGCGAATTAAAGGGGAATCCTATTTTTTGGGCTAAAAATATAGCAAAATTTAGGATTCTTTTTCAGAAACTAGCATTTCGATTCATTTGAAATTTGGACCATGTTTTTGTGCACCCTCAAAGAAGTTGCAGTCTTTTCATTATTCATTTTTAATAATGAATATAGGAGTTATGCATCACGGTGCGCAAAACTCGTCGTCCACTGGTGTGCATGATATTTACCTTCCAGGGAATATGAAATAGAAAAATGAAACGGGGTTTTACTTTGTACATATGTAGCTTCAATTGGATGAACCAGAATACCGCCGAGTTTTATACTTCTTTTGTTACATAAGAAAATTAGGGCAAAATTTAATTGCGAAAATTAAAGGTTCAGACCTTTCAGTTTGAAAACTCTCCACACTGCTCAATAAATTTTTTTGTGTCTTGCTGGTTCCTCAATTTGAAGCTACATAGGTATGTATAAAATGAAACGCCGTTTCATTTACCCGTTTCCGATTACCTGGTAAATAAATACATGCACACTAACAGCCGGCGTAATGGTCGATCATGCATAACTACTATATTTATATTTAATATATTTATATTTTGCGCGGCGTAATGGTCGATCATGCATAACTACTATATTTATATTTAAAAATTAATAAAAAACCTGCAGCTTTCTTAAAGATGCAGCAAAACGTGGTCCAAATTTCAGATGAATCGAATGGCTGGTTTCTTAAAAAAAATCCCAAATTCTGCTATGTTTGTAGTCCAAAGAATACCGGTCAATTCGAATTCGAACTCTTCGGTAATACCGGAGGGTTCTTCTGGGAGTCACTTTTGACGATTAAAATTGTTATAACAAATTTGAAACAACAAGTAAAATACTGTTGTTATAGACAGCACGAGTGTGAATGTATTTAACGATATATCTGGCCTATTAATTGGCCGCCTGTAATTAATGTGTTAATATCAAACTTAAACAAAGATTCGCTGTATGTAAGTATTGCGCGGATATAAACTGTATGTACATTTTATATCAGTAGCTTGTTTTACAATCATTAATATTCTCTATTGTGGGGAGTAAATAATTGCATATAGGACACTATAATTTTTCAAAATAACTTGGAAGTTGTGGTGTGTCTAAAGCTATTTAATTTTCCTTTACTATTTTCTTCTTCGTTAACCTTTTCAATGTACAGTAATTCGTCGTTATTGTCCCGTTTTTACCATGCGTAATAGTCCCGCTAACTACCGTTAAGGAACTAGTTTCTGATCAGTTTAGAGGGCTTCCCGCTATAATATTTATTTTTAACCTACTAAAACTTTCAACCATAGACTTTTTTTATACTAAAAGATGAATTAAGGTTTACACTTTAAGGAAAAATGTTAAAAAGTTGAAAATAAGTATAATTTAATTATTTATAAGGTACGGAAGAATAAGATGACTAGGAACTAGTTTTTGATCATCTGAAAATACATGGGAACTAATTTTTGATCAGGTCAGGAACTAGTTTTTGATCATCTGAAAATACATGGGAACTAATTTTTGATCAGGTCAGGAACTAGTTTTTCATCATCTAAAATACATTGGAACTAATTTCTTATCAGGTAACGAACTAATATTTGATCAGATACTAATACTAATTAAAAAGAAAGTACCAAATAAACTTATTTTTAGTATTAAACCATCTAAATTTAATTTTTTTTATAATTTTATAATGTTCTAACCTAATTTTTATTCAGGTGATCAAAAATTGGTTCCATAAGAAAAAAGTGGAACTAAATAATGATCACTGACTTTTAAAGCAAAATGATACATATAATACTAAAATTCTTTCGCTACATTGTAAAGTAAACTATTGTAAGCAAAATGTATGGAAATAAACTTTAATACCACAATAACCAGTAAAGAAATCGACTGTGACGTCGATAGTGATCTCTTAGTTCGAACAGTAAGAGATGGCGTTCAACAGAGGCTTCCTTCAAGTGAGCTACCTTACACATTTATTTTCACAAAAACTAACAATACTAACTGCTTTTACAGACAACACGTATATTTTTGAATTATCAATTTTTATGTTAGTAATTATTTCAAACAATTATTTAATGACATAAACTGAAAAGAACGATTTATTTCATGAACTGATCAAAAATTAGTGCCTGATCAAGAACTAGTTCCTTAACGGTATCCCCACCATATCTTGGAATCCTTCGGTCAAGGGTGAGAGAACGAAAGAGACGACGGCTACTTCGTGTCAACTGTTTCGTTCCCTCTCGCTCGGCTCTTGGGTTTTCTCACTCGCGGCATCGGCCGTACGGAATAGTTTTAAAGCATATACTACTCTAAGGGAATAATGTCCGCATCGCGTTGTTGTCCCGCCGCCAGCCCCGTTCGTCGGGACTATAACGACGAATTACTGTACTTCTTTCATTTATTCCTGTAATTTTAATAATATTAAACTTGAAGCATAAGTATGCATTGAAATGAAGAGTCTTTGCAGAAAACACTATAAGTGCCAAAAATTAAATTCTATACTATAGTATTAACATTGGCACGTAGAACATTTTCCGATTAAAATGACTTTTTTTGTTAATTTTTACACTTACAGCGTTTTCTACAAGGACTCTTCAGGTAAACTACACTATCCTCAATGACACAGATCTTACACACAGAATCAGTGTCTTCCCTACCGCTTATTACACTTTTCGGAATAATCAATAAACACAAACATCTAAAAACTTCGAACAGCACACGGAAAGTTATTCATATTCCAAACGAACAATTCCTCAATCATCTCTACTAATCTACCTAATACAAAGAAACCATTGCACATTGCAAACAACTAAAACGATTATTGTCGTTAATTGTGACAGGAAATGTATGGCAGTAAGCCACAATCCATCGTTTCGATATGACCACCAAACAAGCAACGCTAACCGCACCCCGCGACGAAAAATCTCGTGATGAAAAAGCAAAGCCGGCCATCGAGCCCATCGAGTCCATCGAATTATTCATAGCCTACCGAACAAAGCTATTTCTACAAATGAAATATTCAAGCCGGTGTATGGGAATCCCAGCGTGGCGGGCAGTTAAGTCCTCCCGGTCGTACGTACAAATGCTGGGAACACGCATTTTCGCGAGGCCACCCACGTCGCAGCGTTTCGCCCCGTGCTCTTCCGCTTTCAAAATAAATTTTAAACCTCCATCCGTTCCGCGGAAACGCGTGTACCCGAACGACCCGCGCACCTCTCGCAAATAAAGCATCGACGACACGTAGGTACCGAGCGCGCAGGGAGCCACATAGGTGTCCATCATTCGTCCGTCGTTCCTGTATTCTAAACGAGCGAAACGCGAGAGAAAGGGAAAGGACGCCGTTAAGTCCGTAGAGTGATTTGCGAGCAAACAACGCGCCATGATTCATCTGCATTGTTGGAGAGCTCGCGTCAAAGAGGAATCGAGTGAACCCATTTTGATGGAAATGCTGTAGAGACACTTTGGAGGATCGACTTATTTGTTGAAGAACGAGTTGCCATATGTGATGGGAAGCGCGAAAGAATGCTGAGAACAATGTGCTCTTGTAACGAAAATTCCAAAAATGAGAAACTCAGAATTGATGATTTTAATTTGAGGATATCGTTGAATAAACAACTTGAGACGTCGAAGTTTATCCACACAGGTGCTAGTTTATTACTGGTTTCCTTTGTGGCAGCTAGAAAAGTTTTTACTTCGACGCTCTTTATAGTTTATTCAGTGTTCACTTGCAAGTAGAAACGCTCCACGCGTGGTCAGACATATCGTTAGTCCACACTATGTGTCCTACGCAAATGAGATTGTTATAGGTTTCTTTTGTCGACAAGCTTGAAATCACCTAGTCTGTTTTCTACGGTGTTTCCACCTGATTTTTATGATAACAGTAGTACCATTATTACCATTTTTAAACGGAAATGTATCACTCGATTCCTCTTAGCAGAAAGTTCGTGAACTTTAGTTTATGAAACTCCCCGGAGTATTCAAAAGCGAGCCTATACTACTGCAAGTACTTACACATAGTGCATCACCCACGAATCCACAACATTTTTGTTTAAATAAATTTCGATTAAAGAATAAAAGTTAAAAAAATTCTTCGCCATGTATTTATTTCATCTGTTACTTGAATAATTTTTTATTTAGTCAACGCGCAACACTGGTTTGTATGCACATTTTAACCAAGAAATACAGTAATTCGTCGTTATTGTCCCGTTTTTACCATGCCTAATAGTCCCGCTCACTATCCCCACCATTTCTTGGAATCCTTCGGTCGAGAGTGAGAGAACGAAAGAGACGACGGCAACTTCGTGTTAACTGTTTCGTTCCCTCCTGCTCAGCTCTTGGTTTTTCTCACTCGCGGCATCGGCCGCACGGAATAAACTTAGAGCATATAATACTCCAATGAAATAGTGTCCGCATCGCGTTATTGTCCCGCCGCCAGCCCCGTTCATCGGGACTACATATAATGACGAATTACGGTAATCCTTCAGGAGTGAGTCTGGGTAGCGCGCCGATAAATTCAGTGATATTCAGGAAATTATTGCGACGAAAATAATTATAGTAATGGAATAAAACTTTTTTCTACTTATTAAGCTACATTTCTACAGTAAATAGAAAATATAAGAGGAATCAAATTCTTGCTTTTAAAATGCTTCTGAAAGCGGTCTTGATGACATGTTTAAAAATTCATGCCTCGTTCGTGAAGGCGATTGCAGCTGTTAAACTTATCTGAAACCCAAAATCCAAACAAATTCTTGATCGGTGTGACTGTCTCTATCGCTCGGACTAGAATTAGTGATTTATCTTCAAAATTAGCAAAATGACTGGCAAAGCGCAAAAAAAATGTTTCTCGGCTTTTTTCTTTTGCTGTTTTCGATTTTAAAAGTAAGTTAGACTGAATGAAAATACTTGGTTGTAGTCCCTGCGAGAGTGATAGGTGTACTGAATAAGCAGTAAAATGTATCAAGTAATCGGTTCGATAGACTTTGAGATTTTATTTTCACAATGTAAAAAAATAACGTTTCGAGAAAAATCCGTTCTAAGTTTTCATCTATAGAGGCTGAGCCTCTGCGCTCCATACAAAATGCCTCTGTAGAAGTTAAAATAATCGGATTTTTTCCATGAAAATTTAACAGTAGGTACATTCTTGAGAGTATGTACTTTCGAAAAATGTTTAAGAAAAAAAAATCGATTTTTTCAACCCGTCTAACCGGAATGACCCCTTAAATAATCCTTTGCCATGTTTCCTAACAATTCATATACCAGCGCGTCGCGCATATTTTACACGTAATCACTGCCCACAAAACTCCAAATCCAATTAGTATGACGTTCCTTAAGGGACAAAGAGGAACCCAAATCTCTATACACAAGGCAGACAGACGAATTCCCTTAGTTCAACCCAAATTCCAAACACCCTCACCCACATTAATCTCTGTAGAGTAAGGTTAGATGGATGAAACTAACAAGGGTGCATATCAAAATGACAATCGCCGATTTTTACGTGACTTAGGTAGAAAGTCGTTCTTACAAAAATGTTTGACACGTCTTTTTTTATCGGCTGACATTCATGTTGAGGGGGTGAAAACCATCATCAAAGTTGAGGCCGAGAAACATGTTTGGTCGTATATCTTGGAAACTACTAGCGCTAGGAGAACGGTGTAAATGGCAAAATTGTGTATTTTCTAATAAGGAAAGCAAGTATGCAAACAGAGTCCAAAAAATTCCCCTTTTTTTTCTAATATATACTGTAATTATTAACGACGTTGTAAATTTTGATAATTTGAGTTAATAAAATTTTCAAGTCTTAAAGGCTCCATCTGCTTACTTTCATAGTACCCTCATAAGGAGGGTCAACCAAAGCGATTGGATAAAATTGTACTAAAGATGCTCTACAATGGACCACGCACAATAAATTATTTAAAAAAAAAGAGATATGTTACACCTTTTGAATATATCCCACCAATTCATCATTCTTTTTTCAGTGGTATTAGGACTTCTAATGAAATAGAAGATTTGGGTCCATTTTGACAAAATAACGAAAGGGGGTAACATATTGTACAAGAAAGTACGGGAGAGCGGGGACAAACGTAAGGACGTCATGAAAGTAACACGCCTTCTCCTGGTTTCCACAAAAGTTTCCAAAGCATTTGCTTTACATAGTTACGCGTGTTTAGTGTTTCTTTTCTTTCACGGAGTGACGCTAAGCAATACAACGATTCGTATAACGTGGGCAAGCTGATTTCGTTATTTCTATCATTCAGGTTAGTGTCTCCTCTGTTGGTTTTTTTGTTAATATTCATGGTTAAACAATAGACATTGATCCAATTATTTGTTAGAACGTTCTTAGATAATGTCTTTATAAGTTCCTGTATTTGATTTCAATAAGTCTTGTATAGTTTGTATGTTATAACAGTTCTATGCTGAAAAACATGGCTGGGGACAAAAGTAACACGTCACTACGGGGAGTAGTTGAATCCAATATTAACAATAATTTTTTTAAAAAAATGCGTAAATATTAGTTACTTTTGGGGCAGTTATACGAGATTCCATATTAAATCAAATACACAGTATCAAAAAAATGTTTGAAGCTGGTTATACTTTTTTATCGTTACCTACTTAAAATATGTTTATTTAAATGTTTGTTTCTATCGTTTCTGATAATAAAAAATCCTATTTTGCTTTGGGAGAAGTGTTTTTACTTAATTCTCCTCAAAATAATTAGTATTACTTTCATTCCCATGGTATGTTACTTTCGTCCTACCCCAGCAGGACAAAAGTAACAATGACAGTCACTGCGGAAAATTGCCATAACTCTTTGACCACTTATTGTGGAAGGCTGAATTTGTGGTCAAATGATAGACCAAGAAACACACTATCTTAAGGCATAATTTTTGAATCTATATCTGTAAGAGATAATTAGCAGCTTGGCCAAATGTAAAAAGTGGTACGTTTGTCCCCGCTCTCCCTTACATATCATTTAACTACTTAGCAATGTTATTTTCGTAAAACTGTATTCATTAATTCCACAAATTAAATGCTTAAAAACATAATAATGTATAATTTCTTCTTAGATTGTATGAAACTTCTTTTTAAGTATATACATATTTCTAATGGTTGTATTTTGAGCCTTTAAATGTGTTCCACAACTGCAATATACACATACAGTTTTTTATAACTGAAAATACAAAACATTACTTTACACGGAACACCGCGCGAGTGACTTATACCACTATGAATCTCGTCCCCCATATTTGAAAAGATGCTTTTGCATGTTTTGTTCAAATCCACTGAAAGTTACCTTCATGACTAACATATTGCGAAACAATTTACAATGAGAAGAAGGACAGCACAGGAAAATTAATTCTACAGTAATCTTTCGGCCTCGACGTCACCGGTTAAAGTTTAATAACAAACTACCACCAGTCGAGCCTCTGAAACAGCCTCAGCACTAGTGAACCAGCTCAGTTCCCGCCTCGAGGACATACTTCGATCGAATAATCACCCTGGGCGTGAACATTTTAGCGCAGCGATGGAAACGAATCGCGGCTATCTCAGATAGACATACCGCAACCCCGTGACACGGCGCCGATGGGGCGAGAACGATCGCCGCTATTCCATTTTCCGTCCGAGTGGATCGGCGCTCGCCTAATCGATAGCCATAGTGCAGACACACCCAGCGTGATAACGCGGGGTGGGCAACGGGTGTGAGACCCTGCTGGCGGGCAGATGCAAAATCATTCCACGACGTTATCGACGGTCGGCCAGGCACGCGATAACGGCTATCAGTGCCATTTTCGCGGATTTAATGGGACACGCGCGGAACCGGAGGAATCGCAGCCTCGATGAAGCCAATCGACCAGCTATCGCGCTGGTTGCCGCTGGTTATCTCGAGAGAGGCCCGAGAGCCGAACGCATGATGCTGGTAGGAGACATCGAGCAGGGTGTGTCTTGCGATTCGCGTCCAGGATCGGCGCTCGAGGAAGTTTGCTGCGCTGAGGAAAGCTCCCACGCGATCGAACGCGTGCGCGGTACCAGCCGTAGGTACGAAATCCGCGCGTCGCTCGCGGCTTTATCGTACGTTCCGTCTCGTTACGCTTTCAACGGATCGAGCCCCGCGGCATTCATTAGCCGTTCGAGTCGCGAGCGCGCAAATAATTGATGGAATCGACCGATCGACGGGTATTACGGGCGATTCGGGGCGGTCAAGGGGAACGTTGGTGGGAACACGTCGACGTCGTTGCTAGAATTTTTCCGGCGGCCTTTGAGGGGTGGAAAAGGGGCGAACTTTAACGGGAAGCAGCTAGACGGAGTGTAAAATTAGGGGAACTCGTGACAGTGTTTTGGAAAGTAAGAGATATGAAGTTTTACTGGGATACAGTCCCAGGCATCCTGGAGTGTGTCTGACCATGCACGGAGTTCTTTCCCTTGGTTTGTTGCAAAGGGCTTTTCTGTGTTATTAATTCAATTTTGCGTCGTTTAATATGGGGCTTGATTGGAAAAGTATTTTGGGAATGATTTGTTTATATTAAGAAGGCTTAGAAAAGAATGAAAGCTTATTAATAATTCTTTTTAAGGATTTGAAAGTATATTACACTATCTTGAACGGCGAGGCTAATAATTTGAATATTATATTATGTGAGATGAATATTACATTATATAATATTTTAAGAAAATAGCCATTCGACTTAGTTAAATACAATAATTGTGAACATTCTTTAGAAAGGAATGAATGAAATATGCTGTATAGAATTTTAAGGCACAGAGAATGTAAAACGTGGGGAATGTTTAGTGAGTAATTAGTCACCACTAAACATAATAAAAGATAGTAAGTAGAAGCATAGTAGAGGAAATTTCTCATTTTTACATGGCAAATGATTTGTTTGCATCAGCTACCAAAGTAATATTAAAATATTATAAAGTACTTAAATATTGTTAACGACTGTAATTAATTAATATCAGAATTACTGCATTAAAACTTAGTAATTTATAAGAAACAGCAATTTCTTGCTTCGGCGAGCAGAAAATGCCTGTCAAGCGCAGACGAGGAAGTTTTAAAGGAGTATACAATGGTACCAAGATATGAAGCATGTGTGAAAATGAATGAAATTCCACTGAATCATCTATCACTAATATAAATATAAAATAATCACAAGATTACTATCCATTTATGCCTGCAATGAAGGAGAGAAGGAAAATCATTTGCCTAATTAAAATAAAATTCACCCTTCATCTGTCGAGCTATTTCACCTAAAAATACACTCACTTTAATAAATATTTCAAATTCTTTAATCCCATACCCTCTTTCAAACAAAACCTCCCGACACCTAACCACAATTTCAAGCATAAAAATCTACACAAAGTGCGAATATATAGTACATATAACTACCCATAAAAAAATCCAGTAAAAAATAATATGACACTCAAAATTCGAGTAAACAATATCCACACAGCCTCACACCGTTCCCTCCTCCGGGTATACCAATTTCTGTCAGCCCAACTTATTCCCTCCTCAGCATTTCGACGACTAATTACGCGTATGGGAGTGTGTATCATCGAGAACCAATCACTCTGTCCCCAATTACTCGCTTTCATTATTCCAGGCATTTCAACGATGCATTGCGCCCCATTTCGGCGGTGCCACGCGTTCACGGTCAACAACTGCTCGATAACCGTTTAGATAATGATAAATAACGAAACCGTTTAAATAACGAGTAGCACGTCCGCGAATAAATTGCACGCGGGCCAGCGCGACGACGTGGCGACGCGCTCGCTCGCGACCAAATTACATGCTCGTTCGTCGAGTAATCGATGCTTCCGGTTGCCCGTGACACCGTTTAAAACGCCGCGTTTTGCTCATGTTAAACGCGGGAATAATTGGTAGGACATCGGGATATCGTTTGAGGGGGTGGACGAGGGCACGTCCACGCTTCCCTATGAATTTATGAACAGCTCCCGTCGTTGCACATTGAAATGGCGCGTGCTGCGACTCGGTTATCTTACGCGCAGCTCCCGTGCGTTTTCGCAGGCAATTAAAATTATGTCGCAGTAACGAGCCGCGTGTAATTGTCCGAGGGAAATGAGATCGTGGGTCAGCGCCGTTCTAGTGACGACGGTAATGGAAGAAGTTTATTGAGATGAACGAGCGTGGATGTCCACCGAACACTGTGGCAGTTTCTGTATCGTTGCGTCGGTGTGGGGATTGGCTGTTTTTAGGAGGGTAACGCAGCGAGGGGCTATGGGAAATTAATATTTTTTGCAGCTTTTTATGGGTTAAGATTTAATAGAAATGTACTTCTAAAGTATTTTAATAAAATTCGTAGGGGTAGTGGAGCTAGAAGGGTTTGCTTCGAAGTGTATTATTAATTGCCTTTTTGATTATGATAATTGCCTTATAGGCAATTTGAGTAATGAGATTTTGGATATTATTGTGAAATCGAATTTTGTTAAGAGGATGAATACGGGAACAGGGGAATATTTGGGATTCAGGAATAAATGTCCCATTAATCAGGCGAGAAACACTTAATTCTTTAAATGTCTTTCTGTCGAAACCGTGTTTTCTGAGCTTGTTGTCTTGATTTTGTTCAAAGTAATGAACGATTGAACTCACAATTGAGGCTATAAGCGCAATAGTGACGTAAACCCATAACATTTGTATTAATACTAAGGCTAATGAACTTATTCACGTTCTAAAATCGTTGCTGTAATTTCTATTTTTAGGTACATAGGCATGATTTTGTAAAGAATATAAGTTCTGAGGTGTGTATTATTAGTATATATCTGTAAATGTATGAATATTAGAGAATTGGTATTGCGCAACGTAAATCAACAAGGTGCTCAGTGTAAAAAAAACACGTTTTTGTGCTACAATTTTGCAGATGTTTTTGGAAGATTGCTGGGGCCACTATAGGATTAAAAATTTGCTGTATAAGAGGTGGTTTAAGCTAAAATGTCAATCCACCTAAAATTATGGGTTAAGCTATTGCGGAGATAGCCTCAATTTTGTGTAGGTATGTACATCCTTAATCCTTAATCCTAAATCCTTAATCCTTAATCCTTAATAATATATAAAAGTGAAACGTTGTCTGTTTGTTTGTCCTTCTTTCACGCCTAAACGGCTGAACGGATTTCAACGAAATTTTGAATATACATTACATACGTCCTAGATTAGAATATTTTTTAGACTTTTTTTGTTTTGGAAACATCATAAATAATTCCCGGGTGAAACTGGGTAACGGGTCAGCTAGTATGAAATAAATGTGATTCCGAGGAAAAATTCTAAAATCAAGTTAAATATCTTGCACAACGTCAAAGCTCCACTGTCATCGCATGTAGTGAAAATGACTACGAAATTGAGACCAAATTACGTGTTCGTTCTTTCTTTTTCCTTTTTTTTTGTGACTTATTCTCCCAGCCTTCTGTTTCTGTCGCGACGCAATAGCAGCTGAGCAAATGAAAATTTATGGACGCGCAATCGTGCCAATTTTGCTTTAACGGCGCCGGGTTATTTAACTATCGCGTTGCTACTGAACCATCGGCTACGCTGGGCAGATTTTTCATCGTGTCCAGTAGCGAGTCCTGGCGTTAGAAATAAATCAGGCTCGAGTCACCATGTAATTCAGTGAACGAGCTTTTTAAATGCAATTCCCTATTCATATATTTCTGAGAGTCTACGAGTGTAATATAGAACGCGGTGTTGCCGGAAACTCAGTGAATAAAGTATCGCAGTATCCTTGCAAATTTCATGCATTTTTTTACTGTTAAAGCTACGAAAAAATTTTGAAACCGAATGTGAGAAGCCACATGTCATTTCTCTTTTAGAGTAATCTTTCGAAATCAAAATTGAAATACGAGACAATATTAGTATAAAATTAGACCACTCTGAGTTTGATGATTCAATCACGATAATTTAAATTTCTTCTATTTTATTAATGAAGGAATTTATTATGCATTCTACACCCAAATTCTGTTCCTCACTGGCGCATCACCACTCTGTTACTGCATATTACAAATTGTTTTGATTAGTCTACGCATCGAGCTACCGCATGAATTACTGAGCATCTAATTACAACATCTATTGTGAGGAATATTGAATAAAATATTGTTGTATGAAATTGCAGGAATTTATTACAAGTTCTACCTCACATTGTACGTGTTTAATTCAAGATATAATTAATCGCGCGAGAAACTTGCGAGTAGCATGTATATGTATATTAAACTGTTATACCTTAACGAACTGCAAATTGGTGTATTTACATTAAGGTAACATGATAATGAAGTTTGGAATTTTTAACACACCGAGCCCGATTAAAATCGAGTAAAATATTGAAGATTTTCGTTTGACCATAAGAATGGCCATCTTTTCAATGTACTCATATTTATCAATTTCTTCCCCCAATATATGATCATTGCGTTTACACAAAGGATCCCAACAGCACCCTTTTTACAGCTAACGGAGAGCAATGTCAATATTTATTCAAATATTGAATTAAGAGCTTTCATGTATTTTCTATTAATTTTTTAAACACCTGTTTTACACATTGTTTACAGGTATTATATTCACAAATCTCTGACATATTGTCTGCAATTGAAAATATTTTTCACAATGGTACCAATATTCAAAATGACAACGATACAAAACTCATTTCTACAATCGCGTGCACAGCGTGCCCCAGCGTGCGTTAATTCATGAACTCACATATCAAAGCGACTACAACGCTACAATAACATTGACTGCGATTCGTGAATGGTACTAAATACTAGAACAATCCAGGATCAATATTTGTATAGAATCTGTTACGCCCGCAACTACCCCGTATTGCAACATACGTGACTGCAGGAGGGGGGTCCAAGGATTCAATGGTGTTCACGTTGTTCAGAGATTAAAACGATTTTCTCTATCTACTCTTCAATGTGGACCAGCAAGTAGTGATGGGAGCAATGCGAACCTGATTTCTACAAATCAGATACTACCTATGCACCATCACTATTATAATCGTACATGAACCATTAAAAGATATTACATCGATGGCTTAGTGCACAAATTATGCTCACTTTTTGTGAAATTTGAGTTTTTATACGGAAAACAAATTTCTTGACTGTTTCTTTATGCTGTATAGAAACCACACTTACATCTACTTTATAAATTTGTCAAGAATAATAGTTTCGTTCATTGTATGCCCCGGAATCTTATGTACCATTGCATGTTTAAACCCTTTTTCTCGAAAACCTTAAAAATGGGCATATGTAGAATATTTGTACACTAATCCATCGACATACATATAGTTTAGTTATCACATCACATAGGATAAATGTCCTAATTACTGCCAGTGTCCCTATTATTACCACTCTGTTTATTTTACTTAATAAAAACGTAAAGTATAAAAAATAGTGCAAAACAATTATTATTAAATTGGGACTGTTCTTCTCCTTCATCTTCTTATTATTATTATTGAACACTATTCTTTACACGTTACGTTTTTATTAATCAAAATAAATAAAGTGATAGTAATAGGGACACTGGCAGTAATTGGTACTTCTACACTAATCTGTTTCGAACAATGAAATCTCGTGTTGAACAATTAAATGGAACCCCTTATAAAATCCTACTTTGCCAGAAGCATCCGAACATTAAAGTCCAAGGTTAAAACAAAACACAACCCGAAAATGAACTGAATTAGGAACTCCTTATAAAATACCTCATCTCTAGAAGAAGTACTTCAACATTCAACTGAAATGTTGAAACAGAATGAAACCCAACAATGGTCACAACTTAAAAGCAAAGTAAAGCTAACGTGTTTATTTCTTCAGCACAAAATCGAACTCTAAAATGCGTCCCATCAATAAACGAGCGTCTCCTGCATCCCACCCGTCGTATTATTCCCATCGCTACCAACGAGCCGCTGCACGTGCATACGTATGTACGTTTCGCGCGACACCGATAACTTTCCTGTTCCAATGGTGACCACCTGAGGGGTTGTTTTCATATCGATCGCCCCACGCTTCCTAGCGGAAGCCTTCGAACGTATCCGACAATGTCATCGCTACACTTGGACGCTTATGTTTTGCATTACCGCATCACTATGGCAACTCGATGTACCATTCGACTCCGTGTTTACCTCGCTTCTGGCCGCGTCTGCCCGCAGAAAGTACGGTTCCCCCGCGCTGATACGTACAAGGTAACGCAACTTGCTCGCGGTTTCAATTAATCGATCGATTGGGAAATCAGTTACTAGCGTGGCCAACCGAGCCTTGTTACCGATGGGGGCTGAAAGGTGCGAGCGAAAGTGTCGGGGATCGTTTCGAGTAAAATGTGCCCAATGGAGGGGAGCAAAGGGTTCGCCGTCGAAATACTAATTAATTAAAGGATAATAAAAGCAGCTGAACGAGAAGCACGGATCCTGTTCTGCGTTTGACAATTTTCGACCGCGGAACGCTGAGTTATAACAAAGGGGAAGTGGTTTCCTCGAGAGCTCATTACATTTGCCCCGGTTCCCCGTGTTATTTTATCGCGATTTTTTTTCGTATACAACCCCAACGGCAGACCGCGTAATTTTTTCGCCTTCCGGATTTTTGGCCTGGCTGCGGCAGAATCGAGCATCCCTGGCGCCCGTAATTAATAGAAGTTGCTAACAAATGCAACAATGGTGATTGTTTTACGCGAAATATGGAAACGGGAACGAGCTAGAATTGAGGGTGAACGTAACTTTGCTTGGAAAGTAAATTCGAATTGTTCGAGTAATCACATTGTTTCTCCAAAATAGAGCGGACTTAATGCCTAAACCGCGGAGGTAATTTAAACGGAGTCGTTTACTGTTGTAAGGCGTTTTATACAATTACCTCTTATTAGAGAAATAACTTTATACATTTTACTCGCATATTTCTAAAGGATCACTCTTTTTGTCAGTAATTTTATAATTTATCGAACAGTGTTGAAAATTGCGGCAACTGTTTCTCATGCTATAAACATTTCACTTTCATTTTAACATCTAAAATCTTTTCCAGAGTCTTAAACATTAAAAGATAAAATAACTTTAGTCCGTAAAAACGTACACTAATAATTTGCATAAACGGGAAAACGCAGAAAAAGCACTATGTATAATTAAAACTAAGATAAAAATCGACTCTGAAAATTTACTAAATTTAATCTGAAGATCTTAACCTGACGCTCGGTAAAACAGAAAAGAACCCCTGAAATTTGACTTACCGAATTTCTTTCGATTGCCATGGGGTGACTTATCTGAGGGGTTGGTGTGTGATACGAAGAATTCTTCATTCTCTATACACTTTCACTTAACTACACTTCAACGCAATTAATAAGATTAGAAATATATGGGAAACTATCTGGGTATCACGTAGTAAACGCGTTCTTTGCCCCCACGTTTAACAGATGTTGCCTGCTCGACTTATTTACGCGTAATGGCCTGCTGGTATAAATCCTCTACTCGCGCGTGACTTTGCCTTCTTCTCCTGCTCGATCGGTGATACGAAGTGGGGACAGGCCCGCGGGCGATCATCATTTGGTTGGGGATTTTATTTTGATGGTGTGGGTAAGGAATATTGGACAAGGATAACGATAAAGCTCATGTAAACATTGGAAATGACCTGGGCGATTTATGACTGGTACATGCAGATGCTTGTAGAAATACATATTTCCATAAAATGGAAGTAGAGAAATTTTAGAAAAATCTTTCAGGGAGTTCATCCAGGCCGAAAGAATTTCATTCGAAAACAGTAATTTTTTTTAAAAAAATATTTTTAAAGATGTTTATCTCGGTAAGTGCAACATGTAATGAAATAAAACTTTTTGGTATTTATTAAACTACTCTTATATTATACCAACAAAGTTAAAAAGAATTTCTGTAATTTGTTTTAATTGGTTTTTGACAGTGTTAATATGCCACCTAAAAAAAGAGGTATGTTCATGGCGTACGTGATTTCCCGGCTCAGGCTTATCCGAAACAAAAAATTCCAAAGAATTCTTAATCTGAATGAATGTCGCTATAGCTTCTAGCTCAATTAACAATTAGGTGTTGAAAAGTAACAAAGTGGCGCCGGTTTGAAAAAAGGTGTGACAAAACACCCAAAAGGATATATTCTCATGTTCCATGAGAAAAATCTCGGTTATTTCTCGAAAAAATTGTTAATTGAGCTAGGGGCTATAGCGACACTCATACAGATTAAAAAACTTTTCGAATTTTTTGCTTCGGATAAGCCTGAGCCGGGAAATCACCTGCTCCACAAACATACAGCACCTCTTTTTAGATGCCATACTGACGCTGTAAAAAAACATTAAAACAATTTAAAAAAATTCTTTTTAATTTTGTTCTGTAATATAAGAATAGCTTAATAAATACCAAAAATATTTTCTTCATTATATGTTGTATTTACTGAGATAAAAATCTTTACACATAACTTCATTTTTCGGCTGATCAAAGTAGAATGACGCCTTAATTCAATGTAAGCATACTTGTACAGTCATCCGTCTAATATTGTTATATACAGAAACCCAAAGAAAATGATATTGTGATTTATAATACACCCTGCGGACTTGTAGGGTGTCTGTAAAGTTTCCTAAATAATTGTAATTAAAACACGCCCCTTTGTTGATTACAGGGAGCTCGTTCGTATACGTCCTCTCTGCATATTCCAACGCAGCCATATTCTTCAGAAGGGGACCCTCATAAAAATCCCTGCGATCTAGTAGATGGCCTTCCAATCCATAGGATCCCAAACAGAGCAGTCGGGTAAATTTGTATGCGAACAAGGTACACGGGGGATGCAAAGCCCAGAGATTCGAAAGTTTTTCTTTACTCGGTGGCTGCTGTATAAAAATCTCGTTTGCGCAGCAACGTTACGCGACCGATAGGAGAGGAGAAGCTTGAAGGGGAGAAGGAAGGTGGCGAGGGAAGAGCACGATGCCGATTGATTTTTACTACTTTCCACCTAGTCCGCCGTGTAGGTCGGTTTTGTTATTGGCGAAAGCGGTTGGTGTTCACTTGAACATGAAGTCGGTCAACGTCCTGAAGGGAGAATGCATGAAACCAGAGTATGTGAAGGTTCGTTTCGCTGAATTTTGGGGTAGAGAATAATCGAGGGGCTAGTTTTTTGAAAATATCGGATGTATATATTTTTTCAAACGATGGAGGATGGAGGATACTAGCAATAAGTATTCCATGTATCTGAATATGGGGGAGTATTCTTTGAATAAAAACAGTACTACCTATAACAGATCATTTGAAAGTGACTTGTTATATGAATATGTTTTCATTATTAGGCGAAGGGATGAGTGAAAGAATATAAAAAGATCCATTTAGAGTTATCTAAAATAGATTAAAATTTTAATTGGCCCACTAGGTAGTACCACAAGTATCTACAGTGATTCGCGGTTCATCCTGTAGTATTTAGTTTATATACATATTTATTTTACACTTGTTTATGATATTCATTCTACGTAGAATTCTACGTACAAATATAGGAAAATTGCTCACAGTAATAATTCCACATGATTTAATTTATTCATTACATTATATTCCCCTCACGAAATCTATACCTCGCTTGTAGGACAAAGAATTAACAAGTTTTTAATGAAGCAAAGTTTGCGAGTTACCTTTGCCTGTGATTGTTATCACACACTTTCGTCTTTTAGATGAACCCACAGCATGTAATACCAACGATAGATGACAATGGCTTCGTTTTATGCGAAAGGTACTCAACGGTCATCTCTGAGGTACATAAACGTTGCCCCCATTAATACGACCATCCGTTTCTAGCCGTCCAATTATGGGATACTTGGTGAGCAAATACGCGAAAAACGATTCGTTGTACCCGAAGGATCCAAAGAAGAGGGGCATGGTAGACCAGAGGCTCTACTTCGACATTGGCACCCTCGCCGAAAATATTTTGATATGCTACATAGTACGTATTAGAAGGACAAATTTCCGAAATCAACGCATACCATTCAATATTTGTAACGCGTTCCACGTCGAGCCAAAGAAGAAATTTTTAAAATGATGCAGGGGGAAAGATATCGCTACTACAGTAGATGTCCTAATTACCGCCAGCCTCCTTATTACTGCCACTTTATTTATTTTACATAAAGAAAACATAATGTATAAAGAATAGTGTACAATAATAATAGTAAAAAGAAGAAGAACAGTCCAAATTTAATAATAATTTTTTTGTTGCATTACGTTTTTATTAAGTAAAATATATCAAGTGACATTAATGGGTACACTAGCAGCAATTTGAACGTTTAGGTACCCTATTTCCATCTCTGCTCTGAATACAGAAAAATTCGTAATAAAATGAATTGTAGAACACTAACTAAGTACAAACGTGTGAATTGAATGATATCGTCGAAGTGGCCGAGTGTATCTTAGAAAATTTTAAACATTTGGGAAAGATACATACATATACACCGATTGATAGGGCAGATATATTATAACCCATGCCTAATGATCAGTAATGTATCAGATGCCAATGCTTAGCAAAGCCCATCCTGTGCGCGAGGAGGATCTGCAGGCAGTGGAGAGATCCTGCGAACTACTAAATAAATTCCTCGAGGACGCGGAGTTCGTCGCTGGCGACACTCTGACGATTGCTGATTTCGCCATCAGCACTAGCATCTCCCTTCTGTCAGTAAGTATTCGGGAACATGGTATGAAACAGTCGTATAATGTTGAAACGAGCGATAAAAGGTAGTACACGTGAGACGTTGGCAATAAAGAAGAAAGCACTTGAAGTACTTTAACACCTTTATGTCGAGAAAGTGCAAGAAAGATTTCAAAGACAGTAGTAAACCTGTGGCTATCCTCTCCTTCGGCTTATTTATTTAATAAAGAAAACTCAAGGCATTGAATTAAAAATGCAGCAATGTTCGAAAGATTGATTAATTTCCTTAATTTCTACATACTACTATTTTAATTTCTGCTTCCTTAGAATGAGCAAAATTTATTGTTTGTAGTAAGGAAAGTTGAAAGAAATCGGTTTCGTGCAATTTATGTTGTGATACTTTGTTTTCTGTTTGAATCTAGAGTTTCAGAAAATAAAATGTGTCCACGGGTTGCAATCTGCATTTATAAAATTATTATTTTTGTATGTGAAACTGCTAAAAATAATAGTTCGAATGAGATTAAAAAACAGTGATGGATTAAAAACTATGGGAACCATAGTTCTCCATTTTACTTTTATTTTCTCGTACTTTAATAATTCTAGTCATTCCTAATTCTGATATTCTAGTAAACATTATTATCCATAAGTACCTAATGTATTTGGTTCGCAGTGTTTTGACTTCGATATCGGCAGATACGATAAGGTAGAGGCTTGGTACAATCGTTGCAAGGAACTTATGGATAAATTTGGGTTCGAGGAAGTCCACGAACCAGGAACGAAAATGTTTATCGAGATGTATCGAGACTATCAGGCTACCTTACAGGAATCCAGTTAACATCGCTACTGTACTGTTCGTGGCTGTAGAAGCACGAAATCGATAATCGTTCGACGACGACCGAGATTAAACAGGAAACCTATCGAATCGTTTACCGAAGAATACTTTGTTTAGGATAGCAACACGTCACATCTTCTTTGTTTGCGTTTTCTGTTATGACAATATTGCATTGTCTGCATTTATTAAAGCACAACAGTGAATCTTTTATCCTCTTCTTATTGGAGTTAAATGTTTTGAAACTTTAGTTACTGTGAATTGTTACTTTTACTTTGATGTTTTAAATATGTACTATCAGTATTACTGTATGTATGGAGTAATAAAATTAATAAACAATTTCTGTTTCAATTCATCCACACATAATTTGCGTGCCCATTTGAATTTAAATTACTTAATGTACTAACATTATACATATTTTATATACTAATATAAAATATTTTATATGCTATGATATATGTAGGTAATGAACATAGAATCACATTGATCACTGATCATCACTGTTGACAGTGTCAACTTACTGCTTCATGTAGAATTGCTAGCCTTGTCATTGCACCATTTATTACGAAAAAAACTCTTTCTCTCAACGTAAGTTCCTTCATTATTTTAAAGATAATGATGGCATAACGAGAAAATTTTTAAGACTGACAAGGGAACATCTCGAACCCGGAAATTCAAAAAATTCTGAAACGTTATGAATGTGTAGGGAATTTCCTCCTGATTACAACGCAATTTTTCTTTGCTGCCCAATTTATTCTAAGGGGGTGTAATGGACCCCTGAAAATCCGGTTATTTTCCGATTCTGTGTTATAACTCGTAAATTGTAAAATAATTTTTTTACCAAATGATAAATCTAATTAAAGGAAGTAACGTTTGTCTTGAAACTTTTTCCTGTCTCTTACAGTTCGCGAGTTATAAAACAAAATCGAAAAATAGCCGAATTTTCAGGGGTTAATTTGACCACCCTTCGAATGAATTTAGGCAGCAAACAAAAATTGCATCGTAATCAGGAGGAAATCCCCCAAATATTCGCAAAGTTTCAGAATTTTTGGAATTTTCGGGTGCGGGATCTTCCCTTGTGAGAGGAAATCTTGAATAATAATAACAGAAAAATACAATAAAGTATGATGAATGCATCTACATAAGTCAACTTATCAGTTACATATTTCCTCATAACATGGAAACGATTTGACGGCTCTAGAAGATCCAAGACTATTTTCCCATTTCCTGTAACCTGCGTTAAATAATCAAGTATTTATTCAACTTTAGAATCTAACAAGGCGGCGATCTGACAGCTCTACAGGGTCCAGGATGTTCATTTCTATAATTTAGATCAAATAAAATGACAGAGGATCGAATCACGTCTATAGTTCAATTAATGAAAGAAGGCACCTTGGGACCGGGGCCAGAATTTGCGACGTTGCCGCTACTCCAGGCTCGCGATTGGTGCTTCCTCTATGCGGCTCCCTACGCCTTGGCCAATGACTTTCGACTACTCAGCTGTAAGCTTAGAGTAATCGCTGTCCTTGTCGGGTGTATATTGCTATCCTCTTCCAGAGACCGAACTCAGTGAGTGAAAGAGACACAGTTGCACTTGAAGATAGAAAGAGACGTCCGATCTACTACACAACGTGGCAACGTCGCACAAAATACGGATCAGGCATTGTGTCTCTCCCGTGCCACGCGCACCGGCCTACGGACCGCCCACGTGCCTTCTTTCGTTAATTCGACTATAAATAAAATCGAATAGGGCAACGATCTAACGCCACTTTAACGATTCACGTCAAATTACAGAGGGTCAAACTAATCCTAGAATCGAACAAGGCAACGATCTAACAGATATGTGTAGAAGATATAAGACGATCGTTTCTGTATATGGTACATACTACTGGTCGTCGCAAAAAGAGGCGGCTCTGTATTACCTGCGGCATTTATAAAGAGACTCGGAAACTAACTCCGTTAGACAGTTTGCAATTATGCTCCTCGTTGGAGACCATGTAGATAGGTTTGCTTTACGTCCACCCCCCTAACAGTTATTCGTCACAAATCATGCGCCTCAAGTTTCGAGTGTACTAGCTCAGAGACAGAGACAGAGTTCCGCTATTTCACCACCTTGCTGGCTATGCTTGTAGGTCGTAATAGAATCTATCGATCGATGTCGTTTGAACATTGTCTCTACCAGAGCATGGGATTCTATTAAATCGGCATTCGAACTGAGGAACTCGGCCTGTCAGAATGGGAAACATAGGAACAATAATTATATTTCTGATTATAACTATTATTTGTTCGTCTTGCTATGGCTACTTCATAAAGATTTGTTCCGTCCTCCGTGGAAGCCACGGAAGAGTCGTTAAGTAATATAAATACATTTGCTTTGAAAATTTTCATTCACTTTACGACTCCTATTGCATTTGCCAGGGCAAATTGCGCAGTCTTGTAAATCTAAGTTGTAGCATATATTATAACAAAATGTAAAACCGACTAATCTATTCAACTTTCGATTAAGTACAGTGTAATAAACTATTTTAGGCTATAAGTTATATTATCTAGTAGAATTATCTTTTAGTCTGAATGGTTTGTTTTTTAATTTTATTTTATCCTTAACATTTGTTGTATTGTTATTTCCCTGTTAATTGGTTTAAACTTTTAACTACTTTGTTAACTGTCAGGGCATCTTCCATGCAACGATACAACAATCACACGTTTACACAAACATTTTCTATGCTAGAAAGTGTAATTTCTTTTTTTTTCAGTTCTTTTTCTAATATACTATCAATATTTTCATCGGAGTTGTTACTTCCTTTACACCGTGTATCTACAGATTCTGATATTGTAGCATTACGCGCTGAATAACCACAGTGATCATGCAGTTTTTCCTTGAACGATTGAGAAATACCACAGCCTTGACGGTCGTGAACCAGCTATTAGTCATTTGTTGCGCTGTTTCGCTACGTAAGAATTCCTACAATATGCTATTCAGCACATTTATCGCCAACAACAATTACCTAAAAATAGCTTCTATAGAGGTGCTAACCGAGGCCAAAATTAATAGCACACAACTTAAGCGACTAATTTACTGTATTTACAGTAATAATACAAAGTCCATAAACAATTAAAATGCAAGTGATACTGAAAATATTAAATTTAGCCTCCAAAGTAAAACGTTTCCTAATCTTAAAAACTAGCTTTAATCTCTTCCTTATCTTTTTAAAAGATAGACACATAAAAGCACAAACATAACGTCAGTTCCGTTCCACATATGTGTGAGTTAGATAAGCCTTCTACTACAATTAATAATCACTAAACAAACCAAATGCCCCCGCTATCAATTGTTACATAAAGCTTTCCTCATGATGATAACTGTTTCCAACAGTCACCGCTTGCCATTTTACAAAATTAACCACTTTGCTAATTCAGTTCCATTAATAAATCGAACTAAGTGATAATAAAAAATAGTCTCGACTCCATGGAACCAGAACCATCGCGAAACCCTCATAATTTTTCGATTAGTCAGACCCACGGCCCAAGCATTTTGTGGAATCACTCCGTCGGCGCGTACAGATACGTGTCAGGAATTACTCAACGGACGATTTTTGGCTGATGTTTGACGATGATACTGCAGAATTCGCCATAGTTCCCCGTAATCCTGCTCTAGCGCGGGGCGTGAAAAACCCGTTGCTTCCGTTCCCGGAATTCCTGTCCGCCGCTCCGCAGCATTCCCCGTTCCTGAATTTAATTAACCCGCGGACCATTTCGGGGATCCAACCGCGTTGATCGCGCCGGAGGAATCATTGAAGAGCGGATAACGTTTTTACAGGCGAAATTGAGAGCGCTAGGTAGGTAAAGTTCTGCAACGCGTAGAAAGTACCGCAAAAATCTTCCCTTTTCTGCCATTTCCAGCGATCTTTTGCTTCGAGTTCCCTGAAGATATTTTCATAATACCCACTTCCTTTCTTGGATTATTATTTTAAGTTCATAATTTCTCAGGGAAATTGGTTCTGCAGCTTTTTTTTGCGGCGTTGAGAATATGGGATTGGGGTGAAATTCATTTTTATCGCGTTCTTTGTCAGGGTGGAACTCGCGGCTCTTGATCGGAATTTAAAAGCAGACTGAAACATTGGATCGCGATATTCAGTTATAAGGAAATTGAGGTTGCGTTAAACTGCTAAACTCTTCTTCGTGGTTTCAATCCCTTTTTCACTTTGATTTATTCGAATATTGATTAGTAGAGAATGTCCTTTTGATGAAATTTTTAGTTGTGATTGGTATTCTGGGGGATTACTGACCTACTGTGTTTCTACCAGCTTCATCTGATTTTAGGTTACTGGCAGAATTTTTTATAGCATTTTAATGATTATTTGGTTTTACATGGAATCCCTGAATTATTTGAATTTACTGTAATATTTACAAACAGAGAGAAACATAATTTCCTTTCGACTTACGGAAATCGTTTGAATTCTTAATCTCCTGAAACATCAGGCAATTGATTTGTCATTCCAGGAGTCAGATGCGCCTTGATTGCAAACTCAATAATCCAATACCTCTGAACCTTCACAGATGACTTGACGGATACAACAAATTCTGGAATTTAAATGACACACAGAGCAACAGAAACATTCTTTAACATCTATATCCTCAAATGCTTCCAAACTTTTTTCCTACAGGATTCTAAGAATAATCATTTGCAGCGTGTAGTTAATGCGCGTTATCGATTTTATGGTCATTCGATTTCACACAGCTGATTTTCTTGGACAGATTTAAAACTCTTCAGAAGCTTCAGCGAGGAATCCTATTCTTTGGACTAAAAACATAGCAAAATTTGAGATTTTTTTTCAAGAAACCAACGATTCGATTCATCTGAAATTTGGACCATGTTTTGATGCATCTTTGAAGAAGCTTCAGATTTTTTTTATTAATTTTTAACCCTAAATATAGTAGTTATGCATGATCGACCATCACGCCGCGCAAAATTCGCCGGCTGTTAGTGTGCATGATATTTATCTACTAGGTAATCTGAAACAGAAAGATGAAACGGCGTTTTATTTTATACATAGGGTAGATGTCCCAATTACTGCCACTGTCCCAATTACTGCCACTTTATTTATTTTATGTAATAAAAAACGTAACGTACAAAAAAATGTACAAACGCATATTATTTTTAAACGGAGATTCTGGTCACAGTTATTGGGTGGCAGTCATTCGGATAAGACGATTTTTGAGGTGACAGTTAAAGGTACACTAGGATCGCTCGCGAAATTTACTTAATTATTAATCAATTCTTCATATTTAATTCATAAAACTATTTTTTTTAATGAAAGAGATGTTACATAATATTATGTTTCAAACTGAGACGATTTTTAGGTTAAACAACACGTGAAATGATTAAATGAAGTTCAGTTATAATCTTAAGGTGGCAGTAATTGGGACATCTACCCTATGTAGCTTGAAATTGATGAATCAGCAAAAACAAAAAAATGTATTGAGCGGTGTGGACAGTTTTCAAACTGAAAGGTCTGAAGCTTTAATTTTTCCGACCCAATTTTGCGCCAATTTTCTTATGTAACAAAAGCGTATAGAACTTAGCGGTATTCTGGTTCATCGAATTGAAGCTACATATGTACAAAGTAAAACGCCGTTTCATTTTTCTGTTTCAGATTACCTGGAAGGAAAATATCATGCACACCAGTGGACGACAAGTTTTACGCGGCGTAATGCATAACTCGTATATTTATTATTAAAATTGAATAAAAAAAACATCAACTTCTTCAAGGATGCATAAAAACATGGTCCAATTTTCAGATGAATCAAAATGGTAGTTTCTTAAAAAAAATCGTTAATTTTGCTATCATTTTAGCCCATAATATAGGATTCCCCCTGAAGGACATTCTAAAGCACCTATTCTACTCGCTATCTACGATTTGAATTCCATCTAGCACCATTAGTCGGTCTAACTGTAAGTTTCCAGGAAGTGTGTTGCGCTTGCTATGACCGCAGGCGATTAGTATTAAGTTTCCGCTGACATACGCGCGCGTATCGGCGTTGAATCGAAGGATTTGCGGTCTTCTTGAATTTCTGCGCTTCTATGGCACACGCTTCGCGAAAATGACCCGAGTGCAATGGAGTACAAACACCGAGTGGAAACTGTGTCACCGCAATTACGAGCTCAAGATCGATTCCTGTTGCACGAACTGGGCTTGTTGTTTATTGAACTGTTTTTGGGGAAAACTAAGGAACGTGTTTGATAAATTATTAGTGCAAATGGGCTTGAATTCTGTCAGTGGAAATTAAGATTGCAGGTTCTTCTAGGTTGGGAACACTAATTGCCAATAATGGCCCAAGTGAAATTAAGATCTAAGATTCAGTGATACGTATTTCATGATTATCTTTCAGATATTTAACTTGGAAATATTTTTGAAGTGTATTTTACTGGTACATTTAGGGAAAGATACTGGCGCAATTATTTTACCTGATATCAAAACTGTAATCAAAACACGTTGATAAAAGTTGATTAGCAGTTCTGCTAATCATGCTGATCACATTCTCAATTCAAACTTGCAGAACTATGTTCGTACACTTTTGATAAGAATTTTTTGGTGATAGTACATGCTGCTTTCAAATTATATCTGCGATTACTTCATTGTAGCTTTGTAATGGGTTATCTAATTGCGATATTGAACTAAACCAATAGCGTAAGCATAACAACATCATGGTTCAGTTCATGGTGATTAACGAGTGAAATAGAATTTCTTAGACTTCATTCTCAAATTGACTTTACTGCACCCGAGTTACCGAAAGTCTCAGTTATCTCTTAAATATGCTTGCAAGATTGGATACTTTACGCTCTGAGAATTTCGATCAATGTGTGCAATGAACTCTCTATCAATTTGACCTGTGGGGCGTTCATTGCTCCAATTTACCGTTTAGAATAATAGCGATCCTTGTTCCTGAGACCTTGGAGTTTCTACTCAAGGCTGAATGGAAGGCCTCGGCGGTACTTTCACCTCGAATAACCGGCTTGATGTACATGAAAAACGTGAATGCATATTACGATTGAATTCCTGTAAACTTGTTGTTAGAACATCGTGTACGCCTTATTTTGTTGTGGATAAAATGAAATCTTATATGTGGTAATATTCCGGTACTTGATTAACCTACCAATACTCATAACGAATTACTATTTCTGAATGTTATCTATAATCGCAGCACGGTCCTACATTCAATTTGGGAATGATAATAAAATATTAAATATAAAATCAATATGTCATCATCTTCAATAGCGTGACTCTACATTTTTATTTTGCTCCGAGTTTATGCAAGAGAGAATAATAAAAAACTACTTTGTCCCTTGATGATTCATCGAATGACACTTCGTTTTAGGCACTTTGGATTTCATAAGATTTTATAATAAATCAATTTCGATTTCTTTGGATGGATTTTTTATTCAATTACTTAGAAAATACGTAGAAAAATTTGTGCTAGAGAAATGTTAAAAATAATATAAAAAGTAACGATTACTTTACATCTATCATTAGCAATTTGATTTATCACATCACAAGCTTCGCGGTAAATTAGAAGAAACACTGCTGATTTCGATTATCTCATTTTACGTAATCTTACTTCGCTTTTTATCACTATAACACAAGGTCAGGATAATTTATGTAAAAATTTGTATGTGTATGTTTTCTTTAGAACAGAATTTGAATTAGCAAATGTACAGGAGTAAGTTAAATAAATTGAATCCAAATCCAATATATTAACAGCACTTTAATGGTAATCAGATAAAAACTATTATTGATATTCTCAGAATTGTTGAGAAACGCGATGCAATAATTATTTTGACACGGTAAATATGTCTATGTAAATGTAACTTAAACAGAAGTTCTTTTTGTTTCTTCACTTCAACGATTAATGACTTATTGTTTGCAAATTCCTATTTTAATTATTCCCAATGATCTCTGCATAACTATTATCTACTCATTCTTCTGTTAACAGTAAATAAATTTAAGAAAAATATTTATTCATTTACCCATATGAATCAATATTACATTCGAAACCAGCAAATCACGATCAACTCCTGAAACTCAATTCGTGTTCGACTCCAAAACTGCACCTACCACCTGTTTTACGATCATTTACTTCAAGAATAAAAAACAACCTTGTATCACAGTACATTTCAATCATTAACTGTTCAATTCTAACTTCTTTAATTCACCAATCTATCTTTTACCTCATCCATCACGTGGATGTCCCATCCGTTAACATCTATTTACACATCTCGATTGCTTTCGATCAAAAATTCCCCCACTGAAAAAGTATTGCAGTACCATGTTCTCATTTTTATTAAACGATTTTATTTAACTTCACTCCTCCCTATCTGCTTGTTTCGTTTAAATCTTGTAACTCAATTTTAACCAACTTTCACAAATCCAATCGACTTGAAACATTGCAGGCGTACCTAGTTCCGACGACAATACAAAACTTTGAAGAACTCACCCCTGAGAGGGTGAAAAAATTGCATCCCCCTACAATTTTAAACCATTTCCACAAAATCTAATCAACAAAAATATAAAAATAATTAGTAGGTACTTTGTTACAAATTAACTGTAAAATAAAATATAAAAATATAAATTATTTGTAATTGGTGAATATTCACATACATATACCTATTTCTTTCAAAAAATTTTAAATGGATATTTGAGTGGAGAATTCACGAGAAAAAAATTGGGTGCAAAATACAAATACTAGAAAAATACAAAATATATAAAAATCATTTTTCAAGCAAATAATGCACTAAAGACTAAAAGAGAATTCTTCTCTTATACTACAATTTCGACTATGATATGTGATAACTTTGTGATTATCATATTTAAAGTCACATATCACCATCAAAATTATAGTACAAGAAAACAATTTTCTTTTACTTTCTAGTGCGTTATTGACCAAGTTAAATAGAATCGATTCACTTAAAAAACATTGTCATCTATCTCTTCCATAAATCGTGACCGGCCTCGCGTCGTGATTCAGCATTAACGCCAACGTATCATTGCAGAGAAATCGAATCGTGGGGGCGACGCCTTCGTGCCGCAACGTAACAGGTTGACGCCGGTTGAAGCCTGCGCAATAGCGTCCTGTCAGCTGCTTGAAAAGGAGGCGGCATAGCAGCCGGCTTGGCATTTATAAAGAGTCTGGGGAACAAACTTGGCTAGACAGTTTTCCATTATCTTGTGCTGCGTTCTCAGATAAGTACGTAGTCTGCTTTTCTTCGCGTTCCCGTCCGCAAGTTTCGAGTGTGCCGCCGTTGCGGAGGATTTCGGCTAACAGTCGATTGTGCTTTCAGTTCGTAACGGAATCTATCGATCGACAAACGAACGCGCCGGGCTCCATTAGATAGACATCGGGGCGGAAACTTTAGGCGAACTTGTTGGTAGAACTCAGCGTATCGTGTCGGAAGAATTACGAGAAATAGTCGCAAGCCTATTACGATACATAGCTTTTGGTGGTACATATTCGTTATTTGAAAGACAGAGATGTTATTCGGCAACGCGGTTATCGAGTTACTGCACAGTGGCCTTGGTAACGCTTGGATTCTTATATGGACTAATTGAGCTGCTCATAATGGAATGATTGAATTGTTACATTACAGCCGTAGTGCCGGCACGGAATTTTCCACGCGCTTATTGTCGAGAATGACACGCGGTTGTACTTAGTGAAAGCCAACGAAGAGTACATACGGCACATAAAACCGTCATCTGCTTTGCAGTTAATAGTCGCGATAAATGTGCAATAGGGTGGCCCTTATTTATATGTGTCGAAATTTTTTTTTGGTATTTCTTTGCTCTCACCCCTAGAACGTTGCCATTAGATAAAAAAATAGTTCCTGAAAATGTTTATTGCAATTGGACAACAGGAAAAGGTGCCGACCAGGCCTTAAAATTTAGAATCCATCAATAGTTTGGAGTTAAAGAATTTCTCAAAAATGGTAAGCCCTATCGAAATATTGTTTAAATAATATTAAAAGAGCATTCAATTTTCTACAATTACTGCATATATAATTTTTTCATGCTTCTAACTGTTTTTTAGATAATAGCGTTTGAATGTAGAGAGGTCCGCACTTCACGCGTATGGACAATAGGGTAGATGTACCGTTTGTGGCCATTACACTGTTTTTGGCCATGTGCATAATTATTCTATTTTTAAATTGCTTACAGAAAATTAGTCTGTGGAGAATTTCACATCATAAATATTTTGTTTAGTATACCGTCCGAAATATAAGGTTACATTTACTGCTTACAAAGAAAAATATTATACTTTTTAAGAAGTGGCTAAAACTGGTACAATAAAGTGGCCACAAATGGTGCATCTACCCTACATCACGCCGTACAGTTGGGTCGCGTGTCTCTCTATATTCAAACGCTATTATCTAAAAAATGGAAGGAAGCACGAAAAACTTATATATACAATAATTGTAGAAAATTGAATGCTCTTGTAATATTATTTGAATAATATTCCGATAGGGCTTACTCTTTTTGAGAAATTCTTCAAATTTAAACCATTGATGAATTCCAAACTTTAAGGCCTGGTCAAGACACTTTTCTGATGTCCTATTGCAATAATCTTTTTCAGGGACTATTTTTTTATGAAACAGAAATCGTAGGTTGAAAATAAGGGCCACCTTAGTGTGCAAACACGAGGTTATTTTCGCAACTCCGCGTACCAGTGAACACTCAGGTTTTGTAATTTTTTGTTAGCTCGTTGCAAGGCCACATTATGTAAATGGACGTTAAGGCATCGATATATCATATCTTTTTATCTTGTACTTCTGTGAAGATAGACTAACGTAAGCAGATATCAGTACAAAACGGGAAAACGATACTGAAGGCTCAATAGACTCGGGCCGAATTTTTTTTTACTGACCTACATACTGTTGATTTAATTTGTTGTTTTATGGCTGGATGTGTCTAAATAATTGGCATGTTGTTACAGAAATTAAGATGCCGATCGATTATTATCAACTTCCCGGAAGTCCTCCGTGCCGCGCTGTTGCTTTGACAGCCGCGGTGCTTGGAGTTGAATTGAACGCCAAGGAAATCGACCTGATGGCTGGGGAACACTTGAAGCCAGAGTTTTTGAAGGTACGCCGAGCAAAGTGACATTTTTATTCAAGACTGCGTAACTAAGATCGTTGCTTTAATTGGGGAATGTAACTGTATTCTGCATTTTGAGAGCAGTGTGTAATATATTTGTCGTATTGCACTGACCCCGATTTAAAAATAAAACTATCTTGGTATAAATGTAGAAGTAAAATTTGAGTAATTTGTTAATGTTCTACGTTTTATATACATATACAATTTATATTATTCTGTGCGCAGATAAATCCACAACACACGATTCCCACGATTGACGACAATGGCTTCCACCTGTGGGAAAGGTGAGAATTGTTTAAACTAAATGTTTCTTTTTTACTATAAAATCCGTGAGTCCGTCGTATAAGTAATTAATTTAAATAATTCTGTATAAATGTCGTAGTACAGAAAGAACCTTCTTCGCTGAAGGAAAGAAATTGTATAATTAATTTCTATGATACTTCATATTTGAACTTTTCATTCATCGTTATTAATTTTTACGATTTTCTGAAAATAACAAGATGAGATTCGGAATGTTGTGTAAAATTCAATAAGATCTGCTATTTATTTTTAAAGTAAGATGAAGTAAACCATTCAAAAACATTGTACAATCATCTTTTATATATTAATTTTCTTTAAACAATTTCTTGTATTCAAACATAGTGGTGTTCCTTAATCAGGAGTATAGGAGTATTACAAAACAATCACAATTTTAGAATATCGTGTCAATAATCACTAAAATAATGAATATTTCCTTACTTTCCTCATAGTCGTGCCATTATGACGTACCTGGCAGAGCAATACGGAAAGAACGACTCCTTGTACCCAAAAGATGCGAAAACACGTGCAGTTATTACCCAAAGATTGTACTTCGACGCCTGCACATTGTACAAAGCTTTCGCTGACTACTACGTAAGTCCCCAAACGATTTGGGTGTTCTTAAAAATTATTTAATGCGTAATATAAACAGTAACTTCAGAATATATATTTCCTTAATTCTTTCCTGTTTTATTCGACAAGTACGAATGAAAATTATTTAATTTATGTACCTCTGAAAATTCTGGAATGGCAGAAGTATGTGATGTTCCTTCTTAATAATAATGTTTATTTTCAGTACCCCATACTTTTCCAAAAAGCGCCCAAAGATCCGAAAAAAATGGAGAGCATAGACACGGCCTTTGGTATACTCGATAAATTCCTCGAGGGACAGGACTTCCTTGCTGGAAAGAATCTGACACTTGCCGATTTGTCCACTGTTGTCACCGTTGACACCTACGGGGTAATGTTTTTGAAAATCCGAATTTTGCCATTTATTGCTATGAATCGCGTTCGAAGAAATTTTCTGTCGACTACAACTGTATTTATGTATGCACTATAGTTCGTACCCGAACTGTATTTTTACTTACTATTGCTCAAAGAAATGCTCGTACGCGAAAAATTTATAAGAACTTTGCTTATCTTGATGCAAAGTGTATTAGACTGTCGTTTAGAAACTAATGGCATTGGGACAAATGTTAACAGTATATATCTTTGTGCATACGTTCACCTCGAACTATGAATTTATAGTTTACAAATCATCACGAAAAAACCGACAAGTTTGCACACTGATAAAACAGGATTAACGTTTTCATTTATGCACCATTAATAATTCAACGTGTTATCTTTACAATAGGTTGCGGAATACGACTTCAGCAAGTTTAAGAACGTCACCAGGTGGTACGCGAAGGTGAAGTCGACAATTCCAAAATACAAGGAAATCACTGAGCACGGTATAAAGGTGTTCAAAGGTTTCATAGACCAAATGTCGAAGTAAACGATTGGATAAGATAATACACTTATCGGTATGCGAGGATTCCATCAACACTGCGTCACTAATTTAACATACTTTTAATACAGTTTTGTGTAGCGAATAATTTCTTACGAATAAAATGCCAGTTCTGACTACTCATTCGAGAAAATTTAATTACTTGTTAACGTTAATTGCAAATACCCATTGTTATTCGTTTATGTGAGCTTGCGAATTTTTACGAGGGATGTTTGTAATTTATAAAATACCACCAAATCTGTCAAGGACGAAGAAGTCGTAGAAAAAGAGAAAAAAGAATTTTCAAATTATTGTTCAAATATTTTTATCGTTCGTAAAGGAATGTAGCTTTCACAGGAATTGCATAATTGATGGGTGTAATTTGTTAATAAACGGAAGTGCCTTAATTATCTCAAAAGTGTCCTCGATCTTTAAAAAAAAGATACTATAATATTTTTACAGATAGCTTAATAACATCATAGTCTTTTTAAGTAACAAGAATAATACTCTGTTAACTATTCCACAAACTTTATGAATCGATTTTCTATTTTCTTCTCTTCTATCTACTTAGCTATCGCCCATTTGAAATCAGCATCTGTCTAATTTTTGCTACACAATTACAAATTTTCCTTCTTCTGATAAGCAAATCCTTACGAAAGCTTCATTTTTAGAACGAATATTTAAATTTTAAAAATTGAAAAGTACCTTAGCTCTTATTCATTCGATAAGTAAAAAATTAGATCTTATACGAATCGAAGTAGATTTTGAAAGGGAAAGTGATCATGAGTAATGCATTTCAAAAGCAACTTCCATCTCCTTCGCTTCTGTGTAGATATTATCCATAAGTAATACATGAAATCAACATCAATCTAATGTTTGCTACATAATTATTCTTTCTGTTACAATATATTGTTTATTTATGCAAATCGCACAATAGTAATTAGTAAGGATATAGTAACCATAATAAAGTTGTAAATCATTAAATCAGAAGAGAATCAAACTTCGTACGCGTCTAAGTAGGCTTTGAAATGAAAAACGAGCGTGGATAATGCGTTCAAAACACATCCCCCAAGCGAAGGTCCCTAAGTCATCAATCAAAATATTCAAACTTGCCAGAAAATTGGTGGTGCATAGGAAAGTATCCCTAGTGTTAACAGAGACATTGTATGAACGATAATTAGAGTCCTCGTCACAGTCTGTTACATAATTGTCCCAGTTCTAACAGGTGTGCCATGCAATAGAAGGTTCGTCAGCGCTCCATGACAAATGAGAACCACTCGAGAGAAAATCACGGGTGCAACGACCTCGTGTACGCCCACTCGACAATTATTAAAGCGATACACAATCGCGTAAGTGCAGAATGGAAGCAGGTCAACTTACCTGTATGTTTAAATACATCTCTGGTTATACCACTCGTGCCGTGCGTCCATCCCTTCAGCGTGCGTTTCTTCAACCTGAACCCCGTAACTTATCGCGCGCACGTGAATATCGAATGAACCACAGCGCAGCAGGGCCATTAATCCCTGTTACATTGATTCACTTCTTTTCTTTCACACGTGACACGCAAAACACGAGTGGTAACAATTAAACTGTGGCATAATTAGTGGGGGACGTTGGAAGTCACTTTCGTTGCGTGACACTGCGGGAAGGGTAGGTTCCCTTTAAGTTGGAAAGGAAATAATTCGTCTTATATTTTACAGTCAAAGGATTCCACGTGGTTTATGTGGAGATAATATCGTTAAATATTCATCACTGTTAATTAGAATTTATTCTACCTTGAAATTGAGATTACTTTGACCTAACGATTATATTATAATACACTCGCGAGAATGGATTCGAGTCAGGAGTCGAGAAGTGATATTTTCTGAAATTTTTTAAATATTCAGCAGGGGCTGGATACGGCTTTAAAAAATCACACTTTAAACAAAAATTTGTTCTACGCCTGATAGTTCTCGAGAGATTCCAGAAAATATGATTTCGATCTCCAACTTTAGGGGCTGTTTTCACCCCTGCTATATGGAGAATTGTCGTTAACAGAAAACACGTGTCATATATTTTTCATTATTCTGCAGTCTCATCAAAATCAGCGGTTGCGGGTGCAACATGTTTCCATGTTAGATGCAATTGTTACGAGAAGCATTGCCATTGCTATATGAAAGAAAGAGGACTGTTTCTATCTAGCTCGAAGTGAAATTAGTATTACCACAATGGGATTCTGTAAATAGTGCAATCTGCGTCGGACACGAATTAATGAACCTTGTAATTATGGTGGCCGCCCGTTGTTTGCAGCGCGGCCAATTTACTTCAACGGCAGTTGCCCTTTTGATTCGATACTCATTCGCTAATTATCCTCGACCTCGGCTTTATATGCGTTTTAATTACTGTGTAACGGCCAGCAGGTATCAGCCTCTAATCGACATTTGCCTTTTTCGCGAAGCCACGGGAGGGAATATCTCCATTTACAGCGTCCGTTTGTATCTTTCTTCTAATTATAAGGATCTAAACATTCCAGTTAGTATTTACCTTAAAGAATGCTAAGGATTTAAGCTGCTTCTGGGTGTAATTGTTAATTTACTGCGAATATCGTTGCATGATCGATTAATTTATACATATAAATTGTGTCGCAGTATAATTAATGGCGATTAATTAATCTAGAAAAAAAGTATACGTCTGCACTTAAAAGATATTAATGACCGTAGTGAATTAAACCAAATAAAATCTATACAATTAGATCTGTTCAGTTCAATATATCTATTTCAATATCGCAAACTTCGATGGTCTGTATTTTTCAAAAAAATTCGATACCAGCAAAATGGTAACTTAAACACCCCCTAATTAGGCATGAACTACGTCATACCATTTCATCAAAATCTGTAACATTAAATGGAAGAACTAAATTGCCATGGAATGACCCTGAAAAATTATTATCGTATCCTCAAAACCGAGCAAAGTCCTTTATGTATTTATTTATTAATAGATCACTCTGGACACATGCTGAAACAGAATTGTTTCTATCTACGTCTAACAACCTTGCCACACAACTGCTACCTTATGAACGACATTCATTGAAAGTGAATAGGAAATAGGAAATAAAGTTCATAGTACAAGGACAAGGACAGAGGGTGCGCAATATAGTCTGTACTTACCAGGGGTGGTCCACTCGCATAGCAGAACTGTTAACACGGATTTAGTAGCTATCCAAGCCGCATGAGGTCTCTGAGAGCAGTATTAATTCTCAGATTTTGTACTAGGTGGCACTCATAGCGTTATTCTGTGTTATTTTGTTTCTGAAATTTGGTGGGACGCTTGGGGACGCTTACTCTCCTTTTCTGGACATCGTTAGGTGCACATCGTGTGAATTGTTTTCGAGCAGTACTTACCTAAGCAGTGTCTATATTCGCATACATATATCGAACAGGTCAATACACGAGAAGAAATTAAAATTACCTTCAGCACCAAGCTTCATTGCCACCAGCAACGATACCAGCTAGGTACCAATTATAAACATATTATTACGAAGGAAAGAGTTTGTGATCGTATTATGCACGATTCCGAGGTGCAACAAGGAACTTCTTGGAAATAATATTCACATTAACGTCTAAATTATCTCCTCTCTGTCTATACATATAGAGAGAGAGATAGAGAAGAGATAATGAAAACCAGAGAAGAAAAGAGATGACGATATCGTGACATTACATTTTTATTTTGCTCTGTGTTATGCAAGAGAGAATGATAGAATTACTAAGTATTTTGTCACTTGATGATTTCGTTTTAGAAACTTTTAATTTTATAAGATTTTAGAATGATTCAGATTCAATTTCGTTGGATGGATTTTTGATTGAATTTCTAAGAAAATACTTAGAAAAATTTGTACTAAAGAAATGTTAAAAATTGGAAAGCATATTTTGCAATATAAACAGTAACGCTTACTCTATATCTGTGATAAGCAATTTGTGTTATCACATCACAGGCTTCGCTGTAAATCAGAAGAAACACTGCTGATTTCGTTTATTTGATTTTACGTAATTTTACTTTCATTTTTATGAGGATAGCACTAGTTTCAGGATAATTTATGATAAAATATTTATATGTACGTTTTCTTTGGAAATTGATGATATTCAAAATTAATGATATTCTCAGAACTGTTGAAAAACGCGAATTATTTTGACATGGTAAATGTAACTTGAGCAGAAGTTCGGTTTGTTTCTTCTCATCAACCATTAATGACATATTGCTTCCAAATTCCTATTTTCATTCCCAATGATCTATGCATAACTATTATCTATTCATTTTACCTGGTCACAGCACATCAATTTAAGAAAAATATTTATTCATTTACCCATATGCATCAATATTACATTCAAAACCAGCAAATCACGATGAATTCCTGAAACTCAATTCGTGGTCGACTCAGAAACTGCACCTATCACGTCAAATCCTATTTTACGATCATTTATTTTAAGAATAAACAATAACCTTAAATCACAATACATTTCAATCATTAACTATTCGATTCTTCATTAATTCAACAATCGATCGTTTACCTCATACATCGCGTGGATGTCTGTTGACATCCGTCAACATCTATTTACATATCTCGATTTCTTCCGATCCAAAATTCCACCACTGAAAAAGTATCACAGTCCCAAGTTTTCATTTCTATTAAACGATTTTATTTAACTTCACTCCTCTCTCTCTGCTTGTTTCGTTTAAATCTTGTAACTCAATTTTAACCCACTTCCACAAATCCAATCGTCTTGAAACTTGGCAAACTAACGTAGTTACGATGACAATACAAAACTTTGAACAACTCACCCCAGTAAAAAATACAAAGTATAAAAAAAACAGATTTTCAAGTGAACCAATTTAATTTAAGTTGATCAATAATGCACTATAAACTGCAAAATAATTCTTCTCTTGTACTACAATTTCGATGACGATATGTCTTAAATAAAATCATACAAACTCTGTGATTATCCTGTAGAATTGTCCAAATCAACTGTGATAAGGATAATCACAGACTTGGTATGACTTTATTTAAAGTCACATATCACCATCAAAAATTGTAGTACAAGAAAACAAGTCCCTTTTACTTTTTAGTGCATTATTGACCAAGTTAAATAAAACCGGTTCACTTAAATTTTGTTTCATATGTCTCATCCATTATCGATTCAGTATTATCGCAGAACTATAATTGTAGATGATCCGAATCGAGGGTACGACGCCTTCGTGGTCATAACGTAACAGGTTGAAGCCGATTAGGACCTGCGCTGTAGCGTCCCGTCGCGACGGCTGCTTGAAAAGAAGGCGGCATAGCAGCCGACGTGGCATTTATACAGTCGGAGAACAAACTGCGCTAGTGTGTTTTCATTATCTTGTGCTGCGTTCTCAGATAAGCACATAGTCTGGTTTTCTTCACGTTCCCGTCCACAAGTTTCAAGTGCGCTGCCGTTGCGATGGATTTCGGTTAAAACCTGCCGTTCCAATTAGCCGCAGTCGCCAGCCGCTCATTGGAACGGCCACCTTAACAGTCGGTTGTGCTTTCAGTTCGTAACGGAATCTATCGATTGACGAACGAATGTTTACCTTCGAACGAACGCGCCGAGCTCCATTAGATAAACATCGGGACGGAAACTTTAGGCAAACTTGTTGGTAAAACTGAGCGTATCGTGTCGGAAGAATTACGAGAAATAGTCACAAGCCTATTACGATACATAGCTTTTGGTGGTACATGTTCGTTATTTGAAAGACAGAGATGTTATTCGGCAGCACGGTTATCGACTTACTCCACAGTGGCCTTGGTAACGCTTGGATTCTTCTAATCGAGCTGCTCCTAATGAAATGCTTGAATTGTTACATTACAGCCGTAGTGCCGGCATCTATACAGCCTATCGTTTTATCTTATATTTCTTTGAAGATAGACTAACGTTGAAGTAAATAATAGAAGAAAAAGAGAAAACGCTACCTACTGAAGGCTCAATCGACTCTCGCGGAGAATTCTTTTAGTGGCCTACATACTGTTAATTTAATTCGTTGTTTCGTGGCTGGATGTGTCTGAATTAATTGGCAGGTTATTACAGAAATTAAGATGCCGATTGATTTTTATCAACAACCCGGAAGTCCTCCGTGCCGCGCTGTTGCTTTGACAGCCGCCCTGCTTGGAGTTGAATTGAACGCGAAAGCGGTCGACCTGGACAATGAGGAACACTTGAAGCAGGCATTTTTGAAGGTCCGCCGAGCAGTGATATTTTTATTGTAGGCTGTGTAACTAAGATCGTTGCTTTAATTGGGGAATGTAACTGTATTCTGCATTTTGAGAACAGTGGGTAGCTTCATATATTTGTCATATTGCACTGACCGATTTAAAAATTAAACTATCTTGGTATAAATGTAGAAGTAAAATTTGAGTAATTTGTTAATGTTCTACGTTATATATACATGTACAATTTATATTATTCTGTGTGCAGATTAATCCACAACACACGATTCCCACGATTGACGACAATGGCTTCCATCTGTGGGAAAGGTGAGAATTGTTTAAATCTTTTTTTTATTGTAAAATCCTTGAGTCCATCAAATAAGTAATTAATTTACATAATTCTGTATAAATGTCGTAATACATAAAGAAACTTCTTCGCCGAAGGAAAGAAATTGTATAATTATCTTCTATAATACTTCATGTTTGACCTTTTCATTAATCTTTATTGATTTTTACAATTTTCTGGGAATATCAAGAAGAGATTCGGAATGTTGTGTAAAATTCCATAAGATCTGCTATTTATTTTTAATGTAAGATGAAGTAAACCATGGAATAAAGTTCCTTTTATTGTACAATCATGTTTTATATATTAATTTTCTCTAAACAATTTCTTTTATTCAATGATAGTGATGTTGCTTAATGAGGGGTAATTAAAAGTATTATAGAACAGTCACTATTTTAGAATATCATGCCAATGATCACTAGTATAATGAATATTTCTTTACTTTCCTCATAGTCGTGCCATTATGACGTACCTGGCAGAACAATACGGAAAGAATGATTCCTTGTATCCAAAAGATGCGAAGGCACGTGCAGTTATTAACCAAAGATTGTACTTCGACGCCTGCACATTGTACACAGCCTTCGCTGACTACTACGTAAGTCCCCAAACGATTTGGGTGTCTTTAAATATTATTTAGTGCGTAATATAAACAGTGAATTTATATTGCTTTAGTTCTTTTCATCTTTATTACTATTATTATTATTCATTCCACGGGTAGACCCTTTAATTTACAATAAACAATTCATAAAATTAACAAAGAAACAGTGGGAAAGAAAAGGAAAGAGAAAAACAGCCAGTTCAAAAATAAACCAACAAGAAAATAATAGAACTGTTGAACTAATAAAATTACAATTAAAATTAACATTAACGAACGTGTACAAAGATGTTACTGTGAACCAAAGCCAACAAACGATATTTAAAGGTGGTAAATGTGCCATTAAAAAAGTCGACATGTTCGCTATAAAGAATCGCTAATTTACATGTTCTGTGAATGGAGTTATTCAATACCAACAAAGTGTTGTTTCTCAATAAGTGAAAAACAGGACACGATCTGAGAGAAAGAATAGGCGCATAAAGATTAAGCAGAGCCAAATTTTCCGCAGAGTCGATGTAAACATTAATAACACTGAAAAGGCAAGTAAGCTCAAGATAGAGATCGACGATGTTCCAATGTGAGAAGATCACCGTATACAAGATTTGCATCATCGTCATTTATTCGACAATGTCGTGGGCGCCTTCGAACTCTCGCCGCGGCAATTTATTTTTATTTGCTTTCCGGCTCGCGTACGCGTTTATAGGCATTCAGGTGGGGTTCGGGAAGTCACACCGTTTTTACCTCGTCTGAGGGAAACAAAACTTTATTTACTTTGAACCTCTTCTCCCGGAGAGACAGTCTAGCGCAGGGCTGAGCAACTTGTTCGCCACCGCAGGCCGCACAGTCCCCACTACTAGTCAGCCGGAGTATGGTGGGGGTCGTCCTCCGCGGGCCGGCAGAGCAGGCAAGTCGGGGAACGGGCCGCATCACTGATGCCAGATTCGGGACGGGTTCTCTCGAGAATTTCCCCCACCTCGCGCATACTACGCCGGAGCAACGTGTCCGTGAGCTCGGCGCTTCGGAGACCAACTCACGGACACGTTGCTCCGGCGTAGTATGCGCGAGGTGGGGGAAATTCTCGAGAGAACCCGTCCCGAATCTGGCATCAGTGGGCCGCGGCAGTGATGCCAGAATCGTGGGACGTGGGACCAAACGCTTACCCCCACTATGACCTACCGTCGTCTCCCACTATGCCCTACCGGCGTCCCCCACTTTCTTCCCACCGCACTGCACACAAGCATATCCCTACCCCTGTCCGTGTGAGCTGCCTGTTGGGCTGCCGGACACACGGACAGGGGTAGGGATATGCTTGTGTGCAGTGCGATGGAAAGAAAGTGGGGGGCGACGGTAGGCCATAGTGGGAAACGACGGTAGGTCATAGTGGGGGTAAGCGTTCTGTCTCACGTCCCACGATTCTGGCATCACTGGCCGCGGGTTGCCCAACCCTGGTCTAGCGTCTCGTGGCGTCTCGTCTCTATGGCTAGTACATAAGCCTCTGGCAACCGTTAATCGTCGTCCAAACGACGCAATCGCATTCTGCATTCCTACGCGACGCATTATGGGTTCCCATTACTAGTTGAAAGCCTCGCGAGATTTCGGAAACCAATGGGCAACGACACACGGATTTCACGATCTAGCTTACAGTTAGTAACAACGGGCGGCAAGCGGTGTTGCCGGCAGAGGTAAACACGACGGTTAGCGGCAGGAACGATCTGGAATTCCTAAAATAAATTCTACTTGTAGGGGAAGGGGAACACTTACAGTAGTGGCGGTATTTGTGTGCGGCAGTAGTGCGTGCATGTGTACTGTAGGTGTTCCCCCTCGGCTACAGTGGCGGACAAAAAAGTTACCACTTTTCCGAACCACTCTACTTTTATTAATTTTCAATATCAACTCAAAACTGCAGTATGTGTCTAATGTACATATTCCGATAGAGAATTAAAAGCTGTATAAAACTTTTTTAGTTACACTTGAATTTATTTAACTAACAAACAAAAACCCTATATAACATTAAACAAGACAACAAACTTTTAGAGCCAACAAGAAGTTACCACTTTTTGAGCATTAATAAAAAAATCTAATATTTTGTGGGGGCACCTTTTACTTTTAGGACAACCTAAAAAGTTACCAAACAGTAACTTCTTTGTCGGTCTCAAAAATATGTTGCCCCAATGTTATGTAACAGTTGTGTTTGTCAGTTAAATAAATTCAACTTTAACTGAGTTTTTTTACAGGTTTAAATTCTCCATCAGAATACATTAAACATACCTACCACAGTTCCAAATTTATGCTACAAAATAACAACAATAGAACAAATAAAAAAAGTGGTGACCTTTTTGTCTGCTAGTGTACGAATAGGATTTACTTTAGGTTAACGGGCAACCAGTGTCCGCATCAAAGGTCTCGCGCGACCTTCATTAATAGCTAATCTTAAACAGACAAGTACGAATGAAATTTATTTAATTTATGTAACTCAATATTTTGGAATAATTTTTCAGTACCCCGAACTTTTCTTCAATGGGCCCAAAAATCAGCAGGAAAAGGTCGGCATAGACACAGCCTTCTCTTTACTCGATAAATTCCTCGAGGGACAGGATTTCGTTGCTGGAAACACACTGACGCTTGCCGATTTGACCATCGTTGTCACCGTTGCCACCTACGAGGTAATTGTCTTGAAAATATCAATTCTGCCAATTATTGCTATGAATTGTGTTCGATGAAACTTTCTATCGACTATATCTGTATATATGTATGCCCTATAGTTCGTACTCGAACTAATTTATTTTTCCTTTATTTTGCTCAAAGAAATGACTTTACATGAAAAATTGTTAAGAACTTTGCTTATCTTGTTGTAAAGCGTATTAGACTGTCGTTTAGAAACTAATGGCATTGGGACAATTGTTAACAGTATATATCTTTGTGCATACGTTCACCTCGAACTATGCAATTATAGTATACAAATGGTTGCGAAAAAACCGGCAAGTTTGCACACTGATAAGGCAAGATTAACGTTTTTATTTAAGTATCACTGATAATTCAACGTGCCATTCTTACAACAGATCGTGGACTACGACTTCAGCAAATTTAAGAACGTCGCCAAGTGGTACGCGAAAGTGAAGTCGACAATTCCAAAATACCAAGAAATCACTGAGCCTGGTATAAAAGGGTTCAGAGCATACGTCGACAAATTGGCGAAGTAAATGACTCGATAAGATAATATACTTATCGGTTTTCGAAGACACCGCGTCACTAATTTAATGTACTTTTAATACAGTTTCGTGTAGCAAATAAATTCTTACGAATAAAATGCCATTTTTTACTACTCATTCGAGAAAATTTCTACTTCCATCGATCCTAGTTTTACTCGTGTATGTACACATTGTTATTCGTTGCTGTGACCTTGCGAATTTTTACGAAGGGCGTTTGTAATTTACGAATATCTCTGGCTATAGCACTCGTGCCGTGCGTCCATCCGTTCAGCGTACTTTTGTTTAAGCCGAGCCCCGTAACTTATCGCACGCGCGTGAATATCGAGCGAACCACGGTGCAGAAGAGCCATTAATCCCTGTTACATTGATTCACTTCTTTTCTTTCACGCATGACACGCAAAACACGACGGGTAACAATTAAACTGTGGCAGAATTAGTGAGGAACGTTGGTAGTCACTTTCGTTGCGTGACACTGTGAGAAGGGTAGGTTCCCGTTAAGTTGGAATAGAAATAATTCGTCTTTTCGTTTACAGTGAAAGGATTCGTCGTAGTTTATAAAGAGATTTTATTTAAACACCGATTAACACCATCCAAATTGTAGTCTAAGAAAAGAATTATTGTTTACTTATTAGTGTATTTTTAATAAAATCGTTTAACATAAATTTTTTTTATATATTTTTTTCAAACAAATTCGAAACCAGCAAAATTGCAACTTAGACACCCTATAATTAAACATGAACTACATCATACCATTTCATTAAAATCTGTAATATTAAATACAAGAACTAAATTGACATGGAGTGATTCTGAAAAATTATTATCCTACCCTCAAAACCAAGCAAAGCCCCTTTTTGCATTTATTAATTACCACGTTGACTGCCGATGAAATCGGACGGTGCTTTCCTCGACGCCGAAAACACAGCCCGCACCCGCCCGATCGGAACGATCGGTGTAGTCGGCGTCGATCACAGAACACAAATCACGCCGATCGGTGTGATCGGCAGTCAACGTGTTAATAGATCACTCTGTACAAACGACGAAACAGAATTGTTCGTATCTGCGCCTAGCAACCTTGCCACACAACTGCAACTTATGAACGGCATTCATTGAAAGTGAATAGGAAATAGGAAATAAAGTTCATAGTACAAGGACAAGGACAGAGGGTGCGCCATATACTGTACATAAGCTGTGTCTATATTCGCATGCATATATCTAACAGGTCAATACACAGACTGAAACTCTATTACTGTTTTCAGTTCACTCGTGTCAGCAAGGCAGCGACGTATACTTCGCTTATTCTTGTTACCGAAGAAATTAAAATTACCTTCTGCACCAAAGAACGCTTCATAGCCATCAGCAACGAGTCCAATATCAACCACTGTAAACTTATTATTACAAAGGTAAGAGTTACACTTTCACGTTTGTGATCGTATTAAGCACAACGATTTTCAAGGTGCAACAAGGAACTTCTGGAAATAACATTCACCTTAACGTCTAAATTATCTCTTTTCTAACTTTACCATATATGAAGGATAAGGGGACAAACGAGGAATGCCCATTTTTCGTGATTTTGCGATTTATAGCATGTTTTGTTGGTGGCAACTGAGGCCACAGAACTACTTATAATAATAACTTTAATAATAATTTTAATAACCACTATCATGAACTTTTTTATAATAGTAGAAACAATAAATCAAAACAAAACAAAAAAGTTAAATAATTTAAATGAAAATGATAACAAACTTATTATATAAAGATTTGGTGTACCTACTGATTAAAAGCAGGGAATATCCACCCTCCACGGGAACAAAACATGGAATGTCCCCAGTTTTCCTACTTACACTATGTATTTCTGATTAGTGTAAGTTTGTACTAAAACGTCTGGAGCCCTCGGACGTCGCTGTGTAGACATCCTTGTTTTTATAATAACAGAAGTGGACATTTATTTTGTTACAGTATTCTACAGTGTCCATTTGAAAAATATTAAAATAATGTAAAATAATTGTTTTTTTGCTGTGTTATTTTCTGATGCCTAATTTGAGTATAAATTGTTCATGTTATGAATAATACTGTTAAGTTCATTCAACCTTGTTCTTTACTGATGGACCAAAGTATTAAAACTTAATTTTTTTAATAAAGCTGTTTTGTGATATTCCCTGTTTTTCTCTCATACCCTTCATATGCATGTATCTGAGATCGCGGTTAAACGGTTTCCATCTTCCCTTCAATGTACGTTTCGTTTCATTCCCGTATATCGATTGCTTGTTAATAGTAGGTGCACCTAGCAGTATATCAGTCCCTCTATGTCCTGGCTTAGCGCTGGAAAAAGCGTGTTCTATCGATTGTGGTTTATTGAATACAGAACTCTGGAAATACGATCCAATCAGACGCGAAGCAGACTTTTACATTTTTTCTTTCATTTTCCCTGCTCCGCGAATCCGTTTTTGAAAAGTCTTCGTTAGGCGTCCCTTGGCCCATTCGCTGAAAATAAAATTAAACATTATTATTTTGGATGTTCGGCAAAGTGAGAAAACAAATCTTGTCCACTTACCTTGGCAGGTCATGATAAAGCGGAAATATTTATTGCATCAGTCGAATAAACACGTTAGCATTATTATTGATATGTACTGGGAAAATAATATTGCAAAATTTATTGCAAAAATATATAACTCACAATCTTGGCGAAAATAAGCATTAACAAGGGAATCCCGATATAAATTGTGAAAAGAATGTTTTTCGCAAATTCTTTATCACCATATTGTAAGATATCGAAAGTCATAAAACTTTGAATTTAACTTCTTTTTTATATCTGTTATAGTTTCGTAGATATTCATGAAAATCTTAAAACTTACGATTTTTTCGATAGGGTGTTATTATCCTTGGAACCTTTTTATTGCCGAATAAAGAAATAGTTACGTTATTAGCATTATTTGAGCTACATTTCTGCAAAGTTTCAGATTTTTTGAATTTTCGAATATCCGAATTTCCCTTATAAGTCAATTTGAGAGCGATGCAATAAATATATCCAGTACTGTATTCCCACCCTTTGCCAAAATGAGCAGTGGTTCGCCTTAACAGCAGTTTTGTTAGCTATTAATGAAGATATGGGTCGATTCTCATCCTCAATTCTGCTTCTCCTTTTTGACTAGTCTATTTCTATTCACTGTGCACGATGACGTGTACAGACACAGAATACATGTATATCGCATTCGTATACAGTTTTTGCGACGGCGGCAGTAGAATTGCTGCAGTTGAATACCGGTGGCTGTTCTGGAACGTAGACGTTCTTTGTCATTCCGCGTTGTAAAACGCGAGCAGGTTTTTCACAGAAATTCACATCTTCACATCACTGAATACTGGTAGACACATTGAAATGCATTCCCCGCAGTCTCTCCACGGATGACGTTCACTCACAATTCACCTGCAATGATTCTGCCGTTAGTTATAATTCTAACTACTAAGTAGGTGAAAATTCGCAGGGAAGGAGATAAAATTGGTTTGAGTATCGATTTGCAGTGATTCTGCACTCTGAAATAATAGATTAATAACTTTTACCTTTCATCACCTGACAAGCTTGACAAGGAGGGTGTACGAGGTCCGATTTACAGATTTGATTCATATAGGTATTGCGTATAGTTAATGCACGACATGTGTAATAATGTATCGGAAGCATAAATCTGAAGGTTTAAAAGTTTTCGAGAAAATCGAGTTCAATGTTTCCCTTTTTCCAGACTTTACTAATTCTTAATTGAGGCATTGACAGCAAAAACGGACTACCCCACATTTTTGGCAAAATTGAGTTAGTAGCAATAACGTATTCCAATAGGTTTTACCAATTATATAAAATAGAAAAAATTAATTATTTTATCAATGTGGGTTAGTGAATTTTTGCTCTCGATGCCTTAATTAGTCCTACAATTAGTTATTCAAATAAGCTTTGTTCTTACACAACGATCTATGTACAAAATTTGGAAGAGACGTAACTTTGAATTTGATTTCCTCACAAAATTTTGAATTGTGCACCCCATGCATTTAAAAGTTTATTATACATTATATGGACCAACTACTTGCATGATTTTGGAAAATTGGTGACTCAGAATTTGGGCACTCTCCTTGCAACATCAAAAAACTGAACATTTATTTAGAGAAAAAAATTAAATACACCCCAAAGTTTATGTAACTCGTTTCATTCAGAATGATCTGTAAAAAAGCTGGTATATTTTTCTGCAAATCCCCGAAGAGGGGAGGGGGCGAATCGAGAATTTAAAGTATTTTGCAAAAGTAATATGCACTGGCATTCTACTCGAAGTTATTTTATCATCGAAGGATATGCAATAAATGTGACCCGAAATATAAGGGATAGTTCGGTGACTTTATAAATATTGATTTGATCGGTGATATTGATTCCATAGAAAATCGTTGTGGCTGAAGCTGATAGAGTTCCACGAGCTATGCAACGGAATATTTCAATATTTTTCTCTCGTAGTGTAGAAAATTTCAAGGGATTCTTAATCCTCCGCGCTTCAATTTATTCTCACATCCATCGAACATCGATATTGTTGTTCCATACTGCTGTCATTAAATACAGAACACTGTAATAATACAGCAACGCAATTTCAACACCAGTTATAGTTTCTCTACTTTCACGTGAAAATTATTATTACAGTTTTACTGGGTTTTGCACATGGATAACGTTTTAATATTTCTTGTGAAATCGTAAGAATTGACTTTGAATGCCTCTAAATAAAAGTAAGTACTTTCTGAGTAATTGATAATATTATGATTATTTCAGAGACGTTCTTTTTATAATTTCAGCGCAATTTAGTAAACATGTCAGTGGATTTGTATTACACGCCAATCAGTTCACCGTGCAGAGCGGTTCTGTTAACCGCGGAGGCAATTGGTTTCCCCTTAAATCTGAAAGAAATTGATTTATTTGCTGGCGAACATATGAAGCCTGAATTTGAACAGGTTGGTACGATACAAGGATTGCTCGTATGCTTTATGACCTAGTTTTTTTATAGAGATTGGAACGTGGAAAGGTAGATACTTGTTTAAAAAATGTGGTAACTCACTTGTGACCGAATGTTTTATTTCTTTAGTGTAATTCAATGTATATATATTACTTACTCATTCATATTGCACCCCCTTCCATCCATTTTAAAATATTTCAGGGAGAATCCCATTGGTTAGTAGTATTATTTCAAGAAAAATAAGGGAAGAGAAAAATACTAAAAAAACTTAACGAGATATTACGTAAAGTATCCAAGAAACAGCGTCGCAAACGCACGTTTCAAAATAATTAAAATCTCTGGAAATTAAACAACTTCGAGGCTGAATTTAATCAACTCCATTTAATCCCCCCGCCATTCTGTCCCGTTGCTCTTGCTCGCGGCTCAAAATAAAATCCCGGCTATGCGATTATGAAAATAATTGCGAGCAGCCGCGAGTGTTGTAAAATTGCGAAAATGTTACTGTTACAGTTGAACCCGCAGAAAACAGTCCCGTTTCTTGTGGACGGCGATTATACACTGACGGAGAGGTTTGTAATTAATGGTTGTACGGCGCACGCTATTTAAACATTTACAGAGATTGACGTAAAATCAAATGAGAAGTCACTTGCTTCTGAAAGTTCCCTTTTTCATGCTCTCATGGGTTGATGCATTATTTCGCGGACACTTTCAGCCGAGCCATTATGTCGTATTTGGTCGATCAGTATGGCAAGAATTCTCGACTGAACCCGCACACACCTACTGGTCGAGCGTTAGTCAACCAACGATTACATTTTGATATTGGCACCCTGTATAAAGCTGTGAAGAATTATTATGCAAGTATTCACTCATGTTTCTCCCTTTGTCTTCGAGAAAGTCGAGAAAGCATCACATTTATCCATAGAAATTCTACGCACAAGGGCAAAGAAAATTCCATACAGTGTCGCTGCACAAAATCAGTATTTCAAGTGGCACCTGTGCTTAAGGATTGTAAAATTGACTTTTTCAATTATACCGGTAACTTGGCTAAATTTTCAATCAAAATCGGTTTACCGGAAACTTACCGGTATTTTTTTAAGGTATTAAAAATATAAGAAACATGGTAAATAAATGATTAATTACCGGTAAAAATTTACTGGTGAATCGTCAGAAGTACCCTGAAGTTTTTACCAGTAATTAGCCATTTATTTACCATTTTTCTTATATTTTTAATACCTTAAAAAATACCGGCAAATTACGGGTAAACCGATTTTGATTGCTAAATAAATGGCTAATTACCGGTAAAAATTTACCGGTAAATCGCGAGAAGTACTCTGAAATTTTTACCACTAATTAGCAATTTATTTACCATTTTTCTTATATTTTCAATACCTACCTGTATTGCCTTATATTACAATCCTTACCAGTGTTGAAGCACCCTGTATAGCAGGGCTGCACAAAGAGCCGTTTCCAGCACCTAGTTGCAAGCAACCAGTCGACCGTCGGGCTTTCCCGTTGCTGAGGGTAGAATCAGTGAGGAGAACTGCAGTAGAGTAGGTGCGTGCTCGTAGCGCATAGCTGGGTTCCTTGTGGGGCCTCAGTGCAGAGCAGGCGGCCAGCTCGACGCTCGGCTGGTTGCTCGCAGCTAGGCGCTGAAAACGGCTCCTTGCGCAGCCCTGACTGTATAGTATTCCAAGATAGAATTTCCAAACACAGACATTCATGGATTTAATTTATAATTTATAATGCGGACTTTAAGAATGCGTTCTTTTTCCAACAAGTATCCAGTTGCATTCGGAAAGACGGATGTTTACGATCCAGAAAAGTATAAGAAGGTAGAAGGCGCGTTCGAAGTTCTGAACAATTTTCTGGAAGGACAGGAGTACGTCGCCGGGCGTTACTTGACCATTGCTGATCTTGCTGTTGCTGCCACTGTGTCCACTGCAGAGGTAAAAACGACGTAGTTCAGAGATGTTGAAAATTATTTTCGTGGGCTCAGCTGGTGTAATAATTGCAGGTTTTCGGTTTCGAGATTGAAATGTACCCGAACGTCGCTAAGTGGATGGAGAAAATTAAATCCTCCGCGCCTGGTTATCGCAAGGCTAATGGCGAAGGTGTGCAGGCGTTTAAGAAGTTCCTTGAAGACTCCAAGAAGGAATAATTTACACCAATAAGACGTTGCATTTCTGATTGAAATTTATATATCGATGTTCAATGATAGCTTTCTGTTTTCTGTTAGTTGTTGACTAAATACGTTATACGGTAGCTCTATTCACTCTATATTCGATAGGGTGCTCAAAGTAATTGGGAGATAATGGTCCTGGAGTTTTGAGGAATAAGGCTACTAGTAGTGGTGAGCGCAATATTTCTATGTAACGGAGTAATTATTTTTGGCGAGTATGTGAATTATTTAGCTCAAGCAGCATTGGAAATATTAAGTATTTTAGAGAGTAAAAGAGTAAAGTGCTTGAGTCATTCTCTGATACGATTAAAGTCACATTCTCTGTGACTATAACTTCGTCTGTGTAAGTATTCTTAAGCATTCAATTGTTGTATACCTTACTTGAGGTTCTATTAAATTAAGTACACTAGATTAGTGTAGAAACTATAATCAGGTATCGTCACTATATGTACTATAATCAATTGTCAAGAATAAATGCCATTCTGCAAATTTTCAATCAAATCACAATTCTTCAGTGTAATCATTTGGCACCGTTTTAAAACAGAAAGTCTCTTGCACGTAATTCTTTCGAGGAATGTATTTCATTGACCCAATTTTAGCTCACAGGATATATCACATCCTACATATCGAGGAATGGAAAATTGAATTTGTGAAGAAGGCAATGCTTCCACGTCGACAGATGGTAAAATCACTGGTTATCATAAAGAGATATATCGAAGCTACTGATAACACTCGTTTCCATGGTACCTTATCCTGTGATAGACCTACATGGCAATAAGATATTTTTTCAGTGATAACACCGTTTTAGCTTCACACCTTATCGTAGGTCGATGAATTGTAAAGTACCTCAACCTTCTTCGAAGTACATATTGCCTTACTTTGATAACAAACAGTTTCTGACAAACCATGCAGTTCGTTCGTGAATTTTCGAAGCCTCAAAAGTTAACGTCATTGCAATTATCTGTGCTCTATTAGTGATCTGGTAGTAACGATTTGCAATTAAATCAAGATTCTGTTTATAGTTTCAAATTTCAATTATTCGATAATATAGAATATCTTCACTTCGATTGGGTATACTCAGAAATTTAAATATAAAATGCGTCAAAATTTGGTGAACCTGCTAGGCCCTTTTCCCACGAGACACTTCTGTGGTTCACGACTAATATTCTGGATACATCCACTTGTTAGTCTATCAATCTCTGAATAACGCTGCTTTAAAAAATGTAGTTGATGTGGCAAATAATAGTGACGAGCAACAAATCTGTCTCGCGTAAAAAAGCTTTTACGTTCAAACAGTGGGGCTGTGGTTGCAGATGTCGTCATATCTAACAATGTAAACTTCACGCAATCTCGCTGTTTTATACTCGTTGATGTGATCAATACCAAGGACACGATAATTTAGCCAACGTCGACACTTTATGAAAAGTGACAATTTACATTTATTCTAAATTCAGTTTACATACAACAATTCGTCTTACATTAAATTTTGGGAGAAACTATTGCAGTACTTGCGTGGCGTCTTATGCCGTCACTTTGAGTACGAGGTACTTAAGGGGGAATCCTATTTTTTTTACTAAAATCATAGCAAAAGTTGGAATTTTTTTTATAAAACTAGCAATTCGGTTCATCTGGAATTTGGACCATATTTTTTATACACCTTTCAAGAAGCTGCAGTGCTTTTTTTAGTAATTTTTAATAAGAAATTTAGGAATTATGCATGAGCCACCAATACGGCGCGCAAAATCTGTCGTCCACTGGTGTCTTGGTCCATCATGCCACGTGTTGGTGGATCATAACTCCTATATTTATTATTAAATATTCATAAAACTGCCTTCGCCGTGGCTGACTGAATGTCGTGACTTTTTCGTTTAATTTTTTAACTATATACACAGTGTGATTGTAAGTCTAATTATAAGTATTTTAAAAAGTTAATAACTTGAAAGCGAAGCATCAAACGCAATTTCGCCATTCTTGATTTTCATCTTATTTTGGCCTATACACTCCCTCATTAAAGTTTCTGATACTGGACACCCTGAACAGTGTTACTATTTACATTATTTTAAAAACGGTAAGTATATTGTTATATAGATGGTCTCGAAAAAGGAAGTCCTTACCGTCGAGTGTTTGCTACATCCTTTTGTGTATACTTTACGTGTCTTCCCTGACAGATAACGAATAGTGTTGGATATCAAGAATTTTCATTATTGTTGTAAAACTATTTTCCCTTTATTTTTCGTACGCGCAACCGACAAAAGTAATTCCCCGTAAACACACTGCGTTATTAGAATGGGAAAAAATTATGCAGTCTATGCATCCACGGAGTTGTGACGTAATAACGTGAAATATGACATTGCGGTACTCAATATCTGTAAAATAAATGTAGAAAAGTTTGTAGTTTGTATTATGAATTTTGAACAGCCAAACAGTTACCGAGAAAACAGGGATGGTGCATGAAAAAAGTTGATTACACAAGTGACCCAAAATGATTTTCGTAACACAGGAAAGGGAAACATTTAGGGTAAGTCGGGGAGAGATGGCTCACTTTTTTTTTAAAACAATCAGTACACCGTAAATTTAGTGGTTTTATAAAGGACAAAAATAAACGTGATCGAGTCATCTCACCCGCAAGGCCATCTCACCTGGAATTACCCTACTTGAGACTGTAACACTTCGTCGAATTAGATACCTCAGGATTATCGGTACAGTGAAAATTAGAAGTGTAAATTTTAGTTAGAATTTTTTAGCTTTGTTTAGAATTTATTAGAAAATTAGAATTACTATGAAAAATATTCTCGGTGGCTTGTTACTGTTACATGAAGGTCGGTGTTATGAGAGATAGAAAAAGATGTGACAGTGCACACTGCGAAGTGCAGAAAAAGTTAGAGGGATGAAGAAAATAGTGAATTCAGGGGAGACATAGAGAAGAATAGAGGGTGATACAGAAAGACTAGATGAAGCTGCGAGAAGAAAGGAATACAAAAAACAGATGGTGGCAGTGACAAATAGAAAATTACAGTAGTAGCCTATAAAGCTAAGTTATAGCGAGGTTTGGAACACATTTGTAATATCGTAAACAATTCACCGGGAATATTATTTTTCATACTCCCTTTTATGACTCTTATTATTCTATCAATGAAAAGTTCGAAGACCCTACACTTTCTGTTTTAAGAACTTAAAAACAAAGTGAAAATAATTCGAAAATAGTTACGCTAGTATAGGTTTCCAGCGACACGGGGAAGAATCCATTAGCAGTCAGGTGGCAAGATCGTCTCGATCGCATAATAACAAGTTGCAAATCTATACGCAGTAATTTCCCACATTGATTCATTGGTAAATTCGTCCATGGCCCTGCATACACCGCTGCAGCAATGTTCGTACTTTCGTGTATCAAGCAATCGCAACTGTACGTGAACATGAACAGGTGACACATGTTCGACAACAAGAGGTTCACAAATGTAAAGCGTCTTGTAGACGATAAATCTGCCTGGGTAATAAATCACGTTGCTAGCATGAGTAAAATATATAACAATATTTGAATATTATATACATAAGGAAAGTCTTCCATTTTTACCATGGAGGTGTTATCATCTTTGGTTTATAGCATTTTGTAAAACCATGATTCCACCTGCCGTGACACGTGGACCCGTGGCTTAATACAGTAGAACCTCCAGTATCCACACCAGGGATGCACACAGAGGGGGCAAAGAGACCCTGAAGGGGCGTGTAAGAAAAAAGAAAAGAAAATTTAAGGCTTTAAATAATTTTTTATAATCAACTAATGAATTTTATTGAATTTGCAATAAAAATATTTTCATCCGTTCAATTCGTCTTCCCCCAAGATTAAATCCTGAGGGCGCCACTGATCTACACATTTATTATCCGAGCGTTCTACTATCCGAATGTTCGCTCATGGGAATGTAAGTAGTATTATACTTTTATGACTAGCCCTACAGTGCACACATAGTTGGGCCTCACAGGCCCATATCTCCAAATCTAGGAAGGCTTGAATATTTTGAGAGAAAAATGTTTTTAGACTGCATTGCACTCAACAGTTATTAAAAAAAATAATTATAACAAAATGAAATTTTGAAGAAATATCCCTTTAACACTAGGGGGCATCTTTTTGGCATATTTCGGTATATGCTCCCCCCTCCGTAAATGTTTAACAAATAGTCCTTGAAATTAAAAATTCCATTTTTTCGCCTTCATAAATGAAAAACTGTTCGAGAAGCATTTAAACTTTAAAAATTTGAGAAAAAAGTTCTTTTTTAGTTATCCAGACTTTTTTCGAAAACCGTTTGTCGCACGAGAAAAACATACAAGATGCTCCTTGTCTGGATCTACAACTTTTTTTTTACATATTTTTTTATGTAATCTTGAATAACTGGGAGAATATTATATAAAACCGACTTTGTGAGCTGTTAAATAATTATTTAAATGTCCAAAGGCCCAGGGGCACCTTTTCCCGTTATACTATCGGGCTCAAAATTTACACAGAATATTTTTATTATTTGAAACTATTCTGGCGGGTGCTCCGAAGAAAATTCAGAAGTCGAAAAGAAGAGCTACCCTAATGAATAAATATTCACACTAATCTACACTATTCACACTAATGTATGAGGGAGTTCACAATGCAAGTTAACACATTAATATGTAATGCCATCAACGTGGAAACGTGTAGTACGAGCTGTTGTAACGAACCGAGAGATACTACTTCACAAACTATAAAATAATGCAAGTGTCGCAAAATTTTCAAAAATTGATTACGCTAGAATATATATGATAGTACATTCATATTATCTATGTTTGATTTCTGGTACGGTTACTTGCATCGCCTTTCTAAAATATAGAATTATCACTACGAGGAAAGTATGTGATCCACAATCCGAAAATTTCTTTATCCGGCCTATCATCTCACCGTACTAATGTGTATAGTGGAGGTTCTACTGTACTTGAGTGAACGGTGCATACTGACCACTGCTACTTGATATCCGACGAAACAAATTAACAAGCTGAAGGTCAGCACTTGCGCCAGTATAATTGTTCTGAACACTTCTTCGAGCTTCTTGCAGAAAGAAATCAGCGCTTGATGCTGCTGAATACACTTCTTAAATGTGGCGTAACATTTGTCAGAACAGCACGCTGAACTCGTGCCCGGACGTTCTTCGGGTACACCTTCGTTGAATTTCAACCTGTGGATGTTCTCAAATCTGTATTGTAGTATACGAAACTGAGCAGCCACGTGTAGATTCATCATGCACAAGAAATTGTCGAAGCAAATGTAGCAGACGCCAACGTGATACAATGCTAAAACCTGTATGAATGTAACGTTTAAAAATCAATTAGTAACTGCAATAATTAACATCGCTTAGGTTGCACGACGTTTCGTTAGCTTTGTGGTAGCATTTTAATACGGATCTTTTAAATATTGTACAAGACAGAAAGGAGATAGTACTGATTAAATTCCACCCAGAATTGAGATTTAATACACAAAAGTTCAGAACTATCGGTCAAAAAGTATCTCACGATGCATAAATAGTTTATTATAGAAATATTCTATTGGGTTGGTGCAGAATTATCAAGCGTTTGTATTGGCGGGTTATTTGTTATTAAAAATTTTCCCGTCTTCCAAGCAAATGGGAAGCAGTTATTGAAGTAGGTGGTGACTACATTCCGGAATAATCATTTCAAAATGTTATTGTTTAATTTTTATGTTTCTTTCCTTCATAATAAATATTGTTTAAAAAACACCTGATAATTATGCACCAACCCAAAAATTGTATTATGAAATCGAATATAGTCGTATTTGTATATTTAGTTAATATTACATGAATGTAATAGTGCTACTAGAGATGTAGGGTTTGTTAAGAAGAAATTGGTAATACCTGCAGCGCGAACGTTATTTCAAAGTATGGTGTCATGGACAAAGGCAAGTTGAGCCACATATTGAACGGAAGTATCCTGTCTGACTCGTTTTTTCCAATATTTGCTGTAACAAAATAACAGTTTCAGTATGATTCTAATAATAAGGTTCTAATTAAATGTTTATAGCATTTTCAGGTACAAACTGTCGCATTACGAACATTTTGAAAGTATGAATGTGTTCGTTATTGAGGATCTTGCAGCAAGAGGAGTGCAGCTACATATTGATCAACTTCAAGTAAATTAGAAAAAACCATTTATAAAATGATTGCTTTGACTTAAAATTAAAACGATAACACAAATTGAAAAATATATATTTTCACACAATAAGTACTTAGTTATTCAATTGATAAGCTTTTATTTTTATTTTTGGCAAATTTTTCAAATCTGAAGCATTCGTATTGCGCAAAACAGTAATGGATGCAAATGGCTCATTTGTTGTCGGATTTGCATCAAACAATGGAGAATTTTTTGACATATATTACACTTCATAATTCAAAAACTGTCAAAAATGGAGCTGCTCCCTCTTGCTGCAAGGTCCTCAATTAGTGATCACGGTCAGTAACTTTACAATATTTTAATTACTCGCAATTACAAGTGAACCAACTTACCCAAAATCGGCCTAATCGCATAACTGATAATGGAAAGTTCAGTAAACAGCGTAAAGACGCAAATAAAGTATGTACAGATTCGTTTCCATCTAATAAAAATCGTCTCCTCGTGTGCAGTATAGTTTGAATTCCAAAAATTCTTTTGCATGTACACAACTAAAGTGAGAAATCCTTTCTTATGTATAAACAGGACAAGTATTTTGAACAAAGCGATGTTCAAGCATAAAATGTTGCATGCGATGTATGTGCAGGTCTATAATAACGAAACAATATGCAAATTGGAAGCGTCGACTGTGTTAATTGAAATTGTCTTTACACGTAATAAATCTCTAAACGTTAATCTTAAAACTAATCGGTACAGTTTCATTATTTCAATATTAAGAATGATATGACGAACTTATAGCTCGAACGAAATATGAAGTCAATTGGAAAGATGACGGACCAGAAAGCTTCAAGACTCTAAGATTTCATTATAATCGGCCCCATTCGTTTTGAGTCCCGTTCCACCGAAACACCAGCTCACTCACGCCAAAATCTCCCCAGGAGTAATAAAAATCTCGCATCTGGACCCACACAGAAAATCCAATCGTAAAAACGGTGTAGATCAGCGTGATAGTTCTCAGCCATTGCTCGAAACGATTAGTCGCCGACCAGAAACCAACACACTTCACGAAGAAGGATGCTATGGCGAGGGAAACGTCTTTGCTGTGCACTGAGCTCATGTTCGCTTTCGCATAAACTAAACGTTCAGGTTTTATGTCTGCACATAGAATCCCCGCGTAGATGTAGCAAATTGAATTGAAAGTAGTCTTTCATTTAGCCGCATCCTCTTATTCATCGTTCGTCTACTTTGTAGTCGCTTTTCGTTTCATTCGTGTACTGTCATTCGAACAGGAAAAAAGGTATTATAATATGCATGCAAGTGCAATTGCTACTCTTTAGCATGACTGTAATGGGTGGGATCGATGAGTTATGCATGACTCAGGAGGCAGTCTCGTGGAACCCTCGGTGAGACTGGATCTGAATAGTAATCAGCAGTTGAATATCTATTGGCGATGGCGGGAGTTCAGCTTTAAATCGGAAGAAAAGTTTGTTACAACTTCGCGACAATTCAGTGGTGGGCTGCTAGGCAAAAATTGGGAGAACGTGGTCGACTTTCTATTGAGTGAAATTGGAGAGCTGTTTGTTATTCTTTGGTCACCCCCAATTGCAAATTCTAGATTTTAACCCTCAAGTGCTTACGCTTTCCTAAAGGCGGGTACCTGTTTAATCCATGGGTTGGGAATTTTGCCTAGCCCTAAAAGTAGTGCCACAGTACATATATTGGTCTAAGAAACATGTCAATCTGAGTTTTCAATTTGACAGAAATCTAGTTTGAAGTGCATTTTTGAGTTTTTTTAGATTGAAAAACTCCAGATTGAAAACAGACATCGGATTTGGTCTTTTCATCCCCAAATTACCGTAGTGTAATTTTTCGAACTGAATTAAAAATTCTATGCACTAGAGGGTTAAGGGGCGATTCTACCTTGTGGGGTCAAAGTTTGGGGTTTTTGTGAATTTTTTGTACAAAAACTGTTCGACAAATTACTTTGAAATTTAGCAGGCTGGTTGATAGTATCTTGAACTATTGTTCTGAATTTTTGTGTGCCGATAAAGAAAAATAGAGTGCTAATTGAGAGTGTTGAAAAAAAAGATAGTCCTGGCCATGATGGAAAGTACCCTAAGGATTACCTGAAATACCATAAGGAAAAGAGCTACCATAAAGAGCTACCGAAAAGAAATACCATAACACAAAAATTCAGAACAATAATTCTAGATACTATCAAACAGCCTGCGTAACTTCAAATTAATTTGTTGAGGAGTATTTGTATAAAAAATGCATCCCCTCTTAATGAGAACACTAATTATTGCTCCATTTCCTTCTTCTTTTCCTTTTACATTCCCAACGTGGTATGCTGCCTAGTAAAGGTGTACTACACACTGTACTGGTGTGCAAAAGATATATCATGATAAGAAAAGTTCTCATTGGCGTTTTAATAATCCTCCGAAGGTACTACTTTATTATGAAATCAATATTTCCAGGATTATGAGTAATACATTTGGTTCTACTACATTCGGAGGCAATAATATAAAACCACGCGTGTCTGCGCATTGTCGTAGGACATTAAACTTGCGCATTTTGCCTCAGCAGTGTAAAATACGACATCGCTGTACTTAAAACCTATAAAAAGAAAACGTATTTTCACAAACAAAATTGTTAAATCAGCACACGTGACAGCAACATTTACCATCATTCAATAAAACATCGTTTATACATACAGTGAGTCCAAAAATTATTGGCACACCCTATAAAACAGAATAACTTTTTTGAAATTGGTCCAAACGATTTTCGAGGAGCTTGAAGGATCAGTTGAGTAGAAGACGTGTTTCGTCGTTCTTGGAAAAAAATTGCAGTTGATCGGAATGGCGAAGAAAATAGTGAAGCTCCTTCTTTCAACTTTTTTATCTGATTGTGAGCCTGTAATGATAATTTAAAAATCCCGTTTGCTGATTTAATATGCTGAAAATTTCATCATCATTTGTAGACAAACCAGAAGTTTAAATTTTTTTAAACTCGGTTAAAAACCGATCTTCACTATTTTCTTCGCTATTCCGATAAATTGCAATTTTCTTCATAACGACGAAACACGTCACATACATAGTCAACTAATCCTTCTAGCTTCTCCAAAAACTCAAGTCGTTTGGACAAATTTTAAAAAAGTGATTTTATTTTAAATTCTGTTTTATATTTCTTCATGTACACTTCACTTTATCTCTACTAGCTCGTAAGCAATGGTAATTAAAAATCGAATGGAATTTGCGTATTATTCAACGATAAAGTTCCTCAAATTTTGTATAAAGTTTCCCAAACGAAAACCTCAAAGGCAAAGAAAGGGTTTACCGTGGTGTAAGTTTCCAAACACACGGGGAAGAATCCACAAGCGGTGAGGCAACAAGGTACTTTGGACCTCAACATGATCATCAACATGTTGTTCCGCAGCATTTTGCTGTATTTGTTCATTGGCAGGTGTGTCCAGGGGCCAGTGTACAAAGCAGTGCCTACATTTGTGCTTTCTTCAATGATGTGGTCGCAGCTGTACGTGAACATCAACAGCTGGGTCATGCTGGCCGTGAAGAAGCATATGTAAATCAAACGCCTCATAATCCGAGCGCCTGACTGCACACAAGTCGCGAGAATTACAAATATGCACGTGTTATATGACAAGAATATACATTCATTGATATAACGGCTGACGCGAATAATGTTAACTGATTAAGCCACTGTCCCACGTGTTCAACCGTCGCAGGATACACTTGAAGCATCTACAGTTGAAGAAAAGGAAAAGTTTTCATTCCGTGGATGATGGATATTCATTAGTCAGACATGGATACTCAAAGTAGAGAAGATTTGTTGACGACAGTAGCGATGGTATCAATCGTACTGTAAGTACATTTGCTTTTACTAATATAATTTGGCTTCTGAGGAATCGAATCGTAATATTTAAGGGGTCTAGGCAGTCGTTTTCCGCGATAGAAACACTTATCTTTCAACGAATTTGTAAAAAATGAAAGCAAATCCAGATGTGACCTTTTACCCAATGTTTATTATTATCATAGAGATTGAGACAAAGTTGATATGAAATATACATTTGCTTTAAAAATGGCGGTGCTGACTGGTAAACATTTTAAAGTTCTTTTGTAGTTTTCAGGTATTATTGATCTTAAAAAGTGACGTAATCCAATTTCAAATTGTGATTCTTAATTGTTACATCCGTAGTTTCCCGCTGAACCAATAAAAACTAAAACAGAATTATTAAATTGGTAGCCGAAAAGCGGCGAATTATTTCAAGAAAAATTCGGTCGTGTTTGTGGGTTACTAAAAATCCACAACTTTTTAATTTTTTTATGAAAATCTCGAATTTTTACGGACCATATCAGAAGTTTGACGGGAAATGGTACATGTGTTACATATCTTGTAATTTTTTCAAGTCGATCTGAACCTCCGTTTATTCGCAACTAGCTGAAAACCATGAGAAAATAAGATTCAAGAAAAATGCGTTTATAGTTTCTGGGCAAAGTTGACGCTATAAGTTATCGCTTGACCTTTTTAGCTGCCAAATCAACAATTTTGCGAATTTTAATATAAACCAAGCGGCATTTCTATCAGAAAAGATAGAACTTTCGGAAAATGTAATAAAAAAATTGATTTTTCGACTGCCTAGTCCCTTTAACCCTCCGTGGTCACATCTTCTTATAATCACAAATTAGTCACGTGGGTTCACTGCACCCCAGCGTAATTTTTGCGTTATCATTTTCGTATTTTTGAACCTTTTAACTTTTCAGCGATAATTGTGTTCTAATAATCTTTTCCTAGAATTGTAAATTTTGATATGTTGAAATTTCTATTTGAAAAAATAGTGGATACCTAAAAACGATTTCTTTTGTTTCTTAAAGATCCCCAAATTTTTACATTTTATTACTAAGGTCTAAAAATTGACAGAAATATTAGCACAGACATATCCTAGAGTGCGATACACCCCGTGTGATATTACGCTGTTGTTATACTATAAGAAAATAATACACATTCTTGGGTAGGTGTGCCTCCTTAGCCCTACCACGCATTCAACACGTGGGAACATGGTTTTAGCAAAAGCACGCGTTTATTCTGGAGAGTGGAGGAAATGTTTCGTCTGAATTGAGAAGATTGTCGCTGACAAGGGAAGATCCCGAACCTGGAATTAAAACAATTCTAAAACTTTATGAATATGTAGGGGATTTTCTCCTGATTGCAACGCAATTTTTGTTTGCTGCTCAAATTCACTCTAAGGGGGTGTAATTGACCCCTGAAAATCCGGTTATTTCCCAATTTTGTGCTATAACTCGTGAACTGTAAAATAATTTTTCTAGCAAATGATAGGTCTAATTAAAAGAAGTAACTTTTGTCTTGAAACTTTTTTTCTGTCTCTTACAGTTCGCGAGTTATTACACAAAATCGGAAAATACCCGGATTTTCAGGGGTCAATTTCAGCTCCTTCAAGTGCATTTTGGCAGTAAATAAAAATTGCATTATAATCAGGAGAAAATCCCCTACATATTCACAAAGTTTCAGAATTTTTTGAATTTCCAGGTTCGGGATCTTTCCTTGAGAGAAGCAACGTATACTGACCTGTATGAGCTGATAACCCTGTAGGCACATTAGCGCGCTGAAAGTTAACACTTGCCCCAATGCCATCTCTGTGAAAACATTTTCAAGCTTGTCACAGTAGATAATGAGCTCCTGATGGTCCCGGACGCATTGTTTAAACGCTTCGTGACATTGCTCCGCGTAATACAAGAGGGCCTTGTCGGGCGTTTTGTCTTGCATTTTTAGGGCCTTCAAGTCACACAAATTTTGCAGCCTGTATTGCAGTATGCGAAACTGGCCCGCAATGTGCAGGCTCATGATGCACAAGAAATTGTCGCAACAAAAGTAGGTGAGGCCGATATGGTATAAACTTAATATCTGCAAATATATATTACCGATTTGAAGAGCATATTAAAGTGAAGGTGGCACTACTGTGATTGTAATTTAAGCGGAACTCTATTCTACGAGATGCAGTGATAACTGTCGCACGGTATGGAAAGGTGGATTCTGACGGCACGTGAATCGACGATCTTTGCGCGCAAATCGCCACACCCGCGTGCCGTGAGAACGCTCATGGCTCGCCGAGTCGTGCTCGCCACGCCGACTCATCGAAATTGTTGTATAAAGCTCGAGTCTTCAAAGCTTTCAACCTTAACCTTAAAGACTCAGCCTTTAAGGCTAATATCATATGAAGCTCGAGCTCTCGAAGCTCGAGGTTCAAGCTTCAAGCCCCGGGCCTCGAAGCTAGAGGTTCTTGTGTTTAATAATAATGAAGTTAACTGCACGTCCTTGATATTATTTTATTTTGTGCAACCACTCTAAGAAATAAAAACATGTAAAAAAAAATGATTTGAAAAGGATAATACCTCCTTAACGGTTTCGAGGGTTGAGCTTTAAAGCTTCAGCCATAAGGGGGAACAACACAGTGAGAGTTGATAAAACTGAGTTTTTCTTCATACTTTGAAAGTATAACCTATCAAAAATATTAGGTCGATGTTCACGTAAATAACGAAAAAAGTGGCCCAGCTTTGTCTATCAGATCAAATAAACGTGGAAAATTGAGAAACCCTTGTTTGTTCGGTCTATAACACTCTAAAGTGACTTCTATACTTTGTTTAAACATCTGTATGTATTTTGTAATAAAGGAAAGTTTCAAACATTGCTTAAAATATATACATATATTTGATCATCCTATCAGTAATACTTTAACGAAGTTTGCGCGTCACGGAAATTCACTCGAGCTTTGTACATCACTTCACTACATACAATCAAGAGACACGGTAGTGTCTCGCGCCAAGTATATAATATATATGCGCAGCGCGAGACACAGAGTGGCTCTATTACGCCACGACTCGCTATCAAGAACCCTGAGATTTCCGAATCTCAATAACGGCTGATCCGATTAGATTTTGAATGGTCTTAATGGATAGCTTGGGTTTGATTTACATAAGAAAAGTGTCTTCGTTTTGTTCCTACGGGCCTTATGAGCTGAGATATTTCGATGTAAAGTTGCAATTTGCTGAATTTTATGTTCGTAAAATTCAGACCGTCATCGTCATCGTCCTACACTTCTGGGCAAGAGGGGAGTATGAAAGGGTGAGGAAATGTCTCTCAGGCACGTCGTTCATTGGATGCGGGTTTTGGCCAATCGCGTAACAAATAATCTGACAGAGATAACCTACCATGTGCTTAGTGTCAAATAAAGTAAATTGTCCGAATTTGAAATGTCATGAGTTTTTACACTAAATAGGAGACTGAATTATTGTCTCAATTAACAAGGTAAGTCGCCAAATTTTTTTAATAGTTTCTTATGAAGAGTCGCAGACTTGAAAGTTGTTCGGAGATGGTTCGACAGAGAAGCATCTTCTTTCGCACAAGTTTCTAGAAATTATACAATGCATGCACAAAATAATATATTGTTTTTATACCAGCAAACTATTTTTTAATTAGAATTTTTATGTAAAGCTTACAGAAACGAAGGGGACACAGAGGCTCGGATAGAAATGAAGGGGACGCACAAGCTTGGATGGAAATGCAGGTGATGCACAGGCTTGGAGGTTGTCCGGAGAAGGTCTGGGTTAGATCTCTGTCCCTGATATAGACAGAGAAGCATTTTGTTTCCCACAAGTTTCTAGAAATTTGTCAAATAAGGTAAATCGACAAAATTTGTCAAATTAGCATTGCATTAAGAATTAAGAAAATTATGGCGGACTGTTTGCAAGGTAGAGCAGGTCACATTAGTGAAGAAAGCACACTGAAAACGCATCTCCCTTGATACTTTTCAATCTTTTGTGAAAGATATATTAATTATATTAATTAAAATCCACAGTCGTTCCCACACTATTCATTAATTTTATTAGTTTCCCATTAACAATATTTCAATTCACCAATAAACATCTAAACCAACACCAATAAAAATATTGAAAATCTCTTTGTTCATTTTCGCTAAATTATCATTAGAATTTTTTAAATTTCCTGCAACAAGACTTTCTACCATATGCTCTCACCTCCTTCGGACACATTATGTAGTCTCTACACTTACTACAGCAAAAGGCCACTCTATTTCTATATATTTTTATATAATTAACTAGTAGTACAGTAAAAGATAAGATGTTGGACATGTTTAAGCTTATATTCTATTCTAACTTATAACGCCAATGTGTAGAAATATCAAACATCTGAGTTGAACGTAACGCCAACGAGTAGAAATATCAAACATCTGAGTTGAACGTAACGCCAACGAGTAGAAATATCAAACATCTGAGTTGAACGTATACGAACATGTAATAAACTACAACATTATGAAAGTCTTTGATAGGCAGTTTGTCTATGTTAAGTATCAGTGGACGCAACAAGAAGATATTGGATACGTTGAAGCATGTTTTAACTCAGATGTGTTTGATATTTCTAATCGTTGGCGTTATAAGTTAGAATATGCTTCAACGTGTTGAATTTTAAGTATCCAATATCTTCTTATTGTATTGCTTGTTATATACAGTAAATATATATATATATATATGCTTCATGTTACGCAAATGCAGTTATACAATGTTTAATGCATTTGAGTGCCATTAGAAAACAATTGTTTAATTGTAATGAATCATCAAATGTTTTGAAGATATTAATGCATCGATATGAAAATGAAATGCGCAATTTAAATACATATACAGTACGGCAAAGTTTAGGAGAACATTTTTCAATAATAAATAATTCACCCGAGGGGGTGAAACAATTATCCAGTCATAATGAACACTACAAAATGTGTGAAATCCCCACAAAATTACCATTTTTAAAAAAAGGTACAAAAAAGGGCGCCAAGTATATAATCTCATCAAAAAGAATCCCATTTAAAAACATTGTCGTAAATTAATATAAATTTATTAATGTGCTATATTTAACATTACAAAAGTAATGATATACAATTGCGCCAAATATCACAATGGCTATTTATACAAATCAATATTTTAATACGAATAAATATTTTATTCAAAATACTTGGCGCTGCTCTCCGAAAAAATGTTAATTGTCTTGATTAATAAATAAAACAAGACAAGACACCACAGAGACAAGGCAGAGAATGAAAAAGATTTTAATGCAATTTATGCATATTTATTCAGTTTAGCATCACCAATTGGGAGAGCAGCGCCAAGTATTTTGAATAAAATATTTATTCGTATTAAAATATTGATTTGTATAAATAGCCATTGTGATATTTGGCGCAATTGTATATCATTACTTTTGTAATGTTAAATATAGCACATTAATAAATTTATATTAATTTACGACAATGTTTTTAAATGGGATTCTTTTTGATGAGATTATATACTTGGCGCCCTTTTTTGTACCTTTTTTTAAAAAAGGTAATTTTGTGGGGATTTATACGACTCGAGCGTTCGAGCTTGAAGACTTCGAGCCTTAAGGGTTCGAGCCTTTAGGATTTGAACCCCGACTCGAGCTCTTGAAGCTCAGGGCTCGAAGCTCATTTTTACAACACTACGCCGAACATGGGCTATCCGAGCAAGCTTGCCGATTCACGTGCCGTCAGATTCCACCTGAAGAGTAAGTCGAAGTTGCAACTGTTGCTACGTTTTCTTCTTTCTTGGAATTAGAACGAATCGTTTCTTGGTAAACCGAGGAACGGTTGTACTGTGGTGGTGCAATTATTTTGTCATTAAATTAAATATATCGGTAAATTAATTTAATATGTTCCCTCGGTTTATCTGTTCATAGTGGTGAAATTGAATTTATCCCGGCCTTTGTACGAATTATATTATACCATTGCACGTTAATAGTTGTCGCGAGCCAGCGAAATGGGAATTTTTTATGAAATATCGCGTGAAGAAAACGCGTTCCACGAATTTTGTGTGCGTCCTGTCCTTTCGTGAAGGGATCCCATTTTTCACTACATCTCGCATAGTGGCGTCGTGAGTTATAAAATTCTACTGTCTACGAAGCGAAAGAGGGGTGTTCAAGGTTGGCAGTACCTGGCTAAAATATACTAGTTCATAGTAAGGTGTCACGGTTAACCATTCTGCGTCGACCCACAACTCAAACGGAAGTACCCTATCCGAATCATTTTTCCCTCTATTTTCTAAAATATAGACACTCACAGTTGATTTCTGTTGTTTCCATGAGTTCTATTAAGAGCGTGATTTTTGTCGGTGAACGTGGGTGAAGAAAGATGAAAAATAAGTGGTAATATTCTAAACTCTAGAACCCCGATGCGTTCTATTTAATAAGCTCAAAGCATTAACAGATCTAACAGTCGACGTGATTGTTTATTAACAAAACAGAGTGTTGAAAAGAACGAGTTAGAATTTACTTTAGAACCTTAAGAACACGTCCTTAAAAGTGATATATAAACTGCGACTTCGTCGTGACATACGGATAATTAATTAGAGCAGAGTAAAAAACGCGAGAAAATGTTTTTCAGATATTTTGTCCGCTTTTAACCTGTCTAAATAAAGTCCTTCTTATTTAATAACCCTCCAGTATTCCAACATAATAATTAGAAATTCTTGCCGCGTTAGAATTTCATATTATTATGTTATCTTATTATTTTATTACTGCCTTCTTTCAAAGAGTAGAAAGTGGTAAATGCTGACTTAAGTGAAAATGTGGTGAAGCAATAATTTTTTCATAATCTGCGTGCAATCAAGGATAACATCAAGTAATACAAATAGTAAGTTATACCTGTGACGAAGTTTAATCGAAAAGCAATACTAATTCTGGAATTTAAAAAATGATTGAAAATGAAAATTATAGTTTCGCGTGTCAAGTGAGAAAGTGCAGTGCGTGGACTAAACTATTAATAATAACTGTACTCGAGTGCGCAAGTAATTATTTAAAAACATAATTTAATAAACTCACCCACAATTGCCTGTGCGCCAAAACAAATAACAGTGCCTTGAATAAATAAAACAAAGAAGATGATGAAGAAAGAGCAGGTTCTGTTGCATTCTGTCAAGATCGATTTCTCGTAAGAATCATAATTCTTATGCCAGAAATTCTTCTCCATGTAATGGAATAACCAAAAAAATCCTTCCCTGTGCATAAACAATAAACACACCTTGCACAACACCAAGGCGACTGTCAAGGCAGTCCCTAAGATATAAAGGAACTCCTAGAATTCCAAAATCATAATCCCAGCCATGTCAAATGGAATACAAAATTCACATTAATGGATATCGAGCTCGATACATTTATAATAGTACAGGGTGTTTCACTACAGCTGGCAATCCTTTTAAGGGCTGATTCTATATGCCCAAACAAACGAAAATATAAAATATATTTTTTTAAATTTTTGGAACACGTGGGAACATAATTTAAAAAAAAAGACACATATGCTGAATATTGGAAATCGTTATCTCACAGTGCTCCCCACGAAATATTTTCGAAAATTAAATGGAACTCCGTTCAAGGATTGCAACGATAATGTTCTTCAGCACGAAGAAAGATAAGAACGATAGTCAAGAACGTGTTCGGGCTAGCTGTTGCGATAAGGGGCCAGAGATTTGCAAAATTCTTATTGAAATATAATTTCGAATAACGAATGAAAGTTAAAAAATTATTCGCCATGTGTGGAATAAAGTTAACTCGGGTTAACGAACGAATGACGATTTTTTTTAACTTTTATTCTTTATTCGAAATTTTACTTTAATAAAAGTTTTATAGTACGTGGCTTAACGCTACATATTCTACAAAAAATTATCTACTCACGTCGGTGTTCCCGTACGAGAAGTAAAGACCCCTATACTGCGTAACGGACGCGTACGCTACGCAGCCGGTACAGTAAAGCAAAGCCAAATGCCTCCACAGCTTATCTTTGGGATCGTCCACCGACCAGATCCCGACCAGTTTCATGAAGAACACTGACATGCGTACAGAGATGTCCCGAGTCTGCAACCAGCACATGGTGAATTTCAAATGATCGAGATCGTAGATTTCGCAGCGGATACGAAACTAAGGGTTTATACAAAAACCGACTTCTGAAAAAACCGGTTTTCGAATTCCACTATTCCTCCCAAAAAATGCTTATACCGGTTTTCGAATTTTCATAAAAATATAATTAAAATAGTAAATAAATATTTGTACTTATTTTAAAAAATTTCGGTTTACTTAATATAATGAAATTACAAAAATAAAACAAAATAAAATATACTCAATATATATACAAAACCAAATAAAAAAATTAAAGTAACTAAAATCCGTACAAATACCTATAATTTTTTAGTTTATTTAATATTTATGGGCCTATAAATATATAACACAATAAAATAGACTGCACACGGAACCAAATGAAACAAGAACTAAAATAACTAAAATCCGTACAAAATATAAATCTTGTAAAAGGCGGTATCAAATTACGAATCTTTATTCCATTTAGTATTTTTTTTAGAAAATATGAACTCACGAAGATTAGTTTTACAGTAAACTGTTACCTACTACAATATGTTTGTGTCCGAGGCGATTTAATTCTAGGTTTTTAAAATTTAAAAACCAGTTTTCGAATTTTACATATTTGTAAATAAAACCCGGTTTTTAAAAAGCGACAAACCGTATACGAAACCTCATTGCCAGGCATCTTTGAGCGACGCTGGTGCACGCACGAGACGTCCAATTGTTACCACTTTGATCAGTTAACTGCCTTTTCCACGTCGGTCCTCCTATTCTCATTCACAAGATTTCTGCTGCATTATATGTATATGATAGAGCGCTGATAGCACCTGCATGCCCGGGTGATTCTGATACATTATTTAACGGTAGGGGACGAGTGGTTTAACCACGCGTCTTTGAAGTTTATTCTATACAGCACATCGATGCGGGATTTATATCAGCCTATAATTGCAGGCTAATGAGAGGTGCGTAAGGATGTGAACTGTAATATCGCCAGGTATCGCGGCGTAGCAATAAATTCTTAAAGAAAGTGGAGTATAGCTGGCATTGTATATTTCAACGATCAAAGTCTTGGCTCATAACTTTCAACCCCTATGCCATTTTCTGTAGCAGGTACTTCTTCACCTTAAGGCACGGTTGAACATGTGCAATGCACGCTATAGAACACCATTACAAGGGTCGATTTTTGTGGTTCGGCGCGCAACGTAGGACCTCGTACCGTAGGAAGTTTTAAGTGTTCGGCGTACAATGCGCGCTGTTGCACATGTTGAACTCTGCCTTTAGAGTTAGGGGTGTATTCTTCTGACTTGTGCGCTTTGTGAGTTTGTGACTTGAGACTCTTGGGGGCATTCAAGCATTCAAGAATACGAATCATTTGAGGCATACGTTCAAAATCATTCGAACACTGTTGTACTAATGTGTACTTGTTGAGGCTAGTGTGCGCTCTGGAATTAACGTGGACAACTTGTCTCTGCGCACTTTCCTCAACACATCATCCTCGAGTCAGCGTTATGAAGTTTATTTAACACGGGACAAAGGTTCAACATGCAAAAGGAATAATCAACACGTCATCGCCAAAATACCAGGTTCTTTATTCACTTCCTTCATTGGATAATTCTTTCTTTTAATTAGGAATTTTATTTCAGTAATGAATGAAACTATGTACCTAGTTATTGTAAAGTTGCGCTTTGGACGATGAGTTTTTTGTGTATTTCTTGAAAGAAGAAAGACGCGGAATTTCTTTTGATAATACAGAAAATGAAGAAAAAATACTTCTATAGGTCTAAAATTCAAAATTAGAGGCAAACGTGTTAATTAGGATCGAAACTATTTGAACATCCACGATTTGACTATTTCCTGGTTTCACGTTTCCGCGATCTAGTCCGTTTTTTTTACAAATTTTCACAGGTATTTGTATAAATATGAAAAAATGCCTGTAATATGAAGGAATGTCAATAATTATTCGTTATAAAAGAAACTAATTTTTGCTCTTACCGTGAAGTGTAATATTTCCCCGTTCGGGCGTATATTGCATGACTTCTTCAGTGGATAATAAATAATTTCAGAGATCAATGAATATTCTTTATAATTGGAGAACTACTTTTCATCTACGTCGTTTTCGTGCATGGATCCAAAACGTACAATGTATTGCTTTCTACATTATTACGATGTAGTAATATTAGAATTGCGATAAAAGTCATGTAATCTTTACGTCCCCAGAGCTCTGTCTTAGCAGCGTGAAATATGACATTGCGGTACTCAATATCTAGTACAAAAAACAGAGATTCCATTTTGTGTTGTGATTCTAAATAGACAATTAGTTAAGGGAGCAAGAAGTGTGATACATCTAAGAACTGTTTGCTGCACACGTGACTCGAAATCATTTTACGAGTAGAAGGGGAAATTCGATTTGAAATTGTAGGAACTATCCCTTTGACGAATTTTGAAAGCCGGTATTGCTAGGATAGGTAAACCATGAGAACTATTTAAAAAAAATATTTGAAAACACTTGTTACTATTACATCGAGGCTGTGGTCAAAATTGAAATAAATTGTAGAAGAGCCTAAGGGTTGGAATCAGGAAAAAGAGGCGATGAGACTGAAAAGGCAACAAAAGTTAAATAGAATCAAGGCAAGACTGTGAATGCAAGGGGAAGACTGGATGAACCTGTGAAAATAAAGGAATATGAAAAAAACAGGCGGTGGCAGTGACAAATGGAAAATGATACCCCATAAAGCTAAGTGATCGCGAGGTTTGGGCCCAGGGGTTGAATGAAACTCTTAAAATTTTCAATGAATTATGAAATAATATTATGAATATTATCTTTTCTGTTCGCGGGGAAACTGTTATAAATTGCAGTGTAGTAACTGAAACTATTATTCCATATATTTTTGTGTAAATGAGAATATTTTATTTTCTTGATAGTGGAAAAAAGTTCTACTTAGTTAAACAGAAACATTTATTGTGTTCTGAAAAAGTTAAAGTTGTGACAAGCAGATTTTCTGAAAATTGTTTTGGTGTAAATAGATCTGAAGTTGAAACCTTAAACCGTTCGTTGAAAATAGTTATATACATATATAAAATTCACAATGTACTTTCTTTTCTCTATTTACACTGCTTCTAAATCCTTAATTAATACTATTTAAATTAAAATATTAAATTAAAAAAATTTTTATTTAATTAAAAAAACATTCCCAACATTTATATTTTACCCTTAAATATCTGTTCAAAAGTAATGTACAAAGTTAACATAAAACAGAAATGAAATGATTTAAAAGTTAATAGTTCAATAAATATCTTTTATTTATAAAAGTTAACAGTTTCATTGGACCCCTGTATGGACCACATTAATTTATAATATAATTCACAATTAATCGGAAATATTACTTTCCATAATCCCTTTTATGTCTCTGTTATTATTCTACAAATAAAAAGTTCAAAGACCCTATACTCTCTGCTCGAAAAACTTAAAAACTAAGCGAAAATTATTCGAAAATACTTACGCTAGTATAGGTTTCCAGGGACACGGGGAAGAATCCATTAGCAGTTAGACAGCAAGGTTGTCTTGATCGCATAATGGTAAGTTGCAAATCCATGCGCAGCATTTTGCCGTATTTATTCATTGGTAAATTAGTCCATGGTCCCGTGTACACGGCTGTAGCAATGTTAGTACTTTCTTTTATCAAACAATCGCAACTGTACGTGAACATGAACAAGTGACACATGTTCGACAATAATAGATTTATAAAAGTAAACCGCCTTGCCATGGATAAATCTTTCTGTATAATAAATCATTTCACGAGCATAAATAAATTATGTAATAATTCGTACTTGAATACGCTATACGTACGTGGCTTAATAGTTGAATGAACGTCGCATACTGACCTGTACTACTTGATATCCGACAAAACAAATTAACAAGCTGAAGGTTAACACTTGCGCCAGTACAACTGTTCTGAACACTTCTTCGAGCTTCTTGCAGAACGAAATTAGCGTCTGATGCTGCTGAATGCACTCCTTGAATGTGTTGTAACATTCGTCGGAACAGTATTCTAAACTGGTGGCCAGACGTTCCTCAGGGACACCTTCGTTGAATTTCAATCTGTGGATGTTCTCGAATCTATACTGTAGTATACGAAACTGAGCGGCCACGTGTAGATTCATCATGCACAAGAAATTGTCGAAGCAAATGTAGCAGGCGCCAACGTGAGATAGTGCTAAAATCTGTATGAATGTAAAGTTAAAAAATCAATTAGTAACTGCAATAATTAACATCGCTTAGGTTGCACGACGTTTCGTTAGCTTTGTGGTAGTATTCTTTTAACCCTTAACTTTACTCTTTTTTTCAAACGTAACTGGTATCTTGGGGTCGTGGCAGACCCCAAATAAAAAAGGACACAGAAATTTGTAAAATCGACATTAGATCAACCTCTATGAATATTTTGTTCTTAGGTAATGTAGGAAATAATAGAAACGTAGAAAGTTAAACTATTATTATAAAATTGATTAGAAATTCAGTTTTCAAACTTAGACAACCAACAATTTTGCAGCGAATCTTGGGTACCTGGAGTCATGACTGATCTCAGGATACCAGTTAAGGGTTAAATATTGTTCAAGACAGCAAGGAGATAGTACTGATTAAATTCCACCCAGAATTGAGATTTAATACATAAAAGTTCAGAACTATCGAGCAAAAAATATCACACGATACTAAAATAGTTTATTTTAGAAATATTGTAATTGTATTATGAAATCGGATATAGTCACATTTGTGTATTTAGTTAATTTTACATGGATCTAATAGTGGTAATAAAGGTGTAGGGTTTGTTAAGGAGAAATTTGTAATACCTGCACCACGAACGCTATTTCAAAGTATGGTGTCATGGACAAAGGCAGGTTGAGGTATATATTGAACGGAAGTATCCTGTCTGATTCATTTTTTCCAATATTTGCTATAATGAAAGAACGAACGGTGTCAGTCTTCGATCACAAGTTAATTATTCCAATCTGAAGTCACTCCTGAAATGTTCTATCTGAATGTACAATTATTTTTATTGATGATGTGCAGTGGAAGTACATAATTTTTAATTAAATGTTTACAGATGTATATGTTTAGTTAAAAAATTTAGAATTTGTGAACATTTTGAACGCGTTTATGCCTTCGTAATTACTGCTTAATGTCTGAAGTTTATAGTATTTTAATTACCTCATATTAAAAGTTGGTCGACTTACCCAAAATTGGCCTAACCGCGAAGCTGATATTTGACATTTCAGTAAAAAGTGTAAAGGAGCAAATAAAGTATGCACAGAGTCGTTTGCAATTAATAAAAATCGTCTCCTCGTGCGCAGTATAGTGTGAATTCCAAAAATTCTTTTGCATGTACACGACCAAAGTGAGAAATCCTTTCTTATGTATGAACAGGATAAGTAATTTGAACAAACTGATGCTGAGACATAGAATGTTGCATGCAACGTACGTGCGGGACTGTAATAAGAAAAAAATATAAAAATTGAAAGCCTTGACTGCAGATGGTATTAAAAATCTACCCTGTTCAATATTAACCCTTCGTGGTCACACAGGGTTTCTCGCACCCCAGGATGCGTCTTTGCCAATAGTTCTCTAAACTTTTAAACCACAATAATAAAATTTGAAAGTTTGGTGAATTCTACAAAAAAAATATCACTTTCATATACAACTATTTTTTCAAATAAAGATTCGAACATATCAAAATTTAGATTTTTAGAAAAAGACTATTATTGACCAATGTTAAAAGATTTAAAAGTACAAAAATGGTAACTCAAAAATTTCGCTGGGGTACAGTGAAGTTCATGTGACCAATTTATGAGTATAAGAATATGTGACCACGGAGGGTTAAATATAAATACATCAACTTCGAGAAGTCATTATTCCACTTTTAACACAATAATCTATAATCTATAACCTGTCGTTCACCATTTTGAGTGATTTAATGAACCTACAACCCAAATGGGATATGAAGTTGATTCGAAAAATGGCTGACCAGAATCCGCGAAGGATCTAATATTTCTTTCTACTTATCCGCCCTCTTTGAAGTCCAGTCCCCTTGAACCACAAGCTTACTCACGCTGAAGTCTCCCCAAGAGTAATACAAATCTTGTATTTGAATCCACATGGAGAAAGAAATTGTGAAAACGGTGTACATCAGCATGATATTTCTGAAACGTTGCTCGCAGCGATTCTCCGCGAACCAGAAGCCGACACACTTCACGAAGAAGGACGATATGGCGACAGAGACGTCTCTCCCGTGCGTCAGACTCATGTTCAAATTCGCGGAACGTAATCCTGCCGATTTGATGTTTGCTCATATGTATGTAGGATCTCCCCGTCGATATATCAGAGTGTATTACAAGCAACCGGCTCGATTTGGCCTTTGATCCAACCACGTCTACTTATTCATCGTACGTAGACTTTATATTCGCTTTTAGCCTCAGCCAAGTACTTTCATTCTCCCACGGAACTGGTCGTAATAACATGCGTGCAATTGCTAGCCTCTAAAATGGCTTCATTGCATAGGGTCGATAAGTTATGTATGACTGGGGGAACTGGTTCGATGGAGCCTTTTATGCTACTAGATTCGCATACTAACCAGTCATTACAGGATCAGGTATCCCTTCGCGACAACGGAAAATTAGTCAAAGCGAGGTAGAAGTAGAATTTTATTATATAGTGTCTACAATTGATGGGGAGCCAGTCGTAGAAAATTGCGAAAATTTGAGTGGCATTCGATCGCGTGAGATGGGGATCATAGGCCACTCTCTGATAATGTAGAATGAAACAGTAGAAAGAATTGTAGAAGTACGACCTTTCGTGTTATTACATATCAACTATTTAGACGTCATCACGCAAGCAACTGAGTCATCTTGTAGCATGTGTATCTAAATACAAGTAACTAAACGAGGGAATGGCAAAAGGACATCATAGAAAATATGGAACTGCGTTCCTCGATTGGTGAAAGCAGATTGATTACGTGGGTAATGAATCCAGAAGCTTCTTTGAAATCAAATTCTACGTAAAATATGAGACGAATGCAGTCAATCACGATGAAAGATGTCTGGGGTTAATTCCATAGTGCACAGTGATTGGAGCAATCAATGTGGATTCGTAGAAATGTTAAGTACGTAGAAACTGGTTAGAAGATATTAACCTTCCTCGCTTTTTGTGGATACAGTGCTGTGTGAATGGCAGGCCCAGGAATTTAGAGTCATGGACAATGGAGTGTCCACTTAAAACAGCCATCTGCTCGTTAAATTATTAATGGCTGGAGAAATTTTATACAATTACATCAAGTGTTTTATCACTTTGAGATGTTCGTCGAGTACTTGATTCCCTTTATGTTCCATCAGCGAGGAAAGAGTACCTACGTTAATAGAAGTCGCCTCGATTTCATCATTCAACAGTATCTGAAAGAAATTATATGAATGTTAATTTAAAAACACCCAATTCAAAGTGATAACAATTATTTAGATGCGTGTTACTAGACTGAATCTTGAAAGAAGAGATTAAGTACTCACCGATTTAATCAAAATAAGAAAATACATTTCTTAAAGGGGGATTGCGCCTTGTTGGTCCAAAAAATAGGTAATTCTTTGTGAATTTTTGGTACAAAAACGGTTCGATAAATTAATTTGAAGATTGGCAGGCTGTTTTATTTTATCTTGAACTATTGTTCTGAATTTTTGTATGACAGTGTAAAAAGAACATGCAGATACAGAGAGGACGTTGAAAAATAATCGGGTAGCCCTGGCGTTGACCAAAAGTAGTGTAAGGGTTATCCGAAACACAAAAAGGAAAAAGATTCTTAAACTATATGCATGTGGCTGTGAGTGGTAGTAGATGCTTTAAGAAAAATAAAAAAATGTTAAAATGGCAGCCTCTTGAAGAAAATGAAGCGCCCTGATTTGAGTCCGAGAAAGGTTTTGCTTTAAAATCGGGAAAACTTTTTAAATAAAAAAGGAACGGTAACAGATACGACAATAAATCTAATACAACCGATAGCCACATACATATAGATTAAGAATCTCTTTTTTTTGTGTTTGGGATAACCCTTACAGTACTTTTCGTCAACGTCAACACCACTCGATTATTTTTCAACGCTCTCTCTATATCTGGCATATTTTTTTCTCAGTGTCACACAAAAATTCAGAACAACAGCTCAAGATACAATAAAACAGCCTGCCAAACCTCAAATTAATTTGCCGAACCGTTTTTGTACAAAAAATTCATAAATAACTACCTATTCTTCGGCCCAACAAGGCGCAATTCCCTCTTAATTGATTCGGATGTTTCCCGTGTATGTGTACAAGTGTTTGATGCAACACTTGTGAAACATATGAAATAATTCCAAAATGTTACAAAGTGTTCGTGTAAAATTTCTTCAAGTATATGCTTCGGAAATTATTCCACGTACACTAACTTTTATTACAACAAAAATATAATATCTTTATATAGTTTATACATTTTCTCGGGTCATATATGCAAGAAGTATATACAATCGTTTTCAATAAAAAGATCGCCCTGTTTTTTTGTATGTGCCTAAGTACAATAAAATTCAAAGTAATCACGGGTCTTCTACAGTCTTGGTGTGTTGTCGTAACAGTGTGAAGTATGACACTGCGGTACTCAGGACCTGAAACAGATAAATTGAAGATGGTTGTTATAAATTAGAAATTTTAGTCTGTAAAAGACCATTTAGAAAGAAACCATTTTATTGCAGGAATATTTAATTAATAAAAATTCCATGACTTCACACTCTCTAATTTTTCTACATTTTAAAACATCAGTACTTCAAGATTACAAACTAAATTAGCCAAAACAATAAAATGTTAAGTACAGATTACGATATAAATTCCAGCAACATGTGCAAGCAAAATTCTTATTTAATTCTGCTAAAACGTGTCGCTAATTGCAAAAAAATAAAATATAATTTCCTTTATAGAGAATATAGTACCACATATTTGCAATTACAGTTACACTAGGAATTAATGTATCTAAAATGAAAATGCATTTCTTATACAATTTAAATTTCCACGCTCAACTAAACAATAATTGATTCTCGAAGCATAAAGTTTCAACAGACTATTTACATATTAACATAAAACCCCAGCAATAGTTAGGTTCCCAGCAAGACTCAAAAGGAAGGGGTAGAAAATAAAGAATCCCACAGAAATTCCTTGCAAACCATAGAAAAGAAACCTTCGATAACTAGATTCCCGCCAAACCTTAAATCTATCGCCGTCCCTACAGAATTTGTGTTATGAGGTGGAGTAAGTCGATGACACCACCCACTTTGCCATTCTATGTTTGGGCATGCGCACTGGAGACCTCAGTACATACCGGTACACTCAAATCTGATCATTACTTACTGAAAGATGTATCTACCAAAAAATTGACGTACTAACAAGTTAGTGAGTTTCACAATCAATCGTGAATTACCTTAGTGTATGTTTCAAGGGAAATGACGGAGAAGCGACAAGCTGTCAGGTAGCAAGGCACTCTGGTCCTAGCGATAACAAGCAGCAAGTCTTTACGCAGCATCCTGCCATCCTTATCCATCGTTAGATGTAACCATGGGGCTTCGTACATGGAAGAGGCAACATTCGCACTGTCTCGCATCAAGCAGTCGCAGCTGTAAGTAAACATCAGCAGCTGGACCGTGCAGCCCATTATGTGAAATATGAAAGTAAGTCGCCTTGCCAAGGGTGCGTCTGCCTGCAGAACGTAATATATATTTCAACTCTAAATGAATTACACAATAATAGACCAACTTAAATTAATACAAATAGCCTCTTCGCTATCATAGAGTTACGACTACAGCATAGAAAAAGTTGAAAGAATGGCCAACAACGAAAAGAATTCCACTTGATTATGAATACAAAACTGAAAATTAGGTAGAAATTATTTCATGTCAACTAGTATCTAATGGCTATCGAGTGCAAATCAATTTTCAATTTTCTTGGATAAAAGAGTTATTTAATACCAATCATGAATTCTTAGTGGATAAAGACTATTCTTTTAATAATATAATATATACTCACCATAACTATCTGATATCCATCGAGGCAAATTAACAAGCTGAATATTACCACTTGCCCCAGCGCGAATAAGTTGAATACTTCCTCGAGCTTGTTACAAAACGCGATTAATGCTTGATGGTATTGTACGGAGTTTCTAAATGCAGCGTAATAGTTTTCTGAAGATTCTCCATTACGCTTCTCTTTATCGTTAATGTTGTTTAAGTTTCTCAGTCTGTACTGTAGTATACGAAACTGGCAAGAGGCATGCAGACATATAATGCACAAAATGTTGTCGAAGCAAAAGTAAGACACGCCGATTTGTACCAGGAACACAGACTGTGCGAACGTAGTATGTATTCAAAATTAAATGTTTACTGCAAATCTAGGAATACCGAAGCTTTCGTTTTCACCGAGTGTAGTAATACCTGAAGCGTGAAGAATATTTCAAAATATGGTGTCACGGATTCAATATCGATGTACATATTCATTGGAAGTAGCCTATCCGATTTATTTTGTCCAATGTTCGCTACGATATGAAAGCAAATTATTCATTAGTTCATATTATGATCGTGCAAAATATTCTTTTTTGAACAAGTTTTAATAAGTAGCCACACTATGGTCTACAGGTTCGAATTCATATTATGTTAGGAACGAAGTCAACTGGTCCCGCAAAGATACAGTAGTACTACTCAATGATATCGAGTACGCTGTTCATGCTTTATCTAAAAAATAGAACACACAATCGTGGTGTAAAGATAGCGGTAGTAAATAACGTAAATCATGTTGTGGGATGTGACCTTGAGTCACCAATCGATTTCGTTCTTCTCACAATTTTAAAAATTCGGGATAGTCGAGTATTGGGATGAAAGACACAGATTTGTATAGGTACTTTTTAGAGAAAAATTATTTCATGAATTTGCATAGATCCATGTCGTTTCACTTACCCACCATCGCGTTAAAGCTGTAACTCGTACACGTTGCTAGAGCGAAAAAAGTAAAGCAACAGATGTAGATGCTACAGTTGCGTTTGCATTTGTCCACAGCTGCCTTCTCGTAGAGATCATACGTCGATAGCAAGAATTTCTGTTGCAGGTAAATAATTAAATTGTAAAACTCCGTTTTGTGGGCAAGTATTGCGAATAATTTGAGTAGACACATCGCCAAGGTAGCCAGATTGCATACGGTGTAAAGCATGTCCTACGAAGAAGAATATAATATTAATTAGCAGAAGTGGTTTATCTACATAATATGTTATATTATTTTATTATTATATTATATGACATGTTATATTAATACCCACAGTATTGCTTGTTACTAATAATTCTATGTAATAGAAGTATTAGACATTAGCTACTGCAATTTTATAGTCTTCGAAATTATGGAAAATGATCGCGGATATTTTTAACGGTGCTTCAATACTTATGGGGACGGAAATATAGAACATAGAACAAGGAGAAAGTGTGTGATCATGATATGGCATCCAAGGCTCACCTTCGATGCTATAATGTATCTCCTAACAAGGAGAGATGTTCAGGTGTCCACCTTCGATTGCTTTGGGTTTTGGATACATATTAAAGGATCGAAAAATTACAAATATGTGTTTTTTATTTTACCCCGTTTGCATATTTAGGGGGTGAGAACACCCCTCAAAGTTCATCAGAAGAGGTACCTACCCAAATGTGAACTGAGGCTAGCTGGAAACTTCAGATAGAGCAAAACCAAAGCGAGCCGAAATTAGATGTGAGTGGGAAAAGAAGTCGCGCCGTTGCGAGGCGCAGGAAGAGTCTACCATAAAATTGACGTGGGCTATATTGTACCTGAATTTTATCAAAATCCCCCACACTATGCGCAAACAGTTTATTTAACATCGAACCCTATTCTATTGATAATATGAACACACTAGCAATTATCATACTGTTATGTCAAAACCATCACTTATTGATCAGTACTCTATCATCGTTCCATTATATAGCTACAGTATTGTCTCCATATGTACCCGCTGATCGGGACCGGCGTTGGGCACTCAGAGAGGACAGATCCCTAATTCCGAGTGTTCGTTTCTCACTTCTTTCTGGCCGAAGGGGGAGCGAGATGGAACGCTTTGCATGCGCGGCGGACGTACGCGAACGTGTCTCGCTCGCTTTCGTTCCATCTCCCTCTCGCCTTCGCCGGACAAGAGTGAGACAGAAGTGGTGGGGATAGCGACAAGTTCACAACGCGTACACCAAATCGGGCACATAGGGAGACAATACTGTACTTCCCACAACCCAAACGACGCATTCTGTTAAATAACGATAAGCCAAATTCCTTGCACAATGCACGACTCCTCCAAAAAATACATTTTTCGAAATAAACGCTTTGAATTCTCATCAAATGGAAGAGCAGATCCTGCGGGAACGGCTTGCTGAAATTGAAAAGCGGGATAATTCTGCGGAACGAACCAACAGAGGAAGCATAGATACAATGGATGACGAGAACGATGACGAACAGAGCTCTCCTGCCGAATATAAGTCAGCCTTAGAAAGACAAGCGAAGCAATGCCAAACCGCATTGTCGTTCGTGAAGACTTTCGATGGACACAACATGCCCGTGGAACGCTGAATTCGACATGTGATAACTGGCTTAAAGATTGCGTCGGACACAACGCTGTTTACTGCAATGATAAAGACGGAACGAACTTCTGTTGATGCCGAGGTAACTATACATGAATAATCGCTATATTAATACCGCGGAGAATTATTCCAAGCAGTCACACGTGAGTATGGAGTCTTGAAAACACATGATTTGCTTGTGACCGATAGGAATTATTTGAAACAATGTCTGCTTATAACGGACTCAATACCTTTAACACTTACGCTGGTATTGTCCAGTGAGTAAGACAAGTCTCTCGCTGAAACCAAGGTTATGGCAACGACCGCGATCACAGTATAAACTTTCATCAGGTCTCTGCCACTTCGCTCTATGCCATCAGCTGCCATCCAATAGCCAATGATCTTCAGACAGCGCGTAGTTATGGCTATGGAAATGTCATCACCGAGCGCAAAAATCATATCGAACTTCTAAAAATCGGATATTCACTGTAGACATTGGACTCCCGCATGCAATTCCGCAACTACTGCAGCGGTGTAATAATGACGATCAGTTCACCGGGATGTCTTTGATCTATTGGCATTCGTCAATTGATCGGTTGTACACTGTATATTTATTGTTATTGTTAGTTGTGCACCATTATTTGGTAGAAAATGAAAACGTGAAACGATGCACGTAAGGATGCAATTACTGGCCCACCCCCTGCTGTACGGTTTGCATAGGATTGATAAGTTATGCATGAATCTAGGGCGAGTACAGTGCAACCCTCTGCGAACCTTAATAGTAGCCAACAGCTGTCTGTTATAGAGATATTTCGGGTATTAAGAGTGGAGCGAATGGTATGTTGTTCTGTCGACAGTGATCGGTGAATAGGATAACGTGCAGATCCGTGGTGATATCGAGTTTTTAATCTTCAGTGCTTTTAATTCACGCGAGATGTGTATTAATAAGGAACACATTGACAGAAGGGATGTGCGGATTATGTTAAATTGGCAAACTAACAGTAAGTTGATTTATAGTGTGGTTTTTTATCGCGAAATTTCTTTTGTTGGCTTCTATAGCTTCTTGGACACGAGGGACTAACAATAAGTAGTTTCCAAGAAGTTATTTGTATATATAAATTGACTGAAACAACGATTCAAAGACTATGTAGGAAGCTGAGATCTCGAAGGGTTGATTTTTAAAATTTTACCTTTCAAAACGAGTCACTTCTCTGCTTCTCGCTACTCATCACAAGTTCAAGACAGACTTTTGTAAGTAAATTCGTCTAAAGTGAAACCGACCGCTCCTTCCCCAAGCAATAGAAGTGTTTTGACTTGAGATGGCTTAAATTGCCTGGAAATTTAATCATTTCAAGTAGAATCTCGTATATTGTTGTGAGGGCGGTGTCCTCGCCTGATCAAGAAAACCAACGCCTTCTTATGGGATGGAATATGTTTTTGAGGGAAATACATGCATAAATATTCGAACCCGACTTATGTACATACCCCTACAGCACATTTGTTGCCGAAATGTCTCAGTTGCGTTGCGGTTTAATACTTGGAACATTGCACGGAATGTTGCCGAAAAGTTACAAGTAAATTGCTATGTCCGCCACTGTGCAACATTGCAGCATATATTTCTGCAACATTGTTTCGGGATTTTACAGCAATGGTAGCGCAACATTTCTGAGATTTTACAGCAATGTTAGCGCAACATTTCTGAGATTTTACAGCAATGGTAGCGCAACATTTCTGAGATTTTACAGCAATGGTAGCGCAACATTTCTGAGATTTTACAGCAATAGTAACGCAACATTTCTGAGATATTACAGTAATGGGCAGGCAACATTTCTGAGATTTTACAGCAATGGTCGCGCAACATTTCTGAGATTTTACAGCAATGGTCCCGCAACATTTCTGAGATATTACAGTAATGGGCAGGCAACATTTCTGAGATTTTACAGCAATGGTCGCGCAACATTTCTGAGATTTTACAGCAATGGTCCCGCAAGGTTTCGGGCAGTAGGGCCAAAAAAAATAACGGTATCTTATATACATATATTCCGGATGTGTCCGTGAGGGGGGCCCGATGACATGAATGTGTGCAGAATCGTAGTAGCATAACGTCCGTGTGTCTTTTGTAAATAGAAAATACTTTACCCCAGGGAGATTCGAACCCGCGACCTGTAGCACCGTAGACCAGGCATGCACAGGATCCCCAATTCCGGGCGCGAGCTCAGATCCGAGCTCGTTCAGGTAGAAGCGAGTCCGGCAACGGAGTGGGGAGCGGCTGGAGTAGCGGGAGCGGAGCCTCACAGGCTGCCGCAGGGATTTCCAGAGTTTGACGCTCCGAAAATAAGGCACATTTTGGGGAATTTTTAAAAGAAAAGTATTGAGTATTATAATTCCAATCTCTGTACTTTTATGAATTGAATTTTAAAAACTTTGGTTCACATTTATAATGGTAGTAGTAAGAGGGGGTTGAGAAAAAAGTTTGTTGCTGGCGAGCATGATTTTGACTGTCGTAATCGTCTAAAACAAAAAACCTACAATTCTTCTTAATCTACATATAATTTTGCGGTTGACATTCAGTCATAGCTTCTCTGACAGATTGATAGGCCGGATAAATTGCACAGTTCCTCGACCGAGAATCTTTTACTAATCCTACATATCTACTTTTACTGTAATCATGCTCTAAGTAGAATGCAACATTCATGTATTAAGCGGTTACGAAAGAGTTTTAAAAGATAGAAATATACACATGTATAACAGTTTTTAGATTTTTCTTATTCAATTATATAGTGATTGTTACGTTATCCACGAGTATATTCATTTTCCTTTCTTAACTATCTCCTACCAAGTTAATTTGGTATGTGAGATGCGTATACGGTTCGGCAATCGAGTTGCGAGCATATAGTACGCAACAGGATACGACATGTAAACCCTTTATATAGCACAATTATTAGTATTCAAGTATTCTATTATCTTTTTATACTCCATATGAATAAATACAATAAATAAATCTAAAATATTGTCATCAAAGCACGCAAACCAGAAAAAGCATGGTTTTTGTCGATTTTTCCGGTCCGATTTGTCGGTCTATGAAGAGCTTTTTTACTTTCGTTCAATTTGCATCTTAAAGGGTGAGATGGATTTTGGTACTTGGAGAATTGTAATTCTATGAATGGAGATGCTTTATGGTGATAAATCCTTCTTAATGAAACATGCAGACGCTAAAATATGAGGATAGTTTTTCACTTGTATTCTTTCTTCTTTTACAAATCGTTTTTACGTTTAAAGTTTTACGTTTAGTATTATACAGCTGTTCGTATTTTACTAGCTATTTTAGGCCGGTTACGCACTCATGACATGGTTACCGGCGACTTGTCGACAGTGACAGTACGTAACGAGACTTAAAGTGGCAAATGTCATTATACATTCGGGATTTCACAGCACAGATAACGGGGTTATGCTAGAACGTAAATAACGTATGAAAACCAAGGTTGGAAAGTGAATAATCAATATCCGTAGTTTGTGGATTGGAAGTTGAAAATTAATCCATTAAAAAAAGTGAGAATTTGTATTCTGTTCTGGTTTATCAAAACGATAAGTTGATCAAGTCACGATTGATCTACCGTCTCAATTCTTAAGAAACTCCTCAGAAGTCTGATTAAAGAACCTGTTTCGTAGAAAATCCAAGACCACGATGCTATAATTTCACTAACAAAAGGAAGGTCAAATATCGTGCACTAATTACAAGCCGCTCAATGGAAACACTTAGCTGCCTCGCGAAATAATATCATATCTTAAATAAAATTTCCATATGCATCTCCCTTTCTACCAAGGCCCGACACGCCTCTATAGGCAACATTAGTCAGCTGCCTAGAGCATAAATTTTACAAGGGGCGTAAAATGGCCTTTTCATTGTTGACATTTTTTCAAATAAAGTTTTAAATGAAATATTGCAAAAAACCTACGAATAAAAATTCAGAGTATGGTCATCAAAAAGTTCAAATAAATGTATTATAAATAAAGCTCGAGCTGAGCCTGCTTCTACCTATTCAAACAAGGATTCTTCGTAGGTGCTTACAATTCTTCGACACACTGAAAATGTCAGCCCACGTGAAACAAGTATTGTCGTGAAATGAAATATATAGCTGATAACAAAAATACTTTGTGGGAAAGTACAGTAAAGGTACTCGTTGGTCACATTAGAATACAATCGACAAAGTACGCAGTTGATAACGTGTCCCCAAGCTTTCCTCGCCTATAAACAATGTTAACTTATTGTTTAGGCGAGAAAGAGAGGCGCGTAAAGAGAAAATGAGACGGTGCACGAGGGGATTAGCAAAATACATAAATCAACGAGGAAAAGAAACAAAAGTATGTATTTCGTGGAGCATCATATATAAGGAAGTAATTTCTGCGAGTTTCAAGCTAGTGATAGATATTGTCCAAGGCACCAACCAACAATGTCTCGAATCATTTTCGTTCTACTCGTAATTCTGGCTATGTTCTCTGCTGGTAAGTACCTGACACTAACTCGTGCAACCTGGTGTCTTCGTTCAAAGGCAGACGATAAGAATGCTCGCAGAAAAATGGACGACAATTTTCTGTCGGTGCAAGATTCTTCTTATATCAGCAGTTGAACGTTGACACCCAGCGGCGGTTAGTGGATTAAAAGCAAAGAAAGTGGATGATCACGTGATACTAAAGCACCGTCTTCCTTCAAGCTGCGTCAGGTCAGGAATGTGGGTCAAACGAGGAGTTCACGACCTGTGGAACACAGTGTCCACTCACATGTGGAGAGTCATACGTCCAGGCCTGCCCTCTGGTTTGTATCCAAGTTCATTTTTCGAGACATAAGTGATATGCAATCTGAATTATCTGCATTCTAAAGTACCATAAATCTGTTTCCTGGTTTACTGTCTTTTGATCCTTGAATGTGATCGTTCTGGGGTTTGAACCTAGCTGAATGATTCCAAGCACTTGAGCAAGGGTATTGATTTAAACATTTGTCCCTCAAATGTTACTTGATTCTAACGAAATAAAGCGTACATACGTAACCGATTGTTTTTTTATTTGAGATTGATGCTATCGATATTTGACGACTGTACAGTCTAATGATGTTTCCGAAGCATAAAAGCGAGATACTGTTTGACTGATCTGAAATTCGATAACCAGAATTGAATAGGAACGACGCATTCATTGATTTCTTTATTTTCAGCAATGTGTGATTGGCTGTCAGTGCAAGCCTGGTTATGTGAGGGACGACAATGGAATTTGCGTCCGCCCAGAAGCTTGTTAACACCACCATTGGAATATAATATATGTTTCTACCGACCTTCCTGGGCGTTATTTCTATACTTCTTGCTTTTCTTGGTAAACTCTAGCTCACTATGCTTTCTTCTGAATCCTTGTTACCCTAAATTGTACCAAAACACGAATAAACAGCTGTTAAATAATCTGCATTGTACTTCATAATGATTAAGAACAATTAAGGTAGTAAATGAGAAACTCAGAACGCGTCAAAATATCTTGCATTTGGAAAATTTATATATATACCGGTACCTGTAATATATCCTTCAAGTTAATAGAAATTTTATATATGGAACACTCGTAATTTTACTAATTGCCAGCCACTCGATGGAAATACTCAGCTCTTCTACATACTAATTCAAACAAGGAATCCTCGTACGTGCTTACAATTCTTCGACACACCGAAAATTTCATAGCCCACGCGAAACAAATGTTGTCGTAAAATGAAATAAAAAGCTGAAAACTAAAATATTTTATGAAAAAGTACAGTAAAGGTACTCGTTGGTCAAATTAGAATACAATCGACAAAGTACGCAGTTGATAACGTGTCCCCAAGGTTTCCTCGCCTAAACACAATGTTAACTTAATGCTTAGGCGAGAAAGAGAGACGCGTAAAGATAAAATGAGATGGTGCACGAGGGAATTAGCAAAAGACATAAGCCAATGAGGAAAAGAAACAAAAGTATAAGTCCGTGCACCGTATTTCGTAGAGCATCATATATAAGGAAGTAGTTTCTGCGAGTTTCAAGCTAGTGATAGATATTGTCCAAGGCACCAACCAACAATGTCTCGAATCATTTTCGTTCTACTCGTAATTCTGGCAATGTTCTCTGCTGGTAAGTACCTGACACTAACTCGTGCAACCTGGTGTCTTCGTTCAAAGGCAGACGATAAGAATGCTCGCAGAAAAATGGACGACAATTTTCTGTCGGTGCAAGATTCTTCTTATATGTGCATTTGATTGTTGACACCTAGCGGCGGTTAGTAGATTAAAAGCAAAGAAAGTGGAAGATCTTGTGATACTAAAGCACCGTCTTCCTTCAAAGGTCGTCTGATCAGAGATGTGGGTTAAACGAGTATTGGAATGACTGTGGAACAGCGTGTCCATCCAGATGTAACAAGCAAGCCACCCAGTACTGCACTGATGTTTGTATCCAAGTTCATTTCTCGAAACATAAGTGATATGCAATCCGGATTATGTTCCTTCTCGCGTAATGCATTCTAAAAGTGCCATAAATTTGCATCTGGTTTACTGTCTTTCGATCCTTGAATGTGATCATTCTGGGGTTTGAACCTAGCTGAAGGATTCCAAGTACTTGAGCAAGGATATTGATTGGGACATTTGTCCTCGAAATGTTACTTGATTCTAACGAAATAAAGCTTAGAGACACAACCGATTGGTTTTTTATTTGAACTTGATGCCATCGATATTTGACAACTGTACAGTCTAATGATGTTTCCGAAGCATAAAAGCGAGATTGATTTCTTTATTTTCAGCATTGTGTGATTGGCTGTCAGTGCGAGACTGGATATGTGAAGAAGGACAATGGAAGTTGTTCACACCCCTATATCAACTTCATTGCCAAACAGATGTTTCTTCGTGTTCTGTGTTCAATAATTAGTAACTTTGTAAAAAATAACGAACGTCGGCTAAAACCTCGTGGAGGTTACGCAGATTAGTGTGCTTGACAACACATGTCTTCCCTAAAGTATACATTTACCACAATTTTTGAAAATGAAAATTACTTAGATTTTATTGATCAATTCTAGGAGAGGCACGGTCAAATTTTGTATTTTACTTGAAATGCTAGGAATTTGTTTTTTGGAGGGTGGACAAATTGTAGAGTTTCAGGTTTATATTGTAGGCACAAAATCTATCCTGGACTGCAGGATAGTTTTGGGGCCACTTGAGTGGGCTATTTATTGCCCTGTGCCGAGGGAAAGGACGCGCCAGGGTGAAATTGGGGGTCACCGGAAAAGAGCGCTCGGAGACCACTCAGAACGTAACTGTCGAAGAAGACAGTCAGTCGTTTCGACGGTCTTTAGCCAAAGCAAACTCTGTGTACTATTTCATATACAATAAATTGAGTGTTAATTTTTTAAGTTAGTAAAATTATTTACTAAAATATTTCAATAAATCGAAACAAACTTCCACCAATATCTCCTAGGGAGTGATAAAGGTTCGGTAGACACCGAAATGGATCTAACCGATAGTGTAAAATGACGTGACTTTTCTATACTATCCTGAAAGAAATGTCGTCACCAGTCGTCAACATTCTATTAAATTTCTATGTAATGGACTATATCCTGTGAAATCAAACAAAGGCCCTATCACCATTGATCTAGTCCCGTCCCCCTATTTATCGGCAATACACTTCATCGTTATTCTTATTCCATTCACGTCTACTTCTATCACAAAGTCGAACATATTACCCTCGAACGTGCAAGTGTAATTACTATCCTTTGTAGGAGATATATTGACATGACCAGTTGGAGCATTTGGGAGCTCGACCTGCATGATGTTTACCAGAGCCGCGCGGAAGGGGAGCTCGACGCTAAGGATACCGCGAGCGCACAACAGATGGGGAAAACTGTAGAAGAGTGTGCGGAGCAGGCACACCTTCTACGCCCGCGGTATCAATAGGGCCCTTTACACGGACGTTCCGGCGCGCGGTCCGGCGCGTCACGGGCCGCGCGGCCCGCAAAAGTACGTGAAGCCGTGAGGCGCTCCTTCGCGCGGGCCAGGATGTCGTACCCGTTACTACATAGAGACAGCGAGTTCTCCACATGCTTTTTACACGATCCACCGCAGTGTTGTATTGTGTACTACCTGTTCGATGTATATCATCGATCTGCGAAACGATCGGCAAGACACGATCGCGATATACGTTCGCGAAAAGTATACAAATTCCTCGATATACCTGGCTTATAGAGGTTATCATAAATGCTGGTACTGTAGGGTACACTGGAACATCTGTTTTTACGAAGCTACATTTGGTTGGCCTGCAAAGGAGCGCGATATTTTGGATTTTTATTTACGAGAAACCCACAAATTATATTAATTGAAAACTTTATGCCTATATTTGTACATATTTAGGCAACATTTAAAAAAATTAATTTAAAAAAACGGATACCTAAAACTTTAAACGCGTTTTTCTCAAAACAATGTTTTTTAATTTTCAGCATTAATCTAGTTCGGGCGGTAGCCACACTCATACAGATTACACAAATCAAGCCACAAAGCTGGAAGTAAATATATTTAACTGTTTGGTTTTAAAAAATTCGCGTTCACTTCCTATCGCTTGTAGCCGCTCACAAAGGCTTGGCTGCCAGGCTCGTCACGTGCCTCAGGATTTCAGACAGTGCTCGTTCTGGTCATCGTTCGGACCACGGAATGCTTACTCCTTTTATAATTTGTATTGCTTGTGTAAAAGTAGTCCGATTTGCATGATATTTATGATAATTTTAATTGGGAGAACGCCAGGAATCCATTAGTGTTACTTTCATATCGATACGACGAAGAATAAAGAATTTCTTAATACTCTGTAATGAATATTTCACCCTCGACTGTGGGTCGCCGACCTCGATTCGCTGCGGTCGGCCAAGGATTCATACCTGTTTCAGAAAAACTGTATACTTTATTCTTTATCGTATCGATATGGAAGTGATACCGATGGATTTCTCATGTTTTTCAAATGAAAATTATGCCTACCAACTTTCATATAAATCGACCTTTTTTTAACGAAGTTATGGAAATCAATTTGTTATGAAGATTCCTTAATTACAATCAGATTTGTGTCGTTTTTGGACCATTTTCATCGGGAAAACATAAGGAAACGATCCACGTCACTTTCGCCAAGATCCGGTGGGAAATGTAGAATTTTCGATTCGCCACGTCTTAGGGGGCAACATTTGTACGGGCCCCCTGGTCGCGAGGGTCGAAGTCCTCGAAACCGATCGAGGCACGGCTTATCGACGGCGTTGCCTCTGGAGTCTTGGCTGCCAGGATCGGCTGCCAGGCTCGTGGCGCGGCTCAGGATTTCTGCACTGTCGGAAATCCTGAGGCGCGCGACGAGCCTGGTTTCAAGTGCCGTTTTTTCCTTTTCTAACTACCTTTTCTGTCTCTTATGTAAACTCTTCTGGAGTCGAGGTTGGAGCGCGGGCAGGAGCGTGGTGCTTTCTAGCACGCGGGCAGGACTGTGGTGCTTTCTTGCGCGCCACGCAAGAGCGTGGGTGAAAAATTTGACCTGCATCACGCGCAATCAGAAGACAACCCCCTTTCTTCAAAACATCTTGCATATTACATGTCTTCAGCATTTATCTTACATATAACATCATTTGCATACCTATGTGTATTTATTCTCTATCAATATTAGTTTTTATATTAAAGCAAACAATGGGCGGTATTCACAGTCGCGTCTTGAGATCAAAACCATCTCAAGCATTTGCTTAAGATGCCGCCTAGATTCATAGTTGCGTCTTGAGGTCGTGTCTTGAGCATTTGCTTGAGGAAAATCTTTTTCAAATAAGTAAATCCTTGTATGACGTCACATGTGTCAAAATAGACGGTAAAACGAGGTTATATTTTCAAGACGACGTTTTACATGTCTTGAGACCGTCTTGAGATTCCACCAGAAGAATGTCCGGAGTAGAGGGGGAACATCTACGGCAGTGGCCGTATGTGTGCGTGATGATTCCATCACCCATGTACCGTCACGTGATAGTCCCCCTCCACTCCAGAGATTCTATTCCCCGGCAACGCGTTGAAAGTTTAAGCTATCAAATACTTCCGCCATTACCTGCATAAAGGACGCGAAAAATGGATTTTGTAGACTATATCGACATTAATATTGATATTAACGATATTGACGAAGATGATTATATAGCGGACAATACAGTCGTTAGAAGGTATATTCGGGACGTGCAAAACCCATTTGAATATTACGATGAAGATGAATTTAAAAGGCGATTTCGATTTAATAAGGACTCTGTATTACATGGTATTTTACCGAGAATTATTGAAGGACTGGCGAAAATAAATAATCGTGGCCTGCCGATTGCCCTGCAATTGCAACTACTTGCATGCTTACGCATGGTATATGGGCCATCACGCATGTAACAGGGTGATCCTGGAGCAACTGGACTTTTGAGAAAAAATTGCGAAATATCAAAATTGATCTTTGTTAAGTTTATGCTAAAAATGGGAATATTTTTCAATTTCGATTTTAAATTTTTAATTAAATTGGTACTACAAAACGTTAAAAAGCGAGAAGGGTATATATTTTTCTTTACCACCATCCCAAAATTGCCCCCCTTGATACCTGTTACATAAAAACAACATTCTTTATTCTATCGTATCGAAGTCCTGGAAGTCATCGTGAGGCACCACGGGGGGTATCCTCGCCATTCCGGAGACTCTCTGCTAAACTGTTCCCCCGGCATTGCTATAATATAACCTCGACGCTCTCACGCATTACAGTTTAGTGGTTGGGTTTATATATTAGTTCATTATATAAATCAATATAAATCAATTTTACATCTAATTTCCTTGATTATGCTCCGAATTACGTTGTTCCTGAAATCATTATAAAGCACCGCGAGGGGTTATGCTCGCCATTCCGGAGACTCTCCGATAAACTGTCCACCCGGCATCGCTATAATATAACCTCGACAGTCATAAGCATCACTCACTCACGATCGAGTATCCTACTCCGTCGTCCACCAAGGAACGAACGGAATATCCTTCATCATTGGTTGTTCTAACAGAATTATTCCGAAAGTTTCCGAACGTGAATGAGCAAATGCTTGAGTAAATGCTTTATAAAGTAAATGGATACGTCATATAAGAAATCGCTTATTCCAAGCAAATGCTTAAGATCATCTTGAGCAACGACTATGAATACCTGATGTCTTCAGGCAAACAAGATCGTCTTCTAGAAGATGATCTCAAGCATTCGCTCAAGACGCGACTGTGAATACCGCCCAATGACATGGTAATTATTGCCATCAATAGTAATAATTATGATCGTCACAACAGTGAATGTGTTAACTGCAATTTCATTTGCCAACGCATTGCCGGGGAAACATTTGGATATTTTATAATGTACCCTTGTAAAATTTTACACTCGTTATAACTGAGTCATAAACCATTTCCATAATTTGTAGCACCTTCAGGTCAACCAAATGTAGCTTCGTAAAAACAGATGTTCCAGTGTACCCTACAGTAACAGCATTTATGATATCCTCTATAAGCCAGGTATATCGAGGAATTTGTATACTTTTCGCGAACGTATATCGCGATCGTGTCTTGCCGATCGTTTCGCAGATCGATGATATACATCGAACAGGTAGTACACAATACAACACTGCGGTGGATCGTGTAAAAAGCATGTGGAGTCGACGTAGAAATGGGAGCCCGAACTCGAAGTAAGTAGTGACGGGTGAGACATCCTGGCAAGACATTTGCTTCGAGCTCGCCTTCCGCGTGACTACCAGTACATAAACATCATGGAAGCTGTGCTCCCAAATGCTCCAACTGGCCATGACTGGGATATAATGTACATACAGTGGCGGACGAACAAAAGTTTACAACTTTTAAAATCGTATAACTTTTATAAAATTAATCCAAACAAGTTGAGCTTTTTTGAGAAGCTACAAGGATTAATTTGCTGAGTGGCGTGTTTCGTCGTTTTGAAAAAAAGCACTTGGTCGGAGTAGCAAATAAAAATAGAAACATCATTTTTTAAACCTTTTTTGCCTACAATTTCATGCCAAAAAGTTTATAAAAATCGGTTAACGTTGCTCTGAGCTATAAACGCTTAAAACTCGCAGAATAAGGTCGAAAATCGCGAAATTCCCGAAAATCAGCGATTTTCGACCTTATTCTTCGATCTTTAAGCGTCTATAGCTCAGAACAACGTTAACCGATTTTTATGAAATTTTAAGTATGTATACAACTTACTTCAATCTACAAACGGGTTTTTGAATTTTCATTAAAGGCTCACCAAAAAAAGTTTAAAAAATGACATTTACTATTTTTGTTTGCTATTCCGACCAAGTGCATTTTTTCAAAACGAAGAAACACGCCACTTAGCAAACTAATCCTTGTGGCTTCTCAAAAAAAACTCAACTCGTTTGGATTAATTTTATAAAAGTTATGCGATTTTAAAAGTTGTAAACTTTCTTTTGTCCGTCACTGTACATGTTTGATGAAGTATGCATGGCAGTGTCAATGGTGTTATGATACCCTCTTGGAAGCTGAATAGCGGCTGACAAGTGTGTCTCCTGGGGAAAGGGAAATATTAAATACAAAATGTAGAAAGTCGTAAGCAGTCGTACGTAGAAAATGTAGTAATTTATTCATTGATTTGTTCTTAATAGATTCAGAAGTTTCCCGTGTATGTGTTCAAGTGTTTGATGCAACAATTGCGAAACGTATGAAACAATTCCAAAATGTTACAAAATAATTGTGTAAAATTTCTTCAAGTACATGCTTAGGAAGTTACTTCTTAAGTGAGTACTAAATAAAATTTGAAATATCTTACTACACTTACCCTACACTCTTTCTCGAGAACGTAATGCACAACTTATTCCACATTCACAAAGTTTTTATTATTACAAAGATATCTTTATATCGTTTATAGATATTCTCTGATCATGTATGCAAGAAGTATACCTATACAATCTTTTTCAATACAAAACTGTACTATACAATTGGGAGCAATCACAGGTCTTCAACAGTTTCGGTGTTTTCTCTTAACAGTGTGAAGTATGACACTGCGGTACTCAAGACCTGAAACAGATAGATTAAAGAAAGTTGTTAGAAATTTTAACCTGTAGCAGACTACGAAGCCATTGTAATGATGAAATGTGAAAACATTTTATTGTAGGAGTATTTAATTTGCAAACATTGTACGACTTTAAGTCAGAGATGGACAAAAAATTATTTTAAATAAAAACTTGTACACGACATTTTTATTTAAAATAATTGTTTGCCCATCTCTGCTTTAAAGTAGGCTCTCACTACGCCTCGCCTCGGCTCAGTTTATTCTTCTTATGTATTTTGACAATTTGACTCACACTGAGCCTCGCCTCGGCGCGACTCCGAGCGGATTATTCTTCGAGAATATTTTGGGGAAGAAAGGCGAGGCGTAGTGTGGGTGGATGCAATGTCACCGCTTTCGGTGACCGCTAAAAGAGGAAGGAAGTGGTTCTCTGAGCGACTGCCCAACTCATGAACCGAGGCAAGCTCATATGACTTCAGGTACGGAAACGCCGAGGCGACGCGAGCCTATACTGAATTCATCCTAAGAAAAACTTTATCCGAGCAGGGATGATTCTGAGGAGGCGCTGATTGGTCCGACTCCCCACTTAACCGCCTACGTTTTTCTCCGTCTTACCGCCAGTCAGGCGGCGCCTGTTACTTTTCTGTCAACCGTCATACATACACTGCACTCCTGCAGTGCTTACATTGACATCGGTCACGTCCCGCTCTTAGACGGGCAGGGAAACCAGCAGATAAAACGCGACGAGCCTGTGTCGAGCCCGTAGGCAGTAGTGGGGGCTGCGCAAATCGGTCGCAGAACGGCATGGGCGTTCGGTTTTTCTTAGGACGAATTCAGTATAGATGTGAGTGCGAAAAGAAGTTGCGCCGAGACGTGGTGAGAGCCTAACTTTATTCTCTCTTATTTTCATGTACAGACTAAATTAACCGAAACAATCGAATTCATTTTACTGCATTATTCAGCGGCAAACATGTGGCTAATTGCGAAGAAACTAAATTTAATTTCTTTTATATAAAACATAATATGTACCACATATTTGCAATTACAATTAGACTGGGGATCATAAAACGAGGAATTAATGTATCTCATTGTGAGATGGAAATGCATTTCTTACACATTTGATCAGCGCTCAACAATAAATAATCACTTCCCGAAGCATAAAGACTCAAAAGACTATTTACATATTAACATTCATCACACACTACTGCTTAAGCATACTTGCTTAAGAGACTTGAAAGGAGGAGGTAGAAAATAAAGAAGTCAACAGAAATTCTTTGCAAACCATGCAAAAGAAATCTACGACAAGTAGATTGGATAACTAAGGTCGATATCAGATGTATTGGTCGGTGAGTTTCGTGAGGTGAATTCTCCTACCATACCGCTTGCCCGCCTCGGTACTCCTTTTCTCAACGTTTTCTGACTCGCTCTCGCCTTCGCAGAACAAAGGTGAGACAGAAGTAGTGGGGATAGCGCCAAGCTCCTGACGTGTAGGCCACACCGAGTTCTTAGCGTAGAAATACATACATCAGAATAGGTGTGTATTAGCTCCGAAAAAATGCAGAAGTTTTATTGGTCAGCAGACTGATTCTTTCTCGATATCTTCTTCTCGTATTGGTTTACGCATAGCTTCGTAACGCACACAACTATTACGCTAAGAATAAATCACAGCCATTGTGCTACGTTTAGGCGGAGCCGAGCAGCGTTCCCGTTCCTTACCCTTCAAGGACCCCGCAATTCCAATTGACAAATCCGCGATCGTCAGATGGTGGTGGCTGATTTCTCCCCGATCGCTGCTCGCGAAAACGAACTCACCGGACAATATATCTGATACCGACCTTAACAGTGGAATAGGTTGATGACTCCATCCACTTTTCCATTCTCTGTTTGGGCATTCGCACTGAAGATATCGCTACATACCGGCACACTTACTTACTGAAAGATATACCGTAGAATCGACATAGGTACTAACAAGTTAGTGAGTTTCACAATCAATCGCTAATTACCTTAGTGTACGTTTCCAGGGATATGGCGGAGAAACCACAAGCTGACAGGTAGCAAGGCACTCTTGACCTAGCGATAACAAACAGCAGGTCTTTACGTATCATCCTACCATGCTTATCCATTGGTAGACATAACCATGGGGCCTCGTACATGGAAGCGGCAACATCCGCACTGTCTCGCATCAAACAGTCGCAACCGTATGTAAACATTAACAACTGGACCATGCATCCCGTTAGGTGGAATGTGAAAGTAACTCGTCTTGCAAAGGGTGCATCTGCCTGCAGAACGTAATATATTTCGTGTATAAGTTAATTACACAATAATAGATTAACCTAAATTAGTACAAATAAGTTCTATGTTAACATAGAATTACGATGACACCATAGAGTATGTAGAAGAAGACACACTTTTTTCGTAAAAAAAGTTCAAACAATGTCGAGCAGCGAAAATAAAATTACACTTTACTTTGAGTAGAACAATGAAAATTAGGTAGAAATTATTTCATGTATCATTAATTAGAAATGGCTGCCGCGTGCAAATCAATTTTTATTTTTTTTTAGATAAAAGTGTCATTTAATACAAATCGCGAATTCTTAGTGGACAAGACTATTCTTTAATAATATAATATACACTCACCATAATTATCTGATATCCATCGAGGCAAATTAACAAGCTGAATATTACCACTTGCCCCAGCGCGAATAAGTTGAATACTTCCTCGAGCTTGTTACAAAACGCGATTAATGCTTGATGGTATTGGACGGAGCTTCTGAATGCAGCGTAATAATTTTCTGAACAATTTTCATCACCCTTCTCTTTATCCTTAATGTTGTTTAAGTTTCTCAGTCTGTATTGTAGTATACGAAACTGGCAAGAGGTATGCAGACATATAATGCACAAAATGTTGTCGAAACAAAAGTAACACACGCCGACTTGTAACAGGAACGCAGACTGTGCGAATGTAGTATGTATTCAAAATTAAATGTTTACTGCAAATCTAGGAATACTGAAGCTTTCGGTTTCACCGAGTGTAGTAATACCTGAAGCGTGAAGAATATTTCAAAATATGGTGTCACGGATTCAATATCTATGTACATATTCAGTGGAAGTTGCCTATCTGAGCCACTTTTTCCAATGTTCGCTACGATAAGAAAGCAAATAATTCAGTAAATCATATTTCAGCTATGTAAAATATTTTTCCCCGAACATGTTTTATAAGCACCTATAAGAGCCTACCATTAGTCACAATATAGCCTATAGTTTCAAATTTTTATAGTGTTAGGAACGAAGTCGACTGGCCCCTCACGGATACAGTAGTACTACTCAACGATATCGTGGACCCCGATCATGTTTTATCCATTCTGTTTCAGATATGCCATCTCTTAAAAAGAGCACACTATCGCGGTATAAAATTAGAGATAGTAAATACCGTACTTCATGGGGAGAGAAGTGACCATGTGTCACAATTATGTGTCGATTTCGTTCTCTTCACAATTTTAGAAATTCGGGATATTCGAGTATTTTGATGAAATGCACAAATTTGTTTAGGGATAGGTCGATGTCGATTGACTTACCTACAACCGCGTTTAAGATGTAGCTGATACACGTTGCTAGAGCGAAGAAAGTAAAGCTACAGATGTAGATGCTGCAGTTGCGTTTGCATGTGTCCACAACTGTCTTCTCGTAGAGATCGTATTTCGATTGCAAGAATTTCCGTTGCAAGTAAATGATTAAATTGAAAAACTCCGTTCTGTGGACTAGTATAGTGAATAATTTGACTAGACACATCGCCAAGGTAGCCAGGTTGCATATAATGTAAAGCATGTCCTAGGAGGGAAAATATGTGAAGTAGAAATGTCGTATAGCAAAAATGGCTCATCTACATATTTTGATAGATAGTAATAATTATAAATAGGTACTGGAAGTATTTTGAATTGGCTACTGCGATTTTGTAGTCTTCGATATTATGGAAAATAATCGAGGATATTTCTAAGGTTGCTCCAATACTTATGGGGACGGACATATAGAACGTAGACCAAGGAAAAAGTGTGTGATAATCTACTAAATGAAGTAGCGAGTATCTAATATTTTAGTATCTTGAAGACAAAAGAAAAATTGCTACGTCAAAAGTGTTATATTAGGTACATTATTTGCTCGTACTCTAAATTTATCACTTCTCTACGAATCGCTCTTTGAACATTGTATTAGATAATTTCACAGCAAACCGCTTATTCCTTGGACTTGAGGGAATTTCATAAAGTTGGATTATGATGCCACGTGAAATTGTGAAATTACAGGAGGTGGAAAAGTAGGCACTCTCCACGCCATGCCTCGTCTCTTTCGATTCTTCCTATGCTTTTCTTATGCCTTTATGCGACTTCGATTGGAGCAGCTCTCCTCGATGATATTTTGAAGAAGAGAGACGAGGCATAGTGAGAGTCTAAAAATCAAAACGAGAGTCTAAATATCAAAACCCCTCACATTAGGCGCAAACAGTGGTTTATTTAACGTTGAACCTTATTCCATTGGTAACCTGAACATACTATCTTGCATAGAACATCACAGTTAAATTCACTATCTGCTTATAACAGACTTAGTACCTTGCACACTTACGCTGCTATTGTCCATTGCGTAAAACAAATCTACCACTGAAATCACACCTAAGACAGCGATCACGAAGACAGTATAAACTACCGTAAGGTTTCTGTGACTTAGCTCGACGCGATCAGCTGGTACCCAATAGCCAATGATCTTCAGAAAAGGCTTAGTTATGGCAACGGAAATGTCACCACCGTGAGCGAAAATCATATCGATCTTTCAAAAACCGTATGGTCACTCTGGACATTGAACTCGCGCATGTAGTTCGGTAACTACTGCAGCGATGTAACGATGACGATCAGTTCACTGGGATGTCTTTGATCTATTGACATCCTTCAATTGATCGGTTGTGCACTCTATATTTATTGTTATTGTTAGTTGTACACCATTATTTGATAGAAAACGGAAGGTAATGTACGTAAGGATGCAATTACTGCCCCACCCCCTGCTGCACGGGTTACATAGGATTGATAAGTTATGCATGATTCTAGGGGGAGTACAATGCAACCCTCTGCGAACCTTAATAGTCGCCAACAGCTGTCTCTGGAATGAGATGATTTCGTTATTAAGAGTTCAGCGAATGGATTGTGTCGTGAAGGAATATGGATGTCGTCCTGTCGAAAGTGATTGGTGGATAAATCTTTATTGCTTTTAATTCCCACGAGATGTGTATCAATAAGGTCCACATTGAAAGAAGGGATGTGCGGATTATGTTAAATTGGCAAACTAACAGTAAGTTGATGTATAGTGTGGCTTTTTGTCGCGAAATTACTCTTGTTGCCTTCTGCAGCGTCTTGGACATGAGGGACTAAGTAGTTTCCAAGAAAATTAATTGTATACTTAAATTGACTAAAACAACGACTCGAAGACAATGTAGGAAGGTGAGATCTCGAGAGGATTGATTTTCAAAATTTTACCTTTCAGAACGAGTCACTTCTATACGTCAAAGTCATCTAAAGTGAAACGTTCAATATTTCGATATATTATGAAATAAAGTTTCGCAAGTTTTACGACATTGGAAAACTGTTTTGTGAAATCATAGTCAAGCTTAAATAAAATATTGTTGTCTATACATACCAAACCATGTTTCAACCATCTTGCAACCCTTTTATTATTTACTTCTCGAGAGGGTAGCAGATAATAGACAGATATTGATGACTTTTTTCTTATAGCAAAATTAAAAATATATCTCTTTACTTTGTTGTTGCCGATGTATGCAACGAATACAAGGAATTTATTACATTCTGTCCAAAAGGAGGCGCCGTTTATTTATGGTACTACACCGTCGGGTCGAATTATGTGTTTTCTACGTCCGCAGTGTTCTTCTTTAGCAGAGTGAAGTATGACATTGCTGTACTTAAAATCTGTAACATACGAGACAAGTAGATCGACATATCAGTCCCGAGCAATTAAAACTTACAAGGGAAGTTAGGCAACCCGAAAATTCAAAAGATTATGCATGTTTGTATCCAACTCGAATTAACGATTGGTAGTGGGGGTAACTTGAAAGGTATAGATCAGCGGTGCACAGCGAGCCTTTTTCAGCGCCTAGCGGCAGGCAACCAGCCGTACGCCGTTACTAAGGGTAGAATCGGTAAGGCAAACTGCAGTAGTGTAGGTGCGGGCTCGTAGCCGCGTAGCGTAAGTATATATCTCATCAAAAAGAATCCCATTTAAAAACATTGTCGTAAATTAATATAAATTTATTAATGTGCTATATTTAACATTACAAAAGTAATGATATACAATTGCGCCAAATATCACAATGGCTATTTATACAAATCAATATTTTAATACGAATAAATATTTTATTCAAAATACTTGGCGCTGCTCTCCCAATTGGTGATGCTAAACGGAATAAATATGCATAAATTGCATTAAAATCTTTTTCATTCTTTCTTGTCTCTGTGGTGTCTTGTCTTGTTTTATTTATTAATCAAGACAATTAACTTTTTTTTCGGAGAGCAGCGCCAAGTATTTTGAATAAAATATTTATTCGTATTAAAATATTGATTTGTATAAATAGCCATTGTGATATTTGGCGCAATTGTATATCATTACTTTTGTAATGTTAAATATAGCACATTAATAAATTTATATTAATTTACGACAATGTTTTTAAATGGGATTCTTTTTGATGAGATTATATACTTGGCGCCCTTTTTTGTACCTTTTTTTAAAAAAGGTAATTTTGTAGGGATTTCACACATTTTGTAGTGTTTATTATGACTGGGTGAATTATTTATTATTGAAAAATGTTCTCCTAAACTTTGCCGTACTGTATATGTATTTAAATTGTGCATTTCATTTTCATATCGATGCATTAATATCTTCAAAACATTTGATGATTCATTACAATTAAACAATTGTTTTCTAATGGCACTCAAATGCATTAAACATTGTATAACTGCATTTGCGTAACATGAAGCATATATATATATATATATTTACTGTATATAACAAGCAATACAATAAGAATATATTGGATACTTAAAATTCAACACGTTGAAGCATATTCTAACTCATAACGCCAACGATTAGAAATATCAAACACATCTGAGTTAAAACATGCTTCTACGTATCCAATATCTTCTTGTTGCGTCCACTGATACTTAACATAGACAAACTGCCTATCAAAGACTTTCATAATGTTGTAGTTTATTACATGTTCGTATACGTTCAACTCAGATGTTTGATATTTCTACTCGTTGGCGTTACGTTCAACTCAGATGTTTGATATTTCTACTCGTTGGCGTTACGTTCAACTCAGATGTTTAATATTTCTACTCGTTGGCGTTACGTTCAACTCAGATGTTTGATATTTCTACACGTTGGCGTTATAAGTTAGAATAGAATATAAGCTTAAACATGTCCAACATCTTATCTTTTACTGTACTACTAGTTAATTATATAAAAATATATAGAAATAGAGTGGCCTTTTGCTGTAGTAAGTGTAGAGACTACATAATGTGTCCGAAGGAGGTGAGAGCATATGGTAGAAAGTCTTGTCGCAGGAAATTTAAAAAATTCTAATGATAATTTAGCGAAAATGAACAAAGAGATTTTCAATATTTTTATTGGTGTTGGTTTAGATGTTTATTGGTGAATTGAAATATTGTTAATGGGAAACTAATAAAATTAATGAATAGTGTGGGAACGACTGTGGATTTTATTTAATATAATTAATATATCTTTCACAAAAGATTGAAAAGTATCAAGGGAGATGCGTTTTCAGTGTGCTTACTTCACTAATGTGACCTGCTCTACCTTGCAAACAGTCCGCCATAATTTTCTTAATTCTTAATGCAATGCTAATTTGACAAATTTTGTCGATTTACCTTATTTGACAAATTTTTAGAAACTTGTGGGAAACAAAATGCTTCTCTGTCTATATCAAGGACAGAGATCTAACTCAGACCTTCTCCGGACAACCTCCAAGCCTGTGCATCGCCTGCATTTCCATCCAAGCTTGTGCGTCCCCTTCATTTCTATCCGAGCCTCTGCGTCCCCTTCGTTTCTATAAGCTTTACATAAAAATTCTAATTAAAAAATAGTTTGCTGGTATAAAAACAATATACTATTTTGTGCATGCATTGTATAATTTCTAGAAACTTGTGCGAAAGAAGATGCTTCTCTGTCGAACCTTCTCCGAACAACTTTCAAGTCTGCGACTCTTCATAAGAAACTATTAAAAAAATTTGGCGACTTTGTTAATTGAGACAATAATTCAGTCTCCTATTTAGTGTAAAAACTCATGACATTTCAAATTCGGACAATTTACTTTATTTGACACTAAGCACATGGTAGGTTATCTCTGTCTATGTAGCTGTCAGATTATTTGTTACGCGATTGGCCAAAACCCGCATCCAATGAACGACGTGCCTGAGAGACATTTCCTCACCCTTTCATACTCCCCTCTTGCCAAGAAGTGTAGGACGATGACGATGACGGTCTGAATTTTACGAACATAAAATTCAGCAAATTGCAACTTTACATCGAAATATCTCAGATCATAAGGCCCGTAGGAACAAAACGAAGGCACTTTTCTAATGTAAATCAAACCCAAGCTATCCATTAAGACCATTCAAAATCTAATCGGATCAGCCGTTATTGAGATTCGGAAATCTCAGGGTTCTTGATAGCGAGTCGTGGCGTAATAGAGCCACTCTGTGTCTCTTGATGGTTGGGTTCCTTGTGGGGCCCCAGTGCAGAGCAGGTCCCGTAATATAATTCGGTGGGGTCATGAAATTTCCAAAACATTTGCTACTGCCGGCATTTCGTATGACTTGACGGTTCGATTCTACTGATAATAAAACATTTATTACTAATAATACTTATCTCTTCAGCGACACATAAAATAATTAGAAGGTTAATAATATAGAAATAAATAAACTTTGTTTTCTTTGTGTCCGAGTTATTTATTTCTATATTATTAACCTTCTAATTATTTTATGTGTCGTTGAAAAGATAAGTATTATTAGTAATAAATGTTTTATTATCAGGAGAATCGAACCGTCAAGTCATACGAAATACCGGCAGCAGCAAATGTTTTGGAAATTTCATGACCCCACCGAATTATATTACGGGACCTGCTCTGCACTGGGGCCCCACAAGGAACCCAACCATATACAGGGTCATCGTTTAATCCTGCAACCCGCGCGCGCGCGAACTTTTAAAATGGTAACACCGCCTCACGGACGCATTCCACTACAACCATGCACCGTCACCGCGTTCGGAGAGCTGCTAGCGACCGCTGGACAGCAGTGATGCTCGAGCTTCGAGAATTTTTGGCTGGTCCTTGTCAAATTAACGTTGCAAAGAACTATTCAGAATTTCCCGGCCCCGGTTGAAAATTTTGGGGTCTTTTTCGTATAACTTTTGAACTGTAAGACATATCGGAGTGCAATTTGCGCAAAAAAAAATGGGGAAAAATTAATCCCTCTTAATGATGGATAATTTAACATATTTTACGTTTACTTAATTTTTCTTTTATCAATTTTTTAACCATAATTGTTTAAAAAGCTGTTGGAAACTGTTTATTTGATAATGTATTTAACGCTGTTTTTAAAATTCGTGGTGTTGATATACAATAGGCTAGTTGATTCTGTATCATTACATTTATAAATTGAGAAATTAAATTTTTATTCAATTATGTGTTAGTTCTGCAGACCTCAGAATCTATTGTTCTGATTTTTTTTTTATGATTTTATCCTTAATGCGGTGCATACCTAGATCAGACGTAAGGGGTAACTAATGCGACGTGTCTTTGATTGTAGCGGTGTTTGAATTTTTTTTCTAGAATTTTTTTGTTAGAATGTTTTAGCTACTCAACGCCACGCCTATACCGGCTTCCGTTAATGTGATTTTTTGGAACGATGTGCCGTTACTGTGGTTTTTACAAGCAGGTGGCGAAAAATCTCTCCGTACAAGGAACCGTCAACCCTGTCGTGGCTAAAATTTTTGAAATTGAGACGGGTACGAGATCTGTTGACATTATTTTCAAACCTCATTACAGTGATCTGGGGTGCGAGTGGTAGACCGATCATAAAAGCGGAGCGCGCGGCTCGATTACCTGGGTCGGCAAATTCCCAATACCTAGCTCTTTGCGACGCTAAAATTTTCGAAGCTCGGGCATCACTCTTGTTCAACGGTCGCAGGCAGCTCTGCGCTGGGCCGGTGCATGGTTGTAGTGGAATGCGTCCGTGAGGCGGTGTTGCCATTTTCGTCTGTTCGCGCGCGCGCGGGTTGCAGGATTAAACGATGACCCTGCATACTTACGCTACGCGGCTACGAGCCCGCACCTACACTACTGCAGTTCGCCTCACCGATTCTACCTTTAGTAACGGTGTACGGCTGGTTGCCTGCCGCTAGGCGCTGAAAAAGGCTCGCTGTGCACCGCTGGTATAGATTAATCGATAATTATTTTTTCGCAGTTTTGTAGATATAAAAAAATTTTCAACTCTTCTTGAAACTTCTGTTCGATATCCTTCACCGTTCTCGAAATATTCCACGAAAAAGAAAATTCTGCAACCGCACTATGACACCGACAAAATATAGGTTTGTCTTACGGATGAATTAGTCTACCTGCACTCAAAATTGCATGATTTTCTGAATTTTCGAGTTACCTAATTTTCTTTGTTAGCATAAAAATGTAGAGCATGGGAAAATTCTGATTATGTACATATTGTAATATTTACTGCGAAATCTCACACAAATGCATTACGAGGATGAAGTTTCTTCATTTTTCTTTGTTCATACGCATGGAAATTAAAATATTACAACAGCAGAATACATTCGCTCCATACTGTTACAATCGTCGAATGAATTTGGACTTTAACGGAAATTTATAAAACAGCTAATTGTAAGACATAGACGCATACTGAATGAATAATTAAATTTCTCCGGAATGAGAATAGATGCATAACAATGAGAATAGAATATTTAACAATTACCCTAGTGTATGTTTCCAGGGATATAGCGAAGAATCCACAAGCTGTTATACAGCAAGGTAGCCTGCTCCTCATGACCACAAGCAACAGGTCGCTACGCATCATTTTTCCATCTTGATTCATTGGTAGCCGTGTCCATGGTGCTGCGTACATAGCCGTGGCCACATTCGTACTATCTTGCATTAAACAGTCACAGCTGTACGTAAACATGAATAGCTGCGATGAGCATCCCATGATGTGGAACACAAAAATAAGACGCCTTGCAGTGGGTGCGTCTGCCTGCAAGATATTGCGGGCGTAAATGGATAGCATACTAATATGATATATATATATCCATCATATAAAATATGCTATACAAACCATATTTGAGCGCTAAGTGTCTGATAACTATGTTAACAGTGGGATCAAAAGAATATCGGTACTTTAAATTCATGAAAGGTCTCCTTCAAAAGATCCGAATTTATTAAATTACCAAAGAAATATTCTACAATGCTAAGGAGGTGTCTATTGGCTTCTAGACTTCACTGTTAATATAATACATACAGGGGCCGATCTAGGTAGTCGCAATTGCCGGAGTGGCAAACTTGGTAGAAAAAGAAAATTAAAATCAATAAAAATACAGGTTTGAATTTAGTATCAAAATTATGAATTGTTCTTAAATCACCTATATCATTACTAATATTTTTATATAGCAAAATGATTTTGTTATTCAACGAATATCTAGAAAAAATCACTCATTGTCAAAACTTATATTTTAAAATAATTATTTATTATTAAATATAAAGGGCGGCAGTGATCATTTTTGTTCAAATCGGCGGAAGAGCTAGATTGGGCCCTGAATACATAACACGAAGTCCGTGACAAATGGAAAATTCTCCAACAAAAGAAGAAAACAAATCTAAACGTTAATAATAATGAAAGGAGAACGATGACTTTATTCCTAGCTCACTACCTGTGTAAGTGCCTACAAATGTATGTATTTTATAGTGTCTAGTATTATAATGTACATACATGTTATACTAACCATAAGTACCTGATACCCGTCGAGGCAAATTAGCATGCTAAAAACTAACACTTGGCCAAATGTGAATATGCTGAAAACACCTTCAAGCTTTTTACAATACGCGATCAGTGCCTGATGCTGTTGCACGTAGTGCGTAAAGGCAGCGCAATATTCCCTTGCTGGATTTCCACTATGCTTTCGTTTGTTCTTCACCCTCTGCATGTTCTCTAGTCTGTACTGAAGTATACGAAACTGGCCAGCTACGTGTATAGTCATGATGCAGAGAAAGTTGTCGAAGCAAAAATAGCACAAACCGATTTGGTACATGAACAAAGCCTTTGCGAACATATAACACACAATTCAATTAGCTTCCGCTATAAACAAGTTCTGAAGAATAATTGAATGTAAAATCAAGCTGTCTGCGTACATAAACGAAAAATTCGCTTGAAACCCGTGCTATCATTGCAGTCGTTATGTTCTATTATTTCTTCTGATTATTCTTTCAATACGTTGATGTTAGAAGAAACTTGATTTTTTGTTTACAGATTCTTTAAAGGAGACAATTAATACCTGTAGTACAAATGTTAACTCGAAGTATGGGGTTGTTCTCACCAAATCCCCCCACATGTTAAATGGAAGTATCCGATCTGAGGCGTTTTTTCCGATATTTGCTGCAATAAGAATCGAAATGATTTATCGTTGCCAAGTAAGTTGAAAAGTTTCCATCACTTTACGTGGTGGTATTTTTTGGATATCTCTATTGTGTCTGTATTCGAATCACATTATGAAACGGAATTCGAGAATTGACCGGAAATTTCAAGGAAACGCGGCTTTAAACATTGAAACTAAACACCATTTCAGTGGTGTTTAATTCAATTCGATATATTCTCCACAAAATCTGGGGATGAAATAAATGCAATATTTTTATGAGACATCAGTCAAGGAATGTCAGTCATTTCATCAGCAGAACTACTAGTATTTGGCGAGTATTTGGATTTTCTAGTTTTTTCTTTCTGTACACAAGATTTCAAAAACTTTAGCCTATTATTTCACTCTTAAATATGTAGTTATATTTCTCAATATTGCTTTAATTGAAAGTTAAATAATTTTAAATCTACCGAATCAATTTTTTCAAAGTTTTGCAGGGTGTATTACTATTGTATAAAGATTCATTCCTTCAATTGTAAAAGATTCTTAATGTTACTGAAGTTCATCCTTAAATTGATCGACTCACCTACGATTGGGCTTATGACGTAGCTGATGAGTGTTGCATGAACGAAGCAGGTGAAGCAACAAATGAAGAAGGTACAGATGTTTTTGCACCTGTTCAAGATCGTTTTCTCGTGGGAGTCGTAATTCGAGTGAAGAAATTCCTGTTGCAGATAAACGACCAATTCGAAGAAATCCTTTCTGTGTAGAAGCAAGGTAAATAGCTTGAGAAAAGCCAGCATCAGCGTTAAAATGTTGCACGCGATATAAAGGCAGGTCTACGAACACAGAAATACAAAACGCTGATGCGATAGGCTGAAACTGTCAACGTATGCAGGCATGAAACACTTTCTCAAAGTATATCAAGTAGGTAAGTAGCAACAGTAACGAGTGCTCGCGTAGATTCCACTGAAGACTTTGCTACTTTGTTTAACACTTTAAGGGGTTACACTCACTTAAAGGTCCGGAAAAGGCATACAAGTTCAGGATTTTTTTGGAAAAAGTATAAGTGGAAATCATACACAATGTTTTCTACTAAAAGATACATTTGTTAACTATATTACTCTAAATTTTCATAAGATATTATTATTAACTAAAGTGTTTTTTGTTAAGCATTAGCTGGTGGACATTCCCTAGTCCAAACGATGCAGCTGAAAGCATAAATTCCACCTGATTTTAAAAATAAATAACTTTCAGACGTAGGTACCTGACTGAAATATCAAATTTCGTTGGAAAATTTTTTCGTTTTTTTCAAGAAGCCTTTGCAAGTATTCGCATTATTACAAAATTGAAAGCTACATTTAAAAATATGAGAACGTCAGGTACTTCTAAGAGTTATTTATTTTTAACATCTATTTGAATTTTTGCTTTCAGATGCATCGTTTGGCCTAGGAAATGTCCACCAGCTAATGCTTAAAAAACACGACTCATATCCAAGCCAATATCTCCTTTAGTTAATAATAATATCTCATGAAAATATATAATAATATAGTTAAAAGATATATCTTTTAGTAGAACAATATTGTATATGATATTCACTTAAATTTTTCCTAAAAAAAATCCTGAACTTGTATGCTTTTTCCGGAACTCTAGGTAGATCTTCACATTTGTATGTTGAGGGGTCCAGTGGAAAACATGCACATGTCACATATGCATAAATTTTCGTTGCTTTGTATCATTCCACCACTTCCAAATATAACAGCACGCACCTTCCACCGAGCAGAATCACATTAAATTTTCTTTACACTGAGAAAAAAACAAATCCGTCACGGAAACACTCAACTCAATGAGAACACGTGACCTAATAAAATGAACTTTTCAGCTAAAATGTGATAATAGTCGCTAAGGTCGGTATCAGATATATTGGCCGGTGAATTTCGTGAGAGGAGTTCTCCCACCATACCGCTTGCCTACCTCGGTACTCCTTTTCTCAACGTTTTCTGACTCGCTCTCGCCTTCGCAGAACAAGAGTGAGTCAGAAGTAGTGGGGATAGCGGCAAGCTCCTAACGTGTAGACCAAACCGAGTTCTTAGCGTAGAAATACACACATCAGAATAGGTGTGCGTTAGCTTCGAAAAAATTCAGGAGTTTTATTGGCCAGCAGATTGATTCTTTCTCTATAGCTTCATCTTGTATTGGTTTACGCATAGCTTCGTAACGCACACAACTATTACGCTAAGAATAAATAACAGCCATTCAGGCGAAGTCGAGCAGCGTTCCCGTTACTCCACCATACTCTTCGGAGACCACGCAACTCCAACTGACAAATCCATAATTGTCAGATGGTGGTGGTTGATTTCTCCTCGATCACTGCTCGCGAAAACGAACTCACCGGCCAATATATTTGATACCAACTTTAGTTACCACCTAACTCAAGTACCATTTCAAATAATTACAATTTTTCTCATCTTGCTTCCCTCTAAAATCTTAAAACGTTAGCATGTCACTGTCTTCCACTGGGCGCCTCAGTTCTGGGAAGCCTCAAAAGTATTGTGCCCCTGAATAATTATTCAGGACGAGTTAAGCAATACTTTCTCGGTAGAAGCGATCGCTCGGAAAGGCTTAACCGACTCGAAGGGACATTTCACAAAACCTTGCACCGCTCAAAATGTTAACTTTAATCTCTCTAATTCGAACACTTAATGGAATCTATATGTTGGCACACTCACGCCAAAATCTCCCCAGCTGTAATAAATGTCTATCACCATGGTCGAAACCATAAAAAGGAACCCCACGATCGTGTAACTCAGCACGAGATTTCTGTACCGTTGCTCGGAGCGGTTGCCTCCCATCCAGAAGCCAGAGGCTTTCAAAAAAACGGACGTAAAATTGACAGAGACGTCGTCATGTTCCAGTGACTGGATCTTCAGCTCAGACATTGAACTAAATGTAGAAACTACGGGTGTGTATCGATTTTATTGCTACGTATCAGGGCTCAGTCCATCCAATACCAGATTTCTTTGATCTACCGACATCCTTTTATTCGCCAGACTTTGTATTTCCTCTTTATTGGTATTCGCATGTCGGCTGGATGGTAGAGGAGCCGTAATATTATATATATGTAGACGTAATTGACGCCCATCTTTCCAGGAACAATGTGTAAGGTTGATAAGTTATGCATGATGCCGGTGACTGCACGACGAAACCCTCTGTGAACTCAGTGTCCACTAGCAGCTGTCAGGCTGCGTTCAGATCTGAGCCGAGCCCCGAGCCGAGCACGCATAATGCCAGTTTCCGACATCTGAGCCTGTACTTTAGACTTCGCTATGAACTTCTATCTATATCTCGCTGCAACTCTACGGGATTTCCAAACGCACGCTTCGAAATGCCTGCGGGACACTCTAAGTCTACGAGCAAGGTGTCTTGCGTCTTGTAACTTGTACTTGACCCCATCAATGGCGAGGATGACAGCAACTCATTGTGGTGTAAGGGATGAGGATGCAGCACTACAGTTTTTCACGCTTTAAGGAAACTGTCTTTCCTTTTGTCAGTGGCGGATTTAAAGAAAAAGGCCCGGGTGGCAAACGTTCTCAGGGGCCCATTTTTAATAAATTTCCTCTTCATTTCCCCGATAAAATGGGTCCCTCAGAACGTTTGCAACCCGGATCTTTTTCGTTAAATCCGTCACTGACAAAAGGATAGGCAGTTTCCTTAAAGCGTGAAAACTGTAGTGCTGTATCCTCATCCCTTACACCGAATCATAATTTTTGGGGTTTGAAGTTGGGGCCTGGGGCCTTCTGGGCAGGGACCTAGGCGACAACTCTTCATCGGCTACCCGTTAAATCCGCCACTGCCTTTCGTCCAGGGTTCCGAGGTCCTTCCTCGATTTCACATGGCAGGCAAACCTTCGTCTGCACCACTCTAACTCCAAACACTCTCTGTCTAAACTGGTGAAAATCGAAGAGATGTACGGTTCACACGTAGGAACCTGACATTATGGAGTCTGAAGTGGTGCTCGCCTTGGGACTCGGCTCAGATCTGGACATCGCAGCAGGGAAATGTAGGATGCTATCAAGAAGTTTCTTACAGATTTAATCTTGGTGGCAAGAATGTGTGCTAAGGCTGGATCCTGTTATGGACGAAGATTTGTTTCCTGTGTTTAATACGAACTGTTGAGAGGATAATGTGTGGATGAATCGTAATGCAAGTTCTACGCGAAGTGTTGATAGGAGAGGATTTAAGATAGCAGAAGAGAAATACGTATGACAGTGCTTGATGCTGGTAATATTTTTTGAACGCTAAGGTGAAAATTAAAATGAGCGTTATTCCTGCATTAAATATGAGGTAAGTATTTACTTTTATTTCTTTGCCATTAGTTTTCTAATCATCAGCCCCTTGAGCAGTCTGATAGGCTTAGTGACGTGTCTAAATAACTGGCCATAAATTGCAGATTATGTTTCTATTACGTCTACGTCATTTAATAATTGTATTATCAATTATGGACACAGAAAATGCAAATATTTTGCAGTATCGAATAAAGTATCTACTTGCATTTCCATATTTATCATTGGCTGTCAGTTTGCTCCGTTACCTTTCAAACTCAGAGATTTTCTATCTCAAGCATAGTATTGAATCAATTAAGTTTCTTATTTATCATGCACCTTAGATAATGTATCTGTAATTCAGTACTCACCATAGCAGATATTCAAATTCACACTGTTTTTGCAACTCCTGCAGCGACGGTAATGCAAAAACAACTTAAAATCTTTTTGACACGATTCAAGTGATGAGAAACTTTGAAATACTACGTTTAGTTTCCTCCGTTCTGTTGTCCCTAAAATCATTTCTGTGCTAAATTAAAAACGTCCCAATCGTCAAAGTAACGTTCAAGGATAAATTACTAACCAGTGCTTATCAACGGTAGATTTTTAAAGAAAATTTAAGAACTGGAAGCATAACCACATATCAGATGGTTTTCAATAACTTCAAACGCATATAGAAATATTGGACCAAAATATGAATGGATTCTGAAATGTTAGTAAATAGTTATAAAAAGTTTTCTAAATTCACACAACCGAATGGTTTGAAAACATAAATACCCCAGAATATTTGAAATAGGCCCACCGTAATTGAACTACATGCTTTCTCGGGAAGGTAACACGAATCATATGTATATTCACTAATTTTTTATTTCAACAGATTTAATATGTTCTTCACATTATCATTGCTTGTGTGGGTGGCAGCTATAATTATGGTTTATTTACTAAATAACGGTCTTCTTTATCTATGTATTAAAATTGCCCGCGTGTGTGCACTACGCAATTTAAACAAATTAAGGATCAACCACATCCTCGGTGTTTTGACTTATTAGTGTGAAGTACGATGCTGCAGTTTTCATGACCTACAAAAGATGAATTTAATGAGTTAGATATCTCCTAGGAATGCGAAGTAAGTAGTAAAAAATTATAGTAAAGCGACAACAAATTACGGTTCTTCTAATACGCAATTGCACACTATGTTGATATAAAAGTCAATTTCGATTGAAACTTTCTTATAACACAAATTAGTATTTTTAGAACAAAAGATCTTACATTAATATTCAGTGAATCGACAAATAAATAGTGAATATCAAGTACAAATTACACGGAGCAATTAATGTAGGAAAATATAAAATAAAAATAAAAAAATACAATTTTCTAAAAGAAGATTCTTGACTAAGAATACCCAATACTGTTTACCATAGTGAATGTCTCCAGAGATACGACGAAAAATCCGCGGGCTGATAGACAACATGGAGTACTGGACCTCATTATCACAAAAATCAAATCTTTTCGCATCATCTTTCCATGTTTATTCATTTGCAGACGAAACCACGGCGCGGCGTATATTGCTGAGGCTATCTTCGAACTTTCTCGCATTAAGCAATCGCAACTGTAGGAAAACATGAACAGTTGCGATATGCAGCCCGCTATGTGAAATACAAAAATAAGGCGCGTGGCAAAGGATGCACCCGCCTAGAAGACAAAATGTGTTGCCAGTCCATTGTAATTATGTACAACATGTTCTAATGTTTCATTGGAAAATTATTGAATTCTAATCAAAATTGAACATTCGTCGGCTAATCCACAACAAATTTAGATAAGTGACTGGTTGACCAGAATTATTTTATCCGACGAACATTTGGATAACATGTACTGACCGTCAGAACCTGATAGCCGTCGAGGCAAATCAACAGGCTAAACATTAGAACTTGCCCCAGTACGATTAGATTGAATACCTCTTCAAGTTTGCCGCAATACGCAATTAAAACTTGATGCTCTTTAACGTATCTTTTAAATGCAGTGTAATATTTATCTGCGCAATACGGAGAACATGTATACGGACTTTCTTCATCCTTTGCATTGTTCATGTGTGTCAGTCTGTACTGTAGTATACGAAACTGCCCGGCGGCGTGCAGATTCATAATGCATAGAAAATTGTCGAAGCAAAAGTAGCAGACACCGATTTGATACAACGATAACACCTGTTCCAATATAAAGTCCGAACTTCGATTATTTTTATAATAATTCAGTTCTGGAGAATTCGATTGAAGTAAGCCAAATTTTTATACTTTCTACATAGGTACTGTTTATCGCACGTGATGTATTAAGTGCCACAAAACAAGACACAATTAATTGAAAACCTTGCGGCAAGATGGGTAGCTCCACCTTTACCAACTTCGAGTATTTTAGAAAAAATTGTTTATAAAATTATTGCTTTGACTTGACATTAAAAAGAGAACACTAATTGGAAAATATATATTTTCATACAATACGTAGCGGTTATTGAGTTGATAAGTGTTTATTTCTATTTTTTGGGGATTTTTCAAATCTGGAGCTGCCCAAAACAAAAATATTGCGCAAAACAGTAATGGGTGCAAATAAAGGATTTGCATCAAACGTGCACCAAACAATGTAGGATTTTTTTAATAAAAAAATCACGTCATTACTCAAAAACTATCAAAAATGGAGTAGCAACCCTCTTGCTGCAAGGTCCTCAATTGACATACACCACTCCTATTCTTTCTAATTCGGTAATGTCAGTCGAAATGGAGGAAATTTGTAAACTCTAAGTAGGTAGGTATCGGTCTACACATTTTGTTCGGCTGGGCTTAATAAATTCTTTCTACGAACTTCACGCATTTAATAATGTCGTGAAACGCGTTAGGCCTGTTTCACACATTCACGGCACGGCACGGCACGATATCGTTTATACGGCAAAGGGAACGAAGATCATATGGAGACCTTTCACACTTGCCGTCGCCGCATAGACAGAAAATTTCTATAAGATCGTCACATTTTTTGCCGTAAACACGGTGCCGTTTATACGGCAAAAGGAACGAAGATCATATGGAGACCTTTCACACTTGCCGTCGCCGCATAGACAGAAAATTTCTATAGGATCGTCACATTTTTTGCCGCGAACACGGTGCCGTGCCATGAGTGTGTGAAACGGGGCTAACTTTTCTGCACGAATCCTTAAAACGGTACAAAAAGTGTTAATACCTGTACAACGGATATTATCTCAAAATACGGCGTGACAGTGACCGGCAGGTTCCACCACAATCTGAATGGAAGTATTCTGTCTGTCTCGTTTTTCCCAATATTTGCTACAACATCAAGAATACTCCATTTAATTCGGTGTGCAAAATGTACACAGTATGATGTTCTTAAGGTTCAGTGTGAGACTTATGAAATATGAGTTTCGACGTTATAAAATTTCAAAGAAAACCTTCTCTACAAAAGACAGCGTTAGTTTACAATAATGACTTAGGGGGACTAGGCAGTCGAAAAATCGAATTTTTTATTGTATTTTCCGAAAGTATCTATCTTTTCTGAATAAAATACCACTTGGTTTGGCAGCTAAAAACATCAAGCGGCAACTTATAGCGTCCGCTTTGCCCAGAAACTTTAAACGTGTTTTTCTCGAATATTTGTTTCTCTTCATTTCGTCCTGATCGCGAAGGAATGGAGGTTCAGATCGAGTTGGAAAAAATTACAGGATGTGTAAAACATGTGCCATTTCGGCGCAAACCTCTGTTATGGTCCGAAAAAAGTAAAGATTTTCATAAAAAAATTACGAAGTCATCGGATTTTGGTATCGCACCATCATGGTTTTGGACCACCGTTTAGCCGCCTATAGTCGAATTAACGAAAGAAGGCACCTGGGCGGCCCGTAGACCGGTGCGCGTGGTTCGGGAGAGACCCAATGCCTGCTCCGTACTTCATGCGACGTTGCCACGTTGTGTAGCAGATTGGACGTCTCTTTCTATCTTTAAATGCAACTGTGTCCCTCTCACTCACTGGGTTCGCCCTTTGGAAGAGGATAGCAATATACACCCGACAAGGACAACGATTACTCTGGGCCTACACCTAAGTAGTCGAAAGTCATTGGCATAGAGGAAGCACCAATCGCGAGCCTGGAGTAGCGGCAACGTCGCAAATTCTGGCCCCGGTCCCAAGGTGCCTTCTTTCGTTAATTCGACTATAAAATCGAGAAGGTTTCGGATATGTATTCATAACTTTCGAAACACAATGGTTTTTTAACTGAAACTTTTTTTTAAAGTACTTCACAATACAATGTAAACGTAAGACAAAAACGAAAAATCGTCGTCAAGCCGTTGACTTGTAAAAAAATCCACAAAATGTACACATTTTCCAAGCGTTCAGATGGGTATACCCCCTTACGGGGGGAGACCACTGTCTCAAATCTCAAATTTTTTTTACATTTTCTGAAAGACGTATGTTTCAAGAATGTTCTCTCCAAATTTTATGAAAAAATTCGTAAATTTGACGGAGATATGGTGTTTTTCGGGAAGCGGTGTCAAACGCGCGACTGAGCCACGCGAACATTGAACGCGTTTTCCACAGAATTACATTTTTCAACCGCGTTGACAGTCTACAGAGAAAACTATACGTCCAATTGGCATGATCAAGGACATTGCTTGTACGGAAAACCCGTCGCTATTACGTGATGATCAGACATTTTCAATTTTCGACCTGCTTCTATTTTCTTTAGCAACATTTCTCCAATTTTGTACCCCGAAAACATGACTTTTCTCCAGTGGTCCGCCATTTTGTTATTTTTTACAATTTTGACATTTTTCGATCGTCAAGTAATAGAGGCAGGCTTCTAGTTTCTAAATATTATTGTTTTTTTTCAATTTCGATGAACCATATGGCCTGGGGACTGTCAACGCGACTAGCATGTTTTTCCCGGAGCGCAAATTTTGACGAAGAGTAGACAGGAAACGGATTTACGAATTTGATTGAAAAATTTTTTTCTTACCCTTCGATATGTACACTATTAACTATACTAAGCATTAAATTGATTTACTTTAATTCCCGAAAACACCTTTACATTTCGGACCGAGACAGTGGTCTCCCCCCTTAATGAAACTGCAACACAAGTAGTCGCATTGATGTAGTATATACCTATGAAGTGTATAATTTATTTTACTAAAAGCGTATAATTATGAATTATTTAGTTACTGTGCCTCAACAAAATGTATTCTTTTTTAAACTTTCATACCTACTTTCAATTATTTTCAAATCTTTCTGTTGACTTGAATGTACGGACTTACCCACAATCGTTCTTATGACGTAACTAGCAAGCGTTGCTTGTGTAAAGAAAGTAAAAAGACTAATGAAGATGAAGCAAGTACGTTTGCACTCGTTGAAAATAATTTCCTCGCAAACGTCGTAATTGGAGCGCAAAAACTTCCGCTGCAAGTAAACAACTAAAGTAAAAAATTTTTTCCTGTTTAAAAACAGGACAACTATCTTGAATAGAGACATGGATAGGCTTAAAATGTTGCACGCTATGTAAAGACAGTCCTGTGAACACACAAATGTAAAGAACGATTACAATGAGAGGAATGTTTCACTGCTGTTAACAATTTATAATAATTCTAAACAAACTCACGGCAATATCTTTTCGGGAGTAATAGAAGTCGGTTGTCTGACAGTAGACACCGAAAAGGATCAGACTGATACTGTACACTAACGTGATATTTCTACGTCTTTGCTCATCATCGTCAGCAGCCATCCAAAGACCAGAAATCTTCATAAAAATTGACGTGAACGTAATAGATATGTCGTCATGGGGCGTCAACATGTTATTGAATTTCTGTATGGCCGGCTGTAACATGTAAAATCAAATGAAGACCCTAGCACTTTAATCTAGTCCCGTCACTCTGCTATTTATCGCTAATGCATACCCTTCATAGTTATTCTTATTTCATTCGGGTCTACTTCTATCATAGAGAAGAACGCATTACGTTCAACGCACAGGTGTAATTACTATCCCTCGTACGGATTACAATGTATATGTTTGATGAGTTATGCATGACATTGTGAATAGCGCTATGACACCCTCTGTGAAACAGAACAGCGGCTGGCAGATGTCCCTCCGTGGGAAAAGGGAAATATTAAGTATATAGAATGTAAAGAGTGTCTCTGAAGGATCTTCCCCGTAATTTATTTTGACCACTATTCGATCATGAACTCGCGAAGAAAGCAGTCGGATGTGTCGAGATACTTGTTCGTCTACATATGTGTGGATGTGAATTTAGTTATACTCGGGATCCCAGTTTCTTGTGGTCTTAAAACATTGCTATTCCATGTCTCCCCTTCGTCCTTTTTCTCCTTTCTTCTACGTAAAATCATTCTACTAATTTTTTGTGATAAAGTGGTCGACGTCCTTAGCGATGAGGAATTCAGATGTCATTTATATGGATATGTTGGATATGTGTATTATTGTGGATGTGAGAAATATTGGTCGATCATAGCGTGGGAGGGTAACCATCCCCATGCCGCTTGCCTGCCTCGGCGATCCGTATTGACCTACGCATACATTCGTAACTCGCAACTATGTGAGTACGTAAGAATTACGCTAGGCATAAATAACTACTACACGGCTACGTCATAGCAATCCCTTTACCTCACCCTACCCTTCTGCAGTCGTGCAACTCGAACGGAGAAATGAGACGGCCGATCAGAGTTGCCATACGTAGCGAATTAATCCGAATAGTGGAGACGACCGCGCTGATTCAAACTGTGAAAATGGGTCAGTGGGGTCGGCTCTTCAGTGAGAATAGGTCTGTATCTACGCGTGTCACCACTGTGTGACTGTGACTCGGTTTTAAACTGCGCGGCCCAAAAGTTGCACCCCTAATATTCAACTGTTAACGCGTTGACTGCCGATGAAATCGGACGGTGCTTTCCTCGACGCCGAAAATGCAGCCTGTACCCGCCTGATCGCTTCGATCGATGTAGTCGGCGTTGGTTACAGAACACAAATCACGCCGATCGGTGTGATCGGCAATCAACGTGTTAATACCTGGAGAACGAAGCCTCGAATCCCAAAACGGTATAGGACTTTTCGATGTCTTCTTGCATCCGGATATTGCCTGTTCTGGATTGTTCCTCAATTTTGAGACACCCTGTATATCGTCATTTTGCTTATTAGGCACTCTTAACATTTTTCCAGTCTCTCTAATTAAAGAAAACAACTGTGCACTGTAGAACCACAATCGTTGCACCAGAATCTCGGCGTTACATTGACAAATGTTTGGAAAGAATTAAATTCGGAAATGGATACGATATTTTCTTAAATTAGAAAATGTCATACTCCCCGATAGTTGTATATACCACGATACTTGCACGAACCACAAACACAGATTTCTAGTAACTATGGAAGTAATACAGTACTTGAATTGCGTTATTAATAAACTTTTTATTCTTAACCACTTAAGGTTCGAAAGTGATAACATATATCGTTGATTTCATTGACGGTATACTTACACTATTATATTAAATTCTATATAATTTAGTCGATTTACAGTTTAAGCTTATAGAATGACTTCAGACTTATTCTCCTTCTTAATAATCATAACAGTATGATTCAAGTTACTTAAATGTCGAACACGTTCGATCGTAGATATGCCATACAATATGTAAAAAATTTTTTCTTCATCGATCGTCATACAATGCTGCGTAAAGAATTATTATAAAAATTTTAGTAATAAAAAAAATAGCAGAAGCACAAGCTTTTATTTCCTAAATTCCTTTGTATCTAAAAAAAATCATTGTGTGCAGGATTAAAAAATAGATTGTAATGTTAAAGGATGAATTACTAACCAGTGCTAATGAAAATGTAGAAACCCATGTCCCAAATGGTCGTATAAAATTTTCTAAATTGATACAAGAAATTGCTTTGTATACGTACCAAAGAATATTTGCAGTTGGCTCACCGTAATTGAACTAAATGTTTTCTCGGGAAGATAACACGAGTTATACGAAATATCATAAATTCTTTTATTATAACAGATCTAATTTTTTTCTTGACATTATCTTTTCCCGTGTAAAACACCGGTCTCCTTTATCTATGTATTAACAACGCCCACGCGTGGACATTACACAATTGGAACAAAATTAAGAATCAACTATTTCCTCGGTGCTTTGTCTTAATAGAGTGAAGTATGACACTGCGGTGCTCAAGACCTGCAAGAATCGAAATGAATAAATTCTATATTGATACCAATTCAATATATAGATAATATATAACGTTTGCAAAACTAGTACAAAATACAAGATATTATGATGAAAAATTGAGTACCTGCCATATTGCTAAAAATCAATAAGATATCGTCATCATAATCATCTTCAAGATGCGACGATAATCGTCCCATGGACACTTACCCCACATTACGGTGTACAAATATCAATTGAATATCAACTACAAATTACTCGAAACGGGGAATGTAATAGCAAGCTAATGGGCCAAGAAATTTACCACTGTATTAGGGTGAATTGACCAGTGAATGAACAGTGACCAGTGAATGAACAAATTGACTTTTTTCGTGTACAGCAAGAATACTATTTCATTGAAAACAATGATCTTATATTTAGAATGAAGGAAAATTTATTGAGATAACGGCGATACTAATATTTTTTTAATCTATGAACGCCTTGGTCGCTTATTAATTTTTTTTGTTTTGTGGTTTCAGGTGCTGCCATTCACGGCGAGAAACTCGCCGAAGAATATGAAATTTTTATATTCTTATGTTAGGTCCCTCACCTAAACTTCCTTTCTTCTTTTGTAGCGTTTTCAGCGTTTTCTCGTCGGAAAATGAAGTATTATTCTTTGTGTTCATTCACTGGGTACAAGGTATTCATTTATTGGGTATTTTGTTCATTCACTAGTATATTGGGCATTGATTACATTGTTATGATTTATTTCAGACGCCGGTCAAATAAAAAATCACAAACCATTTTTTAGACATTTTTAAAGCCTATTCTGTTACAAATTCTTGTTTCATTAATAAACTAGCAAAATACCCCCGCGCTTCGCTTCGGGCCTAAGAAAGATATTGAGGACTCCATGACACATTTCACCCCTTTTCATACCCCCCCCCTTCGGGTAGGTATATAAAAACACGCGCGTATTCGAATGCAACGTTGTGTCAAAATTTCAAAGTAATCGATGAAGAGCTTTCAGAGATTTAAGATTTTGAACAAACGAACATTTACATTTTTATTTATATAGAAGACTAGCAAAATACCCCCGCGCTTCGCTTCGGGTCTAAGAGATATTGAGGACTTCATGAAAACACATTTCACCCCTTTTCACCACCCCTTTTAAAAATCATTATTTAAAAAAATAAAAACGTTAGAACCTTCATCTCGTCAAGACGAACAAAGTAATGTAACATACTTGTGGCTACAGTTCATATTTACTGAGAAACCGCATTTCAAAGTATGCAACTTCAATTTTATATAATAGTATAGATATAGATTAGGACATTATTTAATTTTTATCGTTATTTGAAACTGGAAAAACGCTTAGCTGTTCATTCACTGGTCAATTCACCCTACCTTAGTGTATGTTTCCAGCGTCACGGGAAAAAATCCGTAGGCTGTTAGGCAGCATGGCGACCTAGATCTCATTGCAACAAGTATTAAATCTTTCTGCAGCATCCTTCCTTCCTTATTCATTGGCAGATGCATCCACGGTGACGAATACATTGCTGTGGCAATATTCGCGCTTTCGTGCATTAAACAATCGCAACTGTAGGTAAACATGAATAGCTGACATATTGAGGTTATTAAGTGAAATATAAAAATAATACGTCTTGTAAAGGTTGCTTCCGCCTAAAAGACAAAATATATTGCGAATGTAATTTAATGATACACGACATTGTGCCTGAATATAGTAAGCGGAACCCACTTGACACTAAAGGAATAGATTCAATACACCGCAACAGCTATGTTTGTGTAGTATTAGTTATGGGTGTACTCCAGCTAAATCAATACACTTATATAGTCACTGTTGATTAGGGTGGACCTAATTTTTCAACTTTCAAATTTTTTTCAGGACACCGCTAGGATTGTGTCATTGGAGGATAACATAATGTGTGCAAATTTTGAAATCGATCGGAGGACGGGAAACCGTGCCTCATCGCATTTGAATTTTTTTTATTTTTGTAACTCGGGTTTCTTCAATGTAGTATACCGTTATTATACATGTTTATATACCGTTGAATTTGTATTTTTACACTCTGTAACAATATAGAATCAAAGTTTAAGATTACTTAAAAAAAATCATGACCTTGAAATCTCATAAATTTATTTTCAGAAAAACCTTTTTTCGTTGGCATTATTTTTGCCATGTCAAATAGTACAACTTTTGTCTAAGAAAGTTTTTTATATATTTATAAATAACAGATTTCAAAATTTTAATGAAATAATCGATACTTTCATTAAGAGTACACTGTTCTAATAGATTTTATAAATATAGATTCTCTAGAATGGGAAAATGATTCCAATTATAATATTGGATTAAATATAGTAAATAATTTTACAGTAAACGATTCGGCCGAACGAATGTAAAAATGTATATTCACGATATACTACAATGGAGAGAAACGGGTTATATAAATAAAAAAATTTCATATGCGATGAGGCACGGTTTTCCATTCGTTGATCAATTTGAAATTTTGCACGCATTAGTTTTTCTGCCAATGATAAAATCCTGTGGGGTGTCCCGTAAAAAATTTCAAAATTATTTTTCGACAAGAGTAACTAAGGTCCACCCTACTGTTGATTACCTTTACTTTTTTATGTTACCACTTCGTGGTACTCTGGGTGAGTATGTGTTTTCTATAAAGAAAACTGCATATTAGAAACTGCAAATGTTGTGGGCAGATACTGTTCGAAATCTTTCGATTGGCAAGAGAATCATGTTGCAGCTCTGTAATCAGAAAGCTGAATGTGCTGCTGGTGGAAGTAGCAATTGACAACATACGTCGCAGACAGGACTCCAATTTCAATACACTTAACAAGATTGCCAACAGATCTGAACAGCATCTGGAAGTTCCATGACAAAAATTCTAGAGGCTTACATGCAAACCGACAGTGAACATTGTGAAAGCTTCATCCGAAATTTAAGCAAATGTAAAGTGATTAGAAACGAAAATGTATCGAATGAACTGGATCATAGGTTTTATACGACACATTTTGACCACTTTCCAAAGTTGAATTTATCCCTATAGTAGGTTCGACTTGATTGTATGAAAATAGTTAAACTATACATTATTCTAATCGAACAACATTAGGTAAAATATGTACCAACCATAAGAATCTGGTATCCATCGAGGCAAATTATTACGCTGAACATTAGAACTTGTCCCAATACCATTGCACTGAATACTTCGTTGAGCTTGTCGCAATACGTAATCAATGCTTGATGCTCCTTCACGTATCCTTTAAATGCAACGGAATATTTATCTACGCGATACGAAGACGTCATATTCGAACTTTCTTCCTTTTTGTACATGTGCGCATTGTTCATGTGCTCCAATCTGTACTGCAGTATACGAAACTGACCAGCCACGTGCAGATTCGTAATACATAGAAAATTGTCAAAGCAACAGTAGCAGACACCGATTTGGTACAACGCTAACACCTGTTTAGGTAAATGTAAATTTCGAATTTTGATCATTTTTATATTAATTCAATTCTGAGGAATCACAGTGGTGTAAGCGAAACTTGTATGTTCTCTACACACTGTTTATCACATCGTATGTATTAATAAGGCCTAAGTGAACAATTCACATGATATTGAAAAAGATTTAGATAAAGATGACCCGCAATGTTAAAGAAGATATTTGTTCATTTCATTTTGTCATAAATATTTTTCTTAAAAAAAGGTTAAGGTCAATAGATTACGTGCATCCATAAATATTATTCTTTTCAAAATATCCATGTAATCCTAGATTTGGAGATTTCTTAGATATGGGCCTGTAAGGCCCAACGTGTGGAATGGTATACCTAATTTTAATTTACAAGTGCACTGTAGGATTAATAAATTGTGTCTAAAAACTTCACAAATTTAATATCGTTCTGAGAACCGTTACTATTACACACGAATCCTTAAAAGAGTACAAAAACTGTTAATACCTGCATGACGGACAATATCTCAAAGTATGGTGTCACAGTGAGCGGTAGGTCCACCCAAGTTCTGAATGGAAGGATTCTGTCTGACCCGTTTCTTCCAATATTTGCTACAACATCACGAACAATCCATTTCATTCGGTGTGCAAAATGTACGCAGGACGATGTTCTGAAGGGTCAGTATGAGACTTGGGAGATATGAGTTCGGCGGTATAAAATCCAAAAGAAAATTGTATCTACGATAGGTAGGCACCGTCAGTTTATAGTAATTGCTTAAGGGGGGAGACCACTGTCTCGGTCCGAAATGTAAGGGTGTTTTCGGGAATTTATTTCAACCAAACAACGCAAGTAAATCAATTTATTGCTTAGTATAGTTAATAATGTACATATCGAAGGGTAAGAAAAAATTTGTTTCAATCAAATTTATAAATCCGTTTCCTGTATACTCTTCGTCAAAATTTGCGCTCCGGCAAAAACATACTAGTCGCGTTGATAGTCCCCAGACCATATGGTTCATCGAAATTCAAAAAAACAATAATATTTAGAAACTAGAAGCCTGCCTCTATTACGTGACGATCGAAAAATGTCAAAATTGTAAAAAATAACAAAATGGCGGGCCACTGAAAAAAAGTCATGTTTTCGGGGTACAAAATTGGGGAAATGTTGCTAAAAAAAAAATAGAAGCAGATCGAAAATTGAAAATGTCTGATCGTCACGTAATAGCGACAGGTTTTCCGTGCAATAAATGTCCTTGATCATGCCAATTGGACGTATAGTTTTGTCTGTAGATTGTCAACGCGGTTAAAAAATGACATCCTGGAAAAACGCGTTCAAAGTTCTGCGTGGCTCAGTCGCGCGTTTGACACCGCTTGACGAAAAACACCATATCTCCATCAAATTTGCGAATTTCTTCATAAAATTTGGAGAGAACATTCTTCAAACATACGTCTTTCAGAAAATGTAAAAAAATTTGTTCAGATTTGAGACAGTGGTCTCCCCCCTTAATGAAACTGCAAAATGAATCTTATTGATATAATAGTTACCTACATATGTTACCTATGTATTACTACCCGCGTTTAAATGAGGGTGGAACAGTATAATTTATTTTACTAAACGCGTATAATTGTGAATTATTTAGTTAGTGTGTCTCAGAAGATCGGAAAAAAGTTTTCTACATTTTCAAAGATTCAATTATTTTCAAAACTTCTGTTGACTTGAATATATGTATACATATATACAGACTTACCCACTATCGGTCTTATCACGTAACTAGCAAGGGTTGCTTGAGTAAAAAAGGTAAAAATGGTAATGAACACTAAGCAAGTACGTTTGCACTCGTTCATAACAGTTTCCTCGTAAACGTCGTAATTGGAGCGCAAAAATTTCCGCTGCAAGTAAACAACTAACGTAAAGAAAATTTTTCTGTTTAAAAGTAGGACAACTATCTTGAATAGGGACATGGCTGTGCTTAGAATGTTGCACGCAACGTAAAGACAGTCCTGTGAACACACAAATGTAAAACCCGAATACAATGAGCTGGAAGTATCACTGATGTTAACAATTTTTAATAAATCCAAACAAACTCACGCCAATATCTTCTAAGGAATGATAAAAATCGGTTGTCTGAAGGTAGACACCGAAAAGGATCAGAATGATAGTGTAAACTATCGTGATATTCCTGCGCCGTTGCTCATGATAATCAGCAGCCAGCCAAACTCCGGAGATCTTCATAAAAATGGACGCTACCATAAGTGAAATGTCGTCATCAGTCGTCAACATTCTATTGAATTTCTTTTTGACGGGCTGTATCGTGTAAAATCGAACGAAGACCCCTGTCGCTTTGATCTAGTCCCGTCCCCTTATTTATCTGTACTCTACATAGTTATTCTTATTGCATTCACGTCTACTTCTATCATAGAGAAGAACGTATTACGTTCAACGTACAGGTGTAATTACTATCCCTCGTGTGGGTTTTAATGTATATGTTTGATGAAGTATGCATGGCGATGTGAATAGTGCTATGACACCCTCTGTGAAACAGAACAGCGGCTGGCAGGTGTCCCTCTGTGGGAAAGGGAAATATTAAGTATATAGAATGTAAAGAGTGTCTCTGAAGGATCTTTCCCGTAATTTATTTTGACCACTATTCGATCATGAACTCGCGAAGAAAGCAGTCGGATGTGTTGAGATACTTGTTCGCCTACATATGTGTGAATGTGAATTTAGTTATACTCGGGATCCCAGTTTCTTGTGGTCTTAAAACATCATTCTGCTAATTTTTTGTGATAAAGTGGTCAACGTCCTTAGCGATGAGGAATTCAGATGTCATTTATGTGGATATGTTAAATATGTATGTTATTCTGGAGGTCAGAGCTATTGGCCGCATTGGTCTACGCACATATTCGTAACTCACAACTATGTCTGTACTTCAGGGGGGAGTCTGAAATAACTATTTAACTGAAAATCGACGCATTTTTTGGGAATCTTTTTTAAAGAATGTATTTAATCAATCCTTCTGAAACTTTCAGGATATTGTATTATCAGATTAAGGTAGATAAAAAAAATTTTATTAAAAAGGAGCGGAAAATAGTAGTTATACGGGTTTATGCCCAGTCCGTTGGCGACGGAATTGTTCCACTGCGGGCAATGTAGTGTCTACTGTATTCATTTGAAACCAAAAATCGTACAATTTTTGTTTAGTTTATGTATAAATTCATAACTTAAAAGATGCAAAATTGAACAAATGGCGGCCTCTTGAAAAAAAGTTCACTTTTTCCAACGAAATTTTGCCTCAAATGTGCAAAAAAAGTTATTTATTTAAACAATATCATTATACCAATAGCTAAGTTCTGTAAAGAAAATCTTCACAAATATCCGTGCACAAGGCCAAGTCGATTGGTTGTATGTTTTTTTAGTTACATTGCCCGCAAAGTGTTAAACTGTCGTTTCGAGAGAAACGCATTTAAAGTTTTCTGGTAACCTGGTGCTCCGTAGCAAAACCGGCTATATCCGCTTTAATTTTTCGAATTTCATTTTGCGGCTTTGGGAACATATTATCGTGATGTTCAACTATTGATTTTTGCAAAAAAAAAACGGTTTCTTCCCCCTTTAAGGTGTTACATCCACCTAGAGCAGTCTCGTCCAAGGGTTTGCTCGTGCGAGCAGCCGCGAGTTGCTCTTCGCTCTCGGAGACGCAGCTCCGGCGTAGTGTGTGCGCGGTGGGGGAAGTTCTCGAGGGAACCCGTCCCGAATCTGGCATCAGTGCTCGGAGGCACGGAGCCAGGCCCAAGAGCGAAAGGACTTCTTGGAGGGGGAATCTATGAACGCTACCCATCCCCACTCTTTTACGGCTGCCGTTCTTGCCGTCGCTCTTGCCTTCGCTCGCAAGTCGCAAGTTGCGAGTCGCAACCACTCGCGGCCGCTCTTCGAGGGCAAGAGCAAAAGTTGGACGGGCCTGCTCTAGGGAATGTCCACCAACTAATGCTTAAAAAAAAACACGACTCATATCCAAACCGATATCTCCTTTAGTTAATAATAATATCTCATGAAAATTTAGAATAATATAGTTAAATAATGTACCGTTTAGTAAAAAAACATTATGTATGATTTTTCACTTATGTTTTTCCCCCAAAAAATTCCTGAACTTATATGCTTTCTCTGGACCTCTAGGTGGCTGTAACCCCTTAAGTATTACGCTAGGCATAAATAATTACCACACGGCTACGTCATAGCGTTCCCTTTAGGTATATTAGAAAATTCCTTAAATTAGAAAATTTCAACCACGATAGTTGTATGTACCACGCTACTTGCACGAATCTCAAGCGCAGATTTCTAGTAACTATGGAAGTTATACAATATTTGAATAGCGTTATTAACTTCTTAGGCACGACACGCCACTATAGAGGCTCACTGTATCGTTTATACGTAATTCGCGTTGAACTCTGCCGTACAGAGAAACAGCCCCCCGTAAAACTCACCCGTGCCTAAGAGGTTAATAAACATTTTATTCTTAACCACTTACGGTTCGAAAGTGATATGTCTACATATATCGCTGCTTTCATTAATTGTATGCTTATATTACTATATTAAATTCTATATAATTTAGACGATTTACAGTTCAAGCTCATAGAATCACTTCAGACTTATTGTTCTTCTTTATAATCATTATATTATGATTCAAGTTACTTACATGTCAAACACGTTCGATTGTAGATGTACCATACAATATGTAAAATATTTTTCTTCATCGATCGCCATACAATGCTGCGTAAAGTATTATTATCAAAATTATAGTGATAAATAAACATAGCAGAAGTACAACGTTTTATTTCCTAAGTTCCTTTGTATCTAAAAAAGATAATTGTGTGCAGGATTAAAGATGTTTAATTATAGCTAGGTAAAGTAACACTAGATTGTAACGTTAAAGGATGAATTACTAACCAGTGCTAATGAAAATGTAGAAACATGATGTTCCGTTGCACGGAGAAGTCATCAGTGGTATATTCGTAGGAAAGATTGAAGATTACGAAGCATAGCCACATTAGTCATACGCCCGAGAAGCTCACATGTATTGGAGCAAGTATGAAAGGACTCTGAAGTATTAATGTATGGTCACATAAATTTTTCGATTTTGATACAAGAAATTCTTTTGTATACGTGGCAAAGAATATTTTAAATGGGCCCACCGTAATTGAACTAAACGTTTTCTCGGGAATATAACACGAATTATATGCATATTCACAAATTCTTTATTACAACAGTTCTGATTTTTTCTTCACATTATCTTTTCTTTTATATTTGACAGCTATAATTACGGTTTATGTACTAAACAATGGTCTTCTGTTATGTCTTAACAATGGTCTGTCTATGTATTAACAATGCCCACGCGTGTGCATTATACAATTGGAACAAATTAAGGATCAGCCACATCTTCGGTGCTTTGCCTTAAAAGGGTGAAGTATGACACTGCAGTGCTCAAGACCTGCAAGCATCGAATTTAATAAATTCTACATTTAATACCAATTCGATATAAGCTATTGAACAGATTTGAACTACTCTATGCAAAGTTTTTAGAGTGCTCTCTATAAATGTATCAAAAATAGGCAAAAATTAACATTTGCAAAACTGGTACAAGATATTTTTCTGCAGAATAAGTAGTTTATTTGATGAAAATTTGAGTACCATATTGGTAAAAATCAATAAGATATCGTCATTATAATCATCTTCAAGATGCACTAGCATGATTACGCTAAACCCGATAGACGTCCCATGGACACTCACCACACATCACGATGTAAAAATATCAATTGAATATCAACTACAAATTACTCGAAACGGGGGATGTAATAGCAAGCTAATGGCCCAGGAAATCTACCACTGATTACTTTAGTGTATGTCTCCAAGGTTACAGGAAAAAATCCGTAGGCTGTTAGGCAGCATGGCGACCTAGATCTCATTGCAACAAGTATCAAATCTTTTTGCAGCAGCCTTCCTTCCTTATTCATTGGCAGATGCATCCACGGTGACGAATACATTGCTGTGGCAATATTCGTGCTTTCGTGCATTAAACAGTCGCAACTGTAGGTAAACATGAATAGCTGACTTATTGAGGTTAGTAAGTGAAATATAAAAATAATACGTCTTGCAAAGGTTGCGTCCGCCTAAAAGACAAAATATATTGCGAATGCAATTTAAGGATACACGAGATTGTACCTTAATATAGCAAGTGGAACCCACTAAACACTGAGGGAATAGATTCAGTACCCAGGAGTAGCTATGTTTGTGTAGCAGTAGTTCTGGATGTACTTCAGCTAAATCAATTGACTTAATCACTGTTGATTACATTTACGTTTTTGTATTACCACTTCATGGTACTCTGAGAATGTTTTTTTCTTTAAAAAATACTGCGTAGTAGAAACTGCAAATGTTAATGGCAGATACTTTTTGAAATCTTTCTTGTGATTGACAGCATAAAACTCGCCTAAAAGTATTCGGGCGACTAGCTCGTTGTTCGTATAAGACCGAAATCGGCGTCCGAAGTGGATGGTTACACTGGCTGCGTATTCTGAAGATCAGTTCGCATTTCTTTTTTTTGTTACTATTTCTTCGATAATCCTTTATTAAGAATCTTACTAACAATTGAGAAATTGGAACGAGAGAGTGAAATGTTTTCTTTGAGGGCACTCCCCGGTCAAGACATCAAAAAATTTTTTTTTGCATATTTTCATCGCACAACATCTCAAGAATGACCAGATCAAATTTTAAAATGAAATTCCTATCGGTACAGATTTTACAAGAGTAGGGTGACCTGTCCAGTGAGTGAACACCCCCCAGTGAGTGAACGTTGCTCATATATAATACGAAAAATTAACACCTATGGCACTCACTTCACGTTGAAACTGACACTGAAATTTAGACTGGAGACCTACAGATATGTCGCAAAAGCGTTTTTTCCGTTTAATTATATCCGATACGGTATTAATTCCGTTTATTCAACAGTTGTCCTCACGACCGTTCATTCACTGGCAAACGCGAACATTTCTTACTTTACCAATGAATGAACAACTTAACCTGTCTTTTTTTCTCGTGACAGGTTTTCTCTTAACCCACGCCAGAAAATTAATTTCAGCTCTGCATGATTATGATCTTATAAGACTAATAAAGTATAAGATCAATAATATTATTGCAATGGGAGAAAGAAAAATTATTTATACAAAATATCGTCTAAATACATTGGAAACCTAACCCCTGTTATTATCCCGTTCATTCACTGGGGTAACCTTGTTCATTCATTAGAAATTTATGTTCACTCACTGGTCATTGGCCAATTTTTTATTTAATCTTCTGCCAGACTTTTAATGAAAGTTATAATTATCAAACATTGCTAGAATTGTGTTCCGGAATGTCTGACATTATTAATAAAATAGCTCGCTTACAGCAATAACATTCAGGGGATTAAATAATGATTTTTGAATACTAATTTTAAGAGACATGCAGCTTAAGCGTTCACTCACTGGACAGGTCACCCTATACCAGCATTAAAAATAGATGTTTTTTGAAGATGGATTGTGACGCAGGTACATATAATAGAAATGTGATTTTTCTTTTAATTAATAATACATCTATTGATCTAAAAAATAGAGTCAATTTTTGTTTTAATCGAATATCCACGTGGAAAACAGGCCACTCACGGACAAGTCCCCGTCACTAGACGAACGAGCTCGGCGTCAAACTTTATGCATGTTTCTCTCGAAACAATTTTTCACGCACTATCGCCACGATAAAAAATGCAATCCTTGACCGAATCAAAAAATTCAACCGAAATTCTATTCGTAATTGCACTGGCTTCCGCGCTCCCCTCTATAGCGAATTTTTATATACTCAATTTTTTTCCGAAACATTTTTGTGCGAAAAAACCGAATTTCGAGACCCGTTTATGTTTATCGTTTAAACATATGGCAATCGTCGCCCAGTTGTTTCTTAATACTGCCTGGCGATAGCGCGATAACCATACATGTGTAATTAAAGAATATCTTTGGGTTTTTGATTTTGGATGATCCTGTCTAAAATTAATGTGGCGATAGTCCAAGCTAATTTTTTTTCACAGCGATGCAGCACGCAATGCATATCAGAGGCAGGGGTGGCCAAAACTGAAATAAAAAAATTGTTCTATACCCTACATTTGTAGCAGAGTAAAGTGCGAAAAGTTTTAGACCCATATATTGTATACATTTTTCTAGAAAAGAACATAAAGGTCGGCTAAATTCTCGCGCGATTTGACCGGGGAGTACTCTTAAAAGAAGAGAATGAAGAATACCGTACATTACATATTTCTAAATTTCTTGTAGAAATAAAAAATATCCCAAGAATATTTTAGAATAAATTCTAATATCTTCTCTAATTTTTCCCAACTTTCGGCGAGACATATCCCTGCCGGGGCAATTCTTATTCTTCATGTGCCACAAACTATTATGCGAAATCACGATAATTATATTTTTTTCATTACCTATTTTATATAATTTTAAATAGAAAGTTCGATAAATCTGGATCAATCATTGCGTCAGTCGCAACGTCGGAACAGATCGGACGAAACAAAAATATTCTGTTGCTTGCTTGAGCCCATCAGGTAAGAAGCGAGATTGAAACTGTTGAAGCTTTACTGTACAATAATATTTTTTCTTGACATAACTATTCAGTGATGTAAGTATATAATTGTATCTATATAAAGCTAATACATTTTGCAATTATATTTCGATCAGATTAAACGTTGCAAATTAGTAAAACTGTTATTATTAGCAAATTTTCTTCTCAATTTTTAATTATTGGGGCTTGTTTAAGCACTGGGCCATTTACCTTATGCGTGCAGTATAACAGCTCCCACTGTTCTTAGGGGCGGGCGTTTGATTCGTTCACCCGCACGGCGCATACGTTCGTACACGGACGACGAGCTAGTCGTCCGAATACGCACCACAGTATAACCGTAGCCGTAGCCTCATGTGGTTCATGCACGGTGATGCTTCGGCATATTTTAGGTGAGTCGATTAAGAGCTTTTGAATGTGCCCTTTTTTTATTACTTAGTCTGCTTGATATCTACGTAGATTTGAGTTCATTAGATTTATCATTTGGGTTTATTTGAAGTTAATTATACAGAGCGCCTCGTTCTCGAGATTACACGTAGTACTGTCAGTTGTCGGGAAACTCACAACGTTTAGAGCTATTTAAAATTTTTACATATATCGCGCGTTCGCACCTGCTCCTAGTGACCACTCGCCGCGATCGTCATGTTGTTTTGTTGTGCAGGGAAACTCAGACGTATCCCTTTTTCGCAGCGTATAATTTTTTCAATTAAAGAAGTTAAATAGTTAAATAGTTTTTTTTTCCTAACATGGGAAAGAGTAAGAAACACAGGCGTTCAAGGAGTAGTTCAACAGAACGCGAAGAAGAAAGCAAAAAGATGCGTATTCAAATGGAGAGTATGCAGAAACAGATACTTAATTTAACAAACATGGTTACACGTGCTCTACCTGGTCTAGAAAAACCTCGCCCTTCGAAAAATTCCGATAAGGCTAATAAAGCACGGGCGGGTAAGTATAAAAAATTACATAGTATAGTTCATGTGCAATAAGCACACGATAGCCTAGAAGTGGACCCACACGGTCTACAGTCTAGCGCAATAAGTACGTGGGTTAAGGTAGATTAATTTTTTCACACTTGTTGTGATAAGCACGTGACAATCCAGGTTAATTTCCACACGAAATATATCCTGATGTAATAAGGTTAAGTTCCACACGAACTATAACCTGAGTCAATAAGGTGAAGTTCCACACGAACTATAACCTGGGACAATCGAGTTAAGTTCCACACGAACTTCAACATAATGTAATAACGTGAAGTTGTTCACATGAAACATAAATTGACGCAATAAGCTTAATTTTTCCACGCAAGGCTAATTTCCACACGAGCTATAACCGTATGCAATAAGCGTACACGTACTTAGCTATAGGATTTGTTATTACAAATGAACATTATTACAGGAAATAGCAAAGAAATCGCTATAAACCAGTCACAGGGCGACCTGAGTGGAGATGACGAGTCAGAAATCTCACTCTCTACACATGAACCTCCGAATAGTGAGGATCTGCCACAGGAGCACGCAGTATTGGAGGATGAAATACTGAACAAACTGGGAGAAGATCTTCCTGCGCCTGCAGAGTCCGCAGTAAAGATTCATCCCGATATTATGGTTAGGTGGAAAAACTGGATGTCTAAAGGCCTTTCGGAGGAGACAAAAAAGGCACTTCTAGGGAAATATCCCCGCAAGGGCGAGTTGTGGACCGAAGCCCCCAAAATTAATCTAGAAGTAGTCCCAGCAATGTCCGATATAGCTACTAAAAGAGACCAACATTTCGTAGATGCGCAAAATGCAGCTGGAACAGCACTTTCCTCGCTGGGGAGCGCAATCTCAATGCTCGTTGCAGATGAGGAGGAAGGAGTAGATCGTCTAACACTAATAGAACACCTGTGCGATACAGGAAAACTGTTGACACACGTTTTCCACCAGGCGTCGATCTGCCGCAAGTCATTCATTACCCCACTAATGAATAAGGCCGTAAAGCCTACCTTAGATGCGACGGTCTCAGATGAATGGTTATACGGAGAAAAATTTGCGGAACAGGTTAAGGAAGCGAAAACAATAGAAAAGGCGTGCGCGGCCATCAAGGCGCCAGACAAACAGCCAGTAAAAAGATTTTCGCACAAATCTCAGAACCAGGGAAACTGGAAAAACTCATCTGTGAGGGCCCGACAGGTGGGCACGTATCAAAGGACAAACAGGAAGTATCAAGAGGTTCGCTTCAGACAACACAGCAGGAGTCAACGTCGCGGACCACAAACAGGCAAACGACCGCTGACCCAATCGACGAACCAGGTGGCGACACAGAAGTAATGCAGGTAAAAAGCCATGCAGGCAGGCTTAGGTATTTCATTCCTAACTGGGAGGCTATTACCAAGGACAACAGGATACTGGGATACCTGCGAGGGTATGAGTTAATTTTCTCTCATACCCCTCACCAGAATGAATTTACATGCGAGCCCCCAAGGTCAGAGAACGAAATCTCAGATTTAAGAAAAGAGGTTAGCCAGCTCGTAAAGAAAGGGGCCGTCGAACAGTGCGAAGACTGTGAGGGGCAATTTTTGTCCTCCTATTTTCTAGTTAAAAAGCCGAATGGTTCAAATAGGTTTATTCTGAACCTAAAGAAATTAAACAAATATATGGAACCAGTGCACTTCAAAATGGAAGATATTAAATTTGCCAAACAATTACTTACGCCAGGCGCTTTTATGGGTTCACTAGATTTAAAGGACGCATATTTCCTCTTTCCGGTATGTAAAAAGAGTAGAAAATTTCTAAGATTCCGCCTCGAAGAGAAGCTATACCAGTTCACTTGCTTACCCTTTGGGCTGTGCACAAGCCCTTACATTTTCACAAAGGTAATGAAACCTGTAATGAGTGTGTTACGGGGAAGAGGTCTGCTATCGGTCATTTACCTGGATGATATACTGGTTTTGGGTAATACCAGCGAGTCTTGTAATTATAATATAAAACAAACAATACAATTATTAGAATATTTAGGTTTTGTCATAAATTATGAAAAAAGTTCAATCATACCTAGACAAAGATGCAAGTACTTAGGCTTCGTCCTCGATTCAGAAACATACTCAATACAGCTAACAGACAAGAAAAAATGTCAGATTTTGGCGCTACTGGAGCGATATAAGGTATATAGCCGATGTAAAATTAGAGAGTTCGCTCATGTCCTAGGAGTCTTAACCGCGGCTTGCCCAGCAGTGGCGTATAGCTGGACTTACTGCAAAAGAGCAGAACGACAAAAGTATTTAGCACTTTTAACTAATGATAACAATTATGAGGCAATAATGCTTATCCAAGATAAGCTAGGTGAGGATCTCGAGTGGTGGAAAAATAATGTGAAAATAGGCATTAACCCGATAAGGGTAAACCATTTCGAAACCGAAATAAGTTCTGACGCATCCCTGACAGGATGGGGAGCTCATTGTAATGGTGTTAGCACGTATGGTTTTTGGCACGAATCAGAAAGAGTTTTTCACATCAATTTTCTAGAATTATTAGCAGCCTTATTTGCTCTCAAGAGCTTTGTTTCGCAACTTTCCAGTTGCGAAGTTTTATTACGCATGGATAATACAACTGCCATATCGTATATAAATAGGGCAGGTGGTGTGCAATTCCCACGTCTAAGTGAGTTAGCACGCGAAATTTGGCAATGGTGCGAGGTGAGGAGTATATGGATAGTGGCGTCATACATACCATCTAAGGAGAATGTGGAGGCGGACGCAGCATCTCGGATTACGAATATAGATACCGAATGGGAGTTATCCACCCAAGCATATGGAAGGATAGTAAAGACTTTTGGAGCACACGAGATTGATTTGTTTGCGTCAAGAATCAATGCAAAGTGTAGAAGATTCTGTTCAAGATACCAAGACCCAGAGGCTGCAATCATAGATGCCTTCACAATCTCTTGGGAGAATGAAAATTTCTATGCTTTTCCCCCATTTTCACTGATCTTAAAATCATTGCAAAAAATAATACATAACAGAGCCACGGGAACGTTGGTTGTTCCGTACTGGCCGACACAGCCCTGGTATCCAGTGTTTACATCGCTGCTCACAAAACCAGCGCTAAATTTTCAACCCTCACTCAATTTACTAATTTCTCCGTGCAGGAAGAAGCACCATCCGTTGGCGACAAAGCTACAGTTAGTAGCAGGAAGATTGTCCGGCAAGCCTTTCTGAATCAGGGAGTCCCAGAGGCATCATTGGATATCATAGTAGCATCCTTGTCCGAAGCCACTTTAAAACAATATAATGGGTGCCTAAAGGAGTGGGCAATCTTTGCGAAAACAAGAGGGTTTAGCATGCTACAACCGAGCAACATCGCAGTAATAGAATTTTTGACCAAAAAATTCAAGGAAGGTGCGGGATATGGAACCCTCAATTCTGCTAGAGCTGCCATATCACTCATAGCATCCAATAATATCTCAAAAGATCCCATAATATCCAGATTCTTTAGGGGAATATTTAGACAAAGACCCGCGAAGCCTAAGTATTCTAATACCTGGGACACCGAGCTTGTACTAAGGTTTATTGAAAACCGTCAGCTCTCGCATAAGTACAAGGGTCAGGAGATATCAGAAAAAACAGCGACGCTGCTGGCACTAGCCACAGCGCATCGGTTGCAAACGCTCGCGCTTATAGATATTAGTAACATTACTTTAACGGCGTCAGGTATAGAAATCAAAATACCAGACTTGATAAAAACTTCAAAGCCAGGGAGAGTGCAGCCGAACCTGGTGCTACCTTTTTTCAAAGAAAGACCAAATGTTTGTGCGGCGAAGGCACTTTTGGATTACTTAGATTTTACTAAGGACAAACGTGCAAAAAACAGTAGACTTTTCTTGTCGGTCCGGAGGCCTTTTCAACCAGTGGGCACACAAACTTTGAGCAAATGGGTAAAATCATTGCTAAAAAAGGCTGGCGTAGACACAAATATTTTCACGGCATACAGCACTAGACATGCGGCTGTATCCGCAGCTACTAGGAAAGGTATAGATATAAGCACTATTAGACGCACTGCAGGTTGGTCTGATCACTCGCAGACTTTCGCAAAATTCTATAATAGACCGATTCACCAGTCAAACGAATCTTTTGCCTTAGCTGTTTTAGGACCTGATATTGACTAAAAGAAAGGAATCGAGCATCACACAGGCTCTAAAAATCTACGTGTAATCTCGAGAACGAGGCGCTCTGTATAATTGTACGATCAAACGAACTTACTTGTACGTGAAGTTCGATCGTAATTATATTGAGCGCCTCGTTCGAAGATGATTACATCCCACCCGATGTAAACCCAAAAATGTACCCCAAAAAAGCGTGTGTGATGCCTCCCCCGCCGTATCAAATCAAGCTAAAAATATGACGATCGCGGCGAGTGGTCACTAGGAGCAGGTGCGAACGCGCGATATATGTAAAAATTTTAAATAGCTCTAAACGTTGTGAGTTTCCCGACAACTGACAGTACTACGTGTAATCATCTTCGAACGAGGCGCTCAATATAATTACGATCGAACTTCACGTACAAGTAAGTTCGTTTGATCGTACAATTATTGACAGAACTCCAAGTTGAATCAGGTTAACAAGATTGCCAACAGATCTGGGCAGCACCTAGAAGTTCCATGACGAAAAGTCTACAGGCATACACGCAAATTGATTGTGAACAGAAAGCTCCATCCGAAAGGTAAGCAAATGTAAAGTGATTAGAAACGAAAATGTATCGAGTGAACTGGATCACAGGTTTTATACAACTCATTTTGACCACTTTCCAAACTTGAATTCATCCTTATAGTAGGTTCCACTTCATTGTAAGAAAATAGTTAAACTAACATTATTCTAATGGAACAACATTTCTACAATATGTACCAACCATAAAAATCTGATATCCGTCAAGGCAGATTATTAAGCTGAACATTAGAACTTGCCCCAGTACCATTGCACTGAATACTTCATCGAGCTTGTCGCAATAGGCAATCAATGCTTGATGCTCCTTAACGTATCCTTTAAACGCCGCGCCGTATTTATCAACGCGGTACGTCATATTCGAACTTTCATCCTCCTTGTTTATGCGCGCATTGTTCATGTGCGCCAGTCTGTACTGCAGTATGCGAAACTGACCAGCCACGTGCAGATTCGTAATGCATAGAAAATTGTCGAAGCAACAGTAGCAGAAACCGATTTGGTACAACGCTAATATCTGTTTCAATGTAAAGTCCGAACTTCGATCATTTTTATAATAATGCAGTTCTGGGAAATCGGGGTGGCGTAAGTCAAATTTGTATTCTTCTACATAGGGGAGTGGTGGGATAAAAGGGACAGGTATTGAAAGGGTCATTGCAATTATCTGACAGATCTTCCTGAAAGTCGCTGCCATTTCAAAGATACCGGTGATACACTGTTGAATTTTTTCCTGCTTCAAAGTAAATTTGTTTATGTTTTTTTCGAAACGTTTTGCCAAGTGCTGTTACCAATGACTGATTTCTTCATTATTACATCTGGACTGATATTTATTCAGGAATAATGAAACATATGTCAGATAATGTTTTGTTTAATATTGCAACTGTAGAGAGTAGATTTTCAATTCTGTTGTCATATTTATGAATGGGACACAAGCACAATTTATGAAAAAGACACCCCTTTCCTAAATGTTTCCTTCAAAATCTTACTGTGATAAACCGAACGTTGGTAATAAAAAAATATTTACCACACATCGAGTTGTTTTTGATCAATTTTGGTGCCAATTAAGATCTTTTAATTAACATAGTTTGGATTAATTCTTAATGAATGTGTTATCTTTTGTTTTTTAATGCGAGGATTATTTTTTGTTATTTAAGTATGTAAGTTTAATGTAAAGTTTGTTACAAATATTTTGGCAATGCCGTGGTATATATATAACTTAAGCAAAACGTCGACTTGTAGACTTGTCGACATCAGTACTGCGATTTCGGTACCCGTAGAAATAATAGTTAAACGTATAATATTAATATTATCTTGTTTTATTACACTGTCCCATTCGTAAACACCTATGTCCCTTTCAATACAGCCAATTTATGAAAGGGACAAAACACACCTTTTGAGAAAGCGAAAAATAAGACATTATAGCCGGATAACTGGCCTTTTTAATGTGACCATCTAGAACTCGAATGGTTATTTAGTTTTTTTACTAGCTGGTCCTAAACAAAAATGTCCCTTTCATCCATCCTCTCCTACTGTTAATCACACCGTATGTATTAATGGCCACAAAACACAATGCAATTGACATACGCCATTCCGATTTTAATTTAGAAATGTCACGTGAAATGTAGGTAAACTATAAGTATCAGCCTACTCATTTTATTTGGACATGCTTAAAAAATATGGTAATTACATAGAAGAGGTCATTAAAATCTGTGAGGTGTACTCTCTTCTACATGTATAATTACTGTAAATTCTTTCTACAAACTTCGCGAATTTAATAATATTCTGACAACGGAAGATCCCAAACTCGCAAATTAAAAAAAATCTGAAACATTGTGAATGTGTAAGGGATTACAACGCAATTTTTATTCGCTGCCCAAATTCACTCTAAGGGGGTGAAATTAACCCCTGAAAATTTGGCTACTTTCTTATTTTATTTTGTAACTCGTAATCTGTAAGAGATAGATAAAAAGTTTCCAGACAAAAGTTACTTCTTTTAATTAGGATTATCACTTGATAACTTGTAGGTTTTACAGCTTGCAAGTTATAACACAAATGCGGAAAATAGCCAGAATTTAAGGGGTCAATTTTAACCCCTTAGAGTGAATTTGGGCAAGAAACAAAAATTGCGTTGTAATTAAGAGGAAATCCTCTACATATTCGTAAAGTCTCAGATTTATTTGAAATTCCGGGTTCGGGATCATTCTTTGTGAGACTTACGAATCCTTAAAACGGTACCAAAAATGTTAATACCTCTATAATGGACATTATCTCAAAGTACGGCGTGACAGTGAGCGGCAGGTTCCACCACAATCTGAATGGAAGAATTCTGTCTGACGTGTTTCTTCCAATATTTGCTACAACATCACGAACAATCCATTTCATGAGTTTCGATGTTATAAAATCCCAAAGAAAATTAAACTTACAAAAGGTAGTTTCAGCTTATAGTAATAACATAAATGAAACTGAAAAATTAGTAGGTATTAATCCCCGCGTTTAAAGGAGGGTGGAAGTGTACAATGTAGTTACTAAAGGCGTGTAGTTGTGAATTATGTAGTGTGTCTCAGCAAATTGGAGAAAAATTTCTATATTTTCAAAGATTCAATTATTTTCAAAACTTCTGTTGACTTGAATATACAGACTTACCCACGATCGGTCTTATGACGTAACTAGCAACGGTGGCTTGCGTGAAGAAAGTAAAAAGGCTGATGAAAATAAAGCAAGTACGTTTACAATCGTTGAAAATAGTTTCCTCGTAAACGTCGTAATTGGAGCGCAAAAATTTCCGCTGCAAGTAAACAACTAAAGTAAAAAATTTTTTTCTGTTTACAAACAGGACAACTATCTTGAACAGAGACATGGATACGCTCAAAATGTTGCACGCGATATAAAGACAGTCCTGTGAACACACAAATGTAAAACCCGAATACAATGAGGTGAATGTATCACTGATGTTAACAATCTTTAATTTTAATTTGGAATGTAATTGGTCTGCATTGTTCCAAAATTTCATTATTTTCAATCAACCGCATTTAATTTTAATTAATAAATCTAAACAAACTTACGCCAATGTCTCCTAGGGAGTGTAAAAGATCGGCTGTCAGAAGGTAGACGCCGAAAAGGATCTGACCGATAGTGTAAAGTAACGTGATATTCCTGCGTCGTTGCTCATGATCGTCAGCAGCCAGCCAAAGACCAGAAATCTTCATAAAAGTGGACACTATCATAAGAGAAATGTCGTCACCACTTGTCAACATTCTATTGAATTTCTGTGTGAGGGGCTGCATCGTGTAAAATCTAACGAGGACCCCTATCACTTTGATCTAGTCCCTTCATAGTTATTCTTACTACATTCACGTCTACTTCTTTCATAAAGTAGAACGTATTCCGTGCAGGTGTAATAACTACCCTTCGCGCGGGATATAATGTACAGATATGTTTGATGAAGTATGCATGGCAGTGCGAATAGTGCTATGATACCCTCTGTGAAACTGACAGGTGTACCTCGTTGGGAAAAGGAAATATTAAAAACGAAATGTAGAATGTCTCTGGGGAATCTTTCCTGTAATTTATTTTCAGCTCTACTTGATCGAGAACTCTCGAAGAAAGTCGTCGGATGTGTTAAGATACTTGTTCGCCTATGTACATATGTGCGGATGTGAACTTGGTTGTACTCGGCACACAAGGTTTTAGTGATTTTGAAACATTGCTGTCGCATGTGTTTTCTTCGTTCTTTACTTGGTTTCTTCTATGAACAATCTGTGAACGTTCTGTTAATTTTCTGTGACGTATTGGTCGGTGCCTTTGAGGATAATGGTCCCAGAAGACATACATGTAGACGATCTAGGTAAATAGACACAAATGTATATATTTATATGCATATTCTACGAAGGTGAGGTGATTATGTTGTTATGTGGCAGTCAAAGGTAGCTTGAGTGAATTGGATTATTATTATTTTATTATTATTTAAGATTTAAGAGGTTAAGAAGCCTTTGGGCCCGGATTATCGGGAAAAACTTACCCACCCCACTGTTTTGCTTTTTCGCTGCGAGCGAGAACCTTCGGGCCCCAGTAGACCGCCCGTTGACAGTCGAGAGCAATAAAGCCGACGGGCCAATAAGAAAGGTTCAGAAAGGTATTTTTGATAAATGTTGATGAAAGTATTACCAATCGAATCGTCATGTCTTCCCGATGAAAATGGCCTAAAAAATGATATATGTAATTTGGACCATAATTAAGGATATTACATGAGAAATTTATTTTAGAAATTTATTTATTTAGATTCTGTAGAATCTGACCGGCAGGCGATCGCGCATGGGTTTGGCCACAAAGGCTTTCCCCGGTTATTCGACCTTCTAGTATAAGAATAGAATAAAAGCTGCAAAAATTATTCACAACCTAAGAGTAAAGGCCTGTGAATAAACGAAGTATCTTTCGCCGTCGGATGAATTCCCCTTGAATAATCATCTTCATCTCTGGCGCCTTGAATAAAGCTAACTCGGGTGACTTTTAGTCGACTAAGGAAAAAGATGAAGTATCTTTATTTGAAAACTTCTTTCAATCACTTTTTATCTAGATAATGCCCATCTCGGTCCTACAGTGTACAAGTGGGGCCTGACAGGCCCAAGTGAATAGTTCTCGTGATATTGAAAAAGATATATATAATATATTAACAGATATTTGTTTAGTATTTCTTTTTGTTATTCAATTTTCTTCTTAATAAAAATTAAGTGCAAAAGATTACACGCAGTCAAAACATTTTTTTTCAAAACATCCATGCATTTCTAGATTTGGAGATATGGGCCTTACAGGCCCAAAGTGTGCAATGGTGTAATTTTAATTTGGGGTTGAATGGGGGCCGCAATATATATCGTTGCGTTGGTAGTGAGACATTCCCATGTTTATCATCTTTAATAATTAGGAGACCTAAATACGTATAGTAGAAATTCGATACTTGCATGAAAATGATGGTGAATTGCGTTTGACAGTGAATACAATAGTTTCAGTACGAAAGTGGAAAATTTGATATACCCCACTTGTACAAATCTGAAGCGTTGGGTTCCAGCAACTCTCAAACATTGTAGTTCGACTGCTTTGTTCCAAAATTTTATTATTTTCAATCAACCGCATTTAAATGTTCAGTATTTACATATCTCTATCTAGTATCTACAATGGAAATTGTTTGGTCTTGAATTGACATTCCCTTGCATTCTTTACATTTCGCATAGTAACGTATAGTACGATACCGCAGTACTCAGAATCTGTAAAAATAGAAAGCAAAGTTCAAATTCGCACTATGATTCTAATTTCCATTTCTCCTGCGCCTCGATACACTAATACCGAATCAAATAAAACGCACTTTCTTACATAAAACACGTGTCATTCTTGTATCACTGTTATAATAAAATAAGAAAAAATTATTCAATTATTCAAAACATGAAAAAGGATAAAAGAAACTTAAGTCGGTTACCTTGGTGTAAGTCTCCAAGGACACGGGGAAGAATCCATTTGCAGTTAAGCAACAGACTTTTCTTGCTCGCAGCATAGTGAACATTAAATCGCTTCGAAACATTCTCCCAAATTTATTCATTGGCATAAGTGTCCACGAGGCTGAGTAGGCCGCTGTGCCAACATTATCGCTTTGCACTATCAAACCGTGGCAGCTGTATGTGAACATCAACAACAAAAACAAGCTGCCGGATGTGCTGGAGATGAAAATGCAACGTCTCGTAAATGATGAGTTTGCCTGCGTTTGTAAAAGAATCAGACAACTAAATTCTAATGGTGTAGTGAAACATTTCTCACAAATACCGAAAAAGAAGCTTTATAAAAAAAATTCTGTAGAGAAAATGTTGTGCTACACACTGCAAGATAATTAAAAAAAAATCGACGAACATGTAGGATGCACGATAGTTTTCACATTTAATATCTTGCGACGTCGATTTTTAATCGTATACATTTTGTTTATAACTTTGGATTCACTTGTTGATTTTTATGTCCTTATACTATTCCATTTCACACTTTATTTGACAGTTTTCGTAATTACACACCCCTCCACAAATAAATTTTCGATGTGTCAGGCTAAGAATTATGAAAAAAACAACGCACCGAGAAACTTTTACAAGAATTTTCTGGAGAGATGTACAGATAAAAGATAAAACAATTGAAGTGCATGAAAAATTTAGTATTCTTTGCAAGTTTTACTTTCGCTTAAGTTCCAGTAACTCCATAACCAGAAAAATGACATGTGCTATAATTTAATAAGCTATTTAACTTAATTTATTTGTTTAGTCAGCTTGAACAATTGAAATAATCGAATTTTAATGATCAATGTAAGGAACACTCAATTTACAAATGATAAATTTATCTCTGATTTGCACATAGAATAATATATATCATCTTTCGTGTCATCTTTCAAACACGATTTTCTGCATTACATTCATGGCCAACAAAAAATCGCCAATTGTTTGTGAAAGTCCCGTAGTGTTTGTATTACGACCAATACGAACCATAAATATTTGATAGCCCAAGAGACAAATTAAAATACTGAAGACTAGCACTTGTCCAAAGACGATCAGCGTAAACACGTTCTCCATTCTTGCACAGTATGCGATGAGTTCCTGGTGCTGCCGGATGCAGTCTTTAAGTTTTGCATAAGACTTGTGAGCATAATACGCTAGGTCAATATTAGCGTTTTGATCTTTCATTTCCTCCTCTTGGTTGCACAGTTTCGACAATCTGTATTGAAGTATACGAAATTGACCAGATACGTGCACGCTCAGAATGCACAGAAAATTGTCGAAACAGAAGTAGCACACACCGACTTGATACAACGTGATCACCTGTGAAAATATTCAATTAATTAATGATGGCACATGTAGGAACGTGGCTTTACATGCGCTTAAAAGTGCAAGCGGTTTACAGAGTGTATAATAAGTAATGGTCACTGCAGTGGTGAATCTACAACTTCTGAATTGATCGACAGTGGTAAAATAAAAAAAAATTGTCGCAAAATTGTTTGTAAAATTGAAAATGAATGTTAAATTGTTTTTTACATTATCTACTCCATGCGAAGGAAAATGTTCCAAAGAAACCATGTGGAAGAATCCATAACAAATTGTTAAAATTTACGCAAAAATTAGTGGATGGAGCCACTCATAAAAGCAGTGGCATTTAACGAAGTCCAGTTGTGTTTCCGTGAATCGATATATTGATTATTTATCATTTCGTTTTTGTTTTTTAAATTTAAGAAGGAAAGGATATGAGTGAGTGAGAGGAAACGAGAGTGAAAATTAAGAAAAAAATCAAAACTGTCGGAATAATAAAATGACATAATTTGAATTGTTAAAGTATTTCATTAATCATGCATCTGTCGGAAAATTTATGAATCATATCCTATCTAAATACTAATATGGACATCAAATTATTCTCTCAATTCAATTTAGATTAAAAACTTCTACTGAGTAATTAGCCTCTGTTTTAAGAAAACAATATATATTTCATATGATCCTGCATTATAATAATATTACAGAGTACGACAAACGTAAATGAAGTTGAAAGGCCCAGTTTCAATTCAGAATTACCTAATAAGTATATGTATTACCAGAGCTTGCAATACCTGTACGAAGAATGCCATTTCATAGTATGGTGAAATCGATAGGGGCAAATTGAGCCACATATTGAATGGAAGTATTCTATCAGATTCATTTCTCCCAATATTTGCTGAAACCCAAATACACTGAGTTAAGTACTTACATATTTCTACTTGCATTAAACACTTTGTAAAGTGAAGAAACAAAAAGAGGCCGACTTGTTCCAAAGAAATTTTAATACAAATCTAATTGACCGTAGATTTTATTCAACTAATAACTAAAGTTTGTCCAAGCTTCACCACATGGAATATTGAATACCCTTCGGGTGCAAAAATTTTCTAAAACCGTGGACATTTTATTACAGACCCCAGCCCGTTACTTTTGCTGCCAACTATTATAAACCGGATTCATTACATCGCTATAAAAAAGAAGCTAGGTTTCGTTCTATACTTATAAAAAATAGCTATGAAGTATCTAGGAAGAAAAAACGACTGCACTGCGCAGTAAACGTCACTTGTCGAATATTATACTGAAAAGGAAAATTTAACGAAATATTTCCTTCGACATCTTTGTTGAAGTATCATTTACATTCGAAGACCACAGGCAACAACAACTAAGCACGAAAACAACACTACTTTCACTCACCAATAACCGGGGTGATCAGGTACCCGACAATAGCGCAGTGACCACTGATGGTAACGCAGAATGTGAAGAGAATACAAATTTTCCTGGAATCGGCCAGGATTTCCTTCTCGCGGTGGTTGTAATTGGCGTTCCAGAAGTGTTGTTGCATGTAGAGGATCAATTCAACAAACTCCGCTTTGCGAGCCATTACGACAAACACCTTGATCAAAACCATCATGAGACTTAGGACGTTACAACCGACGTAAAGGACAGCCTGAAATAAACCATAGAAAGTCTGTACTCTTATCCACACAATCGCAAAAGAAGCACTAAATATCCAAAGAATGTTAAGTAGCTCTAAAATTATGAATTTGAAGGACTCACCCCAAGATCACCCCAACTGTAGTACAAGTCCCTAACCTGGACGAAGGTGGCCAAAGCCATCAGGCAGATCGTGTAGCGTAACGCGATCTTCCTTCGACGGTCCTCTATGGTGTTGCTTGCCATCCAGAGTCCAATACCCTTCATGAAGGTAGTGGACATTCTGATCGAAATATCGGAGTATTCTTCCATCGCCATGAGGAGTGTCAAGTGCCCCAAGGAGCCTAGCATTTACATTTCACACCATGCCTGACACGTCTCTTTGAATAGGAATCGTCCTATCATAAGAGGCATTAATTTCAATGTGACGTTTCATCGACCTACCGGTTCCCTCTACCCAGTCGAGTATCAGGCGACTCTTTCGTATTCACGACCGCAAGAAGTCTGCGTGAACGGTGTTAGATGTAGAATCAATTACTGCACTCGAGCAAAGGCCAAGAGAAGGGTGCTGGATCGATCCCGCTCTGTATTATTCAGGGCCACTGACAGCTCACACCATCCCTGAAGACGTGTGGCATAGGTCACGGTGGACCAACTACCGTTTCGTAGAACCTGAACGATTCTGTCGCCTGTAATTTGCGAGCTTACTCGGTGTAAGTGTTCAGTACAGTTTGCGCGCTCGAGATGAATCATCACGTCGTTGCTACAATTTATTGGGCTATCGTAAGCAACATTTGTCTTCAATACTGGAATCATGGACTCAATTTCGTGGATTGTGTAGTCTGGTACATTTATCGAGTTGAATAGTGGAGAATGAAACGAAGCGCATTCGGTACTGAATGACAAGTGTCGATGATTGTAGTTGTTGCGCGAAAAGTGTGTCCTAATTTTTCACCGTCCGTGGAGGATTTTCTACTTGAATCAGTAACAGTGTAACACTTTTTATTATTATGTGTGGTTTATATGTAAATCGTTGCAAGAAGCGATTTATAAATGAAAGTCTGTGGTTGCAGTTAAGAAAAACAGTGACGATATTGAATTTTATTGTTTATACTTTATTATATTCTTCCGATTTTTGAATGATGGATCGGGTAGTAAGACGATGAATGAGGAATCGGATTTATAAGAAAAGATGATTCGTGAGTCTATATAGTATTGCAAATAGTCTATAATACAGAGAAATATGGAGTTATTAAATCAGTATTTTGTTAAATTTAATACTCTTGCATTGAGAGTGGTAGAGGTAGATCTTTTTTGTCGTTTGGAAACACCGAGGATAATTAAGGAGATAACAAAGAAAGCGATGTTATTTCTAATTTTTATACTGCATGAAAGAAATTACATTTTTTACAACTTAACTATACGTAAACTAGAAAAAATATTATTTATCTAAATACTTTTAGATACGTTAAAGGACAGAGTACTATAATTTATTTAATGAAAATACATACTTTATGGAAAATACATATGAGAATACATACTTTATTCGGATGAAAACTGATAGTCGAATTCCGTTTTTAAATTTGAAGATTAAAGATTATGAATAGGCATGCAAATATTCTCTTGATTGGCTGATATAATTTTGGAAGACATTTGGTAGCACACGAAATGATTCTGGAATATTGCAGAAAAATAATTTCAGGTGTACGACTTTTGAGTGTGCGTCAGAGATTTTTCTTTATTTCGAAATCTCGGTCCAAATCTACTTTATCTCTTCATCTTACCTTTGTTTAAATACATAACAATGTTTCATATGTTCCTTAAGATAATGTCTATATACATGTGTACTATTTTACATATACAATATCTCGTTTTAATAGTGATTCAATAACGTGAAGTACGACACTGCAGTGCTCAAGACCTGTGACAAATGAAATGAATGTAAACAAATTTGAAGTTGGGGAAAAGTTATTTGTGACACATACACTTTTAATTTATGGGGGAAGCAAAGTTTTGAACATCGTGTACAAAAATGTATTCATGAAATTAATTCTGGTCGATCTTTCCTGCATTTTGAAAAACTTAGATTTTACAACACTGAGAGAATTAACACGTTCGTTACTACGTGTCCCACATTCGCGAAATTGCTCATTTTACATCCATAAAATAAATGAGGTCAATGTTGCATTTATTATAAAGGAGACTAAATAGTCGCAAGCTGGGAGTACATTTTAAACCTTACTCCAGCAAACAACAATACAAAAAAACAGATTAGTAATAGTTGCAAAATAAAATACTTCGTTCTAAATATTAAATTCATAATATAAAAAACTACGGGCAGTTAAAAAAATTGTGAGGCCTCATAATGATGTCGCACCTAGGACCTTCAAAAGTATAAATGTGGCCCTGACTGAAGTCTAATTTTCGAAAGTGTCAAAACATGAAATGCATCTCTTCTTCGCAGCCCTTATGTACCTAATTAAAAATGTACGTACACTGCATCGATGAAAATGACCAAAACCGTAGAATGTGTAATATAATTGTAATTATATTATTAGGAATGAATACTAAATAGCTTACACGAGAAAAGAATGCTTTTTATAATTAAAATTAAAGGACTACAATTAGCCACGGAGCAACTGAAATTTCCGTAACATTTGCATATTGTATCGCATAGAAAAAATATAATGCTTCTGAAAGGTAGCAATTAATTAAAAAACTGAAATAATTAATGCAGTGACTAAATCGTCGTCATAAAGTTGCAATTCATTACCCTAGTATAAGTTTCCAGCGATACAATGAAAAATCCGCTAGCAGTTAGACAGCAAGGTACCCTGGATCTCATCATGACAAGCACCATGTCTTTTCGCAGTTCTTTTCCATCTTTGTTCATAGACAATAGTGCCCAGGGTGCTGAGTACACTGCTGAAGCAACTGCTGTGCTTTCTTGTACTAAACAGTCGCAGCTGTAGGTGAACATCAGCAATTGGCACATGCAACCCGTTATGTGAAATACAAAGATAAGTCGCTTCGTTGTGGGCGCATCCTCCTGCGGGTTGTGAGACATTGAAATAACATGTGGAATCAATCAACCGTTCGTCCTATTATTTACAACTATTCCACTAGCTAACTTCCACTAGAGAAAATTACTGGAGCTATAAATATCATCAAGCTTCTTCATTAAAGGGTTAGGCCACCTTGAAGGCCCAAAAATCATATGTAAGCTGCAGAAATTATAAAATAAATGAAAAAACTTTTTAACGGATTTATTCTACTAAAATTTGAAGCCTAAATTGTGTCTAAAATTGCCAGTAGCAAAAAAGTTTTTAACGAAACGTAAAATTTGTATGTACTTCGGAATATAATCTATTATAGAAGACACTATTCAAAATTTCAAGTGAATCGATTACGAAATAAATAAAATTATTCCGAGGACTTTGACGGGGCAACACACACCTCGGTCATTTTTTAATATATCCTGTACAATATTTATACAAAATATTCATTAATACGTGCCTTAAACATAAGAAGTATAAAAATAATTCTCAACCTCATAATATCATAAATTGAATATTATTTTAGCTATTAATTCTTTATAATTAATTTTGAACGTACCTATATTTTAATCTCGTGGAAAATAAATCTAATAATGAATTGAGGGAAAACATGCTTTATGCATTAACTAAATCTTTATTGCGATTGGCACCTAGAAATCAATAAATAATGAAATACAATCTGTATAGTATCATATACTGACCATAAGTACCAGATATCCGTCCAGACATATTAATATACTGAAGAGCAACACTTGTCCAAGTACAATCACTGTGAATATACACTCTAGATGATTGGAAAATTCAATGAGCATCTGGTGTTGTTTAACACATCTCTTAAACATGGCATAGCATCTATCTGCGTCCTTCGATGGGTCTCTGCTCGCAGACTCCACCTGCTTCTCATTGTTTGTTATCACGTGCATGTTTGTCAATCTGTATTGCAATATACGAAACTGACTAGCCACGTGCAGATTGATAATGCACATAAAGTTGTCGATGCAAAGGTAGCATACACCAATGTGGGCGAGAGCCAAAAGCTATACACACATAACAAAACATGATCACTTGATGATTGTTGATATTACTTGAAATTCCAGAAAAATAATTAAATTTATAACTACGAATCGTGTGGGTTACTTAATTAACGTCGAACTTTCGATATACTAACGAATCTGAAATGTTGGAATTGTATTTTATCACGCTCAACTGATTATTCAATTTTTAAATAATCTCGAGGGATTTGCTAGTTAATTATTAGGGAAACGTATTATCTGAATATTTGGGCTGCTCGATTTTTCTATGCGAAACAGATTGGTGTATCTGATACACAGTTCGAGTGTTCGGAAAGAACTTGGTTTGATCAGCTGTTTTTTTATAGTAAAATAGGATTAATGCTTAGTTTACACCTGACGAGTGAGGGGCCCAGTGGGCCCACTGGGTCCAGCACTCGCGCAGTCTGAAAGTATATTCTAGTACAACTCGACTGAGTAATCCGGCGGGCAAATCGGTCAAACTTTTTACTCGGCCGAATCACTCGTCAGGTGTAAACCCAGCTTAAGACAATTGGTACTTTTTTCTTTAGCAATGCAAAGTTAGGAAAATTTACAATACTTGGACCACAAATGCTATCTCAAAATATGGTGTTATGGAGAATGGCAGGTTGAACCACATATGAAACGGAAGTATCCGTTCTGTTTCGTTTACTCCAATGTTTGCTGAAAAGAAAGATACGAACGACTTATTTTTTATATTAGAAGTCATCTACTCTACCTACACCATACTTGGTGTGTGCATACATTCTTGGAAGCATCATAATTTCAATGTAGTCACAAATTTTGAGCATCTATGAAGACAATGAAACAGTTGAAGAAGTTACAATTACAGTTTACGTCGTTTATGGTATCATATATTAGCAAACATTACATGAATGTTAAAAATTATTGTAGCTTATAATCCGTGATCTATAATCATTTGGTTTGCTGTAGATTTAAATTAATCAACGTACCTACAATTGGGACCACGGCGTAACTGATAGCCGTGCCTTGAGCAAAGAAGCAGAAGACGCAAATGAGGTAACTACAGGTACGCTTGCAATTAGCCACCAGTCTGCCCTCGTACCAATCATAATTCGAGTGCCAGAAATTCTTTTGCGAGTACAGAAGTAACTTGAGGAATTTCTTTCTGTGTGCGAGCAAGACAAATATCTTGAATAACACCAAAAACACCGTGATAATGTTGCACAAACTGTAAATGAAGTTCTGTAATCAAAAATACGAGTCTACAAAGATTTTGGGTGAAAACAATTGTTCATAGTGTTGCCTGCATAACGAGGTCAATTAAACATACCAAGGCAATGCTATTTATTCTTCACCCCTTAACGACACACAAAATTTTAGAAAAAACGTTAAAAAATTACAACCTATTTTATGCTTCTATTTTACTATATAATTTATAAATGTTTTTGCAAACTGGGATGAAACACTTTTTTTTAAAAAAAAGCGTAAAGCGGATACATTAGCGGAAATATTACGAATGTGGGTGTTAAGGGGTTAATGAAATTATCTAATGTTACGTGCCGATCACTTTTTAAAATTCATTTTCGCTACACAGATGTCGACCATTGATTCAACCATCACGTGTTATGGGAACTTCCCTCAATCAATTGTCGATTATCTGTGAATATTCTTGATAGTTGTATTCTAATTCTGCTTGAAGCCTGTCACGCCACGGCATATTCCCATGGAAGACGACGACAATAATCTTCGAACGCCGTCGACGTTCCTAGAATGCGCGCTGCGATAGGGTTTCGGAAACTCAAGCATTGTAGTAGACCATTTATATTTTTCCTTTCTTCTAAATTTCCATCACACCGTCATTGACAAGTGATTCAACCATTGCGTGTTATGGGAGTTTCCCTCGGTCAATTGTCAATGATCTACAAACTGAATTATAATAATAATTAAATGCAAGTCGTTACGCCACTGCGTTTCTGCCTTGAGAAAATCTTTCATCAGCATCGACGTTCTTGGAACGCCGGATGCGATAGCACTCGAAAACCTAAGCACTGCGAGGCTGGGAACGGTCCGAAGCGACGACGGTTGGGCCCGTGTGCAGGAGGTGCGGAGTCAGCAATTCGACACTCTTTGTTTCAAAGGCCCGGTTGCTCGGGCCTACCCTGCAAACGCTCAGGGCAGTCGCCTGTTAAGTCGCATAGTGCGCTGACGTTCTGTCCGAGGACACATCGCTATTCAATAAAATAGTCTTTGAGCCGGAGTTCCCGTGTTTTCTGTTAGTGCGTGGAAGGACTCAGTCCCCGTAGAGACTCAAACTCATGTACATTTTGTGTTTTTATAATCATTTTAAAACTATTATCAGCTTTAAATCAACTACCCTCTAACGTTTAACGAGAATATAAAGAACTGACTTTTGACATTGTGTGTTGTGCGACGCTCCTGCGATTCACCATCCAGTACGCGGACCCTCAGGTCATTCAGAGAGAGCGAGAGAGAGAGAGAGCGAGAGCGAGAGAGAGAGAGAGAGAGAGGTAGTACAAATTAATAATCTCTTGTACAGAGTTGGTGAGTGATTCCATCTATCCATGATATTGTACGGAACTAGCAGCTGATTCAACCACCTAGTGGGTTATGGGTTTTCCCTCAATTAGCTGTTACCTTCCCTCCGGCGTGTGACGTGATTTAAAAATTGTCTTGTTTCGAGTAATATAAATTGCGACCAAATTAATCATTCAAACAACTCGAGTGAATGTACAAAATTAAGAACAAACGTGATTATTGATCCAACCACTTAGTGGGTTGTGGGTTTTCCCTCGATCAATTATTGTCGACTTCTTGTTTCCGTTCACATTCAATTCTGACTAAATTTAAACCTCACAAACAAGTCTAGGATTTTACACATTGTAATTGGACTTTTTATATATGATTTGGCGTAACACAAATCCATGTAATTTTCCCCATTTTGTGCCACCTTTCAAAACTCCTTTATATATATATTTTGTAATACATGGTATACTATTCCTTAACTTGTCTAATTTTGTTTCGAACCAGTCTCCACCAAAATACCACATCCCGATTGGACAACCTGTATGGGTTGTAGACAAAGGCCGCCCTCCAATTTATTCCTGATTTATTTAGTAATAATCTAATTACTTAAAATTTATAATTATCTTTTAAAGTTGTTAAGCGTTGCGTGAAGAGAAAAGATTCAACCGCTCGGTCTCTTTTGAAATTAACGCCCTCACGTAACACTAATAACAAAATACAAGGGTTTGTAGAGGAGAGATGATACAAAAGGGACAATTTTGTTTAGCGTCCATTTCTCACAATGTCATTACAAATATTTAAAAAACAAGTACATCAATAGCAACCATGTTTATTTCCCTTCAATAAAAGTATATTACAAACCAATAATTGTAATAGAAAATAACATAATCTTTGATTTTCAAATAACTGGGAAATGTCCCTCTTACGACTAACAATAAGTCAGGCCAGCCCCATAGTGTGCAAATACCTCCTGAAGTTCTGGGACCCGGGCAACAGCCGAGCGCGGGACTGTTACGTTGCTAACCACAGCATGGGCTGCGGAAGAACTGCATGAGTGTGCGGCCGTCCATGCAGGCTCGTACATGGACGCACACTCATGGAGTTCTCTCACAAATCTCGCAACGGGTAGCAATGGAACAGTCCCGCGCTCAGCTGTTCTCCGCATTCCAAAACTTCAGGAGGTATTTGCACCCTATGGGGCAGGCCTGGATTAAGTGGTTTTAAATGGGACATTATAAGTCAGACCTGCCCCGTAGGGTACAAACACCTCCTGAAGTTCTGGGACCCGAGCAACAGCCGAGCGCGGAACTGTTACCTTGCTAACCGTTGCCAGGGTTTTGGGACAACTGCAAGAGTGTCTGTGCGCCTATACGCGTGAGGCCTAGCTACAAGGTCATCGTTTAATCCTGCAACCCGCGCGCGCGCGAACAGACGAAAATGGCAACACCGCCTCACGGACGCATTCCACTACAACCATGCACCGGCCCAGCGCAGAGCTGCCTGCGACCGTTGGACAAGAGTGATGCCCGAGCTTCGAAAATTTTAGCGTCGCAAAGAGCTAGGTATTGGGAATTTCCCGACCCAGGTAATCGAGCCACGCGCTCCGCTTTTATGATCGGTCTACCCCTCGCACCCCAGATCACTGTAATGAGGTTTGAAAATAATGTCAACAGATCGCGTACCCGTCTCAATTTCAAAAATTTTAGCCACGACAGGGTTGACGGTTCCTTGTACGGAGAGATTTTTCGCCACCTGCTTGTAAAAACCACAGTAACGGCACATCGTTCCAAAAAATGAAATTAACGGAAGCCGGTATAGGCGTGGCGTTGAGTAGCTAAAACATTCTAACACAAAAATTCTAGAAAAAATATTCAAACACCGCTACAATCAAAGACACGTCGCATTAGTTACCCCTTACGTCTGATCTAGGTATGCACCGCATTAAGGATAAAATCATAAAAAAGAAAACCAGAACAATAGATTCTGAGGTCTGCAGAACTAACACATAATTGAATAAAAATTTAATTTCTCAATTCATGAATGTAATGATACAGAAACAACTAGCCTATTGTTTATCAACACCACGAATTTTAAAAACAGCGTTAAATACATTATCAAATAAACAGTTTCCAACAGCATTTTAAACAATTATGGTTAAAAAATTGATAAAAGAAAAATTAAGTAAACGTAAAATATGTTAAATTATCCATCATTAAGAGGGATTAATTTTTCCTCATTTTTTTGGCGCAAATTGCATTCCGATATGTCTTACAGTTCAAAAGTTATACGAAAAAGACCCCACAATTTTCAACCGGGGCTGGGAAATTCTGAATAGTTCTTTGCAACGTTAATTTGACAAGGACCAGCCAAAAATTCTCGAAGCTCGAGCATCACTGCTGTCCAGCGGTCGCTAGCAGCTCTCCGAACGCGGTGACGGTGCATGGTTGTAGTGGAATGCGTCCGTGAGGCGGTGTTGCCATTTTAAAAGTTCGCGCGCGCGCGGGTTGCAGGATTAAACGATGACCCTGTATATGGACTCGTGGTACGAGCCAGTATGGACGCACCCACAGTCTTACAGTTTACCCGCAGTCCATGCTGTGGTTAGCAACTAAAAAGTTCCGCGCTTGGCTGTTGCCCGGGTCCCAAAACTTGAAGAGGTATTTGCACCCTACGTGGCAGGCCTGTTATAAGTCATGAAAGGGACAGGTTTTCTAGCCCCAACCAGTACTAATACCCGGGACAAGTTGGAAAGTGAAATGCGTTGTGTCGGTATAAGTCAACAGAAATATTGTTAAGAGGGGAAACCGTGGTAAAGTGATTAAAAAAAGCGGTAAGATGTACCCTTTTATGCACACTTACCTCTGTATCTTTTGAATGCATTAATTGTCGAAGCTAAAATTTTATGTGGGGTCTGTCCGTACAGTTTCATCTCGATTGGCCACTAGTTGGGGCTAGACCAGTACGGGGGGTGCGCAAAGCACGGCAGCGAACCGATGTGAGTCCAGTGATGCCAAAAATGATATCGCGATTACAAAATTTCAAAAATAAAAAGTAGGGGACGGAAGGGCTCCCGGCTAGGGAAGCCTGTATCAACGTCCAAACAAAATTTCCAGAAAAAAATTAACAATTTTTTATTAACACTATTCCTACCACGAACCGGTCAAAAGACCGTTTATAAAATATCGATTAGAATTTCCTATATACAACGTAATTGAATCGCCTTTAAACTTCACGACTTTGCCTCAAATATACGTATAATACATTTTTGAATATTCACTTCTTGTTTTATTGTTTATTTTCTGAGAAAAATTTGTAGTTTGTCTTACCTAACGCGACCGGTCAAATGACGTGAAATGTGTCGGTAGGAATAGTGTTAATATTTTGGAACCTAATAAATACCCGAAGCTACATTTTAGATTCAGGATTTACACTCCCTCCCCACCCCTCCCCCAAACCTCATCTCGATCGGCCACCGGTCCCTTTCGGAAGTACAGCCCAAGTGCGTAACGGGCCTTACACATGCAAGTTATTTTCCTGCGGTCTCACTTGCGACAGAATAGTAATCCGCGGTTGATGTTTTTCGGCAGTAAAAGAAAAATTTTCGTTGGTTTTCTGTGTCTTTTTCTGAGATCAAGATACATACAAAGTGTTAAAGTATTATATTATTAAAATAGCCTGTATTCAACTGAAACGAAAATATTTAAGAGGTAAGCTTACTTGTTTAATTTCGTTGTTTTGAGATTATTTTATATTAAACTCAGTTAGCCCCGTTACGCACTTGCGACAAGTTGCCGGCGACCAGGTCGACCACGGGGTACACGGGAATATATGAGTTCGTACACACTTGGTCGCGGCGAACAACAAAGGTTTCTGGTCTCTTGTGGACCAAGTTGCCGGCAACTTGTCGCAAGTGCTTAAAATGGGGCTAATGCGTTTAGAATTTTGGCAATTCGATTTGTCCCTTTTATAGCACCTCTTCGCTATATACATGCGGTAAACGTATCATCTCGTTGTAGTTTTTTCCATCTTTGATAGGATGAATGAAATTGAATATTTTTATTTACTACTTATTTGTTCCCTGACAAATCGTATAAAGACTAATTGATTTTTCGCCAAGATCCGCGAGTCTTATTTCACGTTTTACCATTTAAGAAGCTTCATTCGCGGGGATCAGGTGGATTGTAGAATTAATTATTTGAACACTCACGCTTAAATCACCCCAGGTGAAATACAGCTCCGGCACTATCGTAACCGTGGAGAAGAGGAGCATCCAGATCGTGTAACCCAACGCGATGTGCCTCCATCGTTGCTCGCTGCGATTCTCTGCTACCCAAAAGCCAACGTATTTCATGTAAAAGGCCGTGACGCTCAGTGATATGTCTTTGCTCTGTCCCGCGGTCATGGCGAATGTTCCGATTTTGAACTTGATACACGAATGACAAGTCAATTCCACGCGGCACCGCTCTGAATTACTTACACCCACTGTCCATCATCCCCCGCGCGTAACACCCATTCATTTCAACGTCTTTCACGGCGAGCGTCCAGCTACCGTGAAACAGTGGCGTAATTGCCGTTCTTTCGTGTGAAATGGGAGGGACATGTTGGATCAATGCATAATACATGATTCTAGGGGTGTGATCGCCCGGTCGCCGCGACAATGCGTGTGCTGTAGCTTGCAATTTCCGTTAGTTACAAGCGATGGGATCATTCAGTGTAACTTGGCGCGACGATACGCCTGCTGCCAGTTAACGAGCACGGTGTTCTGGACGAAAGAACACTTAGAACGCTCACGAATTCGTGGTGCAAAGTTTACGCTACTGTAGTGCTCGTCAAAATGAGGCAAAAGTGTTCTACCAACGTAGCTAAATAATCTAAATGTGCTAGCGAAAATGATCGCTATAAGAAAAGTTTAACATGTCTGTGATACGCAGTTTCGTTGGGAGTCGCGTGAAACATCAAATTTTTAATTATTTTAATTCATCCGCGATATTACACGATGTAGGCTGTTTTTGAAGGGACATTTTAGAATTCTTAGATAGTAAGTTCTTCGGTGTCTTATGTGGAATAGTTGTAAACAATTTCTGCGGTTTTAAGAACGATATTTATTGTATCAAATGGAATTTCGATTCGACCACTTTGATAATAGGAAGTATCACTCTTGTATGTGATTACACGAAAGAGATTGTACCTACTGTATGTTAAGTAGAGGAGAAAATGTTGACACTTTTTTAACCCTTCATGGCCACACTGGGTCAAATAGACCCGCTTTTTAACTTTGGTGCTTGATACCGGTAAGTTCCTGGGTTTGAAATAGTATTCACCTGGCAATTCACGGAAATTTGAGGTTTCCTTGTCCGGTTGAGGCCGCCAGTTCTCGAATCAGAAAGTCTGTTGGTGAGTGGCAGCCTTACAAAAACATCGTTTTTGAGCGTGCATCGTTCGGACCCATGTGTGACCAACGCGTAAATTTGATCGAAAACGCGAAAAAAATTTATTCTACTCTAATTCGAGAAATTTACTTGAGTAAAATGTAATGTGTATGGCTGTGATAATATTTTTTTCCTACAAGTTATATAATGAGTACGAAGAATAGATTGAATTCTTTTCATTGTTAAATTACTTTCTTATGAATAAAAATAATAATAAGAATCATTATAATAATAATAAATAGTTCTTTCTCTTAATTAAACATGTTTTTTACTCCACAATGAACCATCTTCAGGTCTCAAAATAAATATTTTTTTAACGTACAGTATGAAACTATCTATTTTCTAAAAGAATTATATCTTATTTGTATCAGCCACAATCTGTGCAAAAATTAATTGAAAAATAAAAAAGGTATGATTGTTATAGTAAAAAAATTCATTTTTCAGGACTTTACACCTTTCTGATTTTTTTGGTACATGTTGTCATTCATTTCTTACTAAAACGCGACTATTCCATATTCTACAATATTCAAAGTGTGTATTATAATTTTTGGGGCCCGAGTGGACTGATACACCTCGTACGGTAACTGTTTAAAAATCTGCCGGGTCCATTGAACCCAGTGTGATCACCGCGGAACATTGCAGAAGTGTGACCACGAAGGGTTAGACTGGGTTAAGACTTATCATTACTTAGGTAACTTCTATTTACATATTTTGAAGTTTTGTAAGGGACGCATTCACTCCTTTTACTTTCATTCCGGCGCTTCTTTTCAATCACTTCTTGCATACGTCAATTGTCAAGTCATATTACAAAACTTGCAGTTTTTCAATTCTTACATGTTAGAATAGAATGAGAGATTTATAATTAATCTAAATTATCACGGGGGTTACATTACCGTATGAATTCGAAATTTGTAATATACCTAATACTTTTTCTATAATTACCCTTCGACACAGGTGAGCAAATTAAAATGGAGTATAGTGTCTGCGTCGGAATTTTAATAAAATCTTTCGACCACTTTTCCTGTGTACCTATGAACAACTTCCATTGCAGGATAGGTATTAATTTGCATTTCACTTTTCTGTTAAGTAATTGGAACGAGTAACGGAGTTGGATACACTATGATATTTTACCTTCAATGCTGTTTTCATATTAACTTTGTGTTCATATGTCAAACATTGATAATTTAATTCATTTATCCATCTTCGAATATCACTTGTATGTAATTAATGTACATTGTTACGTATTCTCCAAGTCCAAAGATGACTGCCTTAGTAGAGTAAAATACGACATTGCAGTACTAAGGACCTAAAACAAAATAATAAAATGTTTATGAAGTAGGTACATACATCTCTGGTAGAAACGTATCAATTGTCTTTCCTAAATCTTTATGCATAAGAGGTTAAACAATTTCTCATTCTTCTCAGCAAACGTGCAAATACATATAAAACATGAAATAAATGATACAAAGGAAGATTATAGACGTGTATGAAAAGAACGTTATTTCAACAATAACGTTAAGTATATACACTACCGATTGCAAAACAAAGAAAGCTTTCTTTAAGTAAATAAATGTTTTATTGAAAATATTATTCTGCTGTAGTAATGAAATTGTACTTTATACTAATTATAATTAGGAGTAAAAATTATAATTGTAATGTACTTATTTTTTCGAAAAACAATACAAATTTATGAAAATGTTTTCTCGCAAAACATTGGGGTGTTGAAAAATGTCTCACCCCAGTATAAGTTTCCAGAGACACAGTGCAGAATCCATTAGCTGTTAAATGGCAAGATCTAGTCGATCTCATGATGATGATTATTATATTTTTGCGCAGAGATCGACCAGTTTTATTCATCGGCAAAGTTGGCCACGGCCCAGAAAATATCGCTGGACCAATGTCGGTGCTCTGCCGTATTAAGCCGTCGCAACTGTACGTGAACATGAAGAGTTGGCACAAGGTGCCAACCATGTTGAGTACCAAACTAACACTTCGGGATGGAGGTGAGTCTGACTGCATATAAATCCAAATAATTACATAAAGTATTCAAACAATAAAGCACGATTTTTGGTAACTAAAGAATACACAAAATTCATCTTAACTTTGAAATTGAATGACAATTGAAGAGTCATTGTAGAAAACACTGTAGGTAAGTGCTAAAATTAAAAAAAAAAATTATCGGAATATGTTCACCGTGCAATACTATACTATAGAATTTTATTTTTCATACTTACAGGGTTTTCTACAAGTGTTTTCTTCAATTATTATTTACTATAAAATGAATAAAAACACCAAATTATAGAAAAACACAGTTCGTGACAATCCAAGATAAATTTCGAAACTGTGTTCGGTTTAAGTAATCGATGTCTGTGAATAATTTCAGCAATCGAGAGCCAAATTTCAGTCATTACGGATGTATGCAAGAATATAGTATATTACTAATTTAGAACGCATTGCATACTGACCAAAAATATTTGGTATCCTACGAGACATATGATCATATCCAGGAACAGCACCTGACCAAGCACGATCATTGTAAATATATTCTCAAGGTTTTTACAGTACTCTGTGAGCGACTGATGTTGTCGGACGCAGCGCCTCAATTTCGAGTAGCACGTATCCGTGTAACTTATGCGTCCTTTGTCAGAAACTGGAACATCGATGTTCATCTTCATGATGTCGCTTAAACTCTTCAGCCTGTACTGCAGTATGCGAAATTGACTAGCCACGTGCAAATTTAACAGGCACAAGAAATTATCGAAGCAAATGTAACACACGCCAACATGGTACACGCACAAAATCTGCACAGAGATAATCCACTGTCAATAGCTTGGAATTTGTAACCCATTTTGGCTTTAAATCTGATGGAATTGATAATTCTGGTAATTATGGTTGTGCATGGATGCCTATGCAAATGTATATTTTTGTGCAACAGATAGAGAATAATTATAAACATTTAAAATCAACTAATGGCATTAATACGTTTCGATATTTTACTCAATAAGGCCTGCAACATCAAAATTGACAGTACCTGTATGATAAACAGTGTCTCGAAGTATGGGGACATTGCTGTAGGAAAGTCCACCCACATATTGAATGGCAATATCCTTTCGGATTCGTTTTTTCCAATATTTGCTAAAAGAGGGAGAAAGAAATGTTCTCTTTCAATATGCATCGCAACTTGAACAAAATAAGCGTGCTTAAGGGGGGAGACCACTGTCTCAAATCTGAAATTTTTTTACATTTTCTGAAAGGCATATGTTTCAAGAATGTTCTCTCCAAATTTGATAAAGAAATTCGCAAAATTGACGGAGATATGGTGTTTTTCGTGAAGCGGTGTCAAACGCGCGACTAAGCCACGCGGAACTTTGAACGCGTTTTTCTCAGAATGACATTTCTCAACCGCGTTGACGGTCTACAGAGAAAACTATACGTCCAATTGGCATGATCAAGGACATTTATAGTACGGAAAACCCGTCGCTATTACGTGACGATCAGACATTTTCAATTTTCGACCTGTTTCTATTTTTTTAGCAACATTTCTCCAATTTTGTACCCCGAAAATACGACTTTTTTTTTCAGTGGTCCGCCATTTTGTTATTTTTTACAATTTTGACATTTTGCGATCGTCACGTAATAGAGGCAGGCTTCTAGTTTCTAAATATTATTGTTTTTTTTTAATTTCGATGAACCATATGGTCTGGGGACTGTCAACGCGACTAGCATGTTTTTTCCGGAGCGCAAATTTTGACGGAGTGTATACAGAAAACGGATTTATGAATTTGATTAAAAAAAATTTTTTCTTACCCTTCGATATATACACTATTGACTATACTAAGCAATAAATTGATTTACTTGCGTTGTTTGGTTGAAATAAATTCCCGAAAATACCCTTACATTTCGGGCCGAGACAGTGGTCTCCCCCCTTATGGGGTTACGCCACGCTGAGACGCTCGAAACAGCACTAAAGTAGATGAATTTTTTTACTGATACTATGAGTTTGAAAATTATTTCTTTTCTTCTTATGTGTAGAGCATATATTAGTGCATATATTGTATAAATACTGTACAAAAATATTAAAAAATGACCGAGTTATTTGTTGTTTCGCGAAGCTCGTCCACCGTTACACGCGTGACTGATATTAAAAATTATAACGCCCAGGTTCATCTGAAATGAAAAGCATGATGGTTTTCGTGTTCCTTAATAAAATACCTACAATGTAGCATACGGATTTGAGAAAAAATATTTATTGCACAAATGAGAGCAAGGTGAAGAAAATTAATCATTTTTCACCTGGCAAAACGAACTTGAAACAATTATTATATACGAATGAGTTATCGCATGAAAAAAATGATATGCTACATTGTAGATAATACCATTAAGAATATGCGTACCAAGTTTGAAATCAATTGGACAAATAGTTTTGGAGATATTTGATATATCACCTTTGAAAATGTAGTTTCGAGAAAAACGCTGCGAAAAAAGCTTCCTGCTGTGGAATATCGACATCCGCGCCTCGTTTAAAGTCTATAACTCGGTTATTTTGGGGCACTTTTGCGTTTACTATGACTTAAATTATTCTTAAAACTTCACGTAATAAGAAATTACAAAAAAAAATCGATTTTTCAAAACTTTCAGCGTGGAGTAACCCCTTAAGGGGTTAGATACACGTGGGACGGTGAAAAAAGAGGACTATTTATGATTTTGTTTACCTATAAGTAATTGCATTAATCAAAAATCGTGATATGCACTTGAAAGCTTATAATTTAAAGAATATTTTCCCTAAAAATAAATGACTGTTGAACAAAGCAGCGTCGTCACGTAAGGAGTTTGCGGTGGCAAAAACATCTCCAATGGGTGCCATCCAAATAAAAAAAGAAAAATGTACCTTAAAGTATGGAACAGACACTAGTCTTTATCAAACAATATTTTGAAAATTTTCATTTTTAAAAACTTATGAGTGTTTAAACTTTAATTCAACCCCGCAATGTAATTCCTCAGACAGTTTTTTAACAATTAAAACCTAAGATCGGCATGGATCCATTTACTCATTTATTTGAATCCGTGGAAATTCACAAATATAATTTATTCTGAAACATTGATGTCTCAATGATCATGCGTAACAGCTCACCCAAAAAAGGAGTCACCATGTACCCAGCGCAAGTGCCCTGAGCGCAGAAGCTCAGAACAACGATGAAAATGGCGCATATCCTCTTGCAATTAGTCAAAATTAATTTCTCCTGGATATCGTAATTCGAATGCCAGAAATTATTTTCCGTGAACTCGACCAAACGGAAAAATTCCATTCGGTGCACGTATAAAACTGCGATCTTGAAGAAAACGATCATCAGGTACAAAATGTTGCAGGCGATGTAAACACAGTCCTAAAATTAGAAAATTCTGATTAAAGAAATATTATATTGAAGTAGATCTCTCAGGAGTCAAGCTTTATACTGCATCGCATTGAGAGATTGTGATTATACCAAAATTCGAGGCAATACTGTGTGCATAGTTTCACCAATTTTTCTATATCTCACGATCAGCATTTCATATGCAACAATTCCGGAGCATTGTAGTCGGAAAGTATATCCAAGAAGAAATTGCATCTAAATTTAGGATACAAATTTTGGGTATTTTTTTTTAAAGTACCCAAAATCTATATCCTAAATTTAGATGCAATGCCTCAAACATTGAAACCTCCATACGTACATCTACGAGTCCTCTCCACTTCTCAATAATAATTAATACCAACTGTGCAAGGAACGAGTAAAAATGAATTGTCATTAACTTACATTAAAGTTGCCCCAAGAAAAGTAAAAATCCCGTATCGCGATGCACGTGGCAATAAAGATCGCCCCGATGGTGTAAATCAACGCGAAGTTTCTGCGACGTTGTTGAGCAAGGTCCGTGGCCATCCACAAGCCGACTATCTTCATCAGGAAGCACGTCCAAACGATGGATATGTCTTTATTCCACATCAGCCGCATGGCGAACTTCCAATAAGCTGGTGGCGTTGCCGTTTGTCCCGCGCGGAGGGCTTCCCACCATGGATATTTGAAAAATGTCAGAAGAAAGAGTGACCGCTATCCACTGACAACCCATTTTCACCTGTCCAGTGCCCCTTGACCAACGATCACAAGTCTCGGGGCTATTCCTTCTACGCGCCACGCGTCCTGGCTGGCGTGAAACAAAGGTATTGTAGAGCCCCGATCGGTAGTGAATTATTCATGATCCAAGGGTGGCAATCGGAACACCCCTGCCGACAACAAAGTACGTAGAGCAACCCGGACGGTGCATCGAGTAGCGTGCGATCACGTCCCCTTCGCGATCTTCTCCCCAGACTATCGGCAAGTTTAGCTGCCAATGCGCTGATGCCTTACATTATTACCTAACGAGGATGGACTATTGCCGTGAACGTCACACTTTGAAGGAGTGGTGGGTGAAGCAAATATTTATTTCTAAAAATTTATGCAGTGCTTTTCTTGTGTATAAGTTTGTTGTTGAGCGGTCATATTTTTTTTCAATTATCCTTGAAGTTGTTAGTATTGATTTTTTAGTATTGTTTTTTTTTATTGGGATTTGAGTAAAGTGACAATGAAGTTAAATTCTTTTTCGTTTTTTTTTGTAAACGAGAATCCAGAAATCAGTGACGAAATAAATAAAGTGAACATATTACTTCTTTTTAATTAATTAAGCGTTTTAAATCGCATTTACTTCTATGGTCGTTAGTGACTACATTGGATGCATATGGTTAATTAGTCATCATGTGAATTTGTGAAACAAAGGAAAAAAAAGAAGAGAGGAATGTTCCTGGGGTTTAGACTTCTCAGATGCTGTAAGCACAGGCGCTAAATCAGTTGTTGGATTCCAATGTCTTCAAGAAAGGTGAGCACATTGTTGAAAATATCTGGATCAGTGAACATCTGTTTCAGGTCCGTGTCAATTTTATGTTGATTTCGATTTATTGTGTACTTTGCGCATTCCGTCAGTATGTGCTGGATGGAGACAGGTAGTTTGCAGACATCACATTCTGCTAGTTCGTTCTTGGTAATGAGATGGTAATGGGTCAAGTGAGTGTGGCCGTTTCTCAATCGAGTGAGTGTAACTTGGTCTTTCCAATTTTCTAACTAGATTCCATTTCTTTTAGAGATATTCTTCCTGATCAGGTGGAGTTTGGTGGTTTTGTCCGTTTTCCATTTTTCATCCCATAGGGCCTTAACTGCGATGTGAATCGAGGCTTTAAGATCGTTGTAATACACAGGGGTAGAAACTGCAGGCAATGGTAGTGAGGATCCTGACTTGGCTAGGAAATCAGCTTTGTGAGATGGTATCTAAATTAAAATAATCTCTTTGCCCTGATTTTTTAGATTAAAGAGGGTCTCTTGAAGCTCTTGGATGATGTGGTCCACTTTGCTAGAGTCTTTAATTCCCTCAATGGCAGACATAGAGTCAGTGAGAATGGCAAACAAGGAATCGTCACTTTTTCCTATAAATCTCACAGCCTGTAAAATACCATACGTTTCGCATCTGGATATACTGTAGAACTCCGGTAACTTGTATTGCAAGTTTTCTTCCGGTGTGATCACCGAACATCCACATCCGGTTTTAGACTTCGATCCATCAGTATATATGGGGATGTGATTTGGAAATGAGTTAAGGATGCCATTTAAGGCTGTTTTAAAATTGTTAGAACCAGTTAGATTTTTCAGAAGTTTGCGAAGATCAGTGTTGATAGTCGGTATTGGAAACTCACAATATGGAGAGATGTGGAATCTTCTACAGGCAATCCTGGGAAGTTTCCAGTTTATTTCTTGCAGGTATGTGTTCAATCTAATGTATAGAGGCGCAGGAGCATTGGGGTGTTTTTGTATTCCTCCTGATTGTTTTCACGGAAGAGTTTTCCCTACACAGGGTTATGAGGCGTTGAGGCTATCGAAGTAGCATAGGTCAGGCTTAATTGTTTTCTCCTGTGGTCTAGTGGCAATTCTCCAGCTGACAATAGCTTTGTAGATATTTATCAATAGTTTTTGGTCGGATACTCAGTTTCTTTTAGCGAAAGTTTTAATAATGTTTAGTTTTTTGGCACAGTCTGATTTCTTAACTACTTAAGGTGGGGGATCCAGGTGAGATTTTGGTCAAAGAGGAGCCCTAGAATTTGGATTGTGTCTACTACTTCCAGTTTATGGTTGTTCAGATAGAGGGTGTGGTCCTGGTTATAAGATTTCTTTTTTGAGAAAACTATGCACTTGGTTTTTGTTTTGGAAAATTTAAAACCGGATTTCCCTGCCCACTCTTGGAGTTTATTGAGACAGTCTTAAACTGCTTCTTGCGTGACGAGGAAGTCTTTCCCACTGCAGTAAACTGTAACATCATTAGCGAAGACACTCTTTTTTGAGGCCGGAGAATACATTTAGTAATGTCATTGAATGATATTAAAAACAGTGTAACACTCAGAACGGATCCTTGAGGCACTCCATTCTTAAGTTTAACCTTTTTAGAGTGGTGTCCGTTGACTCTGACCTGGATGAATCTTTCTGAGAGGAAATTTTTTATCAATATTAGCATGGATCCGTCAACCCCATTTTCGAGTAAAATGTGGAGGATTCTATTTCTCCACACCATTTTATAGCACTTCTCAATGTCCAGTGAGACTGCTAGTAGGTGTTGGTCGTTGATGAATGCGTCATGTATACATGTTTCAAGATCAACCACAGAGTCAAGAGTAGATCGGTGCCGTCTGAAAGCACTTTGGTGGATATTAGGGCTGTTCGAATACTCGAATATTCGAGTATCTTGAAACTCGGACCGAGCAGAGATTCGGTTTCCGAGCCAAGCCAAGTACTCGAAAAAAGCGAGCGGTTCGAATAGAACCGAGTAGCTTGAATTGAACCGAGCAACTCGAATGAAACCGAGCAACTCGAATAGAACCGAGAACTCGAATTTTTTCGAGCGGCTCGAAGTAAACCGAGCAACTCGAATAGAACCGAGAACTCGAATTTTTTCGAGCGGCTCGAAGTAAACCGAGCGGGCCGAAAGGAGCGAGTGAACCGAAAGTACCTAATAATAATAATAATTACGAACCATTATCCAGTATATGAACATATTCTAAAATATTCGAAACATTCAAGCTTCAAACTACTCGACACACCGGGTTTTCGGTAGTTTTGGCCCGCTCGGTTTACTTCGAGCCGCTCGAAAAAATTCGAGTTCTCGCTTCTATTCGAGTTGCTCGGTTCCATTCGAGTTACTCGGTTCTATTCGAGCTACTCGGTTCTTTGGAACCGCTCGCTTTTTTCGAGTACTCGGCTCGGTTTGGTTCTTCGAGTCAGGCTCGGCTCGCTTTTTCCGGGTACTCGAACAGCTCTAGTGGATATCGAAAAAGTCTTTGCTTTCCAAAAACCATCTAACAAGGAGAGGTTCCTAGGTGTCCGTCTCCGATTGCTTTGAATTTTGGATATGTTTTAGAGGACCGAAAAATAAGAAATGCGTGTCTTTTCGTTTTGGCCCGTTCGCATGTTTAGGGGGTAAAACCAACCCCCAAAGTTATAAGATTTACAGGTATTCGACCCCGATTGCTTTGATTTTTGGATATGTTTTAGAGGGCTGAAAAATAGGAAATGCATGAAGTAGATTGCAATTCCTCCACTAGCGAAATTCGTGTTTAGTCGGTTTTTGAAGACGGAATTGTAACCTCTGACCACAGCGCAGGAGGAATCCTTGAAATTTGTTTCTTGTAGACAGATTATGGAAGGATTCATTTCTTTGCTAAGTAGTTGCAAACTTTCACGACGGGGGAAAACCCCGTTCAGATTCCATTGGATAATTTTCAGAGCCATTTATTGGATTTATGTATAGGCGTTATTGATGTACTGTGTCTTCGGACAATGAGTGGGAATCATCTTCAGAGCAAGAAATAAAAAAGTAATTTAAAGGTTTTCCTAGTAGGTTCGCTATATTCGTACTTCTATATTTCGCAGAACGATCTGTTAGTTTTGCATGTAGTTTTCATGATGATGATGAGACACGTAGTGTCATCAGTGTACTTTAAAGCAAGGGTAACTGGTTTTGAAACTCCCGCTGCCCTATCGAAAAAACTTTTATACTGTATGTATTTTAGGGGGTATTTTGTTGTAGATTTTTTAAGGAAAAACTTTGATCGGATCCAAGAGGTCGTCAATGGTCTTGTTGTTGTCAGAGGTGGTGGAATTGCTTTGCTTGGGCTTTTTCAGTTGTGACGGTTTCGTAGGTTTCCATTGCCTATCAGTTTTGTTTGGAATGTTCTTGTTTTCGTCCACTGGGAGTTCATCGCTGATCGGTTTATCAGTTATTGTGCAAGAGCCTGTGTCGGAGAGAGGGCGTTTCTTTCTCACGATTAAAGGTGCAGTAGATTGGCTTTGAGGTGGAGGTAACTCAGGAAAATCCTTCATCTGGTTTGTCAAAGACGAGTCATGGTTCTGAGAGGCGGTATTTATATGTTTGAGTGATGCCGGTAATTGAGAATAGTTAGCGTCATTGGATTTATCAGATGTCGCCTTGGGAACAGCTTTACATTTTTTTACAATATGCCCTGCCTGTTTGCAAAAAAAGCATGTCAACGTAGCAGTTGTAAGGTATATTTGTATATATCGTAGGTGTCTTCGTAGTTTATTTGTAGTGACTCAGGAATTTTTAGAACACTATCGGGATGTATATATACTTGTCTTCGGAAACTATATATGTGGGCAAAATCAAGCTCAGGTATTTCTGCTCTTAAGAATGTTATTTGGGAGGTCATATTAACTCCAATACTTTCCAGTGCTGCAGTTATAACAGAGTGTGGGATAACGCGACAGACATTTGACAGCATGAGTTTCTTGTGTTTAGTGATCAGTGGTCGAAGCTCCAGTGAATGTTCCTTTATGCTGACGGTGTTGTACTGGTTGTCCGCTTGTTGTTTACTAGCTAGGATCATGCATACCCGCCCGTTGGAAATTTGGAGGTGAATCTAATGTTGATTGGTCCGGCCAGTTTGCCTATCTCAGTAGTATATTCCGATAAAGGGATATCCCGTTTTGACTCGATGATAATTGCTTGGTCCTTTTTGGAAAATACATCTCGTTCTGCAGCAGCTGCGTAGCTGTTTCTCTTGTTGGTAGAATCATTTTGGTTCAAGACAGTGGAGATGAGTGGACTTTGGGTGTTTACACTAGATTGGGTAGCCATCATGGGAAGAGTGCACTGAGATGCACACTTCCACTGGGAGAGAGCCACAGATTCATTCGCAATCGAAAAACACACCTTGTCGAATCGCTAAGGGAAATTGGCACACGCGATCAAAACGTAAACTGGTAGCGCTCGTGAAAACACGTCCGGCCACGACAAGAGCTGGGGCGGAACTCGAACATATTACTGTTACATAGAATTTTAGAAATATAAGTGAAACATATAGACTTCTTGTTCTTTTTATATCGTTAAAAAGAAAATGTTGAACTGTTAAGGGAGGATACAGAAATTATGCAGTGAATGATATTTTGATTAACACGTGCTATGAGAATCTTTATTTATACGAATTATCCTTGTAAATAATGTACACGAGTTTACTTTCTCCATTCTATAATATATTATTATCGTTACAAGAAAAATACTTTCTCTCTTTGCATTCGATAGAGAAGATAATTATTATTATACCATTACTCGAAGAATACTACTCTGTTCTTTAATTTACAACTGAAATTTCAATTAACCATAGACTGCCTTAGTAGAGTAAAGTAAGACATGGCAGTACTAAGAACCTGAAACAGAGAATTTCAAAACTAATGTATTAGATTTGTGGCTGAGAGATTTGGGAAGATAGTGATTGAATACCTTAGTACAGGTTTCCAGAGAGACAGGAAAGAACCCACTGGCAGTTAGACAGCAAGGTTTCTGCGACCGAATAATTACCATCATCAAATCTTTTCGGAGTATTTTACCAAGCTTATTCATAGGTAAATGCAACCACGGCCCTGAATAGACTGCTGCACCGATGTTTGCACTTTCTTCTATCAAACCATCGCAACTATACGTGAACAGTAATAACTGGCAAATGCTACCCGTTCCACAGAATATGAAAATAAGACGTCTCGTAGGAGCTGAATCAGCCTAGGGACATATAAGACAATACATATATGGTGCTTATAAACATGTGGGACAATATGTATTACCAATACAGACAATTGAAAATGAATCAACGCCTTAAAAAGGACCATTTGCATGCATTCTACGGGTGTTCAAAATGAACTGTCTTAACCCTCGGATGTCACACTGGGGAAAAATGACCCAAAATTTTAGTTTGAGGTAAAATGATTTTGAGGCATCGTTAAAAATGACACTGTCGGCGGATTGTAGTAGTAATTTCATGAGTGAGGGCAATTTTATTTATTAAATATTCTTTTAATAAGTAGCATATCTCAAGAGTATAACCACCAATTTTTAGCGAAAAATATTAAAAATTAAAAAAGTTATGATTTCTTAAGCAAAAAACTTTTTCTCGGGATTTATTTTGTTTAAATTCTTTTTAAACATGATGATACTTTAAAGGATAATTTTCAATGATGTACATATATACTACAATGTTTAAACTTTATCACAGAATGTTTGCGACTTGGGTCGAATCAACTCAGTGTGACAAGTACGTTTGAAAAAATACGCTCGTATAAGCAACTTTTGCTTCAGTTTTTCTGACTTATTTCTTCTAAGGAATCGCGTTTTTTATAATTAAATAACTATTTGGGGACTACTTTCATATAATATTTTTAATTTTTCAACTTTCATATTCGAAATACGAATTTGGTTTAAGAGAGACTAGCTATCTCACTTAGAGTGCCAGTGTTTTTGTGAGATTTGAGATTGTGAGATTCTCATCGTGCAATACAGGGGAATAATTTTATTACATTTGACAATTTTCATGTCGTGTATGAAAATGTCTAATACAAACCAAAAATGTCTGATAGCCCACTAAGCACAGCAGCAAGCTGAAAACGAGCACGTGCCCCAGTAATATTTTCGTAAATATGTCCTCAATTTTGCAACAGTACTGGATATGCGCTTGGTGCTGCCGTACGTAGATCTTAAATGACGCGTAACACTTTTCCACATAATTTAAGGGAAGTTCGTTTGCTGCTCCTTCCTCCACGGATCTGGTATTTCCGCCACACAGATCTCTCATCCTATATTGCAGTATACGAAATTGAGTTGCTGCGTGCAAGTTTATTAAGCACAAAAGGTTGTCGAAGCAAACGTAACACACGCCAACGTGGTACAATGACAGAACCTGTGTAAACAGCAAGCTTTTCGAGCTTCAAGTTTAATTAAAAACGAGTATATATAAAACAGTTTGGTAATGAAAAGTATTATCTGGTGTATATAATCGAGTCGAAGAAGAAGAATCGTCTCTGGAGCCTCATCACTTGAATATTTGGATAATCAATTTAGTCACTGACAGGTGAGTAGTATTTAGTAACAGTTTTAGTATTAATAATGGATATTATTCTGTTGTTGGAGGAGCTTCCTCCATCGAAAAATTTAATTTTTCCTTCAACTCGATTATATTTTAAATAATGAGGAAGACCAGGTCGTGTCTCGGTATTCCTGATTTTGCGACGGAAGTGTTAAATTAGGAAAATTTTAGATGTGATGCGAACTGCTACAAAAAATAGATATATTTGCTCTTGTGATTATTACTGTAATTTGTGGATGATCGACGTGAGAATTTTTATCAAAGATCTCCTAATTAATGAGAGAAATTTTTTAAAAAGTCAAGTCCTTTCCTTATAAGAATTTCTACGAAAATTGTTAACAAGTACAGTACCTGTAGCACAAATACTATCTCGTAGTATGGCGTCACAGATAGAGGCAGGCTGACCCACATATTGAATGGGAGAACTCTGTCTGAGCCATTTCTTCCTAAATTTGCTGAAATACAGATGGTCATTCAGAATTTTGAATACGTAGTCGCATTTATACAGGATGTCCCAAAATAGAGGGACAATCCGGAACATGCAGTATCCTGATGCAAAAAGACATCGAAAAGTCCTTTACCGTTTTGGGATCCGAGGTTTCGTTCTCGAGATATTAACAGTTGAATATTAGCGGTGCAACTTCCGGGCCGGGAGGTTTCAAGTCGAGTCAGTTGAGCGCGCAGTACCGTACGCCCGCGCGCACTGCCTCCTACGTGTGCGTGCTAGGGGTGACTGCTCCGCGTCAGCTGTTCCGGCTTTAAACCTCGCGGCACGGAAGTTTCACCGGTAATATTCAACTGTTAATATCTCGAGAACGAAGCCTCGGATTGCACCAGGATACTGCATGTTTTCCGGATTGTCCCTCAATTCTGCGAAACCCTGTATAAACACGGGAACTTTGTGTTCCATATTGTCTAACACAATAGTTTATAATAATCTAAACTCGTTGTGGCATATTCCTAACAGTTCTCTATTCCCTAATTAATACATTCATTTATTATTGTTTAAAGAATAAAATTGCATTCCCTACTGCCGCCAATATTTCATTTGGCTACATTTAAAACTTTACAAGTTTCGATTTTTGATTTTGAAAATTTTTTTCAATTTTTCCAGAATATATTATTTTTATATTATTCCTTTTAAAATACATCTGCACATAGATACTATGGGGATAAGAATTTTGTTACTGACCATATTGACTACCAAATGCAATTCTCTTATCATTGTCATCGATTATATTTATTTAAATGATTATCTAACGAATGGGATATTCAGCCTAAAAGTGTTGTGGTTACATGGTGATGTGTGAAATTAATATGCTCACCCACAATAGGCGTTAGCACGTAGCTAACGATTGTGCCTTGAGCACAGACGTTTATGATTGCTAAGAACAACGTGCAGATTTTTTTGCAATTGGCCAACAACACCGATTCATTGGCATCGTAGTGGGAATGCCAAATATTTTCATGCGTGTACAAAAGTAAATCGATGAACTTCTCTCTCTGCATGAATACAACGCCTAGTTTCAGTAAACACATGCTTAGACATAGAAGATTGCAAGCTGTATAGGCGCAATCCTGGAATGTCAAAAATGTCTCCTATTAAAAAATTATTTATCATAGCTTTCTACATCAGTGGATCATTCGCTCAAAAAACCTATCTATATTAATTTTCACTTCGAAGCTCAAATATAAATGGAAGAGAATTACGTAAAACCAACCATTCCTTTACAAATAATTATTCAAACTTTGTTGCTTAAACTATACAAAATTATAGCTCACCAGAAAAAGTAGCTTCTGAAAAGAATATTAAATAAAATACATATATTGGTCCTTGAATTGCAAGCAGTTTTTTCAAAATATCTACCTACATACATGAATTCACAAATTAATTACTCCTCTCATTACAAGCCTTCCTCTTCAAATTCTACAGAAAGCAGCTTCACTTAGCCATCAAATTCAGCTGAAAAAGTACATCTTAAAATCCAGAAGGACTTGTACTCTGTAATCGATCATATTAAGCTAGCGTGTAACGAGAAGGAACTAAAGTGTTTATCGAGCGTGTGCATCGCTACATCCAGGTCAGAAGAAGAATTACTTACGCCAAAGTTTGGCCAGGAATAGTAAAAGTCCCTCGTCTGGACCCACACCCCGAACAGAATCGCGATCACCGTGTAAATCAACGTTAAATCCCTCACACGTTGTTCCTCCTTGTCCTTCGCCAGCCAGAGGCCAACGATCTTCATCAAGAACGATGTCAAGAGTATAGAGACATCTTTAGTGTGAGGACCACGCTTGACCACCACTGAACGATCGGAAGTGCGAAGTTTTAGCTGCCCCGAGAACTCGAGGGGTCTTCCCATCTTTAATCGCGACACGTCAGATTTTACAAAACGAGACGCCTGTATCTAGCATTACATCGATCGATCGAGCCCTGGTATTGTCAGTCACACGCTTTTGTCCTATGTGATACATATCCTCCGCGAGCGGAGCATAGCTAACGACAAAGCGCGTTGAGCGTGATGCGATGTGACAATCTTTCGATGGGGGTAAAAAATGAAATGCTGAATCGATTTGTAATGTATAATTCAGACAGCAGCCTTTGGCACTCGCAGTGAGAATGAGAAGGGGCTTCCTGTTATATCATTGTACAACATGTTCCACAGAAGCGGAACTGGCGCGGGAGAATGTGTCATTACTGTCATGGGAGTGCGGTATACTTAACTTTCACGCGATTTTGCTTCAGTGGAGTGTAAAGGATAAGTGTGATGGATAACTGTTGAAGGTCGCCAAAGTTCGAACTTGTATGGTGTTTTAAGCGGAGAAGCCTACCTAGAAATTTTCGAAAAATTGATTTTTCGATATTTATATTTCCTTGAAGTACAACATCCTGAAAATCTTCCCTGACAGTGTCAAGTTAATCCGACGAAAATGGACAAACTTATACGCGTGTAAGTAGGTAAACTGTGTTCTCGTAACTTACCCTTTAATATCTGAAATATTATTTCGAGAATTTCACTTACGACGTGCTACACCAAAAATGTCATAAACTTAGAAAAGATATTTGAGCAGAATACAAATGATAGGTTGCATTGTTACGCGCGAATGAATTGCAAAATCGTGACATGCCTTAGAAATTCAGGCATTTAGATCGAGTGAACAATTCATCGCACGTTACTTTTATGCATTTCTCAACGAATAACAACAGTCAAGTTTATTTTTTCATTTTAAAGAAACATGTTCATTTCACAGATGCACGCTCGTTTTAGCGTTCACTTATTACTCTTCTACCGTAGTGGACGATTCTCTCAGCAGTGTAAAATACGACATTGCGGAACTGAGAACCTGTAACCGACAATTCGAGATTGAAAATCACAATGAAAGGTACATGTCTCTTCTAAGGAATGCTCCCTAGTACTTTAGTAAGAGGAATTGATACTAAAAACGGACTACTCCATATTTTTTGCGAAATTCATTTAACAGCACTAATGTATTCTAATAAGCTATACCAATCATATTGACGTGTGTTACGAAAAGTAGCACGTTTTAAGTTTCTTACGAAGAACAGCACGTTTGTCTTCGTTATTACTAAAACTATCACGTTTGAGCGATTTGCCACGAAAAGTAGCATGTTCCGTTTATAACGACGAAAAGCAGGAATTTTTATTTAGCACTAGGTCGGTAATTTATTAAACATTAAAATACCGTACTTAAATTATGTAGATACAAATTTTCATACGTGTTTCCTTTTTGGAGATTAGATCTGGAGTTATTATTTATTAAACAATATTTTCAAAAGTTGAATTCTTCAATACAAAATGCACTTCAACAATTTAAACTAACCACGCGTCGAAACGTGATAGTATCTGCAGTTTAATCCAAAACGTGCTATTCTTCGTAGCGAAACAGGATAATGCGCTAATTTTCGCCGCAAAGTACGAAATGTGCTATTCTTCGTGGCTAAGTAGTCAAATATGTTAGTTTTCGCAGCGGAAGCCGAAACGTGCTAATATTCGTCAGAAACGATGGAATGGGCTTTTTTACGTGGTAAACTGAAACGTGCTGTTTTTCGTGAGAAAAATGAAACGTGCTACTTTTCGTAACGCACGTCGATATAAACTATTTAGGAAATTTTTTTTCGATGTGGGTCGGTCCGTTTTTGCAACGTTTCAAAAGAATTCGTGAATAAAATTGCGAAAAGTGGGGATTAAAGTCAGCCATATCACTTACCGCAGTAGAAGTTTCTAAAGACACGGGGAAGAATCCACCAGCAGTTAAGTAGCATGGGTGCGTCGATCTCATGATAATAAGTTGCATGTCTTTTCGTAATGATCTACCAGTTTCGTCCATTGGTAAAGTAGTCCATGCCGACGAGTACACAGCCCTGCCTATGTTCGAGCTTTCTTCTATTAAACCATCGCAGGTGTACGTGTACAATACTATTTGGAAAAAGCTGCCAGATATGTGGAAGATGAAGATGAGGCGCCTCGGGGTGGATGATTCTGCCTGTGTGCCGCAAAATATCAAATTGAACGTGACAGACAAAGATTTCAGGGTTGGAGAAAAGTGTTTCAAGCTTTCTAGATTATTCGAGTTATATTGATATATCACATTACTCATACATTGAGGCTATTATTTAATAGCCATTTGGAACAGAAACTTAGCGTGACCCGTACATTATCGAATCGCAAACACTGCGACGTGGGTAGGCGAAACAATTAAAGTGGAGTGTAATGAAAATCAGAAGATGTCTGAGATTTTCTTATATGGAATATCATCAAATTATTCGATATGAGATTCTATTGCCAAGGAAAACTACAACTGCACCATACGATTATACATATACAGGGTCATCGTTTAATCCTGCAACCCGCGCGCGCGCGAACTTGTAAAATGGCAACACCGCCTCACGGACGCATTCCACTAAACCATGCACCGTAACCGCGTTCGGAGAGCTGCTAGCGACCGCTGGACAGCAGTGATGCTCGAACTTCGAGAATTTTTGGCTGGTCCTTGTCAAATTAACGTTGCAAAGAACTATTCAGAATTTCCCGGCCCCGGTTGAAAATTTTGGGGTCTTTTTCGTATAACTTTTGAACTGTAAGACATATCGGAATGCAATTTGCGCCAAAAAAATGAGGAAAAATTAATCCCTCTTAATGATGGATAATTTAACATATTTTACGTTTACTTAATTTTTCTTTTATCAATTTTTTAACCATAATTGTTTAAAATGCTGTTGGAAACTGTTTATTTGATAATGTATTTAACGCTGTTTTTAAAATTCGTGGTGTTGATAAACAATAGGCTAGTTGTTTCTGTATCATTACATTCATGAATTGAGAAATTAAATTTTTATTCAATTATGTGTTAGTTCTGCAGACCTCAGAATCTATTGTTCTGGTTTTCTTTTTTATGATTTTATCCTTAATGCGGTGCATACCTAGATCAGACGTAAGGGGTAACGAATGCGACGTGTCTTTGATTGTAGCGGTGTTTGAATATTTTTTCTAGAATTTTTGTGTTAGAATGTTTTAGCTACTCAACGCCACGCCTATACCGGCTTCCGTTAATTTCATTTTTTGGAACGATGTGCCGTTACTGTGGTTTTTACAAGCAGGTGGCGAAAAATTTCTCCGTACAAGGAACCGTCAACCCTGTCGTGGCTAAAATTTTTGAAATTGAGACGGGTACGAGATCTGTTGACATTATTTTCAAACCTCATTACAGTGATCTGGGGTGCGAGTGGTAGACCGATCATAAAAGCGGAGCGCGCGGTTCGATTACCTGGGTCGGGAAATTCCCAATACCTAGCTCTTTGCGACGCTAAAATTTTCGAAGCTCGGGCATCACTCTTGTCCAACGGTCGCAGGCAGCTCTGCGCTGGGCCGGTGCATGGTTGTAGTGGAATGCGTCCGTGAGGCGGTGTTGCCATTTTCGTCTGTTCGCGCGCGCGCGGGTTGCAGGATTAAACGATGACCCTGTAGGCAGACATCGTGACTGTTATAAGAAAATGTTTAAAAGTTATGGTATAAAAGTTAATACGTTTAATTAAATGATTTTGGTTACGAATAACCGTTACAAATGATTAAATTTTTTTATGTTACCGGTACTCATTACCGATGGCGGGAATTTTATTTTGGTTACGAATAACCATTATCGATGACGGAAATTTAAGTTTGGTTACCAATAACCAATATAAACGACCAGCATTTTGATTGGTTACCCGTAACCATTATCAATGACCGCGAACCAATACCGAGAGCAAAACTTTTTTCTGGTTACATTCGATCAGAGTCAATTATTGTTATTAATATTACTGATAATTAGTAATCACTGACAACATGCAAAAAATAATAATAAAACTTATATATTTTATTAAGCAAAACATGGCTTGAAAATTTATGAAACAAAGAATAGGATAAAAAATATTGTAGTACAATTTACCGGATATTCGTAATCAAAATTAAATATCCGTCATCGATAATGATTACTGGCGGTAAAACGTGGCGGGTACGAAGTAGATACCTTTTAGCGACTCTCCTATCAGAATTAGTGTCCGTACCTACCATAAATATTTGGTATCCGACCAAGCACATTAACACACTGAAAACTAATAGGTGTCCGAGAACCGTCAGTGTAAATACATTTTCGACCTTCTTGCAGTATTCGATTAGCGCCTGATGCTGTCGAATGCATCTCTTGAACATTGCATTGTGCCTGTCCTTACGCTCCACAACGTCCATTTGCTCGTCATTGACAACCCACAGGTTAGACATTCTGTACTGCAGTATGCGAAACTGACAGACCACGTGCACGTTTATCATGCACAAGAAATTGTCGAAGCAAACGTAGCACAGTGCGATTTGGAACACGCACAGCGTCTAAGTAAACAGTAAGTTTTTATGCCATTTAATCAGTGCAATTAGTGCACTATAGCCACCTGAAGCTACTTCCTATCGTTTTCTGTTGCCTTTAATTAACATGTTTCATGCCACATCCGCCAACCCATTATATTTATAGTGAGAGAAAGTTCTTCGACTTGACGTTGAACTTCTTGCACAAGGGGAAAAGAAAATGGGAGACTGCAAAAATGTCAGTAAACTGTCATTTATCTGTAACTGATCATGGCAACATGAAACGTGTTAATTATTATCGAGTAATCGTCTAATATTAGTATGATATAATATATGGTGAAGAATACCTGAAAGGCGAACATCATTTCGTAATATGGGGTCTCATTTAGCGGTAGATCTATCCACATATTGAATGGAAGTGCTCTGTCCGATTTGTTTCTTCCAAAATTTGCTAAAATATAAATATTATAAATGGAAAGACTTAATATATTTTCTCGGGGTACGTGACAAGTTTGTTGCATTTGTTACAACGTCCATTTCATTGATTTGTTATCACAAAGCTGACTTTTTGAGCCACTGTGAAAGGGTATAGCCGGTTAAGATGGTCAAATGTGCTCCTGAACCGAATTCAGCTCGCGATGAGTCATACAAAAGCTTATAAAAAAGAATCATTTGTGGTAAGTTTCAACTTTGTACCTCGACTCGGGGGGTAGCAAAGGACAAAAATAAAAAATCAAGTTTTTGCCGAATTTCTACTATAGGTACTAGTGCAATAAAAAATTTTGAAAAAAAATCAGAGGCATTTCTGCCACCAAGGCACATATTAGGGAATCGTTTCAGATTTTTAAATTGGAGACCCAGGCTGTGAAAAATAAAAAACTCAAAAAAATGCTGAATAATAATAATTATGGTGGGAGATATTCGAAAGAAATTTAAACAAAAGTTGTGTATCTTCTTTATATCTGCAAAACGCCCCAAATTACCCCAACCACCAATCACTTAATTCGATAATTACTTTTACGCAGCTTTGCAGTATAAAAAGAATCCCACCGTTCTCAGGATATTCCGAAAAAATAAAATTCCGCATTTTTTAAGTGATGTTTTCATCCCCTAAAACTGCACTATGGCAGTGACAAAAAATAGGTTTGGCTTACGCATGAACTACACTACTTCCACACAAAGTTGCATAATTTTCTGAATTTCCGGTTTGCCTAACGTCCCCTGTTAATAATCAAAATTGTATTCTATTCTTTACGGTTTAAAATTTTCCTACTCTATCTCGCCTCTATCATTCTCCTTACATACTTACATTTAGATACAGTTTACCTTAACCATAATTTCACAAAGAAACGAATAATTCACATAAAATTGTATTCCTACAGTTAAGTCAACCGACTCACCAACGATGGGCGTAAGAGCGTAATTGACCACAATGGCTTGGGTAACAACGTACGTGAAGGTAACGCACGCGGTGAAGAACTTTCGACTTTCCGCTATAAGAGATTTTTCATGATCATCATAATCCGAGTGCCAAAAGTTCCGTTGCGCGTACAGAACCAGATCTACGAACTCTACTTTATGTATGAACAATATGCCAGTCTTGTACAGCCCCATGCCGATACATAGAATGTTACAAGCCATGTATAGGCAGTTCTGAAATCGAAATATTTTAAAATTTTCCTTAACATTCACGCCGCGAGACCAATTAGTACTGAGTGTCCACTAGAATAGTTCTGTAAGCGAAGGTGACTTTGTAACTAATGGAGTTACTCCGTACGTTTTTGTTTCCCTGTATTATTCGTAGGTAAAAAATATTTCAAATTTCATTTCGTACTTAATTATAAAAGTAATCAGTGATTTGTTTTAAAGCGAAACCACACATGCGTTTGAATGTCGAATGTGAGGTTCCGCCTTTAAACTAGTCGATTGATATTTGGAAAACATAAAAAAATGTTGAACACCCACCCCCGCCTACGGTACGAATTTTTTATTTTTCACAGTCACCTCTCATTGATTACAAAATCACCCACACTTACGGTAGATTAATTTTTAAATTCCCACAGTCTCCAACTTATATATACAGTAACAAATATATTTTTAACCGTTTTTCTGCACCAATAAAATCTACCGAACTTATAGATAATTTCTACTTCGTTACCACTCTTCTAAACGGTGATTATGATAAACAGAAGCACTGGTTTAAGCAGCCCCATTGAGTAATTTGTGTACTCACGCTCACGTCACCCCAAGTGTTATAAAAGTCCGCTATGTCGACGTACACGCCGAAAGAGAGGGTAACGACGGTATACGTTAACGTGATATTCCTGTAGATTTGCTCTTGCCGATTGGCTGCCAACCAAATGCCCGAGAATTTCATCAAGAAGCACGAGAGGTCGATTGAAATATCCCTGCTCATCGAAAGCATTGTGGTGCACCAGTGACCGGTCTATGACTTCAAACTCGAGCACGATTTCCGGGATCGATAGTTGAAAATTGCCAGGAGGAAGTGCTTCGGTCTGACATCACTTTGATCTGCCGTGGACAATTGTCCGCCGATCACGAGTGTCCCGTTGATCTTTTCTTATGCGTGACGTTCTGCCGCGTCACGCACCAGCGCGACAGCATAAAGGAGAGGAATTTTTAACCGATGAATTATAAATGCAGCTGCCCTTCGTGATAACGCGCAACTGGTATACTGTCACGCGTTAATCCTTGCAAGGATCGAACTTGTATGTAATATCCGCTGGGATCCTCCGACGTAGCGTGAAAGGAAAATGATAGGGGAGGGAAATGACAATGAAGCACCTACATAGGTGTATGTATAGCTAATGTTTCGTTACCAAAGTTTCAGTTATGCTCGAACCACGTGCAAGTGCGAGTCGGTTGTAGGAAAAAGGTGATCTGAACAAAAGGGTGGGATTCGCTATTCTGTTGGTCAGCGGTAAAAGTACGCCAGTAGGATAGGTAGTGATGGAGTAGTGGTTCCCAGTCTGTGGGTCGCGATCCTCAAGAGAGTCACGAAGTGTTTTCTGGGGAGGTCCTCATGGTTTCATGTTTGTTTTAAAATATTATTAAGTTAGAATTATATTTTGAAATACCAATTTCTAATTTGTTTTCTTTACCTTATTAAATTTATTTGGCTGTATTTGAGGGGGGGGGGGAGGCGCAGGTTACTTGAATATTTTAAAAAGGGATCGCAACTCCAAAATGGTTGCGAAACACTGTGTTAGAGTCATTGAGATACCTTATAATAGAATCGAGGTGTGGCGGTATAATTACTAACGTTCTCCCGATTAAAATCATACCAAACGTCATGCAAATCAGACTATTTTTATCGAAGTTAGATGGAAATCAATTTGCCATCTTATTTTCTTCAATATGATCCGAATTATGTCGTTAATGGTGTTATTTTCATGGGAGAAACATATGGTATCGATTCGGGTCGTTTTTGCAGAGATATGATGAGAAATACAAAGTAGTGCGGAACTGGAAGGCTTCTCACTTTTTCATGGGTGTTCCAACCCCTTCGAGGGTCAAAAGCCATAAAATTCGGCGAGGCACCGTGGGGGATTGAGCTCGCTACGGGGTGCATCTAGGCGGCATCTCTTTGAGTCCAGAGGCAGCAGTGGATTATCTAAAGGGAACACTGAAAAGAGTATGCAAGGACAGAGAGTAGCTGAAGACTGTTGTTAAGCAGAATATTTCAAGGTATGTACGTCAAGTTATTCTTGTATTGTTAGTTATAGATTTTTTTAATCTTTTCCCTTGGTGTTCATTTGCACGAACTTTTACGGTATACTATTTAATAATATTTTGGATACGTTTTCACACGATTATAAATAGAAGCCTGTTGTCTAACACTCCTTACTGTAGTTTCCCAACCCCTTTTGAGTCATGACCCCGTTTTGTAATTTCCAAATAACCTTCAATAAGATAAAAAACACACATTAAAAATAGATATTTCAAAATAGGATTCTAACTTAACAAATTTAATTATCTTAATACATATATTAAATACACTTAAATATATTTAATACCATAATTTCATATATTATCAAGAGACACGGTAGTGTCTCGCGCCAAGTATATAATATACAGGGACATCGTTTAATCCTGCAACCCGCGCGCGCGCGAACAGACGAAAATGGCAACACCGCCTCACGGACGCATTCCACTACAACCATGCACCGGCCCAGCGCAGAGCTGCCTGCGACCGTTGGACAAGAGTGATGCCCGAGCTTCGAAAATTTTAGCGTCGCAAAGAGCTAGGTATTGGGAATTTCCCGACCCAGGTAATCGAGCCACGCGCTCCGCTTTTATGATCGGTCTACCACTCGCACCCCAGATCACTGTAATGAGGTTTGAAAATAATGTCAACAGATCTCGTACCCGTCTCAATTTCAAAAATTTTAGCCACGACAGGGTTGACGGTTCCTTGTACGGAGAGATTTTTCGCCACCTGCTTGTAAAAACCACAGTAACGGCACATCGTTCCAAAAAATGACATTAACGGAAGCCGGTATAGGCGTGGCGTTGAGTAGCTAAAACATTCTAACAAAAAAATTCTAGAAAAAAAATTCAAACACCGCTACAATCAAAGACACGTCGCATTAGTTACCCCTTACGTCTGATCTAGGTATGCACCGCATTAAGGATAAAATCATAAAAAAAAAATCAGAACAATAGATTCTGAGGTCTGCAGAACTAACACATAATTGAATAAAAATTTAATTTCTCAATTTATAAATGTAATGATACAGAATCAACTAGCCTATTGTATATCAACACCACGAATTTTAAAAACAGCGTTAAATACATTATCAAATAAACAGTTTCCAACAGCTTTTTAAACAATTATGGTTAAAAAATTGATAAAAGAAAAATTAAGTAAACGTAAAATATGTTAAATTATCCATCATTAAGAGGGATTAATTTTTCCTCATTTTTTTGGCGCAAATTGCATTCCGATATGTCTTACAGTTCAAAAGTTATACGAAAAAGACCCCAAAATTTTCAACCGGGGCCGGGAAATTCTGAATAGTTCTTTGCAACGTTAATTTGACAAGGACCAGCCAAAAATTCTCGAAGCTCGAGCATCACTGCTGTCCAGCGGTCGCTAGCAGCTCTCCGAACGCGGTGACGGTGCATGGTTGTAGTGGAATGCGTCCGTGAGGCGGTGTTGCCATTTTAAAAGTTCGCGCGCGCGCGGGTTGCAGGATTAAACGATGACCCTGTATATGCGCAGCGCGAGACAGAGTGGCTCTATTACGCCACAACTCGCTATCAAGGACCCTGAGATTTCCGAATCTCAATAACGGCTGATCCGATTAGATTTTGAATGGTCTTAATGGATAGCTTGGGTTTGATTTACATAAGAAAAGTGTCTTCGTTTTGTTCCTACGGGCCTTATGAGCTGAGATATTTCCATGTAAAGTTGCAATTTGCTGAATTTTATGTTCGTAAAATTAAGACCGTTATCGTCATCGTCCTACATTTCTAGGCAAGAGGGGAGTATGAAAGGGTGAGGAAATGTCTCTCAGGCACGTCGTTCATTGGATGCGGGTTTTGGCCAATCGCGTAACAAATAATCTGACAGCTACATAGACAGAGATAACCTACCATGTGCTTAGTGTCAAATAAAGTAAATTGTCCGAATTTGAAATGTCATGAGTTTTTACACTAAATAGGAGACTGAATTATTGTCTCAATTAACAAGGTAAGTCGCAAAATTTTTTTAATAGTTTCTTATGTAGAGTCGCAGACTTGAAAGTTGTTCGGAGAAGGTTCGACAGAGAAGCATCTTCTTTCGCACAAGTTTCTAGAAATTATACAATGCATGCACAAAATAATATATTGTTTTTATACCAGCAAACTATTTTTTAATTAGAATTTTTATGTAAAGCTTATAGAAACGAAGGGGACGCAGAGGCTCGGATAGAAATGAAGCGGACGCACAAGCTTGGATGAAAATGCAGGCGATGCACAGGCTTGGAGGTTGTCCGGAGAAGGTCTGGGTTAGATCTCTGTCCCTGAAATAGACAGAGAAGCATTTTGTTTCCCACAAGTTTCTAGAAATTTGTCAAATAAGGTAAATCGACAAAATTTGTCAAATTAGCATTGCATTAAGAATTAAGAAAATTATGGCGGACTGTTTGCAAGGTAGAGCAGGTCACATTAGTGAAGAAAGCACACTGAAAACGCATCTCCCTTGATACTTTTCAATCTTTTGTGAAAGATATATTAATTATATTAATTAAAATCCACAGTCGTTCCCACACTATTCATTAATTTTATTAGTTTCCCATTAACAATATTTCAATTCACCAATAAACATCTAAACCAACACCAATAAAAATATTGAAAATCTCTTTGTTCATTTTCGCTAAATTATCATTAGAATTTTTTAAATTTCCTGCAACAAGACTTTCTACCATATGCTCTCACCTCCTTCGGACACATTATGTAGTCTCTACACTTACTACAGCAAAAGGCCACTCTATTTCTATATATTTTTATATAATTAACTAGTAGTACAGTAAAAGATAAGATGTTAGACATGTTTAAGCTTATATTCTATTCTAACTTATAACGCCAACGTGTAGAAATATCAAACATCTGAGTTGAACGTAACGCCAACGAGTAGAAATATCAAACATCTGAGTTGAACGTAACGCCAACGAGTAGAAATATCAAACATCTGAGTTGAACGTATACGAACATGTAATAAACATGTTGAATTTTAAGTATCCAATATATTCTTATTGTATTGCTTGTTATATACAGTAAATATATATATATATATGCTTCATGTTACGCAAATGCAGTTATACAATGTTTAATGCATTTGAGTGCCATTAGAAAACAATTGTTTAATTGTAATGAATCATCAAATGTTTTGAAGATATTAATGCATCGATATGAAAATGAAATGTGCAATTTAAATACATATACAGTACGGCAAAGTTTAGGAGAACATTTTTCAATAATAAATAATTCACCCGAGGGGGTGAAACAATTATCCAGTCATAATAAACACTACAAAATGTGTGAAATCCCCACAAAATTACCTTTTTTAAAAAAAGGTACAAAAAAGGGCGCCAAGTATATAATCTCATCAAAAAGAATCCCATTTAAAAACATTGTCGTAAATTAATATAAATTTATTAATGTGCTATATTTAACATTACAAAAGTAATGATATACAATTGCGCCAAATATCGCAATGGCTATTTATACAAATCAATATTTTAATACGAATAAATATTTTATTCAAAATACTTGGCGCTGCTCTCCGAAAAAATGTTAATTGTCTTGATTAATAAATAAAACAAGACAAGACACCACAGAGACAAGACAGAGAATGAAAAAGATTTTAATGCAATTTATGCATATTTATTCAGTTTAGCATCATCAATTGGGAGAGCAGCGCCAAGTATTTTGAATAAAATATTTATTCGTATTAAAATATTGATTTGTATAAATAGCCATTGTGATATTTGGCGCAATTGTATATCATTACTTTTGTAATGTTAAATATAGCACATTAATAAATTTATATTAATTTACGACAATGTTTTTAAATGGTTAAATATACTTAAAGATATTTAATACATTTAATTATCTTATTGAGTGTGATGGTTGTGCTTGGATCTGGATAACCAGCTTTTTCTTTTTTCATTTATGAAAAACAGTGTTACATTATTAATAGAATATGGCAATGTAACCATATTAATAGCTTTCTCCAAAACGAATATCTTAAAAACCTCGCCCACCCGTTAACCCTACTCTGACATGTTACATTGCCGACTCTGCAAAAGCTTCTAAAAACTGAATTGCAATGTCTTACTTCAGCCCAGTTTCGATTTACCACACTCGAACTGCAGTTCCTGTCTATTTCGTTCAGCAGCAATGTTATACTGTTCACAATTAGTCTCATAAATGTGTCTCAAACGGACGGATAATTATATAATTGAACGAACTTACCAAGTGAAGTTCGATTCCAATTGTATAAGCGCCTCCTCCGAAAAGATCAAATCGTAGTACCCCTACTCTATGCCGGTATGGTCACATCTTTAAAGTAAAACAAAACACGCATGCGGCGTCGGCCGCGATCCTCATTATTTCAAAGTGCTGCCGTAATAGATTGGGTTTACCTAGTGTAACAGGTAATGGGTCTTCCTGAAAAAGAAGAAAGGGTGGGATTGATCTTTTCGGAGGAGGCGCTTATACAATTGGAATCGAACTTCACTTGGTAAGTTCGTTCAATTATATAATTGTATTTAGCGCCTCCTCCTCAAGATCAAATCGTAGATGTTTAAAGTCCTATTACGGCGATCCAACTGAAAATACTAACTGAAGAGTTAGCCTGAACAATTTTTTGTTCCAAATTACACATATTAACCTTTCAGTGTGGATGAGGCAAATTGTTGCCTATCCGATCTAACATTTTTATTCTAAAATTTTGCAATTGTTTTCCACTCTTTATTTCAGCCAGCTGTCTTTCTAATAAGGTCTAGATTTGCCGCTGAGGTAGATGCGTGACGCGTACTATGCGCTGAGAACATGCAACTACGCTACTAGTTTTGAACCTCATTTACCCAGCGACTTAGAGACTGCGCAGAAACCGCCTTAACTGACTTATTATCCGGGACGGATAAGGCAGATGTAGCAAATTTAATTACGCAACTCATTACTAAAGGTGCGGTTGTTGTATCCAAACCGGGAAAGGATTAATTCCTTTCAAATATTTTTCTAGTCCCCAAAACGAATAAGTCTTTTAGGCTAATTTTAAACCATAAGCATGTAAACGAGTTGCGGGGACAGAGCACTATAACAGGAAGGCTATAGAATTGTTACCTGTCAATTACCGATTTGAATGACGCCTATTATTTAATATCAATTGACGCGTCACACAGGAAATTGTTAAAATTTGATTTTTGTGTGAAATAACGCTAATTTATTTGTTTACCATTTGGATTAAGCTCAGCCCCTATAGGCTGCACAAAATTAATGAATCCTGTAGTAAGTTGGTTAAGACTATTGAACTTATATTTTGTTCTGTCTTTACCTAATTGATTAGTGCTTGAAGACACCTCTTCGGAACGTACAAGCAATTTGAATAAGAATTGCAATTTATAAGAAAACTTAGGGTTTATAAGAAACCATGAAAAGAGCCAAATGGCCCCTGCAAAGAGGTGTCGATTCTTAGGATTTACCTTTGACTCGTTCTTTATGACCCTGGAACTGCCCGGGGAAAAGAGGAGAGCGATCAAGATATTAATACAACGCTTTCGTAAATTATTTCAATGCAAGTTAAGAGATATCGCGCAACTTATTCGCACGATTGTACCTTGCTACCCAGCTATTAAATACAGCAGGGTTTATACGAAAGAATTTGAGTGTCAGAGTTTCTTAGTTGCAAATAGCAACGCCAATTACGAGGCGAATATGACGCTAAGGACGAATGTGGTAGATTTTTCATGATGAGAGACACATATTATATATGTCTGGGATTAATGCAATCAACAACTTACATAGTATTTGATATGGAAATCCACTCAGAAGCGTCGCTCACAGGATGGGGAGCTGTATGAGAAACACAAAGATATTATGTGTTTTGGATTACAGTCAAATAGCGATATCGTAAACCATTTGGAGCTAAAAGCAGCCTTATTTGGTCTTGAATGTTTTGCTAAAGACTTGCTGAACTGTAACGTTTTACTTAGAATTGACACACCACAGCAATATCGTATATCATTAGAATGGGCGGAATTCAATTTGAGAATTTAAATAAAATTACAAAAGAAATTGACGGCGGTGTGAGAACCGACGCATTTGAATTTTTGCTTCATGTATTAGTTCCCGCGAGAATTTTGAAGCGGACGCCGAATCGCGTAAATTAGAGCCCGAAACAGACTACGAATTGTCGAAACTTGCTTTTAAAGAAATAATTCGTATTTTAGGTTCACCGAACCTAGACTTATTTGCGACGAGATCCAATCATAAATGTAATCGCTATGTATCTTAGAAGAAAGATCCTGGATCTGAGGCAGTTGATGCCTTTACACTGCCTTAGAAAGACTTGTATTTTTACGCCCTCCCTCCGATTAGTACAATTCGGAGGACCCTTCGGAAAATTAAGAAGGAGGAAGCGGAGGGAATAGTAGTGCTACCTGGTACCGAACTGGCCTGCTCGGCCATGCTGCCCACTCTTTCAATGTTAGAGGCAGAGCCAGTCAAGTTCAAACCGAATATAAATCTGTTATCTTTTTCTAACAGGGAACCATACTCACTTTGGTAGTCTTACCCTGGTGGCAGGCAGATTTTCTGACAAGCATTAACTGTGGAAGGAATTCCAGGACCATCGTTAGCTATTATGATGTCATTAATTAGCGCATCTACGCTAAAAAATTACGATGTAATGGCCAAAAATGTAATGGCCCAAAAAATACGATGGCCTAAAAAGATGGTGGCTATATTTCAGCAGAAATGCAGTGGAACTATGTAATCCATCCATTCCAGAGATCCTAGCGTTTCTTACATGCTTACATGAAGAAGGATTGTCTTACAGCACCATAATTGTGTTTGATCAGCGATCTCAGAACTGGCATGAACGGTGTCTTATAATTCTCGATCCATGACCAAATCTATAGGTCTGAGGTTAGAACCCTCCAATTATTATAAAATAATTTTGAACGACCAGCAGTACAGCTTACAGGACCGTTTATCGCCTCTTTGAGTAATTTTCTCTTTGCGAACTCCTGTACGCGCTTCGATGCGTCTGTTGTGGCTGTTCCACATGGCGAGATTCCTGGGTCCGGTACGAGGACGTCGCTATTCGCTTCTGCCTCCCTGACCCCCTCGAATAAGTCCTATTCTGTAGACGAAGCGGTGGGCCTTTCGAGTATTTTGAATTCTTCAAGCTGGAGGTTTTGATACCTTAAGGTCTGCGCCGGGCTGCTGTAAAAGTTTTGCTGTTTTAGATTCTCTGGCAAATTTGTGACAAACAGTGAATCATCAACCGTTGTCGAACTCTCGTTCTATTAAAATAGGCCATTAAATGTCCTTTGCGAATACGCGTCTCGTCGTATACCGAATCGGCGAATAATCGACAGACATCGCTTAAACATTCGAGCACCGCTATCGCCCGCGGAGTTTCGTAATAAAATCGGAGATGTTGTCTTTCCAACTCCCAAAATACAAACCCGTACTCCTGCTTGGTTGCTTATACTTCGTTTGTCCCGTGTAGGGGCGTCCCATTTATTGACCGCTCGATCTCCGCCTTAAGTTTGAGGAAGTCGAGCCTCAGTCAATTGTTGGGAAATGGATATTTTTTCTTCCCGATTAAAAATGGGGGAGTTCCATTTTTCAAATTTCTGCCCAGAGAACGGCGAAGCTTGAATGGACAGAGGATGCTAAGATCCTCTCCTTTGCCAGAACATCGCTGGATCTTTTTCAGCTTCCGCGGCCTTCCTTTCCCGCTCGCCGCTGCGGGCTGTCATGGATGACGCTGGGTCATCGATATTTGCGATTGGTCGCCTGACGGTGGCAGCAGCGGCGGCAGCGGCCCCGGCAGCGGTAACGGCAGCGGCAGCGATAGCGGCGACAGCGGTGGCGGTGCAAACGACGTGCCACCGATTTTCGAGTTTCGACAGGTTCGATCTCGGCGCTCACTTCACGACACGGATCGATTTGCTGTCAATGAAATAGACTGTCTTTGGTTAAATAACCAAGGTGAAATCACCTTCCTTGAAATGATAATGAATCATGTTACAATGAAATCTGTCAAGCAGGTTAGGGCCTGCGTCGCAGAAACTATCGCATAGTAAATTCTTGGACAGGTTAGCGCCTGTCCTCGCTCGCACAGAATAGATCTGGTGAGCCTACTTACTTATGCTTCTTATTCCGTACTCACGCAAATTACATCTGGTGAGCGATATCAGCTTGTCGGAACTTCGGTACAGGTTAGGGCCCGTCCTCGCTCATACAAATTAAATCTGGAGAGCGATATCAGCTTGTCGGAATTTCGGTACAGGTTAGGGCCCATACTCGCTCATACAAATTAAATCTGATGAGCGATATCCACGTGTCGGAAATTCGGTACAGGTTAGGGCCCGTACTCGCTCATACAAATTAAATCTGGTGAGCGATATCCGCTTGTCGGAAATTCGGTACAGGTTAGGGCCCGTACTCGCTCACACAAATTAAATCTGGTGAGCGACATGAGCTTGCGTTCTTCGGAAGTTCGAGTACAGGTTAGAGCCCGTACTCGCTCACACAAATTAAATCTGGTGAGTACTTCACGCAAATTAAATCTGGCGTGTTCTTCGGAGGTTTGAGTACAGGTTAGAGCCCGTACTCGCTCACGCAGAATAGGTCTGGTGAGTACCTTCGTACAGGTAATAGTCTGTAGATATTTACGTACATTCGTATGTAAATCCTTTCCCGCAAAAGGGGTTTGGTAACGAACAGCCAGGGAGATTTCTCTTACTGCTACTTGAAGAAAAAGGATGCGTCCTAACCTCTTCTTATCCATTGCGTGTATATATATAATCACGTGTGACTCTTTCGGCACAAAGAAAGAGAATGAGGATCGCGGCCGACGCCGCATGCGTGTTTTGTTTTACTTTAAAGATGTGACCATACCGGCATGGAGTAGGGGTACTACGATTTGATCTTGAGGAGGAGGCGCTAAATACAATTCATTCTTTGCTTATGGTTATCAGAAATAATAGCGACATAGTGTTGTTGAACAGAACAGGAGTAATTATAACGCACGTATGACAATTTCTAAAGACGTAATGAAGGAGGTTAAATGGTGGATTTCGGTAGGTAGTTTATCAAAAAATCCAATTAAAGGAACTGTATTTGACCTCGAGATTTGCACAGACGCGTCCCTGACAGGTTGGGGGGCATTCTCCAAGGGAAAAACAGTACAGGGCCATTGGAGGAATGACGAAAAATCCAAACATATCAACTACTTAGAACTGTTAGCAGCCTATTTTGGGCTAAAGTGTTTTGCTAAGACCCATAAGAATAGTCAGATCTTACTTTATATCGATAATACTACGGCAATTTCTTATATTAACAGAATGGGAGGTATTCAATATAGAAACTTAGACAATATAGCTAAGAAAATTTGGCTTTGGTGTGAAAAAAGAAACATCTGGATTTTTGCATCATATATAAGCTCTGGAGAGAATGTCGAAGCTGATTTCGAGTCGCGTCGCAAAGAGTCGACTGCTGAAGTTGGATTGTCGACTGAAGCTTTTACAAGAATAGTTAATAAATTTGGAGAACCAGAAATTGATTTATTCGCGAGCAGGGTAAATGCCAAATGCGAGAAATATGTTTCCTGGAAAAGAGATCCCGGATCATTTGCGATTGACGCTTTCACCGTAAGATGGGAAAAATATTTCTTTTATGCATTCCCTCCATGTGCAATTATTTTAAAGACTTTACAAAAGATTAGAGAAGATTGCGCGAAGGGTATAATGGTGGTACCAGAATGGCCAACGCAGCCATGGTACCCGGTGTTTTGCGAGATGTTATCGTCGGATATATTAAAAATTAGAGCTAAGAGTAAAGTTGTTTTTTCGAACAGAGAACCAGATCGATTTTGGGACAAAATTACCCTGGTGGCCGGGATCTTATCAGGAGAGCCTTCGAGTTAAAAGATATTCCCAGGGAATCGATGGAAATTATGATTTCTTCATTAACGGATTCTTCTCTTAAACAATATGAAGGTTGCCTTAAAAGATGGTGGAATTTCTGTTGTAAAACAGATACAGATCCATTTAAGAGCTCAGTCCCAAGGATCATAGAGTTCCTAACAGAAGTATATGGAGAAGGCGTAGCGCACAGTTACATTAACTGTCATAGATCTGCAGTTTCCCTACTCGTGGGACCAGAGATGGCTCAGGATTACAGAGTAACAAGGTTTTTTAAAGGCATAGCGAAATTACGACCTTCTAAACCGAAATACGAATCCACTTGGGATCCAAAGATCGTTCCTGATTATATCTCATCCTTATTTTGTAATGAAGAATTACCCATAAGAGAACTAGGTAAAAAACTAGTGTGTCTATTAGCCTATATATATGTAACTTAATCACGGGGCATAGAATACAAACATTTTCACTAATAAAGATCGAAAATATTGAAAAACGAGAAAATTCAATACAGATTAAGATACCGAATCGAATAGAAACAACGGGTCGAAATAGAAAACAACCAATTCTGGTACTACCTTATTATTAAAAAAATAGAAAGATTTGTGCGGCATGTGCATTGGAATGTTATGTTCAGAGAACAAAGAATATTCGAGGAGAGATCAAATCTCTCTTTATTACTAATAAAAAACCATACAGACCCGTCAAGTCACAGACTCTAAGTCATTGGGTTAAAGATATGTTAATGGAGAGCGGTATAAACACAGGGATCTTTACAGCTCATTCGACTAGACATGCCGCAACTTCAGCAGCAAAAAGAGGAGGATTAGACATAAGTAAATTACTAAAAACAGCAGGCTGGACGAACAGATCTAAGACGTTTGCAAGATTTTATAATTTAGAGCTAGCGACAGACATAAGTGCCTTCGCAAACACTATCTTAAACATGTAAATTAATTGTGTTAATTCCTTGTCTCACTCACTAAAGTTTACCGTAAGTTCTTAACATAAAGGATTGAAATGTTGTTTTATATAAAAGACTAATTTTGCTCATGGACTGGTTATATTATAGAAGAGTTATTCCTTTGCTGAAACACTTGTTCCTTCTCTTTCGTCCTTTTCTTCTCTTCGCCGTAACTGCTTTAAACATCTACATGTTGATCATGAGGAAGAGGCGCGTAATACAATTATATGATTAAACGAACTTACCTGTAAGTGAAGTTCTATTATAATTGTATGAAGCGCCTCTTCCGAAATGATCAGTCCCACCTCACAACATTCACCCTTCTTTTAAGAGTAAGTCTTAAAACCCCTAAATAAGCGTTACGGCGTAGCTTTAAACGAAATAAGGTTACACGGGAGCGAACAGGAACGGTGGCACGGACGGTGCCTTCCTTTGTTTTCTAAGCGTTGGAATATGTGGCGACATCGGCAGGAAGCGGGAGGACTACATGTTGATCATTTCGGAAGAGGCGCTTCATACAATTATGATAGAACTTCACTTACAGGTAAGTTCGTTTAATCATATAATTTCCGTACTTTATTGCTCTTCGCTGTCAATGTCTAATTCACGTAGCAAAGCAAAGTAAGATGCAGTTGTACTTATCACCTGGAAATGTCAGTGAAATTCATTGTTTGAAATAAATTGGTTATTTCACGATTCTCTTACCTTCATAAATGATTCGAGAGAAACTGGAAAGAATTTCCCCGCCGAAAGGAAGCAAGGGCGTTTAGTTCGCGCCATTATAATAAGAAGATGTTTCCTGAGTTTCTTGTACCGTTTGTACGAGCTAGCTTCCCAGTTGCAATTGTAAACGGCATTTCCTACAGCATCGCTTTGTACTATTATATTATTGCTGTTGAACGTAATCAGGAATATTTGAAAAATGCCTCCAATAAAGTAAGTCGCGAACAACAACCGTTTCATAAGTGGTTGATGTTCCTTTGAAACAGAAATCAGAAGTTCTTCATTTTTGTTTCACTTCTCTCAGATGATAGTATTGCTGAATGAAACTGAACACTCCAGGAATTATTATCTAATTGTAACGTAACAGCCTTACCAAGCAAAGCTGAAATCCAGAAATGCACAGTACCACGCTAGATATAAACAACTGGCTCATAATCGAGTAGCGAAACGTGAATTCCAATTTCTCCACGTACAGAATCAGAAAGCGATGACGCGTGACGCAGTGTTTTAATTCGTTATACGTTTTGTCTGCATTTTTCTTGAAAGAATCACGAGCAAGTAGTGTCTCTAGTCTATGCTGCAGAATCTTGAACTGTTCGCTGATATGCATGCACAGCATGCACAAAAAATTATCGAAACAACAGAAATATACTCCCATGTGCGTAGCCAACACCATCTACGAGATAGAACGTCCAAATATCATTATCCATTTATTATTAACACCTTTCATTCTCCCTTATCTCGCTTTTACGCGCACCTCTAACAAAAACAGCATTTCATAAAGTGGCGTCGTCGATATCGGCAAACCGAACCAGTTGAATGTAAAGGGAAGTATTCTGTCAGCGGCACTTTTCCCAATGTTCTCTGTTAAAAAGATTTTTTGAAAAAGATTTTTTTATATATTTCAAAAACTAAGGGTCTAGGACAAAATCTGACTACTCCATGCGATGCAGCAGACATTTTTCCTTCGGAAACCATTAACAGAAGTAGTAAAACACCATTTGTTTTCAATGCAGAAACGAAAGAGTTTGACAAAACGTGCGGCGCCGATAGTGGTAGTCCATTGCCGCTCAGCGTTAGAGAATCGCGTGACGCGCGTGACCACCACTGTCCGCACCGCACGTTTTGCCAAACTTTTTCGTTTTTGTATTGAAAACAAAAGGTGCTTTATCACTTCTGTTGATGGTTTCCAAAGGAAAAATGTCTGCTGCATCGCATGGAAGGGTCAGATTTTGTCCTAGACCCTTAGTTTTCGCAATATATAGAAAGATATCTGCAAAAATTGGTGCATTTCGGATGTCCCTTTCTCTTTGATCGTTGTTTAAACATATTGAAATGTTTATAATTCAATAATAACTTATAGTACCGTTGTATTCGCGAGGTTTCATAGAATAATTTGACGGAACAAGCAATCTAGTAACTATTACTGTTTGAACACAAAAGGTGCTCAAATTTGAAAATTTGAATTTTTTCAAAATCGAATTTCTTGGAAACTGAGGATGATGGCGACAAACAGTTTGTGGATTCATTTTCGGCGCATAGAAATCTATACGGAACGGCTATTGAATGTTAGAGGACAGAAAAGAAGTGAAATTTTGTTGGACAGTGTAATTATTATATGGTTAGATATATTGAAATATTTTCCGCCAGCTTTTACTATACGACAATGTATATGTCAAGTTATGAGTTCGTTCTTATGAAATTCTATGTTAATTTTTAAACTCATCTGAATGAAATTCTGCAATGATTAATTTTTTATTAAGTTTTTGGCACGTCAGCAATTCGATGAATAGTATTTATAAATTTTTGCCTCGCGCAGATGAAAAGGTACGCCACCACTGCCCTAGACTACCAAACGTCTGCCGCCCTTTTCGTGAAATATCATCAAATTCTTAAATTTAAAGGGTTGAGACACTTTTAAAATTAATTCAGCATGACAACTTACATATGAATTTTTGCTAATTTGCTACATGAAAAGGGTGAATTATTTTCAAATTTGTCTCAAGCCTCTGTGTTTAAAGTTCACCCGTTCGAAATAGCCAAAATGAAAACATTTTGCAACCTATTTCATTTTCTTTTGTCCAAAATTTGCCGCCCCAGGCTGTACCGTGCATCTTTCTTTCTTAATGGGACAGTGCAGCAATTAATAATATCTATAGTTTTCCATTCATCACGAGATATTGTTGAATATAATAAAAAAAATTAAAGCATAATAAATTTTCAGAAAACTTACCAACCAGTGGAGCCACACCGTATATGACGGTCGTTGCATTAATTAGGATTGTGAAGGATAACATAATTAGTACCGCCCTCTTGTCGAGCTGGCGCAGGGCATTTTTCTCAAAGTGGTCGTACTTCTGGTCCCAGAAGTGTCTTTGGGAATATTCAATTAGCCACATCACTTCTTCTTGCCGAATCGAAAACGCGATCGTCTTTATCAGCACTACGATTATAGGTATTGTACTGCAAGCAGCATATGTAAACGCCTACAAAATTATTCGAGCAGAATCTCTATCCAAGTCAAATAATAATTAGCGATGATGATACAATTTAAAACAGCGTGATTTTCTTCAAGTGAAGAAAGTAAAAATTCCTCCATATTGTAAAAGACTATTAAAAATTCCATATACAAATAATACTCCACACCGAACAGTAATTCCAAATTTTGCATTCCATTTCACTCCACAGTGTCACGCTATCCTTAAAATTGAAATGAATAAAAAACAATATCCTAAAATTAATACTTGTAAAACATCTCCTTTAGAGATTTATAATACACCAATTAAGTACATTATAAAAACTGCGACGAAATTTGTTTTATTAAAACAATATAGATACTACATTATATTCTCCAATACTGAACTTTAGAACCTACTTTAAATTAACCGGTTGATTTATTATTATATTTGCTTAGTTTGAAGAGCAATAATTACTTCTCCACAAAAAGAACCATTGAATCAACATCTTGCAACTAAACCATAGTAACGAATTTTTGTCTATCGTGAATTAGTATATTTATTAGTATATTTATTAGTATATTTTATTAACGATTTCATTCAGCTTTCCAGCGTTCAGATTGCAACGAAACAGACTAACAACGATTGACGATAATACGCGACGGAAGCATGCCAGAAAATAGTAAAACACGTGACTCCACGAGATTTATTATTTTCTTCTTATATAGTATACAAAATTGTTTGCGGTAAAAATTCTAGTGTACGTACGTCGAGATTATGCCGGGAATAATAAAGGTCTAGCAATTCCACGCACAAACTTGAACCGAGAACAAGCAACATGTACGCGAAGTTGAACCGCAGACGTAACTCTTCCCTTATAGTCTGCGCGTTCCAGAAACCTATGATTTTCATCAGACACCGCGTGATTCTGACTGAAAAATATCTCGTCGTAGCCTGTGCCATTCCCGTGTCTACACTGTGGCACGTCTGAACTTTGACCAATCTGTCTGGATGTACTGATTACAAAGACAACACTTATTATTATAGAGATGTCACGTCACTGAACAGACTACCCCTTTTCCACCAGATACCACGTGAACCTGACTGAAAAGTATCTCGACGTAGCGTGTCCCATTCCCGTGCCTACACTGTGGCAACCAATCTACCTGGACGTATTGATTACAAAGATAACATTTATTATTATAGACATGTCACGTCACCTGAACAGACCACCCCTCCTTCGAACTCCCACGTTCTTCCTGTTATCGAAATCCACTGACGATGCGAAGCACGGTGTCAGTGCAACTTTGTCGCTGTATTGTACTTATGTACATTGTAGAGTCCGCGTGAAACAAGTAGTTCTCCATTAACACAGGTGTCGTACTCTTTGAGATGGAATCGTTCGTATTTGGTTTGAGGGATAATTTAAGGATAAAATATCGGTGTGTATACTAGAAATAAATGGGTAAACACAAGGAAAAGTCCACGAGGGGCGATAAAGATGACAGGTTGTTGAGGAGATTAAGAAAGCTTGAAAGAAAGTTGAATTAAAATGTACTAAAAAAGAAAAATAATTTTTAAAAGAATTCCCTCAAATTACCAAAAATAAATGCGTGGGGCGTAAATATTGAAATGTCCTTTAATATAAATATTTATAATGCTTTACAATTATACTCTAAATTAATACTATTACAAAAAAAAACATAAAACCGTGGCGACCCCCCAGAAAATACTTCGCATAGGTTGGGAATCACTACTTTTGTGGCAATGGAAAATACTGTTGCAGCCTGCAGGTAATGACAATAAACTGAACAACTTGTATGAATATATGTTTTTATTCCATTATAATATTATTGCTGGTTTCACAATCAGTAGTATTGGCCATCGTTTACGTAGGTACTATGGAAGTGTTTTGTGGGATGACTGTTTGGGTTTCATTTCCCAAAGGTTTGGTTCACAAAAATTAGTGAGTCCGTTACGCATGTATTATTAAATAGATCGCACACAAGTCCAGGGCAACAATTCGTGGTCGTTTCACACTGAAATGGTACATAAATAATCAACATGCAATATTGAACATTTTTGGAAAAACCATACCTACAGCACTAACATCTTTGTGAATTTCAGTTCTAATAATATAAGAATGAACTTACGAAATCGGAAAAGATGGCACAATTGCTTTGAGCGACAGCGTTTAAAGCAACAGCAAGCGTTGCTAGAACCACGAAGATGAATGTGAGGAATTTTATTGCAGCAAACAGATGAGAAAACTGCAAGTATGATTGAAAACAATTAAGAAACATGTAAAAATGTCACTAAAGCAATTCTATGCTCAAAGGAAAATGTATCCTTCAAAACTGGGGAAGTCGAAGAATTTTTCCGAGTTTCAGTAATGTTAAAAAAATATACGAACTTCTGCTCGCAAAATAAACAACCTCTGATACCTATCAAAATAGAGTCAGAATTGTCTTGAAAGTTTAACGCCATGTATTTATATGAGACGATTAATCGATTGTACAATTACAGGCACACACCTTTGTTGTACAACTTTATTACCGTAGTGATACAAAGAGTTCAATGAATTCTTTGCCGTTGACGTGCACAGGCCTATGGCAGACGTGCTTAGTCGAGAGCACAAAACCTCCTTAGATTTTGGGATTTGGGTTGCAACTGAGTGCCGAACTGTGTACAAGCACTGCGTTGTACGTAGTATATATACGTGCCTTGCTGATCAATGGGGTGGGGGAACTGTAATAGTGTGGGTGGTACGCACGTGCACGCCGTTTTCCTGCAAGCTTATCTTCTTAAGTGCTTTCAAAGACTCGTGCCTATTATTATTTTAAAATGAAGCTTACGCTGCAGATATTCGAACAATTTCATTCGTGTCCGTCAGCCATGGCTGTGGGTCGGGTCCCAAAACACAAGGTGATCTTGTGCTCCCTGATGAGAATTCATTAGTACTTTCTTTGATAATGACGAAAGTAGGGGAAGTATGGGTAAAACCGGGACTTAGTTATTTACACTTTAATATGCAACAATTAACATAATTCACCCAAAAAAGTACTTACCTGAACACTGTCAAAAGTGTTGAAGTTTCTTAACTGTCGAAAATTAGATCAGAGCCTTCAAAAACACACAAGTCGGTATAACTTTAGTAAGCACGCTTGTAACACAATTATCTGTTGTTGATGAAGTAATGCATATCCCGACAATATGTCGCTGCAACGACGCGGGAAAATTTAAGGCCGTTTTAAACATAATAGCACGTCCCAGTTTTACCCAGGTACCCGGTTTTATCCTAATTTCCCCTATATGTTGACAGAATATAATATGGTGTACCTACCGGTATTCCAATTTACCTTCACTTTATAAACTTAAAGAAAACATGTAGATAATAAAATTATTTTCTTTTATGATCTAATCGGGCTCAAAAATCACAATACCCCTACAGCACATTTGTTGCCGAAATGTCTCAGATACATTGCGGTTTAATATTTGAAACATTGCACGGAATATTGCCGAAAAATTACAAGTAAATTGCGGATTTGTTGCTGAAACATTGCACAAACGTGGCCATTGCAATATTACACGGCAATGTGTAGGCAATATTCCCCAAACATTGCACAAACGTGGCCATTGCAATATTGCACTGCAATGTGTGCGCAATATTCTTGAAACGTTGCACAAACGTGGCCATTGCAATATTGCACGGCAATGTGTGCGCAATATTCCTGAAACATTGCACAAACGTGGCCATTGCAATATTGCACGGCAATGTTTCTACAATGTTGCAGGAATATTGCAATGCAACCTGCAACCAAACGGCAACAGTATAATGTACTGCAACGTTTGTGCAACGTTCCTGCAACAAAGTGTGCTGTAGGGGTATAGGAACAATCTTAGGTAAATATAAATGCACAGCGCTGCACAGTGTGGTGATGCACGGACAAAAAGTAAAAAATCAAATATTTTGCAGGGTGATAATTATCATCTAATATTTACATCAAGATGTTCAGGAATCGAGTTCGGTTATGGTTGCTAGGATATCGTAGTTGTTTACGATGTTATTTACCATCTTAACTTGGAATCTCAGGACTTCAAGCGTCATTGGAAATTCATACGCGGTAGAGTTACTTTCTATTTTTTCATTTAGACCTTAAGACAATTTATTATTCTTGGCTCATTTTATTCACAATGGATTCTAGTATTATGGGTATGTGTGTTTCAAAGTTATTGTTTAGGCTTATACCCTTACTGATCACTAGAAAACTTCTTAGTCCCGAGAATGAAAATTTTATTTCAACCGACTTTTTAAAAAATACGTATCAAAACGTATCCGTGATTTTTTTATATTTGATTCCCCTAACTGTATACTTTATGAAAATATCGCGTTTTCCTGCTACTACGTGCAATTATTTGAGAAATAAATTTTTTTAGGAAGACGTGTGCGCATCAGCAATTCTGATGTCTTTGAAAAGTGGTTTTCTTTAGACCAGAAAAAAAATAGATGGAATTTATGACCACATTTTGGTTCTTTTGAATATAAAAGAGTGTCTTTTTTAGTCTAAATAAGCTTATATATGTAAAATATATTTCAATGAAAAAATTCTAACTTCAAATGCACGTGATAAAAATAATTTGATAAAAAAATGTTTGGAACAAAAGTTAGTCAGTATTCAGTTGACAACATATTGCAAAAGTAAATATTGATAAAAAACTTTTTATTCAATAAAAAATCGAAATCACCTCAATTTTTTTGAAGGCAACTATAGATTTTGTTATACACCAATTGATGCATCTATATATTCTGGTTAAAAAAGTATTGGGGTATATAGGTTGAAAACTGATTAGTTCGGAAGTTATGATTTTTGTCCCAACTTCCCATTGATTCAACGCACTGTGCGCTGGCCTAAACCGACGCGGCGGTAACCGTTACGCGTGAAACAAAAGCATCGATAAGCTTTGGAATATTCCAAATTACCTTCACATAATATATCATTTTAATTACTGAAAATTTCTATTACCCAATCCCAGGATTAGTCACGGAATCCCTAGATAAATTTTAAAAAATCCCGGGATATAGTAAATAATGACCGGGATTATATTTTCTAGCAACAAGGCATTGAAACCTATTTCGTGTCACACTTTACATTCTCGAAATTATCGCAAAACTGACACGGTTCTATAAAAGAAACATGCAAATCAGTAGATTAGGTGTTAAACTCTACACTTTTTACATATTTTAACTATGATTGGAACGATTGAATACGTGTTGAAAAAGTTTTGCAGATTGACGTTTTCTTATTCTGCAGATTAAGACAAAAATGTCCAAATGGCTTTCCATCCACAAATTTAATGTCATTAGTGATCAGGTCATTATCCCTTGTTATCTACGGTGTTACAAATTAGATAGTGTTAATAGTTTATTAGATACTTCGGTATTCCAAATTAACAACAGTATTCCAAATATGCTGCACTTCCTCTAATGTATAATCATATATACATATAATAATAATATATACATATAATAAGACGGTTAATGTATCTGTTCGTTTGTTAGCAAAACCTGTCCAGAGGCTTTTTGCATACTTGCCGATGACCTAAAAGATTCAAATTCAGCATAGAGTTTCCTGGGCACCCAATCATACTGTTAAAATTTCAAAACATGGAAATTCGAAAATGGGTAGCACCCGTAGCCTAATACAGGTAATCTTGTTATCTTATGGACCCTAAGGGTTTTAAGCAGTGCTCTGCACTACGATTTAGTAATTTTTTTTTGTTTCTTCGCAAATACCACGACATGACCCAAGACGAGCCAGGTACCTACTGTAGGTATTAGAAAAGTCTCCGAAAGTTGGAAAATCGATATTTAGATTGTAGGAGGTCTTCAAATGACCCCTCGAAATGCCCTTTGGGTGATCAATTGAACAAGTAACCGTCTGGTATCTGAAAGTTGTAAAATTTCGTATGTCGCAGGGAAAATTGTTTCTAAACGGGTTTCCAAGAAAAATTGTGCTAACCTTGAGCGTCTAATTATATAGAATATCAATGCCTGGCGAAGACAGGTTAAAAAATACTAGTAATATATTACTAGTTATTAAAGTAAAAATGCAAGCTACAAATGTATACTTACCTACAATCAGTTCTGTCAAGTACTTTTCTCCAAGGTTATCTTCTTAAGTGCTTTCGAAGACTCAAGCCTATTATTATTTTAAAATGAAACTTACGCTGCACATTTTCGAACAATTACATTCGAACATTTTTTTTAATATTTAAATTCGATTATAAATTGTATTATAAGATTATTAGTTCCGCGGAGCACAAATTGGGAAACGTTGCATTATACGTTTAGGTGATATTAATTTCCAGCCATTAATTTCTACTTGCTATGTAACATCACATGACTCGACGTCTCGCATCAAAGTTAGATAGGAGATGGTTGTGCTCGGAAGCTGAAATACAAAATTAGAAAATTTTCAAATAGGTAGTCGTTATTAATCACAACAAGGATACCCACTTTATTCATTAATCTTATGAACATCAATTAGATAGTAATCATTGCACATAAGACACTACTTTTACTATCCATGTGCTGAGATTAATAAGAGCTAGTCAGTGATTATCTACAAACCTCTAAAGGATGCGTTCCTGAAGAATATTCCAATTCGATTTTCTCGAGCACGGACATTCGTAGAAAAATAATTTATTCCATGTTTTCCATTTGTTTCTGCATGTAAACTCGCCGTCCTCTCGGTTGTACCACTCATTGCGCGACACCCTATGTACACGGTACATCATGCCAGAAAGAGTTAAATCACGTTTTGTGACACGGCACAAATTCCCGTGCCATTCTGGCGACCTATTTCAAAGTGAAGCAATCAATTCTTCCGAACCAATCCCGCGATGTCATGAAATTCCTGCCGTCGGAACGCGCAGCATACTGCAGGAATTACAAAAAGTTTAAAGAATTTCCACTCTACAAACTTACGAGAGTTCCCACGGAATTGAGGCTCGTGTTCTGAATAATTCTGCGACCACGCTTCAACGTGGATTAATATTAAATGTTACTTTAGGTTGTGGCTTATCTAGTGACGAATGGAATTTATTTTATAATTATTTATATAATTATATAATATTACTACTTGGGAATTTTTTTAAATTATATACGATGCACAAACGGAGTGTGTTAAACAGAAGTGAGATTTTAGGCTCTCGAATTTCAGAAAGAGAGCTTATCGATTTTAATCGGCACTAGAGAATGGGTAAAAGAAGAATGGCATGAATCGAAGTGACTAAACTTTGTAGTACCTAATACTTCATTTTATGTTGATTTTATCAACATTCAAAATGACACACAATTTGACTTCGAGGTTAAATATCTTTGAGGCATCGTTGAAAATGGCACTACTCCTTAAACATGATGCTACTTTAAATGTAAATTTTCAAAGATGAACATTGTACAGGGTTATACACCGAAGACTGGCGGCGCTCGCGCGAGTACAAATGAGAATGGCAACAGCGTCACACGCATACTTACTACTACAATCATATGTCAATATATGCGCCATCTATGGGCTGTTGCTAAAAGTATAGGTTTGTGTAGATGCCAGTAGAGAGCACAAGGCGGTTTTGGCTGTCTGCCCAGATTACTTTACATTTGACGTAACCGACGGGGAAAAAACTACAGCCTTTTCCCTCAAAAACTGATTCAGAATGTTAGAATGCTTGTTGAACGACGAAACCGTGGGTGATCAAAAAGCATTTTAACATTCTGAATCAGTTTCTGAGGGAAAAGGCTGTCGTTTTTTCCCCCGTTGGTTACGTCAAATGTAAAGTAATCTGGGCAGACAGCCAAAACCGCCTTGTGCTCTCTACTGGCATCTACACGAACCTATACTTTTAGCAACAGCCCATAGATGGCGGATGTATTGACATATGATTGTAGTAGTAAGTATGCGTGTGACGCTGTTGCCATTCTCATTTATACTCGCGCGAGCGCCGCCAGTCTTCGGTGGATAACCCTGTATCCTCTACAATGTTCAAACTTTATCTCAGAATTTTTGTTACTTAATTTAACAGACTGTTTTTAAACAGCAGCTGATTGAAAATTGGCTTGGGTCGAATGGATCCAACATATCTACAGATGAAATTTAAAAAACCTAACGAAAAGGGAAACGGACAAAATCACAGGAGTCGTGATTCAGAGAAACAGAGCTTACAGTGGAAGTATTTTATTATATATATATATGTGTATATATATATATTCTTTTATCAGTTTCTTTGAGAAAATACGTATACTTATTCGCAACTCATTGATCCTCGCGGCACGCGATTCGGTGCCCGATCGCTTCCGTTAGAAAGTCTGAGACGAGCAAGTCTTGACGGGGGACAGACAAAGTAGGGAAATAAAAGTTTATTGCTACTCTCCACCAGACAGGCAAAAACGTTAGTGGACGAAACGCGTGGAGACTGACCGACCACCGGAATCGTCGCCCCGCGACAATATCAGACGCTATATCCAAAAACGTACAACAAACAGAGACCACCCCCCGCGACGTTTACGTATTTCGGGGCCTTATTCGCGAAAGTGCATCATTATCGTTACAGTGAATTTAAAGGGTGGCAAGAGGCATTGGCGTCGTTAACGCTGCCCCTCTCTCTCTCTCTCTCTCTCTCTCTCTCTCTCTCTCTACACGCACACTTTGTTACAATATTAAAACACTTATCAATTTCGTTTGCAAACATCTTTACCTTACCTAGTATGTTTCTATTATTTCATCGTTATTCGGATAATGCGGTTTATCCAATATAACAGGTGTACCCATCAAAGCAACGGAAACGTAACCGAAACGTAACGCGTGTCGCGTCGCGCGACTCCCTTAATATTAAATGTCCTATGTAAGTTCGTTAAACCGAGGGGCTTACAATTACAATGTACAGATATCGATATCCAGACGCGATTTCGCCGAAGCTACAGCTTGTCCTTCGGCCATTGATCCTTGAATGCTTGCGAACTGTGAAGCGAAACGATCGTTTCCTCTCATTCCTCTGCGCATCGCTACTATTCGAGATGACCCCATGAATGAGAGACTACTATCGAAAGGCAATCGCTGTGTAACAATTTACCGACAAGCGTGCCGCATCGCTCGCGATTACAAGTTTCACCCTCCTGCGAGGCCAATTCCATTCCCCGTTTCTGGAACTCGTGAGGGATAGCTACGGGACTTCCTTAAACGTAATGTACATCGATACAATTCAATTTTTTGGGTTTTCCTTCTTTTTTCATCTTCCTTGCATTTTTTTTCTATGATTAACTGGGTTAAGTCGATTGCTATTTTTATCCAGGCGGCTGATAATATTTTTTTAATCGTTGTGTCGCCAAGAATATTCTCGAAATCTCTCGCGTTTGGTAAAGTTCGCGACTCTAATCGCTTAACTTTGCCGATTTAAGGCTCTACTTGCAAACCTAGCGAATGCAGCTATGTAAATAGAATCGTACTGGAGAAATGAAGATTTAAAAAAGTAAAGATCCTTGCGGTTCCAAGGTGTGCGCACGCGCAGACTCGAATAATGCTTGTTGTATGCGTGACGGTGAAATATACGCACGGTTTTGTTCTGTGAAAGCTCGAAGGTTGTTGGGACCATTTTAGGATAGCTTTAATTTTCTGCGGGATTTCTGCGTTAACGAGGTGCCGTGCTGATAGAATTATGGAAATTTGTAATTAATTCGTTTCCAGCAAAATTTCAACTGAAATTAAGGACACGCTTAGATCTGATCCTTGATAACAGATTTCGTGGCTTATCTTAATAATTCTTAGTCGCTGGTACAACCACTCGAATAATTCATTATTCAATTAAAATGATCTTTAGAAAGTAACAATTAGCACAAGCTTTTGCAGTATATTCTCCTAAATGAATTGGTTACATTAATAGTAAATTTAAATTGAGGGGCGCAAAGAAGCATAAGATTTTGAAACCCGTAAAAAACATTAGTGTAACTATAAAGGTCAATGAAAAATTGATTGGTCACTATAATTCAATTTCTGAAGTATTTGAAAATTTTAATTTGATTCTTGTACTACTCAAGCTTTAAAAAATTGACAAAATCTTAATTACTTTACTCAAATATATAACATGGACGCAAATCAATAAAGAAATACTTGTAAGCTCAAAAGTTTTCGATACGAAATTGCCCATAAAAGAAATTTTGTGCTCTATCTCTGATATTAAAAATACAAACTGTCCAAATTGAAGTCCTCTCACATTCTCCATGAATTTCACACTGATTCTTAATCTATTCTCCTCTGGACTCTAACATCAATATCGACACTGTTTGACAAAACCCGTATGCACTTTCTCGCGGCACAGTATTCAAAGGCCTAGGAACTTTCCAGAAGCAACACGCTCTGTCGAATGAAACGCAGCGTTAGAAACTTAAAAATATGCCCGATTCGGATTAACACATCGACGCTGAAAGCTTCGAATCGTGCTCGTTTAAGTGTAAAACGTCCTTCCAGTGAATGCTGAAGCGTGTCGAAGGCTGGGCTGTGTGGCTAACGAGCCCGTAAAACAATGCGACCGATAAATCACCCTTTGAACGCGATCACTTTGTGCAATCGCGTATCGTAATCGTATTTCTGCACAATGGGAATAAATTGCGGAAAATAGGAATGTCACGCGTTTCTCTGTGCAGCACGCTCTCGATCAATCGATTCGAAAAATCGCCTTCTTATGAGTTACATATTAGAAGAAGTCTTCCGTTTTCGCGATAGTAACAGGAATAAGCTATGCTCGAACTTAAACTTAAACTTAAATCGTACTGAATATATATGTATGTATATTGCTGCATATAATGTTCTAACAAAGTTGTACGTTTGCGCGTTTCGAATTGCGGAAACAATTGTGCTGCTCAAATTCCACGTACATTGTGCGAGGATATATTCAATGACACGCGCTTTTTTCATGTCCTTATGATCTACACAGAAACGTCATTTTTTGGGTCGAGACGTGTCAGTTGCAACGATTCTATAATTTGCATACCTCGGTGAAATGAATACGTCGTTGAGATATCGCTAATGTGGAGAGTGGAGTCTCCTTTGCCGTGGCAAACGGACGAACAATTTAATCCAGTAATTATGTAATATTAGTGCGCCAACCAGATCAGGCGATCCAAACTAGTGATGCGCGATATTGATCAATAACTGTACAGTAGCGGACAAAAAAGTTACCACTTTTTCGGCCCACCCTAATTCTATTACTTTTCAATATCAATTCAAAATTGTAGTATATGCCTAACATACATATTCTGAAAGAGATTTGAAAGCTGTATAAAATCCAGTTACAGTTGAATTTATTTAACTAACAATCAAAAAACCGCACATAACATTAAACAAGACAACACACTTTTAAAGTCAACAAAAAGTTACCACTTTTGAACATAAAAACATCTAATATTTTGTGGGGGGACATTTTGCTTTTAGGACAATCTAAAAAGTTGCTAAACGTGGTAACTTCTTTGTCGGCCCCAAAAATGTGTTACCCCCTTTAATATCATACAACACTTTTGCTTGTCAGTTAATTAAATTCAACTTTAACTGGATTTTATACATCTTTAAATTCTCCATCAGAATATGCATATTAAATATACCACAGTCCTAAATGTATGCTAAAAAAAATAACAAAAATAGAACAAATCGAAAAAGTGGTAACTTTTTTGTCCGCTAGTGTATATCTCGATATTTCTCTGTCGATATATCAATATTTCAAACACTAAAAACTACAGGTATCGATAATTTTGGTGAAAATATCGATAATCTGTACTGCACCTTCTATCGTTAAAACTAATTCAAGCTAATAATTTTCAAATTACTACGTGAAAGTAAAATTCAATAAATCTTTTTCATACTCTTATAATGAATAATGCCTCTTATTAAAATATAAATTCTAGTTTCCTTTTAAATATGATTTGAAAAGTAAATTACTTGTTTTCATTTTAACACTTTGAATCTTAATTTAAATAAAATAATTTCCTAATAGTATACAAAAACTTTTATCTTAGAAAATTCTATATAATCCAAAATGATATTCTCTTGAATATATGTAGCTTACTTTTTAATGAGATATCGATATTATCAATATCGATAATTTTTGAATAATATATTTCATGTGTCGATAGTGAACGAAAAGATATATATCGATAAGCATTATCGACAGTTGGGACCAATATCGCACATCACTAATCCAAACTGTGTCTATCGATCAACAATTAATTGCGTAAAGTTGACCACGCGTGTGTGAGGCTTGTAACGATCAGTAGTGTTTATTAATAAATCATCTAAGAATCCTAAACTTTATTGAAGAGCGTCAACTTTGAACGACCAGAAATTTCTACATAGAATTCGGTTTTCCCTGATATCATTGATGCGAAATTTATAGAACAAGTTGCAATTATACGAGTAAAGGAGCAAAGTAATATGTAATTGACAATGTTGAGCACGATTGTCTGTTTTGGTATTGAAGAACTGAAAATTCTCCGAAGGAACTGCCTCTGATAGTAGGCAAACAAAGGTCTAATAAATTGTAAATTTGAAGGTGTAAATTGTAAATCACCGGGCGGATGATTGCGTCGATAGACAGAAGCTTGACGATTTAATTGGCCAGGCCACGAACTCCAACAAACTATCAGCATTTAGATCACTAGTACAGTTTCATAGTGTTACATGGATTCGTAAGTCTACGCGATTCTCGCGTGAAAAATTATTGCAAGGCGATTTTGAAGAAGAGGAGACTTCCTGTAGCTATGTGTTGGATAAAGCGGAAAATCCTATTTTATGGGCTAAAAACATAGCAAATTTTAAAAATTTTTTTATAAGAAACTGGCATTTCGATTCATCTGAAATTTACACAATGCATCCTTGAAGAATTTGCAGCTTTTTATTATTCATTTTTAATAATAAATATACGAATTATGCATCTGTTCAGACCTTTCAGTTTGAAAACTCTCCACACTGCTCAATATTTTTTTTTGTTTTTTGCTAGTCATTAATTTCAAGCTACATATGTTTAAAATAAAACGCCGTTTCATTTTTCTGTTTCAGATTACCTGGTAGATAAATATCATACGAACGGCCGGCGAATTTTGCGCGGCATTATGGTTGATCACGCATAACTATTATATTTATGGTTTAAAATTAATAAAAAAAAAACTGCAACTTCCTCAAAGATGCGTCAAAACATGGTTCAAATTTCAGATGAATCGAATCGTTGATTTCTTAAAAAAAATCCCAAATTTTGCTATGCTTTTAGTCGAAAGAATGGGATTCCCCCTTAACATCTTTCTGTTAGGCTAGAGCCAGTATACTATTTAGCTAACTACTTTTCCCTCGCTTTCCGAGCTCATCCTTCATCGCTGCACTAATTTTCCATTTCAAGGTCTAAATTCGTACAAAGTTCAGGTGAACTTTACTAGGTAGTAATCGAACACTAAGGTCATCCCTTTTTCACGAACAAGTGAAATGCGCTCTTCTGAAGATTGCTCGTCAGAGAGGTTCGTTCGCGTCAGAGATTCGCCGAGTCGATTTAATCGTAAAACTCTTGCTTGCACTCCAGTACTGCAGCAAGGAAGTCTTACAGAATTATTATTATATCGTAACAAAATCACTTTCTGAGTTATCCCTTTCTGTATGCCGCAGAATCTTGCAGAAACGTCCCAGTTGGGAATTGCAGCGTTATATTACTTTGCTGTTGAAACAGTGGCATTGCTTGTAATCAGTACAGTAATCGAATATTTTATCTGTACTGTAAAATTTGATAGATAGAACACACTTGCTCGTGATGTGTAAAGAGAATGTTTACAAATTATGAGTAAAGAATTTGCAGACTGACAGTAGTCATAGTGAAAAAAATGCCTGAATGAATAAGTTCCTGGTTTTTAGTTTTAGTGATAAAGTTTATTCGTTTGTAAGTCAATGTTTATGCGACCACGTATCACGATAGTAGTCACTCATTTGAATCCACGCCTCCGCGAGTTTCCTCGCAAGATTTGCAACGGTTACTAAATTACGAGCAAGAAAAGATCAGACTTATCAGTGATGTAGTGACAACCGGGGTTTATGGTATTGTCGTGCTCGTTATACGCTACATTAGTGATAACATCTAGTGGCAGGTGATATTTACGATGATAGCAAATCAAGTATGGAGAACTATCTCTGCTAAGTCACACATTACTTTGTAAAGCACTTGCACTTAAACCAAGGAAATAAAATTTAATCTCCGCGAAACAATTTCTAGATATGTAATGAAATTGTCACCTATTTAATCGACTTTATCCATTTACGAGGTATATAATTCCTAAAAAGCTTCAATATAATATACCGCTTGTTAGATATGCAGCAAAAGTACTTCTATACAAAAAACAAAGTTTATCTGTCATTCCTATTCTCTAGTATTCCCTGAATTACATACAAGTGCCATTTTTCGCTTATTTTGCGCAGTGTAGTAAATTATCTGTGTGAGAATATTAGCATTGTACATCAATCAGAGAGTTTTATATAAGCTTCAGTGTGAACTATGAGAACTTTGGTTACAAAAGCCTACAATCCGTCGTCTGTCTATTCATTCATCGATCTAATCATTTGACCTTCTATGCAGGGCGTTTATGAATTACAAGTAAAAACGTCGCACACTGATATACATCCTTCAGAGACATCAAAAGTCCTGCTAAACATTATTTTGTAGTGTATTTGTGAACAGTCTAAGACCGGTATTCATAGTCGCTACTTATTCTTAAGCAAATGCTTAAGCATGCGGTATCCTCTACTAACCTAGTAGCTAGCAAAGGATGCTGAATGCTTAAGCATTTGCTTAAGAATAAGTAGCGACTATGAATATCGGCCTAAGACTTGCTTCTCTTAACATTTTATGATCGTGTAAGATGACGTTCGTAGCTGATTCAACGATCCAAATTATTCAGAAAACGTTTTCGCATTTTCAGGGAGCAGTTTGATATTTTCTAGCAACTTTTTTAAAAAAAAACGAACCAAAGTGATTATTCATTGCAATGTCACGTTTCTTTCAATTTCTCAGGCGTTTCTGCAATATTCTGCTGCAAATGAATTATTTAAAACCATGGACCTTGTACGCTTTCATGATTATTATAATACGCTCCTAAACATTGACGACTTATCTTAGTATCATGCTGTACATCTGTATAAAAAATAAATGTCGCGTGATTCCTTAAATCGCCGACTATCGAGTAAAGGACGAAAGGCATTCAGAAAACGCAGACAGTTGTCGAGAGAGATTACCTGGCCAGTTAAACGTCACGCAAATTTGCTGATGCGAACAGTCGATTTATCATTATTCATTGCGCTTCCTTTGCGATGACGTTCGACAAGTCCTAGCGTGGTCGGTATCGTTTAAAAATAGCGTTAACAGTGGTACGTGAGATACAAAAATATTCGAAACGCCAACAGTATTATTGACAGCGGTTTCCACTAGTGCTTGGAGCGTTGGAATATTTGAAACGCTAACTACATCATAGACAGTGATATTCACAAAATGTTTGAAATATCAGAATAATTGGAGTGCCGACGATACTGTTGGCAATGCTGTTGACAAAATTTTAAGCAGCAGAATAACAATGTTATCGAAACATTCGCAATATCAGCCGTGACATTTTGCGACGCTGAAATATTTACAATCGACATCGTGCAGGCTGATCTGAAGAAATCTTTTTAAGCCATTTAATGCTACTTAGTATGTACTCGTAAAAATAGACGAGAAATGCTCAATTCCTTTCAGAATTTTATCCTAACATCATTCTTGTCTGAGCAATAAAATTGCTACTCTTATTCATAATTCTCGACTCTTATTCAGACATTTCTAGCTTGCACAACAATTTCTACTGTCTGTATATGATATCTTATTTCACTGCAAATAGTAAACTACGACTATCAGCCCTCAATGAAAATAAGAAAAATATTTGCACATCTTTTTATCTACAATGATTATAGTGATTTCTAAAAAAAACAATTGAAAGTACATGTAAGAACTCAAAATATTTGAATGCTTTGCAAATAATATGAAAGAAATGTCAATATGAAATTGATCCTAATATCTACAAGTTTACGTCAAGGTTCAAATAGAATGGAATTTTAAATTCAATGAATTAATCCTGCTAACTACTAATTTCCAATTTTCTTCTCCATAATCAGATTAAAATGAACCAATAATTCCTAGGAATTGATGACTCCGACCACGCCTTGGACAAACTTACAACTGCGTCAGCCACAAGCTCTCTTTCGCATGGTACAAAAGCAGGATTAGCAACCTGTACAATTACAGGTCCGTGCCACTTGAACACCGTCTTGTTCATCTTTACGAACACCACTTAGCCCTAAATCCTTGCTGATTCTCCTCAGATCACCTTGCACGTCTCGGAGTATCACCATTAATAACGAGCATCGAGAGGACCGTTTCAAAGTCAGGCGATTCGCTTGACTGCACGCACGGAAAGTATCTCACGATAGTGAACGAATGAACAACGTGCCTTCGCTTACGTTAAGAGTCGACGAGACGTAAGGTCTCCAGATGGAGTAGCGAATAAGAAACAGAGGTAACGGCGGTGTATACAGTAAGAACATCGCAACGATATACACTTACGAGTAATAAGTTACATATTTACATAGACACAGCAGATAGACGTTTACTTCCACGTGTAATATACACTATATATATATAAACAATACAACGTTATGGTTTATAATATCTTATACCTTAAATGCATAGTCACGCTTAGTGCGAGCACAGTTGCGTCGCATGATTTAATAATATTCCTCAACGTGGGCCCTCCGTTTTACAACTATTTGTTTCTTTTCCTCGTCTTCTTCCTTGTGTACGTTATTATTTTCATTTTACGTTGTTGTCCCTAACGGTATCGTCCTTATCCTACAAATACGCGACTCCACTGGCATCCGTTGAGCCACGACAGATATGAATAAAGTATCCTCACGACCGTCTATACATATACTTTTGCACGCTTCGTTATAACTAGATACTGCCTCGCCACGTATAAAAACCTTACGAAAATAGTTGCTCTATCATAAAACCCCGCAGCTCTTACGACGTACCACCTTACATTTTACAAAGTGTCAAAGTTAATCTCATGATTAGTTAGTTAGAAGCCCGAGGACACGGGTCCCCGTTGCCTTCCACTCGTCGTCTCTTCGTTGATCGCTTGGACGTCTAAAGCCGCGTTTCCACGCGTGCGACGCGCCGCTCGTTCGACCGCGTTCCCACGTGGTAAGCGTGGAATTCAAAGCACGATTATTAAGGTGCCACCCTAACGTGCACTGAAAGTAGATTCGTGAAGCTACTTAACGCTCGTTTCGCACACGTGAGAGCGCGACCTAAGGCTCTTTGTTCCGCGCTGTATAAGCGTTCTAGACGTGTCCCTGCGTCGCGACTCGCACACGTGGGAATGTGACTTAACGGGCGGACGATGCTATCTGGATTTCCCATCCCAGTACACGATCCTTGCGGAAACAATCCGCTGCTGATCGACGGAGTGTCGTTTCTGATATCGAGAAGTGCCACGCAAGGCTCCCGGCAAAAGTCTTGCGGGAGATGAGCGAACCTTGAACCCGTCAGCGTGAAAAGGAAGCTGTGTAACAAGCTCTGCTAGGATCATAAACGAAGTGTCCGAAGTTTGAAGTAAAATACGTTCGAATGCCCATCGCGACGTCGATGAATTATCAAAGAAAGAGGGATTTATTTCAAGGAATCCGATTGAAATTATAGGTACACCGATTAACGCGTGCAAGTGCATAGCGTGAATGGTGCGTGACGTTGTTGCATGCTGACGGATCAACCACAACGCGCAGCCATTTAGGAAACATGCCATGGCAATCTTCCTGGTAATTCGATTGGAGAGATCGAGCTCTAAGAAAAGCTACGTGCACGTGGGGAGTCGCCGACGACAATCGAGCCCCATCCTTCTGTTACAGTGGACAGGCTGTGCGATAGCGACGCAATTGTCGTGGACCATTCGCTGCCAGTCACGCAGCATGGTCTCTGAACTAGCTCGCTGACAGGAGGTGCCCCTCCCGGAGCGTAGAAGATCGTTATTGTCGCCAGTGACCGCGTTAATTCGTCGCATGTGCAATCGATTGTGAGTAATTAGAGACAAAACGGCAAGTCGGTCACTTCCGCCTTTCTCTGGAACACGTAGACACGGAGGGGGGTCGAGGGGGGTGGTGGCGGGAGAGGGAGAGGCGACCGAAGGGGAAGGGCGATGCAACGTTGATAACGCGGCGAAGACGAGAAGCGCGGGAATTCTTAATCGTTGCCGATCGAGTCGGTTGAAACTGGGATCGCCTTACGCGCTGTTGCCGCTCCCGCGCGAGATCCGCCCTTAAATCTAGCCACTACGATAGTTTCATACAGGCATATGTAGTACGTATGGCACCTTAAGAAATCCCAAAAAGACTAGAATCGTTTAACGTTCCGATAAGAAAATATATATGTGTATATACCTGTTGGAGTCAACTGTGCTAAGTACAAGTATGTAGAATACCTATTAATTAAATCTGCTTTTCCCGCGTGCGGAGGTAGTGTTTAATCGAAATCCGATCGGCTAGCGATCTGTCCTTCTCCCTTCCTCCCTCAACTCTCACTCTCTCTCTCTCTCTCTCTCTCTCTCTCTCTCTCTCTCTCTCTCTCTCGACGTCTCCCTGTCACTCGCGCAGTCTGACTCTCCTCTCCCAGCCGCTCTCGCTCGTACATGCCATGCCAGTAGTGTGTAAGGTAACGTTAGGTGTTATGCAATTAGTGTCACTTAAATCGCAGCATGCAATGCACGGATAAATTTCTGTGTTACGTAGCCTAAGGACTTATGAGTAACCGTCGAATCGAGCCGACGATGCGCGGCTCCTACCCCTGTCTGCCCACGATCTTCGATCGATGTCGAAGTGGCCACGGGCCACAACTTCGGCTACGGAACAGTCGAAGCCTGGTGTAATAATTGTGCTTGCGTTTTACGAGTACCGCGTGCAACTAATTGTGTCTCGTGGCAGTGTGCTACGCGTCTTGTACCGTCGAGAGACAACAAGATGCTCGAACCACCCGTCCCAACGACACATTCACCATTCCCCATTAATATTAACACACACGCGTCCTCCATTCATCCCTTCATTCGCGTTGCTAAATTCCACCAATCCCTTACGATCCCTCGAATCGCCGCTGCCAGGCATCCCGCTAATTGCAAGCTGGCGACTCGGTCCCTGTGTCCCTGGATTCCTTACAAATCTAGAATGATGCCGGGTGAAAAAGGAAGAAGCCTCCGACGTATCCAGTGGCCCCGGTGGACGCGAGGCGGCGACCAAGAGCACCGCCTGGACACGTCGGAGCGAGGGATCCGTGGCAACGGCGAGCCGAGAGTTGACCCGTGGCACCGCCGTCTATTTGGCCCTCGCTTAACAAAATACAATCTCTGCGGTGGAATACAAAACGACGGATCCGAGAAACGTTGTTTCCCCTCGTCGACAACAAGAGAATCGGGGATGCAGTAGCCGCCCGGTGTCCCGCCGGGTGTCGTAACATATATGTACGGTCGCGATGCGAGAAAATCGGCCGTGGTTTCCGCGGCGGTGAGCCGCGCCTTTGCTCTTCGCTCTGCCGGCGGCTTCCGGTCCGAGCGACAATCGGGGCGCGATATCGGCGTGGCCTGTAATCTCGGACCGGCTCACTGCGAAACTCGTCACGAGGCAGTCAGCCACGGATAACCCGTACATCAAAATCTCCACGACAAAGGACTGCCCCGGTTTAGACGCCAGTGTGGTTGAATATGTAGGAGACGTTACTGTCCTGGTGAACCGGTGGACCGTGGCAGGCGCGCCTCGTCGAGGAGTTGTTGTTGTTGTTCACGTAGTAGGAGGACTTTCTCATGCTGGTCGAAGAGGACATTATCGCCACAGTCTCGTAGTACCGGATCTTGCCGCAGCACCGCCCGCTCTTCAGGATCGCCACGAAGCCCCGTCTGTATTTCTTGTTGAAGAACGCGTATAGGATCGGATTGATGCAGGAGTTGCTGGCCCCCAGCCACTGGGCGATCGGCGTGGCGATCGGCAGGATCTCGTCCTCCCTTTCAGCCACGTCGCCGCCGAGCTTGATCACGGTGAAGATCACGTAGAGTGGCAGCCAGGACAGAACGAATAGTATCACCACCACCACCAGCATCTTCACCACCTTCACCTTCGACTTCTGCTGTATCCTCTCCATCTGGGCGTCTTTCGTGTCCGTCGGTATGTGCCTGCGCCACACCTTGATCCAGATCAGGATGTAGCAGAAGGATATCAGGATCGTCGGTAGAACGTAGCAGAGCGTCAGGTTGCCGATCAGGAAGAAGAGAGTGCCGTCCTCGGGGTGCGGCCACACCTCCAGGCAGAGCCTCAGGTCTGGTTCGTCGTCGTAAATGGAGACCAGGTCGAAGAACCACAGCCACGGTGAGGTAGTCAACAGGGCGATGAACCAGATCACGACTATCATCAGCCTGGCACGTCTCTTCGTGATCTGACACTTCAATGGCCACCAGATCGCCAGGAACCTGGAAACCAGAAGATTCCTGTCACTGTTTATTGCAATACGTTTGGCTTATAATTTATTAATATCGCCCACACGTATGTAGGACACTTGCTCTCGTTGATGGAAGTTTAGATCCCTGTTCAGGGACAGTAGGGTTATTAAGTGGTCTTTCCACTGTGGCGCCCTGAGAAAGTACAGCTATTTGGAACCTTTTTTTTTGTATTAAAATGAACGTGTTTACGAAATTGAAGTTTTTACTAGTTATTTATATGTGCTTTGGGAATACATAATTATTTTTTTCATATTTTTTTAATGCTTGCTTGCGCCAAAATAAGTGGGTATGATATGCGCTGTAAAATAAAAGACTGTGCGGTCGATTTTAGAGGAACCGTGCGTCTGAAACAAAAAAGCAAATAGATTTCTAATCCGTATGACTGTTGCTATGGCAGGGACTAAGATTAATTAGATTGGTGAAGAATTAACAAAATTGCGGATATCCAAAATTGAACCATGGAAATTAGCTAAATTTTTTAATTTTCTAGTTGAGGCCATAGTGACTTATTTTAGACTTTTTTCACAGCGCATATTACACCTCCCTTATTTTGGGGCAAGCAAGCATTAAAAAAATATTAAAACAATTATTGTATTTCCAAAACACATATTAATAATAGAAAAAACTTCAATTTAGTAGACACATTCTTCTTGTGACAAAAAAGTCCTAAACAGCGGTACTTTTCAGGGCGTCACAGTGGAAAGACCCCTTAAGGTGGGAAAAAGGTTGAGGATTTTTTCATCTGGGGTACATTCTTATGCTTCTATACTTTATAGTAACCTGGGAGAAATTGATCCAAGAGTCTTTTTTGAAGTAAAGGTTAGTATTATTTCTATTACATTGGAGTATTTGAGAATTCTTAGTATGAACGTGTAAAATAGACAAATCTATTGGTAAGTGTATGGTTACATATTCACATTACCAGTGGCGGACTCAGTCTAAAAATATTGGTTGCTAGGAGACAAAGGAGGCCCGCTTACAACTACAAGCCTATCATTTAATTGTTCTAAGAAATAAATTATATGTTCAAAAAAAACGTAAGTGGCAAAAAAGTACAATTAAAATTTTTGTAAAATAAATGTACATTTTTAGTAATTGACGTGTTTAAGGGCGCCCACTTCATCAGGGACCCACAGTGTCCACTTCCCGTCGGGAAAGCTGACACACCGGCTAGTCCATCATTGCACACTACATGTGAATTTACATATTACTTAAAAGTGCTTTAGAATGTTCATAAATCGATCAGTGATGGCGACCAATAAAAGATGATGCAATTTGAATTCTCCCTCCACGTCCCCTTCTACAATATTTCCTGTATCGACCGTTTCTCCACGGAACTCATTTCGTCGCTCAACCAGAGATTAAGAATATCCAGAATCGTTATTGAATTCAGTCACGGCAAATGGCCTCCAATTTTTTAATAGCAAACCGTTCCACCGTTTAATCCGATCTTGTCACGAATCTCTTGCTTGCAGAAACGTTTCAGCGTGTATTTTTACATCAACCGGAGTGTGGGCGCTTCCAAGAAACGAACTTTGAAAACCCGCGCAGCGTCTGTTTGAAGGTAATCGAGGAACAAGCATCAGAGAGCGATTAAATGTTTAAATATTGAGACGATACTTTTAAATACCGGGGCATAACATTTAAGGGAGATGATTTATTAACTTTTTTCTATTCTAAATCGAGCTCAACACCAAATCACGCTTCGTTGCATGCAAGCGTGCAAGCCAACTTGACAAAGATGTTTGTGACAGTATACAAATTTTGAGAATATTCCTCGCGGTATTATAATTTGATATATCTTCCTGAGGTACCGATAAATTTTCATTGGTTACTTTCACATACTAAACATTACGAACAGCAAAGAAATGACACGACCGAGTTTTGTCGTTTCGAAGACTTACAATTTTTCTATAAAAAAGGGACTCGAAGTTAATGCATTAGAAACAATTTGTATCTAGCATTTCAAGTATTCACAAGGACCCACCTCATATATCTCCAGAGAAGTGTCGTTGGAATAGTTACTTTTAGGAATATCTTAACGAAGGTAATGCTACGCGGTACAATTCACTGATGATCGATTTCGTGCAGGTAGGAAGCAGCGAAAATAACTCGAGCACCAAAGGAGGAAAGTCCCCTTCGAGGCCTGATCGATTTTATGATCCAGGAATACGAGTTCGAGTCACGGGAGACACCTACGCGGCTAACGGGCTCGTATAGCACAAAATCTAGCCGTTCATTTTTATCCTTCCGTTATGGAAACGTTAGATTCTGCTCGTGGTTTCGAAAGAGACTCGATTCCGTCACGCTTCGACTAGCATCGGAGTAGCAACGTTAGAGAGACACAGCAGGGCCCGCTTCATGCCACGCGATGGAAACGCGCCACGTTCACGTGCCGCGGTCTCTACAATAAGCCTGATTGCTGCGCGTATGCATTTGCTTCGATAAGGCGTCGTTCCTGGGTAATTTATTAAGCAACGTTCCCCGCAGATCCGACGCGATTCTCAGCCCTGGAAATTCCACGTTCGCGAGACGAGAAACTCTGGGTTACCCTTATCGAGCACAAAGCAGCGGAGATTCCGACGGACAGATATCCCTTTATGATGCAAAGCGGGGGAGACAACGCGGATCAAAGAAACGCGGAAAGAGACCCTTTTCTTTTCTCCTTTGGTTCGTTAATTAAACGGACCTCGCGCGGCTTTTAGCCGCGAAGAACACTTCTTTTCTCTCATCTTGGAGGTTCTCCGAGGAACGTTTCAAGATTATTATTAGTGAACGGATTTTTTCATTCATCTTTCGCATGAATAGACCAATGTGTCTTATGGATGTTTGAAGAGCTTCAAGTACGGAGTGCAGTTTCGGCTACTGCATGGTGAAAATTTAATCGACTCAGTGTCATATTCGATGTCGAATATAGATTCTGTGGAATTAAAGCAATTATCTTACACGAAAAAAGATCCTTGTCCGATGGGACTCGAACCCAAGATCCACGGGTCTCCTGCGTACTGGCCAGCCGCATTGTCAATTCCCCCAATGCTGAATCCGCAATATTACTCTTCTCCAAACTCTAAAATTCCCCAAACTAACGGGGCGCCACCTATGGCCAATCGCACCATAAGCCGTTCCCAAACGTCGAGTGCCTAAATTACCGAAACACTGTCAAACAAAATTCAACTTTTTTTCTGTTCTGCATTCAATAGCCGTTTCTTATAGACTTTTCTCCGCTGAAAAGGAATCCGCAAACCGTTTGTCGCCATCGTCCTCAGTTTTCGAGAAATTCCATTTTGAAGAAAAATGCAAATTTTTAAATTTGAACATCTTTTGTGCTCAAACAGTAATAGTTATTCGGTTGCTTGATCAGTCTAATTATTATATGAAGCTTCGCGATCACAACGATATAATTTATTATTGAATTATAAACATTTGAATATGTTTAAACAACAATCAAAGGGAAAAGGACACTCGAAATGCACCAATTTTTGCAGATATTTAAAAAAACTTAGAGTCTAGCAGAAACTCTGACTACTCCACGCGATGCAGCAGACATTTTTCCTTCGAAAACCATCAACAGAAGTGGTGAAACACCTTTTGTTTTCAATACAGAAACGAAAGAGTTTAGCAAAATGTGCGGCGCCGATAGTGGCAGTCCTCTGCCACTCAGCGTAAAAGAATCGCGTGACTACCACTGTCCGTGCCGCACGTTTTGCCAAACTCTTTCGTTCCTGTATTAAAAACAAAAGGTGCTTTACCACTTCTGTCGATGGTTTCCGAAGGAAAAATGTCTGCTGCATCGCATGGAGGAGTCAAATTTTCTCCTAGACCCTTAGTTTTTTAAATATATAGAAAAAGATATCTGCAAAAATATGTGCGTTGTTTAAGCATATTTAAATGTTTATAATTCAATAATATATTATATCGTTGTGATCGCGAAGCTTCATATAATAATTAGATGGATCAAGCAACCGAATAACTATTACTGTTTAAACACAAAAGATGTTCAAAGTTGAAAATTTGCATTATTATTTAAAATCGAAATTCTCGAAAACTGAGAGCGATGGCGACAAACGGTTTGCGGATTCCTTTTCAGGGCACAAAATTCTATAAGAAACGTCTATTGAATTTGTTGAGACCAAAATGGCTGTTGGCCAGTGTGATGTATTATTTTTGGAGGTGTATCGAAGCATAATTAGTTTCAAAGAAGAAGCCAGATAATTTGATCACTAAGAAATGGAACCTAATGGTGTTAATTCTCGCCCGTGCAGGTTCCTTTCTATTTCCCCATTACCATATTTTTTCCAAAAGCTGAACCAAAGTATCTCCACGATGCAACGGCACTCCACAAGAAGAAAATAAATACCAGACAGAAACCACGGAGCAACCACGATCAAAGCGAACGTTACTCGTCACACATCGTCCCAGCGACAAAATGAAACAATTTTCCAGCAACGATCACGTTCCACCGTGAAACAGGTCTACGGTCTCCCAACTCTCCCGATCTGCCGGACTTGCAAGCGTTATTACACCTGACCTCCAGCAGAGAGGGAAGTAGCCGGTGACACGAGATTTGTATCTCGAAGAATAGGCCAGGGAGGACTGTTACATGTTTGTTTCTAAGGTGATGCCGCGAAGGTCCTCGCTTTCGCTCACGAGAATGACGCGTCGCTTTTAATCGGAGCTCCGAGCAGTCGTCGTGTCCTTCGACCGAACGAACGCCGCTGCTGTGGATAGAAAGTCCTTCTATAAATCAGTGGGAACGATACCGATCTATCGAGCGTTCCCATCGACGTTACTTCCGAATGTCGCGCGCCCCTCTGTGGCCAGGCTGTTGCATATTTATGACGCAGAAGTACGCGCCTCCATACGAGGAAGGATGCAAGCACGAAGGACGAGAAAAATCGCTCGATTCACGGTTACGGATTATCGACGCGATCGAGGTGGCGAGGCCGCCACCACGGGGGGCGGCAAACAATGAAGATGACACAGCTTTCGGCGCGGATATATAAAGAGTTCGATTTCTGTAGCGGCAACAGCAGTATCGATTTGCGTGCCTTCGTGTTTGCGAACGGAAAAGCCGATAAAACGTTTAACATGTTCAAGCTGGCAAGTATATCCATCATACCTACGCCCGCTTACTTTAATATACGACTCTGTGTTTGCGTACGCCGCAGCTAAAAAGGTCTCCGTACACATACCAGCGAGGAAGAAATTTATAAGTTACGCTCGGTTGCGGAATCAAATTGATGGCGATATTCCGCCGCGAAATACGCGTTTCGGTTTATGGATTTTGGGCAGATTTGTGGGAGGGTGGTAATGGCGATTGAATTTTACTTTAGAAATTGATGATAGTTTATATATGTATACTTTAATTTTAGTGTTCAGTTCCTTGTGTATGGTTTTAATGTTTTTATTGTGCAATCTGGGTATGATGGGATTTTCAAAGAAAATTCTGTGTTTAAAGATGCAAAGAAAAATGTAGCGGGGTGATTTGATTTATGTATGTGACTGGAATATACGAGAGGGGTAAAGTGTAAGGGATCAAGGGAAAGCGGATCGTCTATTGTCAGACGCAATTCCAACCCACGTGAAAGGAACTCCATGTCGTGGTAGCCTTTCATGCATATATTCTTGGGATAATAGTTTCCAGTTCAACTTCTTTTACCTAGTCAGATCGATAGGAGTTTAGAAGCTTGTACTTTAGTAGCAATCCCATTTGAGATCTTTGGGTCCAGTTGTTTGGTGAACAATGTACCATAGTGTATCATGGAAAGTGGGATTGTAAATTTGGGTTGATATGAATTTATCTGAATTTGTTTTTCCTTATAATCTCTCCAAACTTTGAATTAGTTCATTGTATTTGTGGCATCTTATTTAAAAGCTATATCACTGAAATGTTTTTTTAGGTTACACAACATTCTTCCAATCAATTTTTAAATATACTGTTCGCACTTGCGTTTAGTTCCATATATTACTCCTTTATCAAATGAGGGAAAACGTAGTTCCTAGAGTGCACTTAAGGAGAAACGGACAATTTGATGTCGGAATATTCTGCTGTAACGTTTCAAAAATACATTCCTTAGTATTGAATGAACGCTAATCAGATCAATAAGTACTTCAAAGGGACGCAGACAATCAGAAGTTCGCTTAATTGCAATCCTATTCCACATTTTTTAAATTGCACTACTATCTTCTTAATTCTTTTATACGAAGCAGAATCTTATAAGTTTAAACTAAAAGAAGCTAAGTCAGAAATATCTAAATACAATCTTTGGAATACTGTTAGAAATAAATTTGCGTTAGAGATAAAACAGTTTGCCGAATAAATTGATCGTTTGAAATGTTTGCAGACATGTGATCTCCATTAATGCTTATATATCAACTAGGGATTGCAAATTTACCGACTTTTTCAATTACCGGTAATTTGGTAAAATTTTCATTCAAAACCGGTTTACCGGTAATTTTTTAAGGTATTGAAAATATAAAAGTAAACATTACAAATCAATTTTTTTTTATCTCTAATCGAGCATTATAAACAATATACGCAAATAAAACTGTTCTGAACATAAAATATAGGATGATATAATACAAAATAGATATATTTGTATAACTATTGACATTACTGATTAATATGGATCTTCGTGAATCGGTTTACCGGAATTGCAATTTAATATTATTATTTATTATATGTAGTATTATATAAATATATTTATATATTTTTATATTATATACATATATATTTATTAACACGTTGTGCTTATTTAAATGACCACCGTATGCATTAAAAATTGTGAATTTCTTTTCCGAGCATATTTTTTAGTAAAAAACGAAGAAAAACTGTTAAGTCTGGTTTCACATACGCACGTTCAACTGTCTCAAATTTCTTTTATCCTCCGCCATGCGTAGAACTGTCGAAACGAGTATAACGATTCAATCGTCCAGCTCCTGCTCGTTCGATGGTCAACACGATTACGTCTCTTTCCCTTCGAAGCGCAACTGCAATTAAGCAGTATTAAGAAACACGCATGAAAAAAATTCACTTGTAACTTTCACGATTAGCTGATAACTCGATCTGCATAAAATTTGAATCGTGACCGACCGTTTGAAACGGTGTTGCTTTAGCGTTCGACCGCATCGAAGAAACGCGCGATGCATTGACGCGTATCGATATTCCACGAGTGTATAGAGTATTGGATAAAATAGACCATGGCTGCTATATAATCTTTTTCTACTTACTTCCCAAATGGTAAATTTCACTCACTGATAAAAGTGGAAGATTTTTCATTCACTGTTAATCTAAATTCTGTACCAACTACAGTCATTTTTCTCTAGGAATTGAAAAACTGATTTATCATAACTTAAATATTTATTGTCTCGCGGAACATAACCTAAGCCAATTCAAAAACAAGCAGCCCCATAGGATGCACCAGAAACGTGAAATTTGTTTACTTAAATAAAATTTCGAATAACAAATAAAAATTAAAAATATTATTCGTCATGTGTCGAATAAAGTTAAATAAGAGTTTCATTTAATTTTTTTATCTATCGAGCGTTTCAACTTCAGCGTCGAATAAAATTTTCAAGTTTAACTTTTCCTTGTTTTACCCTATAACGTATTTTACTTTAACTTTAATTGTAATATAACATTTCAATGAAAGTTGCTTCCAGACTCGACAGCTTCAATAACACGTTGCCTAAATTTCTCAACAGATTCTCTTGCTGGCCGTAGCCATGGTGGCTGTATCAGCTGCACCAGCTCCAGTGCCTCCAGTGATCACGCACCCCCTGGTCTATCCGCAGTCTTACGTGAAGGTTCTACCAGTCCACCCTGCGGCTGTTCCTCTGTCTTACAGCCACGGGTACAGCGGGTACAATCTGCTACACCCTGGCTCAGTCTACTACTATTGAGGCCAGACCACGTTCAGCGCTCTCTACACAGGCAATAATCCCTGGATAAAAGCTCAAAGGCTGGCGTAGCTCGCCAAATCATTTTATACCGATTTCAGATGTATTTGTATAAATAAAGTATGCCGCAGACGCAGCAACTGCAGTCGAATCGAAGTCCCTACCCCCGACTAATTCCAAGCCGCGTCTTTTATGCCGGCTGTAAAATCCGCGACAATAGTTGGCAACGGGCAAGAAGCTCGAGGGGCCGTTTTCTTTGGGCTCTGATACCGCGGCGATTCGTTGGAGCTAACAACGTTCCCAGCATCGGCGGAATCCTTTCAGCGGAGATAAAGGAGCGGTCGTAAAACGTACGCAGTAGGTTCGGAGGCCAGATTCATGCATACGGGATAAATACACTCGAGTGCTGTCGTTTAAACAGCCATCTGCGTGTATCCACAGCGGCGGATTGTCTATGTATTTGCGTCTAGACCAACGGGAGCTCGGAATATCGTAGCACGCGTCTAAGCTCTTCTCCCTAGGGATGCGACGGAAGGGTGAACGCTCGAGATCGACGACAAGCTATGTCGAAGCTTCTTAAACAAGCTACGAAACGCCTTAACAAATGTACCTATCGCTTTTGAGCGCAGGGTGTCATATTTGTTCGATCGCTTTGCTACCTAGCTACCGCTGGGAGGCTTGAAACAATTGAAAAGGCTGCAGGCGAGTGCCTGTGTTTTTTTTTTAAATAAAATTTTATTAAAATTCCGTATGACCAAAGGGGAGGGGTCCTGGATGACGGTGCAGTGATTGAGATGCGAATGTCCGAATAGCGTTGATGATCATAGAGTCGCGAATGCACGGAGAGGAAAGAGACCAGCCGATTCTGACGCGATCATCCTGATCGTCGGCTCGCGTCGCGAACGTCCACCGGATGGGTTACCAGGAGCGGTGTCGCCGTCGGCGTCCGGTGCGCTGGTGTGTCTCGGTGTTCGAGCGTCATCTCGGTGCCGATGAGCCGGGAGAGAGGGTGCGGTGTCTTCCTTCTTCCGTCATCTCCGTTCGTTCCTCGAGCTCGGGTCTTTCCTTCGTTTTACAGGGTGGCGATTTACGGGGAGGAGGGGTGGAGGGGTGGTACTTTTTCTATGGGGCTGTCTCGTCGTGACTTGGGTGGTTGCAAGATAGAATCGTCTGTGGTTTAATGCAAGCCATGAGCAGAAAGGAGGGGCAGGGGAGCGGCGGTCAGCACGTTCTTGGTGACGATCGGAGCGGTGTGGACCAGGGGGGCGATGGCTTGGACAGCCACGTGCGCAGTTGGCAGGGAAACAGCGTGGCTGGTGATCACGGGGGCGTGGATCGGGCCAAGTCCAAGGTCATGGATTCCTCTGATGCTTGGGAGACCACCGGGGGCAGCAACAGCGACAGCCAGGATGGCGGCGAAGACGGCCTGTGGGAACAGCAGCATGTGCAACTTAGCGCGCTCTTATATACCCCTCCGATCTTCCGCGCCCCTTATCCCCTTTCAAGTTAATCGTCGCAGCCGTGGATAGTCGCGGATGGACGCTCTCTCGCCCAAGCCCAAGGGGGAGCTCGGAGAGATTTTCCCACGGAAGTGAGAACCTCCCTGAGTGATTAGAGTATTGCAGAGAACGGAGCGCGATGGGAACTTTCTGACTGAATATTCTTAGGCTACCGTTACGATACCTTCGAATTAATATCTGTGAGCGAAGCTAAGGTATTAACGAGAACGTAACAATTTTTTGTAACGAATGAGAAATTGGAAAAGATAGAAGCAACGTTTACACCGCTGTCAATAGACGTCCTGCGCGTGAATGCCAGCTCCCAGGAGAAACCAATACTCGGATAATTTAATCGCGTGTCAGGAGGTGTGAAGCAGGCGGCGTTGATGCAAGAATAAGTCGGCGCGCGGCGCGGGAATACGCGAGATCGGTTACGCGAAGGGTTCGAAAGAGGGAGATAGATAGAAAGGGTGGGAGGGAAGTGTTGGAGCTGCATTCCACTTTGTCCGAGCTGGGCTCGCCGTTTGACTCGACTAGCCAGCCGATGTTGGCTAACAATGTGCATGCTTCAGTGGTTTCACTCGTTCGGGATTTTTGTGACCGAATGGAAACACGGTGCCCATTCCAGTGAACGTAAGGGTCCGCCCCGTGCAGCACATGTTTCACGGGAAACGGAAAGGTCACAGTGTGACGGGAGAGCCGCGATAATGGTATCCCGCTAAGAGAGGAAAGTCTATCGCGTGGAGAGCCGAGGTTTTATCTATCGAAGGAGATGAAGCTAATCGAGGCGAAGGCATTCCTCCGCCGAGGTATTAACGTTATCCGTTTAGAATGATTTACGCGGCTGTAGTCTGAACGCATCTGCGCGCAAGCAAACTTGTAAAAGGGCTCGATGCGATTCGCTGGCTGATCCGAGGGCAACGAAGACATTTTTTTTTTTTTAAATATTAACGGTCCATGTGTTCTGTTCAGTGTTTGAACGATTTTTGAAAGAACAGTGGGATTAAATAAGGAAGTCAATGAGACAAGTAGAAGCAGATGGAAAAGATTAAGAAAAAGTGTAGAATTCGAGTGACTGTATGGTTAGGAAATGAAGTAGCGATCCCCAGCGAGGGAAATTTCGAAGGAGTAGTCGAAGTGTACAGGAAACTCGTCCTTTTTTCGAGATCAAATGATTCAAAGATATGAACTTCATTTTCCTTACGTGGCACGTTAGTAGCTAAACGTGTTATTTGACTTTCAAGTGTCGTGTAATTATCCCGTTGAACTTCGCCGGTGAAACTATCTAACCCGACTTCGTATGTCACGACGGAAACGGCGGACTTCCCATCGAGACCCGCCGCGAAAGACGAAATCGAGGCGTAATAGTGGAAAAAGTAATTCTTCTTACCAACTTGAACATGTTGATTGGTTTGGTGAGTTGATTGTTTACTTCTCGAAAGTAAGCAAGCTTATGCTGGATCCTCCGAGCGGCGGTCCTTTTATACAAAAGTGGATTTTAAAAAATCGCTATAAATTTGATCACGTGGCCCGCCATTTGACAGTCTGACGTTATGCGTCGGCCGGTTGAGTCAGCCAGTTGGCTGAAGGAGTGGGGTGCTGTGCACCCAATGCTAGTGCAGTATCGGCGCGAAACGGGCCGTCGTTAGCCAATCGCCTGCTTTCAACCCCTCGCGATCGGTCCCGGGGAATTGGGTTAAGACACGTTATGTGGAAATAGTTCAATCGCCTGCGTGCGATACACGCTACATGGGCGTGTGTGTACGTGTGTGCGGGTGACACACAACCAACGGGCCAGGGTAAGTGCACGTTGTGCCAGCGATGAAAAACAACGCTCGGCGAGGCATACGCTCTAAATGCAAACTGATTTTGCGGAAAAAAATGTTAGCCAAGGTCTTCTTCCTTTGCGAGCATCGTGCAGGCGGAACAACACGGCTTATTCGTTTTTTAGTGTCTAAGAATTGATTTTGAGTTGCTCGGGATGGGGTCATTTATTCGACCCCTCGAGAGGATGTGCGTTGAATGGAATTTTAATTTTTTACGGGGAATTTGTTGTTAATGGAAAATGATAATGGCTTACTTTTTTATTGAGTTGTGGTAAAAGTGACGTGTATTATTTTTTATTATGTATTTTAGAGAGGTGAACTATATTTTGTTGAAAATACTGAAAAATTCGTTTTTCCAAATTTCAGGGGTACAGCGTGGGGACTAATATGAACATTTTTATATGGGGAATTTATAGATTGGAACGTTCTCTTTAAAATTCTATCTCTTTCTGGTAATTGAGTTTTTGTTTATTTAAATTTAAATTTAGAATAAAAACAATCACATCTGATCCGAGATGTTGGAATGATATTTTTTAGTAACTTTTTCTTAATTCTGTATTTCTGTGACACAGCAGTAGATTTCGTACACTGAAAAAGGCACATTGTCAACCCAAAAAGTGATTATATCACTGAAGTAGAGCTGTGCTTCGTTGCTACATGAAGACTGATTAACGATATTAATATGAAATTCACGTTTCGGTGTCTTATATACTATTAGCGATTGACAGGATATTTCAATCAGCCAAGCATCCTGCGCTTAAAAGTATGTCAGTAGCTGAAGATCGTCCTCAGAAGTTAATTAAAAAAGTTTCACCATTATTCATGAGTTTGAAAGATCTTATTTTGCATTAGAGACGAGGAACTTCTTTTCTTCTTGGAGTTTAAGTTTAAACCAGAGCAATTCATTCGGTTACATAAAAAATTTCCGATACAAATATGAAGCCGGAAGCCATACGATTGAATCGAAGTTGGGGATCGCTATCATTGCAATAATTATACGGTGTGCAGTCTTTGGAAAGAAAAAGGCAGAGGCTAAAAATAATTCACGGCTGAATGATGCTTTGGTGTGAAACTTTTCAACTATCGATCAGCACCCAAGAAATACCAACACATTCCGTCAAATCAAGATTTCACGAATATGTGTTCCCACTGTTTCAAAATCGCTTATTAACGTTAGCAAATGCGTCGTATTTCTCACTATTCCGTTACTATCGATGATAATTATTCAGATCCGTGATTAGTAATATACAAAGAATTCGTAAAAAATAATGGTAATTAATATGTTACGGTTGAAGCGTATCGGTGGTAAGTAGAGAAAAAAAGCTCGCTTTTCTTGTCCGCAGACTGACGAATAGGAAACATTAAAATAGATACCTATAAGGAATTGCTTAATCACCAGACAGTCTATTGAAAAAGTATTACAGCCACTTAGAACCGCGAAGCCGCTCAATTGTAAATGTAGCATAAGTCACACTTGCTGCAGTGTGCAAATCACTGCTTAATGCTAGGTCTGGAATGAATCAAAAGAAAGTACTTCTCGTTTAAAGTGCCTGGTTTCCTAAAAAAATTACCATCTAAGACTATTTCTTTCTTTCAAAAGAGCGAGCGTGCATAATAGACATACCTTCGTGTATTTGGAAATATCTACTTGCTACCATTCTATCGAAATTGGTAACTTTCTCAAACAGGAATTATTTTATAGAGAAAGTGTCTTCTGCAACTTGAAATTCTTTTTTAAATCTTTACTCAAATTCTTGTTCAAATTTTTTTAAAATCTTTATTCAAGCTCTTCTTCAAATTCTTCATTAAATTTTTATTCCAATTATTCTTTAAATCTTTATTCAAATTCTTCTTCAAATTATTTTTTAAATTTGTATTCAATCTCTTCTTCCAATTCTTTTTTAAATCTTTATTCAAATTCTTCTTTAAATCTTTATTCAAATTCTTCTTTAAATCTTTATTCAAATTCTTCTTTAAATCTTTATTCAAATTCTTCTTTAAATCTTTATTCAAATTCTTCTTTAAATCTTTATTCAAATTCTTCTTTAAATCTTTATTCAAATTCTTCTTTAAATCTTTATTCAAATTCTTCTTTAAATCTTTATTCAAATTCTTCTTTAAATCTTTATTCAAATTCTTCTTTAAATCTTTATTCAAATTCTTCTTTAAATCTTTATTCAAATTCTTCTTTAAATCTTTATTCAAATTCTTCTTTAAATCTTTATTCAAATTCTTCTTTAAATTTTTTTTTAAATTCTCATTTAACCACCAGTAGATAATCGCTATCCATAATATATCAGACCATTTCCCTTCTATTTGAAAAATCCATACAAACTTCACTAGCTCTACATCAAATCATCGTGACGTTTTGTGTAATTCAATCAGTGTTACGCCATATTAGGAAGCACGCCAGGGTGTCGTAATATGGATCACAATCCCCATAGAACGTCAAGGCATGTAGCAAGTGCTGCAAGGTATCGCGTGTCAACCTCACGGAAGTCAGCCGCGACTTTCGACGGATGAAAAATGCGGATTGACATGTGGTGGCGTCCAACAATGTCATCGAATCGCTGCCCGGAATTAGCTAACGAAATCCCCTCGTCCAGTTATTAATATTAAATCCAGACCAGTGTCATGATAGCTTATCGAGCAGGACTGCGTATGGCTCAACCATAAATATCTCTCGCTGCAAGAAAAATTTATTCTCCACTAAATCCGTATTTACGCGTCCGAGGGGGCGCGGCGATAAATGCAGAATCTATTGCGGCTAAATCCGCGGCCGATACATGTTTCACCGTTTCGGTATTGATTTTTTCATAATGATTTGCATTTTAGACTGGCTTTAAACTCTCATTGCAAATAAACGAGCTGATCTGGGCGAAAGTATTCTTAGGAGAAGTGTGCGTGGATATCTTAAACGAACCTTCCATAAAGCTCGCATGCATTGAAAGCAAATTGCAACGTGAGGTCTAAAAATTATATTAGTAAATCTATACCACTGTATGATAATTTACTTTGCTAACGACAAGCCCTTAAATAACAACCCCACTTCTTCTAACACGGATCACTGTGAATACAAATAAAGCTTCCAAGTTGCCATGCCCTAAACAGTATTATCAAAATTCCTTTACTGTATTGTACCGCCGTGTTAATTCGAAAGGGCATATTTGGTAAAAAGGTTTGTCTTGAGATAAATGACTTAGTATTTTATATAAATCGAATCAGGTTCCCTTTAATGATGTACAACTACAGCCTAAAAAGATTTTTAACAGTATGACGTGTATTTTTTTAAAATAAAATCCTAAAAATGACCTATTTTTTAAGTGATTTGATGGGAAAGTATCCTTAACTCGGCAGTCTACACTTCTACAATCCCCTGACACAAAATTATCCCCATCACATGAATCTCTATCCACGTAAATAGGTAGAACAGTAATTCCTATTCTTCGTCGACAGGGGACAGAGGGAAATCGACGTTCCCAGCAGGAATTACAAAGAGTGTCAAAGTGTTCCTCTCCCACGGTGACTGAAGAAGCCAGCTCCCGCCAGGCCTCCGCAAAGAAAGCGCCCCAAATTCAATTCCAGCCCCATCATGCGTCAAGCTGCTATAATAACGTTTCAAACTTGCATCCTCGGACGATGCACGCGCGGGACGAGACGCCGCTCGACGGGTTAGTGGATTTACGTTGGACGGGTGGGTCAGCAACAACTTTTGCCCAAGAAGCTCGCGACGAGACGAAAACACCGAGGAAGATGTATGCACGTCAGGTGGTAGCTGCTCGCCAAAGGGGTGGAAAAGTGGCGAGCGGAGCAGGTAACGCTGGCCAGTCGTTGATTGGAGGGTAAGACATGCTCGTGTCAACGACAAGGGTAGCAATTTCAGTGAGATCGATCTCCATCGAGTTTTTTATAAAATTGTCTTTTAAACTTGCAACAATGGCTGCGTTGTCTGTCGTGAAATTAATGGGACACAATTTATTGACTACGTTCTGTTGTATCAGGGGTGAATTCTAATGGAGAGAAACTGATGTTCTGTGGGGGTGATGTAGATTGTGCCAGCTGGGTTTGGGGCACGTTTATTGTTGGAGTTATTTGGAAATAGATGAAAGGATGTGTTTTACAATTAGTTATTGACAGAGGGGACGTTTTTCTGGTAAGAGATGGCTCGATGCCCAGCAAATACTAGTGATTTGATTGCTTGACTCGATGGCTATAGTACATAGATTGGAGTTTATTTGTATGAAAAATGGTAGATGGGAAGATGCTGCATGGATAAATGTCGGGAGTACGTTTTTAGGATATAATCATCTATTAATGAGGTATTAGTACTTACATGATAGCTCGATAATAATATTTCTTCTATAGGCAAATGCTTACAATAGGTAACTATTGAAAATGGAAGAATTATTGAAAATCAAAGCCATGGTCCTGGAAGTTGCTACGAGATGGATGAATGCAATCCATTGTACTGGAAATGTTACGTGACATTCCTGAAGTTATGCAAAATAGAGACCAAAAGAGTGTTTGGACATTGACGAAGAAGTATATGTTGGCCCTGTCATTCTCATTTCTGCTTTGCTTTGCGACTGAAAAACTGAATGTCCTTCTCGTCAACGTCTGCAAAAGTCTTCGTTATTATACACGCAATTGACGGATTTAAGGATGTGTCGGACGTACAATATTAAACAAAAGTATATGAAATTTGATATACTTGAATATCTACGCCTTACGCATAGTAAATATAGATGTAAGGAACTCGAACGACAGTTGAAGTCTTATTTTTATTCCTAGAAAGGTATTTTTCACTTTACAAATGCCTCTTCAAGCATTATTTACTAATCTTTTGGTTGTGAAAATGCCCTGAATTCAAAATTTTCTCAAGTTATAATTTATTTCTTTAACCCTTATGTCAATAACCAAAAATACCTACGTTGTTCAATAACCAGGGTACCCAACTCCGGGTTTTTTAAAATAAATGCTTTCTATCGCGTCTTTTTGGAGTTTTTACGTTTCTAGTCGATAATTGCTATCTACATCCAAGTTGCCAAGGCCTCTGATAGCCAGAGAGACCTGGCTAGATAATATAAATGGGCCTTGAATGTTATAGCTGCGCGCAGTTATTTTAGCACTCCAGCCTTCGACAGCTGCTAAATGCCGTTCTTTTCGCGATTGAATTTTGAACAAAGTATGTTTTCCCTTCGGCTTTTTTTGCACATAAATATTTGGTTTTATTTACTGAATGATCCCTGCAACGATATCTTATTGTAAATTGTTTCGTTCATTCGGAATTCGTTTATAAACCTTATGTTTCTATAGCTGGTTATTGAGAACCAGGATGTAAACTTTGACGGGATAATTCTCCGACTCCAACACCAAAAAACGAAGTCTGAAAGCATTCCTCTTTCAAAATGTTGAAATAACGAAGATCCAAAAGGTCATTTCGAAATTTTCACGGGAACATACAAATTTTTCATAAAACATGCCCAGGTGGGCACCCGGGTACCCGGTTATTGACATAAGGGTTAAAACGGTGTAGTAAAAACAATTGAAACTCGGCAGATATTTTCATCTATCCATATACTACATGTAAAAAAAAAATTCAAAACGTTGTCACCATTTCTTCAAGATTTTTTCAGCTGTTTTATTTGTCAAGATCGTCTTTTTCCATAAGAGTACGTATAAAATCAGTGAAAATTAAAATCATTATAACTCAGCAACCGTTTAGTGAATTCCTTTAAAACTTTTGGAGCACATCAGGAAGGTGAAAAACAACAATCTCACAAATTTTCATCAACTTGGTATCATTTTGAAGATAGGTCTGAAACATCCTTAACGCCAGTTGCCACCTGAGCCCCATCTTAAAAGAAATTATGATTTTATCCAAACACTATATTTTTTTGTCTGTGCTACTACAGTTAGCGTGATTTAATAAAATACCTCTTCATTTTCCTGAAAAAAATGACCGTCTTAAAACGGTTGCCACCTGGGCTGTTTTCGTTAAATCCGCTACTGTTCTCACAAACCCTAGTTTTCAAGCTACATATACATGAAAATGCACGGAACATAAATTTCCTTCATCGATTGCGTACATTTTGCGTAGGCATTCAGTAATTTAATCGGAAAAGTAGCGATAGTGCGTCGAGGAAGCAATATCACCCACGTGTGGTGTCTTGCGAAAAAAAGTGAAACTTGAATAGTTTATTGGGATCAGGTAACACGTTCATCATTTCCATTACGACATAGAGAGACAGCGCCGCGTGAACGCTAGCGGAATATAAATAAATAATTAGGTGCAGATATCGAACGCGATTAGTTTAAAACTTACATTAGAAATTTTGGCCACAGTCTTTGGGGTTTTAGGAGGGTGATAGATAACCGTTTGGCGGTCAGGAGAAATAATAAGGGTTGATTGGATATTGCAAACACTGCCATACTTATTTGACCTGTGGAATAATAGTTTCCTGGGTCAAAAAACGGATTTTAATCTAGGGGTATTGTGTATCCTCTTTTGTGTTGGTAAAGTCGCAAGTAAACTTCATTTAATCAACGACTCGTCAGTCAGTGAAATGAAAGAAATGAGATATTAATTGCTGTTTGACGAACCTTTCTTGAAAAAGAATTTCTGGACATTTTATTCTACAATTGTGACATATTTCTTCTTGGAGAATCAACTACCTTTAAGTTGTGCCATGTATTTTGAGACAGATAATATGAACCGCTGGCAAAAATGGTAAAAATATTTTCAGATGAGTCCATAAAATCTCAAAGGTGAGCTTTCCACGAGAATTCTTACAGCAATATTGTAATTATATGAATACTAATAATGTTCACTGGTGAAACTAAGTCATCCTGATGAAATTTGTTTTGCATGTTCGAATGTACATATAAGTATTATGCAGCTGAATATCATGGATAAAACAAAGAAGATGACTGACGATATATGAAAAATTAGATCAGAGTCGTTAAATTTTATGCTTCGATTATTAACACTTTCACAGTTTACTCTTCTCCTATCATTAGTCTTAATATGAATTCCTGAACGCTTCAGATGAACTACTAATTTGAAAAATAAAACGATGCATCATTTAATGTTACTTCATTGTCATGTCAGAAATAGTTTATCGTATAACAATATTGTAATACTACTATTTTTAGTATTACTATTTTTAGTATTACACTTACTATTTTTCCCTACACTGTTCCTTTGAGAGGAAAATAGTTTTTTCTTGGAAAACCTAATATACCTATTAATACAAAAATCTACAAAAGGGAAATAAAATGTCAAGTTCCTCAAATCAGTCTTCAGACAGACCTCTAGAGACAGTAATTCAGATTAGAAGAAAAACTTTACAGGGACTAATTACTTTTCCTACAAATTTCCAGGAAGCACACTCAAGTAAACCTGAATCCCTTAATAAAATAACATGTTATCAAGCCCTGAATTACCACACAAATTGAAATCAAATTGTTATTATCGAATCGAGGTTATTACTATGTGTGCATTCACAGTACGCGCTTAGAGCTATGATTAAGCATTCTTACACACACTATCTCTCGCTTCTTACCAGGTCATTACTTATATTTTTCAAATTATTCATCATTATGCTCCCCCATGAATGTCACTTATTCTGTTTCTTTCATATTCCTCTGATCAACGATTATATTTCCCAGAGAGATTGGCCGTCGATTCGATGATACAGTGCTCACCTTGCTCTTATTACGATGCAAACGCAGGCGTCGATTAAAACGCTGCTGGAACGCCATAATAACGCGGGAATAGACGGATAGGCGCGTGTTGCTCGTAACGGGGCCCGTAATTGTTAACAACGGACGGGACACATCGCTATGCAGATGAGATATAAACGTGTCAGCGAGGAATATATGCGTTAACGATGTGTTGCAACCGACTCGTTGATTTCGCAAGACGTAATGGTACATTCGTACGATTTCTTGTTTTCTCCCGCGCGCTGGGGAATGCGCTTAGTCATGTCCCCATAATGAGACATCTGGAGTAATTCACACAGTGATAGCCTCTTAATTATTTTCCAGTGATACAGAAAAGTAGCTCTGGAAAGATCGAGGCACTGCTCGCCACGTCCTGGTATTGTAGGGACAAATTTATCTCTGAAAAATATCGTGCTGACCACCATAAACGATATAAATCCATTTCACAGTTTTAACTGATTTAAGTCTATGATTAGGAGCCCTATGCCCTTGATAAATGAATATCAATTAATTGTAATGTTTCAATATTTTCCTACCGATTGTGACTGTTTCTTAATACAATAGAACTTTTGAAAATAATACTAAGTTCTAAACCTTCTCATATCCCTCGAAAATAATTCTCGAAGCCTTAGATTATTGATACCAATCTCCTATCACAATTAGCAGTGCCATTAATATCCCCCGGCCAATCAATATCCCAATAAGCTTAAAGAGTAAGATTTTAATTTGAACGCAACAATAAGTGTCCTCGATTTTCAACAAGTCTCTCGCAATTTTTTGCGACCATGATAGGAGACATAATCATGCACTTATAGATAAAGAACAGCAATGATGGCAGCGTCGTCCTATAGTTGGTGTAATTGAAGGAAAACAGTGAAATTACTAAAATGACTGGCATGGCGATTGTGCTGGCACGTTTCTCGATAATGTGCCCGGTTTCGTGTCTCGGGCGATTGCCGACCAACACCGGTGAAATAATTCTTTAAAAAGTTCAATGTACGTGTAACATACCTGTCCAAGGAAACCGCAACAAGGCTGTAGACAGAGGCCGCCACCGAGACGCCCTGTATATAAGCGACGGCTTTGCACATGAACCACCCCAGGAACCACGCTGAAACACAAGTTCACGGTTTATCGTTAGAAGCTGCCTGGTAAAATCAACTTACGGTTACCGTACAGGGCCATTTTTCTTTTAACAAACCAATTCGATATTTAACAATGTGTAGAATAGGGATTTGCTGTATCGAAAAGAAACGAAGACAGGATTTAGTAGGGGAAAGAAAAATGTTAAGTTTGTACGATGCTGTTTGAGGAAGGTGAATTCTCGGTTTGAAAATTGAGTTTGACTTTGAAACGTTGGAAAAGAAGGTGTAAGGGGAGGTTAATAATAGAAGTTTTGATGAATAGAAGGGATTTTTTGATTTGGAATATTTTTACTATTATTTGAGAAGAAAGAGTTTCTCTGCATGTTTTCTTATTAGTTGGGTGGGTTTTGAGCAGAGTTGGACATTAGTCGAATGAATTTTTATTCGAATGATCTCGAAGAAAAATTTCGAATAAAATGAAGTTATTCGAAAGTAACGAAAAAATTTTTATTCGAATAAATTTTTATCATCGTGAGATCATTTTAATAAAAATTTATTCATTATTCTCGGATAACTTCATTTTATTCAAAATATTTATTCGAAGATATAGCATCTGATTTTTATAAATGTAAATGGGGAAATTAGTAAAATTGCTTGAGTGGCATGTGTCAAGCAGCTGTATATCGCTCATAGATCTCTATTTTTTTCTTTTATTAGCTGCTTCGATAATTTTATTCTGGGCAATGTTATAAATATGAATTTACTAAAACGCGGAGATTACAGTAGTTTAGAGGAAAATAAATGCTGTGTTGGATGAGATTTATGACACGCTTTATGACACTAGTCCGTATTCAGTAATTAAGTGCTATGTCTTAAAGTATTTATTGTAAAAATCAATTGCGCAATATATTATTACAGTAACAAGTTCATTGAACCATGTGCTTGATTTAGTTGCACATCAATACTTTTTAACTTCACCACACCGTTCGTACTGCGAAACATCGTTAACATGGTAGTTTCCAATTCAACGTGCATATCCAATGCTCTCTGTAAAGTTAATTGGCGTGTTTTGCTACCGTTCGATCGATTGCGTTAGGAAAGTTATGCCTATCTATCAGTGAGTCATCGACAGTCGATCACAGCTCGTCGACCTAAACTTTTACTACCTAATATGTAAAAGTGAATCGTTGTCTGGTTGTTTGTCCATCTTTCACACCTAAACGGCTGATCGGATATCAATGAAATTTTGTATATACATTACAAACGTCCTGCATTAGATTATAGGCGGTTTATAAATACCTATGCTTTCTTATAAAAAAAATTAAAAATAATTAACAACAAATAAACGTGAGAAACATAAATTATTCCAGGGTAAAATCGGGTACCGGGTCAGCTAGTTTTAAATCAATTTCTGTGACTAAGTTTCAATTGAAATAGACTTTTAAAATGCAACCATTTCAAATTCCAACGATCAGAGATTAGGTACCAGTTTTCAAAATTATTTAGAAAGGAAAACCCTGTGCACAAAGTACCGTTGAATTCGTTGGACAGTGTGGTTAAATAAATATTTCTCTCCCAATTTTGATAATACTCTTACAAAACTTACTAACTTTATAATTAATACGAAAATAGGAAGCCAAGCTATAGTCTTCAATGGACAATGGAACAGCGTTAAAGATTGAACGGTGGTTCATCTAACCTACTTTAACCCTTCGTGGTCGTTGTTGTGTTACCATTTTCGAATTTTTAAACCTTTTAATTTTTGAGTGATAATTATTGTAAATTCGTAATACTCAAACCACCACGCTTTAATAGCCTTTTTCTAGAAATGTAAATTTTGATAAGATGAAATTTGTAGTTGAAAAAATAGTTGTAGAATTCACCCAATTTCTAAATTTTAATATTGAAGTCTAAAAATGTATATAAATATTGGCAAAGAAAAAAAAATTGCCTGTGGTGCGATACGCCTCGTGTGACCACGAAGGGTTTATAATCTCCCTTCGAAATTCCATAAATAAGTATAACATTTCCGTATCCACTGCCTTGCAATCCAATCCCATGATACAACTACCCCATCTCCCACAATCCTTCTATTTTCCAACTACAAATCTGCGCTGCATCTTCTGAAACAGCAAATCATTGATCACCCCAAAGTTCCACCACTTTCGTCGCCTCGCTATACTTTCATCCACAGTGATGCGCAGAGGTGTTGAATAAAAATTATGAGAGTCAATAACGTTTAATTCGCAGCGCGTGGCGTGCAAATCGTGCGGCGTAAAAAGCAGTCGCGTGTTTTTTTGCCTCGGGATACGGTTTGAGTAGCAAGTCCTTTCAGCCAGCATCGGGGCCGATTGTACGGCATCACCGAAAGTATTGTGTGAAGTGAAGGGTGTGCGCGAGGCCGCGTAGAAAGGAACTTCCCGTGGGCCGTAGATCAAGCGTTGCGCGAATAATTATTTATTCCGCTGAATACGCAACCGGCCGGCAGCCGATAAAGTCGCCGCGTGCGTCAAAATCCACTTATGTGGAATAATAATTCGCAGCGCGTGCACCGCGCCTTCGACCGCGTAGATTGTAGAAAGTATATAGGCCGCGTGCGTCGCGGTTGGCTCCGATGATTGAGCTTCGATTGCTGTAGAGCTGTGACCACGATTAAAAGACTGATTTTAGGGTAAAACTATACAATACGCCCCATTTGACAAAACGCCCCAGCATTATTTTACGCACACAAACAAGGATGCATCGATGCGATCATCAGATTCGAACTTGCCTCATTGTCAGTATTATTTTTGCGGCAGTTGTGGACGACTGAGACATGTTCGAATCTGATGATAGCGTCGATGTATCCTTGTTTATGTGCGTAAAATAATGGTGGGGCGTTTTGTCAAATGGGGCGTATTGTATAGTTTTATCCTAAACACCCAGAAAGATCGTGACAAGGCATTTTAATTGTTATGACAGATTAGGGGAAGCTAACCAAGGGGGAGAATGAAAAAGTGGTCGTTAGGTAAGGGGTGGTTGGGAAAGGATAATGTCAAACTTGATGGCTGTGTTAGGTTTTAATGATACATAAAGATTGGGCGGAGATTTGTTAGAAAATTACTAGGTTTATGAATGAGTACAGAAACAGGTGGTAGTGGCAGGTGCTTAAGTACATAAGCTGTAAAATCGGTTTACACTGCAATATTATATAGATTTTCCATGTTTCCACTCTTTTAGATTTAAATGTTCTTAGGGGGCATCGTAAAGAAATTATTTTTTGTTCACTGAAACAGTTCGGCTTTGGAGGGTTATAATAATTGAACAAATTACTACTCTACAGTGAAGAAAATCTATTTTCCTGCAGTTGAAATAAGGATTTTTTTATGTTCCAATTGATTTTGATAAGATACGACGGTAGACAATGTTGTATAACTCCGCCAGTTTAAAATTTTAAGTAATAAGTGATATATGAGAATAAAGTTAAAATGTTGCCTAACATCTCCTAACAAGATGACGATATTTCACTGAAAATTTATCTCCGAAAAAAAAATTTAAATTTACCCATTCTTTTAGGCTGACAAGGTGGTGTATCCCTTAATTTGCGGATATCGAGAAACTGTGGAAAATTGTTTCTAGATCTTTTGAATTTCCATGCCCAAGTGTGCTACCACCTTCCACCCTTTTTCCACTGTCTTTTTCATTTATATTGCTGAGGGAATGGATTATATTTGCAAATGGATCTTAGAACACTAATTTTTTAGACTCTTCTACGTTACATTTTTTCCAGCATTTCATAAATCAGGAAAGAATGGGTTCTGATAATAATTGTGGAATATTTCCATGCACAGCGAATTTGTCTGCTGGCTAATACGTTCAGCCAATCTCAGCGGCAAATGTAAACGCACTTTACAATTAATGTACAATCTATCGGCCTGTGAAGCCTCAACGCGTGACGAGCAGCGTGACGCGATTAATTTGCCGCGGCAGGAATTAATTGCAACCTCCAGACATAAATGAGATTTGGAAGCTCTTCCTTAATCCCTCAGGTTGATGTTTCGCGTAAAACAACGTGACAGCAAACTATTACAGATTGCCAAACAGTATATAATATTTTCTTAATTTTTACGACGAAAAGAATTGTTTACTCTGAGGGAAAGCATCATTTTTATAAATCTCTATTTGATTTTATAGAAGACGATACTAATTACTCTGTTTTCCAAGGCAACTAGAACGGCCATATAAATACTATTATTGTGATTAATATGACTGTGAAGTAGCGTTAAAGACAGTAGGTACGATGAAGCGTTTCTAGAATTGCGTTGAATGCTTTTCAGTTCTTAAAACTTTATCCTTCAATCTTCTGGCGACAGTGAAGAAAGATAAAGTAAGTAAGGGAAGATAAAGTGGTCAATTATTTAATTTACGACTGCACAAAGGCAGAGGGAATTCCTACCTTTCGCTTCATTTCGACTTCATAGAAAATCTGCCCACGATCTACTTATGACTTATGTCATTCGTACGATAACATCTTAATTTTCCTTCGTGTTACTATGCCTTCTTAAATTATTCATGATTGTATCACGTATTCACAGTTATTAGAAAATCAATTTTTTTTTATTAATCTCGAGATGCATATTACAGTTTTTGTTAACACTTCCAAGTCCAAACGCAAGTCGATACGACGATTATCTGAAATTCTTCGATATCTACCCTGCATAATTTACATAACGAGTAAACATTTCCTTTCGCTTTTTCCCGTCTTTTTACTTCGACCAAGATATCAACTCTGTCACTTTGTTCCCAATCTGTGGCCTTGTCGTTTTCTCTTATTGGTTTTGCTCTTATCTCTGCTAATGTAGTATTTTATTTCTCCTAACTTAAAGCCACGTTCCCACGTTTGAATCGTTCGAATACCTTACATAGGATTACTTAGTTTTAAGTGTACATACTCTGCACATTCGTGGGAATGTCGCTTAACACTCTGATACATCTGTACATAATTCCTTTTCTGAATACATTCAACAATACATGTTGTACATGTGGGAAGGTATATCTGAATCACACTCTCCAATTAAAAATAAGTTTTACTTGTGCCATTAACAAACAAATTGAAAACCAGTGTAATAATAATTTTCTGTTTTACTTTACCCACTAAAATTGTAGTTTGAATAATTTTATTGGTTGGTAGCTATTTTTAATCTTGTGGTAAGGTTGAACGTGCATCCTGCATTGCGTTTGTTTTTACATTTTATTTTTGTAATTATTCTTTTTCTATTATTATTGGTATTTTGTTATTATTCTCACTTTAGACTTAAGACCAGCAAATTTCTGAATCTTTTCATTTTTCATTTCTCGTTTATTTTTTTGTTAATTGTATGCAAATGGAAGTGTAAAAAGACGTATTATTATTATTATTATTATATAAGGCAGCGAACTATGTTGCAAATATACTTCATGTTTCAGATATTACCCCCCGAATGGTGTTTCTTGCACTTTATTTTCCCCGCAAGTGTGAAACTTGCACTTTTGAAACTTTCCTCCCCTCTGTTACAGAGTGAAAGAAAAGAAGAGACATCGTTTCGTCGAAGACAAACGTCGTGTGTCTCGTTGACTCGTGAAAATTCAATATTGACAGGGCTACGTGTATGCTGACATGGAACAGAGGGTAGCGGATTCATTGGGCAGAATGGAGCAAGTAGCATTAGGCGTGTGCATCCTCTGAGGCCATGCTGACCGAGATGAAGTCGCTTGGAAACTTTCGCGAAATCCGCTGCAATTCCAGGCCTACTCACGATCAGTAGATGTAACGTTTCCTAACTTTCCCACTGAATAAATCTCGCATGCACGCGTGCGATGGTGCTCCCGACAAGTTTCGAGTCCCTCGAAGCATCACTTCTGCCTTTTTCTCCGTGAACTTCATACGTTGCCAAGCTTCGAGGAAGTAAAACAGCTATAATGCTTGAAAGGCTTATGAACCTCAATAAATTTTTAGTAATATCGAAACTTGATGAGACATATTTGAATTTAATAAAATTACTAGCTTCACTACTCGGCTTTTTATTCCTTCCATCACTTCCAGAGTCCCATTTACGAATACCTAGTCGAGAAAAAGACATTTTCGACTTATTTGAAAATCGAAGATTTTGTTATTATTTTTATTAATGAATTTGCAAGATATTTTTATTGAAAGCCAAGAAACATTCTTCCTATTAGGTAATAGACTTGTATTTTAAATACCTATCGTGATATTATCAGAAATGGACGTTAAATAAAATATGTTTAAATCTTATACGAGTTCCCTCGACTTCTCTTGTGTTTCGATAGAGTCGATGAGATTCGACTGCTGCTCGCCTCAATCCACAGCTTCCTAACTTCTAAGTACTATGAAATACGTTGTCGAACCTTGCATCTACTCTTTAGAAACTTCGAGTCCAGATGAATGACACCAAGCACATCGCAAGTCTACGAAATTGGACACTTATTGTTCTGCATTCCACTCTACTCTAACGATACGAAGCTTGAGTATCGAATTAACCGATATTCCTTAGTACATATTGAATTTGCTCCCACCACTGGCTGATGGCGGCTGACTCTTGTCGAGCCACGCATGAAAACAACAGGATAAAGGGGCCGTAAATTACAGAGTCGGGTCTGCAAGACGCATAATTTACGGCGCGGATAATTTGTTTAATCTGTTTACGTGTAACAGGCGAAAGAGAGGCGGGACAGCTTTTCGCGCATTCCTCCGACGATTAACGCTGAGATACTATGGGCCATTAACGTGAAATGCCGCGGTTAAAGGCGCGTATAGTCAAGTAATGGAGCAAACTTCAGCCACGGTCAGCTTACGAGATACAATCGAGAAGAAGGTGATTACGACACTCGTATTAATCCCACTGCCGTTCGCTTAAAATGTCCTGCTCGCTCGAAATTGTGGCATTGAGAGCAAAAACGGACTAACCTTCATTGAAAAACAATTCATTTTCCCTATTTTATATGATTAGTACAGCATACTGGAATACATTATTGCTACTAATTCAATTTTGCAAAAAATGTGAGTTGGTCCGTTTTTGAAACTTTTAATGACGGGGTATACGAATCACATTGAAGTTTTCAAAACACTGCCGCGACGATGGTTAAAGTTTCTCGAGTTTAATACATGATTTTTGTATCGGAGTTATTTCGAAATTTTTCGTCAACCGAGCAAGTCAGTTGAATTTTAAAATTCACCAAGCTATGGATGATTTTGAATTAATAGAGTTTGAATTTCGATGGTTCGTATGAGCTTCGTTACTGGCAAGTTCGAGGCTCTACTGTCCCTAATAATAAATTCATAGTCCTATTGTCACGCGCCCCTGAAAATATCAAATCTGGAATCTCACTGCTCATTACAAACAGAATGTCCTCTTTAATGGACGCGAGTATTATTGGCGCGAGCTTCTGCTGACATCCGTAATTTTCAATGGGGCCGAATGATCGTTTCACGCCCGAACATACAGCAAATTCTGATTACTCTAGATTATCCTCTGCTCCCTCGCTGGCAGTTCGGTCCTGGCGAAATCTCGCCGTCCAATCGCGCGAATCACACGGAAAATCAAAACGATTAGAGCATCAACGGCCGTCGATACAACGGCAGCAATCGATGGCAGACGACCGTAGCACGGCGACAATTTGGAAACGTCGAGCGATTTTCAGAAGATAAAAATACTGTTAAAATAGAATGTTCTCTAAATGGAATTTTAATAGACAGTAATTAATTCTTGCGATTGGAGTTTCTTGGTGTATTCAAGGTGCTTTCAATGTTCATTTTTTAATCTTTTCGATGCAAAGATTAACCATAAATAGTCAATTAAACGCTAAGTAATTAATTCGTTTTTATTAAAAACACTGGTACACGAGGGATGCTATCTTTAGTTGCTTCTTAGTTTCGCTGCAAAAAGGTGAAATGAATTTTAAATGTTGTGGAATTAAATAAGAAGTATTGTTAATGACAGAGGGTGGCCATTTTATTATACTCAAAACATTTTCGTCAAAATCTGTCTAATTAAAGTAACAATGCATGAATGTATTGTTTTTTCATTTATTGATTAGCAGCAACATCTGGCAACATCGTGAGTAATTTTTCAACATATAAATCTCATTTGTTTTTAAAAGGGTGGGGATGAAATGATTTCAAATAAAACAGAAATAATAGAGTATGAGTAGAGTAGAGTACTATCATCAGAGTATGGCAGAATATTTCAAAACTGCAGGAAGTAGCCCCAGAATGCATTGAAATCATGCCACGCCGAATCTAAGCCGTCATAAAAGCTAAAAGCGGAGTCACCAAATAGGTATTCAGTAATTGTATTTCTCGTACAATACAGTCTTAAACCTATATACCTAAATTTTATTTAATTTGAATTCTTAAATACATATACCAGTATTAAAAAATAATATTTATAAGATTAAAAACTGGACATCTATTTTATTCTATCGCTTAAACTTACTAAATCTCAAAACATTTTAGTTTGAGTATAATAATTTGGCCACCCATTGTATTGCACAAAGTAGTCCTTGATAGTGTGCTAATAAGACGGAAATCTAAAGCACAAATAAAAAAGGAAAGTTCAATTTAATTTACCGAGTTGTGGCAAATCAATGAACGTGACCGATGTGTCATGCATTAGATCCGGTCATATCATTCTAAACGTGTCTAACACTATTTAATCGCTTCAAGTGAAATTAACGAGTAACAAATTAATCAAGTACGTTAAATAGGTTTTGCTTCACCGTTAGAGGGAAGGGAAACTGTACGATCAATAGATATCTGATTATGCTAGAACATGACGTTACTACACGTTGCACTCAATTTTCCTTAAGGGTACCTTCCCATCAAATCACTCCAGAAATAGGCCGTTTCTACGTTTTTATTTAAAACATAAAGTAAACGAGACTGGGTCAAAAAACTTTTTGGCCTGTATTCGTACTACTTTAAAGATAATAAAAAAATGGGAATTTTATCTAATACTGCTGACTGTTTAGCAGTGAGCGAAATCCCGCAAGAATCTTTGAAATTGGTGAATTATTTTTTTTAGTAGGACTTATGCAATTTTAAGCAAAAGTGTTTTGAGAAAAACGGGTTTAAAGTTTAGCTACTGTACATACGAACATACGGGTCACTTTTATACTCTGTAGACTCTACATTGCTAAGAATTTTGACTCCAAATTTCAACTCGGCATTATTCAGATGATGTAATACCAAAATATCAAAAACCGATTGTTTAACCATTTTAATGCTAGAGCATCCTTAAGTGATTACCCGCAGTCAGGATGTAGAAAAAGAACGATTCTTTGAGAATTTTTTTCAGAAAGTAGATGCATATTTTTATGCAAAGGTTTTTTTGTATCCAGATGAAGTTAGGTTTTAACCTTTAACAGGTAATTATTTTTGGTATAAAATTTAGATATTGCAAAATTCCAACTGATTTCCCGGAAGTTGTTTTCAGGAATACGTTTCGCGGTAACCAATATTATTCGGAACTGGGTTATCTGAAATAAAAACACGAGATAAAAAATGTAATTATACTAGAAATAAGAAAATCCTTGGTTTTTTTATTTCAGGGAAGAAACCACCATTACAATCGCCAATTTGCAACTCCGGCGCGCGAGCCCTAACGAACGTGTTCAAATATCTCCATTTCTACCTAACACTTTGTACTGTAAAAATTAATTTTTATTATTTGAATGTGAACTAAAATACTCTGAGAGTTTTGAAAAGATCCAGTTAACAGTCTCTTAGAAAAAAAATCCAAGGATCACCTTATTCCTATCGTCCTAAATCGGGCTCCCCCTTAACTCACCCTGTAAATAAAAAAACCTTTACCTCTATTATCCTCTTAAACGATCCTCAACCATAAACAAACAATCAACAACCACGCTACCCACCTCAAAGGTAACACACTAAGCAAGCTAATAATCACCCACCCTTAAAGAGCCCAAAAACCCTAATCCTCCCCAAGCCGTGTCACAACACAAGCTCACAATACAATTCTATTCTCAAAGCCTTGCCCAAACATTCCTACATCCTTAAAATACTCCCCATCTCTCTCCCGCATTGGGAAAACGATAAAACCGCAACGAATCTAAGAAAACGTGACCGCTCAGCTCCAAGAACGCCGCACAGTGGGACAAACTGCTCTTTTTTGTGTCAAAATCGTAGAACTCTTGATAGGAATAAGATAGAGGGATGGCACTTTTTGGAGGTTAAAGCTAAGAAGTTGCAGATTAAGGGAAAAATGTTTAGAATGTATAAAAAAAAAATTTGACCTTGAAAATCTAAGTCAAAGTTGACATTTTCGACGAAAATTTCGGTTTTTCCGCTATAATTCGTGTTTGAAGTTTTTCCATTACTTGTTATACATCATTTCTTATAGATTTTGACGCGCTGAATTCAAATATGCCCGCGAAATTGGTCTAGCCCTTCAGGATTCGAAGAAAAATGCGTTTTAAGTTGAAAAATCGACAAAAATCGTGTTTTTTTTTATGGTTTGCGTGCTTTGATGACAATATTTTAGATTTATTTATTGTATTTATTCATATGGAGTATAAAAAGATAATAGAATACTTGAATACTAATAATTGTGCTATATAAAGGGTTTACATGTCGTATCCTGTTGCGTACTATATGCTCGCAACTCGATTGCCGAACCGTATACGCATCTCACACGCCAAATTAACTTGGTAGGAGATAGTTAAGAAAGGAAAATGAATATACTCGTGGATAACGTAACAATCACTATATAATTAAATAAGAAAGATGCAAAAAGTGAGGGTTACAGAAAGGGTTATTCACAGGGCCCAGCAGTCACTTTTTGTAAGCAGCATGATAATCATACAATTAAACAGTGATATGTCAGACGAATGTTCTTGGGTTAATCCTACTCCGCAGGGCATTCGCTTTTGCAGACCAATAAGAATTGCAGTGTAAAAAGAGGACGATTCTCCAATTATTCAAGAGTACAATACATTAAGATGCCGTTTTCAAACTGGTCGACACCTAATCGCTTAATAAATCGCTGTCACTCCTGTTTCCTTCGGTCATCTCACTGAAAAGTATTTTAATGTAAATATAATTTTTTTCATAATTACACATTCATTTTTGCAACAAATAACGTAAGTAAATTTTAATTTACTTCTAAATTTTACTCTTTTAAATTTTCTTACCTCTCCTCAACAAATCTTTTAATGTCTGGTGGCATATGGTTGATTTTTACAGACCTCTTGCGATCTTCTATTAATATTAGTGATATGGCTGGATCGGTTAGATAGACTGCTCGATTAAATACATCTATCATCCTATTTTTCCTGCTATTTTGACGAGAATGCGCTGTCATATTTTTTCTATATAATTTGTGCCACGCTTCATTAGCATCCTCTGAATAATATGCAATTGGCAATGGGAATTCCCTTGCTATGTCGCACCCATGTTTCAATAATTTATGCATTGTAGGGCTCATTCGAGCCCACGGAAACAGTGTGTAATGGAGGCAATACGTCTCCCAGCAAAACTTCTCTAATTCATTTAATTTTAAAAGTTTTTTACATTTAAATACTGATAGTATTGTTGCAATTCTTGTGACGAATTCCTGGTCTAGATTCAAAGCCTGCGCAAATATTACAGGGTTCTGGAAGCACCGCCTTGCCAGATTACCAGTATTCGTCGTTCCATGGCCCTGTAAAATTTGGTCGACTCTGACCCCAATTTGTTGATATATAGATTTTTGGACAGAAATTTTTCTTTCATCAAATTGTTCTGAAAAATGAAAAAGTGAATAATTTTATATCACACCAGATAACTGCATGTTAAAATTGAGTAAGATTATAAATTTTATTTGTATAAAATATAATTGATAAATGAATAATTAATGTCAACTCACCTCTTAGATGTTTCCGTATATCCCAGGTTTTCAGTGTTTGTCGATATGAAATGTGAAGTAAATGTTCAAATGCTCGTATTTCATCATGTAACAATCCTAATCCAAATTTCAATGATGATTGTTTTGGTTGAAAATCATCTGTTAGTTTGCCAAAATTGTGCGACGTTCGGAGGCATAGCGGGCATGTACTACTTGCACGATTTCCAATAATTGTATTAATACATTTCCCATCAAATAAAGTTTGTGAAACTTCGAATTTAATTTTTATTGATTTTTTGTTGAGAAGTTTAAATTTGTAAGCTACAAGATCATTTACTTCTTTATTTAATCTGTTGTACTCTCGAATAATTGCAAAATCATCCTCCTTTTCCACTGCAATTCTTATTGGTCTGCAAAAGCGAATGCCCTGCGGAGTAGGATTAACCCAAGAACATTCGTCTGACATATCACTGTTTAATTGTATGATTATCATGTTGCTTACAAAAAGTGACTGCTGGGCCCTGTGAATAACCCTTTCTGTAACACTCACTTTTTGCATCTTTCTTATTTAATTATATAGTGATTGTTACGTTATCCACGAGTATATTCATTTTCCTTTCTTAACTATCTCCTACCAAGTTAATTTGGCGTGTGAGATGCGTATACGGTTCGGCAATCGAGTTGCGAGCATATAGTACGCAACAGGATACGACATGTAAACCCTTTATATAGCACAATTATTAGTATTCAAGTATTCTATTATCTTTTTATACTCCATATGAATAAATACAATAAATAAATCTAAAATATTGTCATCAAAGCACGCAAACCATAAAAAAAAACACGATTTTTGTCGATTTTTCAACTTAAAACGCATTTTTCTTCGAATCCTGAAGGGCTAGACCAATTTCGCGGGCATATTTGAATTCAGCGCGTCAAAATCTATAAGAAATGATGTATAACAAGTAATGGAAAAACTTCAAACACGAATTATAGCGGAAAAACCGAAATTTTCGTCGAAAATGTCAACTTTGACTTAGATTTTCAAGGTCAAATTTTTTTTTTATACATTCTAAACATTTTTCCCTTAATCTGCAACTTCTTAGCTTTAACCTCCAAAAAGTGCCATCCCTCTATCTTATTCCTATCAAGAGTTCTACGATTTTGACACAAAAAAGAGCAGTTTGTCCCACTGTGCGGCTCTGAGGAACAGAGGACTCCAAAAGAAGGCTGTCTTTCTCCTAGGCGTGCGTTAATGAGCCGCGAGCGAGGGGGCAAAGTCATGTACGCCTTTTAAATGTCAAAATTTCCCGATCACCGTCTAACCGCGCGTTTCGTTTCACGTACACACGATATATCCGTCGGCTCTCGCATATTACTTTCACTGTCTACGCTCTGCTGGACAAGCCGGTGGTGTAACGGGCACACGTACATACGCAGCGTTCCCCCGATCCGCGTGAGTACAGAACGGGGCCCGTTCGAATAAAGGGAAACGGGCAGAGAACGGGCAGCGATCGACCACGCAAGCGAACAGTACCCCGTTGCCACTCATAACCGAGTTACTTTAATTGCGAGCCTGTTACCTGGTAATTGAGACAAATCGGCGCCGTGGATTTAACGAACCGCCACCGTCTCTCCCCTTTAAATGGGGCGGTTAATGGGCTTCGAAAAGTTTCCGCTACCGTGTCGCGATCACGGTGATGGCGAAATGGCCCTTTCGGGGGTGTTTCTGCGTCGTCGACGGTGGCGTTGACCGTCCCGACGCTAGCCTTCGCGGTGACGTCGATGGAACGTGCATGACTTTATTAGCGGCTCGTAGAGTGGCGTACAAATTGAAATTGGATTGCTTCTCGAGGCGCAAGCGACTCTTATCGGACCCAGTATTGGTAGGCGGTTAGGTATCCTGCATGGGCTGCTCATTGTTATCGACTTTCGCGGGCAGCGTTGCATAGTAGCGCGGAGGACACTTTTACGCGGGGTTATGTAACGCGTGTACGAGCGGATTTAGCATTGGTTGGGGAGAATATGCGGAACCTGGAATAGGCTGCACGTGCAATGAGGTTGACGTCCTCGTTGGCTATCTCGGTTGCTTTATTGGCCACCTTGCTTTTCTATCACTGTTGTGAGTGACGTGGTACGCGTATTCAGTGGAATTGGTAATAATGGGGGTGTGGAATATTGAATTTGTAAATGTAATTACGATTTGATGCGTAGGTAGTTAAATTCATTGGGAGAACTTGAGGAATGTTCAGTTGTTAGCCAGGCTGGACTTCTCTATAAAGGGACCCGAATGTAAGAAATATTTTGTGGTTCCAGAGAATTTCTCACCGATAAAAAAGCATAACATCTTTTCACCAAGAAAAAGATAAAATTAATAATAATAAAGAAAATAAAATAAAAGGATTAAACATTCACATATTTAGATTATTATATTATATTAGAAATTAAATTGTAAGTTCTTTTTTGACAGTCCCGCAAACTATGGTATGGTTGTCACCATACAATCACAATTTTGGTGTGTCCGTAGTATTTCCAGTTCTGTGTTTGAAGCGTGAAATTTAAGTCGGTGTATAAAATTAAATTAATTTTAGTGAATTAAAAAAATTCGTTCTCATTTCCTTCTTTCTTTATTTTTCCTTTTTCTGGGTTGCCTTGCACCCGCTGCGACCCCTCTGTGACTAGCCATGGCTGTTAGATTATTACGTAGCTAACACTTCTGCTTTTTGAAATTTAAATAATTCGAAAGTTGTAAGCGTAATGTATTTTGCTATCGTCCAGCATATATCGTTGAATCTGTCTTCAATGATTAAACGATAGGTATGTATCGGTCCACGGCGGATATACATAATTTAAATGACTGCAATTAATATCAGAAGTGTATTAGGCTATAAAGTCACTTATACCGTTCTATTTTCAATAATCATTAGGTATCGTACCAACTCCCCCTGCGTGTAATTCACTTTGCGTTACACAATCGTGGGCTCAACGTTATCCTTAATTGCATCGTACGTTCACTGACATCTAATCCCAGGGAAAGGCGATACAAATCGTAATGTAATAGGCAGATACCAAAATGGGCATTATTAATTTAACTAATATTTCAATGCTTTGATTAAAATTCTTAGTGTCTATTACACAGAAGGAGAGGAACGCTCGCTGTGTATCCACATCACGTGCCTGCGTAAAATGAAAGAAAAAGTGGTAAACAACTGCCTTTGAATTCTCGTGCATATAGTTGATGCAGTGAAGAATTATAGTTCATAGTGATGGGGTCGAGCATATCGCGAATGAAAACAGAACAGCAATGGAAACGCGAGGAAGTACATTGAAAAATAAAAATGTGAGGTATCAGTACTAACAAAATCGAAATTTAAAGAAATACGTTCGAGCTTAATGCAAAATCAATAATGTTACTATCTACTTATAGAAATATATTTTGATTGTAGCAGAATACGCTCAAGTTTTGCCGTTATAAGTATACTAGCTTTACCAGCTGGCTTTGCCCCGAACTTAGATTCTAATTTTATAAAAAAGAATTTATTATTTATTTTGTATTTTTTAGTTTTTATGAAAATAGTCACATTGAGATAGATGAACCAGGCACAGTGAGCTGAGGCACATTTCATGTCCCCAGAATTTACCATTCGAATGTTTTTAGACGACAAACAAACACAAACATACAAACATTCTGCTTTATATATTAAGATAACATTATCATAGAATATTTATACGATAATTCAGAGATTGCTGAACAATTAATCTACTTAAATGCAAAACGAAACATTTTGTTGTTGAAGTACTAATCGATTCCAACAAACTGCCCTATTTAAACTGATACCAGTGAGCTTGATGCCATTACTTGCAATTTAATTAATTCCTTAAGCACCTCTAAACGAAGAACTTTCCCATAATGACTAGTAAACTCTGCCCACTTTAAAGTTCCTCGAAGACAACGACCGATAATCGCAGAACTTTAAAACAAATGTGCCTCTACACCCGTTTGTGCTCTAAGTACACTTCGGTTTAGATGTCTTAGCGATATAAAACCCGCGCAAAAGCACGTTATGACAAGACGTTGCGCGCCAGGTGTACGTAACGTCTTATCGCTAGACTTCACCTTCGCCGAGAAACGTTTCGGTTGCTGGTAAAACCTCGCCTTGGCAGCCGCCAGATTTTTCTCTTCCCCGAGAATATGCGCGCGGGTTGCATTCCTCCAAGCCAGTCCTTCCAAGGGGAAAGAAGAAACTCTGCGAAATTGTATTCGACGTCGTAGAATGGGTTATTGCCGAAGGTATGAAACGTTTTGCGAACGAATTTGTCTTGCATACGCAGTACGTCAACAAGGCTGCGTTCTAGAGCCTTGATTAATATTACTGTTTTTGTACACCACTGATTTCTATGGAACAGAAAAAACATGTTACATTATACACGCTGTCTCATTTGTCTTATATGTACTAACAGCTTGGTTGTTTTTACTGCCATGAAAAAGATCATATGTATTGAAGGAGGATTTGTATTGCAGATATAAACAAGTATTTCTTCATTTTTGTTATCTTTCTTAAATGAACATTGCCAACTGGTCAGAAGAGTATTCTGTAGCTCACGAATGGTATTTCATACACACTCACATGTCTGCCAAGTAAACGTATCCAAAATACCTTTCAGAGCAATGAAACTATAAGGGTTTTTCTTCACTTTGGACACGTTCATGTGTTACAAAAATGGTAGTTTGTACAAATTCGTATATTTTATATCTCTTCCTATCTCTTCTAAAATAATCCGATCCCTGACAAGTGAATATATCTGTAGCAAACGAGTGTAAGTCAGAATTATTAGTTTTGTAAGAAGACACTTAGAATATTTAAAGTGGTATGTAAAATCAGGGGTTAAATTTTGGACGTGAAAGTTGGTAACATATTTGTTAAAAAAAAAGGTAATTCTTTACTTTAGGGTTTCATCACTGATTTTGATGAAATTTAGATATCTTGTACAACTCCATATTTTTATACATAGGTATTATAGCCACTCGGCCTTAGTATCCGAGATATTCGCAAAAATATTTCTTAAATTTCTTGCGTCGGTTTTATAATTTGAGTTAGTTTTGGGTTGGATTTGCTAGATTAGTTGAACATAACTGCAAATACAGCACAGATTCGTGAAATATCTCGTCACAAGATATCGTTATAGGTATGGAGCTAGATTTGGATGGGGGCGCTAATATGTGTATATAAATAGCGTGAAGAGTATATATAAAATTTTTAAAAATTAATTTTTACACAATTTCTTTTAATTACACACGCCCCCTCCAAAATCTAGCTCCATACTTATACCGATATCTCAGATTCCAAATAAATACCAAAATAATTTTACGAATATCTTATCTCGAAAATTAAAGCCGAGCAGTGGTAACATGTATAGAAATAAGTTATTCAGCATCATGCCCCCAACCACATATCGCTCATTTGCTGCAACAACGACATAACTAAAAATTCCCGATATTTGTGGAAACGAGTTCAAAAGTTTTGTTAGACAACAACCGTTTTTTCTATACTAATAACTCAAAAACTGCAAATTTTTAGTTGTGTCGTTGTTGCTGCAAATGAGTGATATTTAAATTTCATCAAAATCGGTGATGAACCCCTAAAGTAAATAATGACCAAAGAAACTTTTATTTTTAACTTCTATTCACAAAAAGATCAACAAAGAGGCTTGTTAAGGTAAAATTTGTTTCATGCTTGTTTGCCCGTCCAGCAGGTACATACGAAGTGCCAATCGTGAGTCATACACGCGTCACTTGTGAAAAGGCCCCCAAGACAAGAGCCAAACCACGCTCATATAATCATTCAAAGTCCGATTTACTTGTAGCGTCGCGTGATCAAGCTCAAACTGCAAAATCAAGCGTTCCTGCGTTTCATGGCTCACGCGTACACTGACCGTATAGGTATTCCAGTTTTATCGGCAGTAAAGTCCGCGTGCCGTGGTGGAGGGAATCGTAACAGCGTAACAGATTCAGCGTGTCGTAATTCATTTGAACGAGTCCTCGTAGAAGGAACGATGAATTTGCCTGACTGCAGGAGAAGCGAAACAGGATACCTCCTATGAACCGCGCCGTAATGAAGCGTTCGCGATTTTCACCGCGCCACTCTTCTTTCCGCAGGAAATAGCTGCTGGTGCTTCTTACTTATATGCGACCCGGAGCCAAGAGGTATTCAAGTTAAGCTAAATACTCCTGGGAGAAGCTCTCCGGGCTTCAGGGAAATATGTAGCTCGTTTTTAATAACATGGCTGTTACTCGGAGCACGCGCACCCTTCATCTCGCTGCTCCAGCGACGCGAAGCATTGTGATTCAACGGTTAGGAAATATTTATTTGGCGAGGTGATTGGAAAATTCGATTCATTTTCGATTAATTCCGGGTGGCTGGTGAATGTAGAAAGTAGAAGCCAGGTTGAAGAAGCTGAAGTGAAGCTGAAGAACACTAGTATTGAATTATAGGTTGGATTTTTAATTATTCTTTGAGCGAGAATCAAATGTAGGTGATACTGCAATGTTCCAGAACGTATCGCATGTTTCGCCATATGGAAAAAAAATCTGATCGGTCCGACATTTTGCACAGTGCTCAATGATTCCATGATTTTCCCTGAAGTGGCATCGTGATTTGTAAAAAATAGAAAATATGCAACTTTTGGGGTGGTTTTAAAATAGATTTTGTATGTTAAAAAAAGTCTTATTAAAGTTGCAAGTAAAGGCTCTGAAAGGAAAATTTCTTAGCTTTCTAAAATACTCGTGAAAAAATTTCTACGAACATGTGTTCACAAGTTATAGGTGTTCAAAGTGAAAAGTACCTTTTTTGCTTTGATCGCGAATAACTCGGTCAATAAAACTCATACACCAAAACGAAAACAAACGCAATTATAGAGGAATGTTTGCTCTACAACAGCCCTCCGTTAAATTTACCAGAAAAAAATTTTTTGGCCTGTATATACATTCAAATTAGACAAAAATTTCTGAAACTTCGTTTTCTGCGCTTTATCTCGATAAAACAGTAACATAATGGATGAAAAACAATTGAGTCCTTGATTCAAATCCCAGGAACTTCAATCGTTAAAATACCTTTTTTAAATATTTTCGCGATCATTTTTCGCGGAGCTAGGCACAGTCATTTGCAAATGACCAAAATTTTTGAGAAATTATAATCAGCCTTTAATTTTGTCCAGCAGTGTACTTGAACCACTTCAAAAATTGAAAGCATGCTTCATTCTCCAGATAGGTACATACTCTACTAATAATTACTAGTTTCAAAACCTATAACTATATCGATCAATCGAAAATATATTAAATATTGTAGTTATATCATATATTCCACTTTTCTCCCGTCCAATTGCCTTCGATAAATTCAAACTCTGAACAACGTCAGATGCACTCTGAATTTTTGAGAGATAATCTGGTTAGAGTCGAACACTTATACGTATAGTATTCATAGCTTCTAAAGAGAAATATCTGTTTATTACCATCAAAGTTACCCTATACCCCATCGAGGCTAAACAAAAGTTTCCAAACTATTCCAGAACATCAGGGTGGAGGCCGAACGTCACTACGAAAAATGTCATCCCCAGTATCACGGTCACAGGATTTATTCGACCATCGAACCCGTACGATTGACTCCCCTGATTTATTGTCGTCGTATCTATACAGCACTAATCTCGATGGCTTTTATCCTATGATACTTCATAGGATTTTCGTCTGAACCGATTGAAGGCCAAACCGTAGCCACTCATGTTCAGATAGCTAGAAATGGTCTCTGATGCTTCCCCGTTTACAGTCACTCTCGTGATTACGATCGGAGCTGTTTGCATTGCTCTCAACTGAGATTTTCAATGTCGAGCGAGTAATCCCCTCGTAACCCTTGTAAATTGTCAGTATTGTCGCTTCTGGAAGTACCGCGCGGACGAAATTCGTGAAGAGCTCGCGGAGGATGCAAACAGAATCCGTTAGCAGTTGGTGGTGGCTGAGTAAAGTGGCAGAATATTTTTGATCATCTGTATGAATACAAAAATGATAAACACGAATGCATGTATAATGTTGTTGAAGAAATTCTTTATGGGAGTGGTGGAAAACTGATGGAAATAATTGATCGAAGAGAATTGATTAATTATTATGTATGGCTGGAATTTTGTTTACAACGTACTGAAGTGTTAATAAATGGAAAACTGTATAGATTTTTGTGCGCCGTATCTAATGAAGGGCAGAAAATTGGCCTTCTAGACAAGAAAACCCTCGTAAGGGGGGTAGGGTATATTTTCTTTTACAGGGACGAGATCCTCTATTCTCTTTAGGGACGACCCACAAAAAACTACGCAATTTTTACGGATAACCATTATCCACACGTATTTACTAAAATTTCGGTAAGTTGTAACAAAATTTCAGTCATATATAATAATAGTTAATAAAGATATGGGTTTTTCTCAAAACGGTGTTTTTCATGAAGGTGCGCAGGATATCTCAACTTCTAGTGGGACAATGTGGTCCACCTTTTTCGTACACCTTCAGAAAACATATAATTCCAGTCGGTAGCAGATCCAAGGCGAAATAGTTTTTTTTCACAAGTTTAAGGCCGTTTAAAGACGAAAAAAACACGGAAAATATGAGTTTAAATTCAAACTCCTGTCATTTTGTGAATTTTTAATTTTTTTTCATAAATCTGCCACCAGCTATAGTGACACGTGAATAATGCTCATCGATAAAAATTGTTGTAGTTCTTTTGGCGTCGTCTCTAAAGAAGGGCAAAAAATTGGCCTTCTAGACGAGAATACCCTCTTAAGGGACACGTGGCTCACAGATGTGGTAAATCACATTTTAAGGGATGAAATATATATTCCAGAAGTGACCCAAGTAGTTAAACAATTCGTAATAAGACCCAGTTAAAAATTTCCATGCACCAGCTGCTCAGAAACAATATTCGCAAGCAAATATTTGAAATCCACCATAGCCACCGAAACACCGGTTTCGATTAAATCGTACAAATTGCAGCAGCGTGTCGACGCGTGTTTGGACAGCACGATTCATTTTTCCACGCAGGACAAAAGGAGAACTCGTCGATTATCTCATAAGTCGGTCGACCGACAGCCAAAGTCCGTGCCTGCCACGTGCGTTACATAAAATGAATGTCTCAGCTACGCGCTGCACTTTCGAGCAAACTGATAATATCGCGTGCACGGAAACAACGTTTGCAGACGCGGCCTCCCTTTTCCGTCTCAATCTCGCGCACATCAGGGCGCGTTGCACACCGATCTGCCTCCTCTATAAACCAAAATGGTCCACAGAGTTTAAGGAAGCGAAATTGAAGAATTTCAAATCCATCGCTTGAAGATCACCGAAAATCAATTTTAACATGGAACTCAGCACCCTTGCGAAACCTAGATCCTTTTAGAACAGTTTTTGCTCCCCTTGGGTCGGGTCGGGTCCTTGAGTGAAATCGCGCGTGGACCGATGTGAAAACCTCTGAACCTAATCGCCGATACATATAATAGACATCGAAGTGTGGTAAATCGAGTACCGTTTCGCTGATTTTTTCCCTTTCCCCGGTTTTGTTCCAGCCGTTCCATGGATCGAGGTCGCGCGTTCAATGGCGTAGAAACACTGGCGAACCAACGACTGGTCGCTAATGGAACCGAACCCCGAGAGAACCAGTTCTCTTAATTCAGTCAGGCTGTTTAATCGAACGGGATTTCTTCCGAATTCGTGGCGCAGGAAAGGAAAGGGACAGCTGCGAGGAAACGGATTTGCGTGCAGGAGCGGAAAGTCGACGGTAGATAAAAAAGTAGCGATATCCTGCTGATCGCGAGGCCACGTTTATGCGATCGGTATTCTTTCGGTGCGACATGATCGCAGGCCAATTGAAGTTCCCTCGAGAAGACGGGGAAATGAATGCGCAGTCGTCGAATCCCGATGTTAAATTGAAATTCAAACTAGCCGTGCTTGAACCCTTAAGAGCTTGCTGTCGAGTGGTCCTCAATCTCGGCAAGGAAAACAAAATGGCTCCCTCGGGGCCATCTGTTCTGTACAAATTCGATGATCCACCCTCTCTTTTCTCTACTGTGTGAATTGAATTATAAACTGTGTGGCGTGGAGGAGAATGTTTTACGTGATTTTGAAGAGTTCATGTACTACTTTCATCGATTTTCTACTGTTTCGTATTTTAATGGATTTTTTAGACGATCTTGAGACGGTGGTTTTTATGGGAATGCCCTTTTTCGTGAGGATTTCCAAAAAGGAGAACTTTCTCGAAGGGTAGAATGGAAAAGGTTATGTAAAGTTACAGTGGAGAGAGGAAGAGAGTTTAGAAATGGTATTTGCACAGATGTATGGATGCAATTTAAAAAATAAATAGGTTTTGCTTATAACCTCTGTATTACTAATCTATGGTGGATTAATATATAGTGTTTTTATATCGATGGCTTATTGCGTAAATATTGTGTGTCCACTTGTAGTCTTTCCGAGGAAAATAGTTTTTTAAATGCAAGGGTTCTTTATAATTAAAGAAATACACAATTCCACAATTTCACAAAAAATGGCACTACAATATTTGTGCACTAAGCCATCGATATGTAGTATTGGCTTTCTAGATTTTCCGAAGAATTAAAAATTCGAAACAATTAACCGAATTCGTATAATTTCATAAAAACTTAAAACCAATGTTTCCTTATAAATATTAAATCTACCCTGTACTTGTGTGGGGGACATTATGCCTAGGGTTTATACAAAAACCGACTTGTAAAAAAAACGGTTAAATCGGTTTTCGAATTTTCAAAAAAAAATATTAAAATGGAAAATAAATATTTGTACTTATTTTAAAAATTTGCAGTTTTGAAACATTTATGGAATTACAAAAATATAACAAAATAAAATATACTCTATCTATATAAAACCAAATAAATAAAAAAATTAAAATAACTAAAATCCGTACAATTTTTTAGTTGATATTATATTTATAGATCTACAAAAATATAGCACAATAAATTACAAAAACAAACGAAAAAAAAATCTAAAAGAACTAAAATCAGTACAAAATATAAAAATCTTTATTTCATTTAGTATTTTTCTTGCGAAAATATGAACTCATGAAGATTAGTTTTACAGTAAACTGTTACCTACTACAATATGCTTGTGTCCGAGGCGATTTCAAGTCAAAATGTTAACGTGTTTAATTAAATAATTAATTCATTTTTACATATTAATTCTAGTATTTAAAACCCGGTTTTCGAATTTTACAAATTTATAAAGAAAAAAACGGTTTATAAACCCGATTTTTAAAAACCAACAAACCCTAATTGTGTCCTATATTCATCAAAGATAAGGTTCCCCTGAAAAATACTGGAAAAATAACTATCAATACAACTCTTTATCGTTTATTTTGACTGCATTCCATGTCAGCAGTAACTAATAATTTGGCACTCTTTCATTTTTTTGTTACCACTAAACCAGCATCGCGACTCGAACCCCTCTGTTATTCCTTTCACGGTGGCTTTGGCTCGAAATGTCAAAGGCATGAAATGGTGTTATAATGTTCAGATAAATGGCAGGCAGCGGAAGTATAAATATTTTAATTGGCACTCATGTACCGCCGCGTCCAGCCAATTCACACACGGTTGAATCACGCGAGTCCTTTTCGCCATAGAGCTGAGAGTCGAGGGCACCGTTTCGCTGCTGTCATTCTAATTAATTACAGTATCGGGTTCACTCGCTCAAGAGACAACTACAGTAATGGCATCGGCTGCCTCGGCTACCCGACCGCGAGAACACGAGCAGATTTCGAATTATTATCGACGAACCGTGGAAGAGATTAACGGGTGGGAAGTGCCGGCCTTGAACGAGATACAATTTCAGCTACAATCCACGGGCAAGCGCGTCGCGAGAAAGTCGTTACCGGAACGATAATACGATGCTGCATGAACTACGAGATCCCCTCGCGTTTCGATGAGCGAGCGTCGAGTCGAATCGAGCGTGAGGATTACGGAGTTCGGTGACTGTGTTGAAAAAACACGCGAGAACACCAGAACAGACTGGGATACTGAAATCTGTCTGGGAAAAGCGAATTCCACTTCGGAAGATGAAAACGCTATTATATTACATTTCGTGGTAAATATTCAGCGAAATTTGTGCACAGAAACCTGATTCTTGTAATTAGTGGTATTTATATTCTGTTTATATTATTGTTAGAATTTTTTATTATTCTCACGGGTAGACTTAAAAACACCAAATTGCTGAATCTCCCCCATGACATCTATTTATGCAAATAGGCTCATATTATTTTCACATAGTTTATGTTTTGTTCATTGACCCCAGATAGGAATGTAATAAAGACGTTCTCAAAATTAGAGTGTAGTAGAGTCTGAAGATTTTAACTGTTGAAAAAAGTAGCTTTATTTTTATTGGGTATATTTTATTTCTTTTTACTGTTTTACAATATTTTTTAGTGGATTATTTAATAGTGAGCTGTGTAATTAATGTTATTTTAAAGTTTCTGCAGTTTCTGTTTTTTAAGTTTAAAACTGAATTTATTTATTTATTTATTTCAACATTTACGGGACAATACCCATTTCTACACAAGATAATGAAAAAGACACACAGTAGAGACACATCAATTACATCAGCATTAACATTAACAATTAACAATTATCAACGGCTGCACAAACCACAACAGGAGAAACAATATGAAAAGAAAAGAGAACAAAAAAATAACAGAAAATAGATATATATAAAATATGAAGTATAAGATGTACAATATAAACTCTAACTATAAATTAACCGAGTATAGAATATAAACTAACTATAAATTAACCGAGTATAGAATATAAAGATATATTATGGTTCTGTAGTTTAAATAATTGTATAATGTAAGAGTTGCTGTATGGGTTGGTAATTTTTTGCTAAATAAAGATTACAAAATTATAGGATCCCTACTGCGTTTAACCATATTTTTATCATTTTGAGGGTTGGTAGAACCAACCAATGGTCCATTAAAAGGAACATTAATCTATGTGATTCATTATCTACGTGAAAGGGAATGGACTCATTACTGATTTAGTACATTGACCAATGTTCAAGTCTATGCTAAATATTTTCGACCCAAGTTTCTATCAAAGAACTCACAAGGTGCCAACAGCTAAAATCCCGCAAAAGCAGAATAAATTTGTGCAATAAACACCAACGGAACACCTGTTTTCGTACACTTAACACATGCAGCGTGTTGTAATAGAATGTATTTTTGACAGTGGTTGATGGATTACTCTGGAAGAACAATACCTTTTGTGCATTTACCAAAAAGGTATAAATCCCTCGCGGTAAAGGAGTAGAGAAGAGTAGAGAAGACTCTTAATTTCTTCCTAGTTTCTGATCATGCCTCGGAGATCTGCACGAGGCTCCGACGAAATAAAAGCGCGAGGAGATATGACAGATACCAGCCGACGGTGGAAAACGACAGCGAATGACGATCTTCAATAGAAAATTTCTCGAACAAAGGCGGGTGCTGCACGAGGAGACACGATAATTGAAACACGTGGCGATAATTCTTGATCCGTCAAACGAAAGGTAAGGTTACGAGGAAACGAAGTTCTACGAACGGAGAAAGAAATTTCCAAGACGACAGCTCCCTTTGGGGAAGGGTCTGGGTTTGCAAGTCGAACTTATTACCTTTCGCTACAATAAGGGTTCGTTAGTAGTAGGATATAGAGAGTTCTGTGAATTTTTCAGTCGATGGGAGTAATGAAAGAAAAACTAACTCCCTTTTTCCTGATTAATAGTTAGCTAGAAATTCTGTGGCGGTGGAAATCGATTAAGAAAGATTGGATACTGATACTTCAGTGATACAGGTATTTTTTAGCTTCTTCAGCTATTACCTATTGAAATCTTAGACTCCTATGCAGTATAGATTCTTAAGCAGTTAACGTTTTATTTTATTTTTAAAATGTTGCAATAAGTGTCAATGATATAAGATACAAAGTTTTACTACCCTTTAGGGTGGTCCATTGTTTTAAGTATAAAATGTAGGTTTTCCACAAGGTTGCTGTTGTTCCAAACATGCTGACTAACACATGTGCAAGATTTGAGCCTAATCGGACAATATTTCGAGGTCGCTAGCATTAATTGTTTCTTTAGAGACATAAGAAAGAGTTTCTGTTTGTTTTCTAATTAACGACTCTCCAGCTAACGTCTGTGTAGATTTGGGGGTACTAGTGGAAGTCATTTTTATACTTGACACAAAATCAACATTTTTTTACGCTATTAAGGAATAATATACACTTCATTGTGTAAAATAATGTTGCAAATCGTAGCGACTTGTAAATATGTTTCATATGGGACAGTTTTTGATATACACTTCTTTTGGTTTAAGGAACAAAAACAGGTTTGTGGAGAGCAACAAAGAATACAAAAAAAAAATTCTACTACCCTTGCGTCAACAGCAGACCTATATTCACCAAAATCTTCGTTACTACTGAAGTACGGTAAGTAATATTTAACATCATACAACTGTGATTGATCACAGAGTGCATCAATTTGAATTTCAATTCTATTGCAAGTCTAGCCTGTGTGCTCCAACATCTATCATCTAACCCCTTTCTTTATCTTTGACAGCCCAGCCACTTTTATCGTCCATAAGCTATTTCAAATTTTGCCACAAATACTCGATATCATTCTATTCTATCATTGTTCCATTTAAGAAATTCTTGGATGCACGAGCCAAAGGAAGTTTTCGTTTTATCGAGAGCCCCGCAACGGCGCGGCGCTGTGTGGGATAAAGCGCTGATAGTATTTATCGACCTGACATAGACAACTCTCTGAAAATGCCGGAAGACGTATCGCGCCCTTGTATGTAGGCGCACAGAAGAGCCTCTTAGGGACCCTGTGCACCGTTTATCTTTTCGCTTTCTGATACGTGACTGCCTACCATCCACCGTTCCGGATATAAATGCGTTCGTGCTGCACTTTGCAGCTAGTGTGTCTACACAAAAGACGGAAACTTCCTGGCGCAGTTGGATCGTGAACGACCACATGTCCCCGAAGAACGGGAACCAGAAGGAAGAAGAAACGTGTAACGAAACGACAGAAGTGTTCCTTTTGCAGTTTTCTAAACTGACTTATTATATTGTTAAATAAATTCTTGATCATTTTGAATTACAAATATCCAGAAGCATAACGAGGATCGATAGAGAAATTTGTAATTACTTGACACTTGGAATAAGTGCTGCTGGCTTCGATATTTTTTCCAAATTACGATGTGTATTGATATTTGTGGTTAATAAGACGCATGAGTGTCTGATACATGTCTGAATTATTATTGGAGATTGTCCCCGTTCGTAAGTAACACACTGCTGATGAATTTGTCACCCAATTTGATGTGCATTGTGAAATACGCCTACGGTGTCGATAAGTAGTCCATGTCTGACCATATATTGAACGCTTCTACTTGCACGCTGTACTCGACAATGAAGCGGTTCACGAAGGGACTCGAGACAGGAATCCTTTTCTGACTCTCTATTTACTGCTTTTTCGTTATGACCATGACACGAGCTTGCCTGTCTATGGTCATTTAACGCCTCGCTAAAGGGCTGCGAGTACAAGTATTTGGAAACACATGGTGGCATTTAAAAAGGTCAACATGATCTTGGTATGACCTACATACTATAACCTGCAGAGAAGTTAACTCGATCATGTAACGATTACTTCAAGAGCGTGGAATTTTTAAAAGAAAAATAAAATTTTGCCTCTCGCTGAGTTCCAGTCACATTAACTTATGACTAGGGAATACAATCTCGCGATCCCGCTTGTTTTTTGGACTCCAAAAATCTCGGGATTTGATATAACTTATCCCGAGAATTTCGGGCTTTTTAAAAATGTGGATTACTTTATTAACATTTGAAATATATATAAATAAACATAGTCATTTCATAATAATAAGAACAATAATAATAATGATTTTTTTAAGTAATAATATTAAGTCTCGTGTAACTAACTAAACTATATTTATTTTTATAATGATATTCTCACTTTCCCCTATTTCGAAGTCGCGCGAGTTGCAAATCGCAACTTGTCTGAATACGTAAAGTCGAAACATTGTATATATGTAATTTAGGTGCTTTGGTATTTCTTCGTTCGCATTCCCAAAAATCTGTATAATAGTTTACTGATACATATTCAGACTTTATTATTCTTCATTGTTCTACTGTTTTTATTGTCAAAAATGATTTTGGTTTATGTTCCAGACTAATGACAAAAAGTAAGTTGGTTCACTTTAAATACAGACTTAAAATTTTAACACATAATAAATCATTTTAATTACTGAAATTTGCTATTACCCAATCCCGGGATTAGTTCCGGAATCCCGAGATAGATTTTAAAAAATCCAGGGATTCCCAACTTAAGCCACCCTCAACTTTGTACCAACACATATGCCAGTGATTTTTAATCAAACACACCTCACCCAACATTCACATAAATGAATATTCACAGAAACACGAACGCTCATTAGGGTGTTTCAATTTTCTAAAGGTGCTATTTTCATATAACTTTGCTCGCACCCTTGGTTCTATTCATCTAAGAGATCTGTATGCCAAATTTTAGACAAATTTAATAATATTTAGGGGTTGCACAGTTTTATCACTAAGCTGGGCCTGGGGCGGTAGTAACAGTTTGACTTGGGAATACGATTACGCAGGAACTATTACATTTACAACAAAAACCCATATATGTAAATGTTACTTACTTATCTGACATTATTGAGTCACAACAGTTTGACTGTATGTCAAGTAATATCCAAGTTATTAATAAAAATGAGAAGCGGAATGTTATAGCCCTAACGATACAGTGTAAAGTGTTGCAACCGTAGCTGATCTAGGATCGGTTGTAACACTACATAGATTCTATGCAAACAAGACAATATTATTCGCTTTCTTTCGGTTTTGTTGTGGTACAACCGACCCCGACTGCTGATGTTACAATCACCCCCGACCATGCTTTTGAACTTCAATTATAAATTGTGACTAACGAGACAATTAAAAGTGCTAGGTAACGATCAGTATTACTTTAAAAATGGTCAAATTACAGATTAAAAACGCACATACTTGCAAAGGGAGTGTTTACATTAGATTCATAAATCAGTAAGAAAAAGTTAGTTTAGGATATCGAAAAGTTATTTTTTTCACTATCCATGTCTATTGCGTATCTATACTGCCAGAACATGGATGTGTGTATTCCAAATGTCATTATTTATCATGTGTATATCTAGAATTGATGTCAATATTCATTATATGTTTTGAGATTCAACACAATTTATATATGTTACATTCGCCCCCCTGTTACTACCGCCCCCGATCTACCCTACATATTTTCGCTTTTCCAGGTTTTGAAAATGCGGGTAAAATAATAACGTACAGAATTTTTATAGGTATGAACAATAATAGAAAGTAATAAAATGTCAATTTATCTAAATGTAAGTCTTCTTTGAAGTTTAATTTCAGTTTTAAGGACTTGTGAGTAAAAATAATTATCATTGGAAATCGTGTTTCCTTAGCCTACTAAATATTATTTAGTGTGCAAAGTGTGCAACCTCTAAATATTACTCAATCTTCCTAAAATTTGTCAGATATTTTTTTTATATTAATAGGAAACAGGGCCTGCGCAAAGTGAAATAAAAATATAATATTTTAATTTTACCCCTATAATATGAAACACCCTAACGCTCATACACAAAACCTTCCCCATTTTCGATTCGTCTCTCGGTTGAAAATCACGTCCCGTCAAGTTGCGTGGCATGCATATTCCAAACCGCCCTGCACACGTTCGCCCTATCGCGAGGAAGCCTCCGACCCGATGCGGGTCAGCTTCTAGCCGAAAGGAAGAAAAATAAAGCAAGCTTCTCGTCGGATAAATCCAAATTACGAGGTGGCGGTGAGCCCAGAGCGTCGAAGGGCTGGAAGAAAAAATATATTTACCGCGATCCCTAATGGAAATTTCTATGAAGCATCGCGCAAGTAACGAACGGGTAGCTCTCGGGGGAATCGAACCAGTCGGCTTCTGTTCTAGATTCGCTGGGTGCGAACCCCGAGTTCAGCGGTGGAGCAGCCCCGATCTAGGCCAACCTGGCGTTGCCTCTCGGCGTAGACGGCCATCGCTCTGCGGCTGCGCGGATCCTCTCTTCGGCCACTGCCCCGGTTTCGAGTACCTTCAAGGTCCCGCGGCTCCCACCGTGCGACCTCTCTCCTCCGGGGCGATCCAGGTGCGTCGATGCACCGGAAGCGGTTGCATCGCCGCTACCTCCTTCGTCCAATCTCCTCCCCGTGTCGCGTGCCGCCATCGTTTCAATTTGCCAGCCATCCCTGCCACCGCCGGCGAGATTGTGCCATCGAGCCGGGAACACCGCCGCGATACAAACGCGCTCGAACGTCGCAGACAGCGAATTTATTAATTGGGTCAGTCCTTCCTTACCAGAGCATTCTTGGGGAATACTAATTTATGTGACGATCCAGTTCCCCAGGCAATTGTAAGCCGCTTACGCCGAGATTGCGCGAGGAGGGTAGTTTTAAGACGCTCGGTTTAACGCTGGCCTTCCTTCCCTATTAAAAATACCGCGATGTTTATTCACCATACCCGAGGCAACGAACGCGTCCCTCAACAATAGAGCATCCTTCTTTGTCCATGGATCCCTCATCCCTGGCAAGGAAGCACTAGCGCCAAGGACCTCCTCAATTATACCCCGACGATCTAGGGGACATCTTCGAAATTCTCGATGCGTCCGCCGTTACTCGGGGCTGTTGACTGCTTTCCACCTAGCATGCAGGCATCGAGAGGCACGCTCCGGAATCGATAGCAATCGCGAGCCCTATCGAGTCCCCCCTCCGCGGGGCGCAGCGAAAGGGGAGACAGGGGATCGTGGAGGGAAGAATAAAGGAGACGAAGAAAATAATTTCAAGGAAAAAGCAGCAACGGGAAGAATAGCGACGGCGGGGTGGTAGGGGGAGGGGTGAAGGAGAAAGCGCGGGAGGGGGAGAGGAACGAGTCGGGACGAGGGAGGTAGTGACCTAGTCTAAGTGGCCGAGATGCATGACCCGAATACCGGTGCTGTACAGGTGTGGTGTGTGTCCCATTGGCCTCTACCCCCTTCGAGGCACCGACTGCCTTCGAGCACGATGGTAGTGGTGGGTGGAGAAAGAGCTATGTGGTCCCGAGGGATGCACAAAACGGAAATGCCATCGATCTTTCGATACCCTGTGCACAGGCCTCCTTCCAGCTTGCCTCGATACAAGACGCAAACACGCCACTGATAACAGGGTATACGTTACAAAGGGGATTCCAGGCTTAGACTGGTCGTCGGCCGGCTATAACCTAATCGCGCCGTTACGTAACGACAGGCTCCCAGTAATGGGTGAACTAGTTGGAAGTAGACCGATCGAAGGTGTGCTCTTTGCCTTTAACAGATTACTTGGAAGCGGCTGCTTATAGAAGAGACAGTTCCGTCCGGATCAGGGTAAGTGCTCCCGGGGCCGAGTCTTTTAATAAATCCCGTCGTTCCTCAACTTCGCCGTGCTATTATCGTCGGGCATGGACGGGGAAAGTTTGCCGACTTGAAGCCTTCCAGCGGCAACTTGTCCACTTACATTCTTAATAGCCGACGGGCAAGTTTTCTAGGCAGCTGAGGAATCAGTCCGAGGGGAGCAATCGCTGACGGGCTTACGTGTTGTCACGGCCGATCGAGGGGACGCGTCCCCTCGATTTATTCGCGAGGAGCAGTCGCGACTACCTGTTGTGTCGAAAGATCGATGGGATGATCGAGACGCGGTCACCCGCCAATTGAATTATCAACGGAATTCAGCCTCATTCGTCATCAATGAGTCTGAAAATCTAGTTTATTGCTGCGATCCTGTGCGGCTTCTCCTGCGGATTTATGCGGGGCCTTGACCAAAGGCTCTCATCCGAACAATGGAGCCCGCTGCAACGTCGATGCAGCGCGAAGCGGACACTCAAGTTGCCGCGGAAGTCGCACGAGTCCACTTTGCCGAGGATCGGAACGAAGGTGGCGGGGCACCAGCGAAAATTGCGCGACACAATTTTGCGAATTTTCCCGTGGTACGTGTTTCGCTGCTGAACAACTCCCGCCGAGCAAGCAAGATACGGCACCGCGGACCGACCTTGAACGCAACCACGAAGACCGATGGGGAAGCTTCGACGGGAAATTACATTGCGGTTTGGAACGGGAGTCAACTGTGAAGGCGAAACTGTCGCAACTGCTGTATCTGCAATATATTTTCCACCTCGCTGATGGATATTTTAAATGTGACGTTAAAAGTGTAATCGTTTGATTTTTATGGTATGATACCTACGGAGTGGCTAAAAAGGTTTCTGTTCTTTTGAGGAATGGACATGTTGATCAGAAAAATGTATGCAATCGGTTGCAGATGTGACTTACAAGGGAACACCGCGAACCCACACTCAACGATTGGAACGCAACTTTGTGGGTTTATAGAGTGACTCAAGACGAGAACAACGGTGTGTTTCATTCGGACCCCATCGCCCTTTAAGGGGGTAAAAACTAACCTCAAAGTCAAATAGGCGCTTCCACTTTTTCGCGTATGACTCCCAAACTACAACAGACAGAAAAAAATATTTAAAATAAAAGTTTAATGGTGCAATGAGCACCGCAAACTTGCGGTAATAAAATTTTGAAAAAAGTTTTTTTCGTGTGGTACTTTTTTTTAAACTCTTTTCAAAATTTTGTTAACCCGAGTTTACAGTGCTCATTGCACCATTAATCTTTTGTTTGAAACATTTTTTTCTGTCTGTTATAGTTTAGGAGTTATACGCGAAAAAGTGGAAGTGCCTATTTGACTTTGAGGTTACTTTTCATCCTCTTAGAGGGCGATGGAGCCCGAATGAAAAACATCGTTTTTCTTGTCTTGAGCCACTCTATAAACCCACAAAGTTGTGTTCCAATCGGTGAATGCGGGTTCGCGGTGTTCCCTTGTTAGTTGTTGATGTTGTTTGGAAGTAGAGGAGAGTTTAAGTTACAAAATATTCGGTAACTGTGAATAGATCGTTAAAGTATTAAAAAATGAGCATTTGAGATTTCTCCTTTAGATGGGAAAAAAAAACTGACTATTTGAGGTTTAAGGTCGAATGTTTTTAACCCTTTAGCGCCCAGTGTGACGTATACGTCACATAATTTTCAGACGTATAAATAAAATCGATAGTCGATAATTTTGGGTCCCAAAATGGTTCAGTTCTCTAAATGGCTCCGCGATACAAGCCAGTGATGCGTTTACCGCTGTAAATAATGTTTACAGCAACCATGGAAACGTTTCTGGTGAATGCATGTTGGACATTTTTTGATAACCTGAAACGTTGCTCTTGTTTTTATTAAACAGTTGAGAGTAAATTTATTTTTTTTTACATTTTATTTGGTAGATACGTGTAAATTAATTATTATACTAAAAGAATAATGCTTGTAAAGTTTGATTTATGAAAAAAAATCGCTTTTTTAATCCGTACACGCCTATTTTGACATATACGTCACATCGAGAAAATCATATTTAGACTAGCTTTTTTGAGAAAATAACGATGAAGTGCATGTATTGGGACCATTTTTCAGTTAACTAATCGCAAGAAATCATTTTTTTCTGCCGAGAAAAGTGTCTGGGCCTTAAAGGGTTAACGAATGTTTTTTTCTTGAAGCCTTATATGCAGGAAATTTATATTCTATACGCAAAATGACTTCTAAAATCAATTATCTATTCCTAGATCCAACAAAAATTTTCTAATAAATCACTCGATACCAGTTGTAAAGGAAGGCTATGATTCTGGAAACATTGCTGTTGATGACTGAAGATCACCATTGTGTCCTGAGGCTGCAGCACAATCTGACATAAACTATCATATATAAGCGACGAAACTATTCGTTTACACAGCCAAGGATTAGGAAAAGTGTACACCCTGAGCAAATAGATCCCATGCAAGTTCACAGAAGACAAGAAGCTTCGAAGTCCCGCGTGAAGATTAGATTCGGGAAAGTTTGTATCATCCTTGATACTCCCCAGACATCTCATTATCACATTATTCTATCACTGGATAATTGTATGCAGAATAGACAGACTCAAAAACAAGAATCTTTATCACGTTTGAAAATAGAAAGCTTCGCAGAAGTGTCCTAAACTAACACATGGAGCTTTTTTACTCCAGATCTAGCCCAGATCAAAGTAGAAGTGTTTGTAAAAAATACACTAAAGGAATAATCCCACATTTTTCAGATTAACACTGGCCTATTCAATTTTTTCAAGTACCTACACCACCTTTGCCTCGATAAAACCCAAAAAGCGCCACATACAATATCATCAAACCCAGCTACAAATTTTACCCAAAACGCTTCTAAGTATTTCACCTCCATTGCATCCCTATAACCGCTTTACAGTTTTCTCGTAGCACCTCGTAACTCCTGCACGCAGTCCTTGAACAATGTTCCGCGATCCTTCTTTCTGTTCTCGCGTGATTTCGCAAATAAATCCCAACTTCAATTGCGAACGAAACGGCACAGGTCGCAGGGAAGATAGCGGAAAATATTCAGTATCAGAATTAATAGGCGAATGGTACATGCACGTAGCCACCTCTGCCTACTATCTGTATCATGGCCGAACCGTGCAGATATCCGTCTGTCTGACCTAAATACGTAATTATCTTTTCGCGAGGCACGACCTTGGACGGGCCAAGTCCGAACTGGGCCATGTCTCTGTCTGCCAGTTTTACTTCGTACATCAAGTTACCTGCTCACCTTTTCCACCCTTCTGCCTCTCCCTCCCTCTCTCTCTATATATATACCCTTCCTTGCTTTAAAGCTCTTAGACGAATCTTTTAAGGCGCGAGAATCGGAGACACTCGGAGCCGTCATCTGCGCGGGAATAATATGTCATAATTCTCAAGGATCGCCCGGGATAATTTAATTAATCCGCTTTAATGGAGATTCGAGATACTCGGCGTCGCCTTTTTAATTACACGCGGAGGAATAGCAGCCGGTTCCAGGATTTAATGCAGTCCCCGGCAGCACCCCAACCCTCTCTGCGCGCGCGGCTCCCGCGGCAAGCGTGATTGCTCGCCTCGATTTCATTGCCATCAGCCGTCGGATTAGTCGCGACGGCTTGAAGTTACGAGAAAACAGACCGCCACTGCTGATCGAGTTCTCTCGGATTCCTAACGGAGTCTCCTTGGAAATGTCGACGTTTAAGGGGCTCGGTTTATAGGTCCGTCCGATATTGATGGCTGATATAAAATGGATGTCTTTCAAGAAGATGTTCGCCCGATCGAAAAACGTTATACGCCGGCCGACACACCAGTCAGGTGAACTCGCCCCGGTGACCACCACCCATCGAGCCACCCGCCGCGGCAACTGGAACGCTGACCCAGTTAATACACCTGTAGAAACAGTGCCAACACTCCCGTGCCCGCGGATGTCGGTCCGTCGACGAACGACCCTGCACGTAGCCACGAAACCGCTGCAATTCCATCGTACACGCAACCACGCGAATCCCTTTTGTAAGCGACGCCTTTATTCGTGTAATGCCTTATCGCTCCTTGGGGCTAAGGACAGCGCGTGCACGGCTCCTGTGTGTTTCGCTCTCCTTGGCAGGGATCCTCTTGCTCCAATTCAGCCAGCCGATTCTACCTACTTTGATCAGTGGCTCGTTCTAAGATGTTTCGCTTTGGAGACACTCCCACTGCTGACGAAGTTAAGAATCCTTCGGCGAATTCAAGGTGTTTGAGGATAGTCAAGTTGCTTCGGGGATACTGATCTTTGTGGGTAGTAAAATGTCATTCGCATTGCATATTATAGTTGTCTATCAGGTGTACTTGGTAACTTCTTCCTCGTCGATGGTTATAGATAAGTGATGTTTCTTCGAGCGAACTGTTGGAGTAGGTAGAACTGTAGGAAGCTTCTGTTGCTTCGTAGATCTTCATTTCAATGGGGAATTGAAAGTAGCTGTAGGCAGACTAAAGCTGGATGTCGTTATTGTTGATGGTGAAATGTAGAGAATATTATTAATTTATAACGAGTGCAAGGTTGTAGAGGTTTGACCTTGATATACTGCTCGACACAAATTTTTGCTGAGTATATGTATAGTAGGGTGGTCATTATTTATACGTGCCGAATTTTTTTTCGTATTTCTTTGCTCTCACCACCTAGTATGATTCTGTTTCGTAAAAAGTAGTCTGGAAAAGATTATTGCAATCGGACAACAGGAAAGGGTACCGACCAGGCCTTAAGGGGGAACACCACTGTGAAAGTTGAAAAAATTTCGATTTTTTTTTCTTCACTTTCGTAATGTTTAACTCTTCAAAAATACTCTCTGAAAATTTCAAGTTGATATTCGAAGAATTGACGAAGATACAGTGCATTTTGTGAGACGCGTCACGATGCCGTTCCGAGCGCGCTATGTTAGCGGCAAATAGCGCGCCGACATTTTTCTTACCCACTGTTCCTCCACATTGTTAAAGGTTATAAATTTTGGGTTTTTCCCGTTTTTACGCACGGTACGCTGTTCGTTCGAGAATCGAAGAAATGCAACCGTTGATCGGGCATTCGAGTGACAGTGAACGTCACGAACTGAAGTGGGATTTTTCCCGTGCAAACTTTAAACGCGATTTTCTCGAAACGACATTTTTCTAACTGATCGAATCAATAGCTCTGTCAATTTTTATCCGATCGACTTGAAATTTTGATAGGATCTTTAAAACAAGAGTATCTTCAGTTGTACGTACCGATTTTTTGATCGAAAACATATTTTTTTAAATACGCTCGAAAAACTATCCATTTTTTTGCGGATTTTCGAAACTTTTTCTTCCCAAGCGCACCATTTTTACAAAAATAATTTTATTTAAAAATCGGTACGTACAACGGAAACTACACTCATACCGATTATATTAAAAAAATAAAAATTGATTTCAGAGTTGCCGTTCCAAAGATATCGTTTCGATAAGCGACCTATGTTTTCTTGTGAGGGATGTAGGAGATTAACTGTATATGGAAATCTATGCATGTTTTTTGTATTACTTTTTTTTTATAGTCTCTTAAGACATTGTACTAAAGATAGGTAATAACAATTTTATAATAAATCTGTATGTTGTCCCTTAAAAAAATCTTAAAAATGGGCTCATTTTTCCGGCCGTCACAGTGGTGTTCCCCCTTAAAGTTTAGGATTCATCGATAGTTTGGATTTAAAGAATTTTTCAAAAGTGGTAAGCCCTATCGAAATATTGTTCAAATAAGACTAAAAGAGCATTTAATTTTCTACAATTGATGTGCTTATATTTTTTTTGTGCTTCCATCGATTTTTAGATAATAGCGTTTGTATATAGAGAGCTCCGCACTTTAAGCGTACCATAGCGTGATGTATTGTCCACGCGCGTAGTGCGGACCTTTGTGTATTCACGCGCTATTATCTAAAAAATAGTTGGAAGCAGGAAAAAATAATATATAGAATAATTGTGGAAAATTGAATGCTCTTTTAGTATTATTTGAGCAAAATTTCCATACGGCTTACCATTTTTGAGAAATTCTTTAAATCCAAACTATTAATTCTAATCTTTAAGGCTTGGGCGGCACCCTTTTCTGTTGTCCGATTGCAATAATCTTTTTCAGGCACTATTTTTTTATGAAATGGAACCATATTAGGGGGTGAGAGTAAAAGAAATCGCATGTTACGAAATGTAAATACCCAAGAAATGGCATATATTTCTTAAAAAACATGTAGGAAGTAAATAAAACAGAGAAAACAATTTGAATTCACGAAATTTACATACAACTTTATAACGAGTTAAGTATAAAGAAAATCTTATAAAGTTTGGAGTTTCGAATAGTCACTTATTTACTAATTCTTAAATTTGAAACAATACGCCATCTTCGTTGCTGATCTACGTATAAGATGATTCACTATTTACTTTACACGAATTTCGTTTAACTTTTCGCATGATCGTCAAAAAATTCAGTTCAACAGTAGGTATAAAGCCTTTTTCGCTAGAAATTCCGACAGAATATTAGCTTTAAGTTTTGCAGAGAAGGAAAGTTCGTACAGCTCGAGGGATATATGTACATTTCTGCGGCTAAACTTTTTTGGACAACTCTCGTAAAACACTTTCCTTTTCGTCTGAAGTGTATTGACGAATAAAGCGTTGAAAGAGGGCAATACCTCTACGCGGATCCAGCTACAAGAACACACGGCCATAAATCTAAGCGCCCAAGATGTTTCGAAAGTGCTGCGATATATATTGCCTGAGTATTAGAATTGCTCTATCCATCAAACAGGCGACCCGACACGTGAATTCTCGCAAGTGAGTTCATTGTCCAATAGCGTGTCAATAACGTACAATACTTTAAACGCTACAACGCACAACGTGTAAGAGATATCAACTATACATTTCTGGTATCAAACAAAACCTAACTCAGAACTCAGGAAAACATTCAAACTTTTACTACACACACAAGAAGTCCGGCAAGGAAGAAGACACGCAACCGAGTATCACCCTCGTTCACATAACTAACATAACATGCCTCCATGTTCTAAAGACCTGCCACAGTGTCTTCACAACTCTAAACGACATGGTCAAGTAAAACTTCCTTCCTATTAATTACCACAAGCAGATTCTCTCTCAAGGAACATAGCACATCGTTAAACCCTGAAAACAAGTCCGATTACTTTGCTAAACACAAGGCAGCACCCTTCCAAACACAAAGAACCACTAACAACCCTCCTGCTCACAAGCATCAAGTTAAATCCCCAGACCAGTGGCTCACCTGGTACCAAAACAGAAATTTATCGAACAATGCCTTAACATCCCTTCCCAGCATCGAGCCAGCTCCCTCTCCGCGACGAGCTACTACGAACCATTTCACCCCTCGACCCGTGCTCTTGACCCATCCAAAAACGTGACTCCCCCAGCTGTTTCGACCAGCGTATCTGGCATTCCCCTTTTAATTGCCCAGGGGTCAAGCAACAGGCGGGCCCGGCCCTTCTGGTAAGACATTCTCCGCGCGGGGTTCAGAAAAATATCCGAGCCCAGGCCGGAGGGCGGTTAAGGGGGAGGGTGGTGCTCGCCGAAGGGTGCAGGTGGGAAGCCGGGTCGCGAACGGGGTCGAAGCAGGGGTGGGTAGGGTAGGAGTGTGATCGGCCGATGTAGGTCAGGCGAGAGTGTTGGCCCCTTTCGCCTTGACACAAACACAGGTTCTATGGATCTCGGGGGTTTGGGTCAGGCTATCGATGCGCGGAACTCTTGAAATTCGACGGGAGGGGATGGCGGGGCGGCCTGGCGTGGGGAAGCTCGCCCCGGCGATTATCATTCTCGCGCGATAACGCCCGATTAATAATTGCCGCGTGTCGGGACCGTTAACACCGAATCAAGGCGGACGCCGTGGTGGAAACAGAGCCGAGGGTGAGGAGGGTCGGCCGGGTGGATAATGAATTAATCGATAGGCCCGGTACGTCCTCGTCGCGCGGCGCTGCGCACCTTCCGCAAGGAATTTTTATCGTCCCGCTGAATTTCATTTCGAGTTTCGCCCCACCTTTAACGATCCGCGTGCGGCGCGCCTGATTTTTGGCGGGACTCGTGTCAAGGTTTAATCAACACCAACCGCTGTTCCAGGCCGCTTTTTCACCGCCGCGACGCCCGCTCAAGATATCGTGGCGACGAATCGCGTTGCGTGGAATAATGCATCGATAATCGAGCGGGTGCCCGTCCGTGGATAGGGATCGGGGGTGGGGAGGCGCGTTTAATTAATTGCGGGAGCCTGACACTTTGATCGAAACTCCTGCGGTACTCTGCACGGGCAACGCCGACGATGGCAATCGACAGAAATATTAATCGTAACGATGATGTTTCAATAGATACAGTTTGTCACCCTGGGAAATTTAATATCAGCTGTGAAACGTTGCGTGGGGGTTGAAAGTTTAGGTAGGAAACTGTTACGGCTCTAATTTCTGCAGGGGTTGATGTTATATGTTAATGACTGGGGCTTGGTAACGTTTGAGGCTTCTTCCCAACGATTTATGGATGCATGTGACGGTAGAACTAAGTTCCTCTTTCTTGCCAATCCATAACGCGTCAGATGTTTGAGATGCAGAATTGAATGTAATGATTAGACTGCGGATATTTATGCAAATATACATTTTTATAGGAAAGGACTAAACAAGTGAAACTTTGATAGAAATATATTTCGTCATTAGACGATTTTCAAAATATATTTTTCATTTTAAAAATTGTTATGTTTATTTATTTCTAGCATATACAGAAGTTAATTACGTAGCTCGAGTATAGTACCGGCCATGATATAGTGTATTCGATTTTCTTACAATAGGGAGGGCGTAATTATGGTAATAAATATCATACTTGCATAAACTTCCGTAGTCTAGTAATGATGTCACATATCCACAATTTCAATGTTTAAATGTTCATGTTTCGCTGAAAGCAATTTGTTGCAGATACAAAGAATCTTCTCTGGCACAGTTGGAACGTTTTTTGTTTGAACAAACTGTTGGTGAACACGTCTACACTGATAAAATGTAGAAAATGTAATTATGCATGTTTAAACAACCTCGAACATGGAGCTTCAACGAGCGTCTGGTAATACACATATTTTCAACGGTGTACGTTGTTTGATATAAAAAACAATGATTGATATCTAAGGTTATAGCCCGCGATAGAAACAGAGTGAAAAAGCAAGGGGAAGTGAATCGTCTATGGCCAGACACTCGTTAGAAAGCACTATGATTGAGTACCCCTTTGTACCATGTCACACAAACGTTTTAAACAATGTTTCAAATTAAATTTATCCACACAGAAAGTATAAAACTCTATGTTGAATAAAGATAATTAAACACTCTGAATAAATTCAAACCCAGGTATTTTCCCTTGCTCGCTACTTCAAAGATGTTTTCCTCTTAACTGACTTTACCCACTTTTATCCCCTGCATATTCTAAAAGACATCAACTCGAGTGTAGCCACCCGGAACAATATGACCCTGAAACGAGTCTCGAACTCAGACATTCGGCAAATATGGTTGCCACTATATTCGCTGAGACAGGAAAGTCTGCATTCCTATGGACCAACAATGAATCCGGAGTAAACATTCCCAGACATTTACGTTCAAGTTTTTCCAGAAGCCAACACAGCAATGGTTCACCAAGGAGAACCAAAGTTCCTCTATTGTCCAAACATCTCTGTGAGCAGACTAGCAATTGACGTCTAGCTGTTAGGAATATGAAAGAGACTCGGCTAGGAGAACGGAAGAATGCCTCGTTTAAAACGAAACCATGCGTGAAACGAAACTTGGCGAAGAGACGCTTTGCGTCATTCATCCCGCGGAATGGGCCTCATTGTGCCGTTAATAACGCGTTTTCAATTATTCGGCGCGGCGTATTCAAGTCGCCAGTTGTGTACACGACTCTGGCGTCCCACCTGAGGAAACACTTTGGCGCCGTTTCGTCGTCGTTTTATGTATTTCTTCTTTTCTCTCCTTCGTCCAATCGAACCCGAGCCGTTTTGCGAACCAAGTGCGCCTCGATGGGAGCCCGCTCGCGGAAAGGGGAAAAAAGGCTCGCGCGATATAATGAGAAAACTTAGCCGTTCGAGACGAATTTAAACTGGCTGAAATCGAAGGAAACCAGTGTCCGCGGGGAATATTCGGCGGAAGCGGAAGTAATGATGTCGTTGGGGTCCATACACTTTCCCTGAAGTTTCCATGCCCTCTTTCGTCGGCGACAAATGAGAAAACTTGCTGCTCAATTAATTCGCCAACGATGACAACGATAACACAAACTCTCCTTTTCCGTAATAACTTCACTAAGTAGTTACGTTCACTTTTAACGTTTCCTCGTCACAGTCACATCTGTCAAATATGGCTAGCTTGGTTTGTTAATGTAGTGCTATTTGGGGGAAGAAACAGTCAACGGAATGCTTGAAATGTTGCAAGGGAAGGGACATTTTAATAGAAAAGAAGAGCAATTCTATAAGAAAAAAGTGGAATAGTTTTTAGAAAAACAAGGAAAAATCGGAAAGAAATTAGTGCAGCAATTAAATTAGTGTAGAAATTAGTGTGGTGTACAAATATTCTTATTCGCTTTTGTTACTTTGTGATCATAAGTTATGACATCGTTGACAATGCGTTTCCAACAATTCTGGCATAAAAAAATCTTAGAAAAATCGTGTCTTAAATTGATGTAGGTACATATATTCAAAACTGTTCTACATAGGTCCATAGGAGTTTCGCATAAAAGCTATTTGCAAGTAGAAAGAAGAAAAAGTAGACCAGCAACTAGATTTGCTGAATTTTCAAACTGGATTCCAAAGATTTTTCAAGTAGTTTACCCACAAACAAAAGAATCATTTTTAAATGTCCTGAAAAGCTCTTGTCTTGTTTCGTTCTTAAATCAAATAACTGACGAGTGGTTGCAAAAAGGGTTTAACCCTGGAGGCATCTTTTTACTGAACCTTGATACTTGCTTTCGTAGACATCAATTTGCTCAGCAAAAAAGACACTAACTGTCCGCGTTATGAAATAACAGATATACAGGAGCTGAGGTTTTACCCCCTCCTCGCACCCTCCTTTCTCAGGGGTCGTTTTGGTCAACGCGACTGAAAAAGTTACCCAGAGAGTCACCCGATAAAATGTAAACAGAGAGGAAACTAATATGGGTCTTTCCATCCACGCAGAACGTGTTGAAGGCCAAAGTCAGCAAGCAAAAACCCAGCCAATACCAAAGTGCTAAATCTATTTTTCTCCACTCATTCTCAGACTGGACAAGTCCAAAGTGCTTGCTCACCTTCTTTTACTGACACCATTAGCATGAAACGTACCTTATAATACAAATGTGACGTTTCAGTTTTTTAGATAAATGCAGATGGATGTTGTCTGATGTGATATTTCTGTCGCGTATATACGTTTTTATAAACCTCGTGTAACTCTCGTTAATACAAATTTCTACTCTAATAAAATAAATTTGTAATAATAAATATACAATTTTTAAAAATCAATCCTTAATTTCTCAATTGAATCTTATATAAATTATATATAGTTTTAAACTTCCAACTAAATTTTAATATAATCTATCAAATTGTTTAATTCTTCAATTTAATTTGATATAAATTATACAAATTTTTAAATCTCCAATTGAATTTTAATATAATCAACAACATTCCACAAAGTTTTGATATTGTAAACGATAACTATTAACACTCACTTATGTTCCAAAATTTGAGAGAAGAAGAATTCATCTTTGGCACGGATAACCCCATTAGTTAAAGCACTCGCTCAGTAAACAAAAGATAATAATAGAACCTTATGTTGTGTGATAATAAAGATAAAATAAATCCTCATCGATTTCACCTAAACATAGTATATTTCCTAAAGCCAGAAGGGTGAACAGTTTTTAATGCGAACGACTGTGCATATTCAATTTAATCCCCAACAATGACAAATGTTTGGAGAATCTGCAATAAGTATAGAATGTAAGTAGGGGAGACCGGGACTAGTTGATACAGAGGCAAGTTGATCTTTTTGAACAAGATATGTGAAGTTTGTTATTCAATTCGTTACTACGATCCAGCGTAGGGCTGTGTACCTTGACGTTAACAATCGTTTTCTAACTGTTTTCGATAATATAGAGAAAAAGTAGTTTTGATACATCCAAATTGATCGTCTAACATTTTGTCATTCATTTTGTATGTATTTTCTCAAGTTTTTGCTTACTATATATTCAAGAGGAAGAACCAAAGTATATTTTGGCATATTTGTTATTAAGTAATTAATTCAAATAAAAATGAAAAAATTGAAAACAGAATAACGTATCAACTAGCCCCACAGTGAGGTAAATTAATACATTTTGCCTTCGTCCAAATAACATTTTTTCATTCATTTTGTATGAATGTTCTCAAGTTTTCGCTTACTATATATATTAAAGAGGAAGGATCAAAGTATATTTTGGCACATTTGTGATTAAGTAATTAATTCAAATAAAAAAATGAAAAAAATTAAAACAGAATAACATATCAATTAGCCTCGGTCTCCCGTACCAAGTGACCTAAGATAGGTACTATAGTTCTTCAAACATAAAAAAGAAATATATGAATGAAGTTGCTAATCCAAAACGAACAAACAGAAGCATCACAAAGAAATTAGGACATTGTGTTTTTGTATAATCATCACTAAAGTCTCCTAGTCTAATCTCAGCAGGGAACCCTTCCGGTACTCCCAAAGTACAATTACAGATATCAGGCACCGTGTTCTCAGTCGTACAGCCGTTACTCCGTTATCTTCCCTTCGTTGCTGCTACCAACGTAATCAGAATCACATCGAACCTTCCGGGCCGGGGCTACAAGGAGGAAAACTTAACGGCGCCCTGCGAAGCGCAATAACGTTGTAATTAAGTGTGCACAAAGCATGTGACGGTTAGCGATGCCGCGACAAAGGCAGGCTGAATAGACACGTTCCAACCGACATATGCTAGCAGCTCGTCCCTGCATGAGTGCGCGCGTGTGCATGTGCCGCGAACCTGTACAAATGCATCCATGACCGTGCCCGTTCGTGTGCGCTGACACATATTCGCGTATGTCGCCCGCGATATGTGTCAGGGTCGATGATTTATCACGGGACTCTAGCTGGGCGTGCTAGCGGCCGCTGGAAAACCTTTTGCTTTAATTGCGTGGATGATTGAGAAATAATGTCGCGCCCCGATTCCGAACGGGACTTCTTGCACGCTCGCGTAGAAACTCCGCTCGCCAATCGGCCGCGGCTTAAGCGATATTACCGTTTTAATAGTGTATTAATCTACGTCCTGGGCATCGGCAAGGCATTCCTGCTCGGGGGATTAGCGATGGAAGTAGTGGGGAGAGAATTAAACGGGGAGAAATGAAAATGAGGGGTGGGGAATGTTCGGGTGGAGTATTTGTAACTATGGATGAACGATGGTCAGAGTTTTACCGTGAGTATGGTTTAATTATGCAGAGTTTTGGATTCGAAGCATTTGTGCGCTTGTGTCTGTAAAGTTGAGCGAGATTTTGAAACTTTTTATTCCCTTGGGCATGTTTTTGTGGATTTGATTTTGAAAGGGACATTATGTTATCGAGTTAATGTTTGTTTTAGGTGAAGGACTGTAGGTTATGTCAAGTGACCCAGATTTTTGTAAATGTATATTTTTAAACATGTGTCTGTAATCGTCAATTTGTTGAAAAATAAAATAATTATACTTATCAAGATTGTAATGGAAAAATAGTATGCGAAAATCAAGACAATGTTTCGTTGTTTTTTCTACGTTGTTTCTTCTGTTAGGTACCTTGTGGACAAGTAGAACTGGTCTGTGTGTGGTCAGACACGCACGAGTCTCTTATGTCGTGGACATATCTAATGTTCTGACTTTAAATTACGTTACGAATATCATTTACAATAAGTAAACACATCCATCAAATATAGAATATAGTATTGGAATTTTATTATAACGAAATTTCGTTGCTATCTTTTCAAAACAAGAATTAAACGTTTAACGCTTTTTCTCGCTATTTTTCTATCGTGATTTTAGCGTGGCCTTGACCGTGCGTGATCATTTAACTCGTAGAGAGATTGAAACGAATTTTTTACAAATGTAGTTAAAGAATTACGTTGTGATGTTTACTGAAAATGTTTAAATGAAATTGCTGTCTCAGTGACATTGTTTCGAATGAGTAACATCCAATATAAATTATTGACTATCCTGACACGTTATATGCGGTGACGTATATTTTCAAAATCCATTTTTCACTCAGGAGTGAAAGGAATTTTATCTTCATAAAACTCGTTCATGTACAAAATGTGTACTAACTTTTTTTATCTTTCCACACAATTTTCCAGTGCGTTCTATTTTTCCCTTTCCTCGCACAAATGGATCCTTACGCTTTCCTGGGATTCAAGGTAAAATTTCCGACTGATTGAATCTGACACAACCGTCGTAGCTCATCCGTAAGGTGTTGCTTTCTGATAGTTCGCTCGTAACGAAGGAACTACACTGTACTGCACTGTTCCAAGACATTGACAGATCATGTTTCAGAAGAATTCTAAACGACTGATTACCAAGGTGAAAAGGAACACTGATATTTTCATCCCATTCTGGCTATAATATTTTGGAACACTAACAATAATAATAGATATTTTTAACAGACTTCAAAAAGGAGGAGGTTATAAATTCGACCCGTTTGCTTTTTTTTTAATAGAGAAGATTTTACATTCCTTTCTTATTCTCAGATTGAAGCTTGTGTTTGCAGAAGCTTGGATGATAGAAATAAAACTAGAAACGATTGTTTTACAAAACATATAGTATACTATATGTCAATATTGCAGAATAATCTGTTAGAAGGATTATTCGCCATCTTCTTCTAGAAGAACAATAATTCTATACAATACCCAGAACACATTTTCTTTTGAAAGCCATTTAATGGCACAGATTTAACAGCGAGATACTGCTCGAGTAGCACAAAAGATGAAAAACTTAAGGATATAATAACCGTTACGAAAAGCTTCTCTTCAGCTTTCAGACTCGTTGAACCAACGATTTCCAATAAACACGAAGCTTTCGTTTGGTCGTGGATGCAGCAAAGGCCTGCAGTGATTAAAATCACCGAAATGAACTGAATTGGTGAAACTCGCCGAAGAAGAAGAACTAGAAGAAGAAAGGAGGAGCTTCTATAACGAAATATCGAGGCTTCAGCTTCAGAAGTAGTTCCCCCTCGAGTTACTTTTAAGAGTTATTGGTGCGGGTGATGTTCATTCGTTGGAAGAAGCAAATTACAGGAGGAGTTAATTGGAAAAACGAACTGTAAGGGTCGCTTGCTGCGGTAAACGACGAACAATGCCTTGGTAATTCGTGTAGCGGCTCTTTAAACCAGCTTTGTTGAAGAAACCCTGTCACGGACAACGAGGGGCCATTCACGTGATTCAATTACCTGTTCGTTTCAAATATCCAGCGATAAACGTAAAAATCAAGGGTACATTTGCTGGGGTTAACTCCGCCGAGTAAACTTTACTCTGGTGATCGAGCAATCTCTCTTCTAAGGTGTTCGTAATATTTGTAAAGTACTAGTGGACATCAATTCTTGAACACTTGACACGGTTTGTACAAGTTGATTGACTCTAGACTCTATTACGTTCGATGTTAATTCGTCTGGGCCGATGAGAATTGACTTTTATCAGGGGAAAGGTTGAACATCTCTATTGTCTTAACCCTTTACAGGTGACGTCCCACTTTGTGACATAAACGGTGACGTGGAGTCTCACAGACTCCTCTGTAATAATTTGATAGTGACAAGTTTAAATTTATTTATAAAATATGCTGATGTTATTAGTGACTTTATTACATATTTTATTTAAAACCACTGAAAGTTGTCGTCATGACACGACATATTGTAAAACAAGTTAAGGACTAACCATTTTCCTTGCATGAAGTTGTATGACGAAACGTCAGCTTCTGTTATGCTATAAGATATACAGATCAATTATTTCTAAACTACATTGTTACTAAAGATGACAAAGTTGATCTGCGACAGTTTAGCAGGAAGAAGACAATAGCATAGAAATTAAATCCTGCGTTACAGAATCTTTCAACCTCCCAGTTTCCATGTTTACAAACATTCGTCCTTCCAAGTCACTAGAAAGCTTACTAAGGTCTACAAGATTACAAACCAACGAAGGGAACAGTCCTCAGATACTATACCACAAACCCTCTAATGTATCATAAAAATATTACACGTTGAATTAGAACCAAATTTACATAGCCAACTTCAACCCTAGAACACAAACGTGCATAAAAACCATTCTCTGCAGACTTTTATTTGTATGACACAATATTGCAAATTTTATCATTGGTTAATAACTTTATATCATAAACATAACATTAGTACACAATACACATTAATGCCCTATTCCCTACAAAATGCTTCATTGCAAACAACACGAAAAGTACTCGTCATCCTGGCAAAACGTTTGCCAGTTGTAAAAATGTCGAGCCTCTGTATTCTAAGGAAAAAAGAGGAGGGGGTGGAATCGGAAAAAGAGAACGTTATCCTAAACGAATTTGCTCGACCCCGGATAGCTGGCGATGTTGATAAACACTAGGCGTTAACAGTTGAGTCGAGGGTATCGGGGGGTGTCTAGGAGGGGTCGTTGCGTTTCGCTGAGGGTAGGATCGAAGCACGGTAGCCCGGCATAGTGGAACCGAGCCCTAGTTTCTGAAGGAGACTCTCAGAAGCGGTGCAGGCTGGAGGGTGCGGGACGCGGTCACCTCGGGCCGTTCACCCCGTGCAGCCAGCGCACTCGATACACTCACCCTCTGTTGCGTGTGCGGGGGCGTACACGTTGAACTCTAACGACGTCCCGCTGCATCCAACCTACAACCCAGTAGTCTGCCGTGCACAGCCGCACCTATACAGGGTGTTCATGTTGCTGGTAACAGGGTTTTAAGGAGAGCTCCACATAGTAAATTCTCCAAATTCGGATACACGAAATTTGAGTTAAGTAAAGCCTTGTATCAAGGTCAACTATTTTATTGAATTGATTGTAACTCGGTTGGTGAGTGAAGCTCATCTTTCGAACGAAATTTATTGTAGAGAAAGCTCGCAGAATAGGGTGGTGTTTATTTATAGGATGTATATGCTTTTAGTAGATCTTGGTTCTGGTAAAAGAAGCCTCGGTTTGCTATTTTATGGGACACAGCAAAAAACACTTTTCGATGTAAGGGATATGTTTTGTATCGGGTCAGTTCTGCCTGGGATCGTCGCCACAGAGTCTAGACCTTGTTTGGAAGATTCATTTCTTGTTTGGAAGGCAGGTATTAATAATACGCTGCCTAAAATATCAACTGAGAGTTCTTTACGAATGTAGCCACTGGGTGGAGATGATTATAAAGCACTTTATGAGAGAACACCAAGGTACAACATACCAGAAGTCATTTAGAGAATTGTTTTAAATTTTCCACATTCTGTTACTGCAATATTTCATTGACATTTTCTTAGGATCGATTCTCTTTTTTAAACTCTTTGTTCTGATAGTTACTTTACCTCGTTAATTATGCTTACGTATATCTTTATATCCAATATTTGGTTCCAGCACAAAAAAACTCAAATCCTCATGAAGAAATTAAATACAGGACAATACGAAATTAAGTACAAACCCAATTGAAGAAATTAAATATAAGAGTAAGACCACTTCCATAATTTCAAACTCGTTTAAATACTTGAAAGTTATTATAACGAATCATGTACGAGGGAAAGGCTGGACGATAACATTTTAAGCACCCTGTACATCGGTCAACACCTTCGTTATATACAGCACCTTTTCCTCGCATAATCGCTCGTACTTCCGCTTCGCTCGCGGCGCTATAGTCGATCCCACGACCCAATTATCGGCGCAACGATCGGAACAATTAATCTGACTCGGTATTTTACTTCCCTTCGGCTTCTTTTTTCATTGCTTTTTTGCGCTCCATTAGCCGCAGAAAGGATTTACGTGGGCTTCGAAAGATCCTGCTCGAAATGAGAAGCATCGTCCACCAATAATTCGAGAAAGTTTCTGAACTGAAATGCTGCATGAGACGACAGGTCGTGTCTGTGAGTGAGTGACTATGGGGGATGTAATGAAATGTCAGGATTGGAGTACAAATCATCCCTGACAAGAAATATTAGCTTGTACAGTTCTTTAATATGGTTTTATTCTAAAGCAATAGAACATTTATGTTTCGCTAAGGACTGCTCAGAATTTCGTGAAAGATTATATGATTCCCTAAACTTTTCATTGGGAAATTCAAGGCTACGATGCAAAGTATTTTCCACGTTCTGTTATCGTGAAGAATTCGGGAAAGGAAAGCGATGGATCATTGGAAATATAGCGCATCCTGAAATATAGTAATCTAATTATTTTTACTAATATTTACAGTATAAGCATTATATATAGTCCATTAAAAATCCACTGGTTGTTCAGGATTTCCGCAATAGGTTCTCGCAGACCAATGAAATCCGAGTAATAAATAATTCCTCGTGCCCTATACGAAGTCTCTCAACTCTACTGCTTTCTAAGTATCGAGTAACTTTCAGTTCGTAAAACTTCGTGGACAAAAGTGTTTCCAGGAATATTAGATAACCCAACGCGACTAGTTTTCGCGATGTTCATCGAACCGTTCCCTCACACCGGTGTGCAAAGACAGACCACGATCTTATCAGACGCGAGTACATATTTTCGCTTCACTCGCTGCTTTCTCGATTTCTGTTGCCAACGACCTTGTCGAGTCATCGCTAAACATCATTATATATCGATTGTTTTCGTTGGTCGAACAAATTCTGTCGGTCGACACTGCTCCGTGCTATCTACTTCGCCCCGCGGTGGAATGAAAGCCTTATCAAACGAGTTATCAAAAGATCGCTAAAGATAAATCGACCGAGTTTTACCTTGAGCCTTAAGTATCGCGAGAATAAGATTAAGAGACCCTCGTTTCCGTCCCTGCACCTGCGACGTTGAAATTCGAACATCGAGGTATTGCAGAAATTAAGGAAATTAATATTCGTAAAATGCTAAACAGGAACTAAAGAATTCCTGTTGAAAAATTCACTTTTAAATTCTTGAAGACTGAAGATCATTTTATATGTGCTTATTGATTTCGTTTTGAATTTCCAGAGCCACACGGGTAGGTACCTACTCTGCGTTTGGAGAAAATGTTTTATAAATAATCTCGTAGACTATTAATTATAAATGTTTAGTAGTAGTCTTCAAAATTGAAACCAGTAATTTAACATCGTTTGAATGAATTTCAATTGGTTTAGTGCCTGCAGTTACTGGTGCAATTAAACCAATTAGGGACCTGCACAAAAATTCCTTATCCCATTATTTGGGTCTTCCAATCAGTGACACAATCTTATTTAAATGCCATCCTGGGGATTTAAGGATAATCTCGCTGATCTCTGACGTTTCTATTTGAACAAGACTCGGAGTAAATCCTGAAGATAAGCGATAACCGACCATGAGGGTGACATTGATTAATAACAATGTACCTTTATCTCCTAGTCGTTTTACTCGTTTTACAGTCGTGCTACGAAGTCGTACTTTACGAAACTAGATAGAAGAAAGAAAGATACCAAATTTATAGCACCTCCAAAATTTTGTTCAACTGGGAACCATTGTTGTGAAATTGCGAGCAAATCATCCCTACATTTTAAAGATTAATTGGAATTCATAAGAAGACGTATAATAATCCTGTTCCAGAGTGCTGTGCTAATTAAGTATAATGTGTAAAATAGCCAACATGGAATAGACAAAGTGGAATTTGTTTCTCGTAACGAATTTATCAAGAAAAGATTTATCTAAGTATCAGTATACCTGTAAAATGTTATAATAAACGGGCAAATAATTGGATAATTACAATACTACTGAAAATATTCATTACGTGGAACAAAATAGCACTTGCACCATAGTATATCTAAAATTCAATTCCTCATACATTTCAAATGCAGTGCGATATCATTTACAGTTCAAGGTTGCAAAATCTGCTAAACGGATCACTGAAGATGAGCCATCACGGCAGATGTCTACAAGGATCCCATCAAGGACGAAACACCCGCCGAGATCTGGATATATCAATTCATAAAACTGAAATCTTCCATTCGAATAGGATAGCAGTAAATCCATTGTTTCGATGAAAAGTATAAAACGTCTTATATTCAAAATGTCCATTTAAAGTGGCCCTTTAAACTAGTTTCGTTGAAAGCACAATAAGTATTCATTAACGCGAATAAAAACAGCTAAACGTAATGTATCAAAGAATTATGGTTAACCCTAAACAACCACAGAATTTAAATCCCCTACTAAGTCCCTTTTCCAAATTCATTTCCTTCGCCTATTATTAACGCGAACTCGTCGAAACGATTACCAGTTACGCGAGCCAGGGTCGAAATAATAATATCAACAGCGTGGAACGCGATCGTGCATTTTGATCTTTAATGCTTAAATGGACGCGAACGATGGAATCAGCCTGACGCGAAGTCGTGGTCCGATGATCGACTCTGAACGCGAGTAATTCGATTTGCCATGTCGTTAGTCTAGAATCCCGAGATCGCTGCCAATTTCCATTTCAAAGCAAACGAGGATCGAGCCACGCGGCCATGTCCTGCGTGCAGCTGCTCACCTGCACCCTGCTGCGCCACGGAGATCGCGAACCGACTGGGTCGCTGCATTTTCCAAGCTGAATTCCCTCGCCGGCCATCGTGGCCGCCTTCCTACTGCAGGGAAAATCGTTTTGGTCCTCCTCTGTCGCCTCAATTTTTCTCTTTTTGGCCTAGCTTTTACGACCTGCGAGAATACGCAAAAGCCTTTGGCAGACTCGTCGTTTTGGTACGTTGATGAATCTGGGTCTACGCGATGGCAGCTAAATGGGCGTAATGTTTCAGGGCTATTTAGCGGAATATTCTTCAAAGCAAATGTTTCTGCAGTTACTCAAAACTTTCCGAATACGGAACCCCACGATATTAACTGAACTCTGCACCAACCACTCTATATCATCAATCCTAATTTGCACAGTATTTGCACAGTACATATATACATATATATTAGCAAGTTCGGAAAAAATACTATATCAAAAATACTATATACATTATCAAATTGAGAAAAAATGAGTATGTATTATTGTACATACATGTATTATATAGTATTTTTTCTGAATTTATTTTGAAGGTACAAAATTTTATTCAAATTGGAGGTAACTAGATAAGAAACCCAAAAGGTAATAACCAAAGTTAAAACAGCTCTAATAATGGGTCATTAAAGCTTCAATTGCTTGTCGAAACAAAATTCATCGAAATTCCATTGTTTATTTAGGACTACTATTTTTTATCCTTTACATGGAAATTCAATAAACAAACTATAAAACAGGAGAACAGTTTTAGAAACTGCTTCAGTTATCAACATCCGTCTGAAAGATCCTTCATCAATCCTATGGAATTTGTTAATCAACGTTATACCATTTCTTCATTTAGTTTCATTTCAATTTTTAATTGCCCTCAGTAACACTTTGGTTCGGCCTCATAGTTTAAATCGATTCAGTCCAACCTTTTGTTAGCATGCTCTCGAGAAAGATAACGAGAAGAAGCTTTGAAAATCTGTGATATTAAGTGTTCGATCTCCTAAATGTCCTTCAATACGTATTGATATAAATGTAGTCGTTTGATGGGAAATTGAGGATGCAGAAATGGCGGAAATCTACTTTTATCGTGGAAAGGGGATCTTCGAGCACGAGACGCTTCCGGCGGATATTGCATGCGCGGAGAATTCCGTTTTAGGAACGTCGAATGCACACCCGTTCAGCTAATATCACTGTCGAGAAGGTATCAAAAGAACGACTTGAGAATTTCCACTGCGAGGAATTCACTTGCTTGTGAAAGTCTGGTTAGCCTCCGCAAGCTTCTCGGTTGCGGCGACGTATTAGGCCGATGTAGTCATCATTTTAATGAGGAAAGGGCTTAATGTGAACGTAAATAGCCCAGTCAGTCGTTTCATTATCTTCAAGCGCGGACACAAAGGAATCGTTAGAATAGCTTCTGTTTCAGCAATTGCAGCTAGTTCAGTTCCAACTAATTTACGTATTAATTCGACTGGCACCCACTGATTTTAAATCCTGTCACTATTATTCTGCGTCTCTTCGATCGGGTGAGGGAACTTTGCAAACAACGGGGGCGATGAATGGAAGACAGTCGTCGACAGCACTTCGCCCGTCTCGAAAGTGGTGACGGATCATAAAAGCTTGCTCGGCGGCTTTGGCTTGATCTGAAGGGGCAACCTTTCCGAAACATCTCGTCGAAAGTGTTGGGACTTTCAGCAACTGTTCGCCGAGGGCTTGGTTAACGGAAGAGTGCTCGAAGCGCAATTTCGAGGCTCCTCGAAACCCTGCAAAACTATGCGAACCCTGCTCGAGCTTACCACAATTGCGATATAACCGCCTGATTCGATGATGCTTCCAGCGAAATGCGAAACGAGGGTAATCGGGCGCGATTACGAAGCAAACACATCGGTCAACTTTTCCCTTTGACTATTGATCAGTGCGTAATAATAGCATGGAATGCAATTAAATTGATTCAGGGGGAGGGAACGAGTGTAACGCTTTGTGCTCAGAAAGGCGTGCTGAGGCGTTGTTCAGCAACGATTAAATTGATTCTCGATCGAAAAAAGGATGGCTCCCGCAAACGAAGTGCTCGCAATTTAAAAGGGATGTTACTTGAACACTCAGAATTTTTTTTAACTATGCAGGTTTGTAAGGAACCTCAATAGAAATATCAAGCAATTTTTCGATTGTATCCGTTTTCGGTTCTTCGGGGGTGAAAACACCCCTTAAAGGTTAATGTGTGTTTTTCTATTTTCCATCACTGACAAGTTATTTTGGGCTACCCGGGGTGGCAGAGTCCGTCTAGAGACGAGTCCCCAGGCCCTGAGTGAATTGGGGCAATAAATAACCGAAGCAAGCCGAATGGAAACGTTTGTTATTCTCCTCGCGAAAATCATATCACGCGGGTGAATGTTCTTCTGGCCATTCAGCAGTCGTTCTACGAGGCCAACGCCCCCGTGCGGCGTGATAAAAACATGGTTGCCGGGGGAAGGTTTCAATTTCATTATTGACTTCCGCTTTCTTTCACAGGGTAAACACGCGGGATGTTGGAAAGTTTGTGGTTTTGTGACGATAGTAGAAACTATTCGGAGGGGACAATGGCGCACCGGCGCTGAACGATAACACCATCGTGTAGCCTCGCCTAGTGGTAATTAGAGGGTTGAAGCTGAGGATTGCTCGAGCGGGGAAAAACCTGACGATCATGTGGCTCCCCACGGGCTTCCAAACAATTAGTCGACACGTTTCCGTATCCTTTTAATTAGCAGGGGATGAGTTTGTACGGCGGGCTATGCACGGAGCCGCGACACTCGGTAGTAACCACGTTCTACTTTTAACCTTATAAATAAAATCGACCTGGCGGAGTAGAGTGTGAAGTGGGCGGGAGCGTTTGATAGAATTGACCTGCCCGGCCGATTTAATTCTCCTTGTGGGAGCTTTACTCTTTTTCTGCGGATAAATAAGGCATGCCTTTGCAAATAGAAGATTGCGAGTCATTTGGTTATTCTTAAGTACTAAGGAGTCCTTTTGGCGAAATGAAGAATTTCTTTTGCAATTAATTACAAAGAAATAAATTGAAGCTGAGAATTGTTCTTTGACACAATGTTTATTAACATCATAAGCTTTAAAAAAACATGTTTGTTTAGTCAAAAATATGCAAATATGCAAAAGACACTTTTTAAAACACCTCATTAATGATTAATTTCTGGTGGCATTTATCATGTATATTTTGGGCGAAATAAACATGGTTTTTAAAGCTTATAATGTTAATGAAGAAGAAGACTGCCTTAAGCCTGCGATTCCTGTTATTCTTTTTTTATTTCGACGCTTGGTAACGCGTGGAATATGTTTCTGCAACTTAGAAGCTTTAGAGTGAGAAGGAATATTATTTTTTAAAATATAAACGTCATGTTCGCCCTTTTCATTTCTGTGGTGTTATATTAGTTTTGGATTCTTGCTTCTCTATTTTCCAATTAAATTACTAGAAGTTTAGATCTGATTGCTAAGATATGACGTTTTGATGCAGTTCTTAATATATTTCTTTATTTGATAACGCTACAGGGATAACCGAAGTTTTCTTGTATCTCAAGTCGGATGTGTCTTCTGCATGAACAGTGCCAACAAATCGTCGACTGATATCTGCTCATTGGATACCGTATTTGCACAGTTGTGTCTGGCAGAACTAGTAATTGGCTTATTGTGCAAGTATCGAATACTTATCTCCAACTCCAAGTGTAGATATCGAACGCAAATCGAAGGTATCTTACTGGTGTCGAATGTTTGCTTACGTTGGATGATTACTTGACTGCGTCGTTATAATCTCCTCAATTATGGGCGTAGCCAAGGTGGGGCACGAGTGGGCGATTGCCCCCCCACCCCAAAGAAAAAAAGAATAAATAAGTCGTCCTTCCAAAATGAAATAAATTTATTAAAAAATAAAAATAAATTAAATTGTGAAGTAATTCCGCATTGTCTTTGTCTATCTAATTATATGTAAGATGTAATAACAAAATTTGTTTCACTATTAAATTTATTGCATCTTCCTGAATGAAAATCCTGGCCACGCCCCTGTCCTCAATCATATCTTAATCCTACCTAATCAAATTTACGATTGTGTCTAATGAACCCCCAAAGCAGGCCTCCTTAAGTAATCTAAGAGCGCAGTAGTTTTCCAAAAGCGACTCACTAAACTAGCTGGGACTTTTTTCTGAATTCTACGAGCGTTAGAATATTTTAAAAGCAACTGTAAGTATGTATGTACATATAGCGAAGTTAATCTTTAAAGATAACCCAACACATGATGATAGCAAATTTTTTAGTGAAACAGTAGAATTACAGAAGGTCCATAAAAAAAGCTGTAGAGCCTATAAGTGTACCAGAGAATCTTGAGAGTATTCAGAAAATATATACCTCCTCCATCCTAATTTAACGCCACTTACTTCAAGCTCGCTAACAACATCTACAATATCCAGTTACCCTGAAAGGTCAGTGACCTGCAGTTTTACCCTAAAGAAATATCTCTAGAGAATTGTATATCTAACCAATGACGCACTAAAGATTTAATAATAGGGGAGTCGAGTTGAACAAATAAAAATATTTTTAATGCAAATTCAATAAAATTCATTTGATGATTATAAAAATTTATTTAAAGAATAAAATCTAGTTTTCTTTTCTTTTTACAAAGCCCCTTCTTTGGGGAAGCCAGGGTTTCTTTCCCTCTTTCTTGACGTGCCACTGGATATAATATTTACAGATCTTTTCTAAACCATTGACTGCGGATGCTACATGGAAGGTTTGTGATAAAATTGTTGTCGAAGACATAATAGACTAAAGGAACACTGAATATTTTTCCGTTATAAGTGACTGCCGCAGTCTTGGTCGCTTATTTCTCGGTCCACCCGTAACTTCTCCAAGATATTTCTAAGCTATCTGCAGACTGGATATCCATCCACAAAGCTAGTCGTAAGAGAATCCCAAGGTTCCGGAGGATGAAAACAGAGCAGCACTGGCGGTTGTAGTTTGCATGCGTAATGAGCCGCGGGTCGTGCGCTCTAGACGGGTCTGGGACACTTGAATTCCTTACGAAAAACGTAAGCGTGCGCGAGTGCGTGTTAATGACGTCGTTAATCATGCGACTCGCCGACAATTGGCCGCTGGAAACGAGTCTGGAGCCTCACGGCCGCGTGCTTCGTTTCTACATATATGCAATTACGACGACCTTTGGAATTCGAGAGCAGACTGACAAATCGATCGTTCGTTAAACAACGGGGGTCTTGCGCTCAAATCGATCGATGAGAGATTGCAGAATATCGAGAGTGTGATATGTGGAGCACAAATGATTCTGATGCGAGCTGACTGTCATTGGAATCAATTATGTATAAGGTACCAAGACTAGAACTAGAACAGATGATCGGTGAAAGTGGTTATAACGAAAATTCGCATTATTCTGTTGTACTCCTTTTTATTTTATTAATTGAGTGTTTTGAGTCGCATCGACTTTCGTGGTCATTAGCGACTACATTGGATACCTAAGATTAAGTTAACATCATATGATATAGTGATTGAAAATGGTCCTGGAACTCAGAGTTGAACTTCTTGATAGCAGATCAGGTCATATAAGTTTTTATCTCTTATATTACTATATGAATTAGGATATAACAATTTGCTTTTCGTTGTTTATGCTTTAGTTTCCTAAGACTGAGGCTTATTATATTAATATAAAGTCTATTATTTTCTGTTCTAATTAGTACTACTTGTGTTGCACGTTATGGCTTCGTTATCACTTATTCTTTCAGACAGGTTCTCAAGCCTTTCGACAATTATAGCACGATATATTATTTCAAGAATATTCTGAGCTCAAGATAACCTCAGGACAATATTCTGTTACCCAACTAAAGCCATCTTGATGTCTGAAACACGCGAAGGTAAGAAGTATGCGGACCAGTTCAAGAAAATACTCCTGACCTCGATAACTCGATTGTCAGTTCCTTAGAAGGGAGGGAACAATCGATACAACAACTCGTCCCATTTGAATTTTACTGAATCTGGATTCACCTCTTCCATTTAATAAAGAAAAGGAATCGATGTCCAACATGGTTCTATTACATCGTTATGACGATCCCACTGGTACTTCATCTGTGATCGAAGAACACGAAGATAGGAGAAATAGTCACTTTTCGATCGAAGGAAGAGACTGATTAAAAAAAGACTGGTCAGCGTCCATCAACTTGGAAGAAAGTCATTCAAAGGAGACACAGACAGTTGACAAGAAAAACGACTCCAATAGACTCCTGATAAATCCTAGCAAACGATAAATCTCACTTTTTCATTTACAATAACAAAGTACCACAAAAATAAGAAATAAAATTATCGTCTTATAAAATGATACAAAGGAACGATCTTACTTTGTTTAATAAATTACAACACCCCTGTAACATCTCGTTGCTGATGCAGCACAGTGAAATTGAAACAAAAGTGTTACAGTCTTCAAATCAAAATTGATCGATAAGAAAGATGATCCTGTTAGATCCTCATAAACCCCAGGGAGTCTGATCAGTAGGTATACCACCCCTAACCGCCGATGAAGCCACTAAACAAGGAAGGAGTAAAGGCACTGTTCACAATCGCAGGCTGTCCTTCGATCGAGCTTAAACTACAAATGCCCGCAACCGTAATTAGATAGATGTTACATCGAATACGCGTTGCACACGTAACAATCTCTGCTTAATTGCGCGACGTCCCAGCGGCAAATTCATATTTGTGCACCATACACCTCGTTATCCCTTGGTGCTATCGGACTTAACTGACCCACTTAATCAATCCTGATGATCAAACCGGTCCTTTACATCTACACAAGCTTAGCGTCTTCCTTTTCCTGTGGCGAATTAAAATAAATTTAAAACCCCACTGACAGTTATGCTAAAAAATATCAGCGACCTTGACAAATTTTTTCCCACGAACCTGTCATCATACTTAAAAAGACATTCCACTTAAACTATTTAGCAAACCTAAAGCGCACCGAGTACCAACGTTCTCTCTGTACTTTCTTCGGGGTTGGTTGAAATCGACAACCCTATCGCTACAGCATCTCCCCGTTATCGATCGACCGACGTTCAGCAGGATGGTTTTCGCCCAAGGCTCAATCGAATTCGGAAATTGAAAGGAAGCTACGAAAACCTCTTTGCACTCTGTCCAGGTCTATCGCGCGATTCCATTATCGAATAATTTATCTGCAGTTAACCGGGAGCTGTCGCCCGTCGAAGGGGAATCGCGATGCGCCCGGTGCATAGAGCGTGAACAGCAACGGGGAGTCGCGAAGGGATCGATTCCTTGATACCAAGGGAGAAACCCCACCGACCCTGCCGCTAGCCACCCTTCGAAGCGGTGCAAGGACTGCAACGGGAGTCGCTGCATCGACGAATCCATGGACAAACCCCATCGTTCGCGATCTGCTACGCTTTTAAACACTTTCAACCTGATGTTCGCGTTCTCAGGTGTACCCTGCAGCGGAGCCCCCACGCATGATCAATACGCGAGATCGATTCCGTTGTACCTTCAACCCCCTTCGCGTTCGTTTCCTCTAAACCATAAACCACGACGAAATCGAAAGAAATGAAAATAGGCAACAAGCTATTCACAGCTCTATCATTTGGTCTCCAGAAGGTGTACGAAATTATTATAAATTACTCACGAACAAAGATGTTGCTCATCAAGGTAGCTGGCAAGCAGAAGACGATGACGAGGACGTCAGCCACCGCGAGATTGACGATGAAGAAATTCGTGACAGTCCTCATGCGCGGGGACCGATACACCACCGCAATGACAAAACTGTTGCCGATCAGGCCAACGACAAAGACGAGGACGTAGGCGACACAGTAGACCGCCGACATCGCCATGCTGTGCCTATACAAGCGGTCAGGTATCTGCTCGGCAGTGGACAAGTTCGCCGTTTTGCTGGCGTTCAACAGCCCGCTGTGCTCGTCCATCGTGGTCCGCGGATTAGTGGTGATTGCCTCGGCGATTAGGTTCAGATAGCCGATGGCGACCGTCGTGGGCGGCTCATTGCCGTTGTTGCTTCGACGTCGCGTGTCCATGTTGAACTCCTCCGAGTCAGGCAAACGCAGGGATGCCATCTCCAGAAGGGGAGACGGTGGCTGCAGCATGGGAAACTTGATCGGGAAGCGTTGGATCGACGTGCTTTCGACCATCGGCCGCGCTTGCTGGCTCACGTTACCGACCCCGTCCTCTTCCGTCCGGTTCCCCACTGCCGTGTCGACGACCTCAGCCCAACCGAGTCCGTCGCTCGGGCTACCCTCGGATTCGATCTATCCGGACCCACTGGTGAGCTTCTCTAGCATACGTACTCGATATAAACTCTTCGTTCAGGGTTGTTCTGGTGGGACCTCGGCGACACCCTCAGCACGACACTCTGACATCAGCTTGGCAGCGAATATGGAGGCTTTCACAGACAGGTCCTTCACGCGAGCCAGTTGGAAATCATCTTCATCCAAGGGAACGAATCTCGCGGGAACGGGCGACGTCTCGACGTCTCGGATGAGTCGCGGGGACTTTCCGCTTGGTAGGAAGGGAGAGAGCGCGTGGTCGTATAGAGTTCGACGCTCCTCGAGAGTTAGCTGGCACGTGCACGGGAGCCCAGCGAGTTCAGTTGCATCCCCTCGCTGGCTGGACCGTCCGCTCCAACGCAACGGGTGGCGAACCGATAACGTCCTGCGAACCCGGTGAGACGGGGATTCCGAGGACTGGGAGGGAGAGCGAGAGCCGGAGAGGAGGCAGGTGTCGTTTGGGATGGAAATGTGAGTAGAGGTCTGTGAGAAAAGTCTGCGGTGTGTGATCGACGAAAATGTGTCCCGGCCGAATGCTGAGCGACTAATGGGCTTGCTTTAGAAGACGACTGCGAACTGCCGCGAGATGCACCCGTAGCGGCGGGCTGTCTGGCGGCGCAAGAGCACCGCGCAAGCGTGCACAACCACCGGCACATGCACCCACATGCGATGTACGCGCGATCAGAGGGACTCAGACTGCGAGGCAACTGGAGGAAACCCCTGTGTTTATGTCGTTGCTGGACGAAACTGAGTTCGCTCTGGTAATATTGAAATACAATCAATTCTTTATTATTGCAAATTAATGGGAAGAAATCGAGGATTGGAGGAGGGGGTCTTTTGAGGATGGGGGAAATTCTTTTCTGTCACCATTTTTCAGTTCTTTTATCAAACAGGTGATGGGAGAATGAAGAGGAAAAGTGAAAATAGTTGGAACATTGGTACATTCGCTTGCTTTATTTGGGATAATGGTATGAGCCATTTATAAAGAAAATTAGCTGACATTTTTTATGGCTTTATTAGGGACAGATGGGATGAAAATGGAGAGAATATTTCTCTCTCTGAGAATCTATCAATTCTCATGCGGGAATTACGTTCTATGTAGTACGCGGGATACTGTGATGTACAGAGGTAACTAAATATTTAATCACGTGTAAACCGATCTGCAAACACATGTTACATGTGTAAATGCGTGCGAATATGCGGAATTGGATTCTGGTATAATGCTTCGTTAGAGAATATTAGTTTCTTTGGTGATTGATATGAAATAGATTGTGAAATAAATGTTTGTTTGCTTTGTTCCACTTTTTCCTATTGTTTGTGTTATTACTTTTAAGAATATTTGGACTATTTATTTTGAAAGTGGTATAAGTCCATTTTCCTTTGGATTGAAATAATGAAGTGTTTGCGTTTCCATCGATTGAATAATCCGGTAGATAGTTTACTTAGTTTGTCCATGTTTGTATGTGTTTATGTAGATGTAAATTCATTATAAAAATAGTGGTTTTTAGAATTAACTAGACTAATATCTTTTTTCAAAGTTATGAATGGACTTACACGACCTTCAAAAAAAAATGATTATGCAATTCCATTTATTATCGAAACTTCAATTGATTAAAACAAACGAGTATTTTAAGATTTAAGTTATAAATAAAAAGTTCACATTAAAGTATATGTAAATTTTATCAAATAATATTACAGAATATTCCACATTTTTAAATACTATTTTATATGAACCGAATTCCACTCCACGGCAAGACATATGAATGAAGCCAAATGTATTGAAAATTATCGAGGAGAGATCAAAGAGGAGTGCTAGACCAAATGAATAAAAGCCTAAATAATTAAATAAGAAAACTAGTGTATACACTCCGCAATTTCTGAACGTTTCCCTCGCAAAGCGTCCGTGACCAACTTGTAATACGATTTCGAAGGAGAAGCCTCGATCGTGCTCCTGGCACGCTGGTATTCGTGCGAGAAGATTTCGATCGAATTAAGACTCTGCCACACGAATCCTTTCGAACTTTTGGCAACTAAACGAGGAACGTCTCGTCGAACACCTACAAATTGTATTTATGCAATAGATACATAAGACGTCGACGATCGAATCCTTTCAGTGGCTTTCCTTCTAATTTCTTCTCCCTAAAAAACATTTTTTAGGAAGAGGGTTCCCTAACTAGAAATCTTCTAACTTGGTCCTCCAACTAGAAATTTGAACATAATCAATTAGAATAGAAGTTAGTTTCAACTTAATTTACTAAAATTTAACTCCAACTAGAAATTTTAATGTAATCAATTAAAATGGAAGTTAATTCCAATTAAATTTACTAAAATTTCGCTCTTCTAACTAAAAATTTTTACGTAATCAATTAAAATCGAAATTAATGTTAATTAAATTTACTAAGATTTAGCTCCCTCGACTAGAAATTTGAACGTAATCAATTAAAATCGAAATTAATTTCAACTAAATTTTCTAAAATCTAGCTCCTCCAACTAAAAATTGTAACGCAAACATTCAGATCGGATCTTGAATCCATTACTTAAATCTATTAATCCTTCTTACATATTAAAAAATACTCAAGTTAAAGCGAGACAACTCATTCGCATTATACGTATAAAAGAACACAGCTACGATGCAGATCACCACTCAACTCTGTCCAACAAATAAAACCTACTAGCTCCCACTTATCACGTTGCAATATTTATCATCACACAACACGCCCATTTCAATTAGCTCCTACAGCTCACAGCATTAATTCAATGGAATTGCAACTATCTATAGTATCTGCCACAACAAGGGTCGCTCAGTATTCAATATCAACTCTGTAGCTGAAGCACAATCCACGACACGATTTATACACGAGGAGATATTCTGCATTCGTCGCGTAGATGCTGGATCTGATATCAGGGACGGTTTGCAATAAGGTTTTTGTATTCCATGCCCGGTTCTCCTTCAAAACGAAGGACCATGGGAGAAGCTACGAATGATTCCGTCTTCCGATTCCCAGTACATGACTCTGCTTCTCCTCCCGAACTTCCGGCGAGTTCATAATTCGTTTTGCACGAGCCACCGAGCGGACACCTAACTCATTTTATTTCAGCCCCCCGTCGCAGGCTCGGAAAGATTTCGTTACAGTTTGACTGCCGGTGTCCGTGAAATATCGTGACTTACGTGCTTTCTCGTTTCGCGTGGAGACACTGAATCGGGGAGTTGATTTCTTGATTGTAAAGTGAACTTGTTTATTGCGAGCGATGGTTAATCGTCAGACGCAGGTCCCAGTTGTAATGTTCCTTTGGAACCTTAAGGCGGGAAAGTTCCTGTTGGAGGGAAACATATTGAACACCCTTATAAAGAATTAAGACAAATTGAGGACCTTGCAGCAAGAGGGGTGCAGCTCCATTTTCAATAGGTTTTGAGTTATGACGTGTAATATATGTATAAAATATTCTACAACGTTTGAATCTACACCCATTACTGTTTTGCGCAATACGAATCCTCCAGATTTGAAAAATTTACCAAAAATAGAAAGGAAAACTTATCAACTCGATAACTATTATTTATTGTGTGAAAATATATATTTGTCAATTAGTGTTCTCTTTTCAATTTTAACTCAAAGCACTAATTTTATAAACTGGAACTTGGTAAATTGGTAAAGATGGAGCTGCGCCCTTTCTGCTGCAAAGTCCTGAATTTTTACAATTTTATATTTTACATATTTCTTAGTCAATCCAAACGTAAATAATTATTGAAATAATTTAATTTAAACTTGTAAATTCCCAGTTGTATCACGACTGATATTTAAGTAGGTATTCGCGTGGCAAATACAGAGCTGTTTTAAAAAAGATGGAAAAAGGTAGAGCATGTACGCGAATACATCTAAAATACAAGTAGACACTGAAAAAAGTCTGAAACGACTTTTGTAGATTAAATATTACACTTATAAGGCCTCTTCATTTCTAAGCATACAATATGCCCGTAAACTTTCAAACACCACTTTCGACAGATTTTGCACCGTATCATCCGTGAGAATATCTCTACAAGCAGTCTTCCTCGAAGTAGGTACGTGGCACTAGGTTAATGCTTCAAGTTAACTTCAACTTGTCGACGAGATCATCCTCGGCGACACCTCCCCTTCAATCCACAGAGAACACTCCGATTGCCAGAAACAATTCCCCGCAGAGCATAAATTGGACGATGCTTATTATCCGATCATTTCAGACGCAGATATAGCGATTCCTATACGCCGAGCGTGCAACGAATCGTCCTCATGGTTCCGTGCAATCGTCGACCGATGAGAGTACAGAACTGAATTCGAATTGAATTTGGCATGGTGCGCGACTAACCGATCGAAACGAGATCGGTCCTGCTCGCGCGGGGATCTTCCTTCAACCATCCTCCCAGGGAGATAGAAAGAGAGACGCCCGGTGCTCGTCGAGCTGCGTTTCGTGATTCCTAGGAAATACGCAGGATCGATCTGGGGGCACGTGCTCGCGAAACGTTCGGCCGACTGAAAATAAAAGCCCGCAATGCAGGGGAAACTCTTACTGCACGTTTGAATGAATTTACAGGGAGGGGCAACGACCTGCACCCTCCGTCGCATCTTCCGAGCTTTTGAAGTTCAACGCCACGGAAGTTCGCCCCGCGAACCAGACAACGGGACGCTGGGATCCCTAATTTCTTTCGAATTTTGTAAATATAGTGGACCACTCGTGTTAGGTAACGAGGGAACGTCGTAGTCCGTTAATAGGACATAAGATTCGAGGATTTTACAATGTGACTTCATCTTGGGAATTTTTCAATTCTAAATTCCGCAATGTTAAATGCAGTTACGGTTCTTAAATTTGAGAACAGAGGGAATTGGTGTAGTAATTGTTGTTGTATTACTTTCCCATGTATTGTGGAAAGATCTGTATTTTAATTGGAGTTATGGAAGACAGTGTACGATATTATATCCAGTTTTTGTCACGCTGGTTCTTCTTGTTTCGAGTTGACGGTCGATTTCGTTACGACTTTTCTTGTGCTGCCACCCACGCTTCGGCGCTCGAACATTTCCGCTTCTTCCGGTCACGTAAAAACGAACACCAATCGCTGGACTGTCCTAGAATTTCTGATTTATCCAAGATATAAATCGCTGGTTGAGTGGATACAACTTTGTCATATATTGACAAAGCGGTGGGCTTGGATTTTATACTTGTTGATCATTTCTTTTAAAGTTGAAGGGAATAACCAGCATTAATTGATTTTTCAGTTTCTGTGATACTATCCACTTCATTGTAATCAACAATTTCCTCGGTTTTCACGTTCATTAACCACGTTCTTCTTCTGGGTGATGTAAGTAAAAAACAATAATTCCTATTCAATTGGAAATATTGCTACCTTTATATAAATTCCAATTACAAATAAATCTTCCCTCAAGCGAAGATAATATCGAGGGCTTAGTACACAACAATTGTATGTCCACTATTTGTGAAATTTAAGCTTTTATTTAAACAAATAGTTCTTGCTGCTTCTTTATGCTGTGTAAAAACCACATTTATATCTATTATTTGTTATTGAATGTTCCTGAATCTTATGTATCATTAAATTTTTAAATCTGTGTTTCTTGAAAACACTAAAATTTCAAACATATGTAAAATTGGAGCATATTTAAATTACCCACGCTTATTGTTACTTCCAGAGCAAAAACCATATCTTCAATGTTTCAGAAAATGTGTACCCATTATTTTTCTATCTCTTTGGAAGTTTCTAACAGTTGCTTCAGTGTTACAGCTTTTAAATGCACAAGCAACAGATGTTTATGAAATACAATATAATGCTTCGTATTATCTATTTTTTCTTTTATACTTATAATACATAGTCGTCTCGCATTTGAGCTGCTCAAATCAATGTGACAACTGCTAAGCACATTCATTCATCATCCACCTTGTCCTCACGACACGCCTGCTTTCCTGCGACATTCCCCTATTAAACTATTCACTTCCTCTTCCTAACTTTTCGCTGGATATTTCTTGTTTCAATTTCCTGCTGGTAGGTAATTCCACCCGCCGTCCTTTTCTCCCCTTCATTTTCTCATCCGAGCATCATAGTAGCCGATCTTTTTCCCGATCGCCCGAAAACGATTAGAATATTCGCTCATCGTGCCCCGTTCGGAAGTCTTCAGTTTAATTAACGGATATGAGATACCAAATTGTGGACATATTCTATCTGGCATGGGATTATCGACGAAGATGCGATTACAGTGGCAACTCAATTAGAATCTCGATTAGTTCCTCACACCATCCTTTCCTCCTCCCCATCTCTCTCACTCTTTCGTTCTCGACCTTGTAGCTCTTCTATCCCAGCACATTTTACGTCGCCCAATTTTTTCACCGCGACTTTTTCCTTAATCCCGAGATTTTCGTAAATCTGAAAAACCGTATTCTCCAAGGATACCCAACGAATTGATTCCAAATTGCATCCTACAAATTAAAACGCATATCCTTGGTTGTTTCTAGGTAATTAAAGCGTTAGTAGATGGACAAATTCATTGAATCAAACGTTTATTCGTTTTTCATTCTTCAATTGTTTGTTTCGGTAGGCATTTTAAGGAGTGAATAGTCTACTGTTAACTGTAATTATTTGTAGTAAGAAGAAGACGAATACAAACAGGCCCTGTGGATATACACGACTGTCAACCTTTGTTGAATGAATATTTTTCAGAAAAAAACTAATACTATTTTATTCGTCAGATTTTTTTATACCACTTCTAGAACTGTAGTATTTATTCTTTGTCAAATAAAATATTATGACTTAACCCTATTTTGTTCTCCTAATCCTTGGGTACCCCAAAGGTTTCCTTGAATATTATATATTGCATTCCTCTTGCGTATTTCAAAAGTTCGTACACCATAAGTATTATACTGCTTAGGGTTACCATAACTTCCCGGTTTTCAACCCTTGTCCCGGTGTTCCGATCGATTTACAAATATATCCCAGTTTTCTTATTTCTTGATTTGTGGCGGAATTCTACGAAGAGATTAAGAATAATGAAACATTTCTGAAGAAAGTTTTATGTACAGAAAAATATTACTTAGCTCCCAAATAGATTGTTACCGTACTCGTGATTACTACTGTGCTTTTCATTTTGTTTAGCTGACTTAGTTTGCTGGCGAAAAAATAGGGGAAAGTTAAAAAAATTATTCGCTATGCAGTCATTGCGGTTTAGCACTTAATTATATCATATTGTACAGCATTAAAGGCAATTATAAAAGTTAAGACAATATATATAGATATATGTCACAAGATGGCTCCGAACTGGCGGACTTTTTTACAGAGGGTAAACGGTGTATCTGAAACAAAAAAAAACGAAATTTATGTATTAAGTATAATAATTTAATGCCTAAGCATTAATGTAACCATTTTTTTAAGGTTTTGAAAATTCGTGAAATAACAGCACGTTGAAGAAAAAAATAAACGAAATTTATGTATTAAGTATAATTTAATGCCTAAGCATTAATGTAACCATTTTTTTAATATTTTGAAAATTCGTGAAATAACAGCACGTTGAAGAAAAAAAATACCGATTTAATTCTCCGCGAAAATCGTCATTCTTTTCTTCAACGCGCTGTTTTTCAACGAATTTAATCGGATGATTAGTTTTTCTACAATTTGCATCAGAAGATTACTTAACTCACAGTAGTCTAGCCCCGCAAAGCAATACTTTCTTCTCTTCTCGTGGCCATTACACTGAATCCACTCACACCGTCACCAACGACATCTCTACTCACTTCGATACCCAATTGCATAAAACCTAGTCCCATACGTTCGACTTATTTCTTAAACCTTCCACTCGCTGCCCCGTGCGAAGCATGAGGTCACTTCTTGCGAACAATAATATCATTAACGATCCCAAGATACAGAATTGTTGCGACGTCGAATCCGCGTGGAGACTTTATGAAGCGCCATCGACGGAGTCACGTGTCGCGTGACAACTCAAGGCAACGACAAGCCCTTGCAAGAAAAGCTGGACGGAAAGTTCGATCGGGATCATAAATCTCGTAGCATCGTTGGTGTTCGTCGCCGATGTATCAGCCTTTTCTCCACCCGCGTGCAACGGCTACCGAGTTCTTGCGAGTAGCTTAAAACGAACTCCAAGGAGCCGCCGCAACTTTCTCGTCGATCGCGTCGCAACGACGGGTATTTTTCAGTCAATGAGACGGACAATGTTCTCGTTCGCGGCCAGCACCGAGTCGATCTTGAATCTCCGCGGTTCTCCGCCACTTTCAGGGACAGCTGTGGCCGCAATGTGCCGGAGAAATCTGCAGTTTATTCGCGGGATTCGTGACCACATCGTTGATGGTATTTCTACTTCCGCCATTATGCGATCGTTGTTTGCTCTCTGTAAGGAAGGGTCGATAGCCGGATGAATATTTTCGTTCATTGTGGTATGCATGGAATTTGTGAGGCGACTGTGACTTATATATTCATAATGAAAGGGTTGGAAGAAGGTAATAAAGAGAAATTAAATTTGCTCTTCGTAGTAATGAATATTAACGTCGAGAAAATGTATAATTTTTATTGTGAAAAATATGTTTTATTGAAATTGAAACTGTGTTTTTTTTTTAAGGAAGAGGATTATTGGTATGATTTTCATCGTTCAAATGACTATGTATGCTACTCTGCACGTAGTTGGTTTGGTGTTTGGATGAATTCTATAAATTTTAGTGAAAGCAAGCATATTTTCCGCGAACGGATAGTCGAGAATAAAATCGAATTACATAGAGTTGATTACAAGTTATGTAGAACTCCGCTGCCAAATGGTTTAATTTGCTCTGGAAACGTAAACATCAGGCAACTTGTGGAATATGGATATCAAATAGAGTCCCTCGACGGGGAGGGCTTCGTTCGTTTGTCGAAATCAGATAATTCATGCGTTGGAATTGTTAACAGAGCGCGAAGCAGAACAAATCGAGGGTGTTTAAAAAAGAAAACCAAGGTCGGAAGAATGATCTGATAATAATAAGCGATAATAAAGATTTCGTAATGAATTTATTTAATGAAATCCACGTTTCCTCGTTAAAATAGGTAGAAATTTCCATTCAATTTATTTAATCCCAACACAGATTTACCGTCCATCTTGTTGGAAAGAAATCTTTTTTCTCGTATTTGATTTGAAACGAAGTTCTCCTAGAAATCTCCTGTCATAGACGCACTGCTTCAAGAGAGTAATTTATGCGTTTCACTTCCATTCCTTGCAGTCCGATCATTTTCTGGGGCGTCGCGGGGATAGATATCCACAATCAGATTAAATCACTCTAAGTTATTATGAACACGGTCCACTAGACCTTTCAATTCTTTTATCCACCCTCTACACTTCGGACAAATATCTTTTTACACTGGCAGTTTGCATTAAATTTTAACAAAGACACCTGAACCCTTCTAAGTAACAAAACGGAAAGTAGATACATATTCGAATCTGAAATGCTTCTGACCATTTAAATTGACAATCGTTCTTAATTGAATTTATTTGTCATATCATACTTTGCTTTTTACGCTTAAAATGGTTAATTAAAAAGAAGTAGGATAAATTTTTAAATGACTGTCTCCTTAAACCAAAGATATAATTTAAAATTGAAATCTACTTGTGATTAATCCACAAAAAGCATTTCTCCTTGTGGATGTGAATTGCATTTGCTATTAAGCCTTGTAAGTAGATTTTCAGAAAGCTACTTGTTGATTGGAAATTAATGCTTATGTTTCTGAAATTGAGGACTAAAATTCGCAAAAAAAGATTGAAAACTTATCACCCCAATAACTATCACTAAGGGATGATCCCGAACCCGAAAATTCAAAAAATACGGAAACTTTGTGAATATGTAGGGAATTTCCTCCTGATTACAACGCAATTTTTGTTTGCTGCCCAAATTCACCCCAGGGGATGTAATTGACCACGAAATATCCGGTTATTTTCCGATTTTGTGTTATAACTCGTGAACTGTACACTAATTGTTTTACCAAATAATAGATCTAATTAAAAGAAGTAACTTTTGTCTTGAAACTTTTTTTCTATCTCTTACAGTTCGCGAGATATAACACAAAATTGAAAAATAGCCGAATTTCCAGGGGTTAATTTCGCCCCCTTCGAGTGAATTTGGGCTGCAAACAAAAATTGTGTTGTAATCAGAAAGAAATCCCCTACATATTCACAAAATTTCAAATTTTTTTGAATTTTCGGGTTCGGGACCTTCCCTTTTAAATACTTATTCTGTGTAAATATATACTTTTCAATTAATGTCCACTTTTAAATGTTAAGTGAACGCAATAATTTGATAAACAGTTTTTTCTAATTTACTCGAAGTTGATAAAAATGGAACTGCGCCCCTCTTGCCGCAAGGTCCTCAATTACCGTTTTATTCTGAAATACCATTGTAGAATCAGTTTCAAATATAGCAGCGATCAACTTTAGAAACAACTAGAGCCCATGGCTAGCGACGAAGATCACGGCCTCCATGACATTTCACGACCTTGCACTGCTGCGGTACTTCGCGAGGCTGCGATTAAAAGGCGATTAATTCGCAGTGGAAAGAATCGCGCAGCTCGCAAGAAACGCGCGATAGAGGGGTGGACGTCGGAATCTTGGCGTAAAATCAAAATTGAAATTCTTTGCTCTAACTTCGTGCCGGAGCTTCGACTATGGCCAATTAATTGGCACATTCCTGCAGCTGGGAGCGCTATGGTAGCCATTATTAGGGCCATTAGTGGGAGCTACATAGGCGTTAGCGTAATTTGCGTTCTAAAGCAAGCTGCGATCCTGCCTGAATACCGTGAACATTGTTACTTTGGTAATAATTATACAGAATGGAGCACCTCAAAGTATAGACGGGCGGCCCGGATGATCTGCAGCCCACTTCTTCATTGCATTTGAAGATGTGAAGAAGTGTCTGAAAAAGAAATTATATGGACATCATCTATTGAACACTATAGGAGTCAAAAGATAGTTTACCAACCATACTCAAACTATCCTGAGACATGAAAAAATCAGCAACCATCTTGCATATTTACATACACACATGTAATATAGTTCCAATATCGCTTCTCGTCTGGCTACATTCGATTTAGTGTGTGAATTATTTCGCCACGGACTTCGGTACACGAGACCTGTAGTTCGGCATGGCGAGAGGATCGATATTTCAGCAGAAGCCGCATCAGTGGTCTTGTCTCGTGACTGCTAGCGAACTTCCTTTTCTACTCGTACGAAAAAGTGTGTTTGTATGTCGTGCGAAGCTACAAATTACAGACGAAACTTTACGTTAAAAATTGAATGATATATGTCTAAAATGTTGGAGTTATTTCAACTCTGTGCAGAAGAAGATGGAGGATCGTAAGAAATTGGGATCTATGGCAGAAGATAGCAACGAAGTTTCGCTGTTAACAATTAACGAAGTAATTGGAGAAACGATCAACGAGAGAAATCGTTTAATGTTACTCGCTTCGCGCGGCGCTTCGAAGGTTGTAAAATTGATTATTGCAGTGCAACAAGAAGGTCGAACGGCGCGGTTATTGACGTGCAAAGATAGGAGACGATAAAGTATACATGGAATACGTTTGTCCGTAGCTTGCTGCACGCCTTTAATTTCGCGCAACGTAATCGCGACCTGTATTCGTGCACGAATGATAAATCTGTAAGTTACAGTTGCACGAGGGCTCGCAAACTATTCGTCTTGCATGTAATCGTTAGTCGGATATTATAGGTTGCGAACGATTTTGCCTGAGAAAAGACTTTGAAATTTTGATACCATTTCACTCTTCTGAGTTCTACTATGTTTCAGCTTTCTTATTTCTCACTGCGTGTTACTTATGCATGCATGTACGTTGTGTCTGGCATGTCTTCGGCATTTTCCAATTTTTACTGCATCCTGTCGCTGACAAGGGAAGTTGGGTAACCCGGAAATTCAGAAAATTATGCAACTTTGTGTGCAAGTAGAGTAGTTCACCCGTAACACAAACCTATTTTTTTTATAGTGCCATAGTACGGTTTTAGGGGGTGGCAGTCACCCCTTGAGAAAGGCAGAAATTTCATATCATGAAATTTCTCGAGACCGATGAGAGATATCAAATAGAAGTATAAACGAAAGTTGCATCTTTTTTTTGTATCTACAAAATTGCATAAAAATAATTATCGAAAAATCTATACTTCTCAAGTTACCCCCACCACCAATCCTTAAATCGATAATTACATTTACGCAGTTTTGTACATATGAAAAAATGCAGCTTTTATTTAAACTTCCTTTCAATATCTCTCACTGTTCTCGAGATATTCCACGAAAGAGAAAATTCTGCATTTTTTTCTCGAGGGGCGAGTTCACCTCCTAAAACTGCACTATAGCACCAACAAAAAATAGATTTTTCTTATGCGTGAACTACTCTACTTGCACATAAAGTTGCATAATTTTCTGAATTTTCGGGTTGCCTAACTTTCCTTGTGAGAATAGTTACACTAGAAACCGTGGCGGATTTAATAGAAGTATAAATATTAGAAGTATAAATCAAGAACATTATGATTTTTATTTCAAAACTATTTTGTTTTTGGTTTCGTATTATTTTCATACTACGCACAAATTTGAAATTCTGTTATGTATACAGGGTGCTCCAGAACGTTTGCCACCTGGGCCTTTTTCCTTAAGGGGGGAATCGTATTCTTTGGACTAACAGCATAGCAAAATTTGGGATTTTTTTTAAGAATCCAGCGATTCAATTCATCTGAAATTTGCACCATGTTTTGATGCATCTTTGAAGAAGCTGCAGGTTGTTTTTTATTAATTTTTAACCATAAATATGATAGTTATGCATGATCGACCATCACGCCGCGCAAAATTCGTCGTCCGTTGGTGTTCATGATATTTATCTCGCAGATAATCTGAAACAGAAAAATGAAGCGGCGTTTTATTTTATACATATGTAGGTTGAAATTGATGAACCAGCAAAAAAACAAAAAAATTTATTGAGCGGTGTGGAGAGTTTTCAAACTGAAAGATCTGAACCTTTAATTTTTGCGATCCAATTTTGCACAAATTTTCTTATGTAACAAAACTTAGCGGTATTCTGGTTCGTCAAATTGAAGCTACATATGTACAAAGTAAAACGCCGTTCCATTTTTCTGTTTCAGATTATCTGGAAGTTAAATACAATCATGCACACCAGTGGACGACAAGTTTTGTGCGGCGTGATGTATAACTCTTATATTTATTATTAAAAATGAATAAAAAACTGCATGTTTTTCAAGGATGTATAAAAACATGGTCCAAATTTCAGATGAATCGAAATGCTAGTTTCTTAAAAAAAATCCTAAATTTTGCTATAGTTTTAGCCCTCAAAACAAAATTCCCCCCGTATATCCTCCATTGCTTATAGAATCATATTTTTGTGTTAAAAACTACGTTATGAAATGGTAATATTTCAATGTAACCAATAGCGATCATCTGCACTTTATCAGCCAACAATTTTGGTGTCTCCGTTAAGAACGGCGGATGAATAAATATATCAAGCGAAGTGTTTAAAAATTAAAGACAATGACCCACTTCTATAGGTCGCCCGCGAACTACGTGATCCTCTAATAGTTTTAAGTAATCACATATTCTACTCTACATTCCACACGTCCGTTCGTCGTCGCTATAGAAGAAAGTCTTATGCACCCTGGAACAGTTTCTTGGAGCCGTGCATTCAATGTTACCCCGTATTGTGAATTTCAAATAGTGTTTATATGCTGCCGGGACAGACAACCTTGCTATAATAAAACATGATCGCGAAATTGCATTTAAGTATGCTCTTTCTGCGAGCCAGTATTAGCCATCGAACGAGAATCGCAGAAGAGAAGGCTCGAATCGAACACACGATGTAAATTATAACAGAGATAAGCGTTCAACCTTGTCATCGATTGCTAGCAATTTTCTCATAGCACACGACTTTCATTCTTCAGACACCCTATTCTGTATCTTTTGTACTTTTCATAGAAAATACTATAAGGTATTTTTTGCTTCCGTCGTATTTAATCTCTCTGGTCATTCTTTTGTTTAATATTTACGTGAATTAAAGAGGACAAGGAGAGTATAGAAAGAGTATTAGAAGAGGCAGTAAATGACAGCATAATAAAGTGGCTGAGAGGGATAGAAAGGAAGTTTAAAAGAAAGGAAAGATGAGTTAGATTTTTAGTTTTATAAGTTGGAAGGAGGGTCACAGTGGAGGGACGAATGAAAATTTGGAAAACGAAGTTTCTTTTCAAGGTCGTTGAGGCTGAAAATAAATCTTATATCTATATATTAGGGTGGCCTTTAAAATCCAACTTTTAAAATATCGCACCCTAACATTTAATTCTTTATACTGAAAAACGGGCCTGGTTAAATTTTTAATACACTTCATAATGTTTTGGATGTTACTAGCTGCTTATTAATATTTTAAATAAAATTGTATTTTTTGCTTAAGACGAATTCGTACAGCAGGTTTTCTGTATACCTAAGAGTCTGATTGCCTGGCGTCATTATATCAAGAATTCTACCTTCAAAATAGTAAATGGCAATCCACATTATCAGCTCTGGCGAGTAACCATTACTACTAGACTTTTATAAATATGATTTGGCTACTTTCAAAAGTTGGTGGTTCACAAATTTACTCTGTCATAATATTCCAATCTTAAGTAAATGTGATTAAAAAATTTAATAGGTTGCAAAGAAAATTGCCATTTCCCCTTAAAAACCCAATAAGTAACCCAAGAAATCAAATAAATACCACACTACTTATTCATAAGAGCGAACACATGGACACGAAGCAACAACGTAAATGTTTCAAAAAAGTTTTACCTTCCCCACGTCCGAAAGAAAAATGTAATTTCACATGCACCAACGGATGTATTACAGTATTCATCAAACCCAGCATTAATTTTGCATGCAAGGGTTAACAACGGCTCAAACGATTCTGTCAGTTCGCCTGATGAAAGAGGAAGCTTAGTTATGAAACGATCTGCAGCTTTACGACCTCCCATTTCGGTGCGGCATCCTCTATCCAGGCATGCCGCTCCTCACAAATATCGCGAAATATTTGAATAACGTTTCGAGATGCTGCCGTCCGCGAAACAAGACGGTATCCGCGTGGCTTCGATGCAGAAGCGAGGCTGCAGCCTTCGATTTTACCCCGCAGGCATCGAAAGTTCTTGACAACCTGGCCTCTGCTCTTGTTCCATTTGAGGATAGATTTACACTAGACGGCGGGGGTGTCTCGTTTCGATTTCGCTGCTTTTTAATTTCGCCCTCCCTCCCCTTCTTCCCCCTCGCCGTTTAAATAAAGAAAAAAATCCGCGGGACGACAATGTCACAAGATCTTCGAGTATCCTTGACATCGTTGCGAATTAACTTCGTTTAATCCCGGCCGCCCCTTGGTTGTCACTACCTCGACTATTTAGCAACGCTCGCTCGCCCGTAAATACAAAGTGATCCGATAGAAAATTGCTCGAACTTTTGCTGAAACACGTTACGTCCGCGCAGCGTGTAGATTGTTAGAGTCGCACGTGTGGCGCGAGTTTATGGGCACCGTTAGGAGAAGCCTGGGACTGCCATAAGGGATGGTTAAAAGCTTCGAAAACAATATTTTTTACGATAAACTTTATAAAGGGGAAAGTGCGGTTTTAAAGCGAAGATGGAGGATAACGTTTGACCGCGAGGACTTGGCGAAATGGCACCAGCTCGAGGGCCACTGTTATAGGTGTCCATTGCCCTGGTTTCTGGGCACGTTTCAAAAATTTTCACGGAACCTGTGTCGGGTACACAGCTGTGAAACTCTGGTGTCCTCCAAACTTCCCATCAGCTGCAAATTATTTTTGATCCCGTAACCAGTGCTCCTAAGGCTGTATCTGCTTCAGTGGCTGCTCATACTGCTTTTCATTCTACGATTATTAAAAAACGACGTATGGAAAATTTAGACAATTTTGATTGCAGTAATGAAACATTCCTCGCGAGATATTTGGTAATCCTTCAGACTTGTACACACAAAATATCTCGACGTATTGATTTATATAAGGGGATATATTAATGCAGCCGCGCCTTGCCAGTGATTTTCTACGCTGACTCTCCTTAATGTTCACGAAAAACACAGTTACAGTTCCGCCAAAATAGTTCCAAATAATAAAAAAAAATCTGTGTAAAAATTGAGCGCGATCGGATAACGGGAAAAGGTTCCGCTTTTTAAATAATTATTTAACACCTCTCAAAGTAGATTTTACATAATATCCCCTAAGTTATTAACTACATAAAAAAATATGTCAAACAAAAGTTGTAGATCCAGTCTATATCTTCGATATTTTTGCGATAATTTCGGTCCCGAATTTTCAGGAAATATTCGTAACATATCAGACACTGAAAATATGAAAAATAAATTTTTACCTTTTTGGCAATTTCTCGGTATATGCTCCCCCTTAAATGTTTTAAAAATAGTGCACGAAAATAAAAATTACAATTGTTTTTTTCGTCTTCATAAATAAAGAGTGTTCGAGAAGGATTTAAACTTGCAAAATTTGGAAAATAAAAATTATATTTTTTAGTTTTTCGGACTTTTTGCGGAAACCGTTTGTCGCACAAGAAAAAGTAATAGAATATACAAGATGCATCTTGTCTGGATCTACAACTTTTGTTTGACCTATTTTATTGTGTAATCTATAACTTGGAGGATATTATAAAAAATCGACTTTGTGAGCTGTTAAATAATTATTTAAATGTTCGAGAGCCCAGAAGCGCCTTTTCCCGATGGAGCTCAAACTTTACACAGATTTTTTTTTATTATTTGTAGCTATTGTGGGGGGTGCTGCGAAGAAAATCTTGAAAAAAAATTTCACCAAGAGTAAATAAAAGCCACCCTAATGCCCACACATGCACATTTACGAACAATGTCTGCGAATGCCTGAGAAATCAATCGCCAGGCTCCCTCCCAGGATCAATGAAGCAGAAAAACGGGGCTGAATAAAAAATTCAACGGGCTCTTCAGGCCGCGGGGGTTCGAGGCGATCCTCGAAGCAAGTAGAAGAGCAGTGATATTAAGCCGCGGAGGATTTCGAGCGTCTTCGAGATCAAATTGAAGGTTGCAACCTTCGTGCTGCACGTGTTCGACGACATCGGTCTCGGTTTGCAGGATGCCCGTCTTCCCAAGCGTTATTCGAATACTCTGGTGAAATATTAGCTACTTATTCCGTGACGGGAGCAAGGGCAAGCTTCCGACTTTTCCATCGAGCCCTCGTCCCACGCCCCCTCCCTCGTCCAGGTTCCTCCGTTTTGCGCGAGAGCGCAATCCCTCACCAATATCAGTCTCCAGGAATCCCGTGGGATCCTTCCACGGGGTCAAGGCCGCGGCGTTAATCGTCCCCCTTTGAAGCTAGTCGACACCCGCCCCCGCGATCCTATTAACCGCTCGGTAATTCGATTCGTTTAGACCAGATCGACCGAACAAAACTCATCTCCCGAAAATATCGAGTCTTACGGGTCTATAATTTTCAGGAACAAAATTTACGAGATTGTGAAGGGAACTGAAGGGAAGGGGGAATATCCAACCCCTTCAGTTTTGCCCGAAACTGTTCCTTTTTCGCAAAACCTCTTCAATTTTCCTTACAACTTCTCCTTCTTTTCAAACCCCTCAATTTTGACCGAAGTTTCTTCTTTTTCCAAGGCCCTTCAATCTTGCTGCTGAGAACTATATGCACCTGCAGGTATTTTTATCGTCTTCTGTGACGTATATAGATACCGATATTTTGATACTTTGAAGGTTCAAGATAATGTTGTAATAGAATTTTGCTGACTGAGAATAAGAAGCAAGTGAAAAAATTTTAGTAACGAATCGATGAGAAATGTAAGGGCTGAAGTGGAAGGGGTTACATACGTTTAGCCGTGGTGAAAATTTCATAATTATTATTATTTACTTAAGTATATCAACAGGGTAAACTCTTTGTTATAACAAGTACAAATTGCAGTCACACAAGCATAGAAGAAACAATTAGGAAGTCCAAAAGAAAAATAATTAGAAGAAACCAAAGCAGAGAAATAGGAGCAAAAGAATCGTTAATGATAGTTACAAAATAGATATAATAACTCTTATTAATAACAGTAGCAAACATAATAGCCAAATCAATATACGAGTATAAGCAGACAAGTAAGGTAAGGTGAAAAAGGAGAGAGGTAAAGGGAACGCGAACAACGATCAGAGAAGAATGATTGAACGAACTATAGAAATTATTGAAGAAGTCAACAGAGTTACAATACCGATTCGAAGTTATTAGAAGTCGATTAAGATTATTATAGTAGCCGTAGATTGTTCCATGCGACTCAGGAAGGTAGAGAGCAGGTTTTCTAAGGCAACGCACCAGGAATAGGACATTCTTAGGGGTTTTATTAAGAAAAATAAAACAAAATACTTATTACACGTGATTAACTAGTCCATAAAGTGCAAAAAAAGAATTATTTACTCTACTTCCTGTATTAAATTATTTATGATTTTCGAAGCCCATTAGACCACTGCGGAAAAAAATGTTCAGCATGATATCTCTTTTAAACCTCAATGGACCTGAAAAATAAAACGATATTCTTGTAAAATAGTATTGTCATTATAGTCTGCAGATTATTGTAAGATGTGAAATGATTCAAGCCTCCAAGAATTTCAACTAGAATTTCCTGCATTTCTCTGAATGAAGGTCGTGGGAAACGTTTCACTTCTAACCCGTTGCCGTTGCAGGATGCCTGGATCGCAAGCGGAATCCTCGCGAGCCTAGAACAAAGCAATCGACACCGCGAGCTGTCCGTCACAGGCAAACGTGACTGGCTGCGTCCCACGCAGCCAACACCACCGAAACATGCATTCGATATATCGACTACCAGACGCAAGCTTGTTATCCAAGCACGTTAATGATGTACCCGAGCCAATACCACGGCAGCGAGGTATCGATTGCTATCAGGCACAGCTATGATCAGCAGCGCGCGATGTTAATCTTTGGCTACATGCCTCTGCGCCACTTTGCGCACTGGTTAATTGGAGATATTGCGTTTTGCTCTGCCAGAGAGAAGGATCTGTGTTGGAGCAGGCAGATCGATTATATTTTAACAGACTCTGGCGACAGTTTCTTGCTACGGTATGGCATAGAAACAAAGCTGCAAGGTCAAGCTGACAGAATAAAGGGTGGATTAAACTCTTGGAGAAAACAAAGTGCCTTTAAAGTAATCATTTAATTTCGAATTGAATCAAAGTGCTTTTAAAGTAATCATTTAATTTCGAATTGAATCAAAGTGCCTTTAAAGTAATCATTTAATTTCGAATTGAATCTGAAGAATATTTCATTATCCTATTTATTACATAAATAAATCAGATTTCTTTGAATTTGGAAGTGAAAGAGAACAGCTGCTTCACAATATTTATTGGTCAGAAGATTTCAAGTATCAGGGTTAATAGATGACTCCAGCCGTCTAGCATTCCCCCCAATGCGTCCGAGCAGACAACGTTCGTTCCATCTCAGTGCAGTTCTGTTTTATTAGCTTTGTTTCCACAGACACGAGAGCTAATTTCTTTAAGTTTCAGACTGCATTGGCTCGCGCTCTCGAATCCTTCGTCCGCCAAAACTCTTAGGGAAACAAGCGTGTTATTTGTTACCCATTCGTAGTTACTTACACTCACGCATCAGAATTCGTGGGGTGAGAAGCGTGAGTACATGTGCTGGGATTTAATCCACTTTTTAAAGACCGTCTTAGTTGCTTTCGAGCGTTTAAACTTCCCCAGTCTAGCTTCGTTACTGGTTCCACCGCGCAACGCGTTCATTGCACTCGATAAATTAAACAACGATCAAGTTCCCACGCGTTTACTGCTCGAGTCGCGATATTCGTCTGAAATCACCCCGAAGTTATTGTTCCCGCGTCCCTCGGAAATGATTTACGATCCAAGGCGCGACAATCTCGATGGAGGATGGTTTTTCCAGGTGACTACCAGCGACTTTTCACACGCCACGAGTGTTCCATCGCTTTTTCCGTTGCCTGTTTCGGTCCACGTGCGATCCCGTCGCGAGGAGAAAAATTTCGGTAACTGCACGCTCAAAGGAGGACCTTGGGATCCCCCGGAACGATTAAGAAGAAGCAATTATCCGACAAAGTGGGTCTAGATGACTTGGCACATTTTAAATTAATTACTCCTCTGATATTTGCTGGGACGAAATACTTGGATCGGGCAAAATACACCGAAGAGTTTCTGAAAGCCTTCGCTATAATTTCTCAACTTATTACAGCTCCTCTGCGCAGTACGAAAATTGGACGAAATTTATTCTGTGATTTAATTGCTCCTCACTGTAAATGGGCACAATTTTAGAAACTGGGAAGTGAAAAGTGGCGCCTCTTTCAAATACTTTCAGAGTTTGAATACTATGTTGAGGAAGCATGAAATTAATTAAAATAATTAAACAATGTAACTGCACGTCTTGTGACACAAAATGGCAAGAATGAAGGAGTGAATGTAAAATAATATTACGTCATAGAAGATAGAATAACTTATTGTTGGAGTTAAACAATAGAATTTTGAATATTAGATATACGATTATAGCAAACAATTGAATTTTATCTCAATTTTATCTAATTTCGTAAATAGATGATAAAGATTCAACGTTTACAAGCCCATTTTTTTAGCATATTCGTGTATTCGTGTTATTTCCAATGACAAGTGTTGCAGAGCCACGAAACTACTTCTGCAGTTCCAATTAGAACGAAGGTCCGCGAGGATTGTGATTTAATTAGAAAATTACCATCGTCGAATTGAGATCTCAGGACATGCGTCTTACGGGATACAGCTGCAGCGTCTTCTAGTTCTCACGGCGATCGTCCCTGACATCTTCGAGTTACTCGATGTGTAAGTGGAACAATTACAACCGGCCCAACCCATTTGCAGATGATTTATTCGGCGTCTTATGAGGGCCTTCGGCAGAATTAGCACGCGTTGCACACAACGACCCCGTAACGTTACTTCTCCGCGCGCGACACGATCTTGTCTGCAACCTTCGACCAGTTCTCCCTCTTCAACGCAGTCTTTCCGTGGTATTTCTTACCCTCACGATCGATAAAAAATCGATGTACACTAAAACAAACAGATCTTTTGCTTGTATAGGTAATTTTATATCTTTTCTTTTATATTATCCTTATACAATCTGTTAATAAAGTAACATACGACTCTATTGAATCGAAAGCAAAACGGTTGCCATGCACGAATCTTTTGAATCCTGGCAAAAACACTGATCAATAGGAACTATTTTTTTCCAGAAATTAAAAATCAATTTCCTGCTCATCTGCATATACTCAAACAGACATAAAGCTTTACCCTGAAGCGTTTATGACTCGGTTTAATCTCATTATTTTATTTTTGGTCAGAAAGTCATATTTTTAAACAATATCTTCGGGTACCTTTTCTTTCATAAACACTTCGCAGGATGTTATATTCGTTAGAATATTTCTTGCAAGATTTCTCTACCTTCTACCATAAATAAATGATACTGTTATTTAAAAGGATCACAATTTTTCTCAGCATCTACCTATCTAAAAAATCACCCTTCAAGTCCTGTGTGACGTTTAAACCTGTATTTCAGAGTGTCGAAAGAATTTCGCCAAACTGCAACACCACGGCGAGTATTTGCATTCCTCTGATCGCTCGTCGAGAGGAACCTCGACGACCTCACCGGCGCACAAACGTCTCCGTCGACGATTCTTCTTCGTTCCCGTCACGGCGTTCCTCATTTCCATTGACCACGATTCGGTGAAGCTCTTTTACCGAATCGCTGTCGTTTCAATGCCACTGTCACCAGCTGCCAAGGTCCTCGAAAGGTTCTCCGAGACCTAGAACGCGGATCGGCCGCAGCTACACCGATAGATTCAAGGCCGGTCGAACAACGTTATATCGGTGACAGAGGGTAGGAAATCAGGAATCTCCTCGTACGACTCATTTGGCTGTAATTAAAACACCCACGCTGATTTGATCGGGGAAAGAGATTCCTGAGGTGCCCAAGCACCATACGGAATTACGGTGTGCCATTGTCAAAGTGACCTTCGAAGGTGTCAAGGACAAGGAACGCGGGGGATGAACATTCCGAGCAGTCGAATCGTTCGAAACGGACAGACCGCGACAGGAAGTCGTTTTAATGAGCATCATCCGAGAATTTTTGAGCCTGGAAAATACATCTACTAGGAGAATTCAGAATCAAGAGTTGAGGAGTGGAAATGGTAATCGATGAACGTGCCAAAAAAATGAAAATCAATTTTTTTAGTGGAAAAGAATGAATTCCGTCCAGAATGCGGTGCCAAAAGTTATAAGAGCTGGAGTAATTTATTTTAAATACTGGGTATATCGCAAGATGGAGCTAAAATCGTAGGGGCCATTTTCGCAATGGTGGAAAACGGTGAAAGTGACAAAATGATACAGACGCGTTTTTTGTTTCTACTGAAAATTTAACTACTGCCACTTACATCGTTTACCATTTCAACTCCTCAATTCATATTCAATTATTGCACTGTCTGTGCCCGTGAGAATTATTTTGGTATCTATATGCTATGTTTGTATGTTCTGACAGTTTCATAAAAGAAGAGATGAACTGTATTGACAGAAGAACTTGATTTCTGATGTCACCTTTCGAAATTTGGAAAGGCTAATGCTTTCTTTTAATTAGACTAATCTGAATTAAGACTCTAGTCAATAGTAATTCATTCAGAGAAGCATCTTCTCATTTTCTTGATGGGAAACTGGTATCATAATGTTCTTGATTAGTTCCTGAAAAACATGTCGAATTATATTCGAGTAAACAATTTACGTGCAATGTGAATCAAAATTGAAAGAGGCTAGGAAAAACGGTTATACAAATATGTACCCAGAAACTCTCACGCTTCCACTTATAATCGAGGGAATGAGTTTTAAATGAGTGATTAAAATTGGGTCGATAAGATTAATTGCACGCATGAATCCATCTTGCCATGAATTGCTGAATTTGTTCAAAAGTGCTAGAATTATTACGAACATTGCATATAACTTTATTAATGATATATGATGTATAAATTATACAGTATTACATACATATGATACACTTTCTTACAGTGGTTTTTAAATATATTATATATATATCCGTTGGAAATAGCGACGGATATTGGAAGATTCGTGTATTCACAAAAAAGAAGGGTGTATCCAAGCAAGAAGTCAGTGACCAGAATTTATTCGTTGTCGATAAATTTGATTTGTAGCAGACGAAGGGAATATTTGTAACGGCGAAAGTAATCGAGTTTAATTCGTCTGATTGGAGTTTTGAGCTCAGCAAATCTTACAAATCTTTAAAAAAGGAAGAGAAATGAAAAGTAATGACTACAGCGCTTCGACACACGTATTCACACGACTATAACGTACTGTACACAAAACATTTACACGTTTGAAAAATATTCCTATACGATAAATAATATTTAAGTCGCGGCGCAAGCCTAGTGATAACGAATGCAACACGTAGAAAAGGAAACACTAATGACGAATCTCAAAGTACCGATGAAAGCTTCCCGCCTATTTACAAGAATGATTTACAAGAAACGACTTGCGAATTAACGACAAGTACTTTGGTAACGAGATGACACATTTCGCGTGAACGTAACTTTACGTCACAGTAGGAAGTGGCTCGCGAATTGCAAACGTGTTGCTCCTAGTCGATGCTTCGTTTCCCTCGCATCTCAAGACTCAACGTTATTGGTAACTTCTTACAAAATAGAACACATCTTAGTCGCGCAGAATCCTCCTCTTGCTCGCGGTATCACTTACAGAACACTCATCGAATTTCGGGGAGACACAGTGTACACAACAGCAGACTGAATATAAATTCTTAAGTTGACAAATAAGCAGCTTTTATCTTCATTTTTCGAATAAATAGTCTCATGTAGGACATCTCTCTTCTATACAGAAAATGATATTCAACTAATTGAGTATCCAAAAAATCACATGCAAAATCACATGATAAATTATTTCCACAAGCATGATTTATAATTTGAAAAACACTAAAAAGTACATCCTCGAGTATCAGAAAAATGTAATTCACTTCAAAATAAGAACATATCTGAAAGAAATCACCTTATTTTACTTTACGTAATCTAAATCTGAAGAGAGCAGCAACGAAAACAAACGTATTTATCGCGTGGAAGTGCAGAATAAAAATCGTTCTACCTTCGCAGACAATACAAATGGCAAACGTTACCAGAGGCTCGCGCACCGCCGTCCCCGAAATTCGTCGACCTACTTCTCGATCATCCTGCACGTATCAAAGGATGAACGATGCGCGCCAAGAAAGGAACAGAACCAGCGGAGCTGAAAAACCATCCCTGCCGTTGCAGCACGGATCATCGAAGGAAATTAATCTTATCGCTCGTTACACAGGGAGCATCGTGCAAGAAGAGACAACCCTTAGAGAACGCGGGCAAAGCCGTGAACCTTACACAGCGAATGCTATGGACAATAAGAAAAACTCATGGCCAGGAAGACTATTATCTTGCTCCCCTTCGAAAGTTCTCCCTCCACTAGGTCTCTCCAGCATTAATACAGCATGTGGGTGCTTCTCGTTGCAGCTGTAACATAGGCGTAAACCTCAATCAATAAATATTCACGAGACCTGATATAGGAGTGATCAGACCAATTTTAATTTCGAGATTTATTTAGTCAGTAGATGGACTAACACATTCTCATTCACTTCAAAATGACTACTGTATCTCGTTTGCTAAGTATTTTAATAAGATGGTTATGAATACGGACGTTGCTTCGAGTAATTCATACTTGAAACAATCTTGAAAATGATGCACATACATGTGAGAAAATAGAGTACAATTTCAGTCACAACGAATCGCATTGCGTCTGACCATAAACATACCTATTTCACTTATTTTTGTAGCTTTTAAACTTCCGACGTCCTAACGCGACTTTTAAACTGTGCAATGCTTTTAATATTGTTTATGAAGGTATATGAATGTATCAATAGTTTTGCTGAAGATTCTGAAACAGAGTTGGGCATTAACTAAATAAAAAAATATTTAAATAACGGATCGAATAAAAGTTACTTTAACTTCAGATTATTCGGCGAATAAAGGTAATATTTTTGTTCGACGAATAATATTAGCTCGGGTTAACTATATTTGACATGTGACGATGAATTTTTTAACTTTTATTCGTTATTCAAAATTTTATTTAAGTAGAAATTTTACTCATCTCTGCTCTGAAATTATAAAAATGGCTTAAAGTTTACTTTTCCATTAAATTGAAGCAGCTTAGATTGACGAACTTTGGATACTCTAAATACTGCGTAGCATATATATATATGACACATTCCACAGTATTCTACAATATTATTAATTAAACTTTCATTCCACCGAGCCAGTATTAAGACAGATTTGTAACATCAAAATTATCAAAAATACAAACGTTCTTTGTAATTCCTGTATCATCGATTCGACTAAAAACACGATTAATATACTCGGAAATTAATATGGATAAAAGAGTTATCCAAAATACTTCCCGATAGAATCTCGAATTTGCTGCAAGAAATCTAAGGGACTCACCGTGGAGGCTCGACGTGTTTTGCATAGAGCTCGACAGTTGGATCTCGTTTCCTGGATGCTCGTGTATCACCGTCTCAGTGATATTGTTTTCCGCCTCCGAGTGGGCGCGACGGTGCTCGCGCGTGTGCCCGTCGTTCTTCCGCCTCTTCTCGGTCCCGACGCAGCAGCGTTGCTCCCTCTGCAACGTCATCTCCTGGGAGTAAACGGATTCCCCGTTCGAGAGAGAGTTAAAACGTTGCCGCCTCCTAGAGGTCACCTGATTCACGCGTCTCCCAACGACGATCGAGGGGTCGTGGCAGCCTCGCGAAACATCGTTAGCCCTCTCGCGACGTTGCAGAGACTTCAGAGAGTCCTCGTAACCACTATACAAAGAAAAATAAAAAATACGAGGATGAAAGACAAAGTGAAGGGAAAAGAATTTCGCAGTAACACATGACATCGCGTGGGAATAAATTTAGGTTACAAAAATGACCCATTTTGGAAACATTCTGTTCAGTATACGCTCCACTACTAGCGTCATAGATAAGAGTATGCTGGAAAGTTTGAAAATTATCGCTCAAGGTGGTCTCTTTGACGATCTTATTTAAGGGTAGCGTTCAACGAATCTTCCATGTAACTTCGAAAGTTGATAAAACGTTACTGCTACCATTACCCGCCACCAACAAAGCTCTAGCATCAAAGAGGAAGGAACAAGTATCCATTTCAGACGAGACACTCAGTGTCCGGTAACCGATACCCAACGCACGTGCACTGCTCCCAGAGCTGAAAGAAAATCTAGGAAACTTGAAGAAAATCTGGAAGAGGACGGAGAATGTGCGAACGTGTCGAGGATATCAGTCTCGAGCCGTGGGGTGTGTCTCGCCTGGAAGGAACCCCGAAGGCGTCCCGGGTGTCTTTGCATCGGGCGGGCGATCTCGTTAAAATTCTATGCGAGCGCCCGCGTCGAGATCTGTCGCGGTGATCCAGGAGCGAAGGATCGATCGACCTGGCCACGGCCGAGACTCTTTTTCAATTTAGATAGCAGGAATAGCTCGGTAAGTAATTCGACTTACTTGCTGCTCTCGCCGCTGGAGGGGCTCGACGAGTGACTGCAGTGGCAGGAGGCGCGCGCCACGATCCCAGAATCCTGACCGCTGGAATGCAAGGACGTCGCGGATGCCTCGAGGCCTTTCGGGGTCCCTGTCGTCCTCCCGGCGTGCTTACTACAACCGCCCATCCTGCAACCACCCCCGACGCTCTACCATCGACATCGCGAAAGATATGGAAATTCCCTGATACAATATTTGGTATATTGCCGGATCGGCCTTGCCAGCCTCAAGCCGGACGCTCTCATAATAAATGCATTCCTTTCCGTCGCGCTTTATTTAATTCCTCGGCTGCCACGGCTACTTCGGCCGCGTTGTTTGCGCTCGCTGAAATTTCACAGCGCCGACGAGCGCCACCGGGCCGAAAGTTCGGTAAAAATACGCGATTGTTGCCGGTGGCACGCATGCAACGCTATACCGAATATACCGCGGGAGGAATCGGTCGATATTCGGCGGAATTTATCGGTCGTCGCGCTATTTCTCGTGCGCCCCCGCTGATGCTGAGTTGGGGTGTTCGGTGCGCGCTCACGGGGGTTCGTTATTCGAGGTAGAATTCGGCAGAAGCTGGCTCTCCGTGGAAAAGTATGTCGAGGGTGCAGGTTAAAGAATTTTGTAAGTGGAAATGGATTTTGTAATCGAGTAGCATTTCTTGGGATTTTTAGGTAAATCTTTGTAAGGGTTGAATAAGGTTTCGTATGCAAATCTATTCTGAATGTGTGTATAATAGGGTGGTTGTGATAAATAGCTGCAACAACGTTTGCGAGATTTTAGGAGGTGAATTTAATAGATATTGAAAGTCACTTTCCTTGAAGGTGAAAGCTCATTTTGAAAAACATTGTTCTGCACTTTCGACTTACCTTGTTCATGGGGTAATAAATGACGATAATCGCCTGAAGGATAGTATTTTAATATACGAGTATCGTTAAATTTAAATTCTAATGTTTTACGAACGTAGAGTTACGCGCAGACGTCCTGCATGAATGGGCTGACCATGTATGGATAATACTACTTAGAGCCATCGAATGTAACGTCGTACACGTTACATGCCTATATCACTAGTAGGGAAGATCGGGGTTAGTTGATACGTTATTCTGTTTTCAATTTTTTTCATTTTTTATTTGAATTAATTACTTAATCACAAATATACCAAAATATACTTTGGTCCTTCTTCTTTAATATATAGTAAGCGAAAACTTGAGAAAATATATACAAAATGAATGAAAAAATGTTATTTGGACGATCAATTTGAATGTATCAAAACTATTTACTTTGTCTCTATACATATAAACGAAAACAGCTAAAAAAACGATTGTTCACGACAAGGTACACAATCATATGCTGGATCATAGTAAAGAATTGAACAACAAATTTCACATATCTCGCTCAAATGGAGCTATACATATATACAGTGTCGAGGTAATTCGTCTGTATCAACCTGCCCCTGTATCAACTAGCCCAGTTCTCCCCTACTATCTGAAATTTAATATCAAATCCTGCTTCAGTTTCCGCTTTAATGCATTGAATACTACTACTTCTCCATCATTCACAAACGATTTCTAAACCAGCAATTTTAAAACTAAGAAGTTTCAAACAAAACCATTTCTCAACAAAACTTACAAATTAAATTTACGAAATGTTACCACACCCCATGTAACGATATCCATATCATAATTTGCAAATAACAACCGCTACCACACTTCTCTTTATCCCCCATCAATATGTAATACTCTCTTCACTACCTCAACATCCAATCAACCCTAACTCACTATCAACCAAGTTCCGCATCAATACATAATTGAATACTAATTGTAAGCAACCTAAATTTTGCTTTTGTACCTTCTCTCGTTCATTGACATTCGGTATCAATTTAATTAAATACGAACTCAATTAATCCCTAACCAATCTTCAACAACAATTTAAACCGTAATATCACTTTCAGCATAGTTCAAGACCACAAAATCTCCAACGTCCTTACTAAGAAATGCCATTCTTGCTCCGCTCGGGCGTCTGCGCGCCTAAATTCTTCGTACGTTCGATTGTGAAGCTTCACACGCTCGCGAGACCCTAGGTGAACGGTGACATCAATTAATGGACTTACGCGTGGAAGCGAGCACAGTTGGCTCCGTGCTCGCAGAGACTCTGTCGCCTCGGCATGTCTGTGCAGAATGGTTCAGGGTCGTAGTGGAGGCCGTCGACGAAGGTCGGGAACAACGGCGGCTTCTGCAACGTCGCGGTTGGATCTGCCAATGCGAAGCCAATCGGGCTGGTCGTCGAGAACATTGCTTTCTCCCGACGTTTCCGTCTGACGAGTTGAAATTCAGGAATCCCCGTTTAGAACGGACAACCGCGTGACGTGACCGCGTCGAATTAAATAAACGGGTTCCCAGAACGAACATGGCGAACCAGAACCACGGATTTTCGTGATTTTTACATGCAAATGATACTAGATGACTAGATATTTAGGGAAAGTGGACTGTTCTTTTCGAATTTCTATGCACTATTTGCGAAAAATATTTCAAATTCAAAATTTCTACGAGAAACTATTTAATATTGCAAACTAAGTAATTAGGATCAGGTATTATGGAATATTCCTTCAACGGAACGTGAATTGTGTTCAGAGATGTAAATGTTATATTATATTGATTTGGCAATTGAAAAAATTGGTGGGGTAGCGTGTTGAATCGTGACACAGAGATCGGAGGTAGCGAGGATAATGGAAAATCGTGAATCTCCTACCGTTTATTTCGGCGAACACACGTGACGCAGAGTGCGGTGACGAGGGCGCCCACAAAGACGACACATCCGAGCACCACGACACCTACTTCAAGAGTGGATAGCAGGTAACGTTGATTACCTCGGCGCGGAGCGCTTCCGGCGATATCCAGGACATCGTACTCGTCCAACTCCTGCTTGATCTCCATCTTCTTTGTGCGAAACACACTGAAAGGAGAAGTTGATTAACCACGGGCGTATAAATTAATTAACTGAAAAATAGTACAACTCATCTGTGTTCAAATATATAAAAAAAATAATACAATTTCCTTCAAAACTTACAACTTACATTTCCTTAATTTAAAAATTACAAAGCTCAATATCGCTTAAGAATTTTAATAAAACTTTAGACTAACTCTTTTGACGTTATTTCAAAAATTAATTTAAACATTTTCGTGGGATCAAAGTGAAGTGGTTTCTCAAATAATTTGTCTGAACGAATCGGTTCACTTACTTGTGCAAAGTGTCCATGTCTATCATGACGTTCAAATGAGGATCGATAGCGTAAAGATACACATCAGTACTAAAATTGAAAAATATTCATTGTACAGCAGTCTCCAATCATTTACAAGTTTCTCAAAAATCCAACAGAATTTAATCACTCACGACATAGTATCGATCAAATTCTTCTCAATATGTGGTTCCAGCTTCCTCACCCGGACGTCCAGGCCCGTCACGTTTTGCAATATTCTGAATGAAATTCAAAATACCAATCATTCAAAAACATACCTCAGATAATAGACATCGCTATAAAAATTCAGTCTCCAGAAAATGATCCAGCTGCAAATATTAACTACCCCAACCAAGCCCCACTATACTCACGCAGTGATGTTCTCAAGCTGTGGCTCCAGGTCCATAGGTCTTCGCCCGACCACCATCACGACCTGCTTGTGGTCGTCCAGCACGTACACCTTCGAAACAAACAACGGTAGCATAATGGAAGAGAGATAGAAAGGCTGAATAAAGACGTGGCGTCCATCTTACAGACCGAGGGAGAAAGGTTGAAGAGCAAGTTAGCTTTGTCTCTGTCTCTACCGGCGGGTAATTAAGATCGTAGAGTGAAACACGGCGCAGTGTGAAAGGGGTAGGAACTTACAAAGACGTTGGCAATGCTGCTGCGACCATTCTCGGCGCCCCGTCTATCCGTGGCCTTGACGTCGAAGCCGAAAACGCGTCCAGCGTCACGGCCAAAACTCGCCACGGATCGTACTTGACCGCTCAGTGGGTCAATGGCGAATCGTGGGGCGTCTTCTCGGCCGAGAATTTGATAACGTATCTCTGCGTTCACGCCCTCGTCAGGGTCTTCCGCCTGTGGGTGATTAATTGGGTTACGAGCTCGTTTTTTAATCGAGATCTTCATTGACTAGTGGGGATGTGCAAGTGGAGGTAGGATGGATCCTGAAAGGATGTTGGAGTGAGAACGATTTACAAGGAGTACTTATCGCGGAGGAAAGTATTCTACGGGGGAAGTCGAGAAGCTTTAACTGTAGATCATGAAACCCCTGAGGTACAATCTTGTCGGCTCCGAAGTACACTCGGAATCTTCGCTGGCAGATTTGCTTTATGTGGTACGAAACTATTGGGGTTTCGAAGATTTGTGCGTGACATGATACTTTGGGGAAATTGAGCGGGGCACGTGATTGTCTCGCTGCTTACGAAATTTGTACGATTTGTGTGGGACGTACGTTGTTTCAATAGTCTCATTGTTTTCTTGTTTTCTTTTTGCAGAAGTTGGAAATTATTTTGGGAACACCACTGTGGCAGCCAGAACAGTAAGCCGTCCTTAAGAATTTTTTTGGGAATAATTTACAGTTTTCATATAAAATTTGTATTACCAACCTTTAGTACAATGTATTAAGAAACTATAAAAAAATAAATAGAAAAACATGCATCAATTGTAATATATTGATTAATCTTGTAGACCCCCCACGTGCGCTGGTCGAATGTGTAACTATGGAACAGTAGGTCCGAAATCAAATTTCATTCTTGTTTTATCAACTATATGAGTGTAGTGTCCGTTGCACGTACCGATTTCTTAAAAAGTTTCGAAGATCCGCGAATAAGATGGCCATTTTTTCGAGCGTATTTCAAAAAAATTGTATTCAATCAAAGAATCCGTACGTGCAACGGAAACTACACTCATATAGTTTATAAAAAAAGAATGGAATTTGTTTTCGGACATGCTGTTCCACAGTGACATATTCGACCAACACGCGTGGGAGGTCTAGAAGATTGATTAATACCTATAGTAAAATTTATGCATGGTTTTTCTATCTATTTTTTTATAATCTCTTAAGACATTGTACTAAAGGTAGGTAATAACAATTTCATATGAAAACTGTAAATTATTCCTGAAAAAAATTCTTAAAAATGGCTCACCTTTATACCGTCACAGTGGTGATCCCCCTTAAATAAAATACTCAATTTCTTGTGCTGCAATAAGGAGCATTAGTAAGTTTCGTTACAAAAGCATATTGACGAGTACGAAAGATGTGTAGGAGAACTTAGATACATCACCCTTTAGATGCATATTGTTATTTTAATATTCTTCGCTTTGACAACATTAATTACCAGCACGTATTTATAGAAATAACAGAGCACGCTACCTTCACACTCGTCTTTATATTAAACTCGCGAAACTGTGAAGCAGCTGTTCCTTTCCGCCGCAACATCCCCTTCAATCTATAATTCATCCTCCTTCAATACTATAATCCCCGCAGTAAAGCCTGTTTATTCCCCAGCCGCACGAGAAATTGCTCGCATCGAGTCGGAGAACGAGCCCATTGCCGAGTCTCGAGGCACACACAGGAGAAAAAAGGGGAGCGCGGCGAGTGGAGGGGGGGGGGGCGAAAGAAGCCGAGAGAAAGAAGGGGGTAAGAAAGCCAGGGCTTCTGAAGTGACGATGAAAGAGGAGGGAAAATGCAAGAGGCGACGCGAGAAGCGAAATGAATTAAACCCGGGTTACTTGGAGGCCTCGCGGGCGCATACAGCCGATGAAGATACACTCGCGGTGAATGCTAGCGAACATACGTACCTCTACTTTCACGACCTCATAGCCATAATAGGCAGTGGTGGGTATAGCGGCGAGGATGGGTCGGCCCTTTGACTTGAATCTGGGCGCATTGTCGTTAACATCCTTCACCCTGACAACGACCCTGGCCTCGTTAGGCGCCAGACCATTCAGCCTTTCACCGACAACCGGGTAAATCATCACGGGCATCCCACGACCAATCTTCACCCTGTCGACTCTGACCTTGGCCTCGTATCGATCGTTCACCTCTCTGTCCACATCTGTCGTGAGGTACAGCGAGCCGTTCTTCGAGTCCACCAAGAACCGCTGCCTGGAATCCGAGTCGTCTGCTACGATGCTGTACCTAATATAATCACTCTGGCGGCCATCAGCCAGGTCCAGCTGGGCCACCAAAACCGGCGTCGAAGCGTTCTCCTCGACCTCCACCTCGTAATAGCGATGTCTGAACGTGGGGGTCCTCTGCACTTCGTTCTCAGCATCATCCTCATCGTCGTCTACGTTCACCACTGTGACCACCACCATTGCGGTGGAGGTTAGACTCACTGGTAACCCAAGGTCACTGGCGGTCACCAGCAGACGATGACTGCTCTGTGTTTCGTAGTCGAGGCTGCCGATCGTGGTGACGAGACCTTCTTTACTGTCGATAGCGAAGTACTGCTTCTCAGGCTGCTCCTGTTGGCTCAGGTCGAAGAGGATCAAACCGTTCCCATTGCCAGCAAAATCCGTGTCGTTGGCGTGCACTTTGATCACCTGGCTGCCCACCGGGCTGTTCTCGAAGATGGAGGCATGGTACACGGGCAGACGGTCTCCGCGATCGTCTGTCTCGGTCTCGTCGTAGCCGTAGAACGTTGGAGGGTTGTCGTTCACGTCCAGAATGTTCACCTCGATCTCCACCGTGGAGCTCAACCGTGGCGAGCCATTGTCGCGAGCTATTACAACTAGGCGATGAGCAGCCACGCTCTCTCTGTCGAGGACCCCGCTGACCCTGATGATTCCTTCGTAGGGGGCCACGTCGAAGGTCCCCGAGACGTTGCCAGGATTCTCCAAGTTCTCGCTGCCGGAAGCGATCTCGTAAGTAACGTTCGCGTTCGGACCGAAGTCTGAGTCAACAGCTCTGACGATACCAACGGCGTAGCCTGCGTAGACGCCCTCGGGTACGTCGAACGTGTACCACGACTTGTCGAAGATGGGTGGATGATCGTTCACGTCCACCACGTGGATCCTGATAGTGATGTTGTCGGACAGACCGCCACTGTCCTTCGCCAGGACGAATAGAAGGATGCTACTTTCCGCTGGGAGTCCTCTGGCTACGGATATCTCTGCTGACCTTGGGTCGAGGTGGAAGTATCTGCGGCTGGTGGTGTCGAATCGGTGCGATCTAACCGCGTCGCCGGAAGTCGTCTCGTTCCCCAGACTATATGTTATCGCAGCGTTCGCACCCTCGTCCTTGTCCTCCGCGAGCAGACGTATTATCGGGGCGCCGATCGTCGCGTTCTCCGGCACCAGAAGAAGGGGAGAACGACGGTTGCTCGGGGCCTGGCTTCCGGCAACAGGCTCGCTCATTTCGAGCACGTCGTTCCTCTCCAAGGAAGGATCGATATCGGGCTCGCTCGAGACGCGAACACCCTGATCCGGCAGGACGATCATGCGGATGAAGCTGGGGGCATTGTCGTTCGCGTCTGTCACTGCGATCTTCAGGTCCGATTCCGATACCAGGCCGCCTGGAAAGTCGATCGGACGAATGAATGTGTGAATTTTTGTCAGTGTGGATTCTCATTTGCGTTAGGGTCTGTACAAAATGACGATTGTGGTTTTCTTTCTGGGAGAAGGACAGGTTGTGAGGAACTGTGGTGAATGGAAAACGTTATGAAATACTGTTTTTGAATTAAAGGGTAATGCCACTGTAGAGCCCGGAAGGGCAGCCTGATCTTGAGAATTTTTTATGCGAGTATAGTGAAGGGACTGTAGAATCTGTTTGATGGCCTTCATTGTACATACCTTGAAGTATAAACACAATTTTTTTTAAATTTTTTTATTGCAAAATTCCGGCGCCACAGTTCAACAGAAGAAGCTTCTTCTGAAAAACAGTGTTCCGCGGCCGGAAAGATTTAAAACAAAAAAGCAAAAATTGTTTAGTTTTATATAAGATTATCTCGGTAAGTACACGAGGAAATTAAAAAATACTGATTTTTGTAAGAATGGTGCGTTATTGAACAAAACTGTCTTATTCAATCACGCACCATTCTTACAAAAATCAGTATTTTTTAATTTTCTAGTGGGCTTCTCTAGATAATCTTATATAGAACTAAAAAAATCGGTTTTTTGTTCTAGGTCAAAAAGAGAACACTGTTTTTCAGAAGAAGTTTCTTTTGTTTAGCTGTGCTGCCGCCATTTTGTACTGAAAATATTTAAAAAAAAATTGTGAATATACTTCAAGGTAAATATAATATGGGCCTTCAAACAGATAAAATATCTCGCATAAAAAATTCTCAAAATCAGGCTGCTTTTCCGGGCTCTACAGTGGTATTACCCTACACTACAGTGGTAAGTGTTGTGTATGGTTGGTATCAATTGAATGCAAAGAATGAAGGATAGTATTGAAGAAAAATGTATGGTAAAAATTTTAGTAACTCGAAAAAGGTAACTTATAATATAAAGAATTAATATAAAGAATTAGGTTGACGTTTGTTTTTTGAAAATATATTATTTATACCTTCACCGCTTTACAATCTGGAGATCTAAAATCTATACTTGATATCATTAGAAAAAAAAGAACTCACCACTGTCTGTCGCGGCAATTTTGAAGTTGTAATTGGCCTTTTCCTCCCTGTCCAGTATGCGATCATCGATTCCCTCGAAATACACTAAACCCGTCGTTGGATGGATTCTAAAAAGCTCGCTGCCTTCGCCGTGAAGAGTAAAGGCGAAGTTCTGGTTGACACCTTCGTCTTTGTCCGTAGCAGCGATAGGTATCGTCAGGTTGACTTTCGTTCCTGGTGGACTGTTCTCTAGAATTCGTCCTTCGTATAAAGCCGACGTGAACATGGGTGGATGATCGTTTTCATCGAGAACGATAACAGTCACCTGAAATTGTTCATAAATTTTCAGAAAAAATATTTGGTCGAAAATGACCATATACTCTCGAAGAATAAGTTCAATGAAAATTATAAACACCTAGTGCATAGGTAGAAGCACCAATAAAGATATTGGAGGAGGAGATAACGTTACTGGAATTACTTATGTATTTTACATTGTTTAACTTAGAAATGCTTGATTTTTAAATTGGGAACGGCGGCACTTTTATCACAAAAAAGCTAGATACCGTTGGAGTACATTGTATCAAGTACGCAAACATGACCTACATCCGGATTTTTACATTAAAACTTTTGAAAACCATCGCCACATCCTTGAAACTCCTATTAACCTCCACACACCAATATCCCAAAAGTTGTATCTGCAAACATCCCACGGTTCAAGGACGACATTCTGAACACCTGTGGTCAAGTAGGGAAAAAATCGATAAATTTATTACAGGAGTGATACCATGGTCGAATTTTAAAATGTGAAAGTCCGGGTCAAGGCTCTTGGATATAACAATTTTATAGACAGTTGAATTCCCTTTGATATTATCCTTATATCTTCGAAATAAAGTCAATATTCCACTGTCCAAGAAATACATATAAGAGAGAATGTGATAAACTGGAATAGAGTTTTGTCACGTACCCTAAAAATTCTTTAAGTTCGCAACCTTCACTTTAGTTTTTCAAAATATAGTTTAAACATTGACTGAATTTACATTTCGAGAATATTTCGAATTTTATCATGAAATACACTACCTAATTTTATTATACAATATTCTGCTTCTAAATAGTCTCTCACGAACCGCTACCCTAGGATTCAGAGCCCAATATTAATTCAAAATTCAACCCACATAATAAAAATTAATATGGAATAAATCTTCCAACAATTGAAAGCTTTTAAAGACGCTGAAGTATCTCCCCTTATACAAATACTTGTCCCTTAAATCATCATAACAAAAGGTGAGGCCTAGTCAGTTTCGAATTCAGTTATACGGATTAAAGTACTGTATATCCGATTCTCGTGTAAAATATGAGATACACCCTCGTAAATCGAGCATGATGGATGGTCTACACTACGTTGAGCCGCAGGAGGGGGAAAGAACTGGCAGAGACATAACTATAGACCAATAGCATTATCTCATACATATACGAAACGTTACATCTCAACTGCTCCAGAAACCTGTAAAGTTTATAACAAGAAATAGATCCAAGGTTCAAATTTAAATGACCGCCCTGACCACATTAACTATGCATCTTCTCCACAGACAGCTTCCAACCAATGACCTACTATTCAAATAGCCATCGCCTACGCCCTACGGTTTTATCCGAATCGAAAAAATAAGAAAGATGCTCGAACAAGACAAACGCTTTGTTTCCTCCAAATTGTATCGTAAAACTTTCTTGGCTATCCAATGACGCGGATTTTGAGAGAAAGGACTATAACGCTAGCCTCTAGTTTCGAGGGTCTACTTTCTAACCGCAGAACTGGTTCTCTAAAGTTATTTTTATTATTTTTCTCCCACCTTTTCCTCTTATAATTCTTGGGATAGTTAAAGATGCAAATCTTTTTGGTAATTAAGAAAAAGTTTGGGATCTGCTGAATGCACGGTGTCTGCGAGAAATTTTTTAGTTCGCTGTCGTTTAAATAGCTAAGGGAAGTTTCTTGATAGGTACTACTATAATACTTCGAATTCCGTATTAATTTGAAGCAGCAATTTGTAAATCAATTGCATAATTAGTAAACCAATGTATGGCAATTTTAAAGAATAAAATATATTAAATTTACACCTATTTATTTGAACAAGTGTCACATCGGAAAAAAATGTTTTAGAACCACTCTTCTAGACCGACGAACTCATTAACAATCATTAAATAACGGTTTGTTCTAAATAAAAAGGACCTCTTTGAAATACAAAACCTGTTTCAATGCTGCCTCTATTTTCCTCAATTTACACTGTGTCCGCCAGTAAAGACCCAAATGTCAATACAACCCTCCCTCACCCTCCCCTCAAAGACAAATGGACCCCATCAATTTCCCGCTACTTCGGCGCCCAGAAAGAAACTTCCCTCAGCATCATTTAATAAGTTCGTCGCACCCGACACGCGCAACGACGCCTCCTCGGTGCGCGACCGGTCCTGTATTGTATTCTTCCGCGTGGGAGAGGGTGTTAATTAATTATCTGTGGGAAACTTACTTGGAAAACGCCGACTCCGCGGGGGCTTTCTGCAATTACGGTGATGCTATAATTCTGCCTGGCTTCGCGATCGAGACCACGGGGCGCGTACAGGGCGCCGTCCTCTGTGATCGAGATATCGGGGACATCTTGCTGATTGACGATAAAGAAGCGGGTGGTGGTGGCCGCGCCAGTGCCGTTCTGTGGGAGCACTTGCCCGATGTACGTGCCAGGAACGTTTTCCTTGGCGTGGAAGACGAGAGGAGCGGTGGTCGTTCCTCTGCAATCAACGGCCATCGAGTTTCGGATAAGCAAACAGAACTCCGACGGAGTCGTCGACATCTGACCTTTCGACGGTCTCGCGCGGCGAGATCGACGCATCGATCGCGCCCCCCTCGAGAAATCGCGCGCCCCTTAGCCGAGCTTCCCTTCCATCGACGCTTGCTTTAGAACCGCGAGGTATCTCCCAATCTAGACCTCACGATGATGGACGACAACGGAGGGGCAGGACCTTATCGTTTTTACATTTTGAAGATATTGGGGATGAACGGGGTGGGAGATTGAATAAATTTGAGATGGGGGTTATAAGTGAAAGATCTGTAGGTACTTGGATTGCTTCTTTTAGGGAAATAGGAAAGGGTAATTGAGGACCTTGCGGCAAGGGGGGTGCAACTCCATCTTTACCAAATTCAAGTAAATTAGGAAAAACGGTTTATAAAATTATTGCTTTGACTTAGCATTAAAAAGAGAACACTAATTGGAAAATATATATTTTGAGTTAACAAGCTTTTTCTATTTTTGGTTATTTTCAAATTTAGAGCTGCCCAAAACAAAAATATTGTCCAAAACAGTAATGGGTACAGGTTCGAAATTTGTAATAAATCACTCATTTGTTATCGAGTTTGCATCAAGTGTGCACAAAAAATGTGGAATTTTTTTTTCATATATTATCACATTCGTAACTCAAAAACTATAAAAAATGGAGCTGCGCCCCTCTTGTTGCAAGGTCCTCAATTGAAGAGTCTTTGTAGAAAACGCTGAGTGGCAAAATTAAAAAAAATTATTGTAAAATGTCCTACGTGCCAATGGTAATTCTGTAATATAGAGTTTGATTTTTAGCACTTGCAGTGTTTTCTACAAGAACTCTTCAATTGATCGTGGGAAGTATGTGTCTGCTTAGACTCATGCACTTTTGATTGCATCCTGGCTACAAAATTACTTCTCTTTCCTTGCAAAATTGATCAAGATTTGAAAAGTATAACAGTTCATTTTCTGGACCTGATTATTTGAATAATTCTAAAGGCTACTACACGTTGTCTTTGTTTCCCTTGAAAAAAAGGCTCGAAATACACTGCCCAACATAAACCTCAAATTTGTGAGCTGTACAGTCATAGAAATGAAATAGTACTGGCTAAATAAAGCAGCCCGTTATTTTAAACTGGCTCGATTGAACTCTACCGCTCGTAACACATCGGGGCAACCTCGAACGACTGTCCACGAAGAAATTAAGCCTGACGAACAGCCTGGGAAGGTCAGCTATCTAGACAGCCGATCTCGATTCTCTCATTAGCAAGAGAAACAGAGGCGGGCGTCGTGGCGCGTTTCACTTTGAGCTCGTTATAACGTGCAATGACGCCCTGCCAGTGAATAAACGGTAGTTCCACTTACTTCGTGAAAATGCCCCTCTGGTCGTTGGGGTCGACCACGTGGATCGAGACGTTGGTGATCAGCATCAGCTCCCTCTCGTCGGTAACGACCGCCTCGAAGTCGTACGTCGACCGGTCGAACCGCTCGATCTCTTCGACGACCGTGATCGTTCCTGAACGCTCCTCCACGGCGAAAGGAACTGAAATCCCATCAGTGGTATGCATGTATGCAGCATGTGTTGCGTATTAGCATCGACGAAACAGCCGCTCCTTGCGGCTGATGCGCGGAAATTAGGGTTGCCTATTTAGGCGAAAGCTTATGAGATCGTTAAGGCCCTATGAAGTGAAACTCGGTATACGTTATCCCTTCCTGGGCGCAAATTTTCCATCGCCTTCGGGAATTTCATGGCTGATCGGCGGCCCTGCTAAATCTCAAGGCAGAACGGCAAGTGAGGCAAAAGGAAAATATAAGATTGTTATACTTCACGAAAGAAGTACTCGCTGAGTGTATGTATAGCAGTGACAGATTTAAGAAAAAGGCCCAGGTCGCCAAAAAGGGCCGTTTTGGGGTGAAAATGAAGAGATAGCTTACTAAAAATGGGCTAAGTGTAGTAGTACAGAAAAATAAATAAAAATATAGTGTTTCGATAAAGTCATAATTTTTTTATGATAGGGCCCTAAGGGGCCTTCTAGGCTGGGCCCATTTTCGGGAAAATGAAGAAGTAGTTCACTAAAACAGACTCAGTGTCCTAGCACAGAAAACAATATTGTGTTTGGATAAAATCAGAATTTTTTCAGAGATCAGAAAAAGGATTCAGATATTCTAGGTATTATGGGACTTCTCAAGATCTAGTTTCGAAATTGACGGATTAATTTTAGCATCATTTTTGTAACTGGCCCCTGATTTTAGAATTTTTATCGGAAGACTAGGTTCTCTTAAATAGATCGAAAGATCAATGATATATAGTGTGGTCGCTTTGAATTCACTTTTTGTGAAGGCTAAGAAATAATTGGTGTACAAAGTTCCTGATTAGTTTCTTTGTCCTGCTCGCAATGTAACTTTAATATTTGAAAAACACTTATGTACACGAAATGTAATTAGAGTATCTTATTAATTCTACTTTTAGCAGCACCTGATTCAAGAAGTTCAAGGTTTGCAAACACGAAGCTTGCTCAACTTCTTACAACCTTATGGCCACTGTAAGTTGTTAAAACGTCCAGATTACGGTTTGACTTCCAAAGACGTTCTGATTGCGAGTTCTACCTCAAACTTTAAAGTGAAAGTAATGGTATTCCTTCCGCGGCTACTTTCGGAGGCTGCAATACTAGAGAGGACCATAAACAGTTCTGAAACTCAATTAGGTACGAGCATAAAAGTTGAGACCCATTTGTACGAGATCCCCGTCACAGTTTTTAATGAAGACTCTCGCTCTTTTCGATTCTACTGCGAATTATCGACTACACTCTACGTCGTACTCATATCTGGCAAACCTTAAAACTGGCTAGATTAAAGTATGAAATATTTACGAATGTTATTCCTAATTCCAAAATGAATTATATAAAAAATTCAGCGTCTCACACCTGAGCGTTATTACTTGTATCGCAAGTCAGGAATGGCAGAATAACTGAGTAAAATTATGCTGAAACTATAGAAGTACATCAAATGAATAATTCACGCATCACTTTCTCGAATTCCTTATAGCTTGGAAAATGAAGCCTAGGCAGTGTATGTTCATACATTTTTAACCATCAACGAGCAAATCAGAATCGCCTCGTGTAATCATTAATTAACACCTACATACAAGCTGGAGAATAATCAATCTTACCGAATCATAAGTACATACTGTCTAAAATAATATCCTGCAAAATCGACAATATTTTTCGTTCCACAAAATTATACAATGGATACAGTTCGATTTGAAACCCTACAAAAAAACAAATTACATCTTGAAGATGGACAGATATGTCACACAATGGGAACATCGTATTCTCATTTAAAAGAACATCGCGAAGTTGTGTCAGTTGATTAATTATCCACTCTCGAATACATACCTCCTTCCTCGTAGCCATGCAAAAGATCATAGATGAAGTCATTCGTCTTCACAGCGTCGTTTAAGCGGATTTGACCGACGCTAGTGCCGACTGGCACATTGGCACCGACCCAGAATTCATAAGGAGCACCCACGAAGTCCGGTTCCAGGGATGTTGCCCCTACAAGAGAAACAGGAAATAGGAAATTTCATTACCATTCGTAATATGTAGCTGGGAACTCGATTAGACAGTTGCACAAGCAGAACTGCATTAATCATTTTGTTCCTGCCTAGTCTTTATTGTGGGCCATCGTGGCTATTTAGGGTCTGAAGGCTGTCAATTGCGAGCGGAATTGTTTTATGGCTATTTCCAGATGTGACAAGAGGCCGCCGACGTTTGGAACCTTCGTTTTTAAGTTAGTTTGAAAGCAGAGTTGGGCATTAACTAAATAAAAAATTATTTAATCAAATAACTGCTCGAATTAAAGTTACTTTAATTTTACATTATTCGACGAATAAAGTTATTTTTTTATTCGACGAGAATTTATTCACACATTCGACACATGGCGAATAATTATTTTAACTTTTATTCGTTACTCGAAATTTTTATTTAAATAAAAATTTTGCCCATCTCTGTTTGAAATGTCTTTGAAAGAGCTGGACTTTTCCTGCAACGAGCCAAGGAAATTCCGCACGGTGACGCATACCGAGGGGTGTTCGCGAAGTTCGTACCCCTTCCCCAGGGACAACCACCCCAGTTCAAGAACCTTGATGACTCCTCCACATCCAATCACGCATCACCGAATTAGTGAGAATTCAAAAACCTCTGCCTCCCCCGTTTTCTTTGGCGAGTTCGACGAGCCTAAAGGTGCAAATTCACGATGAAACAAAAATATCGTGTCTCTCATGAGACTTTAATCTCCATTAATATTATTCTTTCATTTCAATTACTTACATTTTGTTGTCACTGAGATTTTTATCTCATGATAGAAAAGTCTCATGTAAAATCTCATCGTGGATTCACACCATAAAACTTCACTCTTGCGCAGCTATTTTCATACCAGTAACATCTTACAATAAAGTTACAAGTTCCTACTATCCCACATGGATTTATTTCGCAATTCGTTTTGGAGACATTAATTTGTCAAAAGGGCGACGACACACTCTGTGTGAGGAGGGACGCCCTTATCATCGACGTTGTGTCGTCAACACATCTCGAATATTATGAAAAGGTTTCTTCTATTTCAGGAGTATTACGAAGAATACCCTCCGCAGGAATGCTTCAGAATTTCCTTTCTCGCGTGTCGCGCGATAAAATTCCAGCCGATGTATGGAAAATATCTGTGCTACATTCACCGAATACCCCAGAGATACGACGCGTAGATTCTTACAGTTGGAAGAACGTGCTTCTTCATGTATCTAGATTCTTATGAACCGCACAGCAGGAAAAACCATATCAATGATATCCGAAGTGTTCCAGTCGCGAATAGATTGGGTTGGAGAACACATACTTTGATAAGAGTTCAATAAAGTAATTTAATCAGACACTTTTGAAATTCTGTTCTGTAAAAATGTGTTTCGTTTCAAAGTATTATATAAAAAAATGCAAAAAATAGAGAGTTTTGGAGAGGACATGAGACAGCAGAGAAACTTTAGGCTTTCCTAGGAAATATTTCATTAAAAAAATCTAATAAAGCAACTTCTAAAAACATCCTCCATTTTAAAACCAAAACTGTATTCGTCGCAAGTCTTGCCCTAGGAAATTCTTCGTATAAAGAATCCTACAAAAGTAGAATCCTACTCGTAAAAACATACCCCATATCCCAAAACCCCAATTATTATAACAGTTCAGTGAAAATTATACATTTTATTTTATGTCTAATCCTAGAACAGCCTTTATTTAAAAAATCTAAAAAGCTACTCCCAAAACATAACCCAGGAACCAATTCCCCATAACAGCTCAATGAACAAATTCTTCACTGAAAGAATTCAACGGAGCACCTCCTAAGAACAACCCTCAGGAATCCAAAAATTTACTTGTCGTGAAAGATCACTAACTGTTATACAGATGATCCCAAGTCTTTTCCTAGCAAATCATCCATTTAAAAATCCTATAAACTCGCTCATAAAAACACCCCGACTAAGCCAAGAATCTATTCATCATAAATAATAAACACAATTACACATTTCGTCCTAAGTCTTCTCCACTCAATATACACAATATGTATCCACGTCCCCCCAACCAAAAATTCACCCAAAAAAAGCTCACCATCTGATCGGAAGACATCGATAGTGACAACAGCCAGAGAGAACCTCCTCTCGCTGGGGTTAGCCGGTTGATCCGCAGCCTCCACGAATATCGCGTGTCTTCCCTCAAGAATGGGACTCTCAGCTACTGTGATCATACCAGTGTCCCCGTCCACCTTGAAGGGTGGCGTGCGAGTGGTCGAGTTGCCAGGCTTCTGCAGGCTGTACTTCACCATACCATTGGGTCCGAGATCGTCGTCAACCGCGTGCACCTGTCCAAGGACAGTGCCCAGCTTGTAGTCGGTCCTGGCGATCAACTCGTAGAGGTTCCCAGGTACGAAGATCGGATTGTTATCATTGGCGTCCAGCAACGTGACTCCCACATCCACGGACGAGCCATTTTCTCGAGTGACGACGCTAGGCTTTCTTTCTATAGCGAGGACCTTCATTCGTAAGTGGTCCCGTTGCTCGCGGTCCAGCACCGACTGGTCCTTCACTGTCAGCCAGCCAGATTTAGAGTCCACTGCGAAGGCACCAGACGGGTCTACCAGTTGGTAATCGAACTGGCCATTCTCCCCTTGGTCCCTGTCGCGAGCAATCACCTGCAGCACGCTGAAGCCGTTGGGCAGGTTCTCCACGATGCTGATGTTGTACAGGTCCACTTCGAACTCGGGCAGATTGTCGTTTAGATCTAACACTTCTACTTCGGCGCGAGCCGCAGCTGTCTTCAAGGGGTTATCCACTTGCGAACCATGGATCTGTAGGGTGAAGGTGTTGGACGGTAAGTTCCTCTCAGCGTCGAGGTCGATCGCCCGTTTCAAGAACAGGGTGCCGTTTTTGGGGTCGAGGTGGAAGAAGCCTCGCTCGTTGCCAGAGATTATGTCGTAGCGCACCGGCACGTTGATGTCCAGGTCGCAATCGGTCGCCTGAATTGGCGTGGTGAAGTTGATCTGCGTGAAGATCGGGTGCTCCTGCAAGAGACGAGGAAGGAGGTTGTTAGGGGCGTTTCTGATCTCAAAACACAACGCTACTTGTAAGCGATACATCTATCGCGTTTACACTGAAGGCAATGGGTTCCGGCCACTCTTGAGGTGTTTGGAAAACGTCTCAGAATCGTTAGGAGATTGCGATGGGACTTTCGTCACGAACTTTTAATTTTCATTGTAACATAATACAACGAATTTTAGGATTCTTATTAAAAACCTTCCGCAATTTCTTCGTTCAATGACATAAATAAGGGAGAGTGGGGTAATTACGAACACCTAAGCAAAAAAACAAACAAAACGAAAACCGTATGAGAAATGAATTTGTTTATTATTTACCAACATAAGTACTTAAACTATTCAGCTATAAAGTAATGTGACGAATGTTTGAAAAATTATAATACAAATCAACTTTATAGTGAAAAAGCAAAACCCTTAGTGTTCGTGATTACTCGACTGCCGTGGGGTAATCACGAACAGAGTGCTAAATATCGCAGAAGTCGCACAGAAAGTGCGGCTGCAATGGTCAACTCATAAAAAATGTTACTACAACCTATACCTAATGCATTTTTCAAATTCCTCTTCTTGTGCGTTAGAAAAAAATTGCAATTGGTCGGAATATCGAAAAAAAATAATAAAAGTCGTTTTTTAAACTTTTTTGTCTGAGCCTGTAATGAAAATTCAAAAATCCCTTTTGTAGATTTAAATATGTTTTATGCATGCTGAAAATTTCATCAAAATCTGTTATCGTTGCTAATCTCGAAGGTTCGAGATTCCCCATCCGAGTTGTTCGTCATTGCCCCACGACATCAAAAAATATAAAAGAATTTATTTCAGAGGTTAGTATCATAATTCAAGTAATGCATTGGTCACAAAATGTTGGTAAAAAAGTGCTTTGTTTCATCTTAAAAGAAACAGTTGTATCATTAATTCAACAGTAATTACATGCAATTGAAATGGGCAAAATATTACTTGAAACATGATGAAAATAATAAATTGTTTTTATCTTGAATAGTATAAGCGTTCTGTGTTTATTACTTTCTGCCCGGCGTTGGATACGGCCCAAACTATTACCTAGTGGAGAGGGAACATCGTTTTTATTTATTAAAACGCCGTATCATCGCATTCGCGATTCCTTATAAAGTGATACTACACTATGAACTATTTAGAGCACTCGTTGTGTTTCAATTCTCACAACGCTCAAAGTTCCCCGTCGCATCGAGCGTGTTAATCAGAAGCGGACGAAGCACGCGCAGGAAGCTATAGATCCAAGTGCCACTTGGTGTATCCTATCTCGAAGAAATGTCACCGCAATCGCCAATCGGAAATGTACTCCGAAGTTACGAGCTTCTTATGTGCCGTTGGATGTCACGTCCCGACTCGATTTCCGGCCAGCGGCATCGCAACTGAGATACCTATATCCCGTTCGCGTTTTCCTCCACCTGTCTTGCAATCAACGCAGTGCACACGTGACGCCTACGCGCCTACACATTGACTTATTACACCTGTAATTAGAGCTCGTATGAAGTTGACACGAATGGAAATTCCGCGGCATTGACTCTCATCGTGCATCCTCAATTTGGTATACGTCCAAGCGCGCTAAGGATAATGCGTTCGACTCAGGATTATTATCGTCAATTAAAGGTCACTGCGCTGCCAAAGGAAACTCCACCCCTTCTCTCTCGAGTTTTTGTTTTAATCGCGGATCTCGCGAATCCCCTGTAAACTGTCCCCTGTAAATTTCAAAGCGACCTTTGCGCGATCGGATTTAAAGTGCCCAGCCAATCGGGCCATTTCGACGTGGAGATTTAAGATCGACGCTGGCGATCATGAAAATACACGTCGTTAAATCGTACACCGTTTCGAAACGAATATCTGTTCGAATCAAAAAGATGTTTAAAGTTTCCATCTCGAGAAAAGCATTGGTTTGAACTGCTGGTTTATGGGACCAGGGACGATTAATCATGGATGATGTCAGCGTCGTTCTTTCTTCTTTCCCCCAACCCTAACCGCTTTTAGCAGCGTTAGAACCAGACTTGAACGGGTGGAAACGATCGGAAATCGACTTAGATGCATGAAAACCTGGATCAGGTTAAGTTCTGAGCCGGCTTGCATGCAAAGTCCTAGGTTAGGTTAAACTAGGCTAGGCTAGCATGTAGATGACACAATCATTGTAATTACTTGGGAAAGTTGACTAGCAAACGCGCACATGGTAAGAATAAATATTAATATTAGACTTGCGATTCTTCACAAATTAAACGAGCAAAACATGCTCAACTTCAAGGGGAAATTTAGAATTTGGAAACGGTTCCAGTTAGACGAGCCCGACGTTAAATTCGACCCTTAGGATATGTATTGGCTCCGAATCAGCCATTGGTCACCAATGAGATACGCTGAAGACAAACAGTAACACAGTTAACGATAGCGCAGTCGAAGTTAGGGAAGAACAGGACATGGCCCGTAGGAGGAGAGTGACACGACTAGGAAAACAACGACTTTCACGCGTTACTCCTCGGGGATACGCGCTCCTCCTGTACGAGTGTAACCGTAATGAGTAGGACCCTTCCCCTCATAAGGCCCGGACCGTAACTAAAGTAGGGGAATGCGGTCCGAAAGCAGGGCATGATTCCTACATCAAGAATGAATCCAGTGAGTAATGGGACTGCCTTCGGGTAAAGCAAGTCCGATTGCTTAGCACCGTTTTATTGCTGAATAATAAAATAGTTACGTTATTAGCATCCCTATAGCTTCGTTTCTGCAAAGCTTTAGATTATTTTGAATTTTTGACTTGCCGAACTTCCCTTGCCAGTTGCCAGATATAGTGTTAGTTCGGCGAAGATAGAAACGGATATGCAATGTGTGAAATTATCCTTAGTGCTTGTTACTTCGAATGTGGAAAGTTTGGGGAAAAATTTCAAAGAAAAATAAAATATAGCACTTCACAGGATGATTGAAGAATAGTACCACTGAATTTTCTTACTCATCCTACATCTCAGAACTAAAATAGGTAAACAAATAAATAAAATAAACCCCTTGTGTCTCAGATATAACCACTTTACGTTGCATTATTTCGCAGATGAAAGTGCATAAAAATATCTAAGTAAGTGGCGAGCAAACTTTTGTCAGAAGTGGGCCACAAGTGGAAACCTACTACTCTTACATGAAGTGATGGGACTGATACCAATACTATTGATGATATGCAATCAATTCGATACCAAAGTACTCAATAGGAAATATCGATACGCATCGAAATGTTATGTACTTGGTATCAATCATCGATACCGATTCTTCTTCAACCGATACCATATCAATATATACCGAATCAAAACCGGTTTGATACTTTACAAAATTATCGATACTTATTTGATACTTACGAAATTATCGATACTTGTCTCAGTCATTTGGTAAACATTTAATATTTACACTTCAGCGTGAGGTAAAGATGTTGCAGGTATCGATATTCTCGTATAGGTATCAAGTAGGTATCGATATTTTTGTGTAGGTATCAAATAGGTATCGATACATTCTGATATGTAAGTATCAAAGAAGCATCGATTCCTTTTGATACCTTTAACTTTGATATATATCAATACCAGATTGAAATCTGTAGAAGGGTATCGATATGTATCGATACGGTATCAGTCCCATCACTAACTACTCTACGCGGCCGCAATATTAAATACATTCCGATATCTTTTATAGTTCAAAACATATATGGGCGATGTTCAGGTGGGCCGCAGGTTGCTCATCACTGAATTCTAATACATCTCAAGAGTTCCAATTCATTATCAAAGTGTGTTTCAAAGAGTGTGTGAATTTCAAAGAACTACAAAATTACGCCTTTAGGGGGGTCATCGACTCTTTTCCTATCTAATACAAAAGACCTCTTCGCATCACGAAGTTCAATAAGAAAGCTCCCTTAATATTAACACCCGCAGTGGTGGATTTCACAGGCGGCCGATAAGCAGTTGCCGCCTGCGTCCCTGCTTAGAAAACCCCCAGGGTCCCATCTTTAAAAAAAATACGTTTTTATCCAAAAACTATTTTTTTTGGTTTACTATAATTTTCATACCACATGCTCGCAAATTTATTTGTAATTCTATTATGTATACAGGATGTTCCAGGACGATTGCCACCTGGACCTTTTTCCTTAAATCCGCCACTGAGCAGTCTGAACTTAAAACCCTAATAGAAAGTTCCTCCTCAGTTAAGGGGGAACACCACTGTGAAAGTTGAAAAAATTTCGATTTTTTTTTCTTCACTTTCTTAATGTTTAACTCTTCAAAAATACTCTCTGAAAATTTCAAGTTGATATTCGAAGAATTGACGAAGATACAGTGCATTTTGTGAGACGCGTCACGATGCCGTTCCGAACGCGCTATGTTAGCGGCAAATAGCGCGCCGACATTTTTCTTACCCACTGTTCCCCCACATTGTTAAAGGTTATAAATTTTGGGTTTTTTCCGTTTTTACGCGCGGTACGCTGTTCGTTCGAGAATCGAAGAAATGCAACCGTTGATCGGGCATTCGAGTGACAGTGAACGTCACGAACGGAAGTGTGATTTTTCCCGTGCAAACTTTAAACGCGATTTTCTCGAAACGACATTTTTCTAACTGATCGAATCAATAGCTCTGTCAATTTGTATCCGATCGACTTGAAATTTTGATAGGATCTTTAAAACAAGAGTATCTTCAGTTGTACGTACCGATTTTTTGATCGAAATCATATTTTTTTAAATACGCTCGAAAAACTATCCATTTTTTTGCGGATTTTCGAAACTTTTTCTTCCCAAGCGCACCATTTTTACAAAAATAATTTTTTTTAAAAATTGGTACGTACAACGGAAACTACACTCATACCGATTATATTAAAAAAAAAAATTGATTTCAGAGTTGCCGTTCCAAAGATATCGTTTCGATAAGCGACCTATGTTTTCTTGTGAGGGATGTAGGAGATTAACTGTATATGGAAATCTATGCATGTTTTTCTATTACTTTTTTTTTTATAGTCTCTTAAGACATTGTACTAAAGATAGGTAATAACAATTTTATAATAAAACTGTAAGTTGTCCCTTAAAAAAATCTTAAAAATGGGCTCATTTTTCCGGCCGTCACAGTGATGTTCCCCCTTAATAGAATAGGTATCTATGAGGGATTACCTGAAGCTCGTCTCAATAAATTCAACCTTGTCGATGGAATATAATTCGACGGAAAATGACACAGTTGGTTGGCATGTGAAAACTCACTTTCCAAGTGCTTCGCAGCGCGTTTGACCAACGGCCGAGTCCAACCTCGAACGTAATCGCGCTGAATAAATCTCCGGGAACGACTACGCGCCGCGAGTATCGTTCGAAAGTCGAACTCTCGGTGGCCAGTGATAAATATCGCGGGTGATCAGTGCCGCGCGATCATGTTTTCCACTCGGGACGAAATTTATACCTCAAGGTTTTTCGCGAAGGAAAGTATTAACCTCTGGCATTCGCTGCAAGCGCGATGTGGCACAGCCTAGATTAACCCGGTGGCGCGTACCACTGATCGAGGAACGAGACGTTTCGTCGCGACGAATAACCGACGCTAATGGGACAGAAAACAGTATCGAACTTTCGGAGAATGGATTGCTATCGTACGTGGATCCGTTGCCGAGGAAATCGACATTGAAAGTGCAACCATTACGCGCGCGCTTGACTGTGAAACTCGATTTAATGGCACCAGCCGCGAACCCACCATCGTTTTTACGCGGCATCGAAAAAATCCAGTCATTCATGGTGAAGAACTCTGTTGACAGAGAACGTTGGAAATTAGAGAAAGAATTCAAAGGAGGAGGTTGGAAAGATTGGGGAACGAATATTCTTCTGTTGAGGTTCATGGTCTGTTTGTGGATCAAAAAGTTTCCGAATATGATTGTCTTAGGAACGGAAATTCGTAAGGAAGTACCTACTTGTTTCTTTACCTGTTTTTTTTATGAACAATGTTGTACTATCAGAGCACATGGTGCGTTGAAAAACTTGTAAATACTAACGCAAGGTGACGAATATGTTATAAATATAAACCAGAGATCCAAATTAACAGTTATTTTAATTTTTTTTGGAAAAAGTCGTTAAGTAAAAATTTCTCAAAAATGGAATAATTAAAAAATATTAATTTTTAATTGTTCTGATTACGACTAACTATTATGAATGACTAATTTGCTTTGACCACCAGTAACCAATACTTTGCTTAAATCTTTTTGCTTAATAAAATATATAAGTTTTATAATTAATTGTTTTCATGTTACCAGTGAATAGTAATTATCAGTAATATTAATAACAATTATTGACAATGATCGAATGTAACCAGAAAAACATTTTGCCGTCGATTTTAGTTAGCGTTATACAAAATAAAATTCGAGTCATCAATAATGGTTACGGGTAATTCAAATTAAATTTCTGTCACCGATGATGGTTAATCGTAACCAAAATAATATTAAATCGATAATGATTTCCTGTAATAAAAACAAATTTAATCATATATAATAGTTATTCGTACCCAAATTCATTTAAAGATATAAACTCTTATACCATAACTTTTAATATTTGTGTTATTAACAGTTACGATGTCTGATATAAACATAATATTTATGGCGGCTTTGAATAGAAAGATTTCCGATGGACTATAGAAGTCATCATTTTGAAATCAGTATTACAAGAATTTAGATACTGTTCTAATAAGATTTTTAGGTCAATTTTTCAAATTACTTATTTATATCACAGCAATCCTATTATCAACCCCTCTACTAAGCATCTGTATGCCAGACTTATAATTAAAGCATTTAAAAAAATCTGCGAATTTCAATAACTCTACGTGAATAATTTATATTATTATCGAATCTGTTGAATCAGTTATCTGCGCCGTCAATTATTTGCACGAGAGAGGGGTGGCTTACGCGACGAAGGGAAACGATCGCCAAGGGGTTAAGGGGCGAACTCAGCGCAGCGACGAATCGATTGAATTTACTTCTATAAAAAGAACGAAAAAGTGCTGTCGTGCAAACGTCGTGGCTCGAGGAAGCGATGCGCCTCGATGGCTGCGTAGAAAGTTCCCCAGAGTCGGTTTGTTCCGTAATACGCGACTTCCATCGACGATCATCCAGCGTCGCGCATTGACGCGGTCATTGCCGGCGGATATATCTAACGTAAGTGGCAAAGTGTGGTCGTCCCGCGATTTCGTAATCGAGTCTCCTCCGCTAGATGCTTAATTATCACTGGTTCTGCACTAATATATACTCTGATATTTTCCAACGTCGAATTACAAGGCGATTAACAATCACTGCAAATCTTTGATCACCCCTGACACACTTTTCAAATACCCCAATTTTTAATTTCACGCGTGGTAGGAGGTTGATTATCTAAGCAGCGTTTAACCAAACGATTGACTATCGCTACAGCATCAATTAGAGAAAGAAAATTGTTCCTCGAGGTTGTTGGATAAGTTACATAGTTATGGCACCATCTATTACCTACGTCGCTGCAAATGTTCTTTCGCTTTATTGAACCAGTCTTTAATAAAGTAAAAATAACAAATGTCTTTCTAATCAAAGTAGTTGTCTTACAATTAGCTATCTATGACCTTTGCCATTTGTCTGACCAAAGTGCGGATGTAGTAAAAATAAACCATTCCCTACGTCTAACAGTGAACGAATTTTTGCACTGATTTAATACAATAGATGTTAATAATCTTACTATATTAACATCCATCAGATTCACCACGACCCTAATTCCAGGTCTGTGTTCATTTTATTATTATAATATTCACTGAGTAACTAAAGGAACCTTAAAACCCAATCGATATATATGAGGCATTGTAGTAACAATAATATATTCCAATAGCTTATATGACTAATCATATAAAATAGTCAATATTAATTTTTTTCAATTCAAAACCATAAGACAGTGATTCACAACCTGCGAGTCGCGAAGGAGTTTTCGGGGGCCGCCGCGGTTAGTTTTAGTTTATGATTTTTAGCACTTATTTATTCGCATATGGTTACATTGCCATATTCTATTAATGATGTAACACTGATTCTTCTTAAGTAAAAGGAAGGAAATATTTACCTTACCTTATATGGGGAGGCGGTCGCGGGTTATTTGACTATTATAAAAGGGGTTAGGAAACACTGTCATATAGCATAATAATGCATTGAAATTTTGTGGTTAAATCTCTGCGCAGCACTTATCAAAATTAAATGAAAGATTAATTATATCTTCATTAGGAAGCATATTGAATAGCATCAGAAGCTAAAGATTATGACTGCACTGGCAACAACACTTGCAAAACAGAAAGGCGTCCAAACTCTATTTGTCAGGTCGTCTATTTCTCCGTTTACAGAGTACTAGGGTTAGTACGTTTTTGCTCTCACTGCCTTATGCATAAACATCCCCATCTAACAGTCACTACCAAACACCAGCAAACTTGATATTTACCGGCATGGGGTAGAACTCATGGATCTTCGCCCTGTACACGTCCCGCGTGAACTTCGGATCCAGGTCATCATTGTCGACTATCGTGATCTTCACAGTAGTGTTGGTGGTCCTGGCAGGTACACCACGATCCTGGAACACACGGGCAGAGGAGCCGACAATAATGCGCTTTGTAGAAGCGATTGAAGACTTTGCTGCAAAAAGGAGGCAGCTCCATAATCTCCTGAAATTGAGTTAGCTTACTCGTATCTCTAAAAATGTTTTGTTAAGGGGGTATTTAACTATTTTCAGGAATTTTTTTGTGGACTTATTGAAAAATTCTTATCACGGACCAGGCGTGACAGATTAGATGCAAGTAGAATTTTCTTCACTAGAACTGTGTGCAAAACTTTACACGGTTTTCTCAAAACGGTGTTTTAGAAAATGATTGCCACGAGATCTCAAATTTTACTTGACCCATTGGGCCCATCTTGTGCACACATCTTCAGCCGATGTGTCGCTATCGCCCCTAGCAGAATTAGGTAAACATATTTTTCTTTTTTAATCTTCTTTTACTTTTATAACCCGAAAAAGTCGAAAAAAAATCGCGAAAGTCGACACTTAATGTTCAAATTGCAGTCATTTTAAGAAATTTTGAAATTTCAATTCAAATCTCCTACCAACGATAGTTATTCCCAAATAACTTAAGAATCTTTTTCATTTTTTTTATTTTGGATGAACAGAACGATCAGAATCATGGCAACAAATCGAGCAATTTTTTTGGAGGCGGTCGGCTTTCATGGGCTGTGGCGCCTTCTTTATTTCATATTTTCAACCAAAAAAATTTGTATTCATAGCTTGAGATATAACAAATATACAGTAAGAAGTTGAGCACAAAATTCTTTCATTAATTCCATAAAAAAAAATCCCGAAAAAACTTAGAAAAATCTCATGCCACAGTAATACCCTCTTAAATCGAAAAGTGAATACATTTGGTAGCTGCCCCCGTTTTTGCCGACGAAGTTTTCAATTATCGTCGTAATATCGACGACGGTGGACTTTCACCGGCTTTTCTACGAGCAGTATCGTCTGCGCGTGTAATATCGTCTCCCGTACTCACCGTGGCCGCAATGACCAGCGTGAACTCGCGATCACCGTTGTCGTAGTCCACCGGTTTGCGGAGTATGAGAGCGGTTCTGTGGCCGGATTCGAGGGAAAATTTGCCCTGCTCGTTGCCTTTCACTATCGCGTAGTGGACATCGCTGTTCGGCGTGTTCGGCTTGTCGCCGTCCACCGCATGAATCCCGCGGAATATCGTCACACCTGCGATCAGACAGCCAAAGCTTGGTTTCATCTTATTATTTAGCAGTTCGTGAACAACACACATATTTCGTCATAGACGAATTACACTCTCTGGAAATGCTCGTGTCTGTCCATTTGATATTCATGAATACTGGCTTCTAAATATTTAGCTGGCAGTCTAATGACTGGGCCCCAATTTGGCAGTAGAGTGGAGATGGGATTTCGCGATGCATACTGAAATTCATGTTAATGTGGGAATGGTCCGCGCGATGCTAGTGTTGGTACACTTTCCAAGCTCCAATCGGCCGTGGAACGTTTCACTGGCTTTGAACGAGTGACCCCTCGACAAGGGGGGGACATTCGTCGCTTTTCTAAAATAGTAGCGTGAACGATCGAATGATATTTTATTCATGGAACGGTAATGGCGATTGCAACTGTTGTGACATCTCTGTGTTATTTTCATCTCTTTTGATGGAAGTGCATCATTAATGTAGAGGGTAAAGCGAGGATGGATGTGCGAATGAGAAGAATGGATAGGACTCTGTTTTTGAAGCGCGTAAAAAAGTAACTCGTATGCAGTGTATCTTACCAACTGGAGTTAACTCGTCCACTGTCACGTGATAAGGCGCATCAACAAATTGGGGAGCATGATCGTTTATGTCTTCCACGTAAACTGTGACGGACAGGTGCGATGTCACCTGCGGAAATAAATATTTGAATGTTAGCTATGACAATTATTAACATTACCGAACTTTTCCATTGTTTTCTTTTATATCAGGTCGCTTTTATAACAATACATTGCTGAGAATATTTGGAGTATTGGTTCTTGTTCTGGAATCCATAAATCTCTCGAGGAAGTGTTGATTGATTTAACAAGGGAAGATCCCCAAACCGGGAGTTCGAAGAATTATAAAACTTTGGGGATATGTAGAGAATGTATAGATATGTATTATGGATTTATTTTTGGTACCCAAGAACTACCAAGAATTATAGAACAGTAAGTTACCAAATGATAGTCCTAATTAAAGGAAGCAACTTTTGCCAGAAAACTTTTTTTCTACTCTTACAGTTCGCGAGTTATAACACAAAATCGGAAAATAGCCGGATTTTCAGGGGCCAACTTCATCCGTTTCGATTGAATTTGGGTAGCAAAAAAATTACGTGATACATACCTATATGTACATCCTCTACATATCCATAAAGTTTCATGATTTTTTAATCTCCGGGTTAAGGATCTTTTTCTGTGAGGAGAATCCACGAATTTAAAGACCAGGGGAAAAATTACATGTTTATTGTATAACTGAAATTTAGTATTTCCTTCAATTATAAATGTAAATAACATTAATTTGATAACTATATTTCAATATCATTGATTTCCTTTCTAATTCTCTGTTACTTTATGTATTTGAAAATATTATTCTGGGAAGAACACATACCCTTCACCAGATTTTCAAAGTGTTAAGGAACCCTAAATTAAAAAAAAATCTCGAATATGGGGAATAGAAAAAAGGCTGTTTTAAACACATTCTTACATACTTAATAAGGCGTACAATACACTTTCTGCGTATATAATATCGCGCAGCATTTACTGAATGTTTAAATTGTATAATACAAGGAGCTTCCTAGAGAAAATAGTTTCCTGAATAGAAGGAGAAAATCTGCAATTTTCAGCATCTTTTCAAACACTCCTTCCTGTTACCCGTTGCAAACGATCTCACGCAACGTCCTCTTGAGTGTCTCAGGTCAGGATAGCAGGAAACTTAACATTCGGTCCATCATGCCAGAACTCCCAGTAAAATATACTGCCCACTCGGCAAACAAACAACTTCTATTTCGTTTAGCTTCCAAGATATTTAGCAGGATACGTCGATACACTTTCACCATTTGTATCAACCATGCACTTATTTCACAACTGTGCATTGACATGGTGATTGACTTGCCGAAGAACAAAGTGCAGAACCGAAATACGAAACAATGGACACGTATCGCGACGCACTTGTTCCTTATTCCCTTTCCTATTTTTACCTCTCTTCTTCTGCAAATTATGCCGATACACTGTGTAGAAGAAGAGAGACTAAAATAGAAAGCAGAACAGTACGTAATAACAGAAATTAGAAAATGTGAAGGAAATTATATTATCCTTTCTGGACTTCATATTTGGTTAGTCCTGTACAGTGAACCGATATTAATATTCTCCCCCCTTTCCCTCCTTAGATTCCTCCTCATTCCTCCCCTCTTCTACATCTCTTCAGTATTTAATATCTGCGACGAGACAGGACGCATAACAGTATTACTTCACATTTATCTGGCGAGATTGTATCAACGCACGAAAACATCTCGTCGGATCCGTCGCGACGGAAAAGATCCAGTACTACGTAACAACGGTACTCCGCGTCTACATTCTGCCCGCTTTATTGCATACTTGTGTGAAACAGCGTTGCCCCGGCTGCATGCTTCTTTCGAGAAGTGGCAAGGCAATTGCATCGATGATGAACGAATCACCTGCGGCGATGCATTCGGTTCTACTGATTGCAGAAACGTAAAATTGAAAGCTACCGTAAAATGGGGGAACATTGGCAGGTTTTTGAAACATTTTGTTATATAATGTAAAAATTAACATGTTTACATTTGATTTAAGTATCTTATCATAACATTGCATCTTTTGTGATTGTACTACAAGTGTCAAAATGCATAAAATTTGTGTCCTTTCCTTCTTTAATAAATGTTAAAAGCGTTACTGTACCGGGGTAACATTAGCACATCATGTAGATAGCATTAACGGGATAAGTTTTATTAATCTGAGGTCAGTAAACTTAAATTTCTATATTTTATTTTATTTTTTGCATCTTACCTAAAATCAACTCGTAACATTGCCACATCATATAAATAGCATTAACAGGTTAAGTTTAACTAATCTGACGTAAAACAACGTAATTTCGGTGTATGCCAATGTTACCCTATGCTGCCAATGTTCCCCCATTTTACGGTACTTAACTGCTTTTGAACGATGTAATTAATACAATCTGGGGATGTACAATGAGTTTAAACAGTCCCTGTAGGTCTGATTAGAATTTCTTCGAAGCTGTGCAAGTTTTGCTGATAAAATTGAGGGGCCCAATGGAAAGTAGACATTAGGGTGGTCCTTATTTTTCAACATCCAATTTCTTTTGATCTCACCCCATAGTAAGGTTCCATTTTACAGAAAATAATGCTAGAAAAAGTTTATTGCCATCGGACTACATGAAAGGGTGTCTTAAAGTTTGGAATTCATCAATGGTTTGCGTTTAATGAATTTCTCAAAAATGGTAAGCCCTATCGAAATTTGGTTGAAATAATATTAAAAGAACATTCAATTTTCTACAATTACTGTATATAATTTTATATATATAATTTTTTCGTGCTTCCAACCATTTCTTAGGTAGTAGCGTTTGAATATAGGTTGTCTTAATATTATTTGAATAAAATTTTAATAGAGCTTACCATTTTTTAGGATTTCTCTAAATCCAAACCATTGATGAATTCTAAATTTTTCTGATTTTTTATTGCAATACACTTTCTCAGGGATTATTTATGAAGTGGAACCATTCTAGGGGTTGGAGCAATTAAATACATAAAAGTTCCAAACGTATAAAGAAGAGCCACCCTAATGCCACATATGCATAAAGTTTCGTTTCTTTGTACCATAAATTCGTTCCTGAATAGTATAGCTCCCCCACCTCCTAATATAATAGCATGTACGTTTTACAGAGCAGAATCATATTAAATTTTCTTCGCGTTGACTGAAATCTGATAATAGTTGTCATTTACCACCTAATTCAAGTACTGTTTAAAAAAAATATATTTTTGTACCGTATTTCCTATGAAAACAATTTTTCCTTCAACTTGCTTTCCTCTAAAATCATAAAACGGTCACATGTAGGTACCTATTTTCCACTGGACCTATCAATTCTTCTTTTTATTGAAAATTGCGTGGATTTGGAGAATATTCGGAAATACTGGACGTGTATTTTTCCGTTCTTCGCAATAAAACATTTAAAGATGGGAAACATTCCTTCATGTTTCGCTCATCGACATATATTCAATTAATTCCAAATAGTTTATGGCACCAAAAAAAAAATACTTTCAAGAATTTTAGAAAAATTCTACTATTATACCAAGTAGGTACAATTAAACACTAGTTTCACCTAATACCGAACTCTGCTTCTGCATTATAAATATGGTAATTAAATAACATCCTTTCTGTAGTGAAGATCAATATCATAGGTTCCTATCCAACGGAGCTATTCCCATTCTAACAAAACGCGGACGAATTAGAAAAGCTTTTCAAAAAAATCTAGCATACCAAAGCCATTTAAGAGAACCGAGAGCCTCAGTTCTCAGAACTCCCTGTCGAAATTAATTTCGAGTGTACATAAATCCAAGTAATAACAGACGTAATACCTCGATAGGCAGTGGGAAGGTTTCGTTTTCTAGACGAGCTCGAAATCGACACGCTGTGCCACGCGGCATAAACACGTAAGGATAATTATGTCCGCACGAAGCCTAGGAAAAATCGTAATCTGCAACGTAACGGTTCTATTGATCTACTGCATTCCTTCGAAATAATTGCATAAATGCTGATTAGCGCGTTGCAGAGGTGGAAAACCGGTAGCAGAGGCCCGACTCGCTCTATCGAAACCGGTGCTTGCACGCTCCAGTTATCCTGGCGCGCGTGAAAAAGGAACCAGACACCTGGTGGAAAAGTGGGATACGTCACGGAATATTGCCCGATCATTGGCGAAACGACACGAGCCACGAAACGTTGTCGGTTTCTTCCCAAAATTAAGGGATAGAAAAAGGGGGACCGGTACTCTTGTTGCCGCACGTACGGCTATTTTGCCCATCTGGGCGGCCAAAATTATTTTTTTACTTCAGTCGGTCTCAAATATGCTCTTAGGCTAATCCAATTAATATAAAGCATAAATAAAAACAATATTATAAGGGATAAAATTTATTTTTTCAGTCCATCTTCGTTTCTTTTCGGGCTTGAATCGCGAAAAATTATGCTTCATTTCCTTCGTGTGCTCGTCGGAGAAATCATTCAATTGTAGTAGGCATTTTTCCATAAATTCAACAAGAAAACAACTACCTACCTGGTTATTTTTTCGCTTTAATCTATACTTATTTTCAAATCGCAAAATTCCGCAAAATGCTTTCCAAGTATCCTAAAGAATAATATCTTAGCTTTCTATTAAATCCAAATTCAATGCCGAGAAACTTCGCGAAGTACAATTATGGGGCTGAAATTTGAAAAGCAAATAGGAAGAAATACTAGAAAATTGCATTTATTCGAAACGCTATTTTTTAGTTAATTTGAGAGCTGTAATAATAAACATCCATGACAAGTAGACATGCTTACCTGTTTCATCAGAATCCATGGCTTGCATTTCTAACGGTACAGCAAAAGAAAGAATAATGACGTTCAAATGTACGCGTAGGTACTAAAAGCACGGCGAAAACGAAATGTGTACTCACATGCAAGTCCAAGTTTCGACTGCTCATATCCGCGTTAAGGTTGTGCAGAGGGCGGGGGAAGTGTTGGATATCATTGATACACGGACCAACTTAATTATATTAGGGCTGTACAAGTACTCGAATACTTGAGTAGCTTGAAATAGGTACCGAACCGAGACTCGGTTTAGGACCCGAACCGAGTACTCGAAGAGAATCGAGTACTCAAAGAGAACAGAGTACTCGAAGAGAATCGAGTACTCAAAGAGAACTGAGGACTCAAAGAGAATCGAGTACTCAAAGAGAACAGAGTACTCGGAGAGAATCGAGTACTCAAAGAGAACTGAGTACTCGAAGAGAATCGAGTACTCAAAGAGAACAGAGTACTCGGAGAGAACCGAGTACTAGAAGAGAACCGAGTATTCGAGGAGAACCAAGCACTCGATTTTTTTCGGGCGGACCGAATATACTTCAAGCGGATCGAAATTTTCGAACCGTCCGACTGTGACGAGTTGCTTGAAGCTCGAATGTTTCGGGCAATACGAAGTACGAACGTTTCAAAATATTTTAGGTTAGGAAATGTGTATCTACTGAAACGTAAATAATGATTCTTAATAACGTGAATAATTCAAATGTAAACTGCAAATAATAATATTTTGAAACGTTCAAGCTTCAATCAATACTCGTCGAGTCGGGCGGCTCGAAAATTTCGACCTGGTCGAAGTACATTCGGGCCGCCCAAAAAAATTCGGAAGCTCGATTCTCTTCAAGCCGCCCGAAAAAATTCGAGTACTCCGTTCTCTTCGACCCGCTCGAAAAAATTCGAGTACTCGGTTCTGTCGAGCCGCTCGGTAATTACGAGTACTCGGCTCGGTTCGGTTCTTCGAGCTGAGTCAGGCTCCACTCGCTTTTTTCGAGTACTCGAACAGCTTTCCTTTTATACAGCGATACTTTTTATTTTTTATCTTTCTTTTATTTTTATAGCGATCTTTACCTTTTATTATTAATCTGCGTTGAAGTTTTTATACCCGACTTTTGGCCGCCCCGATCGGCAAAATACCCCTATGCGCACCGTTGTAATATTCATCATCAGCAATTTGATGGTTGCATTAAGATCTAATTACGCCCACAGAGAACACGGAAACGGACGTCGGCGCGCGCGCCACGTTTAAAGAACCGTGAAACCATAACGATGCCCGTTAATAATATTAACGGTGCCCCGAGTTCCAGGGCGTTTAGTAAAAATGAATGGCGAAGTGACCGCGCCCGCGCGAAGTGTTATACTTTCTATGATTTACCAGAGAATCGCCGCCATCGGTGTAGTCGCAGACCACGCGGAACTTGAGCAGATTTCTAGGCGTCTCCGTGTCCACCAGATCCTCCAGAGACTGGGCCAGCACCAAGGATACGTGCGTCTTGTTCGTCTCTTTGTAGTTGAAGAACCGGGCGTCTTCGTCCTGTAACAGTTACGGGCCGATTACGCGATGGCATATGCTCGTTCAACGGTACAGGGGCTGCTCGAGGATAATTGTTTCGTTTCGTGGCCATCTATCCACGTCGTTCAACGGTACACGCGGCATTTCGAGGTAATTGTCTTGTTCGCGGCTAAGTAAGTTTTTCGGACGTTTCGTTTAACTCTTTGCGCTGCACTCTGTCTTTTCGAGCTTCGCTGGGTAATGCTGTAATTGCTATAACGCCGGTTTGCTTCAAGGATGCTTGTAAACTCTAGATATCTTTGTTGGAATTCAACTACATTTATGGGTGGAAGGAAGATAGCAATTGGAGAGCGTTGGCCCTCACGACCCTTGTTGTGTTGTTTTAGGGGCAGAAGGGACTCAGGGAAGAATGCGGAGGCCACAGTTTTCTTTTAGTCCGCGCAGAACACGCAAACATTCTACTTTGATTGGCCGAAATATTAAACTACTTGTAAAGATTTTTTTCTGTGTAAATACAACATATAATGAAATAAATCTTTTTGGTATTTATTAAGCTACTCTTGTGTTATACAAAAAAAGTTAAGAACAATTTTTGCAATTTGTTTTAATTGCTAACGTTCACCTACGGCGTGAACATACCTCTTTTTTCGGTGCCATATTGACACTGTAAAAAACATTAAAATAAATTACAAAAATTCTTTTTAATTTTTTTGTATAATATAAGAGTAGCTTAATAAATACCAAACAAATTTATTTCATTATATGTTGCATTTACTGAGGAAAATATCTTTAAAAATAGCTTAATTTTTAGGCGGTTCAAAGTAGAATAACTCTTTAAGCCAGCAAAGCTGTTGTTTCCACTGTATTCAATTTTATTTATTGTTAATAAACAGTATTCTATTCTATACCAAAGCTTTATTAGCTTGTGAACATTTTATTTGAAGGAACGGTAAGGTTTCTAATAGTTTTCCATGGAAAATGATTTTTGGATTTAGTGAAACGTTTGAGTGTGTTTTTTGTGAGTTTCCTGGCAATTATACATCTTCAAGGAACTTGAAATTTCTTTGAAACTGTATCGAATTGGTCCCTGTTACCCTTTGAAACGTGAAGACAAGCGTCCTTCCAATCTACCGTAATTTCGTTTCGATATTCTCACAAGTAACAGCTCGAAGTTATTTTATTAATAATGATCCACATTCGATATTTTACTTTCAAATCCTGTCTAGAATTATAACATTGTATTCCTTTACATTTTCATGAATTATTATAACCAGGATTCTATGCATATTAATACACTTTCGTTCACTTTCGCCAATCACATATTCAAACCCACGAAATATATTAATCGTGTTTATTACCTAATAACGAGTAAAAGAAATGAAACTACATCCTCCAAATAATTCGAGTTTCTGGTAGACAGTTGTAAATTGATGCTTTAACGACCTGCATATGTTTTTACAGTTCACATTATCCGACCCTTCTTGGAAATGTATTCTAACGTTTTACTTGCACGTCCACCTGGCAGATTTAGTGAGTGCTCAGCGTGCATTAAACCGAAAGCACTCTGAAATAAAAAAAATGAGTACTCACTTTATCCACTGGCATAATCGAGATGTGGTTCCTGGGATGTGCCTCTAAGGATAAGATTTCCGTACTCTTCGCCAGGTTCTCTGGTACTCGCACGAATTTCAAGTACTCCCCAATCGGGTAGAACTGACATCCTGCGACAAACAGAGGAATTAATTAGCGAGTTATTAAATAACTCTTACTGCTACTGTATAAAACAAGTTCACGAGAAATTATTGTCGAAGAAACAATGATGGGAGTGATCCTGATTTTGTTATGTAAAATGAAAGTGTAATTACAACTTAACGCTATGTAATTTCAGAATTAGAAATACATGGAAGCAGAAACGAGACTTTGATCAGGCATTCATTTATTCAAACATTTTCCAGCCTGCATTCGTCAGGCCTCCTTTTCGTGACTCATACCGAAACAGAGAGGGAGACTAATGCCATGCATTTATGCATACAGATAATGTAAAATAATTTTTATTGGTTTATTATACGATTGTGTGCAATTCAGAAGTGCTCTAGACGTGTTTGCAATAAATCGTCTAGTACACAAGTACCTAGTAGTGTTATATTACAAGCTTCAACGTCCTGTATTTTTTAAACAAATTCGAAGTCAGCGAAATGATGACTTAAACACCGCCTAATTTCACGTGGACTATATCATATTTCGATTTTATTGAAATCCTTCACGTCCAAAGCAAGATATGATTTTTTTGCCGTAGGATGACCCAATAATAATTTTGTCCACTTTATCAAAAACTAAAGTTACAAAGCCATTTTGAAAATATCACGCAAGTGTTTGCAATTGCCTTTTCATCCCGGATATATTAAAGGTTTTACGTCTCAATGCTTCAGAGTTCAACCCAATTTACGAGGAAATGCAAATCAGAACGTGGTCATTCGTTCTCACGACTTGAGCTAGAATTCAGGGAAGTAATTAAATACTTTCCAGTAACCAGTCACAGTCAAACGTTCCCATTTCTTCCTTATCGGAAAAGCATAACAGCCCCATTTATCATCGTTTATTCGTTACAGTTTTTCTTTAAACAAACCAGATTTACATGCCAGGAACACTAAACAACCTGTCCCTGCGTGCATGTGCAACGAAAACACGTTTTCACGTTTTCCAATAAATATGGGGCGCCACTCGTAAGTGAAAGGACTCTTGAGGAAATTTGCATATTAGTAGGTTCAATTTGGCTGTCGAATTCTATCGTGATTAAAGCTCGTAGAACGGGAAACGGGTTCAACATATGGCGCGCCAAAATATGGTATCGTGAATTCTGAATTCAATTTCGAAAAATGCCACGTGAACAGGTCTTTCGTTCACGTTAAGTAATTCAAATGCCTTCAATTATCTACGATAACGCATATTACGCTTTAAAGTCGACCAATTACGACGTGTTATTGCAAATTTATTCTCGCCTCACAGGATGTAACGCCGAACACAATCTCTTAAATCAAATCATACCAATCTTTTGTTATTTCTAACGACTCAACAAAGTATTTGCTAGAAAATACTTTGAATAACAAGGGCAAATATTAACCATCAGATTATTTTTACAGACATATTTCTTAAAAACTCAAACGCCGTCCATATTTTTCTGAATAAATCAGAGACTAATACAGAGACTAGATGAGGATTGATTTTTCAAAAGGGGATATTTAGATTTTTTATCTTGAAGGAAATTTTGATAGCATCGGCTTAATAATGTTAAATTACACCCCCAGTGGCACAAAACGTTTTTGTTTTTAAAATTTTGAAGTGAAAATATATGTTTCATACCAAAGGTCTTATTTCCCAGTTAGTCTGATGACATACTAAAATAATTTTTTAGTCTGAAACACATCGGACATATTTCCTATACTCATCTCGGAGATTGTAACAAATACAAAAGGAACTTAATTCCACAGAGTTACCCAAACATATACTAAATTAGTTTAAAAATGTACCCAGTGTTAAAATTGTATCTTTACAATTAAATGTGGCAAAACAAAAGTAACCATAAATATCATACTATATTTTAAAAATGGCTTTTTTATAGTTTCCATCAAAGGAACTTATTTTTAAATATCTTTTGTACATAACTATTAAAGCAATATCGCAAAATTTAAAACATTCTCGCTATCAGATGGACGAATAAAATGTAGAGGAAAGGTGGGATAGTTGATCAGCAGGGATACATGATCACATCAGTTTATATCGCAACTCAAATAATTAAATACAAACAAAGCAAACCATTATTATTATTTTAATAAAAAAGAAAAACTGTGATCAACTATCCCACCTTTCCCCTACGCGTAAGTAATAAAAAAGAAGATCTTTTTTAATAAACGTTGGTACCACAGTTTTTCCAGTTATTGAAAATCTTTTCTATGTGGAAATATGCCCCTTTGAAAAATCACTCCTCAATTCAGCAGCCAGCAAATAAAATTGTAGCAAACAAACATCATGAATACTGAAAATTTATGTTGGTGGAACATAATGTTGCAGGACCTCGAAGAATCCTCTCCATTTTCAAGAAGAACCAGCAGCAAAGGCAAGAAATGCGTGCAGAAGAAAAACAATTATTAAAAGAAACGTTTTAATGGATTGTGCAAACAATTAATAGATCAACGGTGGTTGCCCAGAGCACTCGGTCAGTTCCAGCTTCATTATCAGAGTTACGAAACTCGTTTCGTGCATAAACCCGGCTAAATGTTGCACTCTGTAATTAAGTAGCACGCGTTTCTCAAGCGCGCGCATGTTTCGCTCGAAATGTCGATAACTGTCGAGCTCCAGCGTAAACGAGTCTGCAGCATTTTTGTGACTGATACGCCGTAAAAAACGGCGTGTGTCCGACTCGATAAAACTATTTTTTCCCCTTCTAATCTGTCCCGAGGTTTGGAGCGGTTCAGCGTGCCGTAACGCGTGGCGACGTAATCACGTTTTTCTCCCCGTTCAGGAAGCGTTCGAAAGGTCGACGGTTGCTCGCCTCTAAACGCATCCGTCAGCTCGCCTAGCGCGATCTTAACGCCACGAACCCCGTCATTTAGCCTCGTAAATTCGCAAAGTCTGTCGAGAATTTCGAACATCGCAGTCTTTGTCTTTTGTATAATGGCAAATGACCACTCTCTTGTGCAAACATTCAATGAGAATGTAAATCCAGGAGCTCAATTGCGAGAGAGAGAAATGTTCAGAGTAGGGTTTGTCGGTTTTTACAAACTTTGTAAAATTCGAAAATCGGTTTTAGATACTAGATTTAATGTGTAATAATTAATCGATTATTTAATTAAAAACGGAAACGTCCACGGAAAGGTCCAGTCCGCACTGGAACAAAATATGGAATGTCCACACTCTTTGCCTAATCCAGAGTTTGGCATTAACTGAATAAAAAAATTATTTAAATAAGTATCAAATAAAAGTTACTTTAACTTTAAATTATTCGAAGAATATAGTTAACTTTTTCATTCGATGAGAATTTATTCGACGAACAAAGTTAAGTTTTTCATTCGACGAGAATTTATTCGACGAATAAAGTTACATTTTTTATTCGTCGTGACATTCAACTTCAGCGTCGAATAAATTGTTTAATTTTAACTGTAACTGTAACTTTAACTTTATAACTCGGGTTAACATTATTCCACGCATGACGAATAATTTTGTGACTTTTATTTGTTATTCGTAATTTTATTTAAATAAAAAATTTGCACATCTGTGGCCTAAACACAAGCTTCTGTCCTCAAAGTAAAACAAGAAATTATTTAAGAAGAAAATTATATAAGAAAATTAAATTCATTGAACCCTTGTTTCTTTGACGGACCAAAGTAATAAAACTTACTTTTCTTGATAACGGTGTTTTGTGACATTCCCTGCTATTCTCTGACCCCTCATTTTAACAAATACCATAAGCCACTGCATAACAATTTTACAATCACAGTACAGAAACTCGACTACCATAAGACCGCGAGTACCTACTCCAGGCTAAGTGCAAATGAATTTTAATAGAAAACCAAAATCCCAGCTGACTTTCGTAACAATACACAAACTACGAGTGGCTATGAAAGCCAGCTTTTACTCGTACCCCGTTTTCACTGCAAAGCGCGGGATTAATATTTGAAGTGGATCCGTTGAATCCACCTGGCAAGCTGACTAATTAGCTTCGCTCGGACTGGACGGCGGCGTAAAACACTGTTTCCGACTGCGAAAGGCAGAAAAGATCGACAAACGATAGGAGAACCGTAGGCAACCCGGCAGCGAAGGAAGTTCGTGTCTCTTGGCGCGCATAGATGCTATCTCAATTTATTCAGGGCCGTGATCATCGTGTCGATCTGATTCAGGGATCGTGCAACGCGCTCGCGGTTCCTCGGGCCGATTCGATGAGCGCCCGGCGCGCCTGATTCGAACAGGTTTAACGTTGGCGCGATTATCTCGTTGAAATAAGATCAAACAGATAATTCTTAATCTGCGGAACATGCGAGGGACGCTTGCAACGATGATAACGATATTCCCAGTTGAAGATGAACGAAAGGAAAGGGAAATTCTGTATAACTGGGATATTGCGTAGCTATACGCGTTCTGCAGTTCTTTGCATTTCTTCGACTGCTCATTTCATACATTTATTTGTAACTACTTACAATTAGCTGCTATTTTTTTTATTTTGGTTTTGTGTTTGCACCTTTATGTAGTTTTTTCTTTCACTTTATTTACGTATTACTTGTATAATTCTTTCTCTAATCTCCGCTTCATTGCTCAGTGTATATATTACTAATTTTACTACTCGGCTGCGCTAGAAATTTAGATTCTGATTTCATATAAAAAAAATTTATTTATTTTTTTATGAAAATAGTTACATTCGCCTCGATTAGTCAGACATAATAAGCTGAGGCACATTTCGTGGTCGCAGAATTCATTGTTCAAGCTTTCTGCTTTATATATTAAGATTGTTTCTTCTATTTATCAAAGGAATTCTGTTTAAGTAAATAAATATATACTTCAGAAGGTGAATGTATACCTAAGAAGCGTTATGTGAACATCAAATTAAAAATATCATGATTATAATTATATTCCGTGAAGAGATATAATGGCACGGGAAGGTAATTTAAAGTGTGAACTAAATGACATTTTATATCACTCAGGAAGTGAATGTCTCACTGTTAGTGCACCTTCTTAATGGTTCCTTCACTTCTGTCGACATCTTAATTGAGAAACTCGTTACAATATACCGTAGAAAGAACACCGAGCAAGGAAAGCAGGGAAATGAAAATTCACTTTCGTTGCTCCCAGCTCGAATAGGTGGTCCATAGCTAATTGTTACCATTAGCCACCTCGAAGCAAAGGTTCGCTGCGCCACTCGCTACCATTGCTGCGCCATGTATTTCTAAACGTTTATAGGTGTTTCCAGAATATACGTATTACACAGTACTTTCACCTGATTGCATGCTGATTCGAAGCCCGCCATTAAAACTCGGACACGCATCGAAGTACGCGGTCGAACGGCAGTACCGATCGATTCGGGAATTCTTTTTTCGCGTCTGGTTTTTCCAGTTACGGCTATCGACCATGCGTACGTCACAACTCGTTGTTCGGACGCGGTAACGACGGCTTTTAATGCACATGCACTGACCGCAACGCAATGTGGCGTTATTACGCCGTTCTTGTCCAGTATGTACGGGGGCGAGACTCTTTGGAATAAAAAATCGAGCAGTCACAGTAAATTTCGTCACTGATCCGATACGTTGCTGGACAGGCCAGCGCGTTTTGGTTAATTAGAGGTGTAACAGTGCGCATTACCAGCTGAGATTTGTATGCTTTTTCACGCGAAACCCTTTCACTGACACCTGCGTCAATAGGCTTCGACGAGAGGCTGGAATTATTAGGCACGCTACTACTTAGTAGTCACATTTTTATTTTCTGTTCAATGGCTTTCTGGAATCTTGAGTGGTTATACTCAGTCAGGAGGTCGAAAGAAGAATGATTTTTTAGATTTGTTTCTTAAAAACTGTGAGGACCTTTCGAAATATTAATTTGGGACACAATAGCGGACGTTTTAAACTAAAGTTGAAATTTTTTACTGAAAAGCCCATGGTTATTTAGTCAATAAAAATTAATGCAACGAAAATAGGTCCTTCGTTCAAAGACTAGGTAATTTAATATATTAAATATGTAAATCTTTTTAAATTTTTAATTTCAGATAATCCAGTACCGAGCAGCAGTGATCACAGCAAAATATTTTTTTTAAGAGGGCCTCCAGGAGATTGATCACAACTTCGTTATTGGCATAGATTTTTAAATAAAAAATTATGAGATACTTTCTAAAATACCCTATTTTAAATACGAAAATAGCTTTTGAAAAGGGGCTTACAGTTTTTGAGGAAAAGAATTCTCAAAAATCATTCGTCCTCATGACTGAGCATGGTCCCTTAAATAAATTATTGATACAATACTAGAAATATTTATTGCACCGCTCGAATATTTAGCGTGTATTTACATCCACCTTGTTTAGTATTAGCAGATATTCGCAAAGTGCTTTTGCACAATTGTTGACTAGGCACACAGTGTCCAATATCTTCGACAAAATAAATTGCATACCAACTACTTTATCAATCATATAGTTATAATATTTCCAGTACTGTACTTTGTCGAAGTAGTACATTAGGATCGAAATGTGAAGGTCAACATCTCTTAATTTATGAAGATTCAGTTTCATCTATGCATATTGTAAAATGTAGAAGTGGTACAATCGGTCTTTTATTCCGAGGATTCTTTCACAGTAGCTATCAAAAGCGTTGATATCAAAGGACCCTAAACGAGTCTTTGCGAAAGCTGAACTACGTTTGTTAGCGAATACAATCGCCGCTAGATTCTTCTCATCGATCGCCCAGATGAATAATCGGTGGGAAATTCCGGCTTGTAGGAACTGTCAAATTACTTGGAAGGGCGCTTCCGAGGATCGTAAATAGACAGGAGAAGGACTTCGTCTGTTTTAAAGAAATCTCCTTGCAAATCTCGCCTTTCCTTCTCTCTATTCCGCTTTTCCTCTTACCTCCCCGTTATCACGCTTCCTACCCACTCCCCCTTTCACTCTATCTGTTTTTGTCCTCGCCCGAGTCGACTCGAGGAGGAATTACTTTTCAGAGGCGACCTAAAGAAACGTGGCAGACGAATCTATAACGGAGCACGTTATACGTCGAGCGCACGACAATGGAGCGAGGCGCACGACGTATTTGTACGCCCCCCTGCACACCGCAACGTCAAGTCATACAGAATGTTTCAGAATCTGGGGTAGAAATTCAAGTGTTTGTGGAAATTGCAAACGACGTGCTAATCGTTTCCAGATCTTTTGTCCGTGAAAGTGGATGTAGTTTTAAATTCTGCTGTGGGAAGCTCACGAAGAATACTAAGGGAGATAAAAATAATAATAATAATTATTATATTATATGATAATTTTTCTCCAAGATTAGGCAAAGCAACTTTTCTGCCAGCACCTCTCTGTGATTAAATAGTGTCTCTATATTTTTTATTCCTTTTGTAATAGGAATTAAAATTAAGTGTTTACTTTTCATTTAAAAAGCTATTATTTGAAATTTAGTGCCTTGTATAGTTTTACTCTACTTCTAATTTTTAAACTTTTTATGTCAGTTGAGTTATGAGTACGATATTTACGACGAACAGTGCAAAGAAAATGTTGGGCGAAAATATTGGGCGAAAATCATGAATTTAACATAACTCCTAGTGTCATAGAATTGAACTTTTTAATACTTTTTAAGATTCTACGGGGGTTTTGAAATTGCAAGTGGCGATGATGCGTCGAAGTATAAACTTTAAACCCCGACTAAACCCAACTATCGAGCACCACAAGTAGGTAGTTTTATCTAAGACACTTTCCGTGCAAAACCATCGTTGTCAGAACTTTTGGAATCTTTCCATAAACTGTAACTACCATTTGAATTCGTACTATGTACTCGAGAGGAGTCGACTATATGGACCAATGTTCCGGGATTTCAAAACTTGGAACTTCTTGTTTGCCAGGCAACTGCTCTCCCAGCTATCAACACAACTTTCATTGAGCTATATACACCGCCCAAATGACTGCAATCCACACTTCAGCTAGCCTGACGAACGGGGATAAAATCCATAAGAGAATATATTTGCAATACCCATAGCAGCCCACCCTATGATTTAATCCATGACCGAAATGACATTTTACCATTTTCTTTTCATCATCATGTCCCAGGAAATGCCTAAACACTATTTACAAAATTTAATATACCATTCTCCTATTTTAAAAAGTCACAAACTCAACTGCCCAATAGAGTTCACTAAAAGAAACAAGTCAATTCAAATAAATATAGATCTGCAAACAACTTATTTTTTAAAATAATCAGTCCTTCAATCTATAACTCAAAATCCGTTGTTTGTACAATTATACATAAAAACGACAGATATTTTGAGAAATTTGCCAGAAAGAATTGGCGAAGAATCGCATCGTTGACTAGAACTGCCTTTGGAAGAAGAAATTCCGCGCTGTCATCTAATAAATTTGTACCTTTCCACGTCCCTTTGTTCAGCCCTACCAATCCATCGACACGTCGAAATGACTGTTACCTGCAGCAGCCACGGTTCTGAAACGCCCAGTATACATAATGAAACGATTACATAACGAAACGGCTCGGCTGCGCGCCACAGGCCGCGGCTGCCGCATGTGTTGTGTAGCATTTACACAAGTAAGCTCGTTCCCCAAAGCTCCGACGGAAGTGGGACAAGGTCGGCCAGCTTTTTGCACGTTTCCGCACTTGCAATGGTTCGACGGGGCTACGTCGTGGACATCAGCGCACAGCTGGACGCGGCCATTCATCACTGACCAGAAGTCTCAGACACCCCTTCGACGTTACAATTCGATGCAAACCAAATGACTGTGATTAGAATCGCGTTTAATTCCCGTTTTCGATGGCTTGCTCCTTAGTACCGGGGCCCTTTCACGTTCGACTCTTCGGTGGCTCAGGAATTGTGTCATGGATACATTCACTTCACAGACAGGGTTGGTTTAAAAAATATAGAGAAAGGTGGAACGTATGCGAGAATGTCCAAAATACTACAAAAAGCCCTTGAGACTTTTTTGGACGTGGTACATGTATAATTCACTATTGGTATTTCGGATATATTGAGTTAGAAGAGACAGTGGTGGTTTAAAAAATATTTAGAAAAATGAACAAAGTGTGAACTGTGAATATGTCCAAATACTAATTAAAGAGTCCTTGTAGAAAACACTGTGAGTGCCAAAAATGAAAGGTAGAACATGTTCCATTAATTTTTTTTTAATTTTATACTTACAGTGTTTTCTACAAGGACTCCTCAATTGTGCCCCACAGAAGGTTCTTAGGAAGTTTTCGCACGAAACACTTCGGTGTTCTCATTTACCATATGCAACACTTGCTTCGACGAGATAGAAAAGATAAAAGCGAGAGAGCAGAAGTGCCTCGTGTGAAAAGGCCCTTAAAGCAGCATTGACCCTTATCGATCATTAGCTAGGGACCTTCGATTCGCGGTGGGCTCTGGACCACCAATGCGCCAAGAGCACATGGGAGTTTCTGGATGGTCACTTGGTCAGCTATCCAAGCAGTGGACCTTGAACTCAGTGGAAGCCTCGCTTCGGGGATGTAACGAAAAGCAGCGCACACTCGTGTTCGAAATCCTACCAAGAGATTTGGCAAAAGTATCTCCTCGACAAAAAGAACACTTCGGTGTAAACGTGTCGCGAACAACGAGCAGTTCTTGTTTCCCTAGAAGCGGATTAGAGTGTCCAAACTTTCCAGCGTCTTGATCATTAATACGTACAGGCGAAGGCTGGGGAACTTGCGCGAAATAATTCGTCCTCTGTTCACTGAAAACTGGTCTTAAACTTACTTCACGCGCGTTCAAGTAGTTCCCCTGGTTTATGATAGTGCATTGTGGGCTGCATTCCAGCCCTTCTTGCCTTACTCCCTTCAAGAATGTCCTCGTTAATTCGAGGATGAAAAGGATCCTCGAAATTCCGGAGCGGCGGAGCTAAATACACCTTACACCAGCGATCAAAGATTCTCTATGGAGGGTTAATCGCATTACGTGGCTTGACAATTAAGTTTTGGATCGGAAACTATCAGGCGCGAATAAAATCAGGTAGAAGAATGTTTTAACGTGTACTACAAACAATATTATGTGAAGAATTTTGAAATTTTGTAAAAGAATTTGACCAGCAAGAGTTTAGTTTTAGAACAGAAGAAGATGGTTCTTCTTGGATGAGGATAATATGAGGATTCTATGAAAAATGAAAAAAAAGAGAAGAGAAATTTCAATAGGAAATCAGTCAGGTCTATCTTGATAGAATAAACTGTGAGGCAAGTTATGAATCTTTATGAGCCTTTTGTTAATTTCGACGTAATTGATTGAAAAGAATTTTCGAAATAATGCACGTATTAAATGATACGGGAAGGTAGGAGAAAGTGCGATTGATTTGTGGGCCCATGAGTGTTTGTAGAAAGCAAAATACGAGACAAGGGAAGAGGGATCGTCTGTGGTCAGACACGCTTCCCTGAACCATGTGACTGCAACTATATCTCCCTTAACCTTTTAGTCGAGTCTTATTTTAAAAACAGTTTCAAATAAAACTTACCCGAATTGACAAGAACTTTAGACATATATGTTATTGCAACTCTATCTCAGATTCTTAATTTATACTCGTGTTCACGCTTTCAAGAGATGCAGAAAGTTTTTTTGCCCAACATAAATCACGGGGAAGATCTCTTCGTACCATGAAGATTAATAAGAAAACTATTTTTTTCCTGCGTAATCTGTGCCCACGAAAAGAAACAGAGCAACGCAGAAGACAGCGAAAATGAAACAGAAATTATCGCAAATTGCTTTTATAATCAAATCTCTCGGAAACTTGATATATTCAATAACCCAGAAATTGAGAATTTAATAACAAATTTCTCGAAGGTTTCATAAGAAATGAACTTGAAGGTAGCTGATTAAAATCAACAATATTAAATAGAATCCAATAACGTTTATCAAGAGACACGGTAGTGTCTCGCGCCAAGTATATAATATATATGCGCAGCGCGAGACACAGAGTGGCTCTATTACGCCACGACTCGCTATCAAGAACCCTGAGATTTCCGAATCTCAATAACGGCTGATCCGATTAGATTTTGAATGTTCTTAATGGATAGCTTGGGTTTGATTTACATCAGAAAAGTGCCTTCGTTTTGTTCCTACGGGCCTTATGAGCTGAGATATTTCGATGTAAAGTTGCAATTTGCTGAATTTTATGTTCGTAAAATTCAGACCGTCATCGTCATCGTCCTACACTTCTAGGCAAGAGGGGAGTATGAAAGGATGAGGAAATGTCTCTCAGGCACGTCGTTCATTGGATGCGGGTTTTGGCCAATCGCGTAACAAATAATCTGACAGCTACATAGACAGAGATAACCTACCATGTGCTTAGTGTCAAATAAAGTAAATTGTCCGAATTTGAAATGTCATGAGTTTTTACACTAAATAGGAGACTGAATTATTGTCTCAATTAACAAGGTAAGTCGCTAAATTTTTTTAACAGTTTCTTATGAAGAGTCGCAGACTTGAAAGTTGTTCGGAGAAGGTTCGACAGAGAAGCATCTTCTTTCGCACAAGTTTCTAGAAATTATACAATGCATGCACAAAATAATATATTGTTTTTATACCAGCAAACTATTTTTTAATTAGAATTTTTATGTAAAGCTTATAGAAACGAAGGGGACGCAGAGGCTCGGATAGAAATGAAGGGGACGCACAAGCTTGGATGGAAATGCAGGCGATGCACAGGCTTGGAGGTTGTCCGGAGAAGGTCTGAGTTAGATCTCTGTCCCTGATATAGACAGAGAAGCATTTTGTTTCCCACAAGTTTCTAAAAATTTGTCAAATAAGGTAAATCGACAAAATTTGTCAAATTAGCATTGCATTAAGAATTAAGAAAATTATGGCGGACTGTTTGCAAGGTAGAGCAGGTCACATTAGTGAAGTAAGCACACTGAAAACGCATCTCCCTTGATACTTTTCAATCTTTTGTGAAAGATATATTAATTATATTAATTAAAATCCACAGTCGTTCCCACACTATTCATTAATTTTATTAGTTTCCCATTAACAATATTTCAATTCACCAATAAACATCTAAACCAACACCAATAAAAATATTGAAAATCTCTTTGTTCATTTTCGCTAAATTATCATTAGAATTTTTTAAATTTCTTGCAACAAGACTTTCTACCATATGCTCTCACCTCCTTCGGACACATTATGTAGTCTCTACACTTACTACAGCAAAAGGCCACTCTATTTCTATATATTTTTATATAATTAACTAGTAGTACAGTAAAAGATAAGATGTTGGGCATGTTTAAGCTTATATTCTATTCTAACTTATAACGCCAACGTGTAGAAATATCAAACATCTGAGTTGAACGTAACGCCAACGAGTAGAAATATCAAACATCTGAGTTGAACGTAACGCCAACGAGTAGAAATATCAAACATCTGAGTTGAACATATACGAACATGTAATAAACTACAACATTATGAAAGTCTTTGATAGGCAGTTTGTCTATGTTAAGTATCAGTGGACGCAACAAGAAGATATTGGATACGTAGAAGCATGTTTTAACTCAGATGTGCTTGATATTTCTAATCGTTGGCGTTATAAGTTAGAATATGCTTCAACGTGTTAAATTTTAAGTATCCAATATATTCTTATTGTATTGCTTGTTATATACAGTAAATATATATATATATATATATATATGCTTCATGTTACGCAAATGCAGTTATACAATGTTTAATGCATTTGAGTGCCATTAGAAAACAATTGTTTAATTGTAATGAATCATCAAATGTTTTGAAGATATTAATGCATCGATATGAAAATGAAATGCACAATTTAAATACATATACAGTACGGCAAAGTTTAGGAGAACATTTTTCAATAATAAATAATTCGCCCGAGGGGGTGAAACAATTATCCAGTCATAATAAACACTACAAAATGTGTGAAATCCCCACAAAATTACCTTTTTTAATTTCCTTCACCTGTGAATTTTCACGATCTTAACATTGATTTATCAGTTTGTCTGTTTTGGAAATTCTTGTAAACCTTAACAGAAATATCAGCAAAAACGAGCGCGTCCAATCTAATGAGACGAGGGATTAATTAATTCATTTGTGAGAGGGGGAAGATTCATTAACGGCAAACAAATTGCAGTTTGAATACGAGCGAGGCCTCGATCTCACGATCTGAAATGGTAACGATGGGAATCAACGGTCCATCTTTGCGAGGCACAACGTTTCTGAAAGTGTCGCAGGCACGCGATAGTAGGTCAGGAATAGATTTATCTAACGAGCAAGTGTATTTACCTTGAGCCGCCGGAAGGGGATGGAAGGAGATGCAACGCGGGACCTGCATTATTTTCATTATTTTTTCCCCTCTCATTATGCGTGGCGTAAAGCTCGACGAGTTACTTTTTCATCGGTAAACAGCAACGGCTGGCGAGTTGCGAGGCTCTCCTTCCACTTTAATAATTCGCGGTCGGGAAATGTTTGCGATGCACGAAAAGTTACAGGGAGCCGGACTTCCTTCATTTTATTTTCCTCGCATTTCTGAGCCGCGAGTGTGGAGTTCAGCGCGTATAAAATCCAGTTACACCGCTCTCCCTGGTAATCACGATATTTAATGAAACTGTTTTCAAAAGGCCATTCTAACGGGTCGAAATTTTCATAGAGACGAAACCACAGAGGTGGGAGCGTTAATTTCTCTGTTCAGTTGCATCAAGTATAATGATATTCCCGGTTATAGATCCTGCAGGAGTTCAGCGTTTAGGAACATAGGATTGGCACATAGGTGGCGCCCGGTTAAGTGAAGTCCAAAACATCGAAACCTCGGGGTGTCGACGTTGGGGGAATCGTTTAAGGGGACATTTTACTCTCTGAGCCGAAAAATCGACCACTTTTCGGTGATAGTTTTTATAATGAAATAAACACTTAACGTTTTCGAATTTTGGAGGTATATTCTACCATTCTAGAAATTTAAGAAATAATCTTAGTTGTTTCTTTATTTCACTTGTTTACATAAATATTTCGCAGTGAAGTTGGTGTCTTCAGAATTTGACCTCTTGCTGGCAGTTACCATTTCGGACGACTGGATCATGGGAAATAAAAATGCCAAACATATTTCTAATTCGCAGGAGTGTGCTTATCTGGTACACCGCGAAAGAACAATTTTGGATATTAAAAATATGTTTGGTTTTTTTATTTCCGATGATCCAGTCGTCCGAAATTTCAACCGCTAGCAAAAGGTCAAATTCGAAATATTTAAGTAAACAAGGGAAATAATTAAACAACAAAGATTTTTTCTTGTATTTCAAGAGTGGTATAATATACCCCCTAAAGTTCGAAAACGTTAAGTGTTTATTTCAGTATAAAAACCATCGTCGAAGAGTGGCGAATTTTTCGACGGAGAGAGTAGAATGTCCCCTTAAGGAGTTAGACTACCTTGGCCAAGTCAAGAAATATTGCATCTTCGAGAATTTATTTCTAAATGACAAAAACACTTTTATGGATAAAAATTTTTCAATGAAGATAGAGATATCTTTGACTAATATATACATCTTTTTTTCAAATATCAACTTCAATTTTTTTGATATTTTAATTTTTACCTGACTTATTCGTAAATAAAGTCCATTTTCTTACACACGAAAATGCGCTTTTTCCTTCAAAGTGTAGCTATTTTGTTATTTTTCAACCAATTGAAAAAATTGACGGTCGGACCAGTGAATACATTTCAGACCGTCTGTGCAAAATTGTAAAAAAATCCATAGAGTTTTACTCAAATTACATCGCACACCGTTTCGGAAAATGTGGTTCCAAGAAAAAACCATTTAAAGTTTTCGCAATATTTTCATATTTAAAAAAAATTGTATATATTATTCAAAGATGTCTCTATCTTCATTGAGAAAATTTTATCAATGAAAGTGTTTTTGTCACTTAGAAATAAATTCTGAAAGATGCAGTATATCTTGACTTGGCCAGGGTGGTCTAACCCGTTCAGATAGCTGGCCAGCGCGCATGAATTCGAAGATCGTGGGTTCAAGTCCCATCGCCTGAGGTTCCTTTTTCTCCCACGATCCCTTCAATTCAGCTACTTAAACACCTTTTCATTGCATATCAACGCTACCTCTAATACATCCCCTTGTGTTACCAACTCAACAATCACATTTACTCCCCTACACAATGTTCACGACGATTGAACTCATCCAAGTCATCAAGAAAATATTATCCCACATCAAATTCACTCACCCTCGCCTCTTAACAGAGTGGGTGCACCAAACAGAAATCTCACCCCCATCATCAACAATTTAAACAAAAAGAAACACCCCACAACAAACTACGACTTCGACCTACAGGATCTCAAATCTCACCTGCTCTGAAAATATTAAATCATCCACTCCCAGTAGTAGGTAATCTCCCGTAATAAAACATCTGCAGTACACATACCTGTCACATAATCCAGACGAGTAGCGAGCACCAGGAATGTCGCTGCGGCTAAGCAACGCAGCAATTGCGGAACCAAAGGCATCGTTCTTCCTGATGGCGTCATCTTCGGTCCTCTTCTTCTTCCTCCGCGTTCACGGGCTACCCTCGCACATGTCTGAAATTATTCACGGTGAATCGTCGACTGTGAAATGCTGGGTGCGTTGCACCGTGACGCTGCATCTTCGCGGGCCGCGCTCGATGCAGCGTGCAGACGATGCACACGAGGAGAACGACGAATCCGCGCTTTTGTTCGTGCTAGGCGAGAACCAGGCGGTCGCTGGCGCGATCGGGCTCGGTGATCGGAGAGGAAGGAGGCATCTACTCTGTTTACAGTACAGGCCGGACTTTAGTGGGTTAGGAAACGATGCAACCCACGTTCGAGGCGTAACACGACGCTTGCATCGAGAGGGAAGCGGCGAAGACTGTGCTCGCCGTGCAATTAAGTTCAAGTTAAAGAGAAAGCAACGGGGGCCAGCCGATGCTCGTAATGCATTCGCGTGGGCCAGATCGTGTAATGGTTCCCGCGGTGAAATTGTATATATTATAGCGGGAAATCCACGCGAGGCGGTAAAATTCAACGGAATGCGTGAAACTGAAATTGTTTCGACGATCGCGAGGTGAGGTTAGTGGGAAGATTTTGTAGTGATACGCGTGGAAAGTAAAGGTTGTTTAATGGTTATAGAGAATCTTGGGAATTGTGGGGTTAAGGGAACGTGATGTTCTGTATTTAATGTGGCAATCGTGAAATTGTATTGTAATATATTTTATTAATTACTGAGGGTTGCAAGTTATACAAGGTCACACCATTTATATCACAAGTTGTAATATAAATTGAAAAAAAGTAAAGGGAAGTATGAAATAAAATTTTTGATAACCTCGGTTGGAGGTTATCAAAAACCTTGATAAAAATTGCAAGGGTGCAGTAGTACATGGGGCATAATTCTGGGTGAAATGAATACTTCTTTAAAAATGTATAAAAGTTGTAGAATAACTAACAATAATTTTTAGTTAACCATTAGTGGTCACATCTTATAATCACAAATTGGTCACATTTTCGTATTTTTGAGTCTTTTAACTTTTGAGTGATAATTCGACGAAATATCATTGAAAAAATAGTTATGGAAAAAAGCGTTTTTCTATGTTAATCTTCACCAAATATTTAGATTTTAATATTAAGTTCTAAAAATATACAGAAATATTGACAAAGAAGAAAAATTGTCTGGGGTTGCAACCACGAAGGGTTGAATTTACGAGGACTCGACTGATTCTCAAAATCGATTTTGTCCAAATAATGGCGAATGTGATTCATGTGGTACCGATCGATGAATCAGTAATTACTTGAATGTCAACCTAATGAGAACTTATTTTGATCGATCAGCGGACTGCTCGTTCGTGACAAAGCTGCATCGTTCTTTGCGTAGGAGGAATGTTAGGAACTCGACGACAAATTACCACGAAAATCTGTGTCGAAGTTTTTGCACGCCACGGTTTCACTTTCGACGGTACTAGTGACCGTAACTCGAACAAATTGGCGTTACGCGAGTCGCGGCTGTCAATCAATCTGACATACTAGAGAACCTCATGATACATCGGGGACTTCTACGAATCCCGTCACAACGGAAAAGAAATCTGATTTCTTTTTTTATGATCCTCAGTTCAGATGTCTTCAGTCAGCTTAACTACTTTGTGTCAAGTGACACTCGAGGAGAGTACTTCTTTTAATCGATAGTTTGCTTGCAGTCAATGGCGAGTAGTACTCACGAAAGATCTAAATATGACTCCACAACATGAATTTTAAATGTATAACCTAACAATTCTTCTTTCAATATGAGTGCGCGAAATGAAATACCAATTTTGGAAAATACAGTACATAACTTCTGCAATAAATCTACGCCTATATCACCGTTAACTCTGCTTGCTAATGATAATATTATGTTCCTACTAATTAATTTTATCGCTGCATTTTCCTTATTAATGCTAACGGGTTATTTTGTAGCTTGGACTCCTGATATTTAAATAACTTCTATCTACACCGGTATTAAAATTTATGTGTATCCATTAACATCTCAATGAATAATCTCACAAGCATGTATTTACTGAGACTATGAATGAACTTCATACTACGTTAACTCGCGAATAAATTAATATGCAAAATAGAAAGAATGTCAATCTTCACCTGTTTAACTCGATGCATTCACCCATGTCTAACTTTCCACAGAAAAATATCGTATCCCTGTCCAGTAATGGGGTCATGGTCACTAATAGGACATTCGCCTTAGAGAATCGCGCCTCAATAAATATCAGCCATGCCACTTCGTAATTGCATCCTCCTGGAGAAACCTTGTACCCGTGATAACCCACTCGACCTTTCACACCACGCAAATCCCGTGGGCAGTGCATCACGCCTGTTTTCAAAAATGCGTGTCGAACCCAGGTGAACGTGATGAATCGTAGATCCAGAAGTCGGGGAACAGCGAAAGGAGCCGCAAAGGGGGCACAGAGAGAGGAGAGGGAACGGGCACAAGTGAAATACCGAACCTACTTTAAAGTAGCCATAGAATGAAAGCCGTATAAATTTCAGCGCTCCAAGTGCAAGGACAGCGGCAGCGTACTTTCTACGGGGATGACACGATCCGATTACCGGGCGAACTAGGAAAACGGAGGCTGCTCGGCAACTGGATACGTTGCTTTAACCCTTGGACGGGGGATAAATTGATAGTCTACTGTACAGAACTCCCTTTGCCCTGTAATTTCCTTCCTGCACATCTAGGGGTCAGATTTTTTTGCAGATATATCTTCTTAGAATCTCAGATTCTTGTTTTCTTAAAAAGTGGATACTAAATAAGAAGTGTTATAAATAACTTGAAGGACCCCACATTCGTCAGGTGAGGGCAGAGATGGGCAAAAAATTATTTGAAATAAAAAATTCATACACAAATTTTTATTTCAAATAATATTTTGCCCAACTCAGGGCGACGGTTATGGGAGGACATACACTTAGATATGCCAAAAAGATTGATTTGTTTTACATATTTGCAGTTTATGATATGTTAAGAATGTTTTGCCAAAATTTGGAACCGAAATCCGCAAAAATATCGAAGATATAGGCACTTGAAGTGAAGTGTTGCTGTAAGTTGAGGAGAACTTCAAATGCAGTTTTCTCGAACCCAGGTTTTCGAATACGGTACCCACGATTATTCTAAAGCTATTCAAACGATTTATTTCCAATTTTTCAGGGCTATATGATACACCATTACACAGGTTCTGACAGGCGGATTTTTTATTTGATCTATAGTTTCTTTTTCATTGCATAAGAAGGCAAGATTTCATTCAGACTGTTGATATTTCTTTAAAAAATAACTTATCCAAATCGGCCAGGTCAGAGACAGCATTTGTTAATATATTTTGAGAAACAAATTTGCTTTTTGCTTTCACGTAAGATCTCTTCAATTAGTAGTGGGTACCGAAAAGCACTGCAGAGAATGACGCATTTAGGATCACCCCTATAACTGTATTGACTAATATTTTTACATATAAAAAATAAGTGTTATACCCAAAGATGTGACATAATTAATAAAAAAAATTACGGGTGCAGTAATCTTAATACTTTCTTAACAAAAAAATTCTAAAAGAACTTCAGTTTGTGGGCCTCTGTAGAGGTATATCCTCCCTTAAAGGGGATTCTCGTGTAACAGCCCCCGAAATTTATGATTTTCTTTGGAAAAAACTATTGTTAATATTGCATTAAACTCTTTTGGGATATAAGGAGGCATCTTTAAACTTGTAGAATTTTGTTTTGTATGTCGATCCTTCTTATTATTTATTAATTAATGCAGAATACTGTCAACCTCTTCCACGATGTTGGCATCAGGAGCAGCACCTGTCACAGTCATCAAATTGCAAAAAGAAGAAAATATTCTTAAAGTTAAATATTGTACGCTGGTACTGGAACTAAAATTTTAATTTTTGTTTTTATTTATCGTACTTTTTCGTCGATATAAAGAATAATATGAAAACTTACTTTATCTTTCAAACACTATAACTCTTGCAATTTTTCATTTTTTTTCTTTAAAGTTGACCAATCCCAGCGCAAACTATCTAACTTCAAAAAACTTCTATTATTTTTGCAATCAAATGACTGTGATAGGTGCTGCACATCCCTCCAACAGGAGTTACATCGTCGAAGAGGTACCCAAGATTCCGCAATAATTAATAAATAATAAGAAGGATCAACATAAAAAAAAATATTTTCTGCCAGTTTAAAGATGCCTCTTTATATCCCAAAAGAGTTTAATCAAATATGACCAACAGTTTTATAAAAAAAATCTTAAATATCCATTACTTTTGGAGTTGTTAGACGAGATTCTCCCCTTAAGTGAATTCTTCCACGAGATTATCATTAACGGTCCCTCGCGCCGAACGAAAACCCCCTATGGCGAACAAAAGAAGTAAGAGGTTTAGCCAGGTTTTCGTATCCTCAACAGACCGGCACTTCCCTGGTACCGATTAATTTGTGCCCTTTTTCAAACGGGGACAATGGAGCGCCGTGCCTCGAGGACCCTTCAAGAATACTAATTAACGGAGGCTCGCACCGCCAGCACCCCTGCGTCAATCGCCCGACTTTTTCCCCCCTAAATCGGGATCGAACGAGAAAAACAACAACGCCTCGGGACGAGGCAACTATTAATCTTGATCCCGTGCAAGCATCGGGACGCAGAAACTTCCAGCCGTGTCGCGGCTATGCAAATGGGCGAAACTGGACGAAACTGTGACTTTGGGTGCGTTCGATAGTTCGATGGTTAGCTTGCGAGTGTGGCTTGGTGAATCTTTCGGTAGAGGGAGCTTGCCGGTTATATGGAATAGGGCTAACAAGGTGCCCGTAAACGGTGTAACTTCCGTTCTGGCTGGCTTGGAGAACAGGAGGCTGAACTTTCGCTCAATTACGTGCCCTGTGTCGCGAGAGTGAACGGTATCAGTCTTCATGGCGCAGGAATGCAGTTTGATAGATCGTTTTATTGAGGAGTACAGTAACGTGTTGAAATGTAGATGGAGGAAATGTATACTTTTCGATTTTGTTTGAGCTTGAAGCGTTTAGTGGGGTGAGATATAAATGTAACGGGTATTAATTTGTTTAATCGCTGGTGCGGAAATTTAGAACTTGGAAGAGTTAGATTAATGCAGTGGGCAGTGGGCCACTGGTACGTGTGACAGTGTTGGGAAAAAATTAAGCCTATTACTAGTCCTACATAATTTCTTTAAATTATAGTCTATCAAATTATTCATATTAATTAGCCTTCTTCAGCATTAGGGAAACGAACGGAGTCTTTAAAAAATAGAAATTAGTAATAAATCAGAAATTGTAGCATACTTTATTGTTAGTGACAAAGCACATGCAGTTTACGTGTAACTGACAATTAAAAGTGAAATACTGTAGTATTCTCAATAGACCAGTTATTATCTTAAACGAGGTGAAACTAGGAGTTTAACATCGCTGTCGAGGAATAATAGAAATGCCTGGGATGTTTCAACGTGTACGAGATTGTATGAAGAAACGTGCTTAAGCTTGAATGCTGAATAAACACGAAATATATTGCGACAGCGTGCCCCTCTTAATTAAAAAAGGAACCTTATTTCTTAATGACTGCTCAAGAAAACTGGGAGCGCAACTAAAGATGAAAAGGAACGCTTGACCATCTCAGAAATTCTTTTTCTTCGTGACTTGAGAAGCAATAAAAATATTCAAATTGTATGAATTAATTTGCATGATTTTATTGCAAACTACGATACTTTTTCTTGTATTTGGGGGAGGGTCACTACATCCAGCATTAATCTATGTCCATAAAATGCCTGGTAGGTATTGACAGCATATGTAAACGTTCATCAAAAATATGTGCACCATGTGAGAAATGTAACTGTAATGATTCAATGAACGTAAGAAATGTGCTTCACTGTTCAACGGTAATACTTTGTTGTGGGTTACTATCGTCACAAAAATGGCAATTACACGATGAGAGGTAGATGTGTCCGTAGTTTGTCTAGTTAAATCACGATACATTAATTTCTACTTTTTTTACAACTATTTGCAATCTTGTAGAAAATATGTTCCACTTGATTAACTCAAATACTTCTATGACTGTCGCACGTTTCATAATAGTACTCAAAAAAGGTACAAAACGGTTACAATAATAATTTGTAAAGAAGAAATATAGGAACTAGATACAAAATTGTAGACAAACCACGCAACAAATTCTTTTATGCGCATTTCAAACGCTGTGAAAACTGACTTTCAATATTTCACAATACTATTCGTCCGATATATTTTTTACGCGCACTATAACTAATACAAACGAATTCCTAAGCAATTGCTCAAATGAAGTTCTCCAGCAATGAATCACGCGAAACTGATTAGTTGCGACCACGTATAAAGTTAATGAGAAGAAACAACGAGTTAATTTTTTCCCATATTTCTCAGTTCATATTGATTTTTTGTAACAAAAAGCTAGTCTGACTTTAGCAAAACTAACCTGTCCTAATAATAACTGCCATTAACTACGATCTTCCCTCACAAATCCACAATTACTCTCTTCATGACAGTTACAATGACCAACTACCACATACTCCAACAAATCGTTCTAAACCATTTCAAAATCTACAACCCTTTCCAACTACCCTCGTCCAACTTCTCCTCATAACAGTTACAATCACAATGACCCCATCCCCTACTAAATCCTTGGAAATCATCATCACCTTAACAATCCCCAACTACCATAACACCACACCTAAAAAATTTTCCCAAATTCTTCGCCACATTATTCTGCACTCTCCTCAGACATCCCTCGACACTTAACACGACCGTACTTAAACCGTCCTTCAGAAGATCGCTAGTCTACTGACCTTCGCTCAGCCTATGTTTCCGAGCAGAGGAACCAGCGACGGTGCACCACAGTCAGAGTACATAGAACCACACCAAGTGCAAGGACACCTCGCGGCACTCGTCATCCGAATGACCCGTTCGGATCCTCCGGGCAGGGTCTAATAAGAACCGCGTGAATTCGCGTTCCTCCAGGTCCTCGCGGCTAAATCCGCCCTCCCTTCTTGGCTCGACCGTTCGGCTGGCCCACCAACGAGGCGAAACTTTCGCCTAGTTTCGCGTTTCACGTTTCACTGGTGACTGGCATTGGCCGCGGGCCGGGCGACGGCCGTGCGCGTCCACCACTTTCGGTCCACCAGCTGCCCCACGCGGGGACCGCGCTGGGACTTTCGACGTCGCTCGATTCCGCAAAGACGGCGACCAAAGCCGATACACCACGCTCGCGCTACCGACTACGTTTACCGCGATCCGCGTGCCCCGGCGAAGGAACAGGCAAATGGTTCGCGAGCGTACAGGTCGTTCGTATATCCGACGCTCCACCCCCCTTTCGCGGCAACGTAGGACGTTCGTCCTTTCGCTTTCAGCGGCCACTGACCACCGCGGCACTGGTGCACGGTGACTTGGTGTGTCTTGGTATTAAACGGCGTGGACCACTGTGACGGATTGCTAGTTGGAGAGTTTTAGGTGAGCTGTAAAACGATTCGATAATGGTAAATGGTAGGTTTTGTTCTAGGATCGTTGGGTTTGGAGGCCTGTCGCATAGTGTCACGTTGAAAGGGACTTTTGAGCAATTCATTTCCTTCGCTGGTGCCAAATGTGGTTAGAATTGGGCGTTATTTAGAGAAAGTAGTGATGGGTTAGAACGTATCGCGAGTATTTTTGTTTGAATGAAGGCTAGTTGATTCTAAGAAAGTGAGATGTAGGTAGTGGTTATTGATCTAATGAATAGGCAACGATGGAAATGTAAGTAATATGAGGAGAGCCAGGTGGACAAGATTCCACAATAATTAAGAAGTAATAGGAAGGATCAATATAATAAAAATATTTTCTACAGGTTTAGAGATGCCTCGTTATATCCCAATAGAGTTCAATCCAATATGACCAGCAGTTTTTTAAATTCTTAAAGTTACTTTTGGGACTGTTAGATAAGAAACCCCGCTTAACTCATGAATTTGAATAAAAGAAATATCGAAAAATAACTGTTTACCTTGTCATTTCATCGATCTTTTACTACTGTGTCAATTTGACACCGAGAGACAGATTCGGTTCGTGAAATGAGGAACCGATGAGGGTTAAATGATATATTAAAAAACGGAATATTTTGAAATTTATTTACACAGCTGCATTCCTTATTAGAAAATATACAATGTTGCTATGTACGCCGTTCTCCTAGCTGTAGTATTTGCCAAGATATTCGTCCAAAACCAACCATGTTCCTCATCCTCAACTTTCAGGGCTGTTTTCACCCCTTGAATATAAATATCAGCCGATAAAAAAAATACGTGTCAAATATTTATGTGAGATCCACTGTTTACCAAAGTTGCATCGGAATCGGCGACTGTCTCTTGGATATGTTCCCTTGTAAGATCAGCCGAATTCAAATTTAAAGGACCAAAATCGCATTCTCTGCGCCAGGCATTATTCATTATGTTGTTTCTGATCGACGGCCATTTAAATCATTCTACGCGATCCGAGGAATTGCAGAATCAAGGAACATAAAGAGTACTTGTTGGAGTGCCTAGAAAAACCTGATTGCATATGCAGTTGACGAGACCGGGTGCTCTCCAGCAGAGAGGCAGAGAAGTCGAGGAACCGTGGATATCGAGAACTTCCGGATTGGTACGACCCTATCGCCTTCACTATTTAAATGTCAGCGACGCGTGCAGTCGCAGACGAGAGATATGAGCAGATTCACATACAGTATACCGTTAACAGTGAGCGTTCTAATACATTATGGAGGCCTGAACGCACATTTTCACTCACCCCGATAATGGCTCACGCACCAAAGCTGCGAACTCCTTTTACTTTTGCCACTTCAAACATACTTATTGTCCGCTCCCATAAAACCTTCTCACTTTCGATTGTAGTAAAAGGAACTGTATAATTTCACACGGAAAAAGACACACTCATACGCGATACAAATGGTGTAGATATTTATTTTCGTCCTTGTTGAAATGAAATCTATATTGAAACTTGGAAGAATTCGTTTTATTATCCAGTCAGTGAAAACGAATTTTAATTTTTTGCCACGCCACAGAGATTTTCGCTTTGACGTAGCAGTAAGGAGTCGCGACTTTATTGCAAAAAATGAAATTATGAGAGGGTGTACTGATATCCACTGCTAAAATTGGGGGACTCGGAACTAATCACACAGGTAGGTAAGGATGGTGAGAGAAATATGCTTGTAGTGGGGATTCAGTCCCAAAGGTTCAGTCACGTGTATTGAAGATTTATGACTCAACGTAAGGTGAGAAAGTGCCAAATGGTTCGCTCTACTAGTAAATACATCTAAGTATTTCTTGTATTTCAACACTTTCCTTATGTGGTTTCCTTCTTAAAAATTCGTTTGCATTGACGTTTTATCTGGATCGTGTCTAGAATCGTGATAATGACTGAAGAAATATGCAAAACCTGCTCGCAATAAACGCTAAAAATTGTAGAAAAGTGAAGTTTCATAGAGAAAAGGAAGTGAAATGTAGTATAGTGACCGATTTCTTTCATAAAATTTTTATAACAGAATTTGAACTATCATTCAATAAGTATAGGTATTTAGACAAGTACGGAAGTAATAACAACGCGAAGTGCAGCTCCCTGCTATCTGCATCTACAATGCATTTACTGTTCACTTTCATATCAGAAAGTGATGTACCTTAAGTGCAGCTGCATTGATGTCTGGCTCGTTTTACTTCCTTTTAAAAGATAGTCCGAGTAACGAACGAAAACTTTATTGCCCTCGATTATGTCCAAGTACGATAGTGATCAGGCTATTTCGTATGAAATATCCAACCTCTCCTATTCTTTCCCAGCACTACAATTATAGTAACTTGAATATCTCCTGGACAATCTAAAAGTAGAACTAAACAAAACCATAAATCAGATGACTTCCAACAGCATATGCATTAAATTAATGTACATAAATTATATGAAATCAGGATGCAGTCTATTTAGACTGCATTATACACCGAATAGGATATCCGGAAGTTGAATTAAATTTCAATATAGTACTGAAGTAATTGTCAAAATAAAGTCGCAATTATTTAAATCCTGAACAAAAGCATTTAGCACTCTTCCAACATTAGGTACACTCTCCACTTTTTACTCTACATGTACACAAAGGCATTCAAAGTAAGACAACATTCGACAATCAAACATGCTCTGCTTATATTACAAAACTCTTAATATTCAGATGTAATATTCAGATAAGAAAATATTCGGTTTTAATAGAAGTTCAGATAATCACAGAGCAGAGTTGGACGTTATCTAAATAAAAGTTATTTAAATAACGGATCAAATAAAGTTAACTTTAGCTTTAGATTATTCGACGAATAAAGTTAATTTTTTTATTTGACGAGCAGTTCAACTTCAGCGTCGAATAAATTTTCCAAACTTTAACTTGAATTTTAACTGTAACTTTATTCGACGTCAAACAATTTTCTGTCGCGCGTTCGAGCCGCCGAGATCCATCATTGGGAGATACCAGAGTTATGCATTAACTAAAAAAAAATGATTCAAATAACCGATCAAATAAAAATGACTTTAGCTTTAGATTTGTCGACGAATAAAGTTAATTTTAACTAAATTAACCCGAGTCAACTTTATTCGACACATGACGAATAATTTTTTTAACTTTTATTCATTACCCGAAATTTTATTTAAATCAAAATTTTGCTCATACCTGTCACAGAATTACCTCTCAGACTCGTTACTTTCTTGCCGCACTTTACGAGACCGATGAAACGATTGTAAAAAACGCACGATTACGGTATCGATACCCAATAAACATCCTATCGCGACCAGTATCAAATTGGAGGCATTCAACGGTAGACAATACTCGCGATTTCGATCTAAGCATTACCTGTAGGCAAGAACCTTCCAAGGTAATCGCGACGTGATTGAATTAACCAGGGAAAAGTGAACGTACCGCGGACAGAATCATGCAAATAAGCCGAGAAGTGTAACGCTCGATTGTTTTTGCGGTTAGCCGTACCGAAACCGTGGTGCTGAGAACGTGGGTCGCTCAGAAAAACCTAACGGCAGTCAACAAAGAGAAAATCTTTCTGTTTCTACATATAACGGCAAAAAGCGATTTATTGGCCTCTAATAAGAGCGTTGCGCGAAGTCAGAGAAAAAGGGTGTTCTCCCTCGATTAGATTGGCGTCGAGCGTTAATTAAAATCGAGCAAGAACCCGCGGCGTAACTTTATTAAAATCTTGGACCGCCGTCAAGATTCTATCGCGAGGCGAGACACGATTTCAAGTTTCACCGGACTGTCGCGGAATTTATTCAAAAGTGAAACGAGCTTTTCGCGATCGATGAAAAGCAGTTTCACCATTGACATTTGCAGGGTGGTGGTCGATCGGTGCCAAGAGAGAACACATGTTTCAGGATATTCTTCTGTTTTTAAGCATCGCCTTAAGTTATTCGTGAAATATGGAACGGGCGCAGGAAGGTCGGGGACTGGAGATTTTTAAATGTACTACAGTTAATTACTATTATAGCCTGACCTCCAGAAGGTTTCAGCGGGGTGTTTCAAAAAGTTTCTAAACGAAACTCGCTAATTGAAAAACGTTCCATTAACTTTCTCTGCTTATACATCAAAAGGTGAAAGAAATTGTTCTAACATTCAATGCAGGAGTGACCGTAGAAAATCCCTGACCTTACGCACCTGAAATGTAGATTAGACTCTAAAGGTTCTGAATTGTTAAAACCACAACCTGATACGAATATCTCGCACCTCAGATATTTATCTATTTAATCGTGATATTCAAATAGAAGAAATAATAGATAGAAGATTTAAAAATAATTATCCGAACGATTTTCTATAACTATATAGATAGTTGAAACATGAAACTGCGAAGTGTGATCGACACTGTATCGCTGATCAAGAAATGAAATAAACAGTCTTGGCTCGTTGCAGTCATTGTGATCATTATTATTCCTTCAATTTGCATTTTTAAACCTTCTTATCGACAAACTTATCATAAATGTAATGCTTAATGATAACTGTTATGATTTCATTAATATTCTCATTTGTTATCATTAACTTTTTCTAATTATTATCTGTCATTAATTAATTATCATTCATTTATTATATGGAATATTTATATAATAAGATAATTAATTTTGAAGAAACGGTTTTGTCATTCTCTTTCCATCACTTTACTTCTTTCCTCGCTTCTGCCTTTATTGGGCTCTCAAGGCCAGACCAACTTGTGGTAGCATCCTTAATTTACATTTTTGTGACCTCTGTGACATATACTTTCGATCAATATAAAAACATCCGTGCGATTCCATCATCGGTTCAATAGTGTTCCTTATAAGTAGTTACAGTAAACCATAATTGACACGCAGGAAGGGAGCAAGGAGACGAGGCTCGCGTATGGTCAGACGTACATTACAGACAAAACCACGTGAATCTTTATATCACTCAATATTTCCTTTCGTAAACATAAATTTACAAAACAATTTTATTTAAAACTTTAACCTTATCCCTCTACTCCCATCCCCTTAAAAAACAGTTAGTAAAACATCCTGCATGCCTAAACATGTCACTTTACATCACTTCAAACGCCAATCTGTATTTAAAAATTTCAACTCAAGAGGCAAACTTTAAATAAGGAAGAACTAGAACGAGATTCCATAAAAATCGCGTTCAGTCGATAGCTAGGCGTTCATTTATCGCGAGTAAATGATTTAAGAAGCCTGTGAAGGGTCTTAATTAATTCATACGGCAGTGAACAGCTCGAACGGATTCAATTTAGTTCAAGGTTCCCTTCGATTCTAGGCCAATCATGCAACAATACAATCAACGGAACGTAACGTTGCTTCTTCCTGCTCCGAGCGTTCTGTTTCTCTGTCAAGCATCTCTGAAGGATTTCGCCGATGTTACGACGAGCAGTAAAGGATCTACACGCGCCGAGAGAATAGCCACCGTCGGCGCCGTTTTGTTCAAAGACAATCGCATCTTCCAAGCGACCTCAGGACGATAATATATGAACAAGTTCGACATGGCGCAAGGTTAATCAAACTAAAGCCAGAATATGGAGACCTAAAATACGGAGGGAGATAAAGGACAAGGGAATGGAGATGAAAAGTGGAACGACGGGAAATTCTTGGACGGAGACGAAGACGTCGAGAGGAAACGTTATCGAATTAAGTTATGCAGGAACTGCAAGCTGTAATTTCGAATATTTCCTTTATTCGTCCACTTGCTCGTAGCTGTTCTCGTGATTTACCGCTAAGGAACTAGTTGTTGATCAGGCACTATTTTTTTATCAGTTCATAAAATAAATCATTCTTTATGTGTAATCCTTGCCTGATCGAAAATTAATTCCCATATATTGCAGATGATCCAAACTACTTAGTTCTCAATTACGTTATTATTTCATAGCTTATAAATAATTAAATTATACTAATTTTTAGCTGTCTAAAATTTTTCGTTAAGGTTTTTAACATAAAGAGTGACCCAAGAAATCGCCTCTTTTTGGTCCCACGATTTTGGAACTGAATTTTATGCCGAACGATACCTTATGATGAGACATCAATCACACGAAATTTTCAAGTTGAGGTGACAATCAGTTTCTGAGATATAGGAGGTCGAAGAAGTGAAATTTCGTTAACGCGTCAGCTCATACACTTCAATGTACCGACTTTTATGTCAGTCCTGTAATTTAAACAATTATTCCCTGAGGTTTTGCTGACTGCTAAGTGCTAACAACGAATTTGAACTTAGATTTTACAAATTCGACGATATATTGAAAGAAGCACCCACTACACAGTCATTTATATTTCTTGATTTTTTTGTGAATCAGCAAAACCCCTAGGAATAATTGTTTAAATTATCGGACTGACACAAAAGTCCGTTCATCAAAGCGTATGGGCTGACGCGTTAACGAATTTTCACTTCTTTCACCTCCCATATCTCAGAAACTAATTGTCACCTCAACTTCAAAATTTCGTGTGATTGATATCTCATCATAACATATTATTTGGCATAAAATTTAATTCCATCATCGTGGAACCGAAATGAGGCGGAAAATGCCTCATTTTTAGGTCACTTTATGATGATTTAAGGTTTTATTATGTTAAAAATCAATATTAAAGCTGACAGAAGCCCTCTAAAATGATGGAAAAATAGTTCCTTAACAGTATTATCCAACACTCATGGTAGTTACCAGTTACAAGTTTGCACGTGCTAAATCCAAAACTGCAGAATTACAATGATAGCAATACCTCGAATGCAACAAGAAACGAGAAACTTAACGCGACCTCCCGCCCTATAACAGAATATTCCAATTCAACGTTTCAACTAATTTTCACAGTCCCACCAAGATCCTTCAATTCCCTTCTGACGCCCCACACGCTAATACGCCATCATCACTACCATTCTCCTCCGAACAGCCAAGCAAATAAACTTCCTCATAAACGCGACCCGCGAACCCAAAAAGAATCGAACCCCCCTATTCCCGTTGCAGCTACCCTTCTCGAAATTAAAATCCCCATTGTGCTAGCATCGGGGTCCAGAGTATCCGCCGCGTTGTCAAAGGATTGGAAAGGCTGAAAGTCTTTGCGCTGCCTGTAGACGCGTGCACACGGCCGTCGTCAGCGTCGGCCGCGAAAATGCAGAGGAACTCGTTAGGAGTATCTGTCCTCTCGCGTCTGCGGATTATTACGCGGAAACGTGAAGCGTGAAGTGCGAGGTTGCTTGCGGAAGGAGGTCAAGAGTCTTTTGCACCGTCGTTACGGTTCCTCGCGTCGAACAATGCGGCCCGACGACGACGGCGACGACGACACGTCTGTGTTTCGGCTTTTAATACGAGATTCCCCGGGTTACCGTCGATTCCACGTGTACAATGGGTCAGGCCGAGGGGGACGGCGGGAGAAGTCGATAAAAGAGGAGTCGCGGGAACGAGATCCGAGGCCTTGGCGGCTAGGACCGCGCGGCTCCCTGGCCGGAAACGTTACAATGCCTGGCGCGGCACGTCGATGGAAAGAGGAATTGTAAAAGCGAAAAAGAGTATTAGGATCGCTGTGCCTGCGAATCAGTCGTCAGATGGTTTGAGGAAGTTGATGGAGATTTGCGGGTGGGCATGTGTACCTAATTCTTGTCAAGAGGATTGAATTGTTGTGGTTTGAACTATTTGTTCTGGACAAATATAGGTAAAGACATTTTTTGTATTTTTGTCCACCATCTTGTTAATTTTGAAGATAAATCATTAATTGTAGTCCGGACGATAGTGACGGTCATATTGATCAAGAAGCCGTTTGGATTTTTACACCAGCGAGGCATCACTTCTCAAAAATGTCATCAAGACCGCTTTTGAAAGCATTTTAAAAACATTCATTTTATTACCTTTATATTTTTTACTTGCTGTAGAAATGTAGTTTAATAAATAGAAAACAGTTCTATGCCATTACTATATTTCTTTTCTTCTCAATAAATTCTGGAAAATCGTTTAACTTATCACCGCGGAAACCAGAATGACCTCTTAGATTTTAGAACGTTCTGTGCTGACTTCATTAAACTTGATAAGGATGGTGAAATTCGTAATTCTTAGGATTAAATGAAGTACCTACTGATGTTGAAATTACTCTGCTATGTTAGTCCCATCGACGAGCGGATAAGATAAGCGTGAGGGGTTAATTTTGCCAGCGCAGGTGCTCCGTGCGACCGTAGAATTGTCCTGCCACCGTGGAAGAGGCTAGCGATAGAACTGCACCGCGTGTGTGGGCGCGAATGAACGATTTTCACGGCCGGAGAAGCGCCGCAGAGACGATTTTCGAGCCAGAAAGCTGGTCGGGGATGAGAAGTTTTATCTCCACCCCCGATCCGGAATTTTCACTTTCGGCTGGGGAGGGACAGTAGACGCGTCCGCCTCAACGACTCGGGCCAACGACAACGACTCTCGCTAGACTTGCTGTTACGTGGAAATATTCTTGGGTCATAGGTCGCTTACGACGGCGGGGGTTTCGTGTACGCTTTGTTCGAAATGGGAGCTGGAAATTTGGGAGGTTTTCTATTCGAGTAACTTTCTAAACTCTCAGGTTACTTGAATATTTTTTAATAGAATACTTTTCAAAAGAATTATGTGGTCGTACTTGTAATGGTGCATGAAAACATTCGTTTCGCCGATAGTGTAATTTCAAAATCCCGAACGCAATTGCTAAAAAATTTGTGCATGTTAATGAAGACTTTGGTAACCCAAACTGTTTTTACTTGAAACGATATTTAAGATAATAAGATAAGATTGTATATAATTCAATAGGCTTAGCGTGCAGAAGAAAAGTAATTTGTAAGAGAGACAGGGGAAAGGGACTGTTTATGGTCAGACATGCTTTGAAAACCAATATCTGCATGTAACATCAAACACGTTGGTACATTTATTCTTCGTATATTAATGTGGAGTTAATGTGTTAATTATCACATGAGGAGTTATTTCATATTTCATGTTCGATAATTATTTTATCGTAATTAGAGTGCAAGAATCCCATGCGATGTTTAGAAACGCGTCCTATTTCCTAATAGCACAAAAAAGATCGACACACCTCCCATTAGCATGAAATACACAAATATTTTTTAATCTTGGAAATCCTACCACTCTTTCTCAAACATTTCAAACAATCGTGCATCCTGTACCACAATTGTGCAGATGATTATCAAAGTGGTGTAAGTAAAAAAACCTTCAAAATTGAGATTTCTCTTATTTTATTTTATATTGATTTATGTTTCAATATTCTGAAAGGATTCTTGCAAAAATAATAGTCAAGTAAGTAATAACACGATACTTACTGTCACTTTCATAATGAGTCGCGACAGTTTCATGTTCATTTCGATAGTGGTGTAAGTCATTTGTTCTCTGAAAGTAATTTGTGAGAAAGGAAATAATTACATATTTGTGGGGCAAAAAGTGGGGCAAGAAAAGAAAGAAAGAAAAGGCGAAATATAGTACTTAATTGTGATGAAAATATGAGAAAAATTAGGAGAAATAGTGATAAAGAATGCATTAAAAAAAATGTTAACACGTTCGCAGACGTGAATGCTATAGCATTCATTTTCATGATGATACAAAATAACATGAATGCTATAGCATTCAAATCGATTAAAATATGATAATCTGACTACCCTTATAAAATGTGTTTAATCAAATTTCGGATATCACAACCAATTTACAAATAAAATGACTGTCAATTTTTGCACCTCGCTGAAACTTTTACTGTCCGCGAACGTGTTAAATATGTTCGTGGCAAAGTATTTGGCAATAAAAATTGCTTTTGTTCGAAAAATGATTGAATTTATTAAGTTGTGAAGATTGAAAAACTAGGTTTGAGCACTTTTGGAATTTGCGGCACTCAAAGGTTTAAAAAACATATTTTCGTACAAGTTGCTCATCAACTTTTAAAATGATATACATATAACATGAACATTAGAATACCATATATCGACGCGCGTTACGAAGAGTAGCACGTTTTCAACTGCATGTAGAAAAAATGAAACGTGCTACTTTTCGTAATGCGCGTCAATATGTTGTGAAACAGTATGTTCAATAATGAAAAAATATTTTTAATACTCTCAAACGCAACAGTTTAAATATCTCGAAACAAAAAATCCATGACTTACACCACTTTCATAATCCCAGCACAATTTACTCCCCCTAAATTACACAGACACAGTTACATCCTAAATCATCGTTCATCCACTTGGTCCGTCGCAAGCATCATCTTAATTATTCCACCATCAGATGACTTTCCCTTACTCCCCCGATTGAATTATCGACCAAGCACCTCGGAAAGAACGCGAGGGCGGTGCAGATGTTTCTCAATTTACATCCTGGCAGGGAGCCCTGAATCGCGCTGGGGAGATTAATTGTGATTCCCAAGGACCGAATTAATTCGTCTCCTTCGAGTGTCGCTAATCGCGGGCCATCGATCCAGGCCAATCCGGCTTTCGTTGCCGCCGCACCCAAAATAAGCTTTCGATGCCACCGCCCGACCGATCGATTCGACGAATGAATTTAGACAAGCTCCACCCTTTTGCCCAGCTGACGACTGTTTGTCGATAAAACCGGACGTGTCGGTGAATTCGTCCGTGGGGCAGAAACTAGCTGCGGAGCAACGCTGGCCTGGCGTCGACGACAGGTGGCACGGTATCAACTGGATCGTGGTTGAAAAGGGAGAAGCCAGAAGTGGATTTTCATCACTTTCGGTACACAGTCCATGGAGACTTCATCGCGGAGAATACACATAGACCACTTCTCCCGGTTTATTCCTCGCATACTTCGCGTTTCTTCATTTTTAGTTCACGATCACACTGTGGATCACTGATGACCCAAGGTATTTAAAATAAATGAAAGACTTGATGAAGGTAGTTGTATCACGTTCGTCCATTTTGCGTGACTTTGAGATTTATAGCATATTTTGTTGGTGGCAATTGCTATTACAAAACTGTTGAATCACAAAGGGTTATATAGGTAACGTTAAAGATTTTGTATACTAGTTAAAAATAATAAATGTCCACTGCAACAAAATACGTGGTGTGAAGAAATTATTTAAGAGGAAAATTAAATTCATTGAACCTTGTTTCTTTACTGGTGGATTAAAGTATTAAGGGGTCATTCTGGTTAGCGCACTGATAAATTCAGCGATTTTCAGGAATTTATTGCGAAGACAGGAATTATAATAATGGAATCAAACTTTTTTCTATTGAATAAACTACATTTCTACAGTAAGTAAAAAATATAAAAGTAATAAAATTATTGCTATTAAAATGGTTTGGACGACGATTTTGAAAACATGTTTAAAAATTCATGCCTCACTCGTGCACGTGATTTCAGCAGTTGAACTTATCTGAATCCAAAAATACAAACAGATTCTTGATTAGTATAACTGTCGCTATGGCCCGTACTAGAATAAATAATTTATCCTTAAAATTAACCAAATGGCGGGTAAAATACAAGAATCAATGTATTTCGGCTGTGTTTTCTGTGCTATTTTCGATTTTAAAAGTAGGTTAGACTCAACAGAAATAATGTGCAGAATAAGCAGTTCAATTTATAAAGCAATCCGTTTGACAGATTTTGAGATTTTACCTGCACCATGTGAAAAAATGACGTTGCGAGAAAAACGCGTTTAAAGTTTTCATCTATAGAGGCCGAGCCTATGCGCTCCCTACAACATGTCTACATTGAAGCTAAAGTAATTGGAATTTTTTCGTAAAAATTGAACAGTACATTCTTGAGAATATGTACTTTCGAAAAATGTTAAAAAAAAAATAATCTATTTTTTTCAAACCATCTAACCAGAATGACCCCTTAAAACTTAATTTTCTCGATAAAGCTGTTTTGTGACATTCCTCCTTTTTTTCCTTTACTCTTCAACTGTGGGACATGGAGGTTTAAGTTGTGGAAAGTTTTATAGGAATGATACTTCTTTGTGGTTGAATATTGTAGTTTGTAATTGGTATTAGGAAGAATTTGAAATTCTACGGTCGCGCGGAGCTTGGCGTGTCCCTATGGCTTAGAACTTTGCGTCGATGGAATGGTTGCAACTCGTCGAGTGCGAGGGGGGTGATGTTGAGACTTATGTTTAAGTTGTGAAGTGTAATGGATTGTAAATATCAAGTTTGATGGGGAGAAAGTTAGCGGAGCGACAGAAAAATTGATACGAATATTCCAGCGTTTTGTGACGAATTATTGGCTTCGAAGTTCTTGTTATGTAAATCGCTTGGCAAGCCTCTCAACCTTTCATATGGATTACCCAACCTTCGAAAATCCAAATATGTAACTTGGCACGGACAGATACTAGTGCAACAAATTTCCTGTTTGCAATCAATTAACGGTAACTATGTACTCATTACTAAGCTGCCCATAGCATATACCGTTCTTAATTATTCGACCGTGGTGCATTCTAACTTTACATCAATCATAAAATTATTTACTAAATTAATAACTTTACTCTTGAAAGGTGGACCTATTTTTTAAGTGTCACGTGCCATAATCGTATGCAACGGAGCTACATTTATTTCAGCGTGTCCTTTTCGTTTATTATTCGGAAGAAGTACTTACTCCCATTGTGTAAAAAAATTCGAGTAGACTGTGTATACGTATTAAACAATTATAGAACAATTATTTCTAATTTCTCTAGCATTTACAAGTGCTGATTACCACACAGGAAACGAATAATATTTATCTGATCGCATGAACATTGAAAAGGAAGTAGAAGAAAAATAAATAAAGGTTTCATTTTGTCCTACGATCTTTCTCCCCATTGTCTCGTTTTTTGGTCTCATCTTCTTTCATCATACTTATTACTACTTTGTTTGTCTATCAACAGTGATAAAAAAAATGCTGAACATCGTGTGATCTCTGTATACCTAGAAAAGAATTCTACTTTCAGTAAAGGATTCGATTAGAAATTTTAATTTTAGGATGGATTTCAAGAATAAACTAATAAGTGAGGTGACTTTTCCTCAGTCCCATAAAAGATTGACTAACATATACCAAACATTATGGAATACTAATTAAAGTAGACACTAATAGAAAAAAAAATATAAATTGACAAGTGGGAAGTTGGTGGAGCAACAAGTCTAAACTGGATTCAAGGAAGGTACCAGATTGCGTGTAATGTTTTCTTTCAAAAAATCAATCTGATAAAGTTTCTACAAGCCAAGTACTTACAAACACTGAACACCCTGCCAAAACTAGAAGCTTCATAAAAACAGTAAGTATTATGCAGCAATGAATGCGTTAACTTTCTAACGAGCAGAGAATGAGCTGTATCACTCGATCTCTCCTTTAACCCTGCTTCAAGCTTCTTACGTTATTATACAAATTTCGCAAGAATAATACCAGTAGAATTTATATGACAGATTCCAGCCTTGCATATCGCGAATCTACACGATATTTCCATCGTTCCCCTGTCCCCCCAACTTCGCACACGTGGAAAGGAAAGACACCGCCTTCATGTTTGAATCGAAGCTGAAGTCTCGTCAAAGAAAACGATGTTTCCAAGTAAATTAGCAACGATTAACGTAATCCACGTCGATCTTAATAAGCGATAACTCTCGATTGCACACGCCGGTGCGCGCAAGAACGAAAGTTGCAGAGCGCGCACGCGACAAGAACGGAAGTTTCGCTGCAACGGACATTATTATGCGCTTCTTTGCAATCTGAAACGATTTATCGGTCAGCCAATGTGCACGGAGAAACGGAACAACGGTTCCACGCGGCTGTACCGTTAGAGACTATTATTTTCAACCCCTTTGCGGCAGGACTATCTTGCGCAATGGGTTGCCAGTGAGTTCGGTTTATATTTCGAAGCGGTTTATAGAGCGCTGCCGTGTTAATTTGAAAGGGCAAATCTGAGACTTTCACTAAAATGGAGTTGCTGCCAGGTAGGACGAACATAGTTTATCTATGTGTGTATTAGATAAGAAAGCCCTATCTGCATTGAAATTGAAAATATAATAATTTATGTATGAAATCGATGCCTGATTTTTTACGTTTTTACCGACGTCTCCATTGGAGTTTATGAAGTATTTTACGGGTTTGTCACGAATATTTAGATATCTTTTTATCCAGATTTAATATTTAATCTAATAATTTAGCTTAAATCATAATTTAATTTAAAAATTTGAATTAACAGGGCAGGGTATGCGTACTGCCCTTTTGGAGGTGAGTTAAAGGAAAGGAAGATGAAGCAGTTTTGTTACAATTGAAGATAAAGATAACTTTTTTTAATAAGTGGGAGTGTGGTGGAGTTTGAAGACTGATGGTGAATTGATGATCTACTCTATTCTGGTTTTTCTGATGTATTACAGTTGTTTTTGTCAAAAATGATAGATTCCTTTTTCAATTAATTACAAAGAAATAAAGTAATAACTGAGTGAGACTTGTTCTTTAACACAAAGTTTGTTACCACTGTAAGCTTTAAAAAAACATGTTTGTTTACTTATTTAGTTTAGTTTAGTTATTGCTTTGTAATTAATTGAAAAAGAAATGCTTCGTTTTCAACGAAAATGACTGTCTAAGTAGTACCATTAATTCATCCCTGAAGTAGAGTGCTTCTTTCGTGCAGTGTGCAATAATATCGAAAAGATTTACGAACAGAATACGTACAAAAATATATCAAGGTAAAAGAGCATCCGTCAGTAAAGTAATCTCTGTTAAGAATGAATGAGCTTCTAGGTTTTTGTAAAACTACCCTAACAATGTCTTATATAAAAGAAAATTAGCATACTGACAAGTATAGTGTCCTGATTACCTCACACTCTACAATTGTATGCGTCCAGAACAACTGAACCCGTCGTGGTCACACCTTCTTATAATCACAAATTGGTCCCATGGGGTTCACTGCACCCCAACGTCATTTTTTAGTTACCATTTTTGTATTTTTAAATCTTTTAACTTTTCAGTGATAATTATACATTCGTAATACTTGTACCACTATACTCTAATAGTCCTTTCCTAGAAATCTAAATTTTGATATAATAAAATTTCTAGTTAAAACGGAGCGATTTTCCATGGTTGTGAAAAAAGTCGATTTTTTCCGCGATAAATTCCCATTGGAAGTCGTAAAGGCGCGACATTTGACCTGGAAAATTGCTCTTGGGGTGCGATACACCCCATGTGATCACGAAGGGTTAATTCTGTCTGGTGACCACTTTCTCTCACCTCCAATCCTGCCGAAGACACAAAATTCCAATTCCCTTATACCTTTTTCAGATTCGTTACTTCCTTTATTCCTCAATTGTTTTCAACAACAGACGATTGTTCATAACTATAATATTCAGAAACCACAGCCGTTGTAATCGCTCGATCGCGTCTAGTCGTCAATTCATCTCGATGCTGCACATTATTAATATTAAAACCGAATTACGCTTGCCGACAATAATTCAGAGGAAGAGAATGTTGGCCATTAATTCCTGAGCGAGGTTAGTTTTTCGCTGTCTCTGAAAGCACGCGCCGTTTAACCATCGTTCGATCGTTTCTCGGACACTGGGCATGTCGTTGATGCACATGCCCACAATGTGTTCTGTGTTTCGACCTTGCCCTTCTTTGCGACTGCAATTCCCGTTCGAAGCTGCAACGGACAGTCTGCAGCGTGGACGAACATACGTCGCACAGGAGAGGGCTCGTTCCGTGCCAGGCGACGTATAAATACGTGTAATATCCACTTAGCCACGGTCACGTTGCGCGCGATGCAAGAAACTACCGTGGAAACAGGTAAATTCGTAATTACGAACGAGTACACACACCGCTAGGTAAAAGTTTCCGGACAATTACCTGCTCAACATCGACTTTGGAGGAGGGATAAATATTAAAAACAGACTCTAGATTGCATGGATTTGAAGAATGGTGAGAAACAAAAACAGAAGTGTGATGAAAAAATTCTCCCACTTATAGAAATATTTGTAAGCATATATGTATCATTATAGAAGGAAGTTAAAGTTTTTGGAAGTCAAAATAATGTGCTAAGGTACCATTAATAGTGTCTAAAGACAAAAAAACGAAGCCATTAAAAAATAAAATTCAAACTCGACAAACTCTTCAATCTTCAATTACTTTAAATAGTATAAAATTCACAAAATGTATAATATTAAATTAACCCAAACTTCCACTGAACAAATACTCTCAGGAAGTAAGTTCATTAGGTTCACTCCAAAATGGACAATTCGTCCCACGTATTTTAATTACCTACCTACTTTTGACTGAAGAATCCGTTTAGTGATTATTTGTGTTCCAGAATATCTTTCGTTGTCTGTCATCGGAGAATCGCGGATGCGCGCAAGAAACCAGGGGCAAAGCACTCTTTCCTCTGCTGCAATTTAGTGGAAGTCGTGAGCAGCCTGCGTGCCCGACGAAATCGGTCATCTGTTCTTTCCCGGCGACGCCTCGCGCACTTTAAAATCTATCGAAAGCGGCGAGGAAAGTGGCTCGCTAATTCGAGCTGGTTTTTCACTTTTCCACTCGAGCCAGACCGTGCTGGGTGCAGTTTCACCAGACTCTTATCGTCCCAAAAGCGGTTCGCTGTAGTTACTTATGCGCTATTACGTTCATCCCGAAAAATCGACCACGGCAGAACTTCCGGTAGAATTGAAAGTAATGAAAATTTGTGGATCACAGCGATACTGTGCCCATAGCTTTGATGACAATTTGAAAAGTCTGTTCTGAATCTTGCACAGAAATTATGTCTATTTCATGTTTCCATAAGCTTCGTTCACATTAACCAAGTTTTATTTCAAGTCAAGTAAAGTTGAAAGAATCTCCACTCTTCGCTTGAAACTTGAAAGAAACCTCAAAGGATGTTTCAAGTCAAGTAAATAGCTGGCTCACATTGGTAAAGTAGTTTCAAGTTACTTGAATTCAAGCGACTTATAGTCAAATTACTTGAATTCAAGTGATAGTAACTTGATTAATGTGAACGAACAAATTGGTGATGAAGTATTCGTCTAGGAATGTTGAAGGTACTAAATGTTAAGGAACTTAGTGCTGATACTCGACATTTTTATATGCAGGGTGATTACTGCATTGTACTAAGCCTGTGGCAAAAGAGGTGATATTGATGATTGATATATTTTTAGATACTTAATGAATATAAATTTGATTACTGAACACTAATAAATCGGCGAAATTTACTAATCAGTGACAATAGATATCAGTAAAGGGTAAGGGTAACACTTATTCTTTTTTAGTTGTGCTAACTCAAATTCAAGGGTTGAAAACTACCCTCCAAAGTTTCACACCTTTGACACTATATTGAAAAGTAACGGTAAGTTTCTCCACAGAAAGTAACAAATTGATAACTCCGAAAATGAAGTTAGAGTCTTTCAACAAAGCAAATATGTTCAAATGTAAATCAACACCAAGATAATCCATAAAAACAAAAAATCACTAGCCTACAAGATTACCTCACTGTCCGACATACAAGACATCATCATTTCCTCTACACACTCAGTATCTCCAAAAGCAAAAGAACCTTTCTCAAATTCTTCCCACCCACCTCAAAATTCTCCATAATTCAACCACTTGATTCAACCAATAAAACGCATACGCAGCTCCTAAATAAAATACAAAGTCAGTTTCCAACCGTTTGGAAACTACCAAAGTACTGGTCGTCGCGATCCAACTGCAATTACTTCTTATCGGGCCAACGCCGTCTCTCCCCGACTTTTATTCCCCCAGTAAAGCTGTCGCCAACCCCTCTCGTCTCGACGGTAAATCATAAATTACGCGACTCCGAGTTCCCCTGGATCGTCTCGAGCGTCTCACGTTCGTCGCCGCGTTTCCATGCATTCAGGACGGCGACCACTCGCCCGAACAATATTCGCGTGGAATGCTGAGCAACGGATATCGAAGCTCTAGGAGATCGACGAGCCGATGATCGGTTGAGCGTCGCGGAAGCGTGTCACGCTCGGGCGACGATCGTCGAGCAGGACACGCTCGGGCAGATCATCGGTCCGATGATCATTGTTTCGTCAACCGTGGCGGGTCGACGTGCCCAGCAAAATGGACCCCGCCGGGCGTCTCCGCGGGCTTAGGATTCGATTTTCTGGAACGAACGCGAGGCTAAAGCTCGTGAAAGCGAGGTGTCACAAGTTGCTGGAGATTCTGAGCTAAGTAGTTAGACACAAGTAGGGAAAAAAGGGGCAAAATGAAATGCTTAAAGGGGGATTCTCGTGTAACAGCCTCAAAAGTAATTGATATTTATGAATTTTTTTAGAAAAACTATTGTTAATATTGGTTTAAACTTGCAGAATTGTTTATGTCGATCCTCGTTATTTATTAATTATTGTAGAAACTTGTTCACTTTTTAAGTGAACTTTCTTACATTTCATAAAGTTAGATAGTTCACGCTGTAATTGGACCTAAGTTAAAGAAAAAAATAGAATATTCCAAATTTGATAGCGTTTGAAAGAAAATGTAACTTTTCTCTATAGATAAATTTATTCTAAATCGATGAAAAAGGTATTATATGTAATAACAAAAATTAAAATTTTAGATTCGATTCCAGCATAAGCTAGTTATCTGATTTAAAGATATTTTTCTGCTTTTGCAATCAGATCACACGTCACGCCAACAGGAGTTACGTCGTCGAAGAGGTTAACAAAACTCCACAATAATTAATAAATAACAAGGATCGACATACAAAAAAATTCTGCCACTTTAAAGATGCGCTCTCATATTCAAAAGAGTTTAATCCATTAAGAACAACAATTTTAAAAAAGAATCATAAATATCAGTTATTTTTGGAGGCTGTTACACGAGGAACCCCCCCTTAATAAAACTCAAAAAGCACAAAACTAACAGAAACACGTATCTTTACCACGTTATATTATACACTTTTGTTTTCTAAAATACATAATACAAAAGCTCTGTCATTTTAAAATTTGAGAAAATATTGTTAAAAAAATTTTCCACAATTTTTTCAGATTAACCCTTCCGACTTACAGGGGCATTTTGCAAAACCTTTACGCCACTCAAAGTGTTAATCATAATCCCCATTTTTACCTACGATCATAAACACAAAGTCCTACAGCGTTTCATTTCACTGAAACAATCTATATGTTGCTACAAGAATACCTGTCTTGTAACTCCAGATTCCCTGATTCTGGGATTATTGAATTTCATAATTTTATGTACTCGTTATTAGTTTCATAATTCCGCAGCAGCGATCGTTTAATCGCTGGCTTGCGGATAATGGACACGACTTTATGGCAGAGAAAGTTGGCGGGTGAACTGGATTCCGAAAACTATGTTAAATATATGCGTTACGTCGTCATAAAGGCAATTATTACTACCACTGCGATGAGCTTCGCGGTGTTCGATTACAGCGTGATCTACATAACATCTTCACGGGAAGGATCGTCGACCGTGAAATTCGAGTGTTCGATGGTAATTCGAACGACACTATAATCGTGCCAATGTTGTCAAGGATGGACAAAAGAATTCGGCGTAAGTAGGTCTCCAGATTCGTGAATACGGTTCTCCTTTCTTTATTTGGAATGTTTTCACGGTGAATGGGCCTTTGAAATGTGGGTAAAGTATCAGGACAAGAAAATATGGAATGACGATCATGCTACATTCTTCATGGCGCAGAAATAGCGACAATTTTAATATCAGATCGTGTCACACGTGGAATTAAGTAACCTTTGATTGACAAGAATGTTTGTGCAATTGATAGACACACTTCGAAATGGTAACATGGACAGTTGCTGTTGAAGGGCGGGCGATGGTGTATATGCAACTTTAAGAAAATGAAAAGTTCTTTATTTAAAAAGTGGGAAACAATTTGTCAGAATTTAAATATCCTCTGAATGTGCAGAAGAAGTCAAGTACACTACGGATTAATAAGAACGTACAGAATGTGAAAAAAGAGAATTGAAAAGTGCAAAAGGAAATTAAATTACTCGACAAGTCAACAGGAATTTCAGTTAACTGAGGAACTTACAGGGAAACAGGAAGAACAGAACACAGAATGTGTGAAACTATATTAAGTGGCTGAACGTCTCACGAGGGAATTTTGGAAGGAAATTTTTTCTCCGTTTAAGACTTTAATAATTTATAGAAAGTTTAATTAAAATATATGGTAATTATCTTATTTCTGACTAGTTTCCTGATTTTCAGACTTTTTCTACTTTCATGATCACGTTAAGAGGAATATACAACCACTTAGAATTTGTAAAAATAATTCTACTAACATTGAATTTTATAAACAATCTTTTCTCTTAAAAAAGATGTATCAAAGTGTACATGTGTGTCTAATAATATATCGAATATTCATTTAAATTACATTTCTTTTATTGATTAAAAAATCGGACGTGTTACCCAATAACGTTAGCACACTTGCAAGATGATACTTCGTCTTTAAGTATCATAATACCCATGAAAAAAAGCATGATAGATATGAGGCACCTGAAGTCCTATAAAATTGAAGGACTTCGGTGGCAGAAATGGGTCAAGTCCAAAATTTAATGCAGCTAAACGACATGCTCCGTGAGGAATTAAGTCCGTGGGCAACATTATGCGCAAGGTGATTTCCGAAAGTGTGTCAGACCCTAAATTAAGGGTGTACCCAATATCGAAATCTATCGATTTTTGACGATAACGTATTCTGGCTACTCTCTGTTAAAATTAGCCACCCCTCCGTCGAACCTGAATATTTCATGATAGTAGCATTCCACTTACAAGTCTCCAAAACTGTGTAAAATTCTACACGAATAAATATCCCGTGAAAATAAAAAAGAAGACTATAATTTTTACGTCAAAAATTGATCAACTCCCAATACATTTTTCATTGTAATTCTTTCCTTTCTAAAAATTCGCTCGCATAAAAATGGACTTTCGATACGCAGAATTTCAATTCTGCATATAATAAATTCTCCTTCCCTTTCTTTTCGCACTCTATTCAGTCACCATCTGTTCCTCATTATCACCCAACATCGTTCTATCTTATTTCCCTCCGTTTCCTTTAATCATCCACGTAGCTTCATACAGTGTAACCTTCTTTCATTTCTGTTCAAAACCACTACACATTTTATTTCATAATTTATCTTCCTCCTCCTTCTCGAGTTCTCCCTTTGATATCGCTATAATTTTCTACATAAATACATTCATTGTGCTAGTAGTAATATAAGAAAAACCACTATTAAGTCTTCACAGCGATTTGAGAACTTTTAGAATATTCTAAAAAAAAATCGAGTGAAAAATTCAAAGATATTTCCACCTAATTTTCAAAACAAAACTCCTGACACCCCTAAAAAATCAGATCACAGTCTCTTTCTAAATTAAAACCTCTAGGACCATTTTCCAAGTTACATCACCTGTCACAATAAAAATCATACCAATCAACATATAAAAAAATCACAGCACACTATCCTCTCCCAAACCACCCCCAAAACTCAAAAAGACTTAACGTCGCCCTCGCCAAAGGATAATTCAAGCTAATTAAACTTCTGCCACAAACAGGAAATCGCGAATACTCTCCTTTCAATTTAGCCATGATGTAATATATCTCACACTCGCTATAATATATATCACACGCCCGCCGACTGCAGAAACGCCGTTCGCATAATTGCATGCGGTGTAGGTGCCCTTTAGCTAGGAATGCGTCGGATAAAAATCTCGGTTCGAGCACGGCGTGAAACTAGTTACGCGTTAAAATTAGTTCGCCGGCCAGTTCCGCCGGTTTTCAACTGTTGCCAACGCCGGAACCGCCGCGCAGTTTCCAGCGATTCGATTACGCAATTAACAAGAGCAACGAAAAACCCTTTGGGCCGCAGGTACTCGTTAAAGGATGCCGAATACTTCGCCCCACCGAATCGAACCGAACCCGAAGGGGGAACGAGCCAAGTTCTAAACGATTGTTCATGGCCGACCATTAACGGTGTTCTTTGACAAACGATTTCGTCTACTCTACCTTTACGTAACCGTCAATAACGTACCGCAAGTGGTTGCGTAATTTTTGCCACGCCTGGTGCAACGATTTTTCGCGAAACAAACAGAATTTTCGGGGTGGAAATAGAAAGATGATGCTCCTTCGTGCAGGATGATCGATGGTGAGCATTGTATCGTATAAATTTTGGTGTACTGATTTATTTCCCCTTGTGCCATTGGTGGAGACGCTCCCATGCTATAAATGTAAATGATTCTTGGCTAAGATGAATTTTTGCTGTTTGTATGAAAGATTGTTTTTATAGGTTCGTAGATAGCTATCAATCTTAGATTCGCCTGTCGAAAGTTTTGGAATGATAGTGGTGGATTAATGGAAGGTATTTGCGATAATGAGAAATAGATTACAACTCGTGCGATGAATGATTCCAGATTCGGTAGCCTTCCTCGTCAAACCAGTATCCATCCAAGTCACTAAACGAGTGCGTGGGAACAGTCAAGTGTTCCAAATATGAAGAAGAATAAACCTTACGGGGATATTCTGGTCTAGCGCGCGAGTTTCATTACCATTTTTTTATAGGCAATCAAAGTAAGTATGGCACACAATGATTTTTCTAGAATCTTAGTCGTCCATTACACCTTATAAATGGATAAATGTACGAAGACATGAAGATTGTGCGTTTTTGCAGAGACGAATGCAGAGTGAACCAAAATTATAATAACACCTGCGTAATTTCCTTTGTAATTAACAAATTAGTATCACAATTGAAGAGAAGAAAACGGACTTTTTTTTAACAAGGCGCCATTTTGTGAAAAATTAATTTTAGTACATAATCCCCGTTGAGGCGATACTTAGCCATATTCTCACTGAATAAAATTTTCCATTAATCATTTGTTTCAGATGCCTACGAAGGACAGAATCGTGCCAGCTAATTGCACGTCTCACACTATTTCTTTCACGGCAAAAGAAAATGTAAATATAGTTAAAAGGACGAGTAAGATTTTTAGAAAAAAACACAAAAAACTGCACTTGCTTTAATTGCCCATAAAAAATTCTGAAAGATGGTAAAGAAACTCGCGCGCTAGACCAGAATTGGTAGTAAATCCGATAACGCGTAAGTAGAAACAGCAAACAATACATAGACACGTGAATTAAATCATACTCCATCAACCGAATATTCAAAATCGAATTTGTTACCCCATATTTTCGTTTTATTTTCATACGAACGACCATGGACCGTTGTTTTTTATTCCACCATGAATTACGTATTTACCAGCCACTTTCCCTGGATCCCAGAAAATATTTATTCGCATGAATCTCGACCGAAATCTACACTCCCCAACGCGTTACGCGAGAGAGCTGCCAGCGATTTTCGTAATGCTCATAGCCGATCTGCGAACGGATAATCGCCTCGGATTCCGGTCTTTCGTGCGGATACGAAGTAATCGTACCGGCGATTGCGACGTCTTTGCCGGAGCGGTCGACTGTGCGAGAGGTCAGTGATGCCACGAGTTCTACTGGTAGTACCGTTTAATCTGTTTATTCGACACGACTGCTCGCACTGCAGATAACGCAATGCTGCCCCACGTCTAGTGCAATTATTTACACGTAAACATATTATTACATCTGCGTACGCACTTACTAGCAGTATGCACAGCGTTACTACTGTGCATACTGCACACCTAACGCAAGAATCGTGTTCGTATACTCTCTGTATGTATTCATACAGATGGAGTGACTGAAACTAAAGATTCATATCGATAGTGGTAGAGTGGTAGTGTTGATATAAAACATTCTTTGGTAATGGAGAAGTCTCTGTCATGTATTTCATTGCTTTGAGTCGTCCGTTGATGTAGAAGCATTAGTTTCTTGTTTGTAGTTTTAGTTGTGAAGTGTTCTGCACACTGGATGAGTGTGGTAAAATCATTACGATTTGAAGAAAGTAGAAAATTATTGAAATGAGGCTACTTTTCTTATTGTTTCAGCTTTTAGTACAATTCTCTTTCGTTTTAAATTCGCTCTATAGCCACCCTCTCATCTTTCAAATATGCAGTGATATTATTTTTTGCTGGGTATCAATAATAGCAATTAATTCTTACTCTTGCTATTTCCAACGTCACACATTGCGCTTTAGTCCTTACACGCGATTACGTTATTTGGTTAACTACATCTATTTTCCGAATACACTGTTAGTTTTAAGTGCGTAGGTTAAGAACAGCTGACAGTTGAACCTCGCTTTTTGCACTCTACTTCGACTTTTACATATAAAATATAATTTCTAATGCTACTATTTTTCTCTTTCTTGTTTACTTATATAGTAACTACTATGTATTTTATCTTCTTGTTATTTTCTACTGGTGCACTAACGAATTATTATTATTACTGTTAATTGGAGAAAATTCTTTCGACTAATGATTATACACATTGTGCACGTAAAAAAATAGATTCAGTTAGAGAGAAGCACATGTAGTTCAGTGAGAATAAATTACAACTACTATGAAGATAAATCTTACAGTACAGTTTATTTAAATTTTTCTTCCGCTTTAAGTCCCTTTAAACTGAATGATTTGAAAATCTCTAACGCTTGGCCCAAAAACTCTTGCAAAAATGCACAGTAAAATATTTCCCGATTGAACAAAAAATCGACCAACGACACTTGAAAGCACCGAAAGAACGATATTCATATTAAAAATATTTCAGATTCCATTGAAGAAAATCTTTCCAGTACGAGTAAAAGGTCCCTCTGTTCACTCTCCAAATGCTCATACGAAACAAGCCCCACCAATTGCACCCGCCGTAGACGACGTAGGGGTTAAAGAACAACGGGTGTCGTCGTGGAATGACCGCTCGGAACGATCCCTCGCGACACGACAGACCATTCGCGAGGGAAACGGCAGCCTGGCTCGATTTGAAATTCAACCGGCGCCTCCACGCTCGATCGCTCGCAGAATAAATATTCCGCCTTATTCTTCACCCGTTCCTGCCCCTTTGTTCCCTTCATCGCGGATCACGGGCCACCGATAGCCTGGTAACCTGCTTTCCAAGTTCCCGTGTTCTTTGACGTCTTTTAACCGCGATCCTTCCGCTCCTTATAAATTCTACCATCGAAGGAACAGACCCACCCAGATTCTGTGCTCACTTACAGGCAATAAGCGTCCTCCGGCTCGTCCATCCTGGTCATCCCCGTGTCGCTGCGTCCTGTGATCCCCGCGGTGTCAAGGTCGACCGGCGTGGATCACGCGCGATCCACGAGTTGAACGCACTCGGTCCCTTCTTCCCTGGCTCGTTCAGCACACGCTACCTGCCGAGTCGACGGCCAGCCGTGCACTGGACCGGGTGTATTTACCTGTGCTCACCTGAACAGCGTGAATCCGCTGCTCACAGCAGATGAGGATCACCTGTTCCTTCCGGGTTCTTGGCCATCAACGCTGCTCCTTCCTTCTAGGATGCTCATCCAGCCCTTCTTCTTCCTCGTCTAGTCCAACCGCTGCCGAGTAAACGATCGATTTCACCGTATTACCCCGTGACAAAACTGCGATTTCCTGATCCTCTGTCGATCGAGAGGTAATCGATTCGTCGTCCTGGTTTTCTTTCTCGTCTATCTTGTTTCAGGGAACTAATGGAATATTGAGATCGGGCACGTCGGTTTCTTCGGGAAACTGACTCGATGCTGAGTAATCGACCGTGATGAAGTCATCGAAGATGCTCGAGCGATTATGTAGTGGAAGGTTAAGTTTGAAGACGTTATTGTATTTCGGAGAAATTTAGCAATGGTAGCTTATAATGTTGGGGTTCGCCTTTTTGACCTGAAGTTTTGCTTTTTTTTAGTTTCTCGAGGAATATATTTACTGTAAAGTATAGGTATAAAAATACACTAGGATGAAATGAAACGTTAAATAGTGATTGCTGAAGACTGGGAAGCTTAAATGAACTACTCAAAAATTTAACATCTTCTGTCCTTCAGGGGGAATCCTATTTTTTGTGGTAAAAACATAGCAAAATTTGGGATTTTTTTTAAGAAACCAGCGATTCGATTCATCTGAAATTTGGACCATGTTTTGATGCATCTTTGAGGAAGCTACAGGTTTTTTTTTATTAAATTTTAACCATAAATATAGTAGTTATGCATGCTCGACCATCACGCCGTACAAATTTCTTCGTCCGTTGGTGTGCATGATATTTATCTACCAGGTAATCTGAAACAGAAAAATGAAACGGCGTTTTATTTTATTCATATGTAGCTTGAAATTGATGAACCAGCAAAAAATAAAAAAAAATATTGAGCAGTGTGGAAAGTTTTCAAACTGAAAGATCTGAACAATTTTCTTATGTAACAAAAGAAGTATAGAATTTAGCGGCATTCTGGTCCAAATTTCAGATGAACCGAAATGTTAGTTTCTTAAAAAATTCCTAAATTTTGCTATGTTTTTAGCCAATAAAATAAGATTCCCCCCTTACCATACACTTCATATAAAAAGTGGGTCATTGGGATTCTAAAAAATAGACTTAGAGATCGCCTTATTTCATCCATCTACATATCTATACAATACCATCCGAAAAAGGAGCATTAACCATCACAACAAACTAGAAATACACACCAACCCATTTATGCAACCACTCCTACAGCAACAGGACTACCGAAGATTAAAGACACTGCCACACAAAGGACTCTAATGTTAGGTCCTAAGTCAACGCATCAGCCTATAAAACCCAATTCTGATTGCTGATATATTATATAAATGAACAAAAACAAAAAATATCTATCTATACGTTTCCAACCCATGACATCCCCTTTCACATTAAATACTCCACTCTTTCCCTAAACTACTGCAGTATTCCATGCACGTTGAACATCGCATCGATCGCATTATAATAATCACCCTGCAAGTATCAATTACACATTTAGATATTAATATCCACATCCCCGTAGGTGCTTCAAGTAATTATCAAACTTTCTGCCATATTAATAATGAATAGGAAGTCTTTAATCATCTAAGGAACATCCTTTCCCCGAGAGAAATCCAGAGCCTATCATTTCCACGTTTTGAGAACGATTCTATAATTCATCGCTTCCGGCCAATCGACACTCCAGCACATTAACCAACCTGCCACGACCAAAGCTGCTGTTTACACCCGTTGATGCGGGTATTTACATTCCTTTTCGCGGAGAAAACGCACCTCGCCTCTGTCCAGGCTCCAATTACCGAACTGAATCGCTTCCTGAGTAGCAATTAATACAGTAGCAGCAAACATTCTATCGAGATATCGCAATTACCGCGATACGCTTTAATGATCGAGAACGGAAGGATAATGGATTAGGATGGATTATCGTACGTAACCGTTGCAGGTTATTACACGCGTCGTTTCTGAACGCTTTTGGAAAGTGGTCGGGGCCATTTTTCCAACGGAGGATGAGAAGCCTTAGTCTCGATTAGCGATACTAATCGAACGGATAGTTAGCGTGATCCGATGGAAACGTGTCTAGGGGATTACACGTGACGAAGTAATTTCGCCTGGCCAAGAAATGGGCGAGTTTTAAACGCTTCTTGTCGGCTATCAGACAACAACAGGGCCGTCCAAAGCGGTCAAGTGAAAGCGAAAGGTGTCCGTCTGGGTGCACAGTATTTTTTAAACGGAAGAATGAAGAACGAGGAGATAAATAAGAAAGCAAATGGCTCGTGTGTAAATTGGATCTTATGATGCGTGGAAAGTAAAGTAATTGAAAAGTCCTTGTAGAAAACACTGTATGTGGCAAAATTAAAAAGACAATTTTAATCAGCGAATATTCTACGCGCCAATGGTAATATTATAGTATAGAATTTTAATGCAATTTCCCTTTGTAAATAAATTGCTAATGGTGCTAAAGGATGGTACCGCTTTGTACGTACAACGCCACTGCTGTAGAAAACAATGTGAGAGCTAATTAAGCGATGGGTAAACAGGATTGGCACTTACAGTGCTTGCGAATTTAAATGAATGGCACATTCAGTTTGTTTTACAACTAAGAGGTGGCACATACAGTGTTTTCTATAAATACAAATCTTTTTTTCACGAATTTGAACTATATTATTGCAAATAATAGAAATTGTTTTGATACATTTGGGTTATTGTAGATTTAAGCTTATTTACCAAACAAAACAAATAAAATTTTGTAAATAATTTAAAGTCAGGGAAGTTTTTTCTTTCTCCTGAAAAATGTATGTTTTGCGCTTACAGTGTTTTCCTACGTTCAGGGTGGACCATGAAAATTAGTGGAAATATTTTACAGGGTGATTCAGGAAGAAATCGTAATAACTTGCAAGTGAATTCTGGAATTGATTGTAGATACGTGAAATATTGTATACCGATCTGGTAACCGTAACAAGATCTGCTGAGACAATTTTTTAGGGAACACTTCATGATTGGTACAGAGTTGTGCTGTTAAGAGTTACGAAGAGCTGCATATCATTTAGTTAAATTAATTACGAAAGGCAAGTGAGTGGCAGGCATACAGAAAGCATGAAAAATGATTTTTCATAATTTCATTGACAAATTTCGATGGACACTGCAATACTTATTTAAGTACGACTTAAAACACACTCTGGTTTATTCATTATTCATTGAACTAAGTGTTAACATGCTCATACCTCAACAATCATTGAAAATCAAACCAATGGTAGGTATGTAGGTACTATCACATTTCTCCATCAAAATTCTCGAACTAGAACGCACTGGAAAAATATTTGTATTTCCTCTTCCAGTATCTTGACATTATAAGGAAAATTTCTGGGAAAACAATAAGTAATTGTGTTCATCGATCTATGCAATTTTTCCATCCTGAGAAAAACGTGTTATGATGCTTTCAGAGGAATATTATTAGTTTAACTTCGTGGTAAAATAATCAACTGAATACGATATAGAAAAGCAATCTATTGTCTTAATAATTTCTTAATATACCCAACAACGAACATAGAGGTACAGTATAAATGGAAGCAACTGTAATTCGTAAAGCGGAAAGACCCATTGAAGAAACCCAGCGTTCGAAGCAACGAGCTGTTTCACTTTAAACGTATTCTGGAATATTGTGATTTATTGAAGGCACAAAGCGAAGCTATACGCCGAATGAATTAACGTTTCGGGTCTTGTAGGTCATTCTATCCATCGGCCCGCTTATACGCGGCATAACAATGCGAGTTGTGCGTGGAAACGAGGTTAAAGAAAGGGGAATGCAAGTCGAATACCGAGGGGTACCGCGCTACGAGCAACTGTTTTTTGTCCAAGAACGCGTACATTTCTTCCTGAGAATGTTCACTGGAAATCGTGCAGCTCTATCGATTAACAATTTCAACCCATTTAAAAGAAATTACTGTGTTCCAGGGTAGAATCAACCTATGTTGAGTGAACGTGGGATAACTTGGATAAGTCTGATAAATAGTAGAAAGAAACTTCTTGGCAGCAGAGGAACTACCATGTAGATACGTATGCGCGCTTATGAATTATTAATATTTGTACAGTTGGTTTGAAAGTATAAAAATTTTCAATTGAATGAGAGATGATGATCTCTATGAAGTTGCAGGAGTATAAATTATTCTTTGCAGAATTAAATGAATAATTTAGGATTTCATGGTTTTGATACTTCTTAGAGATTTATATCTCTACTGATTTAGTTGCAGTGACACACCTGGAGGGGGTGGGGTCAAGGGGCCTGGCGACCCCCAAAGAAGGGGATTTGTAAAAAGAAAAGAAAACTGGATTTTATTCTTTATATAAATTTGTATAAACACCTAATGAATTGTATTCAATTTGGATTAAAAATATTCTTTTCTGTCCCCAAGATTAAATCCTGAGTGCGTCACTGTTTAGTTGATTCATAATTGCAAGATACAAGTTTGCTATTTTATGCTTCAGGGACATAAGGCTGAATGATAATCCTACTTATTTAAACAACTGAAATCATTGATTCTTCTGATGAATGTATAAATATGAAATACAGTGAAGAAATTTAGAGCAAGGAGTTCTATGAAATCTATTATCTACTGTAGGAAATCTATTATCTACTGTCGGAAATTTAATACCCATTGCCGAAACTCTAATACCTACTGTTGAAAATCTATTACCAACTATCGATGAGATCACAGAAATTATATATTCATATATAATGCCACAGACGAGGTATAGAATACACCTGGTCTGCTATGCGGACGACACTCTAGTGGTGGCTGCGGGGCCGCTCTGGAGGGCCGCGGTCTGCCGTGCGGAGGAGGCGCTGCGGCGGATACTGGCCGAGATAGGGACGCTCGGATTGAGGGTGGCCGTCGGCAAGACTGAAGCCATCTGGCTGTCGAACCGGACAGGCCGTGGTATCCCCAAGCGCGCGACCCTCTACGTCGGCGGAGCCTGCGGAGATGGACGCGGAAGTCTATTCCACGATCCGCGAACTCCGAGAGGCCGGGGACTGCCCGGCGGACGGGCTGTCTATGGCGCGCCTTCAGGCCCAGCAGCGAATGCAGGACCGATGGTTGGAGTGGCTGGCGCGTCCCGAGCACATCGGCCGGCGCGTTGTCGGGGCGCTCCGTCCCATTTTCGATCGCTGGATGGGGTGCGGCCACGGCAGGCTCTCCTTCCGTCTGACCCAGGTCTTGACTGGAGACGGATGCTTCGGTGAATACCTGTTCTGGATCGGGCGTGAGGCGTCGCCGCGATGTCACCACTGCGACTCTGGTGACGTGGACTCGGTCGACCACACAATGGAGGATTGCCCGGAGTGGGACGCGGAGCGCCGGGTTCTCAGGTCGCACGTGGGACCTGACCTCGGCATGTCTGGCTTAGTTCAGCGTATGCTGAGGAGTCAGGAGGATTGGGCCGTGATATCCTCTTTCGCGGAGGTCGTTATGTCCGCAAAGGAGGAGGCAGAGCGGGTGCGGGAGTGGGAGGGACGCCCTGGTAGGCTGAGGGCACTCGGTGGAGTACCCGGGATGGGTGCTCCCAGAGGACGGGGAAGAGCTGCTACGGGCAGATTCGGGGTCGGGGCGGCCGCCGCCCCCCTGCGCACCTCCGGCCGTAGCGTGAGCGCTCCGAGCACTTGGGTCTCGGAGCGTGCGTCGGGGGGTGGCGGTTCATCTACAGTGCGGCTGGCCTTCTGTTTATTACAGTCCACAGGCCTGCGGGACCGTGGGGGTCAGACGAGCGGGGGCTCGCTGGCCTTTAGCAGCAGCGGTCCGAGCGAGGGGCGATGCGATGTGTGGTTCCATCGCGCCGCCCCATCATAACTCGGAAAGAGTTTAACCGGAGGGGGTGCTTGCAATCCCCTCCAGGATGGGCCCCCCGGGGGGGGGGGGGCTCGGCAGGAGAGGTGCCAGTGCACCGGGAGGGAGGTGGCGAACGCATCGTTTTGTTTGGATCTCGCCCAAGTCCTCCTCCCCGTCGTGCGGTCCTCCCCAGTCAGGAGGCCACCCTGGAGTTTTTAGTGGGTGCAAACCCCACATAACCCCGCCCCTCCCCCGGGGGGCGGGGTATCCGTTAGGGATTTTCTCCAGGTAACAAAAAAAAAGGTATAGAATACACCTATCAACCAATGTACTTTTCTGTCACCAGTTTGGGGGGTCCTAGGACCCCCTTACCATTTTAGTGTCGCATGCAACGTTACCGGTGAAGTCTCGAAACAGGTTGTAACGCTACGCGTGGTAGGAATTAGAATTCAGCACGGCTAAAACTAGGTTATGTTTTGAAAGTCGAAACCCACGATTTACAAATGTTTCTGTAGAGTAACAATTTAAAAATCGTCTTATGAACCTATTCCGTTCAACGGAAGAGAAAGAAGGATGAAAATAAAACGATATCACATTCGCCTTTTAACCTTGCTGTCCTATTCCGGTTTATTTAACGCAAAACAAGTTTCATTCGCTTGTAATAACGTAATTTGTAAACAGAGTGTTTTAATGTTTTTTAAGAGCACTTGTTGCTGAAATCACCCATTCATCATGTGTTTGCGCATACATTAATGATGGTCTATAATGTAGAGATTGTAAACGAATCGCGACTCTCGAAATTACAGAGATTTTAAACGATTCGGGACTGTTGAAATTGTAGTGATTGAAAACGTGTAGCGACTATCGAAATTAGAGAGATTTTAAACGATTCGCGACTGTCGGTTTTGCAGAGATTTCAAACGATTCGCGACCTTTGAAATTAATTGATTAATTAATGTGAAGTACCTAGATCTGAAGAAACCCTGAAGTAGAACCATGGAGAGTCACCTCTCTCTCTCTCTCTCTCTCTCTCTCTCTCTCTCTCTCTCTCTCCCTCTCCATCTCCCGCTCCCTCTCCCTCTCCCACTCCCTCACCCTCTCCCTCTCCCTCTCCCTCTCCCTCTCCCTCTCCCTCTCCCTCTCCCTCTCCCTCACCCTCTCCCTCTCCCGAAATGGATTATCGGAGAGAAATCCGCATGAGTCGTTGACAAATCGAGTCAAAGCGTAGCATAGCGAAAGCCTACGTCAAACTCACACTTTAAACAAGTCACACGTATACAAGCACGTAACACACTTTTCAGCACTTCAATACATTTCAGAGTATTTGCTGAGTTGGACGCAGTTCATGAGCAGATGCCGCTACATTCAGTCATCGACGAAGTATAGGATAGACCTATCACCCAATGTAATTTTGTGTCACACGCTCGGGGGGCTCGCAAGCCCCCTTACCATTTTCATGTCACACCCAACGTTATCGATTAAGTCTAAAATAAGATTGTAACGCTACGCGTGGCAGGAATTAAAATTCAACACGGGTAATAGAGGTAAATTTATTGTTTAAATAAAATTCTGGGTGGGCTGGTAGAAATATATGTAATGTTAATGTAGATAGTGTAGTCTATCTATTTATTAAAGTGAGAGAAGAATGGAGCTGGCAGGGGCACAGCCTGGAAGAAGTAAAGGAGTTCAAATACTTAGGCCACTTAGGGTATAATTTCCAGAAAAATGGCGGCAGAGAGATGCATATAAGGGAAGTCATAAAGAAAGCTAGAATAGCAATGGCGCATATATGGGGAATAGGACAAAGAATGTTCAAGAACAATTTTGTGAGAAGAATGAGAATATTCAGAAGCATAGTGAAAAGTATCTTCCTGTATGCGTCAGAAATTTGGGAATGGATGGAAGCAGAAAAAGTAGAGAAAATACAGGAGAAATACATAAGGTGGACTTTAGGTTTGGACTTCAATACACCAGCAGATCTAATTTTGGAGGAAACAAAAACGGACAAAATAAGGATAAAAGCTGGGAAAAGAGGAGAAAGCGAAACGGCTGAATAAGAATAAAATAGTACAAGAATGCTGGAGGGAAATAGACGCGAAGCAAGCACAGAAAACGTCGAAATGGAAGGAAATGAGAGACTCATACTACAGGCAAAAAATGATGGATATACAAGAAATGGAAATCGAAAGAAGGAGAGGAAGAGAGTCTGCTGATGAACTAGCGCAAAGAGACAGGGCGAAGCAGGTCCAATGGCAATACGACAGAATACAAGGAGGCAGATACAACGCACATTACACAGAAATCAGGGATAACCAGAGAGCGAATTACCTAAACGGAAACTACAGAGGCAGAGACCAAAGCATGATTGCAAGGTTCAGATGTGGGAACGAAGAGCGGGGAAGCAAGTACTGGAAGGAGGAAAAAGAGACAGTATGCAGACTATGTAATGGGGCTAGAGAGACGCTGGGTCACATGCTACAAGACTGTACGGATCTGACAAGAGAAAACTCAACGATCAGGGGGATACTAAAGCGAGAAGAAAAAGGAGCGGATTGGATTGCGAATGGATCTAGAAAAAAGGAGAAGAAAAGAAGAATAAGATGAAGGAAGAAGTCAAAACGAAAGCACAATCTTGAATTAACAGTCCCAGAACCACTTACACACATAACACATGTAACCCCATTTTGAGGCCGAAAGGCGAAAAATAAACCTATTTACTACAATTTATTAAAATAGATAGATAATTGTAAGAGATTCACTTATTTTAATTTTTGATGGATAGATGTTAATTATTCTGGTAAAATACAAAAATATAATTATTATCCCCCCCCCCCCCCAACAATTGAAATAAAGATAAGTTAAGAGAGAAGATTTGGAAAAACTCACGCGAAAGGGTTCAACTTCAGAAATGTAAATCGTATTTAATACGTCAAGCATCCCGAATGATTGTGAAATTAAAAACAGAATAGTTTAGAATCTTAAAGGCGCGATATGAAAACATTTTTCCGATTTTAAAATTAATTTATTCACGCATTAATGACACTGTTAGCAACTACTAATGATAAGTATTCGTGGTCACTATGCTCGGTACAGCAATTATTTTACTTCATAGCAGGCAGAATGATTGAAAGAATTAAAAGAGTGTCACTCACCGTTCGTTCAGAACAGTCTCACTGCTATCCACGCAGCCAAGTGAAAAGAGTTTTCTCAAAAGTCTCCGAGATTAAGGGTATATCACAGTGATATCATGTTTAAAGGCCTCCCATATAGTCCAGTAACCGATGGAATTAATGCACGAAGCAAGATATTACGAATTAAGATTCATCATGACACGTTAAACTACTTAGTAACTGAAAAAGGAGCAACCGTTTGGGAAATATGGCACCAAGATTGCTATTGGAGTCTTTTTTCTTTAATATTATTGGAGAAATAAAATGTAATTGTAGAAGAAATATTTGGAATCGAATCTGGACGGATGGAATATAGATTAACGAAGATAGATGATCGCAGCCAATCGGCTCGTATTACTTGTCACGTAATTAATAATTGTATTACAATGTTACTTGTCATACGATTAGTAATTACAGTTCAAATAATACAGATTGCCCAGGTCTCACCACGAGTCTCATCATACATTTCATGATAGGGACTTTCAGATGCTGGGAAACCAGGTTCAGTATCGTAAGGTAGTTATATAGTTATCCTGTCGGTGTTATTTCTTCCCATATTTTCTATGGAACAGCAGAGTTTAAAACAGGTGTCGCAGTATCTTAAGGGGGGAGTCCCATTTTGTACAATAGGAATAAGGTGATACTTGGGAATTTTTTTCTAAGAAACTGTTAAGCGGATCTTTTCCAAACTTTCAGAGTATTTTAGTTCACATTCGAAAAATAAAAATTAATTTTTACGTTATAAAGTGTTCGGTAGAAATTAAGATATACTTATGAACACTTTCGTTAGGACTCGCGCGCCGGAATTGCAAATTGGCGATTGTAATGGTGGCCCCATTTCTTCCCTGAAATACAAAAACCAAGGATTTTCTTATTTCTAATATAATTACATTGTCGATGAACCTATCAAACGAAAGAAAAGTTAAAAGTTGATAAATTGGCGGGACTTGGAAAAAAAGTTACGATTCTGCTCCAAGATATTTGGTACTATTTATGGAAAAACAGTTGTTCAATTCAATTTATTTCGCAATGTCTTAGATTCATCAACTATGTAATTATACTCGAAATAAGAAAATCATTGGTTTTTTTATTTCAGGGAAGAAATTACAATCGCCAATTTACAACTCCGGCGCGCGAGTCCTAACGAACGTGTTCATATATCTTAATTTCTACCTAACAATTTGTAACGAAAAAATTAATTTTTATTGTTTGAATATGAACTAAAATACCCTGAAAGTTTTGAAAAGTTCCGCTTAACAGTTTCTTAAAAACAATTTCCCCAGAATCACATTATTCTTATCGTCCTAAATAGGGCTCCCCCCTTAAACATTGAAACTAAACACCATTTCAGTGGTCTTTAATTCAATTCGATATTTTAAATAAATACAATATTCTTATGGGACATCAGTCAAGGAACAACAGTCCTTTCATCCGCAGAACTAGTATTTGGCGAGTATTTAGATTTTTTAGTTTTTTCTTATTGTACACAAGATTTCAAAAACCTTAGGCTATTATTTCACTCTTAATTATGTAGTTATAATTGAGGGCGTTACAGCAAGAGGGATGCAGCTTCATCTTTAGCAACTTCAAGTAAATTAGAAAAAACTATTTATAAAATTATTGCTTTTTTACTTAATATTATACTTTGAATCTCGCCCTTGAGATTACAAGTGTAGTAGCATTTATTCTACTTTTTAGTCACGGTTTCAGAGTTTTAAACCGAAAAATCTTGGCGCCAAGCCTCCTGCGGCTTGACTCGTTTTACACGTATTTTCGTGTCGAAACAGTCACGCCGTGACTTTCTTCGATCGAGTTTTTCTTTCGATTATTAAGATTATTTAAGGATAAAATTTCGGTGTGTATACTAGAAATAAATGGGTAAACACAAGGAAAAGTCCACGAGGGGCGATAAAGATGACAGGTTGTTGAGGAGATTAAGAAAGCTTGAAAGAAAGTTGAATTAAAATGTACTAAAAAAGAAAAATAATTTTTAAAAGAATTCCCTCAAATGACCAAAAATAACTTCGTGGGGAGTAAATATTGAAATGTCCTTTAATATAAATATTTATAATGCTTTACAATTATACTCTAAATTAATACTATTACAAAAAAAAACATAAAACCGTGGCTACCCCTTAGAAAATACTTCGCATAGCCCATACAGCACACTCCGTTGCCCGAAGCTTGCAGGAAGGTTCCATGGGGGTTGCCGTGGAATGTTCCCTCGGTGCGGACATAGGAACCTTCCCTGAACATTGCCGCCATGTTGCGGTGGAACATTCCACATGGAACCTTCCTGCCAGCTTCATGGAACGTTCCGGACATTCTCTGGCAATGCTCACGGAGCGTTCCGGTCATTCTCTGGCAATGCTCACGGAACGTTCCGGTCAATCTCTGGCAATGTTCACGAAGCGTTCAGGACATTCTCTGGCAATGCTCACGGAACGTTCCGGACATTCTCTGGCAATGGTCACGGAGCGTTCTAGACATTCTCTGGCAATGATCACGCAACTTTTCGGACACTTTACAACAAAGGTTCCAGAATTGATTCTTGTATCGACTTTTCCCTAATTGCTATCAATAATAATTATTGTAGGTGCAGATTACTGTATATGTACATATTTTTTTGCAAACTCCTTATGGAAAAACGAGAAACATTTATACACACCATTGATTTGTTAAATAAATCAGTTACACATTTTTTACATTCACACACACTATATTATTCCGAGTAGGAAGTTCAAAGTTTCTCCTGTATATTAGGTTACGCTTTGTGTAGACGATGTAAGGTCAATTGTTGTATGCTTTATGTAAATTGTAAACTATGGGACTATTCCCGTTTATAATAATAATAATAATAATAATAATAATAATAATAATAATAATAATAGAGTCAACCAACCAGTAATTGACCGCATACCAGTGAATGACCATTAGGCAAAGAAATGTAAATTATAAATTTAAAAAATACTATCTATACTATTATTATGTTTATAAATGGAGTTTAGTTGCACTTTTAATATTCCATATTTTTAGTTATGCGTATTAAACAAACATTAATAAGTACTTAATAAAAGTATGCGGTCATTTACTGGGCTTCTCATTCAACAATTCGGTCATTCACTGGTTGGTTTACCCTAATAATAATGTCAAAACGAGCCTTCATTTTTTAATAATTTGAGTTTAAAGTTATGCGCGACAAGAATTTAAGTTCGAATTCGTAAACAATCTTTTCAATCAACGGTTGTAGCTGCAGCGGTAAAGTGTTCGTCTTACGGTGCTTGAGATCGTGGGTTCGAATCTTACTGGGGTGTAAAAGAATTTTATATTTTTTAAAAACACACGGAGGTTATACTACTACGATTCTGCACACATTATACTACACTATATTAATATTTTTATTTTTGGCTTTACTGTTCGGAAGGTTGCGTGACCATTGCCAGAGAATGTCCTGAACACTCCGTGAACATTGCCAGAGAATGACCGGAACGTTCCGTGAGCATTGCCAGAGAATGTCCGGAACGTTCCCAACGTTGCCGTGGAATGTTCCCAAAGGGCGGACATAGGATTCTTCATGGAACCTTCCTGCCATGGGAGTGTGCTGTATGGGAGGTTGAGAATCACTACTTTTGTGGCAATGGAAAATACTGTTGCAGCCTGCAGGTAATGACAATAAACTGAACAACTTGTATGAATATATGTTTTTATTCCATTATAATATTATTGCTGGTCTCACAATCAGTAGTATTGACCATCGTTTACGTAGATACTATGGAAGTGTTTTGTGGAATGACTGTTTGGGTTTCATTTCCCAAGGGTTTGGTTCACCAAAATTAGTGAGTCCGTTACGCATGTATTAGTAAATACATCGCACGCAAGTCCAGGGCAACAATTCGTGGTCGTTTCACACTGAAATGGTACATAAATAATCAACATGCAATATTGAACATTTTTGGAAAAACCATACCTACAGCACTAACATCTTTGTGAATTTCAGTTCTAATAATATAAGAATGAACTTACGACTCCGGACAAGTCGACACAATTGCTTTGAGCGACAGCGTTCAAAGCAACAGCAAGCGTTGCTAGAGCCACGAAGATGAATGTGAGGAATTTCATTGCAGCAAACAGATGAGAAAACTGCAAGTATGATTGAAAACAATTAAGAAACATGTAAAAATGTCGCTAAAGCAATTCTATGCTCAAAGGAAAATGTATCCTTCAAAACTGGGGAAGTCGAAGAATTTTTCCGAGTTTCAGTAATGTTAAAAAATATACGAACTTCTGCTCGCAAAATAAACAACCTCTGATACCTATCAAAGTAGAGTCAGAATTGTCTTGAAAGTTTAGCGCCATGTATTTATATGAGACGATTAATCGATTGTATAATTACAGGCACACACCTTTGTTGTACAACTTTATTACCGTAGTGATACAAAGAGTTCAATGAATTCCTTGCCGTTGACGTGCACAGGCCTATGTCAGACGTGCTTAGTCGAGAGCACAAAACCTCCTTAGATTTTGGGATTTGGGTTGCAACTGAGTGACGAACTGTGTTGTACAAGCACTGCGTTGTACGTAGTATATATATACTAGTAGTAGTATATATATATACAAGGCACGTATATACGTGCCTTGCTGATCAATGGGGTGGGGGAAATGTAATAGTGTGGGTGGTACGCGCGTGCACGCCGTTTTCCTGCAAGCTTATCTTCTTAAGTGCTTTCAAAGACTCGTGCCTATCATTATTTTAAAATGAAGCTTACGCTGCAGATATTCGAACAATTTCATTCGTGTCCGTCAGCCATGGCTGTGGGTCGGGTCCCAAAACACAAGGTGATCTTGTGCTCCCTGCTGAGAATTCATTAGTACTTTCTTTGATAATGACGAAAGTAGGGGAAGTATGGGTAAAACCGGGACTTAGTTATTTACACTTTAATATGCAACAATTAACATAGTTCACCCAAAAAAGTACTTACCTGAACACTGTCAAAAGTGTTGAAGTTTCTTAACTGTCGAAAATTAGATCAGAGCCTTCAAAAACACACAAGTCGGTATAACTTTAGTAAGCACGCTTGTAACACAATTATCTTTTGTTGATGAAGTAATGCATATCCCGATAATATGTCGCTGCAACGACGCGGGAAAATTTAAGGCCGTTTTAAACATAATAGCACGTCCCAGTTTTACCCAGGTACCCGGTTTTGTCCTAATTTCCCCTATATGTTGACAGAATATAATATGGTGTACCTACCGGTATTCCAATTTACCTTCACTTTATAAACTTAAAGAAAACATGTAGATAATAAAATTATTTTCTTTTATGATCTAATCGGGCTCAAAAATCACAATACCCCTACAGCACATTTGTTGCCGAAATGTCTCAGTTACATTGCAGTTTAATATTTGAAACATTGCACGGAATATTGCCGAAAAGTTACAAGTAAATTGTTATGTCCGCCCCTGTGCAACATTACAGGATATATTTCTGCAACATTATTTCGGGATTTTACAGCAATGGTCGCGTAACATTTCTGAGATTTTACAGCAATTTTCAGGTAACATTTCTAAGATTTTACAGCAATGGTCGCGCAACATTTCTGAGATTTTACAGCAATGGTCCCGCAACGTTTCAGGCAGTAGGGCCAAAAATAAAAATAACGGTATTTTATTTTATATATATGTACATATAATTATATTATATCGGAGGTGTCTGTGAGGGGGACTGACGACATGAATGATGGATGTGGTGTGCAGAATCATTGTAGTGTAAGGTCCGTGTATCTTTTATAAATAGAAAAATTTGTTTACCCCACGGAGATTTGGACCTGCGACCTGTAGAACCGTAGATGAACACTTTACCGCTGCAGCGATGAAATGTAACACAGTATTCTGTTTGTCGACATATGTGATATGAATAATTAATACAATTAGGGGAAAGGTGGGATAGTTGATCAGCGGGGATACATGATCACATTAGTTTATATCACAACTCAAAAAATTAAATACAAACAAAGCAAACCATTATTATTATTTTAATAAAAAAGAAAAACTGTGATCAACTATCCCACCTTTCCCCTACTTAATTAACACATGTGGTTTAAACAAATTCATAAAGTATATACAGCAACAAAAGATGTTTTAAAAAAGTGTTACATGTGCCAATTACTGCCAGTATCCCTACCATTGACATTTAATTAATTATAGATGATAAAAACTTCGAGTGAAAATATGTAAGTCCATATTCTGCGATCGTCGTTTGGGAGCGGCGCTCGCAACTTATCAGCAAGATTTCAGCAATAAATCCGCAATAAATCCGGACTTAGATATTTTGACTCGACAATACGGAACTTTTTCATTACGCATAATAAATTATAGGTCAATGGTAGGGACACTGGCAGTAATTGGCACGTGTAACACTTTTTTTTACAAATATCTTTTGTTGCCGCATATAGTTAATGGATTTGTTTAAACCATATGTGTTAATTGAATAATTGTATTAATTATTTATATAAAATATAATGTCCACGTTCGCATATATCCCCTCGGAGGTAGCATGTGAAATTTTAGACTGTATTCTGCGTGCCGAGATTTCAGGATCGTTCCGCGTAATTCCGGATTTATTGCGGATTTGTTGCTGAAACATTGCACAAACGTGGCCATTGCAATATTACACGGCAATGTGTAGGTAATATTCCCCAAACATTGCACAAACGTGGCCATTGCAATATTGCACTGCAATGTGTGCGCAATATTCCTGAAACATTGCACAAACGTGGCCATTGCAATATTGCACGGCAATGTGTGCGCAATATTCCTGAAACATTGCACAAACGTGGCCATTGCAATATTGCACGGCAATGTTTCTACAATGTTGCAGGAATATTGCAATGCAACCTGCAACCAAACGGCAACAGTATAATGTACTGCAACGTTTGTGCAACGTTCCTGCAACAAAGTGTGCTGTAGGGGTATAGGAACAATCTTAGGTAAATATAAATGCACAGCGCTGGCCTAAACCGACGCGGCGGTAACCGTTACGCGTGAAACAAAAGCATCGATAAGCTTTGGAATATTCCAAATTACCTTCACATAATAAATCATTTTAATTACTGAAAATTTCTATTACCCAATCCCAGGATTAGTCACGGAATCCCTAGATAGATTTTAAAAATTCCCGGGATAGTAAATAATGACCGGGATTATATTTTCTAGCAACAAGGCATTGAAACCTATTTCGTGTCACACTTTACATTCTCGAAATAATCGCAAAACTGACACGGTTCTATAAAAGGAACATGCAAATCTGTAGATTAGGTGTTAAACTCTACACTTTTTACATATTTTAACTATGATTGGAACGATTGAATATGTGTTGAAAAAGTTTTGCAGATTGACGTTTTGTTATTCTGCAGATTAAGTCGAAAATGACCAAATAGCTTTCCACCCACAAATTTAATGTCATTAGTGATCAGGTCATTATCCCTTGTTATCTACGGTGTTACAAATTAGATAGTGTTAATAGTTTATTAGATACTTCGGTATTCCAAATTAACAACAGTATTCCAAATATGCTGCACTTCCTCTAATGTATAATCATATATACATATAATAATAATATATACATATAATAAGACGGTTAATGTATCTGTTCGTTTGTTAGCAAAACCTGTCCAGAGGCTTTTTGCATACTTGCCGATGACCTAAGTCCTAAAAGATTCAAATTCAGCATAGAGTTTCCTGGGCACCCAAACATACTGTTAAAATTTCAAAACATGGAAATTCGAAAATGGGTAGCACCCGTAGCCTAATACAAGTAATCTTGTTATCTTATGAACCCTAAGGGTTTTAAACAGTGCTCTGCACTAAGATTTAGTAAGTTTTTTTTTGTTTCTTCGCAAATACCATGACATGACCCAAGACGAGCCAGGTACCTACTGTAGGTATTAGAAAAGTCTCCGAAAGTTGGAAAATCGATATTTAGATTGTAGGAGGTCTTCAAATGACCCTTCGAAATGCCCTTTGGGTGATCAATTGAACAAGTAACCGTCTGGTATCTGAAAGTTGTAAAATTTCGTATGTCGCAGGGAAAATTGTTTCTAAACGGGTTTCCAAGAAAAATTGTGCTAACCTTGAGTGTCTAATTATATAGATTATAGAATATCAGTGGCTGGCGAAGACAGGTTAAAAAATACTAGTAATATATTACTAGTTATTAAAGTAAAAATGCAAGCTACGAATGTATACTTACCTACAATCAGTTCTGTCAAGTACTTTTCTCCAAGGTTATCTTCTTAAGTGCTTTCAAAGACTCACGCCTATTATGATTTTAAAATGAAACTTACGCTGCAGATTTTCGAACAATTACATTCGAACAATGGAGACCCTTAGTTTTTTAAATGGAATGCTAAATATTTAATAGCATTCCATTTAAAAAACTGAGCGTCACCTTCGTTTCAAGGAAAATATTGCGAACACCCAAAATTGAGTTACCGTATTATGTTGTGTATAAAAAGCAGTAAAAGTTTTCCTTCTTCAATTTTTTACAAATACTTACCATATTCGAGAACACCGTATAAGAATAACAGATACCTATAGCAGTCGAGCCGGTACAATTTGACGCAGCGCCAACTTTCGACAATTTTTACGGGGCCAATTTTAAAATGTCCATATTTTTTAAAATTTATCCATCAAGGGGAAGGATAGAACTATATTATCCTTTTTGGGGGGATTTTTAAAATCGCGCCCGGTGTTAAAAAAACTGCATTTGTTTAAAATAATTGCACAAAAATGGTTCAAATTTTTATATTTTAAACTGAAATAATTTTTTCTTAAAACTTCAATGTCTTCTCTATAAGCACCGTAAAGCTCATCTCCATCCATTTACTACTTCCATAACTATAATTTACTGAAAAAAGTTAGCACGTACCTTCAAACAGCTGCAAAATCGACATTTTTCAAAATATTGAAAAATCCTTTGAGGTACGTTTAAATATCATTAAAGACTACAACATGTTCGAATTCCAGCAACATTCGAAATGTTTCTCCGAAAAGTGTCCGATTCCGCGTGGAATGTCCCTCTAATAAAAAGAATACCATGAATCAAAAGTAATACAATGAATCAAACTCTAGTAACTCCAATTCAAATTTCAAAATACTAGAACAATCTCAAAAACAATCGCGACTCTTTTTTCGGAACACTACAAGCAACCACGATCGATATTTTTTCGCAACCCTATGCTGGAACCAAACGCGGGGAATACTTGATTTGCAACGCTAATTCAAACCGTCATCAACATTTACTCGCAACGCTAATTCAAACCGTCATCAACATTTAGTCGCAACGCTAACTAGCCCCGTAATCTTTTTTGCAACCCTAATTGAAAACGCGGGGTGCTCAATTTCAGGGGGGGGGGGTATCGATGGGTCAGCCTATCGCCGACCAAACTACTACTACTACTACTACAACTACTGACGAGCATAATGGCAAAGTAATACCTATGAAGAATGACCCTGCACCCGAGGATGCAGGACCATTCTTCGTAGCCCACATGATGTGGCCTCTGGCCGGGCTATCTTCGGCTCTTTGGCCATTCCTTTGCTTCGGGCGGTCCGCCCTTCTGAAAGTTAATAGTTTCGAGGTTCTTTATTAGAGTTGAAACAATCGTAACTTTAGAAAGAAATTATAATCGTGTTCTGTTCCTTCGTTACAGTTTGGGCGCAGTTGAGCAGCTTGATGACTTGTTAGCAGTTTGATGACTTCCTCTGAGCAGTAGCAGGGGTGTTGGCGCCTTCGTCACCGGGGCACAGCGAAATGTGAGTGCGCATGCATTATGGTTCCTCTGGTCACTCAATCATGTCGTAGGACGTTTGGTCCGAATCGACACGAGTGACTGGTTGTATACGTGCTTTGGCGAGCATAATGACCGCGGGCATGGTAACCATGCCTGTGAATTGTAACATTTTGTCTGTGTATATATTTATTAGACGAGGGCTAGGGTCTTCTTGTACGCCGCGTCTTTTCAATAGAATCAAATTATAATTATAATTTCCAAGATAAACGGTTCCTAACACGAATGTTTATCATTGATCATACATTGATGTAGATATTTATTAAATAATGCACGTAGAGGTGCATAGCAATTCAGAAGGTATTGGTATGAATATCAATACAGCTGAATGCTAATTTTTATGTAGCGAAGAAGTCTGATAATTTCAGACTCCACAGCTACGATCATTTTTATTTAATACGTAGTGGAAAAATCGGATGCCCTTCGATTTCGTCATTGCGACGATTCTAATGACTTGAATTTCTTTTATTTTTCTGATATTACTTGTTCAAAAGTAACTTGATGTCTAAATGATGATAATAGACATAAAAGTGTAATTCCTTTCTTATAAAGGTCACTCGTTTGCGCACACAATTGAATAATTAATTTCCATGTGCAAGAAGACAATTGAGGGTGGGCAAATTTCAGATTCAAAGTAATTAGCATGAGAACATACTTTCTTGTTTTATGAAATTTACTTTGACGATGGAATAGCCCGTTGTAAATTCTTAAAGTAAATTCTTCATGATTTAGAATCTTTTTCTTAAATAATTCAATTTTAGAGTCCTTTTTCTCGCTAATTAAATGTCGAGTAGAGTCCTTTTTCTTGTTCCTTTATCTAAAGTAGAGTCCTTTCTTATTTATCGAACTTTAAAGTATTCACAAGTTGAAAGTCGAGTCATTTTGTTTAATAATGTAATATGAAAGAATAATATCCTGCTAGACACTATAGAAACTAATCATATTTTCTAGTTGAGGATTTTCAGGATATCTTTCCGTACCCATTGCCTTTTAATTCATCCACGTGCCCATGCGCTACTTGGGTGAGTGAAGGCAATGGGGCACGATGACTTTCTTTACTAAATAATTACATGTCGGCGGCTGGCATTGCGTTAGTGTATCGTGCACGTCGCATTTTCCACCTGTGTGTTTGTGTGGTTAGGCGGTGGAATTAGCGGCGGTGAAAGATTTTCATCAGAGACCATGTTAACGAAACTATAACATTATATTATTATTCATTACAATAACGATACCAATGTATCATATTCCTTGTTGCACACGATGATCATTCTAGTAAATAATCTTGGAATATGAAACTTAATCAATCTCATATAATCAAATGAGAAAGTAATAAGGATTGATGTACGTACATAATACGTACAAAGCACATTATCAAGTAATCCACTGTTTGAAATTGAAAATAATTAATTGCTATTTAAATCATACTTATACGCAATGGTCACTGCCTTTGTCAGCCGATTTCAGTGAAAACTGGTACGTACACTTAGAGTGTGATTGTAGCCAAGCTCGGGTGACGGAGCCGTCCCGGGACGGTCTCTAGTGTAGGCTTTTGCACCCGGGCGGCGATGCTTGAGAATCGTGGAGTGGGTTGGCTGATGATTGTGTTTGAGAGACTGTTTTGCCATTTTTAAATATAGGTGTTAGGTAGAATAGGTAACTTACCTTCTGGTACGAATGTGTGACTTAAATATAAGTAGGTAGGGCCGGGGCAGGTCATCGTATTCTCTGATCGCATGTTCCCCGCACGATGACCTGCTTTCAGGAAATTTGTGACAAAAGTCGACGGCCAGACTAGCGCGAGTGGGGTATGCCCTCGCTTCTAGCCTCGCTATGTCGACTTTTTGACGCCAGTGGGACATTGCACATTGTCGCTGGTCGCGGTCGCGAAGGACGGGCTTGGGCATGCTATTAACTTTCAGAAGGGCGGACCGCCCGAAGCAAAGGAATGGCCAAAGAGCCGAAGATAGCCCGGCCAGAGGCCACATCATGTGGGCTACGAAGAATGGTCCTGCATCCTCGGGTGCAGGGTCATTCTTCATAGGTATTACTTTGCCATTATGCTCGTCAGTAGTTGTAGTAGTAGTAGTAGTAGTTTGGTCGGCGATAGGCTGACCCATCGATACCCCCCCCCCCTGAAATTGAGCACCCCGCGTTTTCAATTAGGGTTGCAAAAAAGATTACGGGGCTAGTTAGCGTTGCGACTAAATGTTGATGACGGTTTGAATTAGCGTTGCGAGTAAATGTTGATGACGGTTTGAATTAGCGTTGCAAATCAAGTATTCCCCGCGTTTGGTTCCAGCATAGGGTTGCGAAAAAATATCGATCGTGGTTGCTTGTAGTGTTCCGAAAAAAGAGTCGCGATTGTTTTTGAGATTGTTCTAGTATTTTGAAATTTGAATTGGAGTTACTAGAGTTTGATTCATTGTATTACTTTTGATTCATGGTATTCTTTTTATTAGAGGGACATTCCACGCGGAATCGGACACTTTTCGGAGAAACATTTCGAATGTTGCTGGAATTCGAACATGTTGTAGTCTTTAATGATATTTAAACGTACCTCAAAGGATTTTTCAATATTTTGAAAAATGTCGATTTTGCAGCTGTTTGAAGGTACGTGCTAACTTTTTTCAGTAAATTATAGTTATGGAAGTAGTAAATGGATGGAGATGAGCTTTACGGTGCTTATAGAGAAGACATTGAAGTTTTAAGAAAAAATTATTTCAGTTTAAAATATAAAAATTTGAACCATTTTTGTGCAATTATTTTAAACAAATGCAGTTTTTTTAACACCGGGCGCGATTTTAAAAATCCCCCCAAAAAGGATAATATAGTTCTATCCTTCCCCTTGATGGATAAATTTTAAAAAATATGGACATTTTAAAATTGGCCCCGTAAAAATTGTCGAAAGTTGGCGCTGCGTCAAATTGTACCGGCTCGACTGCTATAGGTATCTGTTATTCTTATACGGTGTTCTCGAATATGGTAAGTATTTGTAAAAAATTGAAGAAGGAAAACTTTTACTGCTTTTTATACACAACATAATACGGTAACTCAATTTTGGGTGTTCGCAATATTTTCCTTGAAACGAAGGTGACGCTCAGTTTTTTAAATGGAATGCTATTAAATATTTAGCATTCCATTTAAAAAACTAAGGGTCTCCATTGTTCGAATGTAATTGTTCGAAAATCTGCAGCGTAAGTTTCATTTTAAAATCATAATAGGCGTGAGTCTTTGAAAGCACTTAAGAAGATAACCTTGGAGAAAAGTACTTGACAGAACTGATTGTAGGTAAGTATACATTCGTAGCTTGCATTTTTACTTTAATAACTAGTAATATATTACTAGTATTTTTTAACCTGTCTTCGCCAGCCACTGATATTCTATAATCTATATAATTAGACACTCAAGGTTAGCACAATTTTTCTTGGAAACCCGTTTAGAAACAATTTTCCCTGCGACATACGAAATTTTACAACTTTCAGATACCAGACGGTTACTTGTTCAATTGATCACCCAAAGGGCATTTCGAAGGGTCATTTGAAGACCTCCTACAATCTAAATATCGATTTTCCAACTTTCGGAGACTTTTCTAATACCTACAGTAGGTACCTGGCTCGTCTTGGGTCATGTCATGGTATTTGCGAAGAAACAAAAAAAAACTTACTAAATCTTAGTGCAGAGCACTGTTTAAAACCCTTAGGGTTCATAAGATAACAAGATTACTTGTATTAGGCTACGGGTGCTACCCATTTTCGAATTTCCATGTTTTGAAATTTTAACAGTATGTTTGGGTGCCCAGGAAACTCTATGCTGAATTTGAATCTTTTAGGACTTAGGTCATCGGCAAGTATGCAAAAAGCCTCTGGACAGGTTTTGCTAACAAACGAACAGATACATTAACCGTCTTATTATATGTATATATTATTATTATATGTATATATGATTATACATTAGAGGAAGTGCAGCATATTTGGAATACTGTTGTTAATTTGGAATACCGAAGTATCTAATAAACTATTAACACTATCTAATTTGTAACACCGTAGATAACAAGGGATAATGACCTGATCACTAATGACATTAAATTTGTGGGTGGAAAGCTATTTGGTCATTTTCGACTTAATCTGCAGAATAACAAAACGTCAATCTGCAAAACTTTTTCAACACATATTCAATCGTTCCAATCATAGTTAAAATATGTAAAAAGTGTAGAGTTTAACACCTAATCTACAGATTTGCATGTTCCTTTTATAGAACCGTGTCAGTTTTGCGATTATTTCGAGAATGTAAAGTGTGACACGAAATAGGTTTCAATGCCTTGTTGCTAGAAAATATAATCCCGGTCATTATTTACTATCCCGGGAATTTTTAAAATCTATCTAGGGATTCCGTGACTAATCCTGGGATTGGGTAATAGAAATTTTCAGTAATTAAAATGATTTATTATGTGAAGGTAATTTGGAATATTCCAAAGCTTATCGATGCTTTTGTTTCACGCGTAACGGTTACCGCCGCGTCGGTTTAGGCCAGCGCTGTGCATTTATATTTACCTAAGATTGTTCCTATACCCCTACAGCACACTTTGTTGCAGGAACGTTGCACAAACGTTGCAGTACATTATACTGTTGCCGTTTGGTTGCAGGTTGCATTGCAATATTCCTGCAACATTGTAGAAACATTGCCGTGCAATATTGCAATGGCCACGTTTGTGCAATGTTTCAGGAATATTGCGCACACATTGCCGTGCAATATTGCAATGGCCACGTTTGTGCAATGTTTCAGGAATATTGCGCACACATTGCAGTGCAATATTGCAATGGCCACGTTTGTGCAATGTTTGGGGAATATTACCTACACATTGCCGTGTAATATTGCAATGGCCACGTTTGTGCAATGTTTCAGCAACAAATCCGCAATAAATCCGGAATTACGCGGAACGATCCTGAAATCTCGGCACGCAGAATACAGTCTAAAATTTCACATGCTACCTCCGAGGGGATATATGCGAACGTGGACATTATATTTTATATAAATAATTAATACAATTATTCAATTAACACATATGGTTTAAACAAATCCATTAACTATATGCGGCAACAAAAGATATTTGTAAAAAAAGTGTTACACGTGCCAATTACTGCCAGTGTCCCTACCATTGACCTATAATTTATTATGCGTAATGAAAAAGTTCCGTATTGTCGAGTCAAAATATCTAAGTCCGGATTTATTGCGGATTTATTGCTGAAATCTTGCTGATAAGTTGCGAGCGCCGCTCCCAAACGACGATCGCAGAATATGGACTTACATATTTTCACTCGAAGTTTTTATCATCTATAATTAATTAAATGTCAATGGTAGGGATACTGGCAGTAATTGGCACATGTAACACTTTTTTAAAACATCTTTTGTTGCTGTATATACTTTATGAATTTGTTTAAACCACATGTGTTAATTAAGTAGGGGAAAGGTGGGATAGTTGATCACAGTTTTTCTTTTTTATTAAAATAATAATAATGGTTTGCTTTGTTTGTATTTAATTTTTTGAGTTGTGATATAAACTAATGTGATCATGTATCCCCGCTGATCAACTATCCCACCTTTCCCCTAATTGTATTAATTATTCATATCACATATGTCGACAAACAGAATACTGTGTTACATTTCATCGCTGCAGCGGTAAAGTGTTCATCTACGGTTCTACAGGTCGCAGGTCCAAATCTCCGTGGGGTAAACAAATTTTTCTATTTATAAAAGATACACGGACCTTACACTACAATGATTCTGCACACCACATCCATCATTCATGTCGTCAGTCCCCCTCACAGACACCTCCGATATAATATAATTATATGTACATATATATAAAATAAAATACCGTTATTTTTATTTTTGGCCCTACTGCCTGAAACGTTGCGGGACCATTGCTGTAAAATCTCAGAAATGTTGCGCGACCATTGCTGTAAAATCTTAGAAATGTTACCTGAAAATTGCTGTAAAATCTCAGAAATGTTACGCGACCATTGCTGTAAAATCCCGAAATAATGTTGCAGAAATATATCCTGTAATGTTGCACAGGGGCGGACATAACAATTTACTTGTAACTTTTCGGCAATATTCCGTGCAATGTTTCAAATATTAAACTGCAATGTAACTGAGACATTTCGGCAACAAATGTGCTGTAGGGGTATTGTGATTTTTGAGCCCGATTAGATCATAAAAGAAAATAATTTTATTATCTACATGTTTTCTTTAAGTTTATAAAGTGAAGGTAAATTGGAATACCGGTAGGTACACCATATTATATTCTGTCAACATATAGGGGAAATTAGGACAAAACCGGGTACCTGGGTAAAACTGGGACGTGCTATTATGTTTAAAACGGCCTTAAATTTTCCCGCGTCGTTGCAGCGACATATTATCGGGATATGCATTACTTCATCAACAAAAGATAATTGTGTTACAAGCGTGCTTACTAAAGTTATACCGACTTGTGTGTTTTTGAAGGCTCTGATCTAATTTTCGACAGTTAAGAAACTTCAACACTTTTGACAGTGTTCAGGTAAGTACTTTTTTGGGTGAACTATGTTAATTGTTGCATATTAAAGTGTAAATAACTAAGTCCCGGTTTTACCCATACTTCCCCTACTTTCGTCATTATCAAAGAAAGTACTAATGAATTCTCAGCAGGGAGCACAAGATCACCTTGTGTTTTGGGACCCGACCCACAGCCATGGCTGACGGACACGAATGAAATTGTTCGAATATCTGCAGCGTAAGCTTCATTTTAAAATAATGATAGGCACGAGTCTTTGAAAGCACTTAAGAAGATAAGCTTGCAGGAAAACGGCGTGCACGCGCGTACCACCCACACTATTACATTTCCCCCACCCCATTGATCAGCAAGGCACGTATATACGTGCCTTGTATATATATATACTACTACTAGTATATATATACTACGTACAACGCAGTGCTTGTACAACACAGTTCGTCACTCAGTTGCAACCCAAATCCCAAAATCTAAGGAGGTTTTGTGCTCTCGACTAAGCACGTCTGACATAGGCCTGTGCACGTCAACGGCAAGGAATTCATTGAACTCTTTGTATCACTACGGTAATAAAGTTGTACAACAAAGGTGTGTGCCTGTAATTATACAATCGATTAATCGTCTCATATAAATACATGGCGCTAAACTTTCAAGACAATTCTGACTCTACTTTGATAGGTATCAGAGGTTGTTTATTTTGCGAGCAGAAGTTCGTATATTTTTTAACATTACTGAAACTCGGAAAAATTCTTCGACTTCCCCAGTTTTGAAGGATACATTTTCCTTTGAGCATAGAATTGCTTTAGCGACATTTTTACATGTTTCTTAATTGTTTTCAATCATACTTGCAGTTTTCTCATCTGTTTGCTGCAATGAAATTCCTCACATTCATCTTCGTGGCTCTAGCAACGCTTGCTGTTGCTTTGAACGCTGTCGCTCAAAGCAATTGTGTCGACTTGTCCGGAGTCGTAAGTTCATTCTTATATTATTAGAACTGAAATTCACAAAGATGTTAGTGCTGTAGGTATGGTTTTTCCAAAAATGTTCAATATTGCATGTTGATTATTTATGTACCATTTCAGTGTGAAACGACCACGAATTGTTGCCCTGGACTTGCGTGCGATGTATTTACTAATACATGCGTAACGGACTCACTAATTTTGGTGAACCAAACCCTTGGGAAATGAAACCCAAACAGTCATTCCACAAAACACTTCCATAGTATCTACGTAAACGATGGTCAATACTACTGATTGTGAGACCAGCAATAATATTATAATGGAATAAAAACATATATTCATACAAGTTGTTCAGTTTATTGTCATTACCTGCAGGCTGCAACAGTATTTTCCATTGCCACAAAAGTAGTGATTCTCAACCTCCCATACAGCACACTCCCATGGCAGGAAGGTTCCATGAAGAATCCTATGTCCGCCCTTTGGGAACATTCCACGGCAACGTTGGGAACGTTCCGGACATTCTCTGGCAATGCTCACGGAACGTTCCGGTCATTCTCTGGCAATGTTCACGGAGTGTTCAGGACATTCTCTGGCAATGGTCACGCAACCTTCCGAACAGTAAAGCCAAAAATAAAAATATCAATATAGTGTAGTATAATGTGTGCAGAATCGTAGTAGTATAACCTCCGTGTGTTTTTAAAAAATATAAAATTCTTTTACACCCCAGTAAGATTCGAACCCACGATCTCAAGCACCGTAAGACGAACACTTTACCGCTGCAGCTACAACCGTTGATTGAAAAGATTGTTTACGAATTCGAACTTAAATTCTTGTCGCGCATAACTTTAAACTCAAATTATTAAAAAATGAAGGCTCGTTTTGACATTATTATTAGGGTAAACCAACCAGTGAATGACCGAATTGTTGAATGAGAAGCCCAGTAAATGACCGCATACTTTTATTAAGTACTTATTAATGTTTGTTTAATACGCATAACTAAAAATATGGAATATTAAAAGTGCAACTAAACTCCATTTATAAACATAATAATAGTATAGATAGTATTTTTTAAATTTATAATTTACATTTCTTTGCCTAATGGTCATTCACTGGTATGCGGTCAATTACTGGTTGGTTGACTCTATTATTATTATTATTATTATTATTATTATTATTATTATTATTATTATAAACGGGAATAGTCCCATAGTTTACAATTTACATAAAGCATACAACAATTGACCTTACATCGTCTACACAAAGCGTAACCTAATATACAGGAGAAACTTTGAACTTCCTACTCGGAATAATATAGTGTGTGTGAATGTAAAAAATGTGTAACTGATTTATTTAACAAATCAATGGTGTGTATAAATGTTTCTCGTTTTTCCATAAGGAGTTTGCAAAAAAATATGTACATATACAGTAATCTGCACCTACAATAATTATTATTGATAGCAATTAGGGAAAAGTCGATACAAGAATCAATTCTGGAACCTTTGTTGTAAAGTGTCCGAAAAGTTGCGTGATCATTGCCAGAGAATGTCTAGAACGCTCCGTGACCATTGCCAGAGAATGTCCGGAACGTTCCGTAAGCATTGCCAGAGAATGTCCTGAACGCTTCGTGAACATTGCCAGAGATTGACCGGAACGTTCCGTGAGCATTGCCAGAGAATGACCGGAACGCTCCGTGAGCATTGCCAGAGAATGTCCGGAACGTTCCATGAAGCTGGCAGGAAGGTTCCATGTGGAATGTTCCACCGCAACATGGCGGCAATGTTCAGGGAAGGTTCCTATGTCCGCACCGAGGGAACATTCCACGGCAACCCCCATGGAACCTTCCTGCAAGCTTCGGGCAACGGAGTGTGCTGTATGGGCTATGCGAAGTATTTTCTAAGGGGTAGCCACGGTTTTATGTTTTTTTTTGTAATAGTATTAATTTAGAGTATAATTGTAAAGCATTATAAATATTTATATTAAAGGACATTTCAATATTTACTCCCCACGAAGTTATTTTTGGTCATTTGAGGGAATTCTTTTAAAAATTATTTTTCTTTTTTAGTACATTTTAATTCAACTTTCTTTCAAGCTTTCTTAATCTCCTCAACAACCTGTCATCTTTATCGCCCCTCGTGGACTTTTCCTTGTGTTTACCCATTTATTTCTAGTATACACACCGAAATTTTATCCTTAAATAATCTTAATAATCGAAAGAAAAACTCGATCGAAGAAAGTCACGGCGTGACTGTTTCGACACGAAAATACGTGTAAAACGAGTCAAGCCGCAGGAGGCTTGGCGCCAAGATTTTTCGGTTTAAAACTCTGAAACCGTGACTAAAAAGTAGAATAAATGCTACTACACTTGTAATCTCAAGGGCGAGATTCAAAGTATAATATTAAGTAAAAAAGCAATAATTTTATAAATAGTTTTTTCTAATTTACTTGAAGTTGCTAAAGATGAAGCTGCATCCCTCTTGCTGTAACGCCCTCAATTATAACTACATAATTAAGAGTGAAATAATAGCCTAAGGTTTTTGAAATCTTGTGTACAATAAGAAAAAACTAAAAAATCTAAATACTCGCCAAATACTAGTTCTGCGGATGAAAGGACTGTTGTTCCTTGACTGATGTCCCATAAGAATATTGTATTTATTTAAAATATCGAATTGAATTAAAGACCACTGAAATGGTGTTTAGTTTCAATGTTTAAGGGGGGAGCCCTATTTAGGACGATAAGAATAATGTGATTCTGGGGAAATTGTTTTTAAGAAACTGTTAAGCGGAACTTTTCAAAACTTTCAGGGTATTTTAGTTCATATTCAAACAATAAAAATTAATTTTTTCGTTACAAATTGTTAGGTAGAAATTAAGATATATGAACACGTTCGTTAGGACTCGCGCGCCGGAGTTGTAAATTGGCGATTGTAATTTCTTCCCTGAAATAAAAAAACCAATGATTTTCTTATTTCGAGTATAATTACATAGTTGATGAATCTAAGACATTGCGAAATAAATTGAATTGAACAACTGTTTTTCCATAAATAGTACCAAATATCTTGGAGCAGAATCGTAACTTTTTTTCCAAGTCCCGCCAATTTATCAACTTTTAACTTTTCTTTCGTTTGATAGGTTCATCGACAATGTAATTATATTAGAAATAAGAAAATCCTTGGTTTTTGTATTTCAGGGAAGAAATGGGGCCACCATTACAATCGCCAATTTGCAATTCCGGCGCGCGAGTCCTAACGAAAGTGTTCATAAGTATATCTTAATTTCTACCGAACACTTTATAACGTAAAAATTAATTTTTATTTTTCGAATGTGAACTAAAATACTCTGAAAGTTTGGAAAAGATCCGCTTAACAGTTTCTTAGAAAAAAATTCCCAAGTATCACCTTATTCCTATTGTACAAAATGGGACTCCCCCCTTAAGATACTGCGACACCTGTTTTAAACTCTGCTGTTCCATAGAAAATATGGGAAGAAATAACACCGACAGGATAACTATATAACTACCTTACGATACTGAACCTGGTTTCCCAGCATCTGAAAGTCCCTATCATGAAATGTATGATGAGACTCGTGGTGAGACCTGGGCAATCTGTATTATTTGAACTGTAATTACTAATCGTATGACAAGTAACATTGTAATACAATTATTAATTACGTGACAAGTAATACGAGCCGATTGGCTGCGATCATCTATCTTCGTTAATCTATATTCCATCCGTCCAGATTCGATTCCAAATATTTCTTCTACAATTACATTTTATTTCTCCAATAATATTAAAGAAAAAAGACTCCAATAGCAATCTTGGTGCCATATTTCCCAAACGGTTGCTCCTTTTTCAGTTACTAAGTAGTTTAACGTGTCATGATGAATCTTAATTCGTAATATCTTGCTTCGTGCATTAATTCCATCGGTTACTGGACTATATGGGAGGCCTTTAAACATGATATCACTGTGATATACCCTTAATCTCGGAGACTTTTGAGAAAACTCTTTTCACTTGGCTGCGTGGATAGCAGTGAGACTGTTCTGAACGAACGGTGAGTGACACTCTTTTAATTCTTTCAATCATTCTGCCTGCTATGAAGTAAAATAATTGCTGTACCGAGCATAGTGACCACGAATACTTATCATTAGTAGTTGCTAACAGTGTCATTAATGCGTGAATAAATTAATTTTAAAATCGGAAAAATGTTTTCATATCGCGCCTTTAAGATTCTAAACTATTCTGTTTTTAATTTCACAATCATTCGGGATGCTTGACGTATTAAATACGATTTACATTTCTGAAGTTGAACCCTTTCGCGTGAGTTTTTCCAAATCTTCTCTCTTAACTTATCTTTATTTCAATTGTTGGGGGGGGGGGGATAATAATTGTATTTTTGTATTTTACCAGAATAATTAACATCTATCCATCAAAAATTAAAATAAGTGAATCTCTTACAATTATCTATCTATTTTAATAAATTGTAGTAAATAGGTTTATTTTTCGCCTTTCGGCCTCAAAATGGGGTTACATGTGTTATGTGTGTAAGTGGTTCTGGGACTGTTAATTCAAGATTGTGCTTTCGTTTTGACTTCTTCCTTCATCTTATTCTTCTTTTCTTCTCCTTTTTTCTAGATCCATTCGCAATCCAATCCGCTCCTTTTTCTTCTCGCTTTAGTATCCCCCTGATCGTTGAGTTTTCTCTTGTCAGATCCGTACAGTCTTGTAGCATGTGACCCAGCGTCTCTCTAGCCCCATTACATAGTCTGCATACTGTCTCTTTTTCCTCCTTCCAGTACTTGCTTCCCCGCTCTTCGTTCCCACATACCGGCCAACAGACTGGTCAAGGCGCGACGTATTTCAATGTTTTGAATTTAACAAAGGCCGACTCCCAACATGAAATTCATCAAGGCCAGAAATAATATTATATAGCAATGTCCATTGCAAAATGTCCACTTTTCACAACTACGGTCGTGCACTCCGTACATTCTACACGTATTTTTATCACTGCGATATACAGTAGCGGACAAAAAAGTAACAATATACAGAAGCAATACATTTTTATGACCGACAAAAAAGTTACCACTTTTGAAAGGTAATAAAAATGCTAATATTTTGTCAGAGCACCTCTTGCTTTTAGGACGGCCTTACATCTTTTGGGCATCGAATGTATCAATTTTTCAATAAGGGCAACAGGAAGGTCATGCCAAGCTTTGTCGACAGCCGCAAATAACTCATCGGGTTTTTTAAACTTCTGCCCATTGAGCTTACGCTTAATCGCACCCACAAATTTTCAATGGGGTTTAGGTCTGGCGATTGTGCTGGCCATTTCATTACCCTTATTTTATTGTTGGAAAACCATTTTTTGACGGACTTTGCTGTGTGTTTTGGATCATTATCCTGTTGGAATATCCATCCAGCAGGCATGACCCGGCGAGCATGTGGCTTCATCACATTTTTCATAATACTAGAATATTGATACTGATCCATTATACCGTTTATTCGGTGAATAGGACCTACTCCCGAAAGACTAAATGCCCCCCACACCATTATACAACCTCCACCATGCTTAACCGTACCAATGGTATAACGAGGACTAAACCTTTCATTAATCGGACGGCGTACAAATCCAATTCCATCGCTATGTATTAAATTAAATTTTGACTCGTCGCTAAATAAGACCTTTGCCCAGTCATCAGTGGACCATGCAAGATGTTCACGCGCAAAATTCATCCTTTTATGCATGTTTTTCTTGGATACAAATGGCTTCTTAGCAGCAATCCGGCCATTTAGTCCCTTCTCCGCTAGTCTCCGTTGAACCGTTCGGACACTAATTTCAAAATTTTCAACCAACACTTTATCATGGATTTCTGGGGCAGTTAGCTTTGGATTCTCTATTGATTTTCGAACTAGGAGTCGGTCCGTTCTAAAAATATTTATCGATTTTAATGAAATTTTGTTGCCAAAGTAAGACTTAAATGTGTAATATTAACCTTTCATTAGTTTTTCTTGGTCGCCCTCGATTCTCCACGACCAATGGATTCTTTTCGCGACAATAAATGCGACGAATTGTGCTTTTATCCATCTTCATATGCTCTGCAAGTTGTTGAAAAGTATAGCCTTCGTTATCGCGTAACCGAACCATTAAACTTCGCAATTGGGGATCAGTTTTCTTTCCACGAGGCATTTTTAATCGATTTTAACGTCTTAAGCGTCTACTCAAAACAAAAGAACGCAGTAAACAAGCGCAAACCAGAAAAACGGAAGACAAATACGCGGGAATTTGAAAGTGGTAACTTTTTTGTCGGTCATAAAAATGTATTGCTTCTGTATATTGTTATATAAAATTTTGTTCTGTTAATTAATAAATACGACTATAACTAAGTTTTACGCAGCTTTTAATTCTCTTTCAGAACATGTATAATAAACACATACTACAGTTTTAAGTTGCTGTTAAAAATAATAAAAATAAAAAAATGTAGACAGTGGTAACTTTTTTGTTCGCTACTGTATGATCAAACACTATATAGGCAACGCTTCGTCAAAAAGTCTTCTAGATGATAGGTATATTCAGTAAAATGTTGTTAAACGGTTTTCTATTTAGTCCAGTAGTCAAACTAATTGGTGTAGGAATCGAGAAATCAGGAAATAACACTGTAACATTCACAGATATTCACCGATCCGATCACTATCGCGGATAAAGTCGAACTGATAGCTCACATCTTTCGTCAATGTGTCACATTGGTAGAGGTTGCCATTGACCTCAACTGTTTCCCATGCAAGTTGAAATTTCTCAATTTCTAATGACTCGAATGTAATAATTACTGTTAAGAGAGAAGATTTGAAAGAACTCACACGAGAGAGTTCAACTTCAGAAATGTAACTCGTATTCGACACATTAAGCATCTCGTATGATTGTGAAATTAAACAATGCTCGATTTGCAGTTGCATCCATGCATCCTACGACACTCATGCATCTTGCACCTTTCTGCGAGGCTTATAAGAATTAAATTTTGAGCGCCATAGTGTCTTGATCCCCAAAATGGATTATTGAAGAGAAATCCGCATGAGTCGTTGACAAACCGAGTCAAAGCGTAGCGTAGCGAAAGCCTATGTCAAACTCACACTTTAAACAAGTCACACGTATACAAGCACGCAACACACTTTTCAGCATTTCAACACATTTCAGAGTATTTGTTGAGTTGGACGCTCTTCATGGGCAGAGGTCGCTAAATTCAGTCCTCAAATTATGGGTCGGTAACACAGTTCGGGTGGTGACACAAAGTTCCATTAGGTGATAGGTCTATTCTATACCTCGTCTGTGATTCAGTCCTCGAGTTATGGGTCGGTAACACAGTTTAGGTGGCGACACGACATCCATAAGGTGATAGGTCTATCCTATACCTCGTCTGTTTACATGCAACGTTACCGGCAAAATCTTGAAACAGATTGTAACGCCACGCGCGTCACGTAGTAGGAATTAGACTTCGACAAGCGTAAAATTTACGAAATCTGCAATTTACAAATGTATACATATATATATATATACACAGACCAGGTATAGAAGGAGTCTTCTGCACTCTTCCTGGAATATACCGAGTTCCAATATCTTGATGAGGTATTCCAAGTTTCATCTATTTTAGAAGGACTAGATCCCCACAAACCCGAGACAGAAAACTGCACTGGATGGTATTTGTTACGTTGCGACCAGAATTTTTTAAATTTATTAATCATACATCGGCTGTAGTGTGTCTCGATGATGTGCAAATACTCTGGGATCTTACCTAATCGAGTGCAGCCTAAACCTTTGACGTTAAGAATCTAAACTTTCATTTAAAATTGCTTGTTCCTCCTTTGTAATTGCCTATATGCACAATTTACGCTTAAGACTTTCGGACTGTTTTTAAATATACTACAATACAGTACATGTTTCTTCTATTCCTATCCCTCTTCTAAATAATAAGTATCTTTAACGTTTAATTTCATTTTGAACTTTACGATTTTGTCTTCAGACCGCTGTATCTGTTCACAGACTTATCTAAAACGAATAATATTATGGCTTTTGAAGCTTTAAAGTGGGACGAAGCCCTTCAGCGGAGCCCAGTTGTCTTTTGAAGATTTTCCCACGTTACAACAAAGAGAAAGTACCTAGCGATCAGGAGCCATTCCAAAGAAAGGAACGCGTGCTAGACGAAATTATCTGCATCATTGAAAAATGAAATGTTTTACATTTTCGTTTGTTTTCATCACAGCATTTGTAATATATTGCCTGAAATTTTCCGGTGGAAAGAAAAGCCAAACACAACCACGGCCAAACTCCTCCTCTTTCTCCTAAAGTGCAAATGTAAAAATTTCATTTTTCAATAATATAGCTCAGGCATGCCAAACTATCCCTTTGGTGGGCGCGGGCACCCATTTGGGCCCCGTCTGCAACCTCGGGCGCGTTCAAGGTCAAGCGAGTTCTACAATAGAGTGGGGAGCAGCGGAGTGGAGCGTTAGTGTGTGTAATACACAGGCTTATACATATTGTACGTTTCCGTACATCTCTATCGAGAGTACGCTTGTGTTGTAAAGCTGCGTATCGACCTCGCGCGGCAGCCTCGCGCGGCAACAGCGCGCGGCAGCTACGCGCGGCAACAGCGCGAGGCATGCCTCGCGCATGGGATCGCCTCAATGCGAGGCTGCCACGTCCGAGCCATTTCCGTCAGGTTTTCGACGTGCCCAAAAGTGCCGCGGGGTGAGTCGCCCGTTTCGTGTGGTCGTGCCTCAGTTGCCTCGTCGTCTTCAAAGTGCTCGCAAGCCAAACTAACTCGCAAACAACGGAAAAGAATACATCTTCACACAAATGGACAACGAACAGTGCCGTGTTTTAATTCGAAAGTATGAAATCCACCGGGTACTGTGGGATGCCAAGCTTAAAAATTACCACAATAGAGAATACAGAGAAGATGCTTGGAGAGCAATAAGCAATGAAATGCAAATACCAGTTTGTGAGTTGAAGAGGAAAATGACAGCATTAATGGGATCTTACCGAAGAGAGAAGTCGAGGCGAAAACGCAGGCTCAGATCTGGTTTAAAAAATTTAATTTTCTTAGTTCCAAGAGCTATTGAAGACCTTTGTGCAAAAACCGAGCAAATCCATTGTTTAGTGGAATTGTACTTGTTGGTGTTTTATATATTTTTATATATTTACTGAGTGATTGATGCAAGAATCAAACAACGTTTAAAATCTGGACTTACCCGGTTGTTGTCCCGAGGTTTTCACTTAATTCTTGATAGTAGTCTTATTTTTTATCGGAAATGGCTCGCTGTGGATTTGAAAATAAGCAATTATGTTTCTCGTTATACAGCGCAAGGAGGCATCTACACGTCGAAATGGTTCGCTTTCGACTGTTTCAGTTTTTTGTCCGGCAAGGACGCCCCGAATGAGACTACAGATACTAAGCCTGACGTAAGAACCCCTTATTTTTCTTTTTGTTATTGATTACTTTACCACGGTGTCGACCCATTTGCAATGCAATGCCTTGCAAGATGTAAACATATCTCCGTAGCATTCCGTTGGTCTTTGGATCATTCCTCCATTTACCTGCTATTGCAGGTAGACGGGTTATTACCCGTCCATCTTGGTCAGTGTCCAAAGATCCTGGCGGCATATAAAGTTGACTAGAATGACAATTTTTTCGCAAGGAGTTATGTAGGTAGATAGTTGCTGATATAATTTTTACCGCTTTTTCGGGTTCTGAAACAGTAGTGGTTTACTGAAATCTCGGAAGACAGAACTCTTCGAAGTCGATAATTACAAATTCTTTCAGTTGAACCTTTGCCTCGAGTGCTTGTAAAAGACTTTGTTGTGTATTCGTTCAATGAAAATGCTTTATCAGCCAGTATCACATATGGTACTTGCATTGCATATGGCAGGCCCGTCCAAGCATTTGCTCGCATGAGCAGCCGCGAGTTTACTCTTCGCTCTTGAAGGCACAGCGCCAGGCCCCTCGCGCCCCAAGAGCAAAAATCGCATGGTGGGGAAATATTGTGAATGTAGTTGTAAAGACCGAGGCGATCCCTTCTAGACCTACTTACACTATGCCACTATTCCCGCTCTTTTACGGCTGCCCTCTTCCCTTCACTCACAACCATCCACGGTTGCTCTTCGAAGGCAAGAGCAGAAGTTGGACGGGCCTGCCATATGATACTGTCAGAACTTCCGGAGCTGGAATTTTCCGGGTCTTACTTTCCAACTTCTTATATAAATTAGATTTTTATAAATGCCGCCATCGGATATCTGTTCTTTACATCCGGCACCGACGTAATAACGATAACCAACGCAAATGGGACGATACTAAAAAATTGTTTGTAATCATAATATTCTGTGCCGCTGTTCAAAGGCACTTGTAGGATTACATGTTTCCCGTCCGTTACGCTTATAGCATGATGAGTCCTATTTCTTTTTAAAATTTTGTCACAGTTAGAAACTCTTTTTCAGAAGATGGCACCTGTCATTTTTAATAAACGCATCAACCGCTTCCTTTAAAATTATCTAAATTTTAAAAATGTTTCCAACTATTTATAATTCAATTTCGATGTAGCCTGATGCTGCTACTGAACTGGAACCTAGCACGTCTATGGAAACAACAGCTGAAGATAAGGAAACACAAACGGCGATCTGCTCTGACAATCGCTCTATCCAGACTATTAGGGCCCCTGTTTACAAAATTCCAACAGCACCACATTCAAGAAAAAAACGTGCGGCCGACACAGATCAAGACACTATGCTTACAGAAGCTTATAATCTCCTCCATAAACGTATAGACTCCCCCACAGATCCGTACATTATTTTTGGGCAACATATTGCCAATGAGCTAAGAAAATATGACCCGCGAACATTGGCCCATGTTAAGCACGCCATAAACAATATTGTTTTTGACGCGGATATGGGGAAATATATCGGGACAAATAATTATGGATACCCTGATCAACCACACGTATCATCTCAGAGACCGTACACACCAGGTTCAGTTGCAGCAACGTATTCTGATTCATCTTCACCTACTCCACCTCCAAATAATCAATCACCGACTCCAACATCGGGTATTGCGTGCACAGACGATGAAGACGAAGTCCCCTCCAAAGTTTAAAATAAGAGCTCATGTATTTCACACAACACAATTTATTTCAAATATTAAAACTTCTCTTCTAATTAAGTATATACGGTTATTTTCATTTGGACTTACCTTTATATAGTCCTCCAGTGATCCAACTGTCGCATCGCAAACTTCTGGGACAATGGTCGATATACATTTTGTTTCGATACGCGAAAAAGATATCGTAAACGTGTATACGAGTCCCCAGTAGCTAAAAATGGGATAACGCGGAAATTGAGCAAAGGGTGCGGCAAGTGATGATAATATAATTAAAATTGCTCGCAATTTGAAGTGGTATGCGCAACGAGTGTTCGATGAGGAACAGAAATACAACCACACGTGGAAGTCACTTAAGACAATTTAGACGACCATTATCGTTTGCACGGCTGTTGAATGAGGCATCGGCATATTCGGCAAGTGAAACTTAAGATTCTTGACGCGTATTTGGAGTATGCAATAATGCTAGGCATTGGGAACGAGAACATCCAGCGGACGATTCGTTCGAATCGCTATGAGGATGTCAATAAATTATACGCGGTGATGAACGAGATCGGAGCGATACCACGAGCTTCAACTTCATGCATGTAGAGCTGCTTGAATACTCGGAAAAAGCGAGCCGTGATATACTCGGTTCGAATAACCGATCTGAGCCGAGAACTCGAAAGAAGCGAGTGGCTCGAAACAAGCGAGCAGTTCGAACACATTTCTAGTGACTTGAAACAATCTACTCCAGAGCCACCTTATCATTTTCGTGTCGCATCCAATGCTATCGATTTAGAGTGGAATTCGATCGGAATCCTACTTAACGGTTAGAATTCAAATTAAATGTGGTTGAAAATTGCTACGTGACACTACGCTACGTAAATATGAATCGATCACAGTGTGGACCAGGTAGTGAAAGTGTCTTAGCGGTAAAAACAATACGTAGAATAATAATTCGTGGAATAGCGAACAATATCGAAACAATTTTGTAACTCACTTAAGGGTATATAGCATTAAGATAAATATAAACTTCGTCAATAATATCTTATAAATGAAATATATTTATTACAATATTTTTATGTTACACATGCTTCCTATAAAAATGAGTGTAACAAATAAAATATATAAAATATAGAATACATAAATATCTCCTTGAGTAAAATTTTATTAATATTGACGAAAACCTGTTCGTTGAGACAAAAAGTCTGTAACTCGGCATAATTTATGTCCAGTGTTGTGTCGCTTGTTTTTGTGGAATTTATAAAAATACTGTTAAAAAAAGGCATTATTGTGATTAAAACTTCACTTAAAATTGTTTCCTTAAACAGTTAATAATGCTATTTATACAAAATATATATTACAGGAAAGATTTCCGTTTATTAATAAAAGTATATGGAGGTATTTTTACGATTGTGTCCATTATGACTTTGTACGTATCATTTGAGCAACTGAGAAATTACCATGTACATTAGAAACAAGTTCATAATTAAACTTTCAAACACCCAATATCATATTGGAATTCTTATACAAATTAATGTTTTTTCACTGTGGCATTCTTTAACGAATAATCGCAGAATCAAAATTACTGTGGACCGTTACTGATTGCTTTTTCATCTTCGGGTGTATAATACATGGAATCTATAAAGCATTTCGTGAAATCACTAACAATACTTCTGTCCGGAATACTTTGACTCATTCCATAAATAGCAAGCTGAAACACAAAATATTATTATACTCATACTACATTTTTCGAAGTTAAATTACACGCGTATATTTACCTTTCCTTCGACTGGGGTTTGGGGATTTTTCATAATTATATTCAACTGAGTTTCAACATCTTCTAAAAATTGATCTGCCACACCAGGCTGCGTGTGAATGTAAGTAACGCAAAGATGTATACCGGAGGGGAATTGAAGTGTATTCAGGTTCCACCCCTTGGCGTTCAAACCTTCCGAAAGTCCATAAATATGAAAATCGTTCGATCCTATCGCGATAACGGAAGTAGCTGGAGTGCCGAAAATGAAAATCCCGTCCAGCGTTCTCAACCTGTAATCAGTTTAGCTGTACAAAAGAAGCAAACATAGCGCAAAATTGTGGAAAATTCAAATTTCTGCTACCCACTTTTGTTCAATGTATTTGGTAGTTTCTATAATTTTCTTTGTTGCATCTAAATATCCACCATAACCAAAGTACATCAACGTAGCCCAACAAGATGCTATAATTCCACCAGCTCTTGACCCATTTATTGTTGGAGAGCCATAAATGCCACCAGGCCAATCAGTTGATATAGTATATTGATGATGTCTGTACTTTTTATTCCTATAAAGAATAATTGAGGAGCCTTTTGGAGCATATCCGTACTAAAATATCAAAATTCAGTATTATTCTTAAAGTCAAATGTACAATTTTATCGTTTCTTTACCTTGTGCGTATCAGCTGATATACTGGTAACTCCGCGCAATTTAAAATCGAAAGGTGGAAGATTAAAACCTGCGTCTGGCATGAAACAAATTAAAAATCCACCAAGACAAGCGTCAACGTGGACTGGAATGTTATATTTCAAACCCAATTCAGAGATCGCTTCAATATTGTCCATTGTTCCATATGGAAAGTTTGGCGTAGATCCTACCAACTGTTACAAAGGTTACATCACCGCTGTATCCATCGATTTAATTATAAAACTTGAGGGACATGTTTCTTTACCATTATTGTATTTCCCGAGATAGCTTTTTCCATATCTTTAATCGAAACAGTGTAACTATGTGGGTTAACAGGTACCAAGCGTACTTTAATCTTTAAGTACTGAGCAGCTTTGTCAAAAGCGGAATGTGCTGTTATGGGTATTACCATTTCTGGCTTCTTGATGCCCTTGGTTTCTCTTGCATAGTCCCTGTATGCTTTACACGCTAACAATATCGACTCTGTTCCACCAGTAGACATCTAAAACAATTTTTTATATTTCAATGTGTCTCGCTTGTTACTTTAATGGTCAAAGTCAAAAGAAATGTACCGTGCCACAGGAATCTTCGTCACCATGGAACAAATTGCAGGCTATTTTAACTACTTCTGCTTCCAATTTGCATATCCCAGGAAATACATCAGGGTGCAAAGGATTTGTATATGATGCAATTCCATAAATGTTTCCCATTAATTGTAACAATGTAGTATCAATTCTATATACAGCACCAGATACTTTGCCATTTTCCCAGTCGTAATCACCTGAATGAACATATACATATGTATCTTTGTTTCGAATGGTTTAACACTTTTAATCTTTGTTCTCTTTACCTAACTCAACACACTCCTTTACTCTTTCTACTATTTCGCTTGATTCCAAACCATCATTTGGAAGCCTTAGAATAAATGGAATAGTCTTCATTCTCTCCAAAGCTTCTTTTGCAAATGTTGAATCGATATCCCTTAATTCTTTATTAATTCGGTCTCTGACGGCTGGTATGTAATTCATTAAAGTAAAAAATTGCTTCTTTCCTCGTTCTATGAGGCCTAGAAATTAAATTAGAATAGGTTTCAATTACTGAACCTAATCTTGTCTGCATAAATTCATATTGCGTAAGTATACAAGCATACTTTCTTCCTGGAAAACAAAGTTCCACAACCAAACTGTAGTTAAGACAGTTGTACTTGTTATAGTTACTATTTGCCATGGCTCTTTGCCTTGAAAGTAATTATTTATAAATTCCTTTAAAGTATTTGCACCATAAATGCACAACATATTTACCTGGAAAAGAAATTCTGTTTTATTAATACATATAAATGCAGAAATTATGTCACATGTACTTTAATGTATGCTATTACTAAGAAACCTGTATAAAATATAGGTGCTTACACTCACTTTCTCCTACTCACTCTCACTTTTTTGTACAAGCACACTCTTTTTTCTCATTCTATCTCTCCATACACATCACTTTCTCTCTTCTTTCTTTGTTCCCTTAATCTACTTACTCATTCGATCGTTTCAAGTAACATTGATTTTTACTTTACACAATCATAAATCATTAGGTGTGTCCAAATGCCTTTAGTTCCTAAATACGTACCAAAATTATTTAAAACGAGCTGCGTATTAAATTCTAATGTAGCTTCACGGGAAAATAAACAATATCAATAACTCGGATAAATGCAACAGAAGCTAACATTACCCTACAATAGCTCGTTTCAAAAGATAAAATTAGGTAAAATATAACTACTCACAGTACTCACAATGCTGACGTTCTACCGCTAGCAGAATGATTTCTGTACGAAAGTATTTACTACAGATGGCAGCTCTAAACTGTTCTTTACATAGATACATACCACGAACTTTGGATCGAACCTTGTAATTACCCCTTTTTGGCGAATCACTCTGTCCATGGTACCAAATATAGCTTTATCTGCTAAAATAAAGCTATCTTATCTACGTAATCATTTCGTTTCCGTTACTTAAAGTTTAATACCTAGAACCTGTGTATATCAGAGAAAAAAATATTCCTCGGTTCAATTATACGTTGAGAAAAACATGGGCGTCCGCAGAAGGGGCAAAAGGGGCAGTTGCCCCCCCTGGGTTTTGAGAAAAAATCGCTTATTTTTCAAAACTGATCTTTATTAAGTTTATACTAAAAAGGGAATATTTTTAAAATTCGGTTTTAAATTTTTAATTAAATTGGCACTATAAAATGGGTTAAAAAAGCAAGAGGGGTATATTTTTCTTTACCATCAACCCAAAGTTGCCCCCACCCCCTGGAAAAAGTCTCCGGTACGCCCCTGGAGACAAACTATAAAAAAAAAATTAAAACCGACTACGAAAAAATAAAAATGCACTAAAAAGTAAAATATAATTTTTTCTCTTATCTAATCTACGACTCTCAATCTTTTTTAAGTCGGCGTCAGATTTACACAGTGCAAATGATGAGGCGCTGGCATAAAAAAATTGAAAGTCGTAGATTAAATAAGGAAAAAATTAATTTTTCTTTTTAGTGCATTTTTATTTTTTTTAAGTCGGTTTTAATTTTTTTAAATTTTTTATTTTTAACTTTTTAGTTTGATATATAAGGCAGTCAGAGACCAACTCACATTAAAAAAAATTTTTTTTCCAATTTTATATGGTTAGTAAAGCCTATTGGAATACGTTATGGGCTTATTTATAATTGCTACTAATTCAATTTCGACTAAAATATGGTTGATGCACTGACTGCTTCATATATTGACACAACATGCTGAGGACATATGCGCGCACGTATATAAAATAATAATAATTAGGTGACAATAGTGTTTATTAACCAGAGCTGGCAAAATATTGAGCTAATATTGATGCAGTACCTGGCGGGACGACCGGGGCATCATCCTCTTTCGAATAAAAAAAAGATCATCAAAATCGGTCCATATGCTGAGGTGTTATACGAGGAAAAACATAAAAAAAATACATACGGGTCGAATCTATAACCTCCTCCTTTATGAAGTCGGTTAAAAATTAGTAGAAACCATGAGGAATGAAAGTATCATTGCCGTGTAGAATTTCGTTCTTTATTTACAAATATTCGATAATCATCAATGTATTCGGTAACAAAATTTGAATTGCACGTATACAGAACGATCGGTTCAGCACTAATAAAATGGGAAATCAACAGTTTCACTGTGGGAGAGAAAACAATATTCATACCATTTGCACACTATGTGACTCGTGTCGTTACCCTATCTATAATACTCAGTCGCAAAAGTTTCACACGTGACAGCGTTTTTATAGAAGCGTAATTTTAGCGCCATATTACGCTTAAGAAAAACAAAACGCAGTGTATTAACAGAAAGAGACATCATAGGGTACTAAGTTCCTATGAATCCATGTATGTTAAGTGAAAGAAATATAGTAAGCTTCCCTCTAGAACTCTAAACGCTTGTCCACCTTGATATGCACAAATCCTTATTGCACTATGGCCTGGTCAAGATTCTATTTGGCTGTTCAAGATTACTTTATTTACTTTATCTACTGTTGACCACATCAGGCTACACTTCTACTTATACATCATACTAAGTAGCTATATAACTTATCTGGCTATTGTGTTCGAAACCTGTACAGAAATCGTCCCTGGGCTCTTGATTCTCGACACTCAAGTACGTGTTCATAGCTACATATAACGAGCTCACTATATTCCTTTCACCCAATTTACATACATACATAATAATCTGACTTGAGCTTGGCCGAACATTTCAGAACTCAGTCACGGTTCACGCGTGTGGCTACAACATATAACCCATTGGAATAACAATTGCTGTGCACAGTGGCGGATTTAAGAAAAAAAGCCTGGGTGGCAAAAGTTCTGACAAAGGAACACCGCGAACCCGCACTCACCAATTGGAACGCAACTTTGTGGGTTTATAGAATGACTCAAGACATGAACTACGGTGTGCTCCATTCGGGCCTTATCGCCCTCTAAGGGGGTGAAAACTAACCTCAAATAAGCACTTACACTTTTTCGCGTATAACTGCCAAACTATAATAGACAGAAAAAAATGTTTCAAACAAAAATTTAATGGTGCAATGAGCATTGCAAACTTGCGGTAATAAAATTTTGAAAAAAGTTTTTTTCGTGTGGTACTTTTTTTTAAACTTTTTTCAAAATTTTGTTAACGTAAGTTTGCAGTGCACATTACACCATTAAACTTTGGTTTGATACATTTTTTTCTGTCTGTTGTAGTTTGGGAGTTATGCGTGAAACAATGGAAGCGCCTATTTGACTTTGAGGTTAGTTTTCACCCCCTTAAAGGGCGATAGGGCCCGAATGAAACACACCGCTGTTCTTGTCTTGAGTCACTCTATAAACCCACAAAGTTGTGTTCCAATCGGTGAGTGCGGGTTCGCGGTGTTCCCTTGTGAGAGGCCCATTTTTTTGGCCTGTTTACAAACAATAAAAATAAAAATAAAAAATATGAAGAGGTAGTGTACTAGAGACGGACTAAATGTAGTAGTACAGAAAAAAGTATAGTGTTTGATTACCTATATCTAATCATAATTTTGTTTGGAGATGGGGCCCTGGGGGCCTTGTGGGCTGGGGCCCAGGCGGCAACTGCTCATCAGCCGCTCTGATAAATCCGCCACTGGCTGTGCAACAGCAGTGTCGAGCAACTTTTAACAATGATCACTGACAGCTTCCGCACGCTACTTTGGCATACGACACACTATTCCGGTTAAGTTACATAGATTTAGGCACTCTATTCATCGCCAAAGAAACGTTCTGTGATAATCCTGAAATACGGTTGAATTATGGTTGAGTTGAAGTCAACTAGCCGCTCAAGGCTGTCGACACTGAACTACACGAAACGTGTGTCTCATTTCTGTAGCATATCTGTTTGCGCAAACAAACTAGAGATCCTGGGTTGGTGATAGTAGCCAAACTGTATGTTGGGAGTAGGCCATTAGCGGTTTCGAACAACCAGTTTACTTTGTTTCGAATGTACAAAGGAGACTCGATAACCCGAAGTGAGTGGGGCTCAAGCCAGCTTGATTTATCGGTAACTCGAATTAAGCGAAACACTCGCATAAAACACTCGAAACATTCGAATGTGTATACACACTCGATGAATTTGAATTATCGGTTTGAGCACAGCTTGCATTATGAAGACTCGGATTATCATCGGCTTATTGAGGTTCCACTGTAACAGTGTTTCTGCGCGAATTTCCATTACGTGGTTAATCATAATCACAGCATTGATTATTCAACCTTGGCGGAGCTTCAGGAGAGTAACTGTGTGAGAAAAATTGCTCGCGATCGATGGTGAATGTTGCCTGCTGCGTGACTCAAGCTCGTTTTGTTCGGCAGATGCAACGAAGTGTAGATATTAAAAATAAACGGGTGACATTGATGTGGATTTTTCCATATCAAAATTTCGTGCAAGTATGAAAAGTCAACCATCGTGGAACCTTGGTTTTAACGTGATTCTTTATTTCTGTTTCTTCTTTTTTTGCATTTTTCGCTCTTTTTTTTAAAATGATTACTTACACACATCGCGTTCTCGTAAACAAAGGAAAGTCTGCAAAGGTCTCGTACAAAACGTTCCTGTTCGATAGAAACCCGCGAACTTATGGCGAACTTCGAAGATCACTCTTGAAAGGATGTTAAGCCGCGATTACGTGGTTCAGGTAATCAATTTTGATTAATCTAAATGCTCGTTAGATTTTTAAGCTAACATCTCCTCGCGTAATACACTTTCGCCATGAGTTTGCGGTTGATGTTTCGCAGTTGAAATACAACGGTATGCAAACCAAAAGCTGATGAAGCACTGATGATACATGTAGGTATATACGTGCTATCGGCTACTGGTAATAGTAGATAATTCAGGACACAACGTTGTCTAGGAACCAAAACAATCGTATGGTCTAGCGACTTTATATACTGACCATTACTGTCAATACGTGGCATAAATATTTATTGATTATCGCTAACTCGTGAGCAAGGGGCGGCCTGAACAGTAACTATAAACGTCGTAGGAAAAGGGACTAATCCTAAACATCCTCCAGATCGAGACACTCCACGTAAACATTCGTGGGTAATTACTTTTGAAAAGAAGCGTGATTGCAACTTTGAACTAGATTCGTCGCTGACAAAAAATCAAACTTATTTCTTTTTTCTATAATACTTGAGTAAACATTTGCACGATTCCGAAGATTGTTATGCTTGTAAATTGAATATTGTTAGCCTGTATGTACCTACACGGCAACAAAAACTTAGAATCATGTTACTAGCATCGTCTTATCATCGTTTCAGGGTGCCCCGCTCTCGAAATTTCGACTCGACGAAAAAGCATCCGTTCAAGCGCTTCTCGCGTAGGCCTGAAATCGATCATCCACGTTACTTACAATTAGGCGAATGAAATACAACGACCATGGGTTAAGTACAGACGACAGTTAATTTAATGCGTGCACACATTGGCATACAGGCGAATACTTTTTCTCCTCCCGCGCTAATCTGGCATCCTTTTCACCTTTCGTCTGCCCGGCTTCAGCGGGGACGAACACAGGCCGGACGTGTTAAACGTTTATCATTTAGCATTATCGTTAATTTTATAATATCCGTTAAGAAACATTTAATCGAACAACATGAAACGCTCGCGTGGATGTGCGAGTCCGTCAATATATATGTATATAAAATTCGAGTTCACCCGGCGGACCGCAAAAATGAACGAGGTGAACTTTCAACAGCATTACTAGACTCCAACGTGTCGCATAAACTATACAAAAATGAGCACTCGAAGTTGGGAGAAACGAAATATTTTGGACGGTACGACGAAGAAGCATTCAACGAAATCTTATTGCACGGTTCCATGCCACAAAATCTTTCGGTTCCGCTCAAATTCAAATCGCTAGCAACTGTATTCTTCTTTTTCTTTTTTTTTCTTCTGTATTGCTAAGATCGCGCGAAGTGACGCGGTGTCGAGTTTACTTTTTAGCTTGAAGGCGTTTGGTTCGAGAGGACTCGCTTAAGGCCTCAAGAAGATTTTTTTTTGTTTTCGCGCTACACGCAAGGCCATGTGCTTTCAGCTCGAGATCTCGTGCAAACAAATCTCTATCGTGGCGATGGCCGTTTTCTTTTCAACGTTCGCTCGTTTTTCTTAAACGACTTATTCTAGCCCGTCACTAGTTTTAATAATCGAAAGACATGTGGCTCTATTACACGCTTAAAAGCTTGTATTTAAAGGTTGTCTTTCATTCTTTGTAACTCTATGTGTAGCGTAATGTTACAGCTTTAGTTTCCCTATGATTTGTTAGTTTTCTTCTCCTTTGTCATTTGGACGAATATCTCGATTTAATTACAGCATATAATCCGGGTAGCATTCTTGGTACTCGTGTCCCAAATTTCACACGAATCTGAAAAATCAATTTTAGGTAATGTAAAACGAGCAACAATGGAAATGCAAAATTTTTTATAGTTTGATTAGCGTTTTGTAGCAAAGTGTATTCCACAAAATATTTAAAGGATTACGTATTTAAATGATTCTGTTGGTTAATAACATATTGAGTATTCAAAAACATTCGGTAAAAATATTACTGTATTTAAGTACATGGAATTTCATTTGTCCTAGTATATTTGGCTTCTTTTTCAGAAATACCGAAAAGCCTGATCCTCTAACTATCTGAAACACCGAGTCCTTTATATTTCGCTAGACTCTCGTAATAGATTACCACATTTCTTCAAATATTGTTCAAAATACTTTGACAATTTTAGTCCATTCTTTAAAGATAGAAGTCTCATTGTCAGTACACTATTTCATTTTTCGTTTAACAATAGCACACACTCATTTTAAAATCCAAGAAAATGAAGAGAATCGAAGAAAAATTTTATAAATATTAGAATCGAATTAGACTCATCACTTGAAATGAATAAAATAAACCAAACATACATTAAGAATATTAACTGCATACTTGTATCAAATGAAGTACCGACGACTAACATTTACTTGAGCCGTTGTGTAACGTTGGCCAAGGCGACGGCAAATGCTTGCAAAGCGCTGAAAGGATATTGGAAATCTAGCGTGTAGGCGTTCCCATCTATCCTTCCGAATTGCATGACCTGCCGCAAGATTGAAACAGATGTGGTTATTCGATTGCGTGTAGCTGAATTATAAGCTCGATAAATCGAGTCCCTACCTGTCGGCCTTTGAATTCTATTTGAAAGTTCTTTGCGCTTTCCTGAGTGACCCGGCCACCGAAGTCAAGTTGATATACCTGGCTAGATTCGTTCCACATGGGCGCCTTATTATGCATCACAAGTTCTCGTCTTACTGATTCTGATTTGTGACCAGATATTACTACTCCCTTTTGCTTTAGCTGTACATAGTAATTACAATTGCATTAATACTTCGCAAAGCGACATCAGGGAAGTTTCGGTTGTATTAAAATAATGTCATCATAGATCGAAAAATATAATTTGCTAATTGGGTAAGAATATCATGTGCTGTAAATAGAATAAAAAAAATTGAAATTGCATTCTGTACTCATAGGGGTTCAAATATTTTTCATCTTCTATGGATCATGTGATTTCAAATAAACATTTTTTATAAAATGTTTCTGATTACATACTAATTAATAAAAATTTAAATAAGAATAGTACACCCTTCCAGTGTGTATTTCATTAACATTCATGCCTGTTTATTGCTTTTACCAACCTTTTGGCGTAATTGAGCCTTTTGGAATGTCTCGAGGTCTCTGTAGCTCGTTGACGAGTCATCCTGAAGTAGTCCTTCCTCGTCTGAACTTTCACCCCGACTCTTCCGCGTTTTTCTACTTAACAAAGGACTCGATAGAAGTCTTCTCCTAATTGGCGAGGCTGATGCCGGTCTTTTACCTTTCTTTGAGGGTGCAGGACTACTGGGAGAGCTTCTGGGTAATCTGAGAAGAATATCAATTGTTATCGAAAAGCTGGTTCATTGAATGGTTTGTGTGAAATAATATATTTTACCTAGACGATGGACGGGGTGATGGTGGTGGCAAAGAATGACTTTCGTCAAAGTCTCGGAGTCGCGCAGCGAGACCATCCAAGGATGATGCCAATGATCCGCTTGGACTAGATCCTCTACAAGTGTATTACAGAAATCTTAGCATTTTTTTACTAAACTACTCAACTAAATTTTAGTGTCCACACGTGTGTAAAAAGTTACTAAATTACTCGCTACTCGTCTAAATTACTAGACGTGTTTGAATCAGCTTTTGTTCAGAGTCAGCATTGAACAGGAAAAGTTGAAGTTTCCTGTTCTCCGAAACAAATGTGTTACCAAACTACTTTGCATGTCATCCTACGGTATGTGGAAATATATTTATAAACAAAAGCTGTTCAACGAGGAACAACGATTCTAACATCACAATTGAAAATAGGAATTAAATCAGCTTCGTCGTATCGCTATTGTTATCTGCTTACTTAACAGGCGAATTGCAGCATTCTAGTCGACTAAATTCCACGCTAGCTTTGACCGCTATGGCGCCCGTAACGTGTTGCGAGCATTGAACTAACGCCTCTATCGCGTCCGGCGTTTCCTCCAGTGGCTGTTGAGCTTTCTCCTCGGTCGTGTCGAAATTAGCAGCCCCCGTTACCTCTTCAACATGCTCTGGCAATTTAGGCGGCAAGGCGATTTGCTCGTTGGCAGGGAATATGTCACTGGAATCCAGACTCTTGGACTTGCCGCAGTTGCGAAGTCTCGGGGACTTAGAGGTCTGCTGTCCGATCTCGTGCTGAGCCTTGTTCTTCTTTTTCCTCTTGGTCTTCCTAGACACCAAGACCAGTCTCTTGTTGGGCGCCTCTTTCCGCAGCATTCTCAGCGCGACATCACAAGGAACCAGTTGCGCGTCGACCATGTCCAAATACCCGACACTGCAACTCCTCACTATCGAGTCGTTCACGCAAAGTGGCCCGATACTGACGACCGTAGGCGTTCTGTGAACCACTCGCGACTGTTCCAACACTTCTATTTCCCCGCGAGCCTCGTCATCGATAAATTGCATCTCACTGGCTTTACCCGTCGTGGAACCGAAAGTGTTCGACTGGCTGGCGCTCGTTTTCCCACACGATTCGTGGCCCTTGGGGTCCTTGAGTTGCAACGTGCAATGCGAGCAAGATTGTCCTATGCACTGATCGATGTTCTCTGGGAACTGGTAAGAACACGCCGGCGAGTGATTGCTGGTCAAGTGTATGCCGTTCTTACTGAAAGTGCCGTTCTGGGAATAGGAGCTTATCGGTGCCGTCTGACTGGCGCTTGCTGAAGTGCCGTTCGCGTTGTGATTGTTTTTACCCTGAATACCGCTCACGTTGCTCGAGCACGCCATATTATTCAGACCGTTGAAGAATATTGTCTGGGTCTGAGGACCACCGTTGTTATTGTCTAAACCGTTTACAATGGAGCTTTGAGAGCAGCCGCGGCTGCTCGATGCTTCCTCGCTAGTGGTTTGGCCGTTGTGCATGGACGTCGGGATGATGGCTGAGGCGCAGGATGTCAGTCCTGTTTTATCATCCTGCGATATCTGGTTGAACTTATTATTCTCTAGCTCTTTCTTCGTAACCATGCCGGTCTGTTGATCGGCTAGAGCGGACTTCATTCTTTGGATGTTGTTCGAGTAGTCTGCCCCTGTGTTCGAAGTGGCGATGATAGTCTGAGTAGGCGCAACCGCGTTCTTCGGGGACTGAAGCGCTGGGACGTCGCAACATCTTGGCGGGTTGTGCCTTGGCGGTGTTCGGTAGGTGTTCGTGGTGGTGGTTCTTAAGTTCTCGTACAAGTTACCCATTTCCTGCAGGTCCACATAGGGCAACTCGCTCTCGTAATTCTCGACCCTCGACAGAGTGGCAGGTAAGGCTTCGCTGGCCATAAACTGATTGGAAATTTGAGATTTCGGCCGATTGGAGTTTAGGCGCGCGTTGCGGGGAGTCATCGGCGCTATTGGAGGGGCTTGCGCCTCGGAGGTGCTTCTTGTGGCACCTTGAAGCTCCTGGAACGACTCCTCCTCGTCTTCGGAAAATAGGTTCGGATTGAACGTCGGGTCTGGACCTACAAGAAAAATGTCCCAACTCAGGATTAATGGGCTTCTCGTTATTCGATCGCGATTTATACCTGCTGGCACGTCGTCGCGCAGTTCCGTCATCACCAGGGTCATTTGTCGCGGTTGCAAATGCAGCAACGACGTTCGATAAGTAACTTGGCCTAAGTTCGCAGGCACTGAGTCCGCCAACCCGTGAAACTTGAATTTCGTGCCCCAGATATTGGACGTTACTTCGACCAGCCTCGCGTGCTGCAAACAGATACGTCTTGCGACACTGCTAGTCACGCGACTGACTTTACTATGTAGCCTAAGGCTCGGAGGGCTCGTTAAACTTTGCTACATCACGCAATCTTGCATCGACTCGACGCGCGGCGTGGTCTCTTACTTGTATTACACGGGGGATATTTTCAAACGAATGAAAGTCATAGCGAGTTATAGCGATGAAGTTTTCAGCGGTATGGAAGTCAAAGTAAAGTGTTACCTCGGGCAGGGTGTCTACGTAAGTGAGGTCGTCACTCTCGTCGTTCAATTTCTCTTCCCTTTTCCGCCTGTTCTTCCTCTTGTTCCTGGGCGAGCCGCACAGGTCGGCTGTGTCCCTTTCTGTATCGGATCCATCACTGAACGACGGGCATTGTGATGTATCTTCAATGACCTGTAGGGTGTCCTGACTTTGCGGATCGAATATCACGAACTCTGGCCGGATTTTGCTTGTCCTCCTGCCTTTTAAAAGGGGCACTAATCCTCCCAGATATTCTAGGTATAATGTGTAACATGGCACCGGTTCCACCGCGTGTCTGAGCATGGTGCAGTGTAATCTTCCTCCTCCTGGAGGAGGTCGCGACACGAAACGCCTCAGCTCCTTTGGTTCTGGTACTGAACATCTACAGGCACAGTGGGATACATTATTTGGGATTAAATAAGTTTAATTTTTTATTTCATTAAATGGGAAGCAAAAGTGTGCTGCGAATATTGTCTGGAGGATGTAGAAATGGTTAGTTGATGGTACTTTTTGTAATTTAGTGCGTGGTCGTCAATTCGTATAATAGAAAGTACAGTTGACTTATGTCTTAAGGGGCTGTTTCGGTCTAGAGCCCATAAAAATAGATGATATTTAGGAATTAATTAAAGGAAAATTACTACATATAATTTAATGCGACTTTTTGCATTGAATTAAAGACGTCTTAAACTATAGAAATAAATTTTTTGTTTTTTAATTAATCATTGCAGACGGCACTGGGAACCTGTAGCACCTAAACCATTAGTCTGAAGTAAAAAACAATGCCGGATTATTAAAATGCATGAAACTCACTCGTGGACTAGACTAGAAAAAATTACAAAAAATATTTTTTGAGGAAATAACGACACTTGAAATTTGAAATCACTTTTTCCCTATATTTTTCGTCCTTTCAACGCCTTTGAAAATTACAAATTTTCAATTTTTTTTTAATTTTACTTGTCTGTCCATGAGCCAGAAGTATATTCTTCAAAATAAAAAAAATCAGTTGAATAGGATAATAACTTTTTGAGATACAACACCACCAATTTTGTGAACACTGTTTCGAGTAAAACGCGTTTAAAGTTTTACGTAAGTGCCGAGTTTGCCGCCACTCAAATTCCTATAACTTCGGGAATACATATTAGGAATTTGAAAAAATCCTTTTAAACACGCATTCCTAAATGGTTGAAGATTCGAAAAATGAAATTAAAAAAAAATCGATTCTTAGACCGGAACCTCCCCTTAAGTAGCTACTTAATTTGAAAGTTTTCTCGTATTGATAACTTCAAATATTTTTTATGATGGAAACACTTGAGTTTTTTCCATTAATTACAGAAAAGTGTTTGGGTATTGGCGCACAAAAAAATATTAGTTTGAAATATATTTAAACTGCAAGGTTTTGAAGTGATATTCAAAAATGAAAAAATGGGAAAAACAGGAAATGTCCATTTTTCGTGATTTTGCAATTTATAGCATATTTTGTTGATGGCAACTGGGACTACAAAACTAGTAAATCACAAAGGATTATAAACTTCAAATATCCCCGTAAGATAACGTTAAAGATTTAGTATACTGATTAAAAACAGGAAATGTCCACTCTGCACTAAAACAAAACACAAAATATCCCCACTCTTTGCCTAAGCATATGCTTCTGTCATCAAGGTAAAACAATAAATTATTTAAGAAGAACATTAAATTCATTGAACCATGTTTCTTTACTGATGTACTAAAGCATTAAAACTTTCTCGATAAATCTGTTTTGTGACATCCCCATTTTTCCCCTTACCCTCCATATTAAAGATCCACGACCACACAGTAGCTAAACACTTTTCCCTTCTACTTTGAATATTTTCCATCTAATCTTCAGCTTACACCATGCTTCCCACACCGACAAATACATAGTTCCATTAAGATAAAAGTGCAATCATACATCCGCGCTTAAGTGCATGACAGCAACAATTTCATTTTGCCTTATGGCTTTTTCCACTAATGCTAACGGTTTCAAGGATACAGCCTGACCCAGTTGCGTTCGATACCTTGCATTTTAAACGAATGTATCGCAACGCAGATGCAATATGTATACGTTTCCCTTTTCCGATGAAAGTTGAGATGTTTTACCTTATTGTACTAGCGAAAAGGGCAGCGACGGATGCTCTCAATCTCGGCGGCAATGGAAGTTGCTGGACACTGGTCTCCCTTGTCAGAGCTGCTCTCACAGCCAGGCGAGATAACAGTTGCAACGAGGCTACCCGCCTGTAAAATATATGAGCGGTATCTCAGATACTTGGGCATGATAGCGGGGCTCGGAAGCAAAAATAGTTATTTAAATACAGAGGAATACGTGTTACCTTGACACCCATGCCGCGTGGACACGCGCCCCGGTCGCGACGAAAAGTCTCCTGTCGTTGTGTCCCCACGTGAGTGCCGACACTGGGCACTGATATCAATAAAGGCAGAATTAACGTGCGTTAGAATCATAATGCTGTGGATAGGTAAGCGGTGGTTGTTAAAAAGATATGTACGTACTTGCGTGTACGGTATCGCTGTTGTGTAGACAAGGGTGCCTGTGACCGAATAAAACTTCAAAAGGTTCGTGTACTCGTGCGGGCTGTTCTGCGGGCTATCCGAGTCTTCCGTTCCAGCGATCGCTAACAACTTTCTCGAATTACTCCATTCCGCGTGTAATGGCGCTTTTAGATTCGTACGTATAGTGATCGGCGAAACGTCGTCGAATGACCGCAGCATGACGATGTTGCCGTCGGCGAGGCAGACTGCTAGCACGTAATTCCTGTCGTCTGTAAACACGTAATGCTCCTTCTTCAATTGTGTAATTTTAGTGCCCTTTCTAGATCGACAGTGATGAAATGGGGAGTGGGGATTTACAGGGTGTGATCGATCAGGGAGGAAGTCGCAAGGATTCCTATCAAGGAAGGCTTTGAACAGTAGCAGTTTCTGTTTAATCTTGAAAAGACTGTTAAGGGTCTAGAATAAGCAACTTCGAGTTGCCTAGTGGATTGGTAATACTGTTAATAAGTGTTGCTAATGTTTTAGAGTGTATTTGTTAAGATATATAAGTAAGATTTTGGTGGAATTAATTATAATGCATTATGAGTTTAATTAACCCCTTGAGGCTAGAATATTTGTCCATTTTGTCGATCAAAAAGAACCAAGTTTCTTTTATATGATATTAGAGGCTAAGTATTGTAACAGGTTTTTAAATTTGCGAAGTGTATACATATATAGAACTTTCGACATAACAGGTGAGACACAAATAACAAAAAAAAATATATAAAGTAATTTTTAAGTTAAATGATTTCAAAATGCACTAAAAGCTAAAAAATAATTCTTTTCTTGTACTACAATTATGATGGTGATATGTCACTTTAAAGAAAATCGGGGTGCAGGATATTTAATCGCTTTTCATTCATAGCACATTTCGAGGCTTGATTATGTATTAAAATGAATCGTATTTTGTTATGAAATATCCGGTCCCACGATTTTTTTAAAGTGACATATCACCATCGTAATTTAGTGCATTTTAAAATCGTGTAACTTAATTTTTTATACTTTTTTTTTATTTTCTAGTTTTTAGTGTTTGTGGATTTTTTTTACATTTTTATTTATTTTTTCTTTTTCATTTTTGACTTTTTTTTTATAAAAAAAATGTATTGCCATCGCATCCATGCACGCCTACAAGTAAAGTTTCAAGACAATTCGACTGGTAGAAGTGGGTGAAACTTAAGGTGCCAGTTTTAAACCATGCCCTAAACAAAAACCAAACGCCAAATATACAGAACATCGAAGCTAAGTAAAATCGTTTAATGATTATTTTTGTAAATAATTGTTAATTTAACGACTGTATTATTTGACCACGTGAAAACGCGAATAGGTCATTATTATTTATTCATCAATCTAGTGGAAAACGAGGTAACATAAAGTAAATCATCTGACTCGACAGTAGTGAATATTAGCCACAGGCAATAAACATTAAAGTTTGTCAAAGTTGATAATTAGTGTAACGAAGGTTCACTGAACTTTACGATGACTAGAAAGCTAAATTTGAGTACAGTTCAAAATAAGATATTGAAAGGGTAATTATGTTATCCCGAGAAATTTTCATAAGATAACTGAATACAAACACTATTTTGAAAATTCCATTAAAAAAGTTTGGGAATAGCTTAACCCAAGATGCGAAGGATTAATGGAAAGGCGTTATTCATGATGGAGTATCACAATAAAAATAACTATTATATTCTCATTACACGATGCTATTTATCGCTACTTTTCTAACAATTTAAAGTTTTCTTTACCCAACTACATTAACCATAAATGAACTTCCATGATTGAAAGAAATTGCTTCGTATATTCTAGTTCATTCTGTTTATTTAACATCGATTACCTCGAGAATGAATTCTGAAATGGGTTGAAATGCAATTTCTGTTAAACTAAAAGTACAGGTGAAAGTATAGGACATATGTATACATACATATATACGTATTATTGCTGTAACGTTCGCGTTTAATTCGTTCGAATGCAGCAATTTAAAAGTGTCAAACGCACAACTACGTGAAAACGTGCTATTTTACAGAAACCTAGTACCTTTATGCGATCTATCGTTCGTTATATCGTCGTCCCCCTCTTCCATTGTAAACTTCTCAGCGCTCCAAGCCATCGAAGTGACACCAGCCGCCAATTGTACTTCTGATACCATCGCCCCGTGAACATCCATTACAATTAATTGTCCCGCCGTTGTTCCAAAATATACCTGTCGATACGGACATTTAATATTGTATTGGTTAAAAATATAATGGCAGTTGAGTTTGGTAACAGCATTAAAACTATATATCAGTGGTTCCCAACTGGTGAGTTGCGAAGTGTTTTTCAGTTTTTTTTTAATATTATTAAGTTAGAATTATATTCTGAAATATCTATTTTTAATGTTTTCTTTACATTATTAAATGTACTGAAAAAAGTTTGGGAAACACTGCTATATAGCTTTAACGAAAGAAGTGGTAGTATTAACGAATCCACTACAACTATACTACAAATGACTACATTTCAAAAGTGATCTCTGAAGTCCTTTCTAAACACCTTAAATACTAAATATTCTATGTCACACGTTGTAGATGTGGGAAAGTAACTTGAGGATATACAAATGGTCGACGTACTATAAGTAATAACAGGGCCAATAAAGAGGAGACTAAAACAATCAACATTTTTAAAAGAATTGTTAATGTTAAATTTTTATGGAGATCTATTAGAATTCAGTCTTTTAATTTTTAGAAGCAATAATTTGTAGACTAACGCTGGGCTAGGGCATTTTTTTCTTCCCAGAGTGATAAGAGAATGCTTTTGCAAACATTGAGAAATATCGTGTATATCTTTATATCCGATATCTCTTACATCCCATCCATTTCCGCACATTTACGATTCATGTAACAGATATTTCATAAGAATATTTTGGTTTTCATAACTTATCGACGTCAGAATCGAACAAGCAATCTGTAAAGAGAGACGTCTAGCAATGTAAACGTTAACGCGGATGTGATAAACCTTTTAGCGTCGTTAATAAAGTTTTTACTTGGTAATAGGCCCGTGACAGCTATGATAGAGTGTAATACTACACCGTAATAACGCGAATACTTCGAGATTCCAAGCAGACGTCGACCTATCGTATTTCCCGTGTGAGGTATCCTTTAAAGTGGTGGATGAGGGTTAATGAAAATGAGGGTCATGTTCGGTACTTTATCGCGCATTCTCGTTAATAAGAGTGGATTCTGCTGTTGATTTCGTTCATTAATACGCATTAAGACTACAGAACTGCGTGTCCTATAACCCAGATATTTTTCCCTCAAATTACTAACTGTGTTTATTAAGGGGTTACATCTACCCAGAGATCCGGTAAAAGCATATAAGTTCAGGATTTTTTTGGAGAAAGGTATAAGTGAAAATCATCCACAATATTTTTCTACTAAAAGATACACCTTTTAACTATATTATTCTAAATTTTCGTGAGATATATTATTATAATTAACTAAAGGAGGTATCGGCTTGGATATGAGTCGTGTTTTGTTTTAACCATTAGCTGGTGGACATTTCCTAGGACAAACGACGCATCTGAAAGCTAAATTCAAACAGATTTTAAAAATATATAACTTCCAGAAGTACCTGACGTTCTCATATTTTTAAATTTTGCTTTCAATTTTGCAATAATAGAAGTACTTGCAAAGGCTTCTCGAAAAAAAAAGAAAAAATACTTCCTCCGAAATACGATATTTCAACTTCAATACAAAACACAATATTCCAATTTGGAGAACGTCAATTTTTGATTTCAGATGCATTGTTTGGCGCGGGGAATGTCCATCAGCTAATGCTTAAAAAAAACACGAGTCATATCCAAGCCGACATCTCCTTTAGTTAATAATAATATATCATGAAAATTTGGAATAATATAATTAAAAGGTGTATCTTTTAGTAGAAAAACATTGTGTATGATTTTCACTTCTACTTTTCCCCCAAAAAATTCCTGAACTTGTATGCTTTTCCCAGACCTCTAGGTGGCTTTAACCCCTTGAGCTTTTAAGGTCCTTCATTTATTAAACCTTAAATATTCTTCGTTTTGGCGTGAAATTAGTATTTTACAGTATTTACAATATATACAGGGTACAAGATTATTTTTCCTAGGTGAAAATATAAGGAGATTTCAAGATCAATTTTATATCTCTTTGACGATTTACCTGCTGGTCGTCCGGTGTCCAAATGCCACAAGTAATCGTAGCTTTATCATTCAGCATCGACGACCAATACCTCTGGCCAGCGACGCTGCCAACTAGTACGAAACCGTCCTGCAGCAAGAAACAATTCGTGCATTTCTTTTTCGTGAATTATTGCAATAAAGTAAATGAAAAATCGAACCGAAATCTGCACTTTAATTAGGACAAAATTAATCGATTCTATTTTTTTTTAAACACAAGGGCAAACTGACATGACGTAGCACTGAACTGATAGTGCATTTCACCTAAGCTAATTATACAAGTTTTTATTAAAAAAGTCAACTTTAACATTTTATTGTTTATGTACAAATAGTGATGTCTTTCTTCTCTTACTTCTCCAATGTCAATATTCTACGTCTGCAAAGCTTTGCATGGTAATTTATAAATATTATACTGGTAACATTGTAAAAGCATCTATAGAAAAGAGTAATTTGTTGACGACATGAGGTTTCAATTGTTTTGCTAAAAATGAAATTTGAAATGTGGCCGAGTTTCGTTTTTCAGAAGGAAAATGTAACCATTCGTGATTTCACATATACAGTTGGGAGTAGAATATTGATTTCAACCGTATTCGAAATATATTCACATAAATATAATAATACTTAATCTATTATACGATTTGCTAATTTATTGCATAAATTAAATGGAATTTATTTTAAAACGTATTGTATTCCATATTACGTTTATCACGCTGCGGTTTTTCATATGGAAACCAATTTAACAAACAGGACGATATCTTCGTCGAGTTTATATAATATTCCAACAGACACCACTTCAAACTTCAGCTCGATACGTACAGTGTACCTACAATTTACATTTTATTTAAGCTCTAAATTGCATGCCGCTTGCATATATTTCCTCGTGGAATAAACTATCGCGTCGTTTTGCATATAGCCAGTAGGATGTGTTTTCATTCGACTGTTCTCAGCTAGACATTCAACACTTATTTCCTTGAACTTCCAAGTGACAATTCTAAAGCCACTTCAGGATTCAATTTTACATTTGTGCAGCTGTCATTGTTTGTTGTACGTCAGGGTCTTCCTGACAAAACTTTCTGTTATCTTTGCATATCGATACCAGATAAATTAATCAGTTCGTCTAAAGTCAGACAGTTGGACGTGAAATTCTTTTAATAAAAGAGCTTTCTTATCAAGGGCTTCCATGTGCATTTATTGCAATGAACTATTTGAAATTTCATAGTGAGATTTACCCGGTAACATATGAGTGCCATTCGACCATCGTGGGACCACGAGAAATGAGTGACTGGAGTACTCCTGTCGTTGATCAGCTCTATACTCCATCTTCCCTCGTACTTGATCCATACGAAAATGATCCCCGAACTGTCGCAGGAGGCCAGCTTCTGGTAAGGCTCGTTCCATTTCACCAGTATCACCTGCGAAACAAAATTCACATTTTTGTACTGACAGAGAAGCAAGGTTTCAACACTTTCTGCAAGTCACAGTTACAAATATAAGGAACTTTGTGGCAAGAAACACTTAGAAACACATAGTTTTCCCACCTTTTTTGAATTGCGATCCCCTTTTATAATATTGAAATAACCTGCGACTGTCCTCCTTACATAAAGTAAACTAAATTTAATAAGATAAAGAAAGTATTTCAGAATATACTTCTAACTTAATAATATTAAAAATAAAAACGTGGCGAGCCCCTAGAAAGCACATCGCGACCACAGATTGAGAGTCACTGACTTAGCGCCACAGAATTATTGCTCCAGTTTGAAATAAAAGTTTAACGAAAGCATCTATTATATTTTTCATTTTCGAATAATCATTTTACATACAGTTGTGATAGAAATTAGAAATAGATAAATACATCAGAACAAAGTGGTTTTATAAAGAGTATATGTATTAACCATATTTTGGTCTGGTCTTTCAATATTATTGACAGAGTATATTTTAAAACAACAAATGAGGTCTTACAAGGTTTTAAAACACTACCTACTATATTATAGTCCATGTGGAATTCAAGAATGTCATCCCTTTTCTGTGACCGAATTTAATTAAAGAACGAAAGATGTCAAGGTTTACAATTTTTTCCTCTCTTCGCAAAAAGACGATCTAATACTAATGTCACAAATCTTTTCGAAAATTAATGCTACCGTCAATTCTGAAATTGCAGTAATATTAGCACAGAAATAATTGGAGTACATGGTGTAGAACGACACTTATGAACTCTCAAGCCATCAAACGTGTTTATAGCCTCTCATTAAAAGTTCAACCTGGCTCAAACAGTTGACCACCTTCCTGTGACCAGCCTCCCTCCCCTGTAGTAGCACGTAACTATTGTACAGAAGTCGTCGCTGTTTTCACGTTACACTAATTTCACGAGCTCAAGTAGAGTGGACGTACCAGTGAATGAGAATTTGTTATTAACACGAGTAAAATAAGTTATTAAAATAAGTAACTAATTAATTAGAAACTTCTTTTAATTTTTTGCTTCATATCCTAACAATTTTTGCAGCACTTTGAATCTATCACGCTGCAAACATAATTTTATAATATTGTCCATTTATTACCTTTAAATGATTATACCTAGTCATGCGGCCGAAAACAGGCGAATGTTTGTGAATATTTTTTCAAAAAGCGAAAGCATATAGTTTTACAGAAATTTTGCACTTAAATGAGCAACATTTAAAGAACATTTGGTAATTTTTTCGTAGAGAAATATTTACGTTTATAATAAAGTAACAACGCACTTCCAAGAAGCCTTTTTAAAAATTTGGTTTTGCGGTGAGCACTGCCATTCGGAAACAAATTATCTAAAATCAAAAACAAAACAGATTTCGTTAGTATATTAATGTACCCTCTGATGAACGGATGAAATTTCCAAAATATTAATTTAGAACAAAATGGTCGACTATTTAAAATTGAAGTCCTACTTTTGTCGCGTGATTTTTGCACGAAAAAATCATGATTTCAACTTTATACAGCCGCCATTTTATTTTAAATTAATATTTCGGAAATTCCTTCCGTTAATCAGGGGATGCATTAATATACTAACGAAATCTTTTTTTATTTTAGACAATCTGGTTCCGAATGGCAGTGCTCACCGCAAAGGCAATTTTTTAAAAAGGCTTCTTGGATGTGGGTTGTTATTTTATTATGAACGTAAATATTTTCCACGAAAAAATTACCAAATATTCTTTAAATGTTGCTATTTTAAGTGCAAAAAGTTCTGTAAAAATATATGCTTCCGCTTCTTCAAAAAATATTCACAAAAATTCGCCTCTTTTCGGCCGCCTAACTAGATATAACACTAACTTCAAAACTGATAATTCTTCTTAGGTTTAGACGCCGAAATTTTGTTTCGAAAGGACACACTTTACACCTCAAAACCCATAGCAGTTCTAACTTCAACCACTCCAACACGATGGTACCCAATAATAAATCGTACCATTCGTTCTCTCGCCGGATACTTCCTTTCCCATTCTTGTATCAAATTAATAAGCTTCTTATTTATCATTTTATTCACAGTAAAACCAAGTTACTACTGTAAAACCAAATCCGAACAACGTTTTGGGGTAGTTTGCTAAACCCACCCCAACGGCACCAAAGTCTCGGCTAATGTAGTACGTTATTCACGACGTAATTTGCCTTAAGCGACGTGCTTCAGACTCGGTGCGTGCACTTTGGCGCAGGACGTGTGACTTGAACTACGTCTGCGGGGACTCTTCAAGAAATACCTCGAGTAAGACGCGTCGGGCGAGTGCTTTCGACGACTGGGCAGTAATAGTTTCTTGAAAGAAGAAAATGAAGTCAAAGCTTCTTAAAATCGTACGCCTTTGAATTATATGTGAGCAAAATTCTGCATAAAGTTGTAAGCACAGAGGGTTGTTTTTGATTGAGCGGTGCTTGCAGTTTGGAAATTCCTGAAGAAGAGTGTGTTCTATCAAAAGAGTATAGGATTTGTCGAATATCTATCAATTTACCTAATTTCTGTGAAGGATTCAGATAACGATTGTAGGAAAATCTTGAAATCTTCAAACACTATAATTCTAGCAGCGAGTGTTGGCTCAAATTTTGTTACATGATAGTAGTAGCATTACAGTAATTATCCTCAAAATACTCGGCAGCTTTTTATTTACATAACTCAGCTGGAAGTCAGATGTCTTGCGAGCAAACGAAGTCTGCCTTTTGATCTTACAGATTTCTCATGCACAAACATCTTTTGTTACTTGTGCTTACTCCTCTGCTCCTCTTCTCTGGGGAAGAGTATTACATTCGTTGGATCAAAGACTATCCGCAGTCTCAGTGTACAGCTGAAAGATTTGAACTTGCAGGTGCCTCCTATCTTAGTCGCCATGGCCCCTTAGTTCACGGTCTTCAATAAGTAAAACTAAAACGCGTATGCCCCTGCTAGCTACATTTTAGATTTAATAAGAATCTATTAAAAGCTGCTTTCAAGTTATTTAAACCTTGCCATCGTATTTCATATTTAACTACGCTTTTAGCCTTTTTCACTCTTTTACATCATGATTCATTCTTCTTAATCGCATTGAGACTCCGTTTCCTTTCATTCCCGCTGCTTCTTCATCATATTACATAAAATAAAGTATTTTTCTAATGTGATTATAAGTGGAGACATTTCATATAGTTACGTCATTTAGTTGAGGTGTGTAAAGTTGCTACTTTCGTTAAGTTAACTTTATTTTTCTTCTGCTATTGTGATAGAGCATAAAAAACTACATAATTCTTATATTCAAAGTTGTGTTCTATCTCGCACCCTTATAAAGTTATATTAAAAAACGAAAAAAACGCCCCAACTTTAAGGGTTGATTTCACCCATTCAGAGTGAATTTCCGCAGAAAGAAAAGTTGCTCCTTGCATACTCAAATATGCTCTACATTCACGAGAAATTTCATTAAAATCAGAATTTTCTGGTTGGTGAGGTTTCCTTGCCAGGGAGATTTAATTGAAAGAAACTTCTCGACAGATAGCATAAATATATATAACATTTAAATCCTAATAATTTAACAGTAATCTAAGGGTAGCTTCCCAGAAGTATCATGGCCACAGGTATTACCATAAAATCGAATTTAGAACACGATAGGGTGTTTAAAAATATCCAAACATTCGAGGAGGAGTAACTTTGGATGTTCAATCCGTGATAAAGGAGAGATACATCAATGTAGCGTTATAATTAGCCCTTGCACGCTACGTGTCTATGAACGTCATACAGCAGAAAGCACAACACAGATATTTTCCGCAAATAATAAATCCAGATCTACCGTTAAGCTATCTTTAGTGGCATGTCATTGCACCGTCATGAAAGCATATTACTGCCCATCGATCGATCAGCGTTGTCCGTTTAGTGGCTTGCATGCTCGCGTACGATTTTACCATCTAAATTCTACCTACTACATTTTAACGAAGGAGACTTTCCGATACACATGCAGAATGGTACCAAGGAAAAATCGTTTCTAAATCCATGCTGCTATGTACCGTTTATTTTATCAATTTTATTATTTACTACCAACGTTTGGTTGTCGTTTTATTTAAATAAAAATGTTGCCCATCTCTGTGTCATACCATGCCACGCGTGGACTATTGTAAATGGAGAGAACTGGAACAAAAGTTCCCAATCTGTTTTTGCAATCATTCAAATTCAAACAATTAAATCGATCGAACTTTTGTATTATTTAATGCATTAATTTACTCGTGTAAATTGTAAGTATTCATTTTTACTTCCGCCCTTCACTTTTCACTTTTATTCTATTTTCTATGTATGTATTTTCTATTTTCATTTTTGTTCTCATTTTTATTCTCATTTTCATTCTCATTTTCTATTTTCATTTTCGTTCTCATTTTTATTCTCATTTTCATTTGCATTCTCATTTTAATTCTCATTTTCATTCTTATTTTCATTGTATATTTTTCATTTTTCATTACACATTCTTCACCTTTATTTTCCATTTTTCTATCATAGTTACAGTCGGTGTAGAAAGTATTCGTACAGCGACCAAGTTAAAGTAAAACTTTGTATATCCATGTCAGTAATCAAGGGACACGGTAGTGTCTCGCGCCAAGTATATAATATATATGCGCAGCGCGAGACACAGAGTGGCTCTATTACGCCACGACTCGCTATCAAGAACCCTGAGATTTCCGAATCTCAATAACGGCTGATCCGATTAGATTTTGAATGGTCTTAATGGATAGCTTGGGTTTGATTTACATTAGAAAAGTGCTTTCGTTTTGTTCCTACGGGCCTTATGAGCTGAGATATTTCGATGTAAAGTTGCAATTTGCTGAATTTTATGTTCGTAAAATTCAGACCGTCATCGTCATCGTCCTACACTTCTGGGCAAGAGGGGAGTATGAAAGGGTGAGGAAATGTCTCTCAGGCACGTCGTTCATTGGATGCGGGTTTTGGCCAATCGCGTAACAAATAATCTGACAGCTACATAGCCAGAGATAACCTACCATGTGCTTAGTGTCAAATTAAGTAAATTGTCCGAATTTGAAATGTCATGAGTTTTTACACTAAATAGGAGACTGAATTATTGTCTCAATTAACAAAGTCGCCAAATTTTTTTAATAGTTTCTTATGAAGAGTCGCAGACTTGAAAGTTGTTCGGAGAAGGTTCGACAGAGAAGCATCTTCTTTCGCACAAGTTTCTAGAAATTATACAATGCATGCACAAAATAATATATTGTTTTTATACCAGCAAACTATTTTTTAATTAGAATTTTTATGTAAAGCTTATAGAAACGAAGGGGACGCAGAGGCTCGGATAGAAATGAAGGGGACGCACAAGCTTGGATGGAAATGCAGGCGATGCACAGGCTTGGAGGTTGTCCGGAGAAGGTCTGAGTTAGATCTCTGTCCCTGATATAGACAGAGAAGCATTTTGTTTCCCACAAGTTTCTAAAAATTTGTCAAATAAGGTAAATCGACAAAATTTGTCAAATTAGCATTGCATTAAGAATTAAGAAAATTATGGTGGACTGTTTGCAAGGTAGAGCAGGTCACATTAGTGAAGTAAGCACACTGAAAACGCATCTCCCTTGATACTTTTCAATCTTTTGTGAAAGATATATTAATTATATTAATTAAAATCCACAGTCGTTCCCACACTATTCATTAATTTTATTAGTTTCCCATTAACAATATTTCAATTCACCAATAAACATCTAAACCAACACCAATAAAAATATTGAAAATCTCTTTGTTCATTTTCGCTAAATTATCATTAGAATTTTTTAAATTTCCTGCAACAAGACTTTCTACCATATGCTCTCACCTCCTTCGGACACATTATGTAGTCTCTACACTTACTACAGCAAAAGGCCACTCTATTTCTATATATTTTTATATAATTAACTAGTAGTACAGTAAAAGATAAGATGTTGGACATGTTTAAGCTTATATTCTATTCTAACTTATAACGCCAACGTGTAGAAATATCAAACATCTGAGTTGAACGTAACGCCAACGAGTAGAAATATCAAACATCTGAGTTGAACGTAACGCCAACGAGTAGAAATATCAAACATCTGAGTTGAACGTAACGCCAACGAGTAGAAATATCAAACATCTGAGTTGAACGTATACGAATATGTAATAAACTACAACATTATGAAAGTCTTTGATAGGCAGTTTGTCTATGTTAAGTATCAGTGGACGCAACAAGAAGATATTGGATACGTAGAAGCATGTTTTAACTCAGATGTGTTTGATATTTCTAATCGTTGGCGTTATAAGTTAGAATATGCTTCAACGTGTTGAATTTTAAGTATCCAATATATTCTTATTGTATTGCTTGTTATATACAGTAAATATATATATATATATATATATATATATACTTCATGTTACGCAAATGCAGTTATACAATGTTTAATGCATTTGAGTGCCATTAGAAAACAATTGTTTAATTGTAATGAATCATCAAATGTTTTGAAGATATTAATGCATCGATATGAAAATGAAATGCACAATTTAAATACATATACAGTACGGCAAAGTTTAGGAGAACATTTTTCAATAATAAATAATTCACCCGAGGGGGTGAAACAATTATCCAGTCATAATAAACACTACAAAATGTGTGAAATCCCTACAAAATTACCTTTTTTAAAAAAAGGTACAAAAAGGGGCGCAAAGTATATAATGTCATCAAAAAGAATCCCATTTAAAAACATTGTCGTAAATTAATATAAATTTATTAATGTGCTATATTTAACATTACAAAAGTAATGATATACAATTGCGCCAAATATCACAATGAGTATTTATACAAATCAATATTTTAATACGAATAAATATTTTATTCAAAATACTTGGCGCTGCTCTCCGAAAAAAAAGTTAATTGTCTTGATTAATAAATAAAACAAGACAAGACACCACAGAGACAAGAAAGAATGAAAAAGATTTTAATGCAATTTATGCATATTTATTCAGTTTAGCATCACCAATTGGGAGAGCAGCGCCAAGTATTTTGAATAAAATATTTATTCGTATTAAAATATTGATTTGTATAAATAGCCATTGTGATATTTGGCGCAATTGTATATCATTACTTTTGTAATGTTAAATATAGCACATTAATAAATTTATATTAATTTACGACAATGTTTTTAAATGGGATTCTTTTTGATGATAAAATTTAACGGAAAGCAATGATTAATCAATATTCTTTGATGTTTGTAGAATAGATTTTGTATAAACAAAATTTTATTCCCTTTAACATTTTCAAAGATGTTAACAAAAAGAGATAACCGCGCAGAAATGGACGCGCAAAAAGTATTCGTACAGTTGAATAAATAATTAATAAACAATGGAAATAAACTAAATGTATAATGTTTTAATAATTTGTGGGATTGCCTTTTGATTTTATAATAGCTTCAAGGCTACTTGGTATGGAATTTACTAAGTTGGATGTTATAGCAGGCTGTATTTTACTCTACTCTTCTAGCAGAATGGCTTTCAAGCTTTCTTTAGATATAATATTATGATTACATATTTTTTTGTCCAATTAATCCCATAGATGCTATATGGGATTGATATGTGGTGATTATAGCGGCGTTTTAAAATATTTTGGTGGGTTATATGAAACCCTCTGCCTAGTATTATATGCAGAATGCTTTGGATCATTGTCATGGGTAAATATAAAATTGTCATTAAGTCCCATTTTATTTGCACTAGCATGGATGTGCTTGCTCAGGATGTCAATGTAAACTCTATAATTTATAATACCATCGATGAAATGTTGAGCTTCCACTCCAGCTGCACTCATACAGCCCCAGACACATACAGAACCCGCCGCCGTATTTCATCATGGATCGCAAATTTTCTTTCCTAAACTCTGTATTCTTGTTTCTCCATACTGTGAAGTCTGTTTTACAACCAAATACAGTATTGTCTCCCTATGTGCCCGATTTGGTGTACAGAGTTTAGGACAGAAAATTTGCGATGCATGATGAAATACGGCGGCGGGTTCTGTATGTGTCTGGGGCTGTATGAGTGCAGCTGGAGTGGAAGCTCAACATTTCATCGATGGTATTATAAATTATAGAGTTTATATTGACATCCTGAGCAAGCACATCCATGCTAGTGCAAATAAAATGGGACTTAATGACAATTTTATATTTACCCATGACAATGATCCAAAGCATTCTGCATATAATACTAGGCAGAGGGTTTCATATAACCCACCAAAATATTTTAAAACGCCGCTATAATCACCACATATCAATCCCATATAGCATCTATGGGATTAATTGGACAAAAAAATATGTAATCATAATATTATATCTAAAGAAAGCTTGAAAGCCATTCTGCTCGAAGAGTAGAGTAAAATACAGCCTGCTATAACATCCAACTTAGTAAATTCCATACCAAGTAGCCTTGAAGCTATTATAAAATCAAAAGGCAATCCCACAAATTATTAAAACATTATACATTTAGTTTATTTCCATTGTTTATTAATTATTTATTCAACTGTACGAATACTTTTTGCGCGTCCATTTCTGCGCGGTTATCTTTTTTTGTTAACATCTTTGTAAATGTTAAAGGGAATAAAATTTTGTTTATACAAAATCTATTCTACAAACATCAAAGAATATTGATTAATCATTGCTTTCCGTTAAATTTTATTACTGACATGGATATACAAAGTTTTACTTTAACTTGGTCGCTGTACGAATACTTTCTACACCGACTGTAGGTATATTTTGATATATTATGCATTTATATAGATTTATTGTATTATTCAATCCATGCACACACAAAATGCTATGTATTCTTGTTATGTAACTTGTTTTAACCCGTTTATGAATAATAATAATTTTAATTTTTTCTGAATTCTACTCCTAATATTTCCATCAATGTATAATGCTTAACGACAGATTGCTGTTGCTCGCAAAGATGTTGCAGCCTATAAATAGTGATTCTAGATTAATCGCTTTTCAATGTGGTTGCTCGATCGATGCTCGGGCACGTGCTTCAAAAAGACAAGGAAGAGATGGTAAGAGACTCGGCGGAAGGGAGAGTCGCAACGCCAATCGTGAAAAAGTAAGGAAGAGGATCTTGTACGTGACACGTGTGACAAGAAGGTACTTCGATCGCTCTACGTACACCATAGCGGGAGCACCCCACAGCATATGACGCTATAACTAAACTCGTCAGCCTGGAAGAGCAGAGGCTTTAAGAGGGAGTTATTGATGGTTCCGTGGAACGCTTTTCACTGTACGGAAATTTTCTATCGCCGGCTGCTTTGATACTTCGTAAACTTGGCACCTCATGCTGGTTTATGCGTACTCGTAATGATTAGCACTTTGACTGGCAACGGGAAGCCAGAACTCCACCCCAAGGCTGGCGGGCTTCGCGCACTTGCCATCTGCGGAAAAGTACTGCTCACCTTGGTGCGAACACCTAACTCAGACCATGGCTAAACCTTGGCGTTGCACCAACTGTTTTCATTTTGTGTAAATACTTAGCTTCCTTCGTCTGATTCGTGTGCACAAATTCAGCTGCGTTTACATTTATAGTCAGTGTCAGGTTAAGGGGATGTTTCGATCTGAAAATCGATTTTTTTTATTTCGTTTTTCTAATGTTCAACCGTTTAAGAATATGCGTTTAAAAGGATTCTTGGAAATTCGAAAAATTCCTGGAGTTATAGGCATTTGAGTAGCGACGCATGCGTAAAACTTTAAACCCGTTTTTCTCGGAACAGTGTTCTCGAAAAGTTATTATCCGAGTCCATTGAAACTTTTGGTATTTTGAAGAATATACTTGTGTGCAGTGGAAAACTTCTGATACATTTTCTAAAAATTTTATTTTTGAAGGGCTTTGAAACGACGAAAAATATGGGGAAAAAGTGATATTAAATTTCAAGTGTCATTTTTGTAATTTCTAAAGCGACGTCCACTAGAGAATTTGATGCCCTTTAATAATCTGGGATTGGTTTTTATTTCGGACCAATGGTTTAGGTGCTACAAGTTCTACCGTTTTGGATGAATTCTTTGATGCCTCCAATTCAACAAATCCCCACTGCCATTTTCAATAGTTAATTACAGAAAAAAAATATATATTTCTATAACTTACGACGTTCTTAATACAATGCAAGAAGTCCTATTAAATTATCCGTGGTAATTCGCCTTTAATTAATTCTGAAAGATCACCTATATTAGGGGCTCTAAACCGAAACCTCCCCTTAAGGCAGATGACATGGCACTTGCAATAAAACTGTAAAGTTTTATAAAGTTTTATAGAGTTATAAAGTTTTTACAAATTTTTTTTATATGTGTGTTAAATATAATTTTAATTAATCTTTATATTATTGCTAAAGCTTTTCTTACTAATCTATTACGTTTGTTATTAAATCAATATTCAATGTTGATGGCAGTCAGGGGCCCAGTGTGTGTCAGAGACTCTTCAAACGTAGTTTTTATACATTTTATATAATTGTATGGAAAAAGGTAGTAAATCATAGGCCTAACAGGCATGACTGTGGGGGGTAAATATAAATTTTCTATGTATGATTATTCAAAAATGTGATTTACGAAAGGTCAAAGGAACAGGGTAAATGTGATATTTCATATTCTAAGTTACTAATTAGCATGCATTAGCATTAACATGTAGCGCAGTATATCAGGCAACCAGATTATTTTTTAACCATTTATTACATACAGTTATAAAAAGATCAATTGACAGCTCACGGCCAATGAGAGGCTGAACCTAGAAATCAGCATTATCTGAATAAAAAATTATTGAAAAGAAGCATGGCATAGAAGCCAGTTTATCAATATGCTGTATACAAAGGATTTGAATAACCCAGTTATTCCTATACAAGAGATAATACAAACGGTTTTTACTTGAAGTGAATTTATTCAATAAACACCGATTCTTTACTTAACCAACTTCGAGTATGTACTCTTTTCTTAATAAGAACTCTCTTTTCATCTGTATTTGTGTTATTCAAAATAAGTGCAGCTACATTCACTTTAATTAATATTCTGATCCATACAATAATTGTGAGTATAAATTACTACCTTTACTACTCGGCTTCGGCCAAAATTTAGATTCTGATTTTATTTAAAAAAAATTATTTTTAGTTTTTTTTGGTGAAAATAGTCACATTTATCTGGGTTAGCCAGGCATAATAAACTGAGGTACATTTCGTGACCCCCGAGTTTACCATTCGAAAGATTTTAGGCGGCAGACAAACACACAAACATACGATACACTTTTTACTTTATATATTGAGATCACATTTGCATTTAATGCAAGCCAAATGTTTTCCTTTTAATTATTTATTATCACATCTGTATTATTGGCTACGATTTACACATATATTACAATTAAAGTGACTAATTGTAAGTAGCAATGTTCTTTGTTCAATATTTGTGTATATATTAGTTAAAATACAGTTGCGCGTTACAGTTGGTGTAGTTGCCAATGTTTTGTCTTATACATGATGCAAGATGTGTTTATTTCTTTTAAAAATCATAAGGCCTTCTTGCATTGATTTTTATTGACAAGCTATATGTTAACGTGACTAAACACGACGAATCAAATGGTACAAATATCTGCGTGACACATATGTGTCAGCGAGAATCAGCAAACGAAAATCGTTTTCCCTTCCAAGAATCGACTGAGGGTATAACAATCGCGAGGATAATAAAATCTGGCGACCCACGCAGATGAAAAGTATGTTATAAATTGTCAGAACATGACTGGCCCGAGAAAGTCGGGGAACGACAGAGACAGAATAAAGGTGCTGATCGATAAGAAGCTATGGTTGCGTAGAATTCTCTCGTGGCATCGAAACCGTGCAGAATGCGAGATTGTGGGAAACGTCTGGAGCAACCAATATATTCGAAGTCTTCGTGAATTCCGTCTTCGAGGAAACATCGGTCTCTCTCCCAGCGAGATTTATACGAGTTTCTCTTCCCCAGACACTATTATATTATAAGAAATTCCGCGCAGAGATAGCGGAAAATTAAATAACTTGCGCGATAGCGGATAATATTGTGTTTATTCAGCTGAATGCTTGCTTCTCAGCGAACAAAAGGAGCGTAAAATGGGTCCTTGGTTTTATACCGTCTCGATTAATTGCTCGCGAGCACGACAACGGGTAGGTACATACTCCGATTAACTTTCAGATATTACAGAACTTTTGCAGTCGTCGCTTTATATGTATGTTAATAGATCATTAAAAGACATCTCTTCTTTTTAGGATATTATCCATTTTAATTTCAGTATTTTATTTTAAAAGTCGTCCCAAATAAAATGGCACATAATCCTTGTGTTATAAAAATATTGGGAGACCTTACGAAGCTTGATATGTTGTTTAAATTTTCTCTATATTATAAACAGTTACAGAAGTTTGTTATATAGCATTCCTGCGTAGTCACTTCGTTTAAGCAATTTTCTGCGTTGCGAACATTATGCTCCACTTCGTTTGAAACCGACTTTAAAATAATATGAGCGATGCAGTGAAGTGAAAATACAGCATGCGATGTAAAACATACAAAGTGGACTTTGAAATAATTCTGAAAAGCCGGGGGAAAATATTTCATTTATAATGTTTAATAATATAATTCTCGTATCTCTTACCATTTCTATAAATATAATTTTATTCCGTCACTGATGAATGTATTATATAATAAATCAATAATGGAACTAGTAAAGTCGATCAATGTACCTTTTTAATGTGCATTACGAGGTTGCTCTTTGATAAATAAACCAGTGAACAAATGTTGTGTGTGGTATGCATTTATATTAGTGTCAAGTTATAGCCAGCAACCTGACAGTCTGCCATATTCAGTTTCGTCCAAAGTGTATCTAAATCCTTCCAGTGCTATTTCGGTAAGACGTCCGTTTTGGGGAAACGATGTCAATGTACTTTGCAGGCAATGGTGCTTTTAATTCTACAAGTTATAGTGGTAGAACGATAGCATGAACTTTGAAATATGTATTCAGATATTTCTTCTCGTATCATTAATAACATTGCACTGCAAATATGTAAATGAGAAAGAATCTTCAAAACGAATTTGAATGACTTCACACGAGCAATAAGGTGTACACAGATAAGTTGTATCATTAAAATTGTTCAAAATCATTAACGGTATCAATATTTTCTTAAATGTATTAAAAATCCTTTAAGAATGATTTACCAAAGGATCTAAATGTTTGACCATAAATAATCATTTTCACCTGAGGCTCTCAAATTTTAACACTTCCCTACTTTTTATTTTTACTTTGTAACTCCAATTACATTATTTATTCTACCATTTCGTTTCATTTAATAAACCCATTTCATTCATTCTCTACACGCAATTCGTACAGGGAACTACAACTTCCCATTATAAAAAAGAATTAACTTCACATCAATAATTCAGAATCTGTATCAAATCTTTGAAATGATAGAAAATCTTTTGTAAACAGTTATCACTTACCACACTACTACCAATAAATAATAATGCTTTATTTCAACTCCACAGCCACGAAATTTTTTGACTTGGTTTACATTCACCTAACTCTATGCAAGCTAACTTAACCCAGTTATTCTTCTCATATCTACATTTCCCATCCCCTCGTTCGTCCTGCTCATATCTGCATTCTAGCTTAGTTCGTTCCTTATATTTTTACGCGTTTTCTCTATAGCTCTTAGCCAGCTTATCACCGCCACATTTATCCCGCCTTCCACCACTTCCTCCTTTCCTAGGTCGCTAGTATCTATCCTATGACAACCCTTTAATAAATGTTTTATTGTACCTATTTCTAGATTACATAGGTTCCATTTTCCTTTTTCCTTGTCTAACCAGTATCGGTTTCTTTCCTCGACGTTTCAACATCTTGCCCTTGCAATTAGCCTTTGGCTGTCTCCCTTTCCTTCTTTTTCCAGACACTCAACCTTTCCCACTGTTCTTATATATTTATTTCTTCTTATTATAGTTGGCACTCTGAATTTTATTATACTGCACCGGGCATTGCTGTTCTTTGTCCCTTTCAGTCAGAATTTTAACTTTATATCTGCAGTCTTAGGTTCTTTTAGCTGGCTATAACCATTTCTCTACAGATATTCTGCTCTTTCCCTGCTATTTTTGCCCTCCCAATTTTCTTTTCCTTTTCTTTCAGACACTCTTTAACCCTTCGTGGTCACACCTTCTTATAATCACACATTGGTCACTCGAATTCACTGTACCCCAGCGACATTTTTTGAGTTACCATTTTCGTATTTTTGAATCTTTTAACTTTTTAGTGATAATTGTACATTCGTAATACTTATACAGTCATGGTCTAATAGTCTTTTTCTAGAAACATAAATTTTGATATGATAAAATTTGTAGTTGAAAATGAGCGATTTTCCATGGTTGTGGGAAAAACCGATTTTTTTACAAATTTTTTTTATTATTTTTTGCGATAAATCCCCTTTGGAAGTCGTAAAGGTGCGACATTTCAAATCGAAAATTGCTCTTGGGGTATAATGCACCCCGTGTGACCACGAAGGGTTAACTAACCCTCTACCTTCTCTCTCTACCTCAATGCTCTTTTCTCTGCTTTAATCATAATCTTCTCCTTCTTGTATCTTCCAATACCTACTGTATAATTTAGTGTGCAGTAATCTAAACCTAAGCACCACCTCAGGTACTTTCTCTGAATCCGTTCTATTTCTGACCTTTCCTTCCACCTAAAGATTTTCTTCTTTTGCAATTATCTTTAAACTTTCTTACCCCCATTCCCCAGATTCTTTAATGTGACTACTTACCTACGTCTCCATTTCATTGAAATCACACACCTAAGTAGATATCTAAATTCTGCTGCCTTCTCCACCTCTACTCCCTTCCATTCCCATTTTATTTTCTGTTCCCTGCCTCCTCCTTTTCTAAATACCTTTTTCTTGTTTTAATAGTTTCCTAATTTTCACACCATATTTTTCATAACTTCCTCTTTTTCCGCCACTAACACAAAATCTTTCCCTACCAATTTCGATACCTTCACCTGCTCCGTTTGTGAAAACCTCTTTCCAAATCTCATAAGAAAATATTGAACAATATAGGGCTCAAAGGACAATCCTGTCTCACGCCATTTGCCGGTCCAGAATTTGTTACACTGCTACCATCTCTAATATTACATTTCATAAAATAGCATACCAATAAAAATAATTCTGTCTCATATATATATTTTTCAATGGAACGCTAAAACTACAAACAGGCAATGCACAGACAGCAAAGAATTATTAAAAACTTTCGGCACTTCAGCAGCGGAAGAAGCTAATTGATCGAATAAACGGAAACGTCACCCTTTAATGCCTTGGCTGAGAACACATCTGCTCGTGAAAGCATTCGGTAATAGTGCACGACGTCGGGTTCGCGATCTTTATTTGCTTTTTATCGGGTTCCTCGATCTAGGGCGCAGGTACAATTATCGGGCTTTCATTTTCCGGCATTGCGTTTCGTCGTACATTCCGCTCGCTGGGCATTGTGTTCAAACATCGCCGAGAGGCCATCTTGTCCAGCCACGTATACTATATTTTCTCAATGGTCAGGTGGATGTGGAAAATACTACGTGCAGAAGCTGTGCGTGCCCTTTGTTCGTACATTTCTACTGGCTCTCTCTACTTTTTCTTCCGGTCTTTCTTTTTTCCCGTGACTCTCCCATCCTTGTTCCTGGCGGAACACTCCGTGCAGCGGGGACACAGTGCCATGGAGATTATTCCACTAATCGCACGAGGGCGAAGTATAAAACACTTTTAATGGAGAAACAGTTATTTCGAGAGACTTAACCGTGCCTTTTCTTGAGGGATGTGAGTGTGCGTCTAGGTGCAATGGTATATTTCTTTTTTATAATTGTGAAATGGTATATTCGACAAGTTAGAAATGTTTGAATGTGATTGGTAAAATTTTATTGACCACAGAGTGGCGATATATTTTACTCTGAAATCTGCTGTAAGGTGTCGAGAGAAGTTTAGTCGCATGTTAATGCGACTAAACTATACTTGGACCATTTCACGTGAAATCGATAACTGTTTGCGTTCGATACGAGGGATTTGGGTAAAATTGTAATACAATATAGTTCATGAGAAATTCGGGGAGGTTTAAGCCACCATTGTGCTGGTCTCAAATTTATTTAAAAATTACGGAACAAAGTGATGTATGGGCGTCCGGAGGGTGATGCAAAAGGATCAGTTGCCCCCTTTGGCTTTGGAGAAAAAATGAATAATTTTTTCAAACTGATGTTTATTAAGTTCATACTAAAAAAGGAAATATTTTTAAATTTGGGTTTTAAACTTTCAATTAAATTGGCACTATAAAATGGGTTAAAAAAGTAAGAGAGGTATATTTTTTTTTACCAACATTTCAAAGTTGCCCTACCCCCCTGGAAAAAGGTCTACGGACGCCCTTGAAGTGATGGATGGAAATTGGTATCTAATTTGTTAGTTACGGAGATTATTACTGTTTTCCTGCGATAGCCAGTTCGAACTCTACGCTGCTATGGATCTTTTACTCCTTGGGAGATGGCCAATAATCTTTCCTTGCCACGTAGACTAAAAATCTCTCTCTTTATCTGTAACACCTAATGATGCTACTTTTAAGAATGCTCTTCTTAAGGAATTTTAATTTTTAAAAAAATAGTTCCATATTTTTCACTTCAATAATTAGATCCTATTTAAAAGATCTTGAACTACTGTGATGCATAAGCTTGATACTTGATGCGATCTTAAACTTGAGTTATAAAACAAACAATTTTCGTCAACAAAAGTATATTTGGTACTTGTCACTAGTTTCTAAAGAAAGAAATGCTCTTTCGAATTCGAATAATTCCATATTTTTTACTTTAATAATTAGATCCGATTTATGAGATCTTGTACTACTGGGGTGCATAAGTTTGATACTTTCCTCCGTATTTCTCGCAACTTTCCAACTACTGTACATATGCTTCGTCTTTTTTTCCACTGAAATGATGGGATGGAAGCTACCACCTTTTACCGAAATATCCACTATCTTCTAACTTACATCAACACTTCTCTACATTTAAAAGACATTCAAGCTCCAGACCATTCTCGGAATACATATTATAAAAAATTCTCCACAATTCATCCAAAATACATTGAACATCAGCCTTGCCGATCATACAGATCATTAGGCAGTTATTGTTTAATCAATATTAATCAATTATATCCACCCATTACTACTTATCTTAATTTTAGAATTTACACAATTATCAATTGATTAACAATATTTTTTGTAATAAAATTATCAATCTATTTGTACATAATTTTGATCTCGATTATTGGAGGAATAATAATTATATTACTTTACTTCACTAAAATAATTAATTACCAATCTTCAAAAATTATAATTAATGACCCAATAATAATTATTAGTTACCCAACTGAGTATAGGTATTATTAAGCAATTAATCGAGCCTTTCTAAATGCCTCTCACGATAAAAATCAGAAATCTGGGCCGTTTCGATATAAACTCTCCAGACTTACGCGTCTTATTATCAATTCGCCGTTATCACATCAAGAATAATTAAATTTCCTATCCAATTTTTCCACGCACGGTTACATCTACCGCCAGATTGCAAGGCACCAGTTCCAATTAGGTGGCAACACGCGCGATTACGGGCACACCCTGAAATTCTATTTCGTTACATATTTCGCGCTGATATTTGCGCAACGCAAATATCCTGCTTTAATTCTCGCGTTCGCGGAACGTTCCGTCGGCACTTGGCGCATACGAATGCCGAGGATTTCGCTCGGGCCCGTGTCGCATAATCCTTTGAGCACACTCCGAGGGGCGGTTATCTCCGCGACTCGTTTCTTTTTTTGCAATGGCTTCTAACCCGCGCCCGCCCGGCCGTGTAATTACCCACGATTTTTCCCGTTTCCACGTCTGAAATTAGTTAACTTGATAAGCACGCGTCGTCGTATCGTCAATTAACAGCCGAGGCGCCCTTTCGTTGGAAAAAAGCTGAAGAAGCGCGAATACCGCGAATCTTTGGACACGGTACTTTAAACGTCACGTGTCCCTTTTTTCGTTTTTTTTTTAGCAAGGAATGGCGCGTAACGTTTGAACCGGCTAATGCATTGCAGTAAAAGCTGCGGCAAGTGCTGTAATGTTCCTCACTGAACTCGTTTCGTGAATCAATGATGTTCCTTTGCACGTTGTCGGTGTTTTCAGTGTCAAGGTGAGTCTATGCGCCATGCATCTGGAAGAAGATCCCACTTCCCCTTTTTGGCTCCGCTTCCACGTTGCGTGGTATATCCTGTCTCGGCATTTACGTCTCCATTGGTCCACATAGAAGCTTGCGCTGGGGGGTCAAGCAGTGTCGGACAAGATTTATTCGCGATCGGCAAACGCTCCTGGCCTATTATCGCGTCTCTTTTTAAGATAAATCTCGGCGATATGACCCTTGATATATGAGCTTCTCCGCCGAGTGTAATTTATTCGTTACCAGAAATAGTGCCTGGGGTAGGATTGCTTCGTTAAGCAAGGGAATGTCGAGTCTTTCGATTAAATGTCACGCCATTAAAATCTTTGATGAGTGGTGAAACAGATTCTGCACCTTTCAAAGTTCTCAGAGTAATGGTGGCTAATAATAATTAATTAAAGGTCTTCTTTCAGAAACACAAATCATTCTCTCTTCTGGAAATAGATTTCTTACGTTTCTTATTTCAAACAGGCGGTTGTTAATTAAAGATTCTATTGTTTATCGCTTAAAATTGCAAGTTTATTTTATCTTGTTTGCAGGTATATTTTTGGGAGCAGTCAGAGTGACAAATACGTGATGGGTTGTTTATAAGGGTTTAAGTGCCAAGAGGGTTGAAGTACAGAGTCTTGATTGAAGTGCAGCACTTCTACTCCTAAATAAATTCATAATTCGTGAGCAATTACTCATCTACGTTTCGATGAGACCTCCCGCAATCAAATATTCAAGAACTATGTATTTGTGATTGAGTTGGCTTGTCGAGTTACTTGCTTTCGGACTTCTACGACGTGCATTTGATATTCCATGTAGTTATCATTTTAATCGAGTAGTTGGAGGTAGCAAGTAATTCAGCTTTTAGTCTCAGAGGATTAGCGCAATTTGGAGTTTTTATAGATTAATTCCACTTTTTATGTTTTGCGGTTCGCAGAGGTCGTGAGTGGATATAATTCGAGAAACAATATTGGAGACTAGATGGTATTCAGGGTGAGAAGAAATTCATAGTACAACGGAGAAGGGGGCATTCGAGGAAATCCAAGAATAAATTTTTTTGTTCCAGATATTATCTTGAAAAAACTTAATTTCAAAAATATACAGAGTACTGGTATAATTATTGTGAATGTAGGTGGTGATCATGTTTGCGTAACTTCTACATAACTGCACAAATGGCGAGGTTGAACTAATCGGGATAAATAGTTGAAGATTATTTTATTATCTAACGAAATATCTGTAGTCATAAATACTTACAGTTCTGATTATTGAATTGGAGATACATGGACTCATAACTAGTATCCATTGATCATTTTTTATTCCTTCAATCTCATCAATCAATCATTTTGTGTTTCAAGTGTTGATGGTTTTTTTATGTATATTTGCAAGTAAAAATTAAAATGCGTCAGATTGGGTGTTCTGGCAGTTCCAATTTATCTTTCAGTTACTGACAACTTAGAATTAATCTCGTTTCTTAAATTCTCCACCTCTCCACTACAGCTCCTCACCCTTAAAAAATCATTATAAATATAGACTCAAATTATGCACATGTACTCGATGCAATTTTAAACTTGATTTGCGAAACAAAATATTTTCGTTAAGAAAAATGTATTTGGTACTTGTTTCTGAAGAAAGAAACGCCCTCTTTCAAATTTCCAACACACCAGCAAAACATCAATTCTCCTCAAATCTAACTCTGTCGACACAAACATACTCCCAATTCATCGCATTTGAAAGACGCATGAATAACCACGAAGTAAAGAGGGGAAGGTCTGATTAAACCAAATTAAGGGTCCGATGAATCACAACGTTTAATCTTCCGACAAAGCTGGCATATCGAACCAGGGAGAAGCAGCGAAGCATGAAGAAGAGCAGGGAGTACGAAGTTATATTCTCCGCCGCAGAAAAGTCTTGCGGTCTCGAGGAGCCACGAAAACTGTCCCCGAAGTTTCATCTTAAGTCGTGCGTTCAGCGAACTCCCAAAAAACTGCCGGCAGAAAGCGTGACCAGTAGGAATGGCAGCGTGGTGTCACGGGAGGCGCCACGTGCACGCACAAGTTTGATTAACAAAAAGGAGCAAGGGGTGGGAGGGTGGCGATGAAATTGATCACGTAATTGATGGCAAGGAGAAGGGAAATTCACTCGGCCGGCTAATGAGCGACAGCACAACCCCGGCACGTATAATCGCGGGGTATCGATTCGATGAGGTTCGAAACGTTGTTGCTGCGGCCTAGAACAGAAATAGATGAAAATGCGAGCTTATGCGGTCCGTCTAGTTGCACGCCGAGCATCGCGGAATAATATGATTCCGATTGTAGCCGCTTTCTTCGGCCTGGTTAGAGAAGATTTGATTTTCCCACCATCGATCGCGGCTGGCTTGTTTCGACGAACCACTACTAGCAACTGCGCTGGCTACGAGTAACGATTGCGTGTTCCAGAATTGGCCTTGCGTTGGTATTGACAGGGAGAAGCTTGGAACACGTCTTAATGAACGACACTCTGATGAAATCGTCTGTCGATGCCCCGGAACACAGACGGATGTCTGTAAAATACCGTGTCCTTGGGAAACGTGTGGGCTATTATCAGTTTTCATTCTGTTTAGTTGATAGGGTTTGCGGAACCTCTGACATGGCTTTTGACAGGAAGGTATTATATCGGTCGTTTTTTCACTTGATGCATGAAACTAGATATAGATAATTAACTAGATAATTACTCACAAAAGTAACCGTCTATCCTATGTGTAACATATTTTACAGATTAAATCGACTTCAGAGCAGAGATGGGGAACACTTTTATCCAAATAAAAGTTTCGAATAACGAGTAAATGTTAAAAAAATTATTCGTCATGTGTCGAATAAAATTGACCCGGATTTTCAAGCCTTGAATTACAAATAAAATTAAAGTAACTTTTATTTAGTTAATGCCCAACTCTGCTTCAAAGTTAGAATTCGCAATTCTAATTCGTGTTAATATAAAGCTTGATTAATATATTTTTATATTGGGTGTATTCATTTGAGAAATTGTGCTCAGTTTATTTAAAAAAGTATCATACGTTTAATTATAATAAGTTAATGTTCTTCTAATATTCTTGTGATTTTATTATACACTTTAATCTGTTGTGCATAGATTAAACTAATTTTCTGTGAAATTAGGGCTTATCCTTTTCAATTTTTCTAGCTGCCCTTTTCTAGATAAGCCCTTATCTTCTTCAATTTTGCTAGCAGAATTTCTTTTAGCATTTTTGTGGTAGATTAATCGAGGTGTATACTAGTGTAAATTATAATAGATAATTCTGAATTTAACATTATTTACTTGAATAAGTAAAATTTGTTAGACCTATGGTGGGCGGATACTTTTGAGAGTAACTGTATGTAGATACATGATGTATTACATAACTTCAATAAATTAGTATTGTGTTATCTCGAAGGAATAGATATGGATTTCTGTGATAATTATATTCCCCTCGTCGTGCCCATAAAATAGCACATTGAAATGTCATATATTTATAAACTTTGCTCTGGAAGTGGGGAACGTACGAATGGTAATTCTGTGCAAATGTTATTAGTGAGAAATGCAAACAGTGAGTCTGATTGCTTCAACACTTGGTAAGAGAAACACAATATAAATGTTGCAGTGTTATAAAAATTAAAATGGAATTTTCTCGAGCAAAAAGAGAAAGGAAAAAGGTTTGTGTTTCTGAGTGTTAAATTGTTCCCAGAATATTGGAATGCAATATTCCATTTGTTTGAATATTATAATTGCAATAATGGCACTTGTTTTTTCAGAATATTCAGACGATCCTTTGTGCGTAGAATAGATAAAACGTAAGTGCGTGCTCCATACTAACAGGTGTTTACTCTTCAAAGAACTGAGGATATTTTAATGATAGTTCTTTAAATTGCTTCCACGATCCTCACCAATTAATAATGGAATAATTGAAAAGAATAATTGGAGATGATTACAATTACTGGAATGCATTCAAGTACACAAACTTTGTTTTCCCGAATTTTTTATACAAATCATATTCAATTTTCATTCAAAATTATATGCAAAAAGTATTTTTGACGTGAAGAAAAATACTTTATTTAATTATATAGTAGACTCAAACAGTTTGAAACCATTTCTGTCATACAGTAGTTAAAAAATTCAATTAAACAAAACTACACAACGTACGATCAACAGAATTTGAATTAAACAACTCTATTTGAGATTGCCTGACTCGAAATGATATTTATTTTTATTTCAAGTTGCAAAAATGTAAAAAGAACAGTAACAACCAACCTGAATACTCTTCATAAATTCTGCATGTACATGTAAATGAAAATTATTCGACTACAAATAAACCTGAGGGAAACAGCGCATTGGGATCTCGTTTACAAGCATTAAACGGATTACACGGTACAAAAGAAAAATTACGTTAGCTGATATACGTTCAAACACCCCCGTGCCTGCAGAGGAAAAAGGGGCACTTGATTCAAAAGTGTTTGAAATTGGAATACCTTCGGGGATGGGGTTGAGAGCCACTGTCTTAAAACAGCACTGCGTGCCAGATCGATACCACGCCGGCTACCCTTAAACTCTGAAATGTGAACCGAAGTGAACACAAAAGACACGTTCTAGTCTTCACCGTTGTTCGCAGAAAATTCGTGTAAATACCAGTGACGTCATTTCCTAAGAATCCTTCAGCTTGACTATGGAATTGGTAAACCTTGTGCCAACTTGGCTCGCGTGAAATTTACAGTTCTCATGACCACCGTCAAGACAATTCAAATTCAGATCACGTGCCGAGAGATTATGTCATCAAGCTTTCTCGAAGTCCACCCGTTATATTTTAATATAGACAAAATTTATACATAATTGTCAAGGAAAATGCTTTTCAGATGTTATTAATATTAGTCTCGTAATGACAGACAAATTTTGGGGTGCTTTCTGAGAAGCTTGTAAATATAGTAGGAATTATTATGCCATATTATCAAATTGTACAGTAATTGAACTGATGTCGAATCATGTTCTAAATCACTGTCATGGAATTCTGAAGCAAGTGTACTTAAGTACACTTCGCTGCAACTTTAACACTTAAAGCACAGGGCCAGGAGCACTTTATTTTTAATCCTGAAAGGTAGACGAAAACTATTTCTCTTCATAAATTGAACTAAGCACCAACGAGAGTGGCTTAGTCAGTCCACATAAAAATACAAGATTTAAAAAGTTTTAAGTTATAAACCACCCTTCTCACATGTGCAACATCTGGAGAAAAATATATTTCAAGTAGTTTCAAAAAGATTGCTATATAGAAGTTTCTTGAGTGTGTTTTTTGCTCATGTGAGAATGTGCCATAAGCTGTCATCACTCTAAAAATCTCCGTTTCTTTTAACAGCACAAGAAAATATCTCAGGAAAATATGATTGACAAATTATTTCTTCCAATCTCATATTTGTTAAGATTTCCACAACATTTTGAAGTATTTAAAATGGAACGAACATATTTTCTGTAAGCATCTGCCATCGAAATAAATTAAATCACCTTCAACAGCATAACCCAGGAACACAAAATTTCTGTTTGCATCAGCTGGAAAGCTCGCGAGCCAGAATCAATATTTAGATCAGAATTCACAGTAGCAGCCACTTGGGTCACACGTAGGTAACTCTCCTGCACTATAATTACTGATAGATCTATCACTCTCTAAGTAAGTAAAAACAGAAAGTTACACTATATAGAAGTGTCACACATATAAACATTCCTGATCAAAGTCACCGGAAGGTCGTCTCATTACAGGTCGTTAAATTCATCCTGCTTTTGGTTATACTACAAATTATACCTCACTCTGTATAATTACACAGCCCTTATTCGCAACCCACATTCCCAAGTATCCAATTACGTTAGACCATTTTATATTTGTCCGAGCTGCACCAAAATACCGTGCAAGCTAACCATTTCCATCCACGGAATAATGTCGCGCGAGCAACGGAACTCTTTTTTCCAAATAACCGCCAGCAAGTTTAATAACCATACCGAGCGCCCTCGAACACAACGAAATATTTCAATGCAATAACAGCGCTTAGCCACCGGAAGCTTCGCCAGACCGAAAGCTTCAATTGTCTGGCTCCCCCGAGGAGTAAATCTGCGAGACAGTTACGGGTCTTTTTCCTCGGATCTGTAGAGCGGGGTGTCGAAGTTTTAAACGAGAAAGGCGTGTCCCTGTGAAAGACGGCGGTGGAAATGAAAGCGAGCTGCGTGGTGCGCGCACGTTAATGCCCGCGTTGCAGACGAATATCGGGGCCGTCGAAAGTCGACGGGGAATATCGATGGAGGAAGCTTTTCGCTCGCTGGAAGACGGTGAAAGGAGAGAGTGACGTGATGAGACTCGGAGCAATAACGTGTAAAAAGAGGGGAGGGTCGATGATGCGTGAAAAGTGGTGGTATTAATATCGCGCGCGACGGTAAGATTTGCATATTTACTCTTGGGGCCACCAATCTTACGAGATATTTCGCGAAGTTGCACGACACCGAGCCAGCACAGTTGCGGTTCGTTAAAACAGCCCACGGCTTGATATCGATTGAGGCCCCTCGACAAAGGAACCGACACTGTTTACACTCGGTTTACCCTCGACGAAAACTTGCACGAAAGCGTGTGAAATAGACCCGATGGATGTAGCCCGTGTATCGAGTTCTTTGCTTTTTCAGAAATCTGTGTCAACCCGAAGCACGCGACTTGTTCACGGAAACCTTAATTTCCGCGGCAAAGTCTGCGACAACTTATTCGAATTCTTCGACGAAGTTCGCGTCAACTAATTTGGAAGCTTGAAACTTGTTTGAAATACGAAATAAAAGAGCTCGAGTAACGTTATATCGAAGCATTTGTAGTGCTTCCTGGGAAGCGAGGAAATTGTTTGTATATTATTTGGGATAAGTTTAATCGAGGTAGTTTTGAAAATCATGAAAATGTATTGAATGATAGAGCAATTTATGGGGAAAGTATGATTGATGTATGTTTATATGGCTAGAATGTGAGGAAGAAGCGAAACGTAGGGGAGCAAGGGAAAGAGGAACGTATATGGTCAGACGCGCTTTGCGGCTAATATGTATAGCAGAAACTAACGTTCCTCGTTAACAGTTGCTGTTTTGATGCTTCGTGTGTCATCTTGCAAATTTTTTGGGGTATGGATTTAAATTATAGAAAGGTGCAAAATGTGTATAAATTTAATAGCAATATTATTTAATTTTCTGGAGTTATACTTCTATTTGTGCAGTCATATTTTCTTTCTACAGTAGCGGACAAAAAAGTTACCACTTTTTCGATTTGTTCCATTTTTGTTATTTTTTTTAGCACACATTTGGGACTGTGGTATATTTAATATGCATATTCTGATGGAGAATTGAAAGATGTATAAAATCCAGTTAAAGTTGAATTTAATTAACTGACAAGCAAAAGTGTTGTATGATATTAAAGGGGGTAACACATTTTTGGGGCCGACAAAGAAGTTACCACGTTTAGCAATTTTTTAGATTGTCCTAAAAGCAAAATGTCCCCCACAAAATATTAGATGTTTTTATGTTCAAAAGTGGTAACTTTTTGTTGACTTTAAAAGTGTGTTGTCTTGTTTAATGTTATGTGCGGTTTTTTGATTGTTAGTTAAATAAATTCAACTGTAACTGGATTTTTTACAGCTTTCAATTCTCTTTCAGAATATGTATGTTAGGCATATACTACAATTTTGAATTGATATTGAAAAGTAATAGAATTAGGGTGGGTCGAAAAAGTGGTAACTTTTTTGTCCGCTACTGTATATATATATATATATAAAGCGGCGGGAGGCGAGCGAGAGAGACGAGAGGCGAGAGGGAGTGCGGGAATGCGAGCGAAAGAAAAAGGAGTGCAAAAAGTATATAATGTAAATAATGTAAATAGGGTTAGGATTAAGAAATAGGCATAAGTAGAGTTAAGCGGAGGGAGCAAAGCGGAAATGGAAGTTCTTGTAACCCCAAGGGGATCAATAAACAATACATACATACATACATACATATATATATAAAAGACCTTTCTGTGCTGTGAAATTTCGTGCAGAAGATACGTCTGTATGATGAACCCATGTTATATAAATTATATCGATAAATATTTATTATTAGAGTTACTGAAATCCTTTATATGCAACACTATTTTTAAATATTTACATCTTTTAACGAACTCATACACATAAACTTTTGCATATAGTTGAGAATTTATTAAAGTAAACTGTTTTTTATAGAAATAGTATTGGAAATATATAACTAACGAGTCAATCAGTTTGATAGAAAGAAGTGTATTTTTAACACTCGGATGTGAATGAAATAATAAGCATGACATGATCTGAAAGTAGTTACTGTCAAGTCATCGAAGCAATTATTATTTTTACATAGTCTAGTACCGTAAACTGGGGAACATTGGCAGCACGGGGTAACATTGGCATCTACTTAACATCTATTAAAAAGGAAACGGAAAAAAATGTATGCATTTTCACATTTGTAGTGCAATCACAAATGATGCAATGTTATAATAGGATACCTAAATCAAATTTAAAAATGTTAATTAAAAAAATAACAAAAATAATAAATTAAAAAAAATATAAAATAGAATGCATTGAACATAAAAAGAAACAAATTTAAGTGTTAATATAAGTTCAGATGTGGCAAAACTTTCACTTTTTAGTGCTATTTATATATGATGTTACCCGGTTACGGGGTAACATTGGCACATATTTAACATGTATTAAAGACGGATAAGGCCAAAAATATTATGTATTTTGACACTTGTTGTGCATTCATAAAAAATGCAATGTTATGATAGGATACTTAAAGCAAATGTAAAAATGTTAATTTTTATAGTATATAGCAAAATGTTCCAAAAACATGCCAATGTTCCCCCAGTTTACGGTACGTTACCATATAAAAAATTACAAACAAACATAAATATTTCCAAGCACTATTTTAAAACGATAGTGGTTGATTTTTCAACAGAAAAAAATAATCCCTAATTAAAATGCTCGGTATTAAAACTGACCAAGTCCATATTTCTTAATTTTCGGGAAATGCAAAATTAAAATTCAATCTATTACAATAAATCAAGTAATAATTAATTCCAAGCTATTGCAAAATACATAACTCTTTCCCTATATGGATTTTTATTAACCCATTGTTGTCAAAAACATAGAAAATAATTTCTTCCATTAATCCTTAAAGATTTTAACATTTCCATAATGAACTTGGTTAATTTTACCAACAAACCAACGATATAATCTCACACAATGACGATTGAAAGTTCATATTGCACATTACGTCACATTAAACAAAGTTTCTTCCCCCCGAATAAATGCTTCACCTCGCCTAAACCAAATCCGTTCCCGAACGAAAAGCAATGCCGCGTCAAGGCGCGCGGAGTGCCTCATATTCGCGCAAAGTGGCAGGTCGTTTTCCCAGATTCCTCGCGTTCGTTGCAAATCGGAAATCAATGAGCACCGTACACACTCCAGACGTCATTCGCGTTCGCCCCGATTCACGGATAAGAAGCCAAAAATTTCCCAGACGCCGCCAAAATATTATCCCCGGGAGCGTTATCCGTGGCTCGCATCCATCCAATTTCTTTCTCGATTTAACGCGCCCGCGTCATGTAGTAGGCTGTCATGGACTGGCTTCTGCTAGATAGAGGGTATGTACGCTGGCACAATGTTCCCTGCGCGTGTTCGATAACTTCTCGTAGGCTTCGCTCCGCACTGCCGCAAAATGGGTCGCCGATTGAAAATTGCTGGGTACTCGTATCGCGACCGTACCTGTCAGCGTGCTACATCGATGACTCGGGGTATCGGGGGCTCGGGAGTGAGCCGTAAAATTAGGCCCCATGGTGGCTGTGAAACTGCGATACGCCCCCTCCACTCGCCCTGACCCCTACCCCAACGTCGCGAATTTATTGTCGCACTGTGTGATATATTTGAATGCTTTGAAGCGGTCAATTGGGATCTGCGGTTATCGATTATCATTTATGCGTGGCATAAAAGGGCGCTGCGTTTAGAATTCTGATCGTAGAAGCGTATACGTATTTTGAAAAGAAGCTGGGGATATGTATGGGTTGATTCGGAGGGTGTATATGCGGATGGATTTTGAAAATAATTTTCAAGGAAAATTGGTGTAATTTTCAACGGTTATGAAGATGAGAACGTTTAATAGCAAATTTTAAATGACTGTCTATAATTATATTGTGTAAAATATTGAAAAGAATGTGTAGACGATATACATTTAAGTACCGTAAACTGGGGGAACATTGGCATGTTTTTAGAACATTTTGCTATATACTATAAAAATTAACATTTTTACATTTGCTTTAAGTATCCTATCAAAACATTGCATCTTTTATGAATGCACTACAAGTGTCAAAATGCATAAAATTTTTGCCCTTATCCCTCTTTAATACATGTTAAATATGTGCCAATGTTACCCCGTAACCGGGTAACATTGGCACATCATATATAAATAGCACTAAAAAGTGAAAGTTTTACCACATCTGAACTTACATTAACACTTAAATTTGTTTCTTTTTATGTTCAATGCATTCTATTTTATATTTTTTTTAATTTATTATTTTTGTTATTTTTTTAATTAACATTTTTAAATTTGATTTAGGTATCCTATTATAACATTGCATCATTTGTGATTGCACTACAAATGTGAAAATGCATACATTTTTTTCCGTTTCCTTTTTAATAGATGTTAAGTAGATGCCAATGTTACCCCGTGCTGCCAATGTTCTCCCAGTTTACGGTATCTAAAGTAAAACATGATACTATTGTAAAAAAGATAATGGAGACAGTTACTCAAATGAGCAAACTTTAAATGACTTCAATTCAATTAAGCTACATTTAATTAACTTAACTCTCGATAAATAAGGTCTACCTATATAGGAACGTGAAATCTCTTTGACTCGTTCTTCTTCAGGGTGTTTTAGAATTCAATGATCAAATTGTGGTTATATACTGCTCGACACTATTTTTGCCGAATATATATTTATGTATACATTAATTGAAAAATAAATAAAGAACATATACAATCTGCTTAAAAATTGTGTAAGAAGTAAATAAGACAAAGAAAACAAATTGAATTCACGAAATTTACATTTAGGTGCTAATTTATTGCGACACATTTTTTTGACGATAAATTTTGTCGCTTTGAATAGTGTTAAATTTGAAATAATACGCCATCTTCTTCTAACTAATAATTGATAATTTACAACAATGCCATTCAGGTAACTTTCCATGAATTTCTTTTCACTTTTCACGTGATCGAGCTGTAAAAAATAGTGTCCAGCAGTATATGTTGGATAAGAAAAAATAAAATACGAATGTTACGACGTACATAAAAATAACTTTATTAACAAGTTATACTTGTGAAACACGAACTTTGAGAAAAGCAAATACAGATTTGCTTTTGATACATTAGTGTAGAAGCATTAATCAACTCTATTTACTTTTTCCATTTCAATCTGTCTGCTGCCATTATCACTTTATGTTTAGATCTACACGAAGTCGGTAGAGTAATAAAAACTTTTCAACTTGTAAGTGATGATGTCAGTCTTGTATCAATAAAAGTCATCCACATTTTGAAACGGAGACAACATAATAAACAGGTACATTCACAATTCATATTTTTTATTAACTTTTTAACAAAATTTAACAGTTTAATCATTAAATTCTGATAGTTGGGAAGCCTGGCAATATTCATTAAGACCATATCGCGTAACTTTTCTTCTACCTCGAAGTTAATACTTTCAGCAATCCTGTCCTTGAATTTTAAAATCTTATCACACAGAAAACTTAATTAATTCAGTTCATCTCTGTTCATCTGTTCATACTTTTTGACGACACTGTATATGTATATCGTTTCTTTCAGTCTTCGTTTCACGCGTGGTCGTCGCGAAATAATCGGATATGCAAAGCACGCTTCGGAGCAGGTTTATTAAGTCACAGTTTAATTCACTCGTACACCCACACACAGGTCCTTTGTCACAGGATCAGCGCCGTATACAACGTAATTCAGAGTGAGACCCACGTGCGCCGGTCAAAATAATAGAAGACCTGACGGCGACTTATCCATTCATACAGAGTTTCAGCATTGTTCAACGATTATACCGTTTCATTATTTTCGGCCTGACGTCGTGCCAATTTTCCTTCTGTTGTCGCGCGCGGTTGTACACAGGCAAGCATACCTCGAGCACTTCGATCTCAGAGACATCGCAGTGCGGAGGTCAAATTTGCATCCACCAAAAGTTTCGATGGCCGCATAGTATGGCGTTGTTCGTTCAAAACTGCTCGTGCTTTCCTGTCCCAAACCCTACGATTTCCCGTCGTAACGACTACGTCCACGAGAATCCGGGCAAAAACTTTCAACTACTAGGATCGATCGAGATTGCACGAATTGTCCCAGAGCCTCGAGTGTGCCTATAACTTGGTAAATGTGATTCATGGTCCTAAAAACTCGTGGCCCTGGGTAGCAGACTTTTTGTCAATATTCACAGGCTGCTATCCCCTCGCGAAGGCTACTAAAAACGCCAGGAACAAACGAGCCAACACTATTAACCGCTGCTACGAATGGGAAAAGGGGAAAAGGGTGAATTAACCCCTAAAGCCCAATGCCTCCACATGGTGCGGTCCCATTTGTTTCGTCTGCCTAATTTTCACTACATTGTGTGCATACATGTTATCATAAAATTGACATACTTCTTCAAAGTCCTTGGATTATATTCGCAATGAAAACGATCTAATTAGCAATCTACAATTTTGATTAAATTTGACACATGGCTAAAGTTCTAGAAAATATATATCCTATACTTTTCTTATTTTCTGTTATTAGCGTACAAGTCAAAATTTTGTTTAAACCATGCTATTGCTCGTGGAATATCAAGCACTTTTCGTATTCCATATTTTTGTCTATTTCCATCAGTTTGTGAGAAATTTACGTTTTTAGGTTTTTCATCCTCAAAAATAAATGTGCTTCTGGTTTCGTAGTACTCTATCCATATGCCCAATTTGATTAAAATTTGTGATTGCCAATTCAGTGACGTTCCTCGTGAGATATAATTCTTCAATATATTTTGTTGAAATGTCGAATTTAGCGTGTATTTGTTGCCAGAGCAGAAAGATAACTAGTCGAACGAAGTTCGCGTCGAGGTTGAATGTTTGAATGTTAAACGATTCTGTTAAGCGTCTCGTTTACCACAGTCGCGTGAAAAAGAAACGAGGGAAGTGTGTAGAAGCAAAAAGAAACGTCTTACCTCGCTACGATGTCCACGAAGGTTGTAATTTGCCCTCAGTGGAAGTTCCGTGGCCCTGGTTCGACAGTGGGACGTAGTGAATGTCACTCCCACGAGGCCACGCGCGTTACCAGTGGCGAGCCATCCCTCTTGGTAGTAATTTGTACGTTCTAGTTTCCATCCTTCATCCTGTTAAATAAGAAAGGAAGGATCGTTACTTTGTCGTCCTGTTTACTTTAGAACGTTGTATCATTAGCTTACGAACTCCCCTTCCGTTAGCAACGAGCCAAGCCGAAATAATTGCAGGCATACTCGAGAAAATGGTCAAATCATTTCCCTCTGAAACGAGGCTTTGCGTGGAACAATTGTATTTTAATATTTCGACTTGTTTTTACACGAGGAATCACTTTGTCCTCGATTGTACCACAGATTTCATCGCAGCCTCTGCGATTTGAATCCCTAGAATCTAGTGAATTTCGTGGCATACATTTACTTCGGCTTTAAATGCAAAAGCTATCCTTTAATAAGAATTTGAAAGTCAAATCGCGCACGGGTATTGTACCAGCGAATCTTTTCACGCGCCAGGGAATCAGGAGTCACGTTTCATTTAATTAAAATTTCGCTCGCATTTGCAAATGAGATAGTGGTATAGAACTGTGGGGCACCCACGCGAATTGTTATTATGCGACTACGGACTGTCAGTGCGTGAAGAATTCAAGTTTAATTTACGTGGAAATAACCTCGTCAGGCCAGACATATTGAAGTAGATTTCCACAGTCTGTTACTTTCCCCCTTTCTTAAATATTTTATTAATCTTATGGAAACATGCATGCCAAGGGAAAGTCAGGATAAGGATATAAGTGTATTGAAACTTTGGTGTATGTAACTGTAGTAAATAAGTTTACTAGTTCTAAGGTTCTTGAGTCTTTCTCTGAGGCAGGCATTTACAGTGTATTATTTTCGATTATTAACATTAGGAAGACCTTAAATTAATAATAGCCTAAATCTTAATATATAAAGCAGAAAGTTTATATGTTTGTGTGTTTGTCTGTCGCCTAAAAAGTTTCGAATTGGAAGCTCTAGGGTCACGAAATGTGCCTCAGCTATTTATGCTGTAATTATTTTTAGAAAAACCAAAATTATACAATTTTTTTGTTACAAAATCTGTATCTAAATTCCGGGCGAAGCCGGATGTTAAAGCTACTGATTAATACAATATAATTATAAGTAAATCCTAAATATGTATAACAAGTTCTTCTAATTCACATATTTGATTTTGAAAAAAAAATAAATTTCCTTTCCTTTTAAATTGAGAACCAGAGTTCAGATTAATACTTCGTTGCACACGGCGAGCATGCTAACAGGAAAACGCTCCAACGACCATTGATTTTCGCACCCGTCGACATTGGAGGTAAAGTTACAAAGCGGTATAAATTACACGTGCTTTAACTATCACTACCATGGATATTGTGTGAAACTAGCTACTAGCTACACTAAACAATTGTATTATTATTTACGTCTATTTATTGTGATATTACTTTCTTCTAATTTTTTGTGATTCATAATTTTTTTCATATATTTATATTATTTTCTTCAATTTTTTTGTGATTTATTTGATAATACTCTATTTCGTCCTCGATTTGTTTTGCGGTAGCAAAATATTATCACAGTGATTGTGGTAAACTAGCAATTTAATAAAAACTAGGTAAACCAGTAATCACAGGTTTTTTAAGGTAGAAGGTAGTTCTTAAGGTATAAATGTGTTTCATACTCTCCACTTATGGTTATATTATGGTTATATAAGAGAGAAATACAAATCTTCATAGTTACTCTGAACTACAGTTTCAAATGGCCCCATGACAACTTCAGCCAAGATTTGTTCAGCCACCATCAATCTTACTTTTAAAGACGTGTAACTGTCTCGTTATTCTTCAGTAACACGTAGCTTCGCATGCAGCAATGCTCCATGTTTTCCCTATAAGAGTATGATCCCATACTGTTTCTTAATACTGCATAAACAAAGTCCTTTCACATGAGACACTTTTCTGAGCCATGTCGGACCTATTCTCTATCTTTTTCAAACCAACACAACGTTGTTCCTACCAAGTGAATATATAAAAAATACCATTTCAAAGTTACGGAAGTATCTCAATTCAAAAAACCCTAGTAGCTAACGAATAAAAAGAACAGAGGCTTAAAAATCGGTACTAAAATAACTCTACAAATCGTAAAAAAATACCACCCTGCATTACAGAATCGTGTATTCAAACATCGTTAAATTTTACATAGCTACAATTTTCGATAACGCTTCATTCAACACCCCTTTCTCCCCCTGTTGATATAGGGAAGGGGTGATTTTCACGATTAATCCGGGACCCAAAAAGCGAAACGGTGCGATAACTGATTTCCTGGGATCTATAAATTTTCATTCGGTCAGCTCGGGTACCGGTTTCGGTATAGAGCGATGTTTCGCAGACTTTGTGCGCGAGTACGCCTTCTAATCACAGCGGCTGGTATTATTATTCATCGGCACGTAACTCTTCCACTTAAGCGCGGCTGCGTCAGGTGGCGAGGGCTTCAATGTTAGAAGGGTTTCGTTCTCAGACCTGTCATACATATGTAGACGTAATTACTCGGGCCACCGCGAACCCTTAGAAAAATAAGCAGCGAGGTGGTGGCAGATTTCGACTGGTAGTGGCGTTGCGAACTACGTGTTCGCTCCTCGCACCTCTCAACTGCCATCTCCACGTGTATGCAATGAATATAAAGATGCGGTATCTTTTCAGCGACGTTCAATTATAAGGAAGGGAAATACAGGGTCTATAAATTAACTCGATTTTTTGTTACTGGCAATCGTAGATGTTGAAAGAAGCAAACAGCCCCTAAAGATGGGGGTCGAAAACATATTTTCTGGAATATCTCGAAGACTATTAGGCGTAGGATAATTTTTTTTTAAAGACGAATCCAGGCCCGTGCTCAATTTTTAGAAAATTTGTATCTATTTAAGATCTAGTACAGCAACTTTATTGAGCATTTTACAAAGAGCAATTTCCGTATATCGATTCCAGTCGGCGGTTATCGATTGCCGTTTATACGAGTCACAAAAGGGTGTTGCACTTAGAATTCTGATCGTTGAAACGTTTTTTTATTTTGGACCGAGACTGGGGGTGTATATGAGGTGATTCGGAGTGTGTATATGCAGATGGATTTTGAAAATAATTTTGAGGGAAAATCAGTATAATTTTCAATGGTTATGAAGATGAGAACGTTTTAATAACAGATTTTTACCCTCCTGTACTCGCGTATTGGTGCCACAAATCGTCAAATACCAACTTCGCTCATTGTTAAAAAATGATTAGTAGCCCCGGCCACCCACGCCTTGTACTTTTCTAAATACTTAGAATAACAACAGTAGCTTCACTCACACTTTTCACGTTACACGCTTTTATACAGGTATTTTTCAGTCGTTGAAACCGACGCGAGTTGATAAGGTAAGTAGGTACATTGTAATATTTATTCGGTAATGATATTGTCTTTTTGTTTGTTAATTTTTAGTTATATAAATAAAATATATATTATGCATTATATTTTCAACGCATAAAAATCGGTGTCATAGACCGACGCGAGTCATTATGCAATGAAATATCACGCGAGCTGAGGAAAGTTAAATTCCCGTCGATAATTATAATGTGTGAGATATCGAAAATAATATGTAGGTGATATATGTATAAGTATTTAAAGTGAAACTTGATACTATTGTAAAGAAGACAATGGTGACAGTTTCCAATGAACAGACTTTAATTGATCTTAATGATTACTGAAACTGAGGCGTGACGATAATACAACGACTACCAGAAGACTTCCATTTAATTAAGCTGCTTTTAATAAACTCAGCTCTCGATAATTAAGATCTACATGTATATAGGAACATGAAATCTCTCTGAATCGTTCTTCTACAGGATGTTTTCTACGTCGATACATCGATTCCATTATCGCAAAGTTTTTACTCATTATGAGTCTTGCACTTCAGTTACACTTACAAGGAAACGTCCCCAGCCCAAAATTCTGATTTTAATTCCAATTATTTCTTCTGTGGAAATTCACTTTGATGGGGTGAAATCAGCCCTTAAATTATCCCATTTTTTCCTCCTTTTAATATACATAAGTTTATTTTTTTCCGATATTGGTATAAACGTATATTAAAAAACTACGAAACGCGAATACTTTAAGGACTGATTGCACTTCCTCTGACTGAATTTTTGCAAAAAAATAATTACTTCTTGTTTCATTCGAATCAGAATTTTCGGTTTGGGTACATTTCCTTGTTAGATAATTTACATTCGTGAGATGGATTTAGCTTGATATACATATAGTTCTAACCGGTGTTATTTATAGAAACGTTACAGAAACGTCTATGACGTTTTACACCAGAGTTTCCAACAGAGGTGTCAATAACGAGATAGAAACAGGGAAATGCAAAAGAAAGGAAGGAATTTAATTTTGATAAGTTAAACGTTAATTATGAGGAGAAGTTATAAAATATAAACAAATGGTTCCCTAGTTTATTCCTGTAAATCTTATGTTTGTAGTTGTATATATATATTTTTTGGGATGACCCCGGATTTATTCAAGTGTTATTTATTATACGTTTGGAAATTTATTTTTAGAGGACTTCATTAAGAGCAATATTAATTTCGAATATTGTATCACACACCTCACCATAATTTAAAATTATAACTAGCAATTGCTTGCCTCCCATTTTTTAATTTTCGATAAACAGAAAATGCTCCCCATTAATGGCTTGCAGTAATTTATATGGCGCACCCTGTATATGTTTCTAATGCGACCCTGGCAAGTAGGTGTGAAACAAGCTGCTAGCTGAGTACGCTTACACTTCTGCAACAAGCTGTGCAGCACGTGCAGAGAGTTTCGACATTCATTCTGCCTTTAACAAGCGGCGCAAAAAACACTTGAAGCACTTAAAATGGGAAGGAGTCGCATTCGAAATTGAGCACGCGGTGTTTTCCACCCGGGGCAACCTTTTCTACCATTGGAGACATCGTGTACACGTCGCGATCATCAGTCTACGCACAAGGACTCAAGTTCTTACAACGTTGACACTGGCATGGAACGCTGGTTTACACCCTTCCGTTGACAGATGACAAGAATGATCACTTAGCAGCAAATTAGAATAAACAATAAGCGCGAAAGTTTCAGTCCCCAAGTGTTATTATACAAACAGTGGTTCGCGAAAATATTCGCACACTTTTTAAACTAGTACAACTTTTTTAAAATTGGTCCAAACTACTTGAGTTTTTTTAAGAAGCTAGAAAGATTAGTTTAGTAGGTGGCATATCCGTCGTTTTGAAAAAGATTGTAATTGGTTGGTATAGCGAAGAAAATAGTGAAGGTCACTTTTTCAATTTTTTTTATCTGAGCCTGTAATGAAAATTTAAAAATCGAGTTTGTAGATTTAAGTAAGTTGTATACATACTGAAAATTTAATTTTTTTATGTAAAAAAATTCTACATCGTTTGATGCACGTTTGATGCAAATGCGATAACAGATGTGCGATTTATTGCAGATTTTGAACCTGCACCCATTTTTGTTTTGGACAGCTCCGGATTTCAAAAATTTGCCAAAAATAGAAATGAATCCTTACCCACTCAATAACTACTATTTATTGCGTGAAAATATATATTTTTCAATTAGTGTTCTCTTTTTAATATTAAGTCAAAGCAATAATTGTACAAACAGTTTTTTCTAATTTACTCGAAGTTGGTAAAAATAGAGCTGCACCCCTCTTGCTACAAGGTCCTCAATTCCAATATCCATCGCGTGGGATCTTATCTAATTTATTTGCCGTGTGTACGGACACGCAGTACCTACGACAAATGTTTGCATTGAAAAATAAAGTAAGAACGTTTTAAGCACGTTAAGCAGTGCTTCATTCTGTTCGTTGAGGCGCATCTTTAGGTGTCGGAACCCCTCCTGTCGATTGACTGAACCCTTCAACCCCAATTTGTTCTGTCTACTTCGTACATACATATATAATACCACACTCGAGAACAATAAGTTGACTCGGCAATTAACGGTATGCTCTTCACTCGAAGATCGCGTGACATGAACAATGAATTTTTTAGCCTTTACACGCTATCAGATGGGAGAGCCGTATATATAGTTCTATTGTATTACGATGAAACAGTGGTACTTGTAACAAATGTCAAGAGACTGACTTTAAATATTACCATTTCCCAAAATCTTCGGGGGTGAAGCGCTTGAAATATTACAAGTGCTTCGGGAACTATAAAAAATGGCACGAAAATTACTTCCCCATTACGATGCACTGGGATGTTTCTTACTTGTCAAGTAGAATTTCCTATGTTCTCAGGCAATCGAAGATATCTACTTTCACTCATCTAAATTAACGGGCCATTCTACTTTGATCGGCCGAAAAATTAAGGTGTTTTTATAGACTTTTTCTGACTAAGTACATTTAATGAAATAAATATTTTTGGTATTTATTAAGCTACTCTTTTATTAAAAAAAATAGAAAGATTTTTTAAAATTTGTTTTACATGTTTTTTTATAGCGTCAATATGCCACGTAAAAAAAGCTATGTCCGTGACGCAGGTGATTTCTCCACTCAGGCTCAAAAATTCGAAAAGCGATCACCCGTACCTCAAATAACGATTTTTGTCGAAAAATACTCGAGAAAAAGCGTGTTTTGTCAAACATTTTTTTCAAAGCAACCCCATTTCGTTATTTTGCAACAAAAAACATTTTTGCAACAAAAATTGTTAATTGAACTATGAACGATAGCGACACTCATACAGATTAAGAATCTTCTCAAATTTTTTGTTTCAAATAAGCTTAAAGAACAGTGATAAATTCGCAAATATTGTTATTATACTAAATATAAATATATACATATTGTAAATATTGTTACAATTTAAAAATGATAATTTCAAGTGTGACAGCTGCAGTTCCTAGGACATCAAGTAACATTTTACATGTTACAGGTAAACTGTTAATTCGTTGGAAAGTGTAAATAGTACCTCCCCCAATTAACGAACTCCAATAATATCCCCGTGGATGTTTTGTATTTCAAATACAACTCTACGTTTCCATTATTTTCATCTTCTTCTTTCCGACGCAAATGGTGCTGTAAGTACAAACGAAACAGTGGTCCCGATATCCTCCAGTCCCTAAAAGTACACTTAAATAAAATTGTACAGCTTCCAGTACTCCGATAGCACTCCCCCTCGGACCGCGCGATTGCAAGGAAACTCATTGGTCTCCAGCGAAGTGGGAACCGTCTCGGATATTCGATATCCCTTTAATGGCTAGGGTGAACTAAAGCCGCGTGAATCGTGGCAGTAGTTTTCAAAATATCCGGTTACGGAGAACGTGCTTTGTTTCCGACACGAAAGTATCGCAGTTTCATTAACACATCCGCTACTAGGTGTCAGAAACTAGTGACACTCCGATTTCTCACGACCGACCAACGCTACATATATTACGTCAGCGCAAAAATTTGTTGGCTCACTGTTAGGCAAAAGGTCATAGTTGCCCAAGGAAAATGCTTTGATTAAAAAAAACATGTATAAAATTTTTACATTTAACCTTTTTATTGGCGCGAAAAGTGTGTAATTTTTCAATTTTTTGTAACACGAGAAATTTGCATGGTTTGGTTCAACCCATCATTTTTGGGGCATCTTTAAAGTCAATCTGTTTGAGAATTTTTTTGTTTTTCTTTCACGTACGAAGTCTTGAAAATATTAAGTACTTGCAAGCTGCTATCCTGAAATCCACACTGTTGACGAAGTTGTGGAATTTTAAGTGGACTGACATTCGAACTTAGAAGCACGTGACACTTCTTGGTCTACTGATCAAAAGTTAGTAGTATGGACAGAATTTCGGTCACTAAAGGGTTTTGGAAAAGGGGTATTCAGGGAATTCATTTTTCAATAACAGATTAATAAATCAGAGATGAGGAATACATAGGGAAATTATCCCTACAAATATTTAGTTTAAAGAAAGATGTTTAGCTAGATCCGATTGATGCATTAGATTAGCTATTATTAGTAGTCGTCATTATGGTATCCAGCAGAAAATAGTTTCAAACACGGCGTCACGCAATGTAGAAACACTTCAATAGAAACGTTAAAAATTCGAATATTTATTATAGATTGATTGCATCACACGTTTTTTGAAATATAAAAGTGTAAAAAACCAATATCATTCTACAACCTATTTGTAAAAATCTCTATCCAATTATATGGGAATCGTGAAAAATTTAATAGCATGTGACAAATTGCTATTGTTCCCATTAAAAATTCAATTTACTTTAACTTGAACAACTTTGCAGGATGATTTGATTATAGTTCGCGCAACTAGGTTACGTGTTGATCACATAGCTGCCAGAAAAGTTGCAGCTGAATTGTCGCTCTGTGTCGACATAAAAAGTTCCCAGCAGAAGATGAAAAAGGTAAGACAAAGATGACTGAAATAATACGTCGTTTAATAAATTTAGCAAATATAAGATCATCAAAATCAAATAATAGGTGATTAAACTCGACCAAATTCTTCTAACATTAACTAAAGAAAATATAGATAAAAAACGGTGAGAAAGTTTGGAATAGGAAGTGTTCAAAAAGGGAAGAGATAAAGTAAAGATGTAAAGAAGGGAAGAGATAGAGTAAATATGTAGGGTAGACCGGGGGCAATACTAACAGGAGGTCGATTGTAACATGTTAAATATCTCAGAACACATGATAGATATTAACACAAATTTTGAATATATGATGAAGAATGACATTTGGAATACACACATCCATGTTCTAGCAGTATAGATACACAATAGACATGTATACCGAAGAAAATAACTTTTCGATACCCTAAAGTAACTTTTTCTTACTGACTTAAAATTGTAATATAAACACTACCTTTGCAAGTATGTGCTTTTCCTTTTGTTTAATCTTTAATCTGACCTTTTTTTAAAGTAATACTGATCGTCACTTAGAAGTTTTAACGCTCTGGTTATTCAAAATTTATAATTTAAGTCCAAAAGCATGGTGGGGGGCGATTGTAACATCGACAATCGGGGTCGGTTGTAACGTTTCGATGTTCTTTTCTTTTCTGACGTTTAACCATCATTTACGGCAAGTTATAAGGTTATAAAGCAAAGAATTCTTTTAATAGCTGTAACAATTATGTGAATAATGAGTCTAGTGACAAAAAAGGTAAAGAATATTATTGTCTGATGTGCATGGAATACTATAGCACAAGCAAACCACACGAAAAATGGGTCCAATGTACTGTGTGTAAGGATTGGGCACATGAAGCATGCACCGGCTACAACATGTTTTATATTTGCCACAATTGTGATGCTGAATAATAGGTTACAATTTTTACTTTTTTCAGTCATTCGTATAATTTAAAATCAATAAATATATTAACTTTGTAAAGTTAAAGTTGTGTTACTATCGACCCCATGCAGTGTTACAACCGACCCGGACTCGGGGACGGTTGTAACACTTTGTCCGCGTCCCATTTTTGTTAATAACCTGGATATTACTTAACAAACAACGAATCTGTTGTAGCTCAATAAGTGTCAGATAAGTAAGTAACATTTTCATATAAAAAACTTTTGTTGTAACTTTAATAGTTTTTGCATAATCGTATTCCAAAGTCAAAGTGTTACTACTGCCCCCGGTCTACCCTAAAACAAAAGATGTGGTGACGTTTATGTAATTGTTTCACTGTTTGCATCCCTCTTCTTTCAAACACCTTTGCTTTTCTTCCATTAATCTGGGATATGGAAAATAGGAATTTTTGAATAATATGAGTTTCAATTGCTACTCACCAAACGTTTAAATTAATACCCTTTGAAGTATTAAATTATCATTGTTTACATCATGAATATTTAAACAGTTACCACAAATGTTAGAAAGCTTTAAGATATCAAAAGCTTTTGTTTCTCTATAATAAAATCGTGTTGACAAAGAAATTGGACGTTATGGCTTTCATGTTCTCGTGAAATTGTAGGAGATTTGATCGTTTCACTCTTGAATGTCCAGCATCGCCAGAGTGTGGTCAGTTCGTGGGAAACGTATTACAGTCTGCACGAGATTAAATTAATGAAGCAATGTGGATCATGCTGTCACTGTCGTAATTCAGTTCATCATTTCATTTATGATTTACCCAATAGTTGTTACACGCTACGCAATCTCGACTGCTCGTTTTACCGAAGTCAATTGAATATACCAAACTGTTGACACTTCCAGTTAGAAATTGTACATAATTAACGAAACTACATACATCGTTGAATTTGTGTATGTTGTGCCTCTTGATCGATTGGTATCACTTTCTTAATTACTGTCATATACTTGCATTCTAACAGGAGTTGTTTTCCATAATGAAAAATATATTATAAGTACCTATATGACAAATGAGTATTGCCCTTTTTCGATAATATTCGGTGTGATTCTTAATTCTACGTTAATGTTGAAGGATAAATATAATTCACAAAATACGGAACAAAGAAAAATAAATTTAAAACGTTCATATAATTTAAATATTGGTGTTATTAAATCCTTTAAAGTAATCTTCAAATAATTTTTTATGATCGACGTAGCTGTAGAAGGACCGACGTAATAATAATTAATAATACAGAGTCTAGCTATGAAAGTATAACTCACTGAATTTCCACACCTACTAGAAATTACTAGAATAGAAGTATATACTTACATAATTCCGAAAAAAATTATCAAATAGGAAAATAAATGTATACAGCATCCATTGGAATTTGCCCATCTATAAATTTTACATTCTGCTATAAATCTGATTAACAGAATTTTCCAATTTACTTTCTTGGGAAAATATTTATTTATTTCAACCTCTTATGGGGTTGAAATTAAAAAAGAAAAGAAAGAGTACCTCAAGTTTCGAGACTTCACCTTGTTCTTTTGACGAAAAATTTGAACACTGAGGGTGTTTCACATTTTCTCAATGGTCCATTCCTTCCACTATTGTTTGAGGATCTACACCTCGTTGAATGTGTGAAATTTCTCGTGTAAAATTCACGCTACAGCTAGAACGAGAGCCTATATGCTCCGTAAGTAGCTACTTCGAAGAACAAAGACCTGCAATAGCTTAACGTGGAGAACAATAGAGCCGTTTGTCTTGATGGATCCTCGAAACGAATCGAATCGCCAAACTTTCGATAACCTGAAGAGCGACTACTAGTTTTATGTTCACATTTCGTTACTAGCCGAAACGGATAGCGGAAGAGACAGTGAAGTCGAATTTCCTCTGTCAGTGATGAAGTGGAACAAATCCAATTTCTTATTTAAATGATCCCTGGATCATCCTCGAATCCTTTCTGAATGCTACTCGTACCTCTGACCACCCTCTCTTCTCTCGCAATTCTCCCTCACAATCTAATTTAAATTATTCAATAGCTCGGGGCGAGAGCTCGATTTAATGTTAGTTGAATTAAATAAACTGCATTTATAATTGACAATTTTAACTTGACCTGATCTCTTATGTCACTCGCAATCAGTCTACGAGCAAAATTGTTAGTATTTCATTTTGTATGCAATAAGTCTCATTAATTCTCGAAGTCTAGAACATAATTTGAATTTAATTTACATGATACTGGTTCTCATGGGTATTCTGAAAAATTCATATTACTAAGCTAATCACAGAGGTATATAATATGGGGTGTATCTTAAAACACGTAATCCTATACCTTAATAATTGAACATAGTGCAAAACAATTCAAAATCATTATATGAACCCATAATTATATTATACCTATTTTTGAGAATAGAAATCCATATTATGTACGGGTAGGGCTATTGTTTAGTTAATTGCACGACGCATCTTTTCAACGAAAAATTTAAATGGGACTATTACTTTTATTGCAAGAAAATTTTATCAGATTATTTTTATATTCTTTTTGCCAGAATAAAATAGATTTCATTCTACCATTCGCGCAACAAGTATTTCTTCTTATCAAGTAAGGGTTAATTACGAATACAGAGAGACTGTGTGCAACTTTGAATAGTTCTAGTACACAATTCTAAAATTTGAAGAGGATTATAGGAAAGCAATTTCGACGCATCAATGTCTGCGCACATATGATTTTCTGCACGTGGACGAATACAGTCAACGCTGCAGAAGCATATGCTCGCTTATGTATTTAAGCGTCTGAGCATAGTTACACTACGGCTTATGGGGTAGTTTTGCTCGATGGTGGAATAGTAGAGCACCCGCAGACAGAGATTCTCGTTGGGGTAGGAAATAATCGTAACCCTTCTCGTAAAGCAGCGCTAACAACCGTTTTATTCACAGCAATATCTTCGCGAAGAAAACTTCAACAGGGCCATCAATACGTTTTTACGTAATCGTTTCTTTCTTCTTCTGTTTTTTTTTTCGTAAAGGAGAAAGTGGACAGAAATATTATTAACTACCCCACACATCAAATTTCTTCAATTCTACATACATAGCTTCTAGCTTATACCTACATTGAAATGCAATACTGTTAACTAGAAGTGATACAATATTCTGTTTATTTATTGATTACTATTTGAACATCCCAAAATAAATATAAATCTTGATTGAATACAATTTTGAAACTCGAAGTGGGTTGCTCGATTTCTGATTTTAAACGGGACACTTAGATTTTGATCTCGTATCTGCGATATTTAGTTAAAATAGTCTTCTTTTTCTTCAATATTATAAATATTTTTAACGTCAGTGGACTCTAGACTAGATTAATAAAAAATAGTAGTATTTCATAAATCTGTAATACGTTTAATATTTTATAACTTTCCTAGTGACAGTTATACCTATTTTTTAAAGCTTAGAAATCTAAATATTCATTCGTTGCAAGCAAACTTCAGGTATCGGTAACCCCCATGGTAGTCAACGTATTATATTTGTGGGCCATTTTTTGAGACATAGGTACATATTACGAATTCACGAACACTTTATGTAAAATACTTTTTTTCAGCGTATTCTATGAATTTCGTCTTTTGTCTTCGTTACTAGCATCGTGAAATGGGAGTAACATTGACCACAAAGTTAAATTTTATAACAAATTCCCCTAGCATCTATTGTGTAACAGGTATTATTTTCAGACAAACTGCATCTTGAAGAAGGCATTTAAATTTGTGTTAAAATCTACTTACTTTTGTGGACAAAGTTATCCCATTGCACAGTAATCTCTAGTCTTCGGAATATCAAAAGCTAGCATCCCTCAATCCTAGCTACCCACAATCGTTAATGCACTCCCATACAAACGTGCGAGTACATCAACATTGTATTCGTTCAAAGGCCGACATATGCACTATACATATAGCACTTATTTCCATCGAGTGCTTCATTAGCGATTACCATCTCATCGACTGGGTGGAAGCATTTCCTGGGTTGTGATTGATGACCCCGCGCGCCTTTCTTCGTGAGCCAAAGCAAAAAGACAGGCGAGGGGTGGCAAAGGTTCAAGCAGCAAAAAGACATTAGCGGCAATTCGTTGCTCGCAAATGCACAGAAGCCACTGGGATGAAATGAAGTACCTATAAATGCAGCGTAATTTATGGAGTTCTTGTTTAAAAACTAGAACAGGACTTTCACCATTTTCTGGACAGCTGTTCTGCCACTATAAGAGTGTCTTCGTTGACAAATTATACTGAAAGAAGTTTTCATTATGCTTCTTTACCCTCTGAACAGTAAAGTACAGAGTGGCTGAAAAAGTAGGGGAGAGCGGGTCTAGTTAATACAGGGGCAGGTTGATACAGACGAATTATCTTGACACCGTAATATATATGTAGCTCCATTTGAGCGAGATATGTGAAGTTTGTTACTCAATTCTTTACTACGATCCAGCGTACGTCTGTGTACCTGTTTCGTTTATATAGAGAAAAAGTAAATAGTTTTGATACATCCAAATTGAATCGTCCAAATAACATTTTTTCATTCATTTTGTATATATTTTCTCAAGTCTTCGCTTTCTATATATTATAGACTTATAGAGGGAGGACCAAAGTATATTCTGGCATATTTGTTATTAAGTAATTAATTCAGATAAAAAATGAAAAAAATTGAAAACAGAATAACGTATCAACTAGCCCCGCAGTGGGGTAAATTGATACATTTTGCCTTCGTCCAAATAACATTTTTTCATCCGTTTTGCATGTACTTTCTCATGTTTCCGCTTACTATATATTAAAGAGGAAGGACCAGAGTATATTTTGACATATTTATTATTAAGTAATTAATTCAAATAAAACTGAAAAAAAATTGAAAACGTAATAATGTATCAACTAGCTCCGGTCTCCTCTACCGTTTAAATAATGTCATTCGGTTTAACCACGAACAATTATCTATGACCGAGTTTACCCATATTTGCATCGTGGTTGAATCGATGCCATTATTATCGGGGTCCATTTCGCCTTTGACGCGAGCTGCTGGATGACCAGCTTCCTGTTCTGTTGGTCACTAGGCATCTCTTTGATAAGGGCTGTGTAGCAACTCCGTCCAAAACAACTGACTCGTCATCACGCTTTCCACTTCAAGGTACAAATTCGAACGGAATCAGACTCACTCATCTGGTTGCTAACGATAAGGGTCGTCCTCTTTCCACCAAAGAGCCGATTTATCTAACAAGGAGAGGCTTTTAGATGACCGCCTCCGATTACTTTGGTTTTTGGATATGTTTTAAAGCACTGGAATAGAACAAATACGCGTTATTTTACTTTGGCCCGTTTGCATATTTAAGGGGTAGTTTCAACCCTCCACATTATCCTTACAGCAAGTTATGACGCAAACGAAATTTATATCAATTTTTATTCAACACAATCTTATAATATTCTTTAAACTAACAATAAGAACTTTTGTACCTCTTCTTATGAAACTTGAGGGATGCTTTCACCTCCTAAATATGGGCCTAAATAAAAAGCACGTATTTCTTATTTTTCCCTTGTTGTATCTGCATAATTTCATGTAAAAAACTATGTTCAACCATCATAGTTACGTTTATATTTTTCTGTCACACGGTCACACTATCTCGTACCACGATAAACCAGATTTCAGGAAACAAGCGCAGTTAATTAGAAATATGGCTGACGTTAGAAGATGGATGGTGTTTCTCGTCGAAGTTTGGCACGGTATCGATGACGTTCAAGCGTAACGACGTCGGCGATGAATATAACCTCTTTTAAACAAAATTCTGCTTCCTGCCGCGTAACGCATTATACGAAGCCCAGGGGAAACTAACTCCAGAAATTTAACAAACTTGTTGATTTATTAGCCTGATCACGATGCCAGAGAGTGGTATGGAAAGAATTAAATAATTGCCCCCAGGAGGAACTTTGTTCCACCTATTTGATCATCGCTCTTTTTCCCTTTACCACCCTCTCCCCGTTCGATAGAATCAAAGTGGAGCATTCATTACTTTAGAGTCATTAGCCTGGGACATTTACAGGACAAAGTTAGAGTTTCCCATTTTTCACACAGCTTATGGCCGCAGTTTACCAGCTTCCCTTTTTCCGAAGGGTGAGCCCAGAGATTCTGGGTAACGTAAACCGGGTGGTATAAACCGAAGACGGCTGTCCATTTCGCTTCCGTCTCCTTTAATGGCTCGCCATTTATACCTGGGGACATTCCAGGGGCAGAGGGACGCGTTGTAAATTTCTGGCCGTTTTAATGGCCCTTAAACGTTCCGGTAAAGTGCCTAACGTCGGTGTGATTGCGAAACATTGGTTTTAAAATAGCCGGAGTAAAGTAACGTCGACAAGGTGAGATAGGTGCAACGCGGTTACGATCGATTCTTATCGATCAGAGGCGATCTGGGTCAGGAAATAGTTAAAGATAGGGAATACTAGGTCGTTGATCGAATTCCAGCGAAGGTCTGCGTCACGAGTGTCCGAATCGACTTTGTCGCCCGGTCGTAACCTAATTATTTTTCCAGTAATGGAGCTATCTCGGCGCCAATACGTTCCGAGCGCTGCAGCTGGCGCACGGAACGATTCCGCCGAATCGTTAATCAACGATTAGTGCCGGAAGGTGAGCTAGTCGTCGAACACGGTGAATTCGTCGATCAAGAAACACGGGGACCGTAATGAATTCTGATCGATTGCGTCCTGCCGCGCATCGAACTTTGGTGATCGAATTAAGCCTGCTTAAGCAGAGACGCGTGAACTCAAAGCTTGCCTGGCACAGTTTCATCAGTCGTACGACGTGCTGAACCGTTCTGTACGCGTGCACGTCGTCAAGGTGGAAATGGATTGTACAAGCGATCTCGTTTAACGTTTCTACTGTGAACACCGTTCCACTGCGCTTTGGCAGACACCTATTTTTAAAACCGTTAAACTGCAGGTTTTATAGTTGTGAACAGCACGTAAACTATAAGACTCAGTTTTTACGACTTTGTTTGTTTGATACAAATGCTGCGATGACTCCTAGTTTATTGTTTGTATAACAAGGTACTCTTTTTTTAGTAACACTTTGGGAACGGTTGTAACTAGAATGGCTTTAAGATATTTATACAAAACATTGCGCAGGGCAATTCTATCCGCGTTAATTAAAATGTCCTATCTAATTTTCCAATTTTTCAAGAGATGTTGAAATATTTGAAGTTCCACACGACTTTTACCTTGTAAGTAAAGTTATGAAACCCTAAATGCTTCGTAGAGATCTAAAAAATGTCTGAGTTATTTATTCTTTTTACAAAGGAAATGGTAAAACTTCAGTTTTCTCGGATGTTTCGAAATGCTAGATAGGACATTTTAAATAAAGAGGGCAGAATTGTGAAATCAGCGTTATTTTAAAAACCCTGATCTAGCCTTCTCAAAAGTAGCTTTTTTACAAATATTTTATCATAGCCCTTTTGTAATGCAATTAGGGACCTGCAACCCTTCCTTTGTTGTTTCGCAGTTTTGCACTCGCAATTCGCTGTTTGCACCAATACATGTTTAGAGTTGTTTTATTCATTGAAGAAGGATGAGCCTACCTGAACCCTGTAGGGGAAAGTGGGGCAAAACCGGGTACGCGGGTCAGACCGGGTACCACTGTTTTTCTAAGACAAGAGCTGCGATATGCAGCCAACGTATGGTGTTACATTTGGGTGGACCTCACGACGGAATGAGATCAATCGTAGAGCAAAGACCGTCGTAGTTTTTCATTTAGAGAAGTTTAAAAATTTCGAGTTGAAAAGTTCCAGTGTTGCGTTGGTAAATTGCCTTTTTTATACCACTTGGATTTAAAGAATTGATTACGGTAAGAATTGCATTGTATTCTGTAGACTTTTCACAGTATTTTGCCGTTTTAGCCGGTTCTTTATCGCATGTTGATTTAGAATCCCCATCAATCCGACCGCTGCTAACAATTTTACAGATGTTTTAATGCGTATTTTAATAATTACCCACACCTATAGTTTTTCATATAAGATTCTGTAAGGTCCAATTAAGTTAGGTACCCGGTTATGTCCCCTATTCATTTTTGCATTTTAAACTCTGAAAAAAAATTATGTAAAAATATAAAAATACGGACCATTTTTAACGATAAAAGTAAGACGGGATATTTTTCCTTCAACGAGATCTAGGTATCAGGGCTAAAGAGTTAATGTAATGGAAATATTCGGCAACAAAAGGTATTAAAGTATTCTTTTTGACGATACTTCTGTTCCCTCAGTTGTCCATATTTAGTATAAAACCAGATGCGCAGAGCCTAAGTTCCTGGGGAGAAAGCTTCCTTGTAAAAAGTGCAGGATAATGGAGAAATATACGAGACATCTACCGCCTATACCGTCTCGTGTTTAGCACATGAAACGTTTACCAAGTCACGGGATATTTTCTTTTTATACTTCTATAAAATGCTTTACCTAGTGCATGATAAATTTAAAATACAGTGAAACTTCGACTATACGAACTGCAGGAGGGATATAGATATTTGCTTCTTGCTAGATTTGAGTCCATTAAGTAACATAAATATAAAAAATAGACATGAAATGTTAATATAAAGAAGTAATATTACTCTTGTTTTTTATAATAATATGAATGCTTCAAATACTTTTAAGAAGTGCGATTTTAATGCTAGAAATCTCAGCTTCTCTACTTTCAACATCTCCTTCCGAATGTTGCTTTTAATTTCGTGTTTTATTTCTACAGCGTAGCTAGAACCAGACATTTTCACTTTGATGAAATTCTTATGCCAAACATACGCCGTCATGCTATCATAGTGACAATTGTAATTACACTTCACCCTTGTAAAATAATGTTTTCAACATAAGGAGTATCCTTCAAGGACGTGCTCTACTTAAGTAATAAGACGTACCCACACTAAAACGGTAACAAAGTTACGACTAACACCCGTTTTAATATAATTTGGTCAGATATTAAGCGCGGTTTAAATCGCAAGGCAACAGTACGGCAGATTATTCATAAATATAATTCGATTTTGTTAAACAAAAGAATCACTGAAATCCTATTTGAATTGGTTGCTTCACAAATAGCAGTGTTTCCCAACCTTTTTTGAGTCGCCATCCCCTTTTATAATATTCAAATTACCTGCAAATTACATATAAGTAAGGTAACACCCAGAAAACACTTCGTGTTCTACAGGTTGGGAATCACTGACATGTAGGAATTGAAGGGAATGAAAAAGCTGACAAAATTGCAAACGAGACTGCTAATGCGTTATGTATATTGTAAACCAAGTATACCTGCCTACTATAAAGAGATTCTAAAATCATTCGACAGACTTCTTAAAAAACATTGAAGAATTTCATGGGAAAATTCACGTACAACATATATTCACCGTATCGGGAATCATATTTATAAAGCAAGTCCCGGATAATCGTTTGATAGAAAACACCAAGTAGCATTGACAAGCCTGAGAATTGGCGATACGAACCTCACACATGCCTCCCTGCTGAAAAAGGAAGGTCAGCCAATGTGTAACAATAAATTCAATTGAACACATCGTCGCATCTTGCCCGAAGTATCAACGATGAAAGAAGGTTATACCGACTCAACGTAAATTCTACAGAAGTGTCTCGAACTGCAAGTTCATACTTAAGTGTATTGAAATTCTTGAAACATGTTAAAATATTGCATTTAATTTAATTCAAATTTAACATGATCTAATAGCTATGTCTACCTTCATTTTTATGTAAATTAATGCGGTTGCTAATGACCCAATTGGGTTGATGCAACCTTAAAAATAAAATGAAATAAAAAATAATACGATCGAGCGAACACCGCACACAGTTTCCCTGTAGCGACCGAAGATATTCGAAGATGACTCAACAGTTAGTCTTGAGATGCCAATGATGCGAGTGACAAGAATAAACGCGTGTAGCAAGGAAAGAAACTAACAATTTTATTTGTTCCTATCAAAATCTCGTGCTACCCTATGAAGTCAAAACAACGTGTCATTTGAAGCACACGAAGCAACCCCCAAGGGAACACCACCTGAACCCAGTGGCGGATTTAAGAAAAAATGGCCCAGGTGGCAAATATTCGAAGGGGCCTATTTCTTCGGGAAAATGAAGAGGTTGTTTACTAGAAACGAGCCCAGTGTAGTAGCACAGAAAACAAATATAGTTTGGATAAAATCATAATTTTTTGTAGATAGGGCCCTAGGTTGTCCTTCTCTGTAGGGGCCCATTTTTTGGGAAAATCAACAGGTAGTTTACTAGAAACGAGCTCAGTGTAGTAACACAGACAAGATATAGTTTAGATAAAATCATAATTTTTTTGTAGATAGGGTGCTAGGTGGTCCTTCCGGATAGGGGCCCATTCTTTGAGAAATTGAAGAGGCAGTTTACTAGGAACGGGCTCAGTGTAGTAGCACAGAAAAATTATAGTTTGGATAAAATCATATTTTTTTGTAGATAGGGCCCTAGGTGTTCCTTCTGGGTAGGGACCCATTCTTTGGACAAATGAAGAGATAGCTTAATAGAAACGAGCTCAGTGTAGTAGTACAGAAAAAAATATAATATGGATAAAATCATAATTTTTTTATAGATAGGGCCCTAAGTGGTCCTTCTGGGTAGAGGCCCATTCTTCGGGAAAATGAAGAGGTAGTTTACTAGAAAGGAGCTCAGTGTAGTAGCACAGAATAAAATATAGTTTGGATAAAATCATAATTTTTTTTTAAGAATGGGGCCCAAGCGGCATCTGTTCATTGGCCGCCCTGTTAAATCCGCCACAACCTGAACCATTGAATTCTCCCAATTACAAGGACCAAGTGCCCCAAATCAACCACGCGAAGAACCACCCCCGAAGGAGGCAAAGCCAGCTGCTGAGAAACCGTATCCCAAGCACGTTTCCCGCAAACGTGCGGCATCAGCATGTGCACGGAAAATCAATAAATGTTGCATTCCCTTCGAAGCAGCGAGATCCTTCCCTGTTGTCCTCGCGCTGCTCCGAGCGGGATATTCCACTGTGATCTCGCGCCACTTGTACGACCCCGTGAGCACGCGACAAAGCCACTAGGCAGAACACCCCTGGTTTCCACCGGCCAGACCATGGAAAAGACCTAATCGCGACACCAAGCACGAACTTCATCTTCGCTCTGGCCAACGCGCGCGTACTTACGCGTCGTCACCCTTCCAAATATCCGCCCGCCCTCGACACTAAGCCGCTTCCGCTTCGCCCCGACGGATTCCAATCTCCACCCCGTTTCGATGTGGCCGCGAAACACTCCCCGGCATTATTAACTCGGCTACCCGAGGCGGCGAAATCCCGACGGAGTCGCCACGGCCAGCGCTATCATGGCACGCGAAACGAAGAGGAACGAAGAGGCACTCCGCTTCCCTCCGCCTGCAGTTTGACTCTGGCGGACGAGCCTCTCGTCGGCCTATCGTTTTGAAATATTGCGCCCACGGCCGTCCTCCTGTCTGGGAGTGCACCGTGCGGAACTAACGAAGCAACTTCAATAATTAATCCCCGGACGACACTGCGCCCCGATCGGGAGGGGCAGCTGGAAGAAACGCGTTAAAACGGAGACAGATTTTCTGTCTGCCTTCTGTTTAGTCATAAGTCCAGGAATATCTTGGGAACCCCCGGGCAAAACTCTGCCATGCAGGCGACACGTGCCAAATCTTATGCATCCTGCATTTCGATTCAGGCAACGGTATGGACATATTAGGTGTAGTAAAGAGTTCTGCGCTTCTTTTTGACAAAGTTTCATTATTTGCTTTAGAAGGAATTGAGAGAAGGAGATTGTTATCAATGACTTTACTTCATCTGTAGGGCTGAATGCGGATGCTGTTGAGGTAGGAACTTGGTGGCTTTGACGAGATAAAATCATCGATATAGTTTGGGACGTCGTCAGATGTGCGCAAGTGTGTATCGGCAAGGTAGTGTTGTAATGACCCAGACAAGAGGTAATCACTTGGAGCTCAGTCTCGTGAGTATGCCGCGTGCGGATGAATTTCCTAGCTCAAGCTGAAGATTACTTGAAAGGTAAGGGGGAAAACAGGGAATGTCACGAAACAGATTTATCGAGAAAATTAAGTTTTAATACTTTAGTCCAACAGTAAAAAACACAGGTTCAATGAATTTAATTTTCTTATGCAATTTTATGCTTAAATAATTTCGTGGTTTAACTGCACGACAGAAGCTTGTGCTTAAGCAAAGAGTGGGAATATTTCGTATTTTGTCCCAGTGGACATTTCCTGTTTTTAACCGAGTACATATACCAAATCTTTAACGTTATCTTAAGGGGTTAAACCACCTTGGCCATCAAGAAATATCGCATCTTTGAGATTTATTTCTAAGTAACAAAAACACTTTTATCGATAAAATTTTTTCAATGAAGATAGAGACATCTTCGAAGAATATGTATATACAATTATTTCAAATATCAAAACATTCCGAAAACTTTTAATGCGTTTTTCTCGAAACCATGTTTTCTGTGACGGTGTACGCTGTAATTTGAGTAAAACTCTATGGATTTTTATACAATTTTGCACAGACGTTCTTAAATATATTCTCTATCATCCGACTGTCAATTTTTTCGATTAGTTGAAAAATAACAAAATAGATACACTTTAAAGCAAAAAGCTCAATTTCGTGTGTAAGAAAATGGACTTTATTTACACATAAGTCAGGTAAAAATTAAAATATCGAAAAAATTGACAGTCAGACAATAGAAAGTACACTTAAGAACATCTGTGCAAAATTGTATCAACATCTTTATTACAATTTTTTTTTTTGAAAAGTGTTTTTGTCACTTAGAAATAAATTCCCATAGATGCGATATTTCTTAACGTGGCCAAGGTGGTCCAAACTCTCAAGGGGGTATTTGAACTTTATAACCCTTTGTGATTCGACAGTTGCCACCAACAAAATACATATACTATAAATCGCAAAATCACGAAAAATAGACATTTCCTTCTCTTGTTCCGTTGTTGAAAAAAATGCAATCGGTGCCGTGCAGCAACATCAGTAAATGATCTCCATTTCCCCAATTCGTCACTTAAATTGACCAACCGGTGTCAATATCGCTCCGCGCTAAGAACAAGTGAATGCCAACGCTGTAAACGACCTAAAGAGCGGGGAGCTATTTCAGTTTGAAGTCATTTTTTACAGTGTGAAACCAAAAGCTTAGAATTCTTTCCTACACCTAATATAAACCGTTATCGTTAAGTAAGGTAACATTGCCCACAAAACTAGATTTTAAAACAAATTCCTCTAGCACCTATTGCATAAGAGGTATTATTATCAGACAAACTGCATTTTGACGTAGGCAATTAAAGCTATCCAAGGCACTTTGTCGGAGAATAATACCTGTTATACAATAGGTGCTAGAGGAATTTGTTTTAAAATCCAGTTTTGTGGTTACCCCATTTGACGGTACCTTTGGACGTCACGCAGTCAAGTTCGTGACCACCACCGTGTACTACTTACAAGGGCATTTTCCGGAAATGTCTAACGTTAGAACTGACCAATGAGGGTACTCCTAAATATTCTACCATCAGCCCTATTTTCGACGCTTAAATGAACAACGCGTCTGCAGAATATTTGCGAGAACAATTACGTTCGAATCTCCAACTAGGGCAGTCATGTCCAAATTTTTACACACTTACATAGTTCGAGTGGAAGCTTCATTTAATCTCTTTTATCAAACAGTGGTGCACAGGATTGTGTTTAAAATATACTTCTAAATTAATTTTTGTTTAATGTTTTGGATAATAAGATAGTAGAGGTATTGAGGGACAATGCAACGAAAGTATATGATCATGTTAACCCTTCCTTTCGAAGCTAATAAGAAGACTATCTCTCTCTGCAGAAAGGAAAGACAGTCGAGTTATCGGAGAGAGATCTTAATAGATGTAATAATTGTGGACGACAAGAGAAATTAATTAGCCTCAACAAAACAAAAAAATGATTGTATTTTTTATCAAATACCTACTAGCTTTACTACTCGTCTCCGCCCAAAATTTAGATTCTGATTTTATAAAAAAATTTTACTTATTTATTTTTTTTTTATGTGAAAATAGTCACATTCATCTGGATTAGTTAGGCATAATGAGCTGGAATACATTTCGTGACCCCAGATTTTACCGTTCGAAAGTTTTTAGACGACAGACAAACACACAAACACTTTCTGCTTTATATATTAAGATTCAGGTGAAGTTTTTGTTCTTTTATTTTATTTGTTCACTTTTGTATTCACTTTTTGTTTGATGTGTTCTTTCGAAAACACGGCCACTTCTCCCATCGACGAAAACCATTTCTCCCGGCACCTGGGGATTCGGGAGAGGTGCTCAGATGCTATGACTTCAGTTTTCGACCCGATTTTCAACAAATATTGTCTTAAAGCAATCTCGACCAGCCTTTCTGAATTCTGATCATATTAGGTTCATTCTGATAAAATAAATGATATCAATATTAGTTTAATATCCATTTTATGTTACAGTTTAATCTATGTTTAAGAAAGCTTCGGACCCTGATCTACACCTGTCCCACGCTAACTCTTAAATCAGAATCATCCCACATTTTCCCTACTAGGCACAAAGAAGAAAATTGCGTTCAGTCAGATGCATTTCGAAGAGTGCCCCGGATGGAAAACATAGCGCTTCAGTAACCAACCAGTACACGGCAATTTGCGCATCTGTGCCAAACCGTATTCAATACAGGATGAAAGCATTCGAGTGTTAATTTCATGCTCTGTTCGATGCCAGTCACGGGAAAATGACAGTTTAACCGGTTCACGCGCCGCGCTGTAAATTGAATCGACGTTTCCACGGTAACCCCGATTTCCTCAGCTTCCGTTCATAGCATTGTCCTGAGGCCCGTCCGCGCGGAACGCAGAGCCCTTAAGGTTCGCTGGAGAGCGTCGTCTTTTAATCGAGACTCGACAGTCGCGTCCGCGAAAACAGAACCTCCAGGTCACTTGTCCTCGCGAGCTAAATACAGAATGTAACGCGTGGACGCATAGAGCGCTGTGGTCTAGCTCGACAGCGTTCGATGTTTCAAACGCACCATCGCCTGTACGCTAGAGCTCCGACGTCACGTACCGCCGCGGATAAGCGGCAATTTCGAACCCCACTCGGCGCCTAACACCTGGCTTTCGAAAATAGCTGGCGGCAGTAGCGACGATCTAAAAATTCGCCGGATAAAAAGCTGAGAACAGTGAGCAGGACCGCCGTGCGTTGGCGTTTACGTCACTTGCCGCCTGTGACTTACCGCTAACGTAACAACATTGCGTGGAGCAAGGGATCGGTATGAGAAAACAAACAACTCCAACACTTTGGAATGTGTAGTTTCCTTTATACAACGCCGTATATAGGCACTATACCTCAGCTTGCATAGAAGCCTATGAGTGTGTAATCGTTGGAATTTGTTGTTCAAATAAGGAACACAATCCGATCGCGGTACCCAGTTGTCTTTAACCACCCAGTGTTCCATAGCGCGGACCACTCGGTAAATTATACATCTAATTCTAATACCAACTGCTACGGTGCTTCAGTAACACCTGTGTGCTCTGCTAACCCTGCAAGGAATCACCTACCTCCAGCGACTCGTCCGGCACCTTGCCCATCCAGCTGAGCGACAAGATGTTGCAGTCGCACTTGGCATTGTTGTCCTTTTCGAAGTGCAAATGCATGATCGCGCGACTCGACCAGTGTGTAGCCGTTGGAATGTTCGTCAAGCCATCGAGACTGCCGACCAACGCGATCGTCGCTCAGCTAAGAACCGGCCAGCACACGCGACCCTCTAATACCATTAGCCCCGCTTATCCGGTGTGTCCCGAGTTGGAGGATCTCCGATCGATAATCGAGCACCCGGCTAAAAATCCTTTACGCGAGCCAGCACGCGATCAAAACACTCTGGCGAGCTCTGTCATCGCGGCGCGGCTCTCTCAGCGTTCACCGCGTCCTCTTAGCGGTACACCTTGCTCTCTCCCTCTAGACGGACCTCCTGATGAAGACTGTCCTCCCGGAACAGAACCACCTCGGCTAGGGTAGAGCGTGTGTCCCAGGCCGCGTCCTCCTCGCCGCTAGTCTCAGCTCGGCTCCTCAAGCTCGCGAACAAAGAAACGCTTGGCGAGAGGAGATCTCCATGGCCCCAGGCGCGCAGCGAGTCAGGTCCAGCTAGCCACCGAGCTTTTCGCGCAAAGTCATTTGTTTGGTATCGCCGCCGCCATTTTGTTGGCTGCCACACAACTCCGCCACCCCCGTGCGGCTCCCACGACGATCCGGTGCGACGCGACGCGGCGGGACGCGCGATCCAACGAGCAACCCGAGCCTGGTGAGCTTTCGACGCGCGATCGTACGCCCGACTGAAAGCTCCACCGGAGCTGCCACACGCACGAGGCACCGCCGCGTCCCGCGAGCTTATTGATTGCGCGCCGCGCTGCGCTCGCTCGCCCTCCTGGCCACCTAACGGTATCTGACCGTGTTAAATCCGCTGCAAGCTTTTGTGCGCTACCAGCACCACGCACCGGGCTGTGGGGACGCGCCTGGCAAAGCCTTGCAGGATTTCTCCTTTTGTGCAAGTACGTGAGAGTCGTGCTTGAAGACTTCCCTGCAATGATGGGGATTCGAATTTTTCAGATTTTATTTTATTGTAATGTTGCTGTGAGGAATGTAGGATCTATGCGGGGTGCGTTAAAGCTTCTGCACTGGGCTCGCGGTAACCGAGGGATTGGAGTTATGAGAAGTTTGGGAATTGCTATCAACTACTAACTAAGTAAATAGCAAGGATGAATTTTTGATAGTAAATACTCTCTGAGGGGTAATATGATTAATGAGGAGCAATGGTTGTCTTACGTAGTAATGTTTTTGGTGAATGTTACTGTATATAGCGGGATTATGTTGATAAAGTACGGGTGTTTTATTTCAGAAGGGCATTCGCGAAATGTCCAATGTGGGTTTTTTAAAACTGGATAGGTTTTCAGAGCAGACGAATGTAGGGGACGCGTATACTTTCTAGCTACGGTAAATCAAGTTTTAGGGATGAAACTACCCTCGAAACTTTCACCCCTCTGATGCTAGCCTGAAGATTATTGGAGATACGTACAAGTTTTGATGGAAAATAATATTCTGCATATAGGTCAGTGGGATAATGTAATTAGAAATTCGAATTATGAGGTTCATCACCTTTATTTTTAACCGCGAAACGCTCACGTCTGTCTCTCACGCGGACGCGACTACTTAAACCTCCGAGCCATACGTTAAAATAAACAATGGAAAACTTATTTCTATATGCCTAGGAAACAATTTCGATAGAAATTTTTGGTACATCAAATTGAAAAAACTGTTCACATTAAGGGGTTAATCTTTTCGACAATTTTCGAAAGGTGAAGTGTAGTTTGCGTTAGATTTCCTTAACTTGTCACTAACAATAAGCCTGTTATGTAGTCCATTTTATATAATATTATAGAATATTTATAATCTAAAGGAGGATCTAGAATAATGAATTAGAACATATTAGTACCTACTAAAATTCTTTTTAGAGGACTTTAACGATACCAAATACCAACAGTTTTGTTCATTTTAACGCTTGTCTTTAAACACGTAAAACTCTATTTAAATACTTACATCTACTTTACATTTCTTCCTTTTTCATAATAACATTACCCCCTCGTCTTTAAAATTATTTCACGTCTGGAAGCGTTAGATTTAAAATACTATTTCACCATTTTCAATTCAAAGTGTGTATTACAGGAGAGATGTATAAAGTCTAAGTAAATAAGCATGAATGTATATTAAGGAATTAAGAATAGCGATTCACATCATAAATTTTGCATAGATATTATGTCGTTATATATTTTACATCATTAACAAAGGAAATTTGCAATTGAATGTTTATTTAAATGGAATGAAATAATGTAAAGATATTTTACATTATGATACATAATAAGGAAAGTATTGAATTTTGTTGGATTAAGAATGAATACATTATATCGACAT